>OU015523.1:29467951-30944201 GCA_907165065.1 Caprimulgus europaeus | reverse complement strand
AAGAATATTAAAACACTTGCATTTTAGCCCACTTACTGATTTATATATATATATATATATATATATACACACTATCCAAAATCTGGTACTTCACTTTAATGCACTACAAAATAGTTTAGCCGACTTTTATTGTATATCAATAGCTATCAATTTTGACTGTGCTTAATGTAATTAATTGATAATATCTGATCCATTTTCAGTTTTATTTGTGCTCTATCTAAAAACTGAACCCCAAGTCCTTGGTTCCTGCCTACTACTCATGAAGCAGCAGAACTTTTTTGGTGTATGCATGTGTACACATGTATGTGTATATATCTGTATATACATATACGTGTGTATATACATGTGTATGTCTACTTTAATACATAAACACACCTTTAAAAAAGAGAAAGAGGGAGGTACAGGTCAGTGTGCTCAGAGTAGTTCATACTATTTTGGCTTGCAAAAATGGTACATTTGGGTTGATACCTTGCATATCAAACAGTGTTTGTATGGAGCCCAATGCAATAGGAGAGGGCATTTCTAACCACAACTGCAGCAAATAAATATTGGTAGATTTCTATTATACCCTGCCCCACAAATTTTCCTTCTATTTCCTTCCTTTTTTCCTTTTTTTTTTTTTTTTTTTTTTCACTGAGGAAATTCATACACAGAGGCTTAAGCACCAAAACCCGAGGTTTACTCTTCCTTTCCCACAGGCAGGCTGAAAGTGCATGTTTTTCTTGTTAGATGGCTTTTATGACTTGGAAAATGGATATTGCAGTCTCAGTATGCAATTGATGCATGGTGCACAGATGCAATGCCTTGGAAAACATTTGCATTGACTATCATGATGTTTTCCTAATTAGATGCCTCTGAATACAGATCTATTTCCAGCATGGTTTTTACGTGGAACTGCACAACAAATTCAGTTCAAATGGCAGTTTAGCTTACCCAAATGCCATCAACAGAAGTTTAGCTGAAATAAATTAAAGAGACGGTAATATGCTCATAGCGTTAACATTAGCATTTCATGGCCTTTAGCTAGCTCAGGCAATAAATAGACTTGAATTGTGAAAAGTTTCCCGCTTATGCGGCCAGAAGGGTGTCTGATGGCTGAAGGCTGATTGCCACTTCTCATCAGACACTGTCACTTGCCTTTTCTGATGGGGTTTTGAGAACCTTAGCCATGGTCGTAAAAGATTTTGCTCTCCAAGAGAGGGTTAAAGGTTGGAACTAAAACAAAGGAAGGTAAAATGGGGGATGGATGTCAAAGAAAACTTGCTTTGAATAAGCTGATGGAAGAAGTAGCTTGGGATGCAGCGTCTTTCCCTCTTAGGTTACTGATTGAAGTGATGGATGTTTGCTGATTGAAAACCAGCCAGCATGCATTGCAATTAAAGGTTTTTCACTTTGTCCTTCAACAAACAGCTCATGTGAAACACAGGCTGTAGGGAGAGCAAGACAATCTCTGCTACAAGTTCTGGTAAAACTCAGAAGAGGTACCTTTGTTTTCACATGTCATCCTATTCTTCCCACCACTGCTGGAAGCAAAAATGCTTTTCAGTTCCTGGAGCTGCATATATAAAGTACAGCTGAAGTATGATTTTAGCCACTGCCTCAAGCTGGTTTCCTAGAGCCACAGACAGGCAGGGACCTAAGTGATTACACCGACAGAAGTGTCGAGCACCCAGCAGCCCTCTCCACGGTAGACCAGTACTGATTGAAAGTGTTTCTTCTAGAAATGATCCATCATGGCAAGAAACATGATTTCACCCAGCTATTAATGCTGTGCCTTTACCAAGTGACTGCACAGGAAGGAAGGGGCCAGTTCAGAGCTGGTAGCAGCTGCAGAAGTGATGGGAAAGCTGCTCTGGTAGGACAAAATGGTGCCAAAAGCTGAGCTGAGGTGGGGTCTGATGAAAGGAGAGAAGAGCAAAAAGAAAAATCTCACCTTTCTGGAAGTCAAAACTGTGTTGAATTGCTGTCATCTTGTGTCAAATTGTGTCGTTTTTTGGTTTTATTTTGTTTTTATGAACATGGGTTGCTGCAAGTATTGAGACTAAAGAAGTATTGTGGCAGGATAAAAGCTCAAAATGGGGGTATTTCAACAGGTGAGCTATATCTTCCCTCAGCAACCATGTATTGGTGACTCACACTAGGGATAATGAGGGAAGGGAGCTGGTTCCTACTCTGGTTTCCCACCCCAGATTTTATTTCAGATTAAAAGGGAGTAAATTTATTTCTGACAAGAAATCCTCTAGTGGAATGGAGCGAATGACAGGGGTCATGGGAGTTATGGCTTTCTATTGCCTGTGGGTGGCACATTTAGCAAAATAAAAAATTATCCAAGGTAGGAAAACATTTCTAGTCAACAGAACTTCCTCAAAGGAAAAAGAAAGACACTTAAAATCTGAATTTTTCCCAGGAGCACTGTATGGAATTACTACATCTACCTTGCTTTAAAGGACCATGCTTTCTTTCATTCATGTACCAAGGGGAAGACCAAATCAACCACAAACATCCTGCTGTAATGGTTTAGCCTATAATGCATGCCAACACCTGGGCTTTCATCCATGGTGTCATGTTTCTAGCGGGCTCCTCAGCAAAGGTCCAGCCCAGACCTTTGCAGACTGCCACCTAGGCTCCACCACCTTGAAGAGCGAAGATCAAGCTGCTGGGACTTCTGCTGTGCCCTACTGCTGAGACCCTAGCTGATAGAGGACTTGAAGATCAGCTGGAGAGGGGCAGAGACTTGGAACTACCTAGGGAGTGATGGTGAGAGCTTTCCCCTTCTGCTACCACCTCCTGAGTGGCTGAGCTGGCTGCCACATGTTGCTTCATTTCTTTCAAATGATGCCATTGCTTGAGAGAAATACTAAGATGCTATCACAAAAAGTTTACACGTGTGCACCTTTCTACCAAAAGGTCCTCAGTTTTCCACATCATTTATATAAATGTGTCTTCAGCCACCACAAGAACTGCAACTACATAGAGCAAAAATTTCAACTCTGTTTGAGCAGATTGCAGTTAAACACCTGCTAGCTTTACCCTGGCAGGCCAGGCTAGTATTGCTCTAGTATTTTACTGTAGCTTAGTGTTTCATGAGCAGTTTGTTCCATGAATATTTTTCAGACAATAAATACTAGCTGTATGTGGTCAGGCATCTGGAGCCATTTGTTAGTCCAATGCACAAGGGAAGCAGAAGAGTCAGCATGACCATGGTCTAATTTTGAGGCTAGGTTTTATTTATGTCAGCTGGTCAAACTACATGCTTTCATGTACTGTGATTGCAAAAGCAACTGCAGTAGTAATGATCCATCAATACAGGAAATTGCACCTCCAAAAAGAAGAAAAGGCACTGCACTTTCTGCAACGAGTACATAGATGATTTTGCATAGCAGAGGAGAGAATAGTCAGGAGATTTAGCACAGCTTCATCAGAAGCCGTTTCCAGTTCCTCGGCATGGTACTGAACCATAGGGGATAATTGCAAGGCAGCCTGCAGAGCAGTTCATCAATATAGATCTAGCATAGCTTGCGAGAACAACCATTTAAAAATCATTTTTGTTGCCTAGAAACTTGGGAATACAGAAGGCAATATGACTGCTGTAACATAAAAATACAGCATGGTATAGTTCATGCTTGCTCTCATCAGTAATTAGACAATGACAAAAGGTTGTTTTCCAAGAATTTTCACGCCTTAAGAAGCCAGACCTTGATAGCTAGTGCATTTCATGTGTTATCATCGACATATCAGCTCCTTTTCTCAGCTGAGGAATTAAGCAAAGACTTTTTGGAAAGAGTGGAGCTTGTTTTTACTGATGACATAAGCTAAAGCAATATCAAAATGTTTCTAAAGTTTATCTCTTGGTACACAATTAGTTGGAAGGGGAACAGGTTTGCATAAATATTTTAAAGACTGAAGCGAATTGTTAGCAGTGTTCATAAATATAATCAGTATACTACCAGAAAACTGTCTGTTGTTTGACAACATATCATGATGTGAAGCTAGTAACACCAGAGTTAGCTTTGGAAGAAACCACTCTGCCTTCAAAGCTACAGGAGAAGGAATTACTAATGCTCATTTAGTTCATACATGGCAGAAACAGCAAAGCACACTCTCTCTAAGACATCTATTTAACTTTAAAGCCGATAGGACAGGCGTTCACATCACATTCCCCTCTCTGCCAGCAGACTGTTCATGCCTGCCTTGAGAACTGGGAATTTTTGAGGCAGAGAGTACACAGCTCTGCACACAAAAGCACAAGAAACTTAAAATATTCTGCAGATACAACAAATTACTTTTTGGTATTAGTTTATATTTGCTAAGTTGTAATTCTTAAGCCTCTAAAACATGGTGAAGATGCAGATGGGGGAATGCTGCTTTTTTAATACTAAAAACTACGACAACCTTAAAATTAGAACAATCTCATCTTGTATGTGCTGAAGTTTGACATAATGCATTAGCTGAAGGTTAAATTACAACAAAGAATAGATGACAGATTACTTGCTCATAAGAGTAACTCTTCTCTAAAAAAAATATGCAAAATTACTTAATTGACTGCCGCACATTTGTTCTCAAATAGCTGGATTCACATTCTGATTTCTGAGAGGAAAATTTTTATTCAGTATTTGAACCACATTTTTTGAAGGAAGGAGAAAGGCAACTTTGAAAACTGTAGATGTGTGCAAAAGGGAGAAACTTCTGATTGATTTATGTTTGTTTGTGCCAGGTATATGTGAACTGAAATATTAAGTAAAGCGTGTGTGTATGCTGAGAAAGGCATGAGGATTCCTGTATTAGAGAAGGTCAGGTTCTATTTTCAAATGGCTTAATTTTTCAGAATTCTAGCTTTCTCTCATACTTAATAATTATGGCATTTGCTGTGTAAATTCCTAACTCAAATACCTCAGCAGAAAGATGACCTTGCCAGATTGCAGAAATATGCTAAATATTAAATCCCTTAAGGCTTAGGCTTCACTCACACATGCAAAGAAGTTTCAAGAAATGATTATGAAATACAAATATGCATTACAGTTACACTGAACTTACATAATATCTTAAAGAAGAAAGTAAAAGTTTATAACAACTGATTTTTACGTGTCACAGCTACAGAAAAATTCAGGGAAAAAAAATAATCCTGGGATGCTAAGGGAAACATAGTTCTCTAAAAATTCCTCTATTTTTCATGTTGTTCCTTACTTTCAACCCAAGAAAGGCAGTACCTCTCTGACCAAAGATCTCTGTCACTCATTTCTCCTTAGGAAGATGCCAAGGCAAACAGATCAGCCACCATGTCCTCCAGTTATTCCTCTCCAGGAATTCAATTAGAGCAAATGACTGTTTGGTGAATATACTTCCCATTAGCTTCCCCTGGACCTTGAACTAAGCTTCATTTGTAAAGCAGAATTAACTCACCCAGGAGGGTTCTCCAAAGACTAATTTCTTTATAAGGTCATGCACGCATTTTTGAAAGAACTGAAAAAGTGTGCATGAGGAATTATTAGAGCTCTTACATGAAATGCAGATTTTGTACATATCAAAATATTGAATCTAAATTCTTTTGTCTTCCAGAATTTTTAAAATGTACATGTGCAATATATATAGTTAAACATGACTGTTGGATGCACTGGCCAGAAACTCACCTCATTTCTAAATATCTCACATCTAGCATCTTTTTAATTTGATCGTTTGTCCATGGAAGATAGCTGAAAATAACGTGTTCTCTGACTGACAGTTTAGTTAATGAATTTAACTAGATAATCCTGTAAGGTCTGAAGTTAAATACCATAGCTAAGAAAAGGTATTACCTCTGCTTTTCTTCTCACTCTGACTTCACTAACTGTAACTCTTCCAAGACAAAAGACAAGGGTAGTAGCCCAGTGCCCAGAAAAAAAATCCCAACTATTTAAATTGTTCCATTACTGAAGTACAAAGACAATCATCCATCAACATGTCGACAAAGCTTTAAAAGGTGGCTCTTCTTTTTTTCCAGGAGAAATAGTGCTTTCTACATGATTCTGGAAACTATGCTAAAAAACAAAAACAAAACAACAAAAAATTGGGGGGGGGGGGGGAGGGCAATAATAGACAAAAGAACTTTTAAGCTCAGAGAATGGGACTTGCTTCTTATTTTAGCAAGGCAGCTGTTACTGAGATAGGTAGCAGAGTTGCAGTACACTTTTCTAAAACTTCAGCTGAATGCAGAGCTTCTCATGTTGCACTAAGTGGGAAAATAATATGGTTGCTCTGCTGAGCAGGGTATTTAGAAAGAAATCTCTCTGAGATCAATTAATTTTGCTGATTAGATGTAGGTGAGAAACAGATTTCTCTGAAATTTGGTCCTGGATGTTGAGAGAACCAGACAGTGTCAGGCTGTAGCAATGAGCTCTTTTTCCTCCTTTCTTTTCAGGTTAGAGGAAAAAGGATTCTGTAAAAATTAGGGATATCTCACTGATGATTTTCAAGTGATTTTTGACTGTAGAATGAAAATTCCTCTGGGGGATTCACTATGAAGTGAAGTCATAAATATCTTGGGTTATATAATAACAGCCGCATATCCTCATTAAAAATGATGACTTCAGAATCATTTACTAATTTCTCTTTTTTACCAAGTTTGGTGAAAACTGGTTTGCACATAGTCCACCTCCAATGCCTGGCCTCTGCTGCTGCAGGATTTATTAGATGTGTTTCCAAGTCTCCATTAACTGTGACTTTCCAGTCTATTAACTATTTACATCTGGTATCACATAAGCATTTCTAACATAAGCACTGCTGTAGTGAATGTAGATACTATATAAATAATGAAAGAGTAATGGATTGGATCAACATCATCTGGAAATGGGATAAACTCCTCTCTGTCTCAGACAGGAGCTATTTCCATAGCACCAAACTGAGGTGAGCTTCTTGCTGGAGAAAGAGGCTGGATTCTTTCAAGTCTGTGTTGGAAGGCGGCTTGCTGCAGCCACTAAAGCCTGCAGCAGGACCTAAATAGGCAACAGGTCAGCTTGGTCTGTCCTCCAGAAAAGGGAATTTCAGCACCAGGAAAAGGTCCTGTTCCTCCAGAGTACAGCTTTAAAGCTGGGCTCTGCTGAGTGGTCGTTGTCCCGTGTAACTGCAGAAGCTGAGAAGGACGCGTTCCCTCGTCGGGCTCAGCCATCTCTAACACAGCAGAGACAGCAGCAGCGAGCTCACAGGAGCACATTCACAGGCACGAAGACTACCAGGCTGGTGCACTCTTCCCCTGATGATTGCAGACACCTGACATTCATCTTGCACTTTGCAGTCCCAGAAAGATGTCTGTAATAGCTGTACCCCAGCAATACTATTGCACCTGCCAGGAATTACAGGCACCACTGCTCTGAGCTTTCAAGACACAGAGCAGGTCTGAGATTAATTCAAAGAGCAGTGAGGAAAATACCTCTTCCATAATATCAGTTCTTTCTCAAAACTCTCCTTGCAGGAAAATCTTGCAAAACTGTTAATAGATGCAGATATACAATGAGACAGAAATTGTTTGCTTTTATTTTTGATGCAACAGACATATCAAAAAACAATCAGATATCACTGCAGTTATGTTTATAAATGGAAGACTAACAACTGGAAGCTGGTGCAAATTAAGCCAGATTTATTTTGCTTTAGATGAGAACTTGTTAATAACAGTGAAATGCACTATGAAGAGAGGCACTGCTAAACCTCCCTGCCTGGCAGAAACCCCATCCATCACAGAATTGCTGCTGTTGAATATAGCACATTTACACAGTCTGGGAAAGATTTGCAAAAGCACCCAGGAGATTAAAGTACATAAGTGCCAATGACTTTAAATGGTACTTGCTTTTGCAAATTTAATCCCCTGAGACTTCAGTAAACTTAATAACACACAAAAATACAGTCTGAAGTGTGATCCAGCTTTACATAAGATTGGCAAGACTTGCTTTTGTTTTAATTTGACTGATATTGTAAGGAGAAGACAAAAATTGATGCTATTTCAGAACTTACCAGACTAGAAAGTAGCCTTTATAACACTGCTTAACTCCTAGGCTCAGTAATGCAAGTGTTCCTACATGCCAACATATAAGATGTTTTTCAGTGGAAATCAACAGGTTGGTAGATGTCAGAGAAGAGACAAGCAAAGGGAATTAACCAGCCTTGACTAATCATCTCACCTAGAGAATACTGCTGCTGACAGAGCACATGAAAATGGATTCACAAGAGGGAATAACATAGCCTAAAACATGCAAACAAAAGTAACCTTTTAAGGTTGATTTGCATCAGAGGCCACAGCCTGTTGTCTAAAAATAATAATGTTGACTCCAGCAACCCAGTCAAGCCTTATCCATAGTGTATCAACAGAAAAACTATTCAACTGGGAATGGTTTAGCAAGAAGCATCAGGAAATCTGGTTGCTAGGACAAAGAAAAAGCAACACAAGTGCCTGCCTGTTCATGCCACAATAGCCAAGGCACTCCCTGAAAGACTCGCAGCAGCTGAGAAATGAACTTTTTCTGTGTAAATGTGTCTTTCTTGGCCACGTGGGTTTGTGTTCCTGAGATGCAAAACATTTTTCAGTGGCGTTTTGTGAGTCTTAGATCCATCACCTACACATTGTCAGCTATTTCCAAGGCAGAGATCTAGAAGGATACGCCAGAACTGGCAAGCTGGCTGCTGCTCTGCAGCGATGTGAATTGCAAAGGGCACTGGGTGATGTTTTCAAGGTTTTCTGATGAATATCCTTTTGAATTAAGCAGTCGCTTCCCCACACACACACACACTTTGTGACCTGTTTTGCTATGACTTAGGTCCTACTGTGTAGGAACAAGCTGCCCGTAGGCTGTGCACCCATGCCTGCTGGCACGCTGCACCCACCAGCAAGAGCAGGATGTGGGGAGGCTGAGTTTTAGGGCACTCGCTGACAGACATGGAATGATAAATTTTGAAGTGATAACTTTCACTACCGGCTGCAGGGAAGCAGATCCAAGAGTTTTATCTTACCTTTATGCAGCACATCCTGGCTTGTGCTGCAGTCCTGAAGCCCAGCCCCCTGCTCCACACGGCTGGGCTGCTTGCGCAGTGAGATGGCACACGATGCAAATAAAATTCAAGGGCAGAAATAAAGTGTAAGTCGCGCTGGTGTTCCCAAGGCTGCTCTCCAGCGCCTGCTTTCCTGTGTAGCAGCTGCACATTGCTGGTGTACGTTTGAGCCAGGGCTCTGACTGTGCATTGGCACTGGAGGAATGCTGTGCAGATGATAAAGGGATGTTTATCATTTTATGTTTGTTTCCTCAAAGGAGAATTGTCTGCTTCTATGCAGGCAAAAAATGTCATCAAGTGTGTTCCCCTTCTCACTTGATACTTTCAGGATTTCCTTTACTCTTTTTGCCTTTACTCTCTTTTTTCTTTGTTGCTAGTCCTAACCTTGAAGCTTTGGCAGCTATAATCTATAAATACAATTGAACGTTACTTATTCAAATTAGTCTTATTGACTACAAATCTTGCAGGATTACAATTTCAATGTGCAGCACAGCATCAGGATAATGGACTTTTAATTCAGATGATGGGCACTAACTCATGTATATATGTAAAAACGGAGCAAACGTAGGTAGCTCTCTAATGCCAAGAAAAACTTACATTAATGGGAAGTATTTCTTTAACTATGAAACGATCATTTCATTCTTTTGTATAAAAGTATATAGAATATGATGCATAATGCATGTTTTTCCCTTGTGTGCCTCCGCACAGTAATACTGAAAAGAGCAGAAATGGAGGAGCTAATCATCCATCTTTTTGCTATGCAGCAGATGTCAATAAACTGGAGTTTGTGTTCCATTCTATTAAAATCCCAATGTCCCAGGCAATAACCTATCTTTCAATAAATGCAGGTCTAATGTCCAATGAGACGTGAGCTAGTGCTGAGTGGAAAATGACTTCTGTGTTTACCTACTTTCAAATTGTATTTTATCCATTTTCATTTACCAGATAAAAACAATTGATTGCCTTAACTTATTCATTGCAAAGAAAAAGCCTCTATGATCAGGGAAACATTGATGGCAAAAGAATTCTAGTGGAATAAAATTGCTTTCCCTCTGAAAAATTATTTTAATTTATCCAAATATGATGTGTCCTGATTTGTTTTCTAAGCCCTAGATGCAAGAGATGTTTTGAGCATTCTCCAGAGACTGTGGGTACCATATGTCAAGGCAAAGTCTAGAGGGCAAACTACACGATGACTGATCAAATACTGAGATTTTTATTTTTAACTCTAAGACAGAATTTACACAGCACAGCTGTGATCCCTAAATGCCTGCCAATTGCCTTGCGTAACTTGAGCACATTGCAATGCCTCAGCGCTTGCAGTATTGCCCAGGTATCCCCTAAAGACAACATTATACTGTTTAGTTTTACATAACTGAATGGGAAATATCTAAGTAATTCATTATATCAGCAAAAGTGTGAGTGGGAAATTAAATGCTCCAGCTCTTCAACATTAGGCAATCACTTCCCTTCCCCACCACTGTTCCCTCTCTACCCACCCTTCCTTCTGTAACTCTCTACCCATACACTATGCTCCTCCTTAATGCAGTGTCATTACACATGTCCCCTTCACCTTTCCCATAACCCTTCCCTTTCCACCACAGCAACCATCTTCACTCACTCCTGCTCCCACACTTTGCTACTGTCTCTCACCTGGGTGTCCACTTTGTCCTTTTTCCCGGTTGCTGGGGTCGGACAAGTAGTGCTTGATGCTGGGACCATTCTGATTTTTAGGGGAGTGTGTTGACTCCAGAGCCCTGTGGCTGATCAACCAAAAAATCTAGTGCTGATGCTTATTTTTGGCCTGCCTGGTGTTTTGGCATTGCAGCTGGACTGTTCAGGTCAGCCAGTTGCCCAACCAGGCGGGCAGATGGGTGCTCCCATAGCTGACAAATCACCCTGTAAGCAAGCCCCACCTCCAGGCTGTGCAGTACCAGACTGAGTTTTGTCTAAATACCTGATAATCAGAGATTTAGAACAAGCAACAAAAGATAGCCCCACAAAGGGGCCCTGTGTACCCTCAGGTGATATTAAAGTGAGGATCAGACACATTTCCCACGTCTGCCTTGAGGGCAGTGCTGCATCAGCTGTGCAGAAGTAGAGAGAGTGGGACTGCACCAACCCTGGGCTGGGCAGAGCAAAGCAGGGACGCGACCAGCAAGGACCCTGCTGCTGAGAAGAGCCAATCTGCTGCCACCACAACAACTGTGTTTGGCCACACCAGGAGGAAGATATGCCCATGCCACACAAAGAAATGTGTTACTGCAGCTTGTGTGTGTGATCTGGAATATTTTAATGTGTTCGGGAGAGACGCCACTCTTCTACAGGTGTGTCAGTTTTCCCCTTGCTGTAGTTATTATTATTGTTGTTGTTAATCATTGCCACCATCTTGTGGTTATGTTTTTATATCATTCACTATATTAAATGTGGACTTGGGTCCCAAGAAAAAATGGCAATGGTTAAAGAAAAACAGTGATATCATTTTGCCAAAAGCTGCAAACTAAGTACAGAAAGCCACTATACTTTGTGTACTTGATAAGGCCAAAAGATCACCTCCTCACACACCTTCCCTCTGCCACATTAGTCTTGAAGACTTCAGTGGGAATATTTATGGTGGAAACTACTAGTGAATGTGAGTAATAGTATCAGTTTGGCCTTTGTGAAAGAGCATTAAATCACAACTCCCTGAGAAGGGACAAGAGTCCTCAGGCTTATTTCAAGAGCTATTTTTAGATATGGATATTCAGACTTTTCCTATCAAATAATTAGTTATTACAAGTAAAGGCAAGATAACTTTTGAGAATAAAATAGAAAGCATTGAAACCTTTTCTGAGCTTCCAAAAAAGGTTGATTCTCTGCATATGGTTGTAATAATTTATTAATAGGAAAGAGAAAAGCACAAAAAAATGTGAACCAGTTGCAATTCCTGCCCAATTTGAAGGCCAAAGAACTGCTGATAAAGACATTTACCCGGATTTCTGCATCATCCTAGTATTGCAGAGGTGCAATGGGACTATAAAATTAAGAAAACTGTTTTACACCCAACATAGTCTCTTGTGGAAAAGAAGGAGAAAATCCTGACTAGACAGAGACACCACAGAGAGGCCCCATATTCACAGGAAATTATGTTCTGACTACAAGCCAACAAAATAATGCTGTCATAAAAAATGCCAAAAGCCATGTAAATTTGTGGCAAGGGGATCTTCAGTTGTAAAATAGTCAAGATAATTATGCTGCTGTGCTTGGCACTGGTTACGTTTCATTTGGATGGCTGCATTTCATTTCAGGCACACAGATAAATTGGCAGAGTTCAAAGGAGAATAACAAAAAATGATGAAAAGGACTGGAAAAGAAGACCTACAAGATAAGGTTAGGGAAACTGGGTATAGCTGGTCCGGAACAAATTAATCTAAATGGCAGGAGGGAGGATTTAGGTTAAGTACAAACCAACCTTTATAGCTTTAAGAAAAGTTCAGCCATGGAACAAGCTGCCAAGGAAGGTTTTAGTCTTACCATCACTAAAGATACTAAAAGGCAGGAGACCATCTGTCAGGGAGAGTTTAGGGATTAAAGAAAAAAAGATGAAAAAAAAAATCAGTGCCACAATTTAGGAGCTGAGATGAATAACCCATTTTTGACTAGACTTTAATGGACTAAAGTGGCATGGCTTCTCTTTTGAGAGTAAGTTCCTCCATCTTTTCACTGTGAAGATTGTCTTGATCACATAAACCAATGCAAGTCAATTCTGCTGATTTCAGATTGGAAAGGATATCTGCATTTGAATATTTACAGGAGATAGATGCCTAAATATTAATTTAATCATATGAATACACTCTCCTTTTTTTTCCCATCAGGCTCTGAACATACATATAGATCTGATATAGAAAAAGGAATATCTAAATTAGGTTAAACCATAATTAAAATCTGAGGTTTGTCAAATCCCTTAGTATTGCAAAGAAATAATGGGCCAGCCCAGGCCGCCCTCATGGCCTGGGACTTGTAATAACCACATTCACAAAGATTTCAGATCAGGTCCAAACTGTGGTGAGTGGTAAATGGTTAGTAATAGATATAAAGGCATTTCTGCATTGCCATACAGTTATGGCACTGAGATGGCACTGGGGTCTGAGCACCTCTTGCAGCTTTACAGCAAACTGCTGACTGTCAGGAGACACCTTAGGAAGCTTCTGCTTGCTGCAAGGCACCTGCTAGCTTGTGGGTCTTCAGGAAACATCAAGCAATCTAGCCCAAACTGCCTTCAGTGGTCATTCAGCTGAACCACTGGCACATTATTTTGGAAGTTTCCACAGTCAGCTGTCAGGTCTAAAATGGAAACTGGCAGGTATCGACTGAGGGTAGCAGAAGGCACCTCAGACACCTCTCAGATGCAGAGGCCTCTCATTATGTCTACATGAGAGCACCAGCACTAAGGGCTAGATGTGCACCACAGCCATGTTCTAGTCATGAGCTGGTAAACCACCTGGATGAGTAACATGTCCTCCTTCCTCCACGCCACCCTCAAGCTTTAGTTTCCATGAAGAAGAAACCGTGACACACTCTAGCTGGTCATCTGAGGCGGAGGAGCAGGGACCACAGCCATTGGCAGCACTCTACGTCTCATATGGGAACATCCCCGACCCTGCTGCACAGTTCCTTGGGATTCCGTGGGCTTCTGACCGGCATTTGGGAAGCACCAGGTGGCAGGTGGGAATCATTGGGCTGCATAAACACCACCTGGCAGCAGCTAGCTTCATGCTGGACAGCCTGTGTTCCTTTGAGGGGTCAGCCCTTAAACAGGCTGGACATGAGGAATCGATTACCTGAGTCAAAGAGAAATCACCTTCAGATGGCTCAGAAAGTTTCAGCAGCACTTTCCCTTTTGTCCTTTCCCAGCTGTGCTCCTCTTTTGCTCAGAGGACTCCCTTCCACTCGTCTGCCTCCACTGCACATTCCGGCAGATGTTTTCACTGACATATTTTGGCTGCTGGGCTCAGCTGACGTACTTTGGAGCAATTTCAAGCTGGCTGCAAGCTGAAGTGTAGTGCCAGGGCTGGAGCAGAGGACAGAGCCACTGCTGATGCCCGTTTCAGTGAGCAGGCTGGTGGGCAGGCTCTGCCACAAGGAATCCAGCTGGGACCCTGCTGCACCCACCCTGGACCTGCCTCCGGGACCTTGCCCATTTCTTGGGCTGGAAGCATGGCATTGAGCTGCATTGTGTCACAGCTTGGGTGACCAAGGGGAAATAAACCAGGAGAAGGAAATGTCATTTGTTTCCATGGGGCATCTGACCTTCATACATGCGACGAAAAGCTATCTACACCCCTCTGTCCTCCCTGGGAGAGGCACTGGGCTATGTGGAGGGACAGAGCCCTAATGTGGACAGGGAGACTACAGGGCACAGTGGGGCAGGCAGCTGCCTGGGGCTGGGACCATGGGAGCTCCAGCCAAGAACAGAGCAGCCAGGGAGCATCAGGGCAGCTCCAGCCCTAGGCATGGGACACCTCCCATGGGATGGGTCAAGGCCAGGCCATTGGCCCAGGAGTGGCCCTGGCTCGGTGGGGCCATGGCTGGGCAGGAAAGGGTTGTGGGGAGCTGGAGGCTGGCCCTGCTGTGGCATCACTGGGGCAGGGGCTGATGGCCTGGGGAGCTGGCATGGGGCCCTGGGGAGGGAGGGGGAGCCCCAGGGGGTTTACATGGAGTCCTGGCTGTGCTTATGGTGAGGGGAGGCCAGGAGTGGGCAGGGGCAGTCAGGGCTGTCAGTGCCCTCATGGCCCTGACATGGGCCTAAGAGAGCCTTCTGTAAAACTAAGGAGTAAAGAACAGGATTTTTCATCTAGAAAGCAGCAACGCCACAGTTTGTCACCTCACTTTTCATCATTCCTCTTTTCAGATGGTTTTTAAGAACATTGCACAACATGCCGCTGTAGTCTCACCAGTGAAACCCTACTCCTGTGAGAACCAGACATGCCATCCCACCCTTGTGGCTCCTGTCCCTTAACCAGTTGTTTTTCTGCAAGAGGACCTGACCATTTGTTCCCAGACTGCTTAACTTATCTAAGATGCATTCACACAAGTCCTGTCAAAACTTATTGAAAATCCAGGTGCACACGACCCACCTATTTACTCCATCAGTGACTGCCAGCAGATTTGTGAGTCACAGCTGCTCTCAGGCCAGTGTTGACATATCACAGTTTTATTACGTCATATCATCGTTTCTCTCAAGCTACCTGATGAAGACAGTTTTTGTAAAGCTCTGAATCCTCCTAGAGCCCTTTCTAGAATCTGTTATTAATTCACCACTGCCCACTCCCCTGGAATTGAGGCCAGCACGAGCAACAGATTGAATAAGGCAGCTGCTGTATATCTGAGCTCTTCTACAAGACATGGGTGACCCTCATCCAGTCCTGGCAATCTGTTGTGACTAATTTTCATGGGTTACTCCAAGCTCTCTTCCACTGGCACTTTGATTTGGTGATGAATTCCTCAGATTGATGTATTACAAAAAAGACACCTGTTGTGGGAGCCTCTACTCTGAGCGTTAATGCAAGATTCCTTTCTACTTTCTGCAAGAGCTCCACTTCCCCACATTCCCACAATTCCCTAGTAGGCTACCAGTCTGAGGAGCATTTGAAAAAAGTTTAATTTATAACTCTCTACCTTCAGCCAGACCCAGGTTGGCTTTGCCTTGCCTTTCCTTGTTTACCTTGATAGATACATCCTTTGCTGTTTTCCTCATTTGGGCATTCTTGTGCTTTCTGATTGTGTTTCTTTACTTCTAATAGTCTCCTTTGCTGTTTATTCCTACAGGTTATTTTATGGTCCAGGCAACGATGTGAACAAAGGATATCTAAGGTTCAGGCAATTGTTCTGATCATTTAACCATAGGTTACTCTCTTTTGGGACAATCTGACAGTAATTTGGGCGTATGTGGTGGGAGTGATAACCCTGTTTCCTGCAAAATCTACTGCTCTGAATAATCTTTGATTTATCAGCACACATATCCACCTGATTTAAATTTTGCTTTCCATGACTTGGTTACTGCCAGCTAGGTAGTACCAGTTAACTACAGATCTCAGTGAGTGTCTGGAAGTTAAAACACCCACATAATACCTGGAATGTTTAAGTGTTCTCTTTCACCCATCTTAGTGAAGTTCCTGGTTGAATCAAACTCCTTTCTTCATCGCAGCAATATCCAGATAGGGCTTTGAAAAGTATGAGTTAGTGGTAAGAAAGGAAATTAAAAACTGCCACCTTGGATATGAACAAAGGATCAATGAAAAGCAAGACTCAGGAATGAGAAAGCTCTCCTCTTCTGGGAACATGAACTGAATCTGTGATGCAAACACATTTTCATAGAAAGGAAATTCTCTAACAGACACAATTAATATCCAAATTTCATTCCAGTTCCCTATTTCCTCATTGTGTTTCACTGTGTATTAAGAATGTATTTGTAAGATGCACTCTGAACTTCACATCAAAGAATAGCCCTGCTGCTGAAGGAGTCATAATTCATTTACTAACAGCCCTTGTTGCTGTGCTTCAATAATGTAATCATTTTCTCTGTGTCTCAACCATATGATTATTCCTGTTGTGTAGGAAATTTAAGTCCAAGGAATGTCAGATCAAATATAAAAGCCTAGTGCTTACCCATAGCTTTTATTCAATTAAGTAGCCATTACAGAGCTCATGCTATTTCAAATGACATAAAGCAGAACGGAAATGCAGTCCTTTATTACAGATATACATTCATCTAAACAAAATGGCACCAATACAATCCAAACTCATTACAATTTTTAAATTATTATGCTAAGGTGATTATTATATGGTGAGCAGTCTCTGTGAAAGACAAGTGGGGAATCCGTGGCCTCCACAAACCACAATTTGAGCACAGCAGCAGTGTTATTTGAGGTTTGTTTGTGAAATTCTTAAATCCAGAGAAACAGTGCTGCTAAAATACACTCCTAGAGTGAAAGCACTGAGCTGCAGCTTGGAGAACTCTGACTTTGCAGCTGATGAGTGGGTAAGTCATGCGTAGGGCCAGGATCTGACCCAGGCAGAGGTGCCTAAAGCAGGGTCTGGGCAGCATTTAGAGGTTTATCCTCAAACTAAGATCTAAAATGCCCTGTTCATTCTCATCTGATCTTGCTGTGCTTATTAAGCACCTTGCACATCATCTTTCTACACTGCCCACAGGATCCATAAGGCATCTGCTCAGCATCTCGGAGGGTTCCACATGACCAGCACAGGCCCACAGCTCCTATCGCTCACCATCAGGTTTGGGGTCCTCAATAAATTGTTGCCCAGAACCATAAGAGCCTTAACCTGCATAAGTCTCAGGACCTTCCCTTTGCAGTCTGCCAGCCCACCTTTCAGGCACAGCTCTGCTCCCCTTCAGTATTGCTGCTATGGTAGGCTCTCATGGAGAGAACTCCTAAATTTGCTGATGAAGCCAAGAAGAAGATGAGACTTTTTTACACATCTCTGTGCTATGCGTGTCCCACTTGCTCAATTTAAATAGCTCCTTTTTCTGAGTTCAAGGTACTTCTTTAAACCTTTTCTGAACCCTCCTCATGTGCTACATGGGCAGCCAACTCCCAATCAGGTTTGAAGCCAAGCAAGATCCTTACTTAGATCCAGTCTAAAACTGGTCTGTTACTGTTTGACAACAGGGAGAAAATATAAATACTCCCCAGTTTAAGAAAGACATTGTTGTTGCTTTTTGTTAATCAAAAACTGAGCTAATACAGTGATAAAGGAAAGGGCTCATATAAAGTTGAATACAGAACAGTGCAAATGGAGACAGGGAGTCTGTTATGATTTACTCATCAAATACTGAAAATAATATGAAAAGAGAGATGGCATAGAAATAGTTACTAATTATGTAGACAGCAAAAAGCTGCATCAAAAAAAGAGTTTAGAGAGTCAGTTTCTACTTTTACAAATTAAAAAAAAAAAATCAAAAACTTCCAAAGGTTTCTAAACTGGTTTTGTATTTTGTGTCCAATTTATTATTGCTTTTCCATAGCAGTCAGTGTAGTCCAAGTGGGGTAATCCTGAATGTTATCATGCAGAGGAAGGACGGGAACCATTTCCCCACTTAAGCCACTTTATTAGCATAATTGCAAGACAAAAATAAACTGCTCACTGCTACCTACACCTCTTCCCCTCATGCCAGCTTCTGTCTGCAACTTTTTCCTTTCAGCTCATTAGGAGAAAGTAATTTTATCGTCACATTTGGCTGGCAGCTGGAATTCTCCAAATGAGATAAGCAGGGCTGAGATGCATGCTTTCATCTCTCAGCAAAAACTTTGTACCATACGGTGCTGTTATGTCTCCAAGCTTTACGTGAAGAGGAAAACAGGCATCTGGGCTGGGTTCATTTGTAACGCTGTGGTTGCTGGATTAATATGAAAAGACAGATGAAGGCAGACACTTTAATTACTTCACCCTAACTTTTTATTACAACATCAAGTAAAATGGTGAGTTACAGAGGATAATGGGCGTGAAACATCTGGGATGAAGTCACACACAAGCTCATGGTTTGTTATCTGCCAATGGGGTTTTAAATATTGATAATTTCTGTACATGCATCTTTGTGTTATTTCTGATTTTCTTGATAAATCATTTCAGGATTACTTTGTTTTAAGCTGTGAGGTAGCTACTAAGACTGGGACCCCGCTTTTTTCTTCTGGAATTTTCTGAACTGGGACTGTATCGCCACGGCCGCCCGCTCTGTCTCTGGCGCATCCATGTCTATGTCAAATTCCTCTTGAACCTTCTTCTGCCCATCTGCTCAAAGAAAACAAATCAAAACATCAACAGTGTTTTTCAAACAGCGATAATCACCAGACAGCACAGGTGAAAAACCTTGCCCCTCTCCTCTTCACAGACACAGCTGTGACAATGGCAAGCATATTCAGAAAAAAACCTGGGATCAGTTTTGGCAAACACAGCTGATCAAATCCCCCACCCCGTCCCAACAGCAAAAACCCGTTGGTAGCTAGGCACCAAGGAGTGACATCCAAATGGTGCTTAGCAGTCACCAAGCATCACCCTGATGTCTGTGCAAGTCCTCTCTTGCCCAAGGAGCTAACAGTGGGGGGCAGAGGGACCCTCCTGTGCCACCCTGCAGGTAGAAGTTACTCATATCCCCATGCTCCTATCACACCTCCTGCATTAGAGGATGAGATACTTCCTAAGGCAAATTTCCATTCTTTTCACTTGTTTTGTGCCTCAACCTTTCCAAGATGTAGCGCTCTTCCCCTTTGAATCTTTTATGTTCAATCTCTGCCACTGTGCTGCTTCCCTCACTTCTCTCCAGGCTCTGTTGTTGCCCTTCAGCCTTTATCCTTGTCTCTTTGCCTTCCTTTAATTCCAGTCCTCAGCTTTTGCTTCAACTGCATTCAACCTCTACATGGACAATCCAGCTGCCTTTGCTGAATTTTGCTTCATCTACCTACATGTTAAAAAGTGCAGCCCTGGGAAAAATCCTGCCCTCATTGCAAAAATAACCCTAATCCACCTGGACTAATAACGTGGGAACATACATTCACTCCACTAACTTCATCACACCACTGAGTTTCTCTTCTCTGTAAACTTCTTTGTTAAACTCACTTATATAATTGTTGTAGCCCAGTCCTGCAGTGAACATCATGCCAGGAGTCTGCAGACAGCTCTACTTAAAACAGCGGTGGGAATTCACCCATTTTGAACAACTTTGCTTTTTATTCTTGAGATTAATACTTCCAGGATGCTCATCCGCAAGGACTGTTAATGTAAATCAAGGGAAACACTTCCAATGTATTATTAAAATGAAAAGAAACTTATTCCCCACTCTCTCCTTCCCACTAGAAAACAGGGATACTGCTTCATTATTTGAGCATGAGTGCTGCAGTATTTCTTGCCTTTACTTCTTTTTCTTATTCAGAACTAAATTTTTGTGGTATTTTCCATGACCAGAATCCTATCTAAACTGGTACAATATTTAAAGGGAAGGTTTTGGTATATTCCATTCTGATTATATTTTAACTACAATAATCAAATAAATGCAGCTCTGTTAACATAAAAAAAAAAAAAAGTTCACTTAATATTTTGTTTAACTTAGAAGAATATTCAAGAAGAAAGACAAAAACCTAAGAAGAAAGAGAAAGTCTGAAGAGGAAGAATAGCTTGAAAGCTTATCAAAACTTTGATTATACAGTATAAGGAAAAGTTAGGTTACCAAAATTAAGACTTTTATGGAAGAAAATGAATCATACTAACATTGTGTCACACTTCCACAGCCATTAAATCCAAGAATCTGCATGGTTTGTGTAACTATTGAAGCAACACAACCACCTTAAGTAAAGAAATACAATTATTGCCTTATTACTCATGGAGAAAGGGAGGTGAAGGTCAGAAGTGACTTCCTTATGCTCACGAGCTGTGGACACAGCCAAGGAGAAAGCTGAAGACTCCTGTTAAAGCCATGTTATATACTGAAACTCAGAGTGGCTTGGTAAAGAAACAGAAATGTCTGTGCCAGCTCCTAAACTACTAAGTATAACACAACAACAGTTTGGGAAATTTTTCCTATTGCCAGACACCATCTCCTCCACTGTGTACACAGCAGAGAAATGGAGATTTTTTTTTTTAAATCTAATTTCAAAAGGAATTATCATTAGTACTGTTTCATCATTTTTTTGAAGAGTTGATTTTAATTTGGTATTGAAAGGGAACTAAGACAAGAAATTACAGCATTTTAGATGAAAAAAAACCAAACAAAAAAACCCAAACAAAAAAGGACATTAAATCATCCTGTAAAAACCTAAAAATTTTCAGTCAGAACATGTAAATATAGACTTTTCATTTAAAATTTTTGAGTGAAAAAAAAAAAAAATAGTCTGATCAGTTAGCTTTAACAGTGACCACTTTGTGATATCAGTAATAAAATAAAAACCATTTTACTTGTCCATATGTCAGAATCTCTCCTCTATTAATAGAATCCTATTAACTTATTCTAAAGAAAAGAATATCACTTATGGAGAAATACTCATATTTCTTATGGAGAAATAGTTTATCAAAATGTTTATACTAGCAATGTAATAAGCATTTAATCAGATTTGAACATGATGTTTTCTCGCTTGATGATTTTCATTTTTGTTGTAACATTCTGAGTTTCAGGTTCCTCCCTAGCCACTCACTAGACACAGCTGTCAGTCTTCACAATAGAAAACAAAAGTGGACTTTATGCATCAGTTTTAGCTTTTCATTATATAAATTACTGTCTTTTGGAAATGTCAATAGGGAAAGATGGATGGATGGATGAGTAAACACAATTGGTTTCATACCTCTTGATGAAATCTGGCTTGTACAACTCATTTCCTATTACTGCCACATCTTAGCAGCATGTTAACTTGCAGTAGTGACTCAGCAATTTTACATTACGCTTTTGCAGGCTTAAGAAAACCCAGCATTTAGTTTATTTTTTCTCTAGAATGTCCAGGCCAGTTAACCTTTGCTTGATGCGAATCACCATCACTGCCTTCAAATCAGTTGTACTACAAAAATTTACCACAACTGAAGATGTACAATAATTTACTGTATCTTAAGATCTATCTGACTTCCTTTTCTTTTTTGACCCATTCTTGTTGAAATCAAAACCAAAATTCCTTATGAACTCTTTCTGTATTTCTCTTTTTCCCATCACTAAAGACAAATGGTAGGATGAGAGGTGTTCAGTCATGATTTAGACATGCAGATTAAGAAATTAATAGTGTTCAGAAGGGCCAAGATATTTATCTGGGTAATGAAGAAATTCATTGTTAGCTTACAGATGGTATAGAAATAGATGTATAATGATTACACATATATGCATAATGTACATTATAAAACAACAGGTATATCATCTATATATTACATATGTGTGTTTTCTTTGTCCCATCTTTCTCTTTCTATATACATGTATGGTATACCCACATTTGAATATATACAGAATAGATATGTGTATATATAGAAACACACAGACATTTGCTTAAAAGAGCTTTAAGTTGTGTGTTAAACTGAAAAGAGAAGGATGAGCTTTTTCCTAAATTTTGGGAGTGGATTTTCCTGGAGTTCTCCCCAAAATATTTTCTGCTGATGACTGTCACAACACAGATATTTTAACAGATGGCTTGTCAATCTGGAGAGAGAATTAAGTGGTATTCCTTCTTCAGCTTTGTCTATGCTAAAGGAAAAATATTTTATCTCTTACCTTGAGTTGCTTTACTAAAAGTAGTCTAATGATTTAAAATGTACCATGCCTCACTAATGACACTGGTTTTGTTTTACTGGTTAGTTAGAGTTAGGAGCATGAAATGATCTTTAAGGTCCTTTCCAACCCTCAACATTGTATGATTCTATGAATTAGGAACTGACCCACTTAATTACAGAGGAAACCAAGCCTGTTCTTGGGACCTGTACAGACTGGAGATGACCTCACTGCACCAATATGAGTGATTGAAAGGATTTTTGCACCCTTCCTACTATCTATGCACCCCACACTAGCTTTTACCTGCCAGTAGTTGTTCATGTATCTCAAACATGCAGGCTATTAAGTTTGAATGTTCGAATTATAAAATTTATGTGGAGAACTGAAAGCAAGCCCTTAGAAATGTCCCTCTTTTATTCACTGTCTCCCACTCCTAACTTTCCCACTCCTGGCTTTCCTTTCACAAGGGATCACTAACTTGGAAGTGACCTGAAAACCCAGATTGCATAGATAAGCACCTGCATGGGCTTTACTCTTGGACTTGCTTTTTTCATTCCTGCTGCGGGGGGGCCAACCATTCTGTCTGATAACAAGTCACCTTTTTCTAAGCTACCTTCATGCAGCAATAAAGGTAGATCTGGGTTCCCTCCCCAACCTCAGTCACATACACACAATTTTGTTGATATCTACGCTTTCTAGACCATGTGCATATTCCATAGGGATATTTGAGGATCCCTGGACTACCGCAAGCCCACATGAGGAAACTAGGAGGAACAGAAATTGAGAAATAAAAAAGGGTTGATAAGCACTGGTGTACACTACCTGCTTTCTGCGGGGATTTGGTTTCATTAACACCATAAAAATTAAAACCTCTAACCTTTCTCACTACACTTAGCTATTTCAAGGCCTTCCTTGAAAATTTCTTCCTACTTAGTCCAAATTCTCTCTCCTAGATAGTGACTCTCACTCTTCTTCTGAACATGCCATGACAAGCTGGGGGAGTTAGTATGTGTCCCAGCTGGGTTCTGATCACTGCCAACAGGGGAGGTGAGCAGAACAATCCCATGCCAACAGTCACGGGTTGGCCATTACAAAAGTCTAGTATCTGATGAGTTGTTCAAAATCATGTGTTTAAAGTGGACTGACTCTGTCCATGTGTTAATTCAGGCAAAACTGAGTGGAACAAACTCCTTGGAGCACTACATCAACTGCTTGATGAGTCCCACCATGATAAGGGGCACCCCATGCCCCATCACCAGTTTAGCTCTACAGATTATTTTGCAGGACTAAAGACTGAGACATCTTTCAGGGTGCAGATTTTGCTTCAGTATATGCAATAGTCATCCCAGCAGAAGAGCCCAAAACAGCATCTAATTAGCTGTTTTCCAAATCTAACATCCTGAAAGCTCATTTTGCATCTTTGCAATTGAAAAAAATCTATTTATTCCATTTCCAGATGAAACACTAGAATGCTGTCTCCGTAATCTGCTACAGTGCCTCATAATCCATTGCAAGCACAGGATGGATAATGAAGCTGCCTGTAACAAGGAAAACAATCAAATCTTACACACAAATCTACCCAGCAAACTCTCAAGAAATGTGGTGCAAGTGTAATTATTCACAAATATGCCTTCAGCTATTTCTTTCATTTACTTTTCAACTATAAAGTACAATGAATTATGACAATCTGGAAAAAGAAAACACTGCTTATTCCATATGGGCCAAAAGCCTAAAGCAGTCTTTTGTGACATTTGAACACAGGCTAAACAGAGTAGTCATTCCTAAAAGTGTTCAGGGAAGGGCAAAAGCTGGTGGGATGGACTTGGGGGAAAAGAGGATTCACTCTTTATTCTCAGAACTCCTCCATCCTCCAGATGAAATAGAGATTACTTGTCACCTTCTGCAAAAACATTTAGCATGAAAAATTGCATGGGCTGGAGCCTCTAACTGGCATTTCACATCTCAAGTGCTGTCTTCCACCCCTGCCCACCCAGCCCACATCCAACAGGAATTAACGGGACTATACTGAAGATGGAATATATCCATAAAAATATTGCATTTTTCAGGGGCTAAACTGCAGCATTTGTAAAAAGACTGAATGAAGTGTGGGAAGGAACCACAGTGCCCTGTAACAAGCCAGAAGCGGTATTTTGCCTCAGGCAGGATCATTCAAGCTGTGACAATCTTTATGCTGCTCAGATCCCAAGCTATTACACCATTCTGTCCAATGAGGCAGAACAGTCCCTAATTAAAGAGGACCAAAATGGGCAGGAATCTTACAGATGCTGACATTCACGTGGAGTATTATCTTTATCTTTATGTGATGGGAAGAGTCATTTTATCTGACTAGGCTCCACAAAGCAACCAGCCAGCTAGAGAAAACGTATGGGTGCTTAGGTGTATTGGGGCCAGATTTAACTTCTTACAAGTACCAGTTTTGAAAGCCAAGAGTTGATGTGACCATTCTTCCCCCTCTGTATTCAATTGAGGGGGGGGGAAGAAGACATTCTCATCTTCTTCTGGGAGAGTCAATCCTTCTGTGTGAGATGAACAAAAGTCACACCATAACTGACCTTATGGCTGAAGAAAGGGGATGGTCTACTTCTCCACAATAAAAACTCTCCAGTCAGTTGCCAGGGCCACATTACCCAGCAGGGTGGCTCTGAGCCTTTGTTTTGGTCACTCTGCTGCTCCCCAGCAGACTCTCACTTCACAACGCATCTGAAAAGATGGCAATGATGGGGGAGAAGACATTGCCCAAGCCCAAGAGAGAAAGAAAGGTAGCCTTGGCATGTAGAAGAGAGCCATAATCTGATCTTCCCTCCTTTTAGTTATTCCCTAGTCTTTTCTTTTGCTGAATGAAATGCCAAGTAGAGGCCAGAGATCATCAGCTCAGCACCTATAGTTGTTCTCTGTGGTGTCAGGAACAAATATCTCCCAGAGCCTTGAGCATCAGTGTATATGGTTTGCAGCTGTGGTATGGCAAGACAAGCTGCCATGAGGACTTTGCCTCAGCACCCTCCAGTTATGGGATGATCCAAAGAGATTTATTTATATGAGGAGCCTGTTATAGCACAGTGGGCTGATGAAAGCTCATTAGTAAAGTATCTAAGCATTTTGAGGGACAGACTCCACAATACTGCTGATGTGATGCAATATTCCCATTATCTAGAATGACCTTACTGCATCAGGGTATTATTGGCCCTTCTGTTAGCTCTGTCTGCCTCCTGAGTTAGGGTCTAGGCACAAACCTCTCGAAAGTTACTTTTTTCACATGCATGTTCCTGATGTCACAGCACAAAACTCTATGAAATTTTGGCCTACCTTTCCTAGATTGATGCAGTAATTTAAAGCTATTGGTTCTTGTGATATTATTGGCTAATCTCCAGTTTGGTGGTCTTTTGTAAAAGAACTGAATCCCTGTAACTCTTGTAATGACTTGCTTGACCAACACACTAGCATAATGCTAAAGCAGTATCAGGCCTCCATGACATTAACTCAGTGTGACAGTTCTTGGGCCCCATGGCCTCCTCAGCTACAAGAAGCACAATCCCTTCAGTCCTCTGAGCAGTGACCATCGGACTATGCAAGACAGAAATTCTGTCTTCTTCCCTTTCCTATCCACATCTGCACAATGAGGCATCACTATACTCTGATACAGAGTAATTCAATGGCCATCTTCCAAAGTCAAGGGCTGCTTGTTCTGTTTGAGTGTCAGTAGGGAGGCACTCAGTGGCAGGGGAGGTTATGGGTTTATCTAAGGGTCTTCATTTTCCATGGTCAGTTATTTGATGTTGATAGGTGCTGGAGAAGTGTAGCATCCACACAGGAAACATTTCTGTAACTGAAGAGGAAACCCTGGAGCTCAGCAGTCTCCTGTGACTTCACAAGCACAGTGTGAAGGGAAATAAAGGTTATCACTAATTATCAGATTAACTGTAATAGCTATTTTTATCTGAACCACACCAACTGGTCTCTTAATATCAGTCAAAGCAAGTCAGAAAAGAATGAACATCTTTTGATTCAACAGTAAATTACAATTTGGTATAAAGAAGATAACTTCATTTGACAATCAGAATCCTTTCTTCTTCAAATTGACCTTTACTTTTGTAATACAGTCGTCTTATTTCAAATTTGAAAAATTAGTTTTGGTGTAGAAAATAGTGGTTGTTTTTTCATGATTTTAAAAATCTTATTTCAGCACAAGGCTTTTAAAGTGTCTGATTAACCTTTTTTTTCCTAGTTGCAATAATGTGGGAGAGCAGAAATACTATTACTGTCATAAGATAAATGAAGTATCACAAAATTATGTATATTGGGTAACGTAATGAAACGTTTACAAAAATTGTGTCTTCAACTAATGTGTACCCAACCACAAATGAACTGATTCTGCTCAACAATTAATACAAAGAAAAATACTGTTTTTCTTTAAATGCTAATATTATTTAAGCAATTATTCTTCATCTTCAAAATAACTAGTGTATCACTTGTAGACTTTTAAAATGGCTTAGAAATGCATAACTGATGCATAAACAAGTATATAAGTGTTAATGGGGATCCATAGGGTACTCTGGGCATGAAACTAGAGGCCATAATTCACACCCCCATGCAGAGACTAAACTTTGTGTGAGTTTAACTAGGAACATAACAAATTAAAATGGCCCTCTTAGCTGTATAATCACATCTCTTACTAGCTAAAGCTGCATCTGAGGAGTGCTAGACTGACTGGCAAACGTAATGGAAGCCTCCAGGACCTAAAACAAAGTGGTGCTGGGGATCAAGTGCTGGCACAGTCAGGTCCCTCTGTCACTGCAGTATGATGCCCCACTTAGCCCTAAGTCCTCTCCTCCAGGAGAGAGTGCCATGATCCTCCTCACAAATTCTGTCTGAAGTTATGAGAGTCTCTTTCTGCAGCTGCATGCATGTGATCCCCAATGTTCCATCCAAGTTTTAAATGGGAATTATTATGATGTGGTTTTAATTTCCTGTGCAATTCCAGTTCTCACGTCCTCAATAAACACTGTACCTTTAAACAGTTTTGCTGTTCGACTGTGGAAAGAGCTGCATTTCAGCACTGTGTGAAGCAAGCCACCCTCTTGCCTCACTAGTCAACTGCTTGATTAATATATGATCAGTTACTCTCCTATTATGGTAGCATTCAGGCACTCCGAGTCATAGCTGGGAACCCTAATGTGGTTACAACTGTAGAACAATAAATTCTCCCCACTCCGTTGCCCCTGACTACTATGACCTTTGCAAAAGCATCTTCAGCAATTAAGTTTAAAATAACAACAGGAGAACTTCCTCAAGGCTACCTCCTAGGCTATGGCTACACCAGCACACTACCCAAGGCCATGGAATAGCTCAGGCACCGTCCACAGCTTTTCTACAGCATGATACGTGTCACAGCCACTGGCATGGCTGGGACCGTTGCTGCCTGGTAGTAGCCAGTTCCTGCCTGGCAGTGGCCACGTAGCATGGCTGGGACCTTACAGTGTCCCTGAAGGCACGGTGGATGAGAACATCCTTGGGTTTGAGGAAAAGAGAGTTTAGCCCTATTGATGCAAGCCATGCCGTGCCACTTTGCATCAAAGTCGGACAAAAGGCTTTAGTCCATTTTATTTTCTAACAGAGATGCAGCATCTAACACTTCAAAACGCTTGTAGCAATAGACTCCTAGGGAACTGACTCAAAATGAGTTGGCATTTGTCATTAATTATGTGATGACCAACAGTACCTAAAAGCTCTTGCAAGGAAAATGCAAAAGAGGGATGTTCATGTTCCAATGTGATATTGCCTCCCTTGTGTTGCATAAAATCCTCACTTCCCAGGATTGCTTGCCCCTGTCCATGCCCTCTCTCTTTACGGTTTATAAGAGTAGCTGGGGAATAAGTTCAGAGAAATGGCAGTTATCACAATGTGCCACACAGAAGTAGCAGAAAAGGGAGCTCAAATTCGTGCACTGCCAAAGTGAGATGAGCTGGGGAAGATGGCATAAGTTACAAAGGAAAACCTGTCAATCAGAAAAAAGGAGAGGAGTCAATCAAAAGAACCATGGTATGGAGTCAGAAGGTGTTTCTCTTCACACACAAAATGAAGAAAATTAAGAGCGAGATTTTGCCCTGCTCATCTTCAAAGTGGGAAATGAGGGCAGTTTCTCGGTGTCATTGTATACCAGCAGATGTCTGTTATCACCTAATGAGAAAGCTATTTTAAGTTTTCACAGTAACTTTAATACAAACTGTTACATGAGAGCTTGAAAAGTCACAGTGAGAAGATACTCTCCTCCTGCAAAATCCATCACCAGGTTTTAATTACTAAGTATTTAACCGCACACTCAGCAGTGGACAGCGTAAGGTATAGGAACTGAGCTTTGCCATGCAACATTACACTCTTAAGCAAAGGAGTCATTTCAGTACCTTCTAAGCCTTGTCACATGGTATCAAAAACCACCTTGTAAATAAGATTATCTGTAAGAAGCATTTACTGTACTGCATAGATTAAATGTAAGAAAGAAACAACTTAAATTATGTCCAAACACTGCAACTTTTATTTGCATGAACATGGGGCACTGTTCTGTGCTGGTAATAGGATAATTGGTACAATGCCACCATGGAAAGGCCACTGCCCATCTTGCACTACATGCCAGCTTGAGAGTGCTTGTGGAGGCAGTTAGGCCATTCTCAAAGTCTTGCAGATAGAAGTGGAGCTTGTAAGGTTAAAAGTGCCCGGGGAAGCATCTGGAATCCTTTGGATACAAAAGAAAATTGTTATGGGGCACCTGATCCCACCCATAGACTGAGTGGAACAATCATGCTCTAAGAGATTCTTTTGGGAGTGTATTGGGCAAAAGAAAGTTTGTAACCCCAGCATAAAACCAAATGCATCCCATCAGTAGAGCCCCAGTGATGCACTGGATATAAACCCTAGGCTTCTGGAGCACCTCCAAGGTAGTACAGTCCACAGTCTGAGGAAAAACCAGCATATTCTGATAGACATCAATTTACCATGAGGCTTGGCCTGTCAATAGATCTTATATGTTCCTGCATCAGTTGGTGTTAAAACTTCTGCTCCAGCATCCACAAGTGCAACTAGATGTGGTGCTGGATTGATGCAGCTCGGCCAGTAGTCTTACTGAATGCTCTGTATAGAGAAATTCTCTCACAAAAGGCACAGGATTTTAACATCTCTGACTCCTGAAAGCAGTTACCCAGCAGCAGTTTTCCCAAGCAAAGCAAAGAAATTCTGTTGCAGGAGGGTTCTAGGAAATTTCCACTGTTTTCTTTTGCTCGGGCTGTTATCCAAACAGAATCATTAATCTGAGTTTACCATGTCTCCATTGAACACAAAACGCCATGTTATATGTTTATTTCCCCTGCAGGCTGATTTGCTTAACTTTCTTTGGAAGAGAAGGGCACCTCAGGAGAACGCATGATAGCACTGAAATAGCAGTAAAGGGGAGACAAATGAAGATCCTGTGGCAATATAGCTCTGAAAGAGGATGAGATGGAATTATATGCTGGAGAGTGTTGTCAGTGTATTCCAGGCTGTCTTGCCCAGCAGCCATTTGGAAAGCCATGTTACATGTTGTGCAGAAGCTCATTAGGCCAAACATTTTAAAATTGGATTCTAGATAAAAAGCTCTGTCCAATGCCTGAGAAAAAAATTACCTAACACAACTTAGAAACATAGAATCATTTAGGTTGATCACCAAGTCTAGACATAAAAAACCAAACCGAAACAAAACCACACTTCCAGGTGTTTACATGGGAACTCATCAGCAGCTCACTTTAGAAAGAAACCAATGGAGAAACACAGGTATTTTGAGGGTGCAATTCATCTGACCTACTTTAGGCAGACATTTTAGGATAGCATGAATCTCACCCTTGAACCTCCTTCATATATTGTCTAGTTCTCTATTAACTACAAAGGGAGTTCAGGGTGACTAGTTCAGATGTAGACACTGATACTTAATCAAATGAGTATCATTCCCTGAGCCTGAGTGGTGCCTGAACTACGCTTTGTAGAATTTCATACAAATATACTTACCTGCTATTTCATGTTAAATTCCTTCTCATCAAATATATTATTTAGCCCTTATGAAAGGTACTACACTGAAACTGTAGCAGCTAATAAATCTTATTTGTTTCAGGAAGGAAGAAAATGAGAGAGGCATACCTTCTCACACTACTCCATCTGTGTGCTTCCATCCCATTCCTAGCAAGGAGAGAACAGCTCACCTTCAACAGAGGGTCAACATGAACATTTGTTCCCTCTGCTGAGATTGCCAGTGAAGTTGCTAGTTGTGCAGCTGACCTGGATCCTCTCATGTTCCCTCAAGAGCTGACTGAATAGTCTGCCTACATTTCTCTTTTTATAGATACATAGTTGAACAGACAAAAAACATATGTCAGCACCTCTTGCTATCCTTTCAATTTATTTCAAGGATAGAGAATTTTTGTGCATGTATGTGTGTTTGCATGCTAGGGACAGACTATTTCATTCTGAAAAGTCTTTTTTTTTAAAGTGTACATCAGTAAGATTTCTGATATTTCCTTAATAAGGGATTACAGTTAACACTAGGACGAACAATATCAAATGCTTCATATAAACAAGCAGCCAAATGACAGTTGCTGTAAGAATTATAATTGAATTTGCAAGCTACTGCAAACATTCAATCTCTGCTCTGCTATTTATCTAATAATGAGTCAAGTGATGGCTGCTGCCATTCTGCTGGAGAGTGGAGCTGTTCAAAGGAACCTTGTTGCACCTAGCATGTGTCAAAGGCAGCAATTATGTGACTGCAGGACTGAGACTACCTAAAGGAAAAGAAATAAAATGGGCGAGTCAGACATGCTGGATGTGCTGGAGAAGACAAGTACCTTTTAAAAGTTATTGATAGCCACGCTTCTCATTGCTAATCCAAGCCAAGGAAGGCCCCCACTGACACGAGATTATATTCTGCATGAAGCATGCAGAAAACCATAGTGACCACCTCCTAGTGCAGTTCCCCAACACAAATTTCTTCTCCTTCCTTCCTGGGTCCTGTGCAGCACCTATGGGTAAGGAGGAGGCATGTCTTCTGCAGTGAAATCTTAGCTGATGTGCATTCAATAGCGAATTCTGATTTTACAAGACAAGTATAAGCACGTGCTCTTTAAATTCCAAAGCAGGCAAGTTACTGCTTCATCATTCCTTAATGGAAGAAATACAAACCCCCCATACATCTCTGTCATCTTTTTTTTTTTTTTTTTCTCCTTCCCCCCCCTACACTGTAGAAATTGATGCTAAGGTTAATATGACTATTGGCTCTGAGACAAAACATGAGCATAGCTCTGCTTTGCCACAAATTTCCTCTCACGGACTAATAGAAAAGACCTTATTGGCACACAGGACAATTTACTCTTTGGCATAAGGGAGTAAAAAGTGGTAATGAATAGATTCTCTAAAATAGTAGGGAATTAATCCAGAAGGGCAAGGTGTCCTTCTCAGCAGCTTGTTCATTACTTATAGACAGTTACTGTATTGTGAGACTAAAGCCTGGAATTCTAACAAGTCAATACCAAAGCTCTGGTGTTTCTCATCCCTGATTTTAGTGTCTGTATTTATTGAGTGAGGACTGATGGAATAGGGTAATGTAATTTTCCAAGCCTTTTCATAGTAGCAGAAATTAATGAGCAAGGTCAGGTACCAACAGCACTAGACAGTACTTCAAATCCTCCTTCTCCTCTTTTTTTCCTTTTCTCTAGCTCATAAAAAAATAAAATTCCAAACCTTCTAGGTCCCAGGCAGTGACTCAGCAACATCCTCTTTTGAACTTGATGCTATTTCAGACAAAGGGTGGAGGCACTGCACTCCCATAGGAATGCAGTTGTATGTCCTAACAAGCATCAGACTAAAGTGTACTTCATTAAGGCTGGGTTGCCGTGTGCTTCTTTTCAGGTGTGGAGCAAGGAGAAGGAGCATCCACCTTTTCATAGCCTATGTATTGATTAATCACACCTACATATCTTTTTTTTTTTTTTTAAATACTGGTAAAAGCAAAAATGGTTTTCCAATAAAATCCCAGTGAGAGGAGAACTTGCTCTTTATCTATATCAGGAAGTTATGGAGTGAAAATGGTCTGATTAACCTGACAGATGGTGCACCTAACAAACTTACACAGCTCAATGAAGACACAAAGAAATGTCATACATATTTGAAGAGCAGTGCATTTCCAAGCTGCCAGTTAAAGTGGTGGCTATGAATTACCACACTGGTCCACCACCCAAAGATGACTTCCAGCCCTTAGGACTGTAACAAATTACTTTTGTCATCTGGAGCATTCTCTGCCTCTTCCTTCTCCAGAAGGGACTGTCATCCCTTTTCTCCCTCCCAGCCTGGTGCAGCAGCACCTCCTTTTGCTTGGCCACCTCACCTAACAGGGTTCACACATGACCACCCTTACTGAAGCACCCTTAGTGCAGCCCCATTCACCTTTACAATAGACATGGCCCCAAGAAGAAAGCACAATGGTGATCTGTGTGCAACGTGTTCCCTCTGTATGTCCGTGACTGGCTTTGTGCCCCCAAAGATCTCTGCCTTGCGCTGAAAAGACCTATCATGCCAGTGAAGCAGAGAAATGGCATTAAGCTGTACAGGGATTTTGGCAGGTGGTCACTACACATGTTCATTCATTTGTCAGTTGTTTTTTTATTTGTTTTAGGCTTTTAATTAAAAAAAAAAAAATTTGAGTGGGTGTTGATCCTTTACCTCAAGCACAATTACAAAAAAAAAAAACAACACCCTCATAGAATTTCCAGGCAATGAATTAGGAAGTGCTAGTACAGTAAACCTCAGCAAGGTTCAAAGACAAAGTATTTGCTATAAATTTATGCTTTTATACAAACCTACAAATGCTTTGTATCCTTGCAGATTCATAAGGTCTCCCTAAAACTCAGATATTGTTGGAGTGGTTTGCTTTTAAAAATAAAATATTTTAAACTAAAAAAAAAAAAAAAAGCTTTATTGATGTCAGGCTGTCTGGAAGAAAACAAGGGTTCTTATCCATTCTATCTTTGCTTTCACATAGTAACTTTTTGAAACAATTTTATCAGGAAGCGTGGGCATTGATTTAGTTAAGTGCTGCAATTGCAATTAGAGAGTTATTAAACCCAGTGCTAAATAGTTTGACGTGAAAATCTAACTGAGGCCAGCGAATAAAGTTTCCCTTTTGCTCCAGTTGTATGTTTATTGAACGCACACAAAGCTAACTTAAAAGAATATCAAGGTTGCAAAGCTGAGCATGAAAAAGTTAGTAAAAAACCAAACTACACAGATATTATTAAACAATTAAGTTAATTTTTCATAGACATCTTTAATTCCAGAAAATCCTGTTTCAAATTCTTGACATTGCAACTTGCATAGTCTTAGGAGTATACTGTGCTTCCTAGATTTAAAGAAAAAAAATCATACTCTTCTATAACGTATAGATACCAACGTGCTTGCTCAGCACGACTGCTTGGAACTGCTAGATCCACGATATAGACCTCTTGTTGAAGTAACTGATGGTGGTAGCAGGCTGTTGTTCTCTACATAAATTAGCAGGAAATGCAATGAGTTGCATATTTTACTGGTGGGTTTCATACAGCTGATAGGCTTGGGGACTTCATCTCTCACTGATGCCTTCAGATGCAGTGGCTATTTCTGTTACACCTCATCTGTATAAACTCAGGGCTAGCCCCATCTCTTCCCCAGCCGAGATCCTCATCATGGTTCCAAACAGACCTCAACAATGCTGTTTCTTTATCTGGCTAGTTGTCATCTGCAGAACTGTACCAGGACATCCCCTAACCTCAGGACTCCACCCCAGCTCCCTCTCACACTAGCTCCTCTGGTTCCTACATCCCAGTTCATATTCTTCCTTCCCAGTCTGTTTCCATTCGCCTTCCCTAATACTCTGGAGTTCTAGTCTCCTGTTGAGACTTGAACTCCATCATTCCATTCTTTGACCTCCCTGCTCCAGCTTCTGTGACCATCTGGTTCCAAGGCAGGAGGTATACTTCCTCCTAAGCAACTGTGGTGTCTTGGGAACACAGCAGGAGCACCACCATGATCTTAGTTTCAGTTCCTGGCCAAAATGTAGCTTTTAAGCAGTTAAGGAAAACTGTAATTTCCTTAAGTCTTGCAAAGACAGTGTTGGTTCGGTTGTTTTAGTGCTTACTATTTGGCTCAGTAATAATTGAGTTTTCATTTAAAAAAATAATGAACTGCTTCAGTGAACATATGCAAATATGGGACTTGTCTTTCTAAACATTTATAACTTGTCCAATTTTGAAGATAGAAAAGTCACATCCCAGATGGCAAATCCTACATTTCTGTTCAAAATTACAAAGGCTCGAAATAGTAAAAAAAACCCACTGGAAATAGTTTTTAATTGCTAGACATGCTAGCATTTTGTTCAAGCCTCATTTCTGGAAACAACTAGAATGACTGGACTAGATGATCATAATGGTCTTTTCCAACCAAACTGTTCTACGATTCTATGACTTTGCTGAAACCTTCCAAAATAATTCTGCTTGAGGCAAACAATCAACATGACAAATTTCAGCAACTGGATGTTGGTAAGGTTGTGTACAACTGAAAAGGGAGGTTTTAACCAGTAGAGTTCAATTAACCAGCTCTGTTAATTGGCCTTGCCACAAGTCTAGATTGTAATAAACAAAATAAATGTATACAATATGAATAAAAGAATGTAAACTAAATGAAATAAAAGTTATGAATAGCTGGAAAATCTTTTAAAGGGGTCAAAAAAAAGGAGTGTGAATATTCCTGTGCTTGTGTTTTGAGAGTTGCCAATGATTTCTTGAAGTTTTAACCTCGGAGGAGAGGGGGAGGGAGGAGTGGAAGACAAAGTACTTGAATCGCTTAAAATGATTACATGGAAGACAAATTAATGAAAGCTCTCCCTTATACATTCTGTGTTTGAGGATTTCTATAGCACTTAACTCTGGTACTCACTTAAAACTTCTCTAGAACTCAAACTATTCTGATTTTATGAACTTCCCTTCCTGTCCTTCCTAATGAGCTTGTATCCCTCCACTGGAACACTGCAGTCAGGAGAGATCCCACCTCATCACTGTGACCTCAACAAGACCATAGCCCTACAACTGCACACAGATCTAACTCATCATGTTTATCCCCCATACTGTGTGCACTGGTGTACAGGCACTTTAGAGAGCACCCCTGCACATTCAGTTCCTGGAAAGGGTTTAGGGAATTTCCACATAATGGTGCCTTTTATGCACTACTTTGCTGAATGCAAGTGCTGGAGGTGGCCTCACTTAAGTCTCAGTTGTTTGTTTGCTTTTTTCTTTCTGTGATCCCTTCCTGTTGTATTACTCCATGCCCTTTGCTCAGTGAACCCATCACATAACCCCGTGCCCTTTGCTCATCTTGATATAAGAAATAAATTATTTCACAGTAAGAACAATCATTCACTGGAACAACCTTCACAGGGATGTGACAGAGTCCCCATCATTTGAGGTTTTCAAGACACAAATGGACAGGTTGCTAAATAATCTTGTCTAAGCTCCCTTTTCCATCAAAGGTTGAACCAGATGATCTTTCAAGGTCCCTTTCAACTTGGGCTGCTCTATACTTCTAGAAAACATTTTCCCTTCTCTGAATTTAAGCTTTGACAGGCACTTTTTAAGTTCTGTTTGAATTTACAGACATGTCAGATTGTCAATAAAGCTGATCAGAAACAGTGTCTTAGCTGACACAAGTGGTTGGCTAACCTCAGATCACTACTTCAGACCATGTTTTCTAATCAACATATTCATTTTTCCTTCCTCTGTTTCTAAGGTTTACAAACCCTGTGAGCTTACAAGGTTAGCATCTAGAAAGAGGACTAGAAATTTCATGCATTTCCTCTGCATCAGAAAACACAAGCTGGGTTAGTGCAATGAAAGATTTAAGTTAGGACTCAAATCACTAACACTGCAAGTGTTGGCATATGCAGAATGTACACCCCAGAACTAGTCCCTGTTGCACTATAACTCACCTCACTTTCTTCACTGCTCAAATTTTAAATCTGAGTGTAAGCAGGACCAATTAATTTTTTTTTTCTCCTCTTTTGCTCAGGAAACCAAGTATTTACTCCTTCCTTCCTTTCCGAGCTAGTAAGGCAGACAGAGTGAACCATTAAAAGCCTTCTTGTTTCCAATCCCACTATTTTAAAGACTGCTTTATCTCTTTAACTGTGGTGCTCTTCCAGATGTTTCTTTGCTGCCTGTTCACCTGCCCCTTGCTTAAATCTAGTCTGGGAAACAGTACATGTTCAGTGACATTGGAGAAAAATGAGAGGCCTTGGGTAAGGGTCAACCATGACTCCAAATTAGAGCATTAGTCAGTAACCTTCTTTTGGTGAATGTATATTCTTTACTAGTAAAGACCCAGACCAGAACTGTGCCTGGGAAAATAAAATGGAAAATTAAGCAGTTAGAGGGAGAAGTAGCACTCAACCTAGCTGTGCTGAAGAGGCATGAAGGTCTCTAGAGGAGAAGAAAGAATGAGGAGTCAGACAGAAACACAGAATAAGGGAGACAGTAAGAAAGCAAGGCAAAGAAACAGCTTGTGGAAAAGATGAAAGGAAAGCTTCAAGTTTTATGAAGATGTGAAGAAAGTGAGGAATAACTAACTTTACCCATTGCATTTAGCCTAGCCTGCCTGGCAGAGAGGACCAGAAGCTTGGAATCACCCCAGAGCATCCCACTGCATCGCATGGTTCATCCCACTCTCATGGGCACACTCACTTGTTGCCTGTGAGAATAAGGGGTCTCACTGGCAGAAGACTGTCTAATTGTACAAAACAATGACTGGTTAAAAGCTTCAGTTATAAGCAGTTTGCACCAACTGAGGTTCTGTTTTCTGCTGCTGTGCAACCCTTTCTGATAGCAATAACCAGAACCTTTTTTTTTTTTTTTTTTAAACCAAATCAGACTTTCCCCTGAAACAACTTGCTGAGGGGGTGGAACACTTTTTTTTAACTGCCTGAACTGAAAGACTACACTGCTTTTTGTTTTGTTTTCTGGCACGCTTGGTCAAGCTTATCAACTGTTTGTCACATCCAGACAGCATCACTTACAACAACAAAAGGTATCCCTGACACTGCAAGAGGAGGCTGGCAGCTCTAGGCTGAATCACTCACTATCTCAGCAATTGTACTGAAATGTTAAGCTGTGATGAACAAAAGTGGAAGAAGCTGTACTCAGCCTCCTGCTGCTGGGCCAGAAACCTCACAAACATACAGCAGAACAGAAGCAGCTGCTCTTTATTTCAGCTCAGGTTAATTAGATTCTAGTTTCTATTCTGCAAGTTGCATCAAGAGACCAGCCTCTAAACATGCTTTGTGGTATTATACAATCCTGGAGAAAACTATTTACAGGCATAGAAAGTTCCTGTGATGTACTAAGAGTTGTGTGGAGCTTGAATCTAGAGTCAGATTTATGGTAGTTATAAAACCTTTCCATGCCAAGTTTCAAGTAAATTTAGATCTATTTATACTTTGGGGAGGAAAACAGTAACAACTTAGTGGTCTTGCATAGTAGCCACTCCAAAAATAATGGCAGCTGTGGATGTGCTTACATAAAGGTTCATTAAAACCTGAAATTTAGAACCAAATGGAGTGGGAGTTACAAGCTCATACAAACAGATATATGGGGGAGAAATTACAAAGAAGCACTAGTATCCCTTGATGTAGCTTTCTTCACTGTTGTTTTGTGTGCAGCATCTTCTACTGCAAGAAGAAAAAGAAATAATAAAAGGAAGAAAAAAGTCTTCTAATTCCAGTTCACTCTGGACCTCAGCCAGTCCACTATGTAAGAGAGAAAATGCTAATGTTAGCAGCAGTAATCTTCTTAAAATGATGAATAAAGACCAAAAATCTACACTAATTCTGCTGCATCCAAGAGTGGCCTCTAGATTGCATTGTTCACAAGGTCTGCCTGTGGCATGAGAGGAATGGAGGGAACAGCCAAAAACTACAGTTTCTTTTTGATGTTCTTCCATAATGGAATGGGCTTTAGCTGACAGACCTCCAGAGGATGCCATCTTATGACTCAGTCTCTTGCTTTTTATTTATGTCATCCCTCTTTTGAAAACCATAAACACTTAAACAACAGTTGTGAAACTTCTCTGGCACAGGGACACAGTTTCAAAAAGGTCCCACAGTTAGCGCAGACTAGGTCCATCAAACCTCCTGGACATGGGGAGAACATATCCAAGTCTTGCAGGTTCCAGTGGGCACATGACATGGGCCTGTCTGCTGGTGTGCTAAGGATAGACAGTATTGTTTATGAATCCTTAATCCCCAGATTTCTTCCCAGAGTCTAGCAGAGCTATTTCTTTCTCTTGATTTTTGATATGAGAACAAAATGGTGCTGATGGGTAGAATGACCCATGACTGATTGGCAAAGCCTGCATCAGTGCTCTTTGCTGACAGTATCTATCACCCATTAATAAAAAGGTCCAAAACCACATCTTCCATTCATCATCTTATCTTCTTGGCTCAAAGAAGCCAGGAATGCTTTTTTCCAGCTTCTCCTTGGCAGCACAAGTCTCCATCTCCCAGAGGCAGACCTCACAAAAGGTACAGAGTTTAGTTATGAATAGATTAACTGTAAAGGTCACTAAGAAATTTTTGCTAGTGAAAGATACATCTGTCTGCTTTATGAACAAAATCATTAGGTGAGATCATAATACACCTGTGCTTTGCACTGTCTGCTAGTAATTAGTCTGTTGGCTGCTAGACCAAGAGGCAGCTGCTTCAGCCACAAATCCAGATGCCTCAGGTCTGTCTAGACATCCTTCCCTATGTGGGTTCTGGCTCTACAGAGTCATTTGCGGAGGTTATTTGAGGTGAAATGAGGAGGGGTGTCTGTACTATATGAACAACCATCTGTACAAATCAGGCTGGGAGTACAGGCACTCCCATCATATACCAAGATGGGACCCACACATAACTGGAGGTCTCGTATTACATGTGCATCCACATCTTTTCTCAGAGGTATCACACCTGATAACTTGACTTAGCATAGAAAGGCCATTAGCAATCCAAAACATTAACTCTTAGCTGTCTGGGTAGCAGTACGAGATCCACAACTTAGATTAGAAATTTCAGAGCCAGGATAGTTACTATTGGATTAGTACAGACACATCATGAATTCCAAAATCCTACAATAACGTATTGTTTTGCTGGCTCTTGGCCTGGATTTTAATTAGTTTGTGCTAATGAATACATTTGTACATGTCCATTTTTTTTATTGTCAGCTTTTAGAGGAGCTAGTAAATTGGTCACTGTGGAGTGCCAGTGTTTCACTAAAACTTAATAATTAATGCTTTTCTCAGAGTCAACCAGCAGTCTCAGGGGTTTTTAGGTATAAATTAGAATGAAAGATGAGATAGTTGAAATACAGTTAGAGTACACATTCATCAACCATGATTAAATAATGTTAGTGTGAGACCCTAGAGAAGCACTGAGAGATCAGTTCCAATGTCCAGACTACCCACAGTATCTCCCAGGAGCTGCCAGAGCACCCTGCCCTATTTTCCCCTGTGACTCTTGAAATGCCTTTTCCATACCAGGTGCTGTCCATGTTTCTTCTTTTCTTGGGAATTCCTCCTTGGATAAAATGTATTCTTCTCAGTCCTTCTTACTCATAACCCACTGTGATCTGGTGCAAAAGTGAACCAGTAGCAGGTGCGCTTGAACAAAGCAAATGCTTTCATCAGATCCAGCATCCTAGCTATCAAGGACCTCAAGCCATGAAATATTTGGATGTTTTCACATCCAGATTTCCACAGACAAAATGGCTGGAAGAGCTGACATGAGGCAGCCAGGATAAGCTAGATCTGAATAAGGATAGAGTTGCTTGAGATAGGATTAAGGAGAAATTAAATGCCCAGGTCCAAAACTGACATTCTGAAAAATGCTGTTGGGCATCCACTTAACTTCAGAGATACAGGCTCTATAGGATTTCTCTTCTATTACTACCCACAAATTCCTCAGCCTTAATAGAATTGAGCAAATCGGAACCCAATTAATACCTAAATCAGATTAGGATCTATAAACACCAGGCTCTCCAGAAAAGTTCATCCTGACAAATATCATGTCACAAAAGAATACATTTCTCTCTGTTGACAATAAAAGGAGATTTAGGTGTCTCACACACATACAGATACAGCCAGGCAAGAGGAATTTCACCCCTAACCTATAGAGAGGGACAGTTTATTATTATTAATGCTAACAGCTCCTGTTCAGCATAGGAACCTAAGATACATGTGGGCTGAAGTCCCACTTTAAGACACCTTTCTCCTGCACTGTATGGGCATCCGAGGCACTTTACATAAGGTCCTGAAATCCGCTCTGAGTACCAATGCTGAAGGTGCAGTGTTGTGCCGGTTCCCATTGTATTCTCTAATTCCTTTTTGGAGTCTTAACTGCTCTTTGTTCTTGTCACTAGTTCAGCTAAGGACCAAATTTTAATCATGTCTGTAACACTCCCGCTGTTCTAAATTCTGGTGCCTGCTTACACAAGCAAGCCTGATAGCACCAAATTAAAAGCTAATATTGGAGCATGGAGCTAAGTGCATTAAGACAGCTGTGTGCTATAAATTTAAATCTTAAAAACTTTCAGAAAAAAATGATTAATCATTTACCAAATTACTAAACAGACAAGGAATTCATAAGTGGAAAAGCATTTTCATTTCATTTACAAAATAAGTCTTCTGGAAAATAAAAATAACAGAACCAAAGTCTATCATATGAAGTAAGGCAGACAGTGTATACAGTCAAAAAGAAAAGTGATGTTTCTGCAACAGTAAATCCTGGTAACCACTGTTATGCATTGATTGTGTTCCTTTTTCATTTTTCACTTCCACTAAATCAAAAAACATGCTGCTGAGCTACATTCACCTCTTGTAGCCTTTTAATTACCTGTTGTTGAAAGCCTGGGAACATGCGGAGATAGATCTGCAACTCAGGCAAGTCAGTCTAGCCCCATGGACTTCCAATGTAAATATGCTAGCTCACATATGCCATTGACTAGTCCTGATACACACCCAAACCACTCCTGATGTAGGGACAGATTCATTTCAGAGGTAACATCGTTGGGTTTACTAGGGTTATCTAAGCTCTGGTTTGACCTAGGTCCTTCATTTGGGTTCCTACCAGCAGGAAAGCAGAACTAAGTGTTCCTCCTCTCGGAGTATTGAGGACAGCATGTTTTCAAATAAGTGCACATTTGTGGAAGCAAGCCAGTGCATGTCAGCTACATGCCAGCGATGGAAAGAAGCCTCATTCTCTCTGGTGCATAGTCAAGCAGCACACTGATAATTACAGTCCGATTTCCAAAAGAAATATTGCACTTGTCAAAGGCATAATTTCAGTTCTGCCTTTCCTCATTAACACCCAACAGAAACTCCAGCATATTTATGGGTCATCTAAAAATGTAAAAACCACCAACGTCACCAAAGCTTTATTATTTTTTTTTCTTAATTTACAACTGACTTTTTATTCTTAATGACCTAGCCTGATGTTTACAGACCAGCTTCTCAGAAAGGATTAGGGCTTCTACTATCTTTCAGGTGCCCAAACACCCACTGAATTACACACCTCCTAAGTTCCAGAGTCTCAGTGCTGCAAGAAGCTGGATCCAAGTCACATTGCCATTATTAAGAGGACAAAGAAACCAAGACAAAAATCTTACTGAACAGGGAAGTAGTGGCTGTCAGCTAAGGCCAGAAGCTAAGAGTCAGAAAGGCCAAATCCGGAGTGTAACAGGACACAGTTAATGCAAATATCAAAAAAACAGGGACAGAGGACCATGTCAAGATCACCATGGGTATCTTGAAAAGGCATGGGTCTTGGACTTAAACAGTGCTCTTTCTACCTTTACTTTTAGAGACGCCTTTCTTTGAGGCAATTTCACTGTTCTTCCATGTTCTCATGGGACCTGATTTGCCTGACAATACAGTAAGCTTTTGGGGTGGGGAGAGAAGGGGGGTGCACAATCTAACACAACAGGGCTGTGATCCGCTATTAACTCCTGCAGCTAAGTTATAAGTGAGCATAATTCATGATGATTTCCTTGGGCTGCAGCTAATCTCAGTACTGCAGGAAAGCTGCAGCTCTACTGATTTCTACCTCCTGCAAGTAAATATATATATTTGTATATGTGTGTTCATTTCTCACATTCTCAAAACCACAGTTGAATTTTTGGGTGCATTCAGTTTGAGAGCATCAGATATAAGTAGGCACACAAGAGTACTAAGTTGTATGCAAGCACTGCATGGAAAATAAAGATCTCATAAATTAATCAAGTTATTCTCATAGCAAGCTGGAAACAAAGAAATGGCCTGAGGCAGAAATTGTTATTGTTATCTCTATTTTTAAATACTTGGAAGATACCCAGTTACTATGATGGTAAGGACCATATAAGTACCTAGACAGATTCATTTGTAGCAGGAGTGTTAAATGCGAGGGTTTTAAATGTGAGGGTTTTGCCATATCAAAGGTGCCAACTAACTGGGACCTTTTCCTCTATGGGAAAAGGGAGAAATATTTTGAAATAATATCGTATTTAAGTCCTTAAAAAGTGAGTTTAGAAAGCTGAAATTATTCTTTTATGGTTGTGCTGTTCTGCTCTGTTTTTTCCTTACGGGACTTCTGCATTTAATTTGCTCTCCTGGTACTCTTTCATCAGATAGGAAACACTTATTTTCCTCTCCAGTGCAGTCCCAGGAAAGAAAAAACCCCAAAACAACATGCAAGAAAAAGCTGCATAATTAATATTATATATCAACATACACAGATGCCCTTTATGTGCATATGCTATATTTTTTGTGTCAGTAGATGGACTTATTTGGTAGTCATGAGAGCAGTGATACACAAAATGAAAACTTGCAGGGAATTCCAGACAGGACATTGGCCAGACTATGAGCACTGCTGGCTCTGCTAATTGATAACACTCTTAGTACAACGTTGGGTTTTGTTGGGTTTTTTTAAGATGATTCTGCCTAAACATTTAAAAATGAAAGCTTCTCATTACCAGATGAAGTGCAGCAGTAGTGCACTGTATCAAACCTGACTTGTAAGGTAACAAAAGAGTAGCAACAGTATGTGCTCTCTTACAAGTACTATTTAAGTTTAAATTAGGTATATTCATCACTTCAAACTCAGAGGATCCTCTCCATAAAACCAGATGGCCACTGCATATGTACTGACACGTGTGGAGGTAGGTGAAGTTTCAGTAAAGAAGGTGTCTCAAACACACAAAAATTGTTGTTTTAAAAGTTTTTGTTGCTAGATAAACATCGAAACTTGTTGAGATGAAAGTTTTTGTGAACAATCCTCCATTGTCATCATTGCCTCAAATAAATAAGCACACAGTATTCCTCTGGAGAGGACTTACACTTATCCCTGGCCTCAAGAAATGGAAATTCACCTAGGAGAGGAAATTAAGTTCATATATAATTCCCCTCTCTGCCTTTCAGCATCCTCTCTAGAGGAGATCTCTAAACAATCTGAACCTTATTATTAAAGGCTTGATCTGTCTTTAGCTTAGACATGTTGGATACCTGAAGAGATGAACAGACCTTTACCCTTGATAAACAGACCAGTCCAAGTAAAGGAAGAGATACAGGCCAGGAGAGGACATGAGACATATTTTGTTTGGTTCTGTATAAACTTTATGTGTAGGTGTACCAAAGAAAGTGCTTGAAATGAAATGCAGCAGATAAGGTTGTTTTGCCATGCACAGCTATGTCTTGAGATGGGATTTGTCTAGAACTGTTTACTTTGAATTATTCTCATAACTCTCATCTGAAACTTTCAGCTATAGATCATGGTGTTGAGTTCACACAGAATTTTTACACCTTCCTCTGAGCCTGAGCAGTCTGTACACGACCAAATACAACTTATGTAACTATGCTGATGGTTCAAACACTTTGGTATTTAGCCTTTCTGAAGGTGTTACGTTATTTGATGGTTGCATATACTTCTAGGAATGCTGCTGTGACACAGACTTCCTATTTTAAAAGATGGAGGATGAGGTACAGCAAATAATTCTCATCTCACTTCCTAAATCCCTACTAGTACAAGCTAGGTTGTATGAGATAGGACAGAATTTGGCCCTGGACATAGATTGAAAGAAGTGGAAGAAACACTGTATTACTGTCTGGGAGATCATATTCCATGAAGCACCATTTTCAAGGGACAAGAAATTTTAGCAGAACACCATAGTGAAAAGAGAACAAGAGAATAAGAACATTCTCCTCCCAACACAACCTAATAACCAGGAAAGCTCATTATCAATTAAGTTTCATACAATACTCCCATTCTAACTTCTGATTTGTGCTGCGAAGGTGAAATATCAGAGAGAAGCAGTCTGAAAGGGTAGGTGTTTCCTTTTACATTGATTCAGCAGTTGCTTGCAAGATCTATTTCCTCTTTTGCCACACAAGCTATGTTTTGTGGGAAAGAAAATGCACAGGGCATTGCAATGCTACAGCTCAGTCACTGTCCTTTCCTGTGATTAAAGAACGTGACCTCTAGACCTGGACAGATGCAGAAAACCATGTTCCATGAGATCTTTTAAATATTTATACAAATTAACCTCATGTGTTACCTCCCTTTTCAAAATCTTTTTTCCACAAGTAAGTTTATTTGTAGGGCTGTTCCCAAAACTAGTACATTTTTACATAGTTATTGGAGAATATTAGTGGAAAATTAATTTCAAGTTCTTAAACAGATATTTATATTAGACCATACTACAATTATGTTCCTGGCCTCTAGCCAGGAATTAAAGCTCTATTAAGCTAAGCACTCTACATAAATAACTATGAAGATGATTATTCACTCTGCAAGACCTAGCGATCTTTTATTCCTGAGTGCAGTGTGCACAGAGTACAGAATTTCCCAAATTCCTTGAGTAGATGGAGTGGGTGAATGGACTGTTGATTACAGTGTAAGATGCATATCCCTCTACCAGGAAATCCTACTAGAGAGATCTCTATTCTACCATGCATGGTTGTTTTACAATTCCTTACCACTACTGTTAATGTTTTCTAGAAGCATTCAGATTTAAGTGAGTTTAGATAACTTCATTTGAGTTGTAAGATATAAGATTTTACTTTAACTCTGCTGTTCCTTTATTCTTATGTAGAGGCATCCATTGGTATATTGTATGGAGAAGACAAAATGCATTTATTAATTTATAGTTTTCTGACCACCTCAAAGCCAAGATCATACAGTGACAAGATAAATGCTTGTAGAGAGAATGAGTAGAAATTGAAAAGGGCTTCACTTTTTCAGTACAGCTGACCATTTTGCCATGATTATATAGGCTTAATCCACCATGACATGTAAGTTCATGCAAAACCCATTCATTTTCATTTCACTTTGACCCAAGAAGTTATAGAATTCATCACATGAAAGCATATTTTGTTATTATAAGTATTCATATTTCTGCACAAGAAATCTGTTATTTCAAGAAAATTATTTGAAAATATCAATTAATAATCACATCTTATGTACTTTCAGAAGAAAGTGAGATCCATTAAGAGGAAAAAGAGTGTTTCTAAATTTGAAGACAGAAGTAATCGTTTCCAATGCAATTATTTCCCTGCCAGTTGCACTAGATTGTACAAAGTAGACTGTATGATACCAGCTTGCAAATTGCATAGCAAAAAAATGCAGGGTAATGTAAAACAGAATGAGAAGTGACAAGTGTTAACCTACAGAGAACTCTGTGACATTGCAAAGGTAGTAAGAATAGTAAGGTACTAACATCCTGTTTTCATTTAGGATGCATTTGCAAACGTGATAGGTTAGATTAACCAAACCAGGTGAGCAAGAAGGAAATTACAGCTTCTTATCCCACACTGACTCTATTAGACCAAGTCAGAGTCATATAGGAGGGGGTGCATGAAGACAGTACTGCTGTCTTCCCTTTGTATTTTCTACCATAGATAACATCACATAACAGAGTTTACAAGTCAAGTTCATAGTGGCATGCACAGATAAGTATGTCTTGGCTTCCAGGTAGACTGAGGTCTTTCAAGACCCAATGAGGTTATGGCAGCTACAATTACATGGCTCTTATGTACAATGTTGTATTTATATAGGTGCTTCTGTAAGCATAGTATTACTGTTAATTATTAGGGTAGTGTTTCTTTAAAAATGGTCCTTTGACCAGTTTTCATCCAGGAAAACTGGTTTATGTAACTTACTCCAAATAATACATTTGTTCTTCTCACTCTGAAAACAGAATCAAATTACATAGGCTTCCCTGACAGCAATATAGTATGTTTTGGATGGAAAAGCTACTCAGCAGTACACAGCACCCCCTGAAGCTATCAGGAGCTCTACCATTGACTTCAGTAGCAACTGATGAGAGCACACTGTAACGGAACAGTCAGTCTTCCTTTGATAGATATGAATCACCATCTGATTTTGATCATAACCTGTAAAAGGACAAACTTACAACTCGTTCAAAAGGTCAGGATAGACAAACAGCATCTAGGGCTTGACCAGCATTCAGTGAGGTCATTGAAGGTTAACAGCAAAACTCTCAGTGTGAGTAAAAGTTACACCAACACAAGTCATTATTCAGTATCTAATACCAAATATAATTCTGCTTTATTTTCACGCAACCATGTGGAATGGGGAGAAGACTCCATTCCATTTTCTTTACTGCTCCTCTATTTTACATAGGCGATAGGGTATTTTTATCATTTCATTACAAAAAATAACTGGTATCTATTTGTCTAAGATTAACTGTGCATCCACCTGTTTATATTAAACCTAAAACTACACCACAACTAGAATCCCTCTGAGAAAAAAGAATTTGTTTTTTAAAAAGGCTGCAGGATCAGTAAATCTAAGCTAAATTTGACAACAGGACAGTGTTATTTGGGAAGAAATACAAGGCAAGTGAGCTCAGTTCATAATATGCTCAAACAGTAAAGAGAAAAGCATGCTTCCCTTGCTGCCCAAATGGCTGACATAATTTTGCTTGCTTTCCTTTACTGTTAACTTGAGAATGCAAATGGATTTACAGTCAAGGTACATTTGTTCCCACTAATTCAAGACACTGTAACAAGCCAAAATATTTATTTCTCTTTTCCACTCTAATTTGTGTTTTATCATATTGGGAACATCATCTACATATTTCATTTACGGTAATATTATGCAAACAGCCCTTATGGGAAAGTCACCTCTCTGTAATAGGAAAACTAAGTGTAAAGAAGTCACTTAATATTTTAGGATGTGTTGCCTCAAAGGGCACAAATTCTGTTCAAACACATAAAGGCCAAAATGCATATCCAAAATAATTGTTCAAATATCCCATCTTGGAAAACCCTTGGCTTTTCAGAGAAGAGACTTAAATTCTGCCTACTTTTCAGTAGATGGGATGGGCTACCAGAACATTTTATTTTAATTAGAACTGGATGATCAAACAGAAACAGACAGCATTCAATCCTCATCCTCTTCATGAATGTCTACAAACTGATGCTGCCCCATATTCAGCTGGGTATATAATAAAGCTGATCAAAACGTTTTCCTTTGAAAAGTGTCTCTGATTGTAATTGGATTTTAATCAAGTGATCATTTGTGTGTAAAGCATTTCTGCCTCCTATAGGAAATAAAATGAGATTTCAGCTAAAAAACAATTGGTGTTTTCAATGAAAATTCAGTTTGACTTTCTTCAGAAAAAAAAAAATCAATATTTTCCAATTAGAATTCTTTGTGCCACTTAAGAGGCAGAAATTGGTTCCTGCCAGCCCCTTTGTTAAAGTCCAAAAAAAAAAAAAACAACCCACCAACAAAAAAACACAATGACCCACCCCTTAGAGCACTGGAGCATAAGTTCAGATTCACTCATGTAGAGTGCCAAAGTTAGTAGCCTATTTGCCATATGGTCCTTCCATGTGAGCTGCTCCATCCACAGCACATCTCTAGCAACACCCAAGTGAGCTCTATGCAAGTGGCTTCTAACTTTGGTATCTTAGTTATGGGCCACAAATTATGCAAGACGAGTCAAACCACAGAAACTATGTTTGTAAACAAGTCCTTTGTAACTGATTTACTTTTTTTTCACCTTCCCCATTCACATAGCAGCTGCTCATAATACATAACCTAATCTCTTGGTATACTTTTCACACCTACCTAACACTATCTTATTCTAGCCTCATTTGTATCTGCACTGCCTTCTACAGAGTTCTTTGGTTTACCATAGCATGAGCTATCAGGTTTACATACTTTAGTAGATTATTTGGACATACAAATTCAAAGAAAAAAAATCCCACTGAAGCCTCTCCAGATTTTAAAATACATTCAAAACAAAAGATAAGGCCATCACTACTTGACAACTATCATTACTATAAAAATATTTTGGCTCAATTTGACTCAATATACTCCATAAAGTAGTACAGTCTACCCTTACCATTTTCACCAGATGTCTTGTCTTTTCCATTTGTAGCTCCGGTTCCTTGTCTCTATTAGAAAAAAAAACAAAACAAAGCCAAAACAAGTGGTTAGAACAAACTTGAAAGTGCATTTTCTCCTTGGAATTGCTAGCAGTTACAGCCTGATTTCTCCTCGATACCTTGGATAGTCATTCACCCTCAAGCAACATTGCCTTGAAACACTACCAGCCAGAACTGGAATGCTCAGTACTATTTAGGTAGAGCTGTATAATTATGTGTGCAACTGTATGTAATTATAACATTAGTGATGCAACATGTAGCCAAGTTTCTAGCAGTGCAAGGGTATAAGCTACAGTAGGACATCTCTTCAGGACCCTGCTGTGTCTCTATTTCCATGACTCTTCCGACCTGATTTTGGCCATAAGTGGAGATGGAACTTCCCACTTCAATTCACTCTGTCCAAGGAATAGCTTCATGACTTCCCACTACTCAGTCACACTACTCAGTTACATGAGGTAAACATCAGTGCAGTCCAAATAATTATTTACAGTGGCAGAACTGAATTAGTGTGGTTACACTACGAGGTACTTTTCTAGCTTAAGAATGGTCACTCTGAAAATTATACTGCAGCCCCTAGAGAAAGGATCTCACAGGTGGAATTAAGGTACTTTAGCAAGTACATTAAAACTTGCATTTCTTATGCAAAATTATTCACACTAGTGTACATATCTGAAATAGACTAAAGAGTTTGTCCTCTAGGGTTGTACATGTAAAAAAAAAATAGGAGTATTAAACTCAGTTAATAAATCCAGCTGCATTCAGCCATCACAGGCAGCACATCCTCTTGCATCAGAAAAGTTAACAGCTGCAGTAGCAGTGCAAACCAAAAGGTTTGTACCAAAATATGGACAGTCATATCTATTCTCATATGAAAATGCACACAGGGATACCTATCTGAAGGTATTTATTCTAGAGTATCTTGTTAAAAACGTTCTCTGCTGCTCTGGTTTCTGTCCATCTCCCACAGCAGTGGTATTTTCAGGGTATTTGTGTATATGGAGCTAAGAATGACGTACGTACAAAATCTTCTTGGGTACTCTTAGCTCTTATTTTAGAAGCTAAAGAGGGAAAGAAAGCTCTTCAGACCCCTCAGGAGAATACAGAAGAGCTACCTATAGTCTACTGTGCATCCACAGGCCAGTGGTGGGGTTTCTCATGTTCTGCATAACAGACTTCAGTGCATATATCTCTGCTCTACTGGCTCTACCTCATCTCTCACTCCATGCAATGAGAGAGAGCATCCCTAGAGAAAACAACTCACTATATAACCACAGCTACAGTCTCCCCATACAATGGAAATATATTTGTTTCTCCCTGGAGCTTCAGAGCTAAGACAGAAGAGAAAGCTTGGCCAAGAACATGGAAAAATGGGCTCCTAAAGGGATAAACATCTTTTACAAAAGCATAGGTTACCAAGAGCCAGAAATCAATAAATCCACCCAACAACCACTTTTGCTAAAGATATAAACCTTTATGCCTTTATTTAAAGTTTGGTTAATATTTCCATATTTTAATTGCAATCCACATTTTAAACTAGATGTTAATGTTAATTTACTAGGACCTCCCAAAACCCAAAAATACTGGATTTTTCCTATCTGTAAAATGGTAGCTATATTGCTTTTTCCTCCTCCGTTTATTTTTAAATGCTTTTTCAAGTTGTCATGTTTCCCGAGTGTTTCAGGCTGTGTTACTTAGTCTTTATGAAAGCTCCTCTTTCTTCCCTAGGCTATACCTGTCAGGTTCAGTCTGCTATTTAGGCAGTGCTGGAATATGGATCCACACGTTTATTTCATGTCTCAGGATTTCCCTTTGGGGAGGTCAGAGAAAGCAATTAAAAGACTTGGCTTTGGTCAATTAAGGTTTTTCTATTCATGAGATCACATTTTTTCTTTAAGTCTGAAATCAGTGTCAGTATTCTACAGCCACTCATTTGATTGGTGACCACTGGACATATAAAGAAGGAAGCCTGAAAGTCTGCCAGACAAGTTTCTGATAGCCTTTCCTTCCGTTATATACTTATTTTGATCTACAAGCACTGTGCTGTCTTCCAAGTGAGTGCAATGGATTTGAAAGTGAAAAATCAGTCTCTCATTAACAAGGCATTGAAACTTATGAAAAAGCCATATATAATGTGACCATCCACCTGCAAAGCCTTCAGCCTTTTATTTCAAAACATTAAGTGGGTCTATTTAAACAAAAAATAATAAATAAATCAAGATGCTGGTATTATCAGCAGCTGGAGTTTTTGCTTCTTTCATCACCTTTCATGATGCTACCACAGACTGCAAAACAAAGCTCGGCTTTTTGAGTTACTAGGGGTATTTTCAAGCAGCCATGGATGAAAGCCCTGTGAAAACTGATGTAACATATATTGTCCTCAGATGCAATAGACCAAATTGATGAAATACAAGAAAAGAAATACTAATTTCTGGTTTTTGTTTTTAAACAGAAAATCCCCAAGTTGTTGATCATATTTTAAAAGATAAAAGCAGTCTAATGCTTTCTGTTTCCTATAACTTGTGGGCAGCTGTTGTCATGCAAAGACTGCTTCTAAAATTAACAAGCATTTTTTAAGGCAAGCACTAGGACAGAAGCATTGAATAAACTTTTCACTAGGCATCGAAGAAGAAACATCAGAACCAAAATGAACGTGAGTGCAAATCTGCAATGATTATACAGTAAAACAGGATAAACAGTTTTGTTGCTGTGTTGCGTAGGAGGAAACATAGTTTATGACTGCTTGGGGCTACATTAATTTTTAACTCAGTGGTTTTACAGAACATCGAAGGCACATTATTAAAAATGTCTCCAAAATCAAAGTCATTCCCAATTTGTCATAAGAGGAAGGAAAAAGGACTACTGCCGTATGCCTGAAATCCCAGTAAGAACAGGTTTACTTTCCTGTTAAATTCTCAGTGCTATACACAGCAGCTAGTTAACACGGTATGAAAGACTGTACTAAATTAGTCCCCTAGGTGTACAAACTAAGGTCAAAAGTGAATTTGCAGCCCAGAGGACTCTTCAAGAAGAATGTTAAATTACTGCAGCAGCTTTTTGACTCATTCTTCTAGCCCCTCCCGTACCCCAAACGCTAATTTTTGCCTTTAATCTTACATTCTGTTCTGGTCTTGAAACAGCCTGACCTTTTCAGTTATGCTTCCAATTAGCACCTCAGTGCTAGGTATTGTAGCAAGGTGTTGACTACAGAATTCTGGGGGGCAAAGAGGTTTATTTTTCAGTTAGCCACAGAAAGCCCAAAATCAGGGACATGAAACTGCCAGAAGATTCTCTGACAAACAGGCCCTACAGCAATAACATTATTCTGCTGCTTCATCTCAATGCAGGGCCAACAAGGTGTAGATGGCTGTATCCCAGTAAAGCAGTGCTTGCAGATTTTCAAAAGTATGTTGGTTCTACATCAAGGAATGAAAGAGCATCCAAAGGTAGAACTAAGAATAGAAATTGTGGAAAGTTTCTGTAAAGTGAACAACAACATAGACTTGACTCGTAACAAAAAAATAATTCCACTGACACATATGAAACGTTATTAGGTTGTTCTGTACCCATGGACAAGAGGAACAGCAGTGAAGTCTGTGCATACCCTAAGCTTTCCATAAGCCCTGTTTTGCTACGAGGTCCACCCCTAACAAGAGGCATTACACAGGTGGCAGAAGCAAACACATGTTGGTACAGTACAGCATGAAAATGGCTGTGGGTCAGCCAGCTGTGTGCCAAGCAAGCGTTTACTCTGCCCTACCATCTGTTCTGCACACAAAATTTTCTCTGTAAGATATAAATTGAATCAAACTATTTCATAAGCACCTTATTTTTTTTCATTGCTTTCTCCTTTTAAATAGAGTTCAGCTGCTTTAGCTTTAAAACAAAAAAGTACTAAAAAATACATTTTACAAATGTATAAAGTTTCTAAATAAAGTTCTACTTTCTGCAAATAAAAACATCACTTTAAATATCTGCTTAAGGACTTTCTTTGTTTTCCAAGTAAGGAAAGCTTCTTAACAGCAGAATGATCAGGAGATACAGCAATTTCTACCTGCTGTTTTTCAGGTCTAAGTCTTAATTCCTGTACAGTTCCTCCAGTTAGGACAATTAGAGTTGCCTTTATCCAGGAACAAAGTAAGAAACAAAATTCTTACAGGCTGAATTTTACTTAGTGGTGGTTGATCTTTGAAGATACTGAGAGTTCTAGATGACTGAGTTAAGCCCCAGTTGAGGTTTATTAGACTGTAAGCATACTTAGAACAACCATTACTGCATGAAGGTTCATAATATATTTTTTTAGTTTCCCCTGGTTGGAATTTTGAGGATATTGCATTCACATGCATGCACCTACACACTAAAGAATGAATTTGAGAAATCTGGATTAAAAATTCAGAACAGAAGACCCTGTTGAATGTGGAACCTACATATTTCACAGCCTCCTTTTCCATGTACTTCCTATCCAGTCATATTATAGTCAACTCCTCTGGTTTTAAGCCCAGAGTTTTGCATGCTTTTTAACAGCAGGTATAAGTTTGCTATTTAAAAACAAAAAACCCCACAAAAAACCCAGGAAGATCACATATTCAATTTAAAAATAAGTAGCATGCACTGAGGGAAATACCAGCTTTTGCCAGTAGATCAATACACTGTGCATACATGCCACTTGAAAATAATTATATGATGAGGTGATACCCTGAGCCTACTGAAATAAATGGGAATTTTGCAATTGCTTTTCTTTCATGCTTTAGCAAAGAACACAAGCTGTATGTCAGTAACTAAATGAAGATACAAAATGTAAGCAGGGGCAAGAACCAGGCAGCTGTGACCTGGAACGGGGGGATACACTCTGCAGAATTCAGGATTTCAATGGGATTAGGTTAAGTTCTTCTTTACTGGATATTTCTGTTTCACCGTGTTTGACAGCCTCTTTCTGATGCCATGCATTAACTTGTAACTATAGCACTCAGCATTTCATGCTTTTAGTTGTGAAAAACTTTACTTTTAACCACAACACAGTAAATAATTCTGCAATAAGGACGACATCAGATATTACCAGTTCAGAGGAGGGAAAAATATGCTGCTGTGACAGATTTCTGTTTACTGAAGCTGCCAAGGGATACCTGGACTCTGAATAACAGTACTTGAGTTTTAGCACCAAAATATTTTCTGGAATTATGTATCAAAAGTATGAAGATGGACAGCTGGGAGAGACAAGGTGTACCACTGGCAAGCCATGTGCAAATTCTGCTGTTTCACATGTTCTCTCCTATTATAAGTCTCCTCAAAACTGGTCTGCAATACAGCCAGATGGTAAAACCCAAACCAACTTCTGTGATGTACAGGTTCATTTATATCAGTAAACAGCTAGTGACCTCAAGGACACTGCAAGCAGAACTGAAGAATCCCAGAAAAGCTTGAATATAGTTATTAAAAATAGCATTAGAAGCTACATACACAAGCTTTCCTCACTGGTCTATCTGTGCCTCCTTTACAAGTTCCTTAATGTTTTTCCTTACATTTTTATAGATGTGGTACTGAACATCTGCGAGATGAAAGTGTCCTTTAAAGCCCACATTTAAAGTTTGCATCAGTAGAGATCATCTAGCCAACATTTTGTCTGAATGATAGGTAAATCTGATAATGTGTTTGTTACTTCTGTCTTACACATATTGTAAGAAGTCAGAGACTACATTTTCTGGGCACCTGACAAAAAGGAAAAATACCTATCAGCATTACTTCAGTACAAAGCAGTTCACTCCTGGTTATGACCATACATTTCTGGAAGAAGTGACTTTCTGAAGACTACCGCTTTTCCCTGGCTGCTCTCACCATAGGATCTCAGTTCTTTAGGATATGACCTCTACTCTCACTTATGAAGCACCTTCTCTGTATGCTCCTTTACACAAAGGGAATTTTCTGTAGCCAGTTTTCTGGCTGGCTTGTGTTGCCAGGGCAGCATAATATTGCCAGAGCAAGAGTGCCAGAACCCATCTTTCAGTACTGGCTGTCAAGACTGAACTATCCTTGGCATGCCAACAACTCCTGTCATTATCTACATGGGTCAAGCAGTGTTCTACTTGACTAGCTCTTGATTGTCCTTAATTTTACTAAGGCTCTCCTGTAGCTATTTTAATAAATTATAATTCCACAGGTGGGCTGAGATGAACTGATGGGATTCAAACTGCAATGACTGAAATTTGGCAGTGACTAGCATTGGTTTTCTACAACTTTTGTAGTTGCTGAAGGTGCATGAGCATACACACACATGCACATTGTCATCCTAGAAACCACAGTAATATTTGTAAGAAGTTAACAACAAGGCTGAGGATAACTACAGATTATTTTCCTTCTAGACACTACGGGCCAATGCCTGGCATTTGCAATGATCTGTGCAAGATACAATCTCTCACAATTTCCTTTCATCTTTCTATAGAGGACACAGCTTGGACCTCAGCATTTATGTCTTTGACAGTCATTTAAACTGGTGCAAATTAAGCCTCTGTGCTGGTTTCAGCTGGTACAGAGCTAATTTTCTTCTCTTAGTAGTTAGAATAACACTACTTTCAAATACAGAAGGAAAGCAGCATATTCAAGGTATAGCTGTCCATACAAGCTACAGCTTGTCTGTGAAAAGCAGACAAGTTGACTGCTGATGTACTGGTTGCTGTGTTTCCCCAGGAAGGAGGACATGCAGGTTTAGGTACTGTTTACTCAGTGTGAGCCCACAACTCCCATGAGACAGCACAGGGAGGCATGTTGGTGGAAAGCCCCTGGCCCTCCTGTTAATCTCCTGGACAACCAGACACAGAAAAAGCAATGGGAACTGAAGAAGTAACCTTGAAGCTGGGGCTCCTCAAGGTAGTTGAAAGACAGGGTTGCAGTTCCTGCTGCTGGTTATTTTGTTTGCAATGTGGTCACTGTCTGTGTAAAAGATTTTATTTATGTGCCTGTGCAAAATACATACTCCACCCAATGGGCCGAGTGCCTCAATCACAGGGGTGTTAGCAGGGTTGGGGCATTTGTCTCAATTTAACAGGTGTGATTTGTTCAGTTTCATCCAGAGCTTTTGGCTTGAGTTAGGTCCTCAGAAAAGGCACTTCTGAGTGCACACAGACAGCAGAGCTTCAGCACCCAGCACACTTTCAGGTTAAATAAGGAGGCACCTGAGGAAAATAGGCAGCGATAATAATTGGGATATAAAAACCCACTTACAGTGCTGGTTTTAAATATTCTAATAGCACAGAGAAGAACTTTCACTGTGCCCCACTTTTGCCAGTGCTGGGCTGTAATTTATAAATCAGGACAATGAGAACCTGCTGATTTTGTATTCAGATTGAATACAATGTTCTAAACAGAATATTTACACCAACACCAAATGTAATCAATATAATTAGCACAAACAGTAGCTTGCTTAATATTTAGGTTATTAGCATATTTTGAAGTAAAACATTATTAAGCAGTTATTTCTCCTAAGACATTGTAATCACTTTTTTTTCTGAAGCAGGGATTAATGGAATCTTTGAAGTTAATTTTGAAAGCAGCTGCAAAAATGTATTTCCCAAATCCTGTTAATTACCATGCCAGCCATGAGAAGTAATCCCTCTTTCTTCTATAGGAAATAGAGGATTTGATCCTACAAGGCTTATTTATAGGAGTAGCTCATATGTGGACAACTAGTTGTCTTCAATTCAGCAGAATTACTCACATGAGTAGAGATGGAACCTCAGCATGGTACTGTGGAATTTCTTTAAACTGCATTAAGTTTTGTTTAGCAAAGGGCAAAGAGGGCAAAATCAACTACAGAATAAGCCTTCTCACACCACTTGCCAAAAAATTACATCAGCTCTCATTTGGACATGGATGATACAGCCTGTATCCTAATTACACTGGAAATTGATAAAGAGGAAACCTCAAGGTCAGCAAAGAGGAATACTTAAATTACATAAAAATAGATTAAGCTATATGGCACAAATGAAAAATTTACTGAGGTTCTTAAGGTAGTCTTTTTCTCCTATTATTTCTTATCTATTGGTATCATTTGACCTGGCACTACAGTTCCAGAAAGGGCCTTTTTGGCCAGGAACCTGCCTTTAAGAACTCCTACTTTCCAGTCTAGCCCAATCCAGCGACACCTTCCCATCCCCAAGGCCTCATTTGTTTGGATACTATTGTTTGCAAGGTCATACAGAAAATAGGAGTACTAAATTTTTTCAAGTTAAAAATAACCCTCTTGCAGAGCTGTTTCGAAAACAATCACCAAAATTATCCAGACTAAAAAAAATACATAGTTTGTTTCTGTTGATAATTTCAGTAATGTAGTTGATATCTCCGATCCAGAAACAGTTGTACAAAAACAACAGAAGAGACAGACGGTACTGTGGGGAGGAGGCACTGCAATTTTGTTCTGGGAACTGAAAGTCTGAGCAAGTCAGTGCTCCATACCACAAAACACATTGTGCTGGATCTCCCTAGGATGCTGCATTACCTCCCAGCAACCTTTACTCTTCAATGGAGCAAAACATGGAGCAACATCAGTACATCTATGCAGCCTAAATTAGAAGCCTTGGCCACCTGCACAGGCAATACAGATAGTTGATGGCAACTGAGGGTGGCATTTGATTAGGAGCAAATCAGAACCTTGGGGATCTGGGAAAAGCATTTGGATTCAGTTGGTATCTTGGGTATCCTTTAACATTGCATCCTCAGATAGGAAGAGTGCCCTAAGCCAATTAAGGGCTCAGGATCCTTGCCTAGGCATGATATAACTGAATATGGATGGTGTTTTTGTAACAAATATTTACTTTATATTACATTCTTCCAAATCCTTCTGAAGTTTAGGGTAATTTAATTTACTGAGCTACAAACCCAGCTGTAATTGAGTTAGAGGCTGTCTTCAAGGGATAGCTTGGGTTATTAATGGCAAAAGTCTGCACCAACAAATTGCTTCATATCTGATTGTATTGGCTATCATTATTAAAACAGGCTGCTTCTTCCCAGATTGCAAGAATTCTGGTGGTTTTTCTATTGGCTTTGTTTTTATTTTCAGTTGTACAATTAAAAAAATTTCTTCTCACTTTCTTGCTATTTCCCTGCATATTTCAGAGGTAAACAGATGTTGTTCCAGTCTGTTAGACTGCACTAGTAACTGACCAGCCAGGTTTTTAAAAGGTATTTTTTATGGCAGCTTCAACTTGCAGAGCAAAGGCACTTTCTGCCTTCAGCCTATGGCAAAGCCTTCTGATTTTCAAGACAACAGAAAGACAAAGCAGCAAGGGTGTTTATGCATCACTTACTCTACTCCTCAAACCCCTGGCAGCCAGTCTGGTCACAGAGAGCAAGTCTGAGCAGCGCCCCCAGCCATCGGCAGTTGTGACAGTGACTTCTTTAAGGCTATTGCAGTAGCCAGGGAATCACTGGACTGAGAGCTTGCTGCAGCCTTGGCAACGCACCCTGCCCAGGGGCTGCACAGAGATGACGCAAACCACCTATCTCTGGCTCTGTGCCACAAGGAGATTCATGCAAGGGGAACCCTGAATTGGCTGCCAAAGCTGCCTCAAAATGGGGCCTCGCTTGACAGAGGATTTGCCCCACATTGTTCAAATCTGTATTGCCACTGACTGCTGAGACTTTGTGGGAGCTGTTGTGTTCAGAATGTGATGCACTTCAGAGCAAAGCTGTCTTGGTACTATGAGTCTAAACAGCAGCCAAGCAATTAAGAACAACCCTGCCAAACTGAAAAGGAAAATGGAAAGGTCACCTTGATTGCCAGGAATCAGGGACAGCAATCAAATACAGTCACATACAGCAAGCAGAAAAGCCAGGCCACTTGCTCTGTTCAAGAGTTGGCAGAAAAATAGGGATTTCCACAAATCAGAAGTTCTGACCCTGCAGCTGCTCAGTAAAATTGATGCTGCTATCAGCTTCATTGTTAATAGCAGATAAGAAAGCAATTTCTACCAAGCAGCTCTAAGTAGCTCCCAGGGTCCCTGGCCCCAGGACAGACCCACCAGGTCACCTGCCCTAACACTAAATGCTCTACCCTTCTGGCAGTGCCCTAGCTGTGGAGAAAATTAAGGGGATATGTTGTCGGGCAGATTCAGCAAAAGCTGCCCCACATTATTTCAAACACACTCTCACCACAGTACTCTTTTTCCAACTCAAGTTCAATGAAAATTTGCAAGTTTCTCCACTCCAAGCAGTCCGTCATTCCTTCTGCCTTCAGTCTCCCATTATGTATCAAGCTCCATTCTGCACTTTGTGCCTTGCATATGAAGTGAAGGAAAAATGTTACCCAACTAGACATTTTCATCTTGATCACACATGAATGTGGCAAACCATCATTCAGTGCCATTAAAAAAAGACTCTAATGTGCTCCTCCAGAAAAGGCATGCATTCATTTTGTTAATATTCTAACATATGCATCCCATGACTAGACAGAAAATAGGTTACTTCAAAGTTTAATGCAGAAAGCAGATAATAACATTCACGTAGATCCAGCTGTGTGCTGCCTGACACTGCAGTCAGACAAAAACACCTAAAGGCTTACATGGCATGACTGCAAAAGGTAATAGCCAGAATTCAGATTAATTGCAACCCATTTTGGTTTTGGGGTTTTGTTTTGGTTTTTTTTACGTTAATGCTAGAACCTTTGCTACCAATGTTTCTGCACCTGCAGATGCATCCCATAAGCCCAGTTCCAGGATGGAAATGCACCACACTCAGTCCAAGCAAGGAATGCAAGGCAGCACTCAGAATAAAAGCCCTGTGAAACAAAGAGTGAGTCTCCTGTAATCTTTATCAAGAGGTTCATTCAGCTCGGCTTGGATGTTAGTGCTGTCCAGTAGCCTGCAAGATATGCTGAAGGAAAGAAGTGATAGCTAGTCAAGTCTGACTGGCAAACAAAAATTGGTATGAAGCTGGCCTGCCTTAGGTATTTGGCTGCCCCACTTAAACCGTGGCACATGTGTGCTGGTACTTGCATTTTTAAGGCATGCCAAGTCAATATGTTTTCTCTCTTTTCCAGTGGTAAGTGTGTAGCTGTCAGATCCGAGTGGACTAGTGATCTGTATAAGCAGCCATGAAGTCACACGACTTTTCCACCATGTCACATGCAGAAAACTGCCTGCTTTGCCATTCCCTCTTGCCTAGTATTCTTTTCCTCCTCCTCATCCCTACAAAGCTAATGCTTCTAATTTGTAGCCATTTCCAACTTCTGACTCCCTTTTACCTCACATTTTACTGATACATGTTGGGAATTCAAGGAACCAGATTTCAGTCTTACTCAGATTTTTTTTTTTTCCTGAACACCACATAGTATCTCTTAAGTTCAAATAAAATGCATTCTTCAGAGTATTTCAATTAGTGTTAAATTTATGGCCTTAAAGAAGTCAACATCCAGAGTATTCAGTATCTTCAAACAAAAATAATTTAATGCTGGGGGTTTGGAAGAGAAGTGTATTTTCTACAAGACTAAACAAGAGAGACAGCAAGAATTTCACTACTTGAAACATTCAAGCTAGGGAATGAAAAGCCCTAGAATTCAAATGAAAGACATGCTAGTGATTTTTAATGATAATTATTTTTCTGTCTCTGTACATCTCCCCTACTGCCCCACCCAAACTTGGACTTCAGCATTTTCAAATGTGTTTTCACATTTAGCTAGGTATTACACTCTGGTTCATCTCAGTCAGGCTTCTCTCCTTCACCAGATTATGTTGCACAAGTCTGATGAATTACCTTGTTGGCAACTGTTTAGTCCCTTTTAAAGAGAAGTCCACCTTGGACATCCAAAGCCCATCTCCCTCATCCCCTCATAGAATAGGGCACACTTTCATCAGATCAACCCAACCTCATCCTATTGCATATTGAAGGCTTTGCTGAAATACACACAGCTTCCTAGTAGACAGGCAAGGTACAGTAGCAGCACCAGTTAGGACAGATCAGTTGAATACATTTGGCTCAGAAATACTAATTCACTAAAGCCAAATTATTTGTGGGAAAATGCTATGACGACTATAAAAACATCCCCAGAAATCATTGGTCATCTTTCATATCTCAAGTGTTACTAGAAAAAGGTCCAATATTACCAAAATTCTCAAGACAAAGATGTACTCAGATCTATTCAGCTTTTCCTCATCTTCTTAGTTACCCACTTGCAGCAATTTAGCAGTTAGTTATCATGGTCTTCATAGCCTTTTCCTTGAAATGTATCTTCCCCTGTAGTTAGAATGCTGACAACTACTATTTCAATGCCTGGTAATCCCTCTAGTGTTAGATCCATAAAGAAGAAAGCATCATCAAGGCAGACTGACAGGCAGGTCAGCCCTGACCAGTGGTACCTGCTGAGTACCAATGCTAATTTTGTAGGTCACAGAGGACAGATGTAACACATCTCCAGGCATTAGCAGGGGTACTGTCTGGTTTCCAGCACTCTGCCCAGTGATTCTGAAGCTGTGCAGATCCTTAATTTCTTTGAAAGTTCTCCTCCACCCCCACCAAAACTAAGGCACTTCCTGTGAAAAACTGCTACTCATGTACAATCCTACTAATTCATACTGGAGACACTGACTTAACAGGATTGTTCCAGCTGTCTCACTGATTGACTCCAGAAGAGCCTGCTAACTGTTGTCAAGATTAACAAGCTTTAGCATAACATGGAGTCACCTTTTTTCCAGGGATAGCCCTAGTCAGTGCTGGCTTGAGCTTTGCTGAACTGTGTTCCATCATTCCCAGAAAAGGTGCACCTAAAATCCCTACAAATACATCTACACTAGTGCATAGAGCTAGCCAGGATCCCTACATGTCTCTCCTTCACTTTTAGGATACTCGTGTTGTGTTGTGATCCAACACAACCTTCCCCTGCTCAAGTGCACAGCAGAGCATGTCCCTTCCAAGTTTAAACCATTGTAACCTGATAGTTTGGCTCAGGTTTCTCTGGTTTACTACTGCAGCCTTCTAGTCCTACCAGCACTATCCAGCAGCTGGCTCCACAGCACAGCTGGAATCAAACCTGCCAGCCAAGAAGCAGCTGGTCACAGAACACCTTAGTCCTTTGTCAGGCACTTGGACACTAAAACTCTGTGTTAAAAATACTGAATATACTCTTGCATACATTCTGCCATAGTTATAGCTCTGTTTCTCCACACATTAGAAAATCTGAAGCCCTCATACCTGGTGCCACTCTTCTCAGCTTGCTGTCTCCTGAAGTCTCCAAAGTCAGACAAGGACACTGCCTTTCAGGTTTTTGTTTCTCACTTTCAGCTTAAAACAAAAGAGATCTAACATCATTCTGTCTACTGTCACAGTATCAGCTGCACCACTGTTTCAGGTCATGTTTCATGTACTATATAATAAGGTGATAATATAGGAACTTTCAGTGTCTATAAAATAATACTTTTCTTTTTAAGAGGAAAGACAGTTCAGCTGTAACTAATATTCAAGATGTAGGCAGACAATTTTCATTTATTCTCTGACTAAACTTCTGCTTCTTTCTCCAAATTCTATGTTAATGCATAAATAAGGTTATACCCCACTTGGTATGAATGGATCAGATGAGATGGCACCAGCCAAAGACATGGCATATGTGACACCCAAATCATCTACAAGTAGACTAGTCTGGTCTCAGAGTGAACAGGCATGGAGAATGGAAATAAATCATGACCTTAATTCCTGTCATTAAAGATAAGCTTCACAACCACAACTCTTCTGCTGTTGCTTGCTCTGAACTTATTCCACCAAGATTGCCACTCACTATTAAGAGAAAGGTAGCATATATGGTGTGCCTCTTCTATCTCTTTCCATAAGAGAAATAAACACTGATTTTTCTTAATTAAAAGTATAGGTGGAAGGGGGAAAAGGATTTGTTAGTTATGATTTGACCTAGTTTCCACTTATCTACTAGGTCTTTTTTATTTAGAAACCCAACGTCTAAACAACTGAAGAAAAAGAAGCAGAACACCTTTTCTTAGAAAGAGGGAGAATGTATGTTATTCATCCTCATTAGCAGATGCTGTGCCTTGCAGAGAAGTGTTCCATGGCTCAGGGAATTTAAGGCTCTGCTGCAACTGACAGGCTGAAGAAAGGCACAGCTTTCCTCTGATGCATGCAGCCATCTTCTCCCAATCCCCTTCAGCCAAGAAGTGGGTGCCTCATGATTTACAGACCCAGTGTCTAGGCCTAGCCACTCTATTACAAGTCCTTCTGTAGCAGAGTTACAAAGAAAAGGTAAAATACATAAACACTGAGACACATTTTCCAAGTCATCCCTGAAAAAAGCAAGACAGACAATAGCAAATAGTAGCTTGGTAATCAGTTGTTTGTTTTTTTTTTTTCAAATGAATAAACAAACACCCAGCAACCATTGATGAAAAGGCCACAACTGTTCCTGTTCAAGTTAACTGCTACTATATAGCACATTTCATCATGAGCATGATCTAGATAATGTAGAAACTGTTGGAAGATGACTCAAACTTGCCAATGTATTACAAACTTAAGGATATTGGACTAGAAACACAATTTTAGGGATATTAGACTAGAAAATAACATGACTTTGCAACCTGAAATTATATTCTATTATCAAGTACTGCAGTATGACGGTTGGAGGTTTCCTGTTTTACAAATGCAAGACTTTTTGCTTTAAGTTACTCTTTTACATGGAAACATGGTATCTGAAGCATACTATTTAAGCTAACTGTCCTTTATTAAAGTGTTGTGCTGTTTTAATCTGTTGGCACTCTAAACACTGCAAGAAAACAAGTGTGCTTCTTCCTAAACAGCATGTCTGCCAGCTTCACCAAATTACGATCAATTTCTAAGATCACTTCTAAGTGCTATTTTAGCAGGTGCTTGATCCCACTGAAACCACACTGATGGAAGGAGTAGGCAAAGTGACAGATCTAAAACTTATTGTTCTCCTTTCTTCCTCCTCTTTTGAGCTGCAATTTACCACTCAGCTAATAAATAGATGTGAGTTAAAATTAAAAACTGATGTTCACATGCCTTATACATCCCACCTCCATACTGTAACAGCTGCAGAATTCCTCCTCCACCCTGCCATGCTCTTGCTGCACTTCTTCGTTTTGTACCTATTGTGGGTATAACCTTGGTGAGGCCAATACTTAACAGTTGGGGTTATGGCAGTATCTTAAAAATGCATCCAGGAGGGCCTCCCTAAAACAAGTGGCTGGCTCAGACACCCCCTGGACTGCAAGCACCACACAAGAGAACAAGAGCTCCTTTAAACAAACATGGCATGCTTCCCCCCTGCAAACACCAGCTGTTTGATTTAGTACTGCCACAATTATTGGTGTACAATCCTCACTTCAGTGTTTAAATACATCCAGTTCTAAGACCCTAAATATCATTTCAGTGGAAATGATTCAACGCAATTCAGGAGAGCAATCCATGAAAGAGTCCCAGGTTTCTCATTTCACTACCTGAAGCAGCTACACTATCAGGCAGAAGCCTCTACGTATGCTTCGTGTTTCACACTGGGCCATGTCCCTCTCCTTCTCTAACAGCCTCCTGTTGACCACATTTGTCCAGAGTGACAGAGACATGTTACAGGTTCTCCCTCAACCTGGAGGGAAGCAAATACCCTCTGTAACTCTGCCAGCTTAGGGTCATGCCCAAACCACAATTACCAGTTTTAAAAACAGCCACAGCACAGCCTGCCTTCGTGATTAGTGTTTTACACACACCCCAAGGACTGGTGAAACTCAGATGTCCGAAAAATGTATTTGACCCCAGTGTGAGGCCATGTCACCTTTCCAGTGAAGCCTCCATCTGCCAAGTTGTCTGCCCGAGTACCTCCCACTGAAGGTGATCTGAACTCCATTCAGGATGATCTGAGCCCCAAAACAAGTATTCAGTACTCCTGGCTGCAGAGGAGATCTGTCTGCAGCTCATCGCCCATGAATACCCTGATTTCAGGTCACACTTCATGATCCTTTTGAAGATGGACACAACATAGCAGTTGCACCAGGATACGAGAGCCCAGAGACAACATAAGGCAAAGGGAAAGAGCTTGCTGTAGATCAAGGAAGAAACAAGACCTGGTGTTCTTTGGACTGAAAGCCTGAAAAACCCCTACATTTATGCCAGAGATCAAGTCCCCAGCTCTCAGCCCCCCCAACTAAGAGACCTAAGCACTCTACAGAGTCAAACCCCTAACACCTCTCCTCTTCTGTCTTACAAATTTCATGTGCCTGGTTGGTTGACACCCATTTCAAAAGAAAAGCTGGAATATTCTGGCTACTGCCTGGTAGCTCAGCTGCTCCTCAAATATACAAAGCCTCTGTCTCAAATGCTGCCTTAGGTGGCAATCAGTACAGCCCTTTGCTCACACTGCCTAAGGCTCTTCCAATGCAAGTTCATACATGACAGGTGCCTCAGGCACACAGGCTGATTAGGTAGTTTTCCTGAATGGCTGTTCCTGGATCAGTCCCCTAAATAACAAGCTAAAGCTGAACTCCTCCCCTACCCCTGTAATACCACTCTGACCTTTTAATTTCAAAAGGAAATAAATGCATCCAACAAGGCAATCTCTGCTTATGCTATTTTAAACTCCAACTCCTTACACATGTGCTTCACCCCTGAACCCCTGGAACAGCGTCCAGGGCTGTAACACTGTACTGTTTAAGCATGCTCCTTCCCAAGTCCAGACCTGATTCCTGATGACAGCCAGAGTCATTAAACACAGGAGGCAAGAGTGGCAGTGACTGTTGTAAAAATATTTGTGTAATGAAATGCTTCTTGTGAACCTTCATGCCAGACTACTGTCACCATGACCAGACATAATCTGCAATGTGTCAGATAGTTAAATGGTCAAGAAGATGACAGAATTCCCTGTGGTGAATCAAGTTTATGCTAGTTGTGAGTCTAGAGGCTCACTGGTAAAATTGCAGTGATTTAGCATTCATCTATGAGGCTGTTACCCAAGATTACCTCCCCAGTTCATCCTATGCGACCAGAGATCTTTAACAGAAGAATGGACCCGTCTCATGGGTGCTCACTGACAGTAGCTGATATTTTCCAGCACAGCCCTTCTCTGTAAGCTCATTAAAATTAACAGAAAACACCTACAGACCTAAAGAGGCAGCTTCTCAGTTATTTGAGCACAGACTTCCACAGCTACTTCAACACCTAATAATGCATTTCAGTACATAGTGACATTCCTGAGAAGTTCCCCACGCAGTTAAGTGTTCCCCCTGCCACCAAAACCAAACAGCAGGAAGCACTAGCCATGTTTTGCAGTGCTACTAGGCAAATTTATACTTCAAGTTCCCTGGTTAGCTCCAGGGCCAGACTTCTGCCCAGCAGACAGAGCATCTTAAACACACTTTCAGATAAATATTGCAGGGGGAGAAGTTTAGGGTTTATCTGTAGGAAAGTTCTTTATCCTTCCTGAAAAGAAAATAAGTTAGCTGCTAGAAAATAGAGAAGTATTAAGATGGATGGCTGCCTCCTGTTCTGCTTTCTCCACTAGGAGACTGGTAATCACTGCCCATAAGCAGGAAATAAGTTAGTTTTGCTTGAAGCAGTAAAATAAGAATCAATGCAAAGTCTCAGCAAATAACTTGAGGGATACGAAGGCTCTCTTCAGAGATTTTCCACAACCACATTTCAAGCTCCACTCAAATCCTGACAATTGTTAACATAAAGCAAAAAGCTTTCCCACCCTCCCAACACCATTTAATTTGGGATAATCTTTCGATGGCTCTAGAGAAGCCTCTTTTCAATCACTCTATCCTCAGATTTTCTAGCAGATTAAAACAAAGAAAATAATTTTTTTCTGTTACAGCATTACAAGTGTCTTATTTTTTAAACAAGAGTCTTTTGCAGTGAGCTGGTTTGGGGTGGCCCAGTTGCTTTAATCTGGATTTTGGGAAAAGAATAATCTTTTAAGTAATAGGTGACAGGCAAGTAATAGGAAAGGAAGTTTTTCTTCATTGGAGCTGTGAATGATAAACTCTAATATTGTCAGTTGAATTACAGTAGCACTGAAGACACTGAACACAACACTAAGTGTCATATGTACAGGGCTAAGTGCTGCACCAGAGTCATCATTTCCAGCTCAGAGGGTTTGCTAGGAACACAGTTCTGTGAAGCGTATTATGAATAGAGAACCCCTGTGCTGGTATTAGGGATGATCTTGGTGTTCTTCCACAAGGCGAGAAATCTAATTCAAACTACAAACGAGTAACTACTGAACAAATATAACCCAGAATAAGGCTATACCAGAAGTGTGTCTTGCACAGTTATAGTAAATACAGCAATATCACCCAATCATTACTCCTTACAAGAAGATTTTTTTCTCCCAAACACTAACTTTAATGGGGAGAAGAGCATTGCTGCCTCTCACAGAACACTTCAGCTAGCCTGGGTGGCAAAGGGACAGTGATCACCAAAAAAACCCCAGACTGCATGTATGCACTCTATCCAATAGACATAAGCACTGGCAGTAGCCAAGGAAAGGACAGAGAGAGCCTGATGCATTACACCTGGACTGCCTGATCTCCACAATCAGCAGCAAAGCACAACGAGGATTTCCTCTGCTTTCCCCATTTAGCCTGACATGCAAGCCAAGGTGTAAGCTTCTCCTCATAAATCCCTCAGCCAGAAACCATGCTGCTATGTTACAGTCTCAGGTTTACACCTCATCTAAAGATACAGCAGAGTGTAACACCTGCACAACATCTAGTCAGAACTTATTTGGTGGCACTCTTAATTTTACTCTTGCTGCTAAGAAAGGAATATCCATTTGTTAATGAAGCAGCAGGTCTTTCATAACAGGAAACAGCCTCCAAAAATAGATGCTGGGTAATGCATAAGTACAGGTATCTCTACTGATTCCCAAAGACAGAGCTGCACTAGGGAATGTGGGATCTGCCAGCTGAATCTGCCTAGCATTTGACTGACTACACTATCAATCATGCCTGACAACACTTTTAACAAAAATATTAGTTTGTCCCAGAGAACTTTTCCACTGGAAAAAAACATAAAACAAAAAAAACACAAAAACAAAACCAAAACCACAAGTGAAAATTTTCAGCTTATTTATTTACAAAGGTACAAGTGATCCTTGCATGTTTGGCACTATTTACAATTTTTTCCTTAATTGCATTCCTTCCCAGGACACTATTTATAAAGTTTATATCAGCATCCAGCTACAAACAGAGCTTTTTTTTCCTATGAGCTCCAGCAGATAACCTCCATACAACTTACTCAACACTTCTTTCTGCATAGAAAAGCATTAAACACATCTTTACATTATTAGGGTTTAGAATTACTAAAATAATTTATTTAAAATGATTCTCCACTGGTGCACATGGTGATGGCAAAATACGGCTTTGTTTCATGCTTCGAGGGAGCATCACACCTGTGGAGAGCTGTTTAACAGAGGCTGCATATTTCAGACTCCCCACCCGCCAATGAGACACCTCTCAGGTCCACCAGCTCCGCCGGCAAGTCCAGCGGAGCCTGGCCCGTGAAGCCCCCAGCCCTCCCCAGCTGCCCTTCGGAAAGGGACGGTTGGTCGCGCTCCAGCCTCCCGGGTGGCTGTGGCGGCTTCCCACCCCGACAGCCCGCCGCCCTCGCGCGCCCAACGGCCGCTCACCTCGCTCATGTCTGGCTCGCGGCACCCTGGCTCGCAGCAACCCGCCCGGCACAGCGCTCCCACCGCCTCGCGCCGCCCGTTAAGAAGCGGCGCCTCGCGCCCAGCCTGGCCCGCGCCAGCCAATGAGAGCTGCGCCCGCGCCGAGCCCCCGCGCTCCCATCAGAGAGGGCGCGGCGCCCCCTGGCGGCAGCGGTGGCGGCTCGGGCGCGGCAGTAGGTGCCCGGCTGCTCGGGGTGCCCGTCCCGCAGGGCCGGGAGCCCGCCCCCGCCTCCCTCTCCTCGGTACAGCGGGCACGGCAGAGGTTCTGCCCCAGGAGCCCCGCCTCAGAAAACAGCGGTTACGGATACCGGGAGTGCTGCTTTCCCCGCAGGCCCGGCACAAGCAGAGTCCTTCGGGGGTCCCGGAGCGTCGCTGCAGGGGAATGGGACCATCTCCGAGAGAAGCAGCTGGGGACGGGCTCCGTCGCCCAGTTCGGAGTGGGAGCGGCACCTTCAAACAGTTCGTGCTGGAGGTGACCTGGAAGTGTGCATTGATGGTACAGACTCGCTGAAATAGTCACTTTCACGGCTCCCTTCGCCGCCTGGCTTCGTGCCTTATCGCTGAGGAGCTCAGCGAGCTTCAGGGCGGGGAGGCTCGCTGCCGCTCTGTTAAAATAGATAGTGCTTCTTCATCCAGCCGCTTTCCCAGGTATCTGGGAGAGTCCTTTTTCTGAAGGAATAATTAAGACTTTGGAAAGTGTTTTGTTGTACTCCCGCATCCATCTTTTGGTGGAGCACAATTACTATATCTGACAATATGCATTCAGATGCTCTGACTCATGTATCTGTGAAGAAATATAGATTCAATTTGCTTTGGGAATGCCTTTAACTCCCTCAAATTTTTCTCAAATCAATAAAAAAGTTAAGGCATTATTTTGGAGAGCCCAAGAGGCTTGCCAAAACTTTCCACTTCCAGGGACTACCTTGCAGAAGCCTCTTCATCAATATCAATGAAGTGATACCCAGCCAGCTTTAATAGATACAGTGAAATAAATTTTGTGAGACCTTTCTGGAAAACACCTTTCCCCTCTGAGATGCAGAGGCACAGGCACTGCAGCTTCACCTTCCCATACCACCCATCAGTAGGTGCACCGTGATGCCCTGTGATTGCAGTCACTGCTGCCATGGCTTTCAGTTTGCTCCTGCCTGAATGCGTGCCTGGCCCCTGCCCGGCTGTGTGCTCCTTCCAGCACTCTTCCCCAACAGAAGTCGACTGGACTCCTCCACCTGAAGATGAGGAGGGTCCACAGGCAGTGGAACCAGGGATGTGTATCCTGTCGAGAACATAGGGGCGCTGCCCAGATGTGTAGAGATGGGATCATGAAAGCTAAGACACAGTTGGAGTTGAATTTGGCAAGGGATATGAAGAATAATAAGAAGGGCTTCTACATGTGTGTTGTCCAGAAAAGGAAGATTAAAGTGTACCCCTCCCAATAAATAAACAGGAGAGCTGGTGACAACCTGCAAAACAGGAAAGCTAGTGACTACTGACACAGAGAAGGATGAGGTAGTCTAGAAATTATTTGCCTTAGTTTTCAATAGCAGTCTCTCTTCTCACATCTCTTAAGCCCCTAAACCTCAAGGCAGGGACTATGGGAATGATGTCCCTCCCATTGAAAGTGAAGATACGGTTCAAGACTCCCTGAAGAACCTGAACATCCACGAGTCCATGGGACCTGACAAGATGCACCCCAGGGTCCTGAGGGAATTGGCTGATGTAGTTGCCAAGCCACTCTCCACCATATATGAAAATTCATGGCAACCAGGTGAAGTGCCCAGCGACTGGAGAATGAGAAACATCACACACATTTTTAAAAAGGAGAACAAGGGGGACCCTGGGAACCACCATCCAATGAGCCTCACTTCTGTGCCCAGTAAGATCATGGAGCAAATCCTCCTGGAAGACATGCCAAACCATATGGAATACAGAGCAGTGATAAGAGACAGCCATGTCTTCACCAAGGGGAAATCATGCTTGACTAATCTAGTAGCCTTCTACAATGGAGTGGCTGCATCAGTGGGCAAGGGCAGAGCTACGAATGTTATCTGCCTGGACTTATGTAAGGCCTTTGATACAGCCCTCCACGATATTATTGTTGCTAATTAAAGAAACACAGGTTTGAGGGATGAGCTGTTAGATGGATAAGGAATTGGCTGGATGGCCGACCTTTGTAAATCCATTCATACCTGTTCTCTTGGACTGACAGACATGTTACTGCATCAGCTCAGAAACTTGCTGTCCTCACTTCTGGGCAGAAATGAAATGCAAAATTGTGGCTTATCCTTGTTCTGGAGAAACTTACTGGCTCCTGACAAGGTAAGAGCCAGTGCTGCTCTGTCACTGATGTGATTCCTAGTCTAAGCCAGCCACTGGGACTTTCATGGTCTTGATTTTCAATGAGGATATCTGGGATGCCAGTCTTGCAGGGAAGCAGAGGGGTGGCAGCATTATGTGAACCCATACAGCGCTGATCCAGCAGCAGGAGGAGGACTTTCTTTTGTCCTGTTAAACGCAGTGGAGTATTTGCAGTTTGTGACATTGTTCAACTGGTATTTGATCTTCTTTAACCTGAGCCAGTGCCATGTTTGCAGACACACGCAGTTTCTTTAACAAAGGGTACACACCATGAGGTGGTGGGAGAAGACTCATCTCACAAAATACATGGATTGCATGGGTGGATAATTTATAGGTATAGGCTAAGTATAAATCCTGCCATTCACAACTGGGGATCTCAACACTGCAGGGACTTTACTTTTTATGAATTTGAAGACTAAACAAGGGGTTTTTTTGAGGCCTCTCACAGTTACTGGTGATACCAAAAGAAAGGAAAGACCCCATTTAAAATATTATCTTTGGTCCTCTTTCATTATATTAATATTCCCAGGACCTCCACTGGCATCTAACATTTTTTAAAATTGACATTAATTGTCCCAGATCTTGTTGTGAGTGGACCAAGTAGGCAATAAACATGGTAAGAGTTCATTGCATGAGTAGTGGTTTGTTCTGAAGCTTCAGGAGTGTCAGGAAGGACCCAAAGTGAATGTGATGAAGTTCAGTCCCTGAAGAAGCTTTGAATTATATGACAATGTTTTCCAGTGCAAAGTAGTTGTGGGTATGCTGCATTAGTATTTGTATTCTGACAGAAGCGTCATTGGTCTGCCAGCTTATGGCTAAAAGGCACAATGCTAACACAAATTATTAAAGGGGTATTTCTGACCTAAGGGCTCATAATCACATGGTAAGTGATACAGACCACTGAGAGAAAATCTTTTCCATTCCCATTAACACTGATAGGAGTCCTATTGATCTTACTTCTCATTCTCAAAATAAATGTGTCAAATTCAAGCAGAAAATCTCATGGTGATAATTCAGACCATACTCCACAGAGAAGCAGGTTAGCAGGGAAGGCTCTTTGTACTAAGTTCAGCCTGGGAACGTACAATGTTTTTATTTTCTGATCTGTTTTCAGGACTTGATAGCTTTCAAGAGAGGCACACTGGGGAGCACACTGAGCTGAGTCTGGGGAAGCCCAGAGTTCTCATGGCACTCAGCCCTGTGCCCTCACTGCAGAGCCCACTCACTGCAGGATATCCCCACAGTCCCAGTTCAGAACCTGTGCCGCAGGGTTGGTGTGAGCTGGCATTGTGAGGAATGAGCTGCCCAGATTAGCTAGTGGGAGAAGCGGAGGAGGGTGGAAAACCCTCTGTTCTCAGGGCCCCATGTTAAATTTGAGTTCATAGCCAGGTGCCAGTCTCTTCAAATACAGCACCAAGCATGGTCTCTTCTTCTAAAGCAATGTCTCTGATGGTGATGGCAGTGCTCTCCATGCAATGACTTTCTGCTCAGAGAACAACTTGCACATATTGCAGTATGCAATCACAGTATAGGGTGCATAAGACACCCTCAGAGAGGTTCCTGAGTGACCACAGGACTCCTCACTTCCTGATGAAAGGCCTCAACCTGTGGAGATGCATCTGTTATCTCTCTCCCTCTCCCTCTGAACAAATCTTGTTACCTGCCTGGCAGGTTTGCTCATCATACACTGGAGAAAACCTCCATAGCCAACCACAGCAACATAGATATAAACCAGAACTGAAATGCCTGTGTGCCTCTCCTGCTTCCTAGTGAGGACCTACTGAACTCAATAGCTCTTGAACACACACACATAGAGATGCACAGATACAACCTAAGTTCTGCAATTTTAATTTATGAGCCAGCTTACTTTGAGTTCTGAAAATGCAGCAGCAACTTGAATTTGTCAGAAGGTTAGAATAAAGATAACCATTATATTTGTTTTATTTATATTCTATCATTTATGCTGTTGGATGGCACCAGGTTTTAGTTTTGAGGCATGTCTTGCTGGTAAACTTTCTAACCTAATGCAATCCTTTAACGCAAAGGAGCCCCAAAGCTCGTCTTCTACTTAAGTGCACAACTAAGTAATGACACTTCTAAATAGAGAAAATGTTCTAAGCTAATCTATTTTCAAGAGCTGTTATATTCTGAGAATTGACTGTTAAAATACCACCTTCTTATTCATTATGTCTACACTCAGTATGTGTTCAATCTTGTCTGCTGATATCTGACTGCAATTTTACTGCCTTTTACTCCCACCTACCTGAAAACCCTAGCGCAGAGGAGAGCATCTGAGCTGGATCCTGAAGCAGAAACCATCATGGGTTTCCAAGGATTTTCACCTAAGCAAGAGAACTGAAGGTGATTTTTCTTTGCAAAACTGAGCAATGCATTATTGGAGAAACTTGAGTTGCTACGTGTAGCAAAACGGTGTAATTGCCTGCTCACTCTTGGTAACTGGCAATGACACGCAGCTGCACAGTCTTGCTTCACTTTAAATCCCACCATTGAAGGATTTTCTACTAAGTGAAATGGTTTTATTAGATGTCTGGTTAGCTGCAGAATGGCTCCAGATGAGAGAGTAACAAAGAGCTTAAAGGAAGATGACAGCTTAAGCTGCTATATTTTTCAGTCAAAATTTGATTCAAATAAAATCAAACCCTCAAAAAATCAAACTTAAAATATCACTGTGCCTTGAAAGGTGTTCCGTATTCCATCACAGCAGAGCCACTCTGTTTGGTAGAATATATTTGAATTTTGACTGTGACTGCAAGAACTGGTTTCCCAGCACTTGAGATTGGTACACTGGAGTGAAACCTATGCCTCTTGCTGGTTTTACACTCTATGAATTTTTAAAGAGAAGGAACAATTTCAGATAAACTTTATGAAAAAAAAATAAAGTCCATATTGCAGCTGAAATCAAGGTTGTTGATTTAAAATTGAAAGATTTCATTTCAGAAAGACGTGTGCCTTTGAATACTGGAAAATAGAAGGGCATCTGGAACATGACCTTAATTACAGAGAACATGCTGTAATTATAGGGTTTAGTTTGCTCCATGGTAGTAATAGATTTAACAAGCATAGCCCTGGACGCTGTATGTTGTGTGACTGGTCATTCATACATATCAGCTAATTTGCCCAAGTAAAAAATTTAAAATGTAGATAAAAAGCAGTTTCCAAAGGCTTAACTCCCATTAGTATGCCTTTTTACCTTTTAATTAAGAAGCTACTGGCTGTGGGTAGTTAAGCAACAAAATACCTTAGAAGATCTGGGCCTTGGGGCCTTTGTTACAATCTAACCTTTGTTCCCATGCAAGAGGAATGAGTCAATGGTTCCAACAAAATCTTATTGCTGTCAGTGTCACAAAAACATCAAATATAATTTGGAAAAATTGAGTCTTTTCTCCAGAGACTTGCATGACATGACTTACTGTGTAGTGTGAGTCATCTATCTTAAAAAAAAAAAAAAACACAAAAAAAACCCCAAAAAATCCCAACAAACACCAAAATACAAGTGTCAATTTTTCAGTCTGGCCAAAGATTTTTGAAGGATATAGTTCACAGATGTGTCCTTAACTTTGGTGTAAAGAAAGCCATTTTCAGTTTAAGCCAAATTTCCTAAACCTTTCAAAGCCTAAAGAGTGTTGTGGGTTTTGACTCTTTGATTGGCTCTATTTTGCATACGCCAGAGGATGTGAAAATGTGTAGCATTCAGGTGTTACTTGGCACTTACCCATGGCAGTTAACTTTTTAATTAAAAGGTAAAATGACATAATAATTATCAGTTAACAATTTTCAATCTCTGTACAGACAAAGGAATTAATGTGATTTAAAAGATCCACAACAATTATAACTTGCAGTGTGGAGAGATAAGGAAGTTTAAAGCATACTCCTCCCCTTACTTAACTTCAGTGACTTTGAGGAAATTAAGATTAAGGGAAAATTCTCCATGCTCAGCATCTTTCTTTGTGCCCTTCGGATTAAACAAACAGAGAAAAAATCAAATTCTTTTCCCCAAAAATTCTCTTACAGAAATAAAGAATTTCTTTCCAGTACAAATTGAAAGCACTAGGTGCTGCATCTATATATGTGTATCTATGTATTCTGCACATGTCAGGGTGAAATAAGACTTCTAGGAGAGTCTCCTTGTCCCCTGAGTGTTGCAGAGGGGTCAGGGAGCCTTTTCCCCTTTGTGTGCTCCCTAAACCCTTATTCAGCTCAGAGAAGGGATCTAGAAGGTTCCCAGCTTCACAAGGGCTAAAGTACATTGCAAAGGTAACATCACTGCCAGGGTTAACTTCTTCATGAAGCTCATGGATTATAGACTTCTCTCCTACTCCAGCTGCAGAAATCTGGTTTGACTGAAAATGAAGGGTAGTGCTACAAGACTCTTCCCACTGTGCATCACCCGGCACTGCTGCTGTGACTGCTGGAGCTGCTGGATATTTTTTTTCCTTGGTCTCTGTAACAGCATAAAGCTGAATTTCAGAACAGTTTCTATAATGTTTGCTTTCCATATTTAGACAGAGCAGAGACTTCAAAATAACCTCTGATCTTTGTGTTGTAACACTCCCAAATTTTGCCAGATGTTTTATAGGAAAAAAGAAAAAGTCAAGACATTCAAACAATTTCTTTCCACTTGCCCTTGAAACCTTTTCAGTGCTGTATTGATCGTAATTACACATAAGATATTCCAGTAAAAGGAAGTTAAATTTGCCAGGTCAAGTGATCCATAATTAGCAGCTGCTAAAATGAGGATACAAGTACAAACATACTTCATCTCTGCTCTTCCCTCATGAAAATACATGTTGGTGTTCTTTAGTTTCTCACAGGGCAGGAGCTATGAGCAGGGTGGACCAACTTAAGGCGTGGATCAAGACCAAGCAGTTAGCTGGAAAGGGAGAACTTCACCAATGCTAGGGCTCATGCATAGGAAGGTCAATAAAAAGAAGAAGGATTTGTTTCTGTTACTAAATATCTTTTTTAAATATATTCATGGATCAGTATGTGAAGTTTTGGAGTTCTCAACCTCAGCTTCTGGGACCTTTTGACGCTTTCATATGTGGTGTTTAAATGGAGCTGGTTAACATCAACATTGTATATAACATTGGCTGGAGGTAGGAAGCACCATATGGACTTGATATTTCAAGAGGTCCCTTCTAGGCTTATTTCCTACATATAGTTTATTCACAAAATGGGATCTATTCCACTTATCAAGGTAAAGATATTTACTTAACACTCAGAAATTAAGCTAGTCAAAGAAAATGTAAGATCAGCACTTTTTGATTTCTAAGCCGTGAAGCGCAACAACAGAATGAGACAGATTGTGCTGGCTTCTAGAAATACCTATTTAGTAATGGGCATGCTCAGAGACCCCAAACCAGGCACTTTAACACAGTCTGTTCTGTGCCACTGAGTTAAATCTCTCCTTTTAGCAATGGTTAGTTTGCTCAAAGAAATAGAAGACATGGAAAAGAAAGGGGAAACACTTTGTGTCTCTTTAAAGGAGACATAAAGTATGCAAGAAGAAAACAGCTGTATGTGTTCAGCATCTAAAGAACCAAGCTGATGAACAGATATAGCTAATTTGGCTGAACCTTTTTTAATTACATTATTTGCATTTTTTCAGTTGAGAAATTATAAAATGGAGGTGGAAATAAAAGCAACATCCAGCTGACTGAGAAGAAAGGATGACTCCTCACTAAAAGCATCTCACCTTTAACAGAGAAGAAATGCTTAGTTCTGTTTCCTTCATCTTTCTTCTACAATATCTGTATTAACAATAATAACATCTCATTTAGCCATTTCCTATGGGCTAGTGATGACATTTCAGTTTAATGGTTGATGACTTTTCCAAGGGCCCTGTCCACCTTCTATCCTTGCTAGAAAGTGCTCTCTCTCTGACCCAGTATCTTTAATTGAGGTGTTATTAAGTAAAGGTTCTTATAAAGGCCAACAGAACTCTAAAATAGATTCATGAACACAAAAGAGACGTGATTCTCTGTCCTGACTCACTGCGGTGCCATTTTATTCAGCACAGAGTTTTCCTTGATGGTATTTCCAAAGCACCATCAGAAGGTGAGCTTGGAGGGGCTGGGCTGTTGGGGATCTCTCTGCAGACCATAAAAAGACAAGTTTCCCTTGAGGGAATTTCAGGACATCACTGACACTACTTTCTCTCCCCCTACTCCACCCTGCCTTTAATTTTCTAGGTAGATGAGTAAAAGGAAGGCATCCTAAACTATTTTTTAGCCATTGTGGATATACTCCTAAGGGCTGTCACAAAAACTCTTCCCCTAAAAGATGACAATCTTCTATGGATGGCAGTGGGGGGAGGGAGAGAGCAAGGCCAAGCCATGGGATCCCTCAATCCTAGCCTCACAGTCTGTGTGTCTGGCACTCTGCAGCTTTTATGAATTTTTCTTCTTATCCTCCCTCTTTAAAATGCAAGCTAGGTCACATGTATCTTGTTTAACACTTGCTGCTGCACAGAAATTAAAAATAGCTGCATCGTGTTACTTGGGGCTAGAAAAAAAGCACAGTTAATTTTAATGCATTCTTGTGTAGTTGGTTTGTCCCTGTGCAGCTGTAGTGCAATGAAGCATGGAGGGGTCTGGCATTTACCCTGGTACACTATGATTTGACTAAAACAAAAGTCCAGTACTCCTTCATAGGAACAGAAAGAAAATCATTTTGAGACAATTAGAAGCAGTTGAGACACTACAGTGGACTTGGCAGTGTGATGAAGTACTGGCTATGGCCTTAATGAACTTGCTCTGATCTCAGCTGCAAAATTCAGTAGTAGTCCTGGATTTACATTTTTTAAGACATTTTGGTTTTATGAATAATAAGTAGGTTCATTTATATAAATTACTCAAAGGACTTTGTGAAGGTCAGTGGAATCTAATCCCAGGTTCTCTTAAATATTTAGTTTATCACCTCTTTGTATTTAAAGTTTTGGCTTCTGAAACTTTAATGATGTTATGCAACTGTAAACAGATGAGTTCACCTGATATTGAGGAAGTGAAGGGTATTAAATAACACACCTCTCATCCAGGAAAGGCAAAAAACATGCTAGCTTCTTTTACAGAGGACGTTGCCATTTTGGCGAGCATTTCTCTACCTTGTTTTATGTTTCAAACAGATTAATAGAATCAAAGAATAATTTATGTCAAAAGGGTTCTCTGGAGGTCATCAGATTCCCCAGCCCAGTGCAGGGCCAGCATCAGTGAGATCCTTATGCTGCCCCAGGAACTGCTATGAAATACAGTCCATGTAAGGAAACACAGTGCAACCATTTAACATAAATTTCTGGACACCACGTGCAAGGGATTCTGATCTAGAGCCTGGAGATTTTGTGTCTATGTGTGTGTGTGTATTATCTTTCTCAACAATGCATTGTTATGTTGTCAGGCGGTGTGGAATTAGATATGTAAAAATATTTTTATACAAATTTCAGATAAGTAAATAAGGCTTCAATGTATACACTAAACTCACTGAAGTTCTTATCTCTAGCATATTTTCTGGTTTTGCAGGATTATCTCGTCTCTCCTAATGGACACTGTCAGGCTCCCCACTGCCACCTGGTCACAAGTTGTTCCTTGGATGGAGAAGTAGCCTGTGGTTGAGGAGTTATATCAGAACATGGCTGTGCCAATCTTATGTCACATGCCTCTTAGTGGTGCATCTCTAGAGGCCGCAGCACTTCTTGGGCTTTGAGATATGCCCAAGTTTTGTGGGAGTCAGAAAACTAAATCCAGAGCCTGAGAGCAAGGGCTACCTCGTGTTGGACATCTTTCATCCTGATGCAGGAGGAAAACCCTGGCAGTCCTGCACCAGCTTGTATGAGTGCCTCAGGATCTTTAATGAATTCTGAAGCTTTACTTGTTCTTGAGAGCTCAGTTTGATGAGGCACTGATCAGGGCAAGGAGTGAAAAGTAGGTGAAAGCATATTTAATACATATCCTCAGGCCCTTGGGTGATACCCAGTAATACCTCATTAAGTGGGATGGTTAATTACACTCTCAGTTCTGCATCTATAAACAGTTTGCTACTTATCTGCTTAGACCATGTTTAAATTAAGTATTAAAAGCAGTGACAAAATACTATCACTAACCTGTACACCACATATCAGCAAAATATGAGGTTCAGTGGGAAAAGGCAATTATGAGTAGTATAAAACTGGAAAACAAGTCATGCAGGATTTGACTCTTGGGAATGCTGTTAGCAGAATAGGCCAGTATCTTGCCTCAGTCACTCCAGAGGATCTTGAATGTACTATCTTTAAAATAATTTCAAAGGAATGAGGTTTGGTTTACAACGGCAGAGAAGACAAGAGAGTCAGCTCCCTTCTGCTTTCTGCTGCTCAAATGTGCCTTTCCCTCTCTGTCCTTGTTCTCCTTCCTCCCTCACTGCTGCAAAAGAGGGGGAACTGTTTTGGACTGTGACCAGGAGCATTGCCAGAACACATTTCTTGCTAGTTTCAGTTAATATCCTGAAAAAAAATGTGCAAGCACATAAACATCCCAACCCGAGTCCATTTCCATATTAGATGTTTATTCCCCTTATTCCATTATACACATTTCTAATTTAAAGGAGAACATAACTGATGCTTAGAGAACAAAGTAACCATTATGTCCTTTGGGATTTTTGTGTTATAAATTATCTTGGCCATGAACTACATTAAACAATGTACCTGGCTGTTGAGAATCGCCATGCTCTGTGCACAGAAATGCCAATTCTAACCCAGGGGAAGGAATCATTAATTTGGTTATGAAATTGAAAGTATGATAATAGATTTATTACTTAAATTGTTGATTATGCCAATTGACCTTTTAGTTAGATCTTTAAGCCTTCATAAAGTCCTCTTGCTCCTTGACAGGAAAAAAAAAACATCCACCCTGTGCTAGCAATTATATTCATTTGACAATCGTGTTTGCGAAGCAGAAAACACAGCAAAAGGAGCAAACTGAGTTCAGTGAACTTTTACCTACGAGGTCTCCAGCACATCAACTCAGGCAGTGTGAGCTGAATACTCTGCACTGTGCACCTGCAAAATGGTATAGTAACAGCCTAGCACTTACATGTAAATCGTTGCAATTACAGGTCATTTAGTTGATGTTTTGAATTAATCTGGTCAATGACCCAGGAGCGTGTCTGTAGGCAGCGCTTCCCTGGAAGATAAACACACAGAAAATGAGAGATGGTGTGCACTGTCGCTCCCTTACCCACTGTGAATTTTTATCATTAAGCAGCTACTAAGGGCACAAAGGACATAGGTGTCTGCTAAGCAAATCTTACCCAGCAACAAAATTGACAAATACGAGCAAGGAGAGACTTCTTAAGCAATGTAATGTTGGTAACCATAGCTCATAGCTTGTTCTTACAGTTTCCATTTCAGAGCACCATCAATGACTTTATAATTGTCTGACATTAATTGTATCTACCTCTGCCCTATCAAAAGGGATTAGCAGTTGAAATTAAGGAAACTAGGGCTTTGTAACTTACTAGCTATGAAGCTGCTGAGTGTAGCAATATAGCAAGAGAAAAAAGAAAACCTCCTCAATTTGGCGGATGATCTTCCCAGTAGGTATTAGAAAGTCTTCATTAATTATTTCTGATTGAGTTCATTGCAACAACTGAATCGTATCTGCAATGCAGGGCAAAATTTGTCAGCAGTCTGGCCACTGAGGGTAAAGGGATATAGATTCCCTTATTATTTCTGCGGTGCCACGTGCCTGCTTGCAGAGTTTCACAGCCAGCTGAGGAGTCAAGGTACCTTCTCTGAGGCATTTGGGTTCCTGATTAAACAAATAAAGCTGTGAGAGGTGATAACAAACTGAGGGCAGAGGGGGAGAAAAGAGTTGTCTGCAAAGAAGGGGAAAAATAAATATTTTCTGTTTGCAGTAGTGCAGCTTAAGTATGCATAGCTCAGACATGACTTCCTGGGGCCTACAGGAAGGCTGTGGAGGCACTTTTTCAAGGGTAAGTCTTGATAGGACAAGGGGAAATTTTTTTAAACTGGAAGAGGGTAGGTTTAGATTAGATATTAGGAAGAAATTCTTTCCTGTGAGGGTGGTCAGACACTGGAACAGGTTGCCCAGAGAAGCTGTGGCTGCTCCTCCCTGGAAGTGTTCAAGGCCAGGTTGGATTTTATCTCACGGGTTGAGATAAAAACTATTTACTAATTAAAATGAAATGATAATGATAACAACAGTGATAACAGAATTATACAAATGAGTGATACACTGCTCACTGCCTGCTGACCAATGCCCGGCCTGTGCCAGCTAATGATCCCAGAGGAGAGACAGTCCCAAAACCGAAACCCCGGAAGAGTGAGCCTGAGCGATCCCCCAGAGAGGTACCCTCGGAAGAGAAGTGCCCTGTCTTCCTGTCAGCCCTGGTTAATACACTGGCATGACGTGATATGATATGGAATATTTCATATGCCAGTTCTGGGCTTTGCTATTCACTACACTTCTCCCTCCCAGTCCTAATGCAGCTGTGAAGCAGCCAAACACGGTGGCCTTGAGCTCCAACAGCAACTCACAACACCAGCACTGTTATCAACGTTCTTCTCATAATAAGTCTGAACCGAAACACTAAAAAGAAAATTAACTCTATCTTAGCAAAACCAGGACAAATATAGAATGTCACAATTCTTTTCAGGATCTTAAGGTGAAAGGTAATCAATACTTATGTTCATAATGTTGATATTTCAGTAGATTACACTCAGGTGATGTTTCTTCACCAACACACTATGACACTGTGCCACAGGACCACAGTGCCATAATAAAACCTTGACTCGTGCTTTTAAACTTTGCATGATTCACCTGTAGCCCTAGTATGACAGAATCCATGACATAAGCATCACATAAAAATTTAGGGAAAAAACGGGTTGCATTCATTTGTTTTGCAGTTGTAGATATTCTTCAAAGCAAAGTGTGGGCTCCTGGTGATCAGCAGTCACTGTCTTCTCACTCCTCTTTGTTTGTCCTCTGCTCTGGCAATGGATAAAAGGAGTAGGGGAAAATAACTGTTCCTCTGCCAGTTGGGATGCCTCCCCAGTGAATTCTGATGGCTTGGCATAGACACTGCATCTCTCTTTGTCCTATTTGAGTTGTTAATTTCACAAATGGAGGCTATGAAGCAGTGATCAAATCTAAAGTCTTTTCTGAGCTCAGGCTGAGGTACCACCTCCTCACAGGCAGCATCAAAGGGCTTGATTGATACTGTAGATTTTAATAAGGATGTCTTTAGAGGATGGGGGAGCAGCATTGCAAATTTCTGAGATGTAGATCTCCACAAAAATGACTGCTAATTTGCTTGTATTTTAGCAGAACTGTCTCTGTTTTGCATGGTTTGAGTGTGTCTGACTGTTCTATACCAAAAAATAATGCAATCCAGAGTACCTAAGGCTAATTTTGAAGCAGGAATTGCTGCCCCACCACTCTTTCGATGTGGACAAGCAATCATCATGAAGATTACTGACTTCTGCATAGGTGCTGCAACATGCAAGAGAAGTGCTGAGACAAACCTAAAGGGCATAGTGTTCATTTTAACAAATTTTATGGCTTTGTGGTAAAACCAAATTAATGTATTGCTTCACCAAGGAGGATTTGTTGCCTGTCCTTTGGAAGGACAACAGGGTAACAGCTAAATGAAACTCTGTCTCTGAAGAGTGGTAAGGAACAGTCCCAGCATGTGGCAGCTTGTAGCACCTTGTGAATCCTTACTCCGCTGAGAAAGAACAATACAGTCTGACACCATCTCTGAAAGATTGTCAGCTGTGGGGCAGGAGGTCTGACCTACAACTCTTCCCTTCGTCCTTCCACGGTAGGTCTAAAATGACTGGTAGCAACAATGGTGTTTGCAGCACAGAGACCCAGGGTACACAAACACGTGGTCCAAGCGAGCAGAGTTGAGACTGCAGCATCAATATCTGACTCGAAAGTCATTTGGACTAAGGGGATCAATAGCACAGATGAGCGGATCCAAGGTCAGAGCAGCCCCTGGGCTTTTTGTGTTGGAAAGCTAATGAGTTGGAGGCAGAGCTGAGATGGGTCTGGTTGGCTTCTCTAATGAAAACATCGCAGTATTTTTTCTCCTGGATTTTGGCATTCTTTCCCCAAAGCAAAAACAAACAGAGTGTTTTGCTGGAACATGATTTTTAAAAAAAGCACTTAGTGTAAGCCTCATTTGAGGGAGTGATCATACCACAGTAGAAAATAAACAATATAAATAACATCTGTGTGACTATGGGAGCTAATGCCGAGTGACACTGGAAGCTTGCAGACTTTAGTTATTGCAATATGTATATTGCAATATTCCTCTGAGCCAGCAAATATCCATATTCATTTAAATAACTATCTGTGCTAATCTAGCAGAAATAATCCATGATTTCTAGGATAATATAAAGGAGTTGTTATAAACCTGCACATCCCACAGAACAGAGAGCAGGGTGAGGAACGGATAAGAGAAAACTGAATTCCCCAGGGCAGAAGGGCAGGAACCTCATCAGAGTTACAGACTGTGGCAATGCAGAGCGCTCCTGTCAAATCCCACCTTCACAGCATGGCAAACTTTTCCACTGCCTGAGAAGGTTTGGTGCAGACATGTTAGTGTGGACACAACTTGGCTTCTCTTTCTTTCTCCAATTTTTCCCAACAACAGTTCAGGAAGGTCAGCTGAGATTTCCGTAGTGCCTTCCCAAAGTCCCGGTGGGTGGAATGATGGAAATACACAGCCATCAGTGTGCATGCATGGGCCAGAGAAAGTTTGCAGGCAGAGGTAGTGTGTTTTATTGAATCAGCTGGTATTGCTGGAAATATTAGGCAAACTTTCAGGTATGCAAGCCCTTATTCAGGTCTGAAATAGAAGCAGCAATTTTCAACTAAATACAAGCTGAGAACAAATGTTCAGATGTTAATTATGTATGTATCAATTAGGCCTTTGTTTAAAGGAAAGATACTTGGTAGCTGTAGAGAAGAAAGGATGTTAAAGAGGGAGGAAAGTGAGAGAGAGAGAAAGTTAAAGTTAAATGAAGCTGCTTGTCACCTAGAGGGAAGAAGAGACAGGTAGTTTATAACCTGGGGAACAAGAGTCGATGGTGGTGAGTAGGAGGAGAGTCTAATCATAAAAGTCACATCTGCTGAGAGCGTGCTCCTCCATATCAAGTGGCTTTATGAATTTCAATTCTCAATCTCATCTTTAAAGGGGGTTTTTGGAGGCTTTTCTGAAAAAAAATATTAAGATGCCAAAGATGTTTTGGGAGAAATTTTCACCTATTGGCAGCTGGGGGATTTTTTATTATACCTTGACCATATGAGACCATTCTGGTGCATACTGATTGCTTCATTTTAATTACAGAGTTACCATGAGGCCACTGGATTAATTCTGTTGTATTTCTGGGAAGGCAGGTGTGGGATTTAGAGAAATTCAGTTAGGGAGAGTTGGGAATGGGCCCCATTTTAGATGGGTAAGATCTATGAGTTATCTGCAACACTTTGAGGGGGTCATCCTGTGGATGCTTCTTCTGGGGAAGCTTGTAGGAAGCTGCTTCCTTCCTGCCTCATGCAGAATCCTTTTGATAAAAGAGACAGTGAGGCCAGTAACCAAAGAGTTCCCATCTCTGTTGCTGGGAGGCCCAAGTACTTGAGAATGGTGTATTTCAGGTTAGCAGCACCACATATTATATATTCTACCAAATAAATATTGAACATAGAGGTTCTATTCAATCAAATCAGTAAGAAAACAAATGTTTAGTTAATATTGTGAGTATCCTTCAATGAGAGCTCATGTGGTGATTCTGCTCAGCCCACACAAACCTGAGGTGCTTTTTTATTGTAAAAAGAAACCTCCACATGAAGCCAGTGTTATTTGTAAGTGGCTTTGTATTAAATTTTTCTATGAAATTTTCTATGGATTTTTCTATGAAATATAAAACTGGTGAGACAGCTTTAGGAAACCTTACTGTAGAATGAAATACTGTTTAGCTCCAATGCATTTTTTCCCACATGTATGGAATCCAAATCAGAACATATTGTAAGGAAACATGGAAGGGTTTTACACTGTCAAACAACTGTGAACAGTCTGTGGGTAGTAAAAAACTAGATACTTCTAGTTTTACTCAAATATCCCTCAAGTCATAATTATAAATCAATATGCATGTGTACAAAAGATTGATGTTTCCATAAACTGCCTGAAATTCAATATTTTAGTCTACTCTGCCTTCTGAAAGTGCCTGCATATTTTACATTCCCTGCATGCTAAATATTGTCTCTGTATTTTATGTATTGTTGTTTGTGGAGCTCTATTTGCAAACATAAGGAACAGCTACTACTGGAGATGATATACAGGCTGTATAACATGCCTAAAGAAAACAAATCTGGAAGCATAGAAATGCACCCAGCTATAAATTTAAAAGACACTGTAAGAATTTTTAACCTCATGCTAATGCTGTTAAGAGTACACTGTAGCTCTGGGGGATGCATCTTTGAAGCTGGCAGGAAGGAAAATATCTCCAGGCTCTGGTCAATGTACCTGTTTCCAAGGTTGTGGTACCTATTTGTGAAAAAAAAAAACCTTTGTTTGTTCAAGTCAGCGGGATGTGCAGTCAGTGAGGTGTAATTCCTGTTGCTGCTGTGGGTGTTGTCCGCTGGCAGTCATCTGCTGGCAAGTGATCCCGAGGGTGAATGTGGCATGCTGGAGCACTTTCCAGCTTGCAGACAAGATGCACAGCTGGAGGGTGACCTGGCTGCAGGCCCCTGATGTCTGACCACTACAGCTTGGAGCTATAGGCAGGGAAGGGGGCTCCCACATGGTTCCCAGATTAGGGGGTCTCACATCAGCTCATTCATTCAACAGCAGGAGGTGCTTCTGTCCAACCACAGCCTAAAAAACAATTGAAGCACTGCTAGTGTCCTCTGAAGAGACTCAGGCACCAGGTAGCACAGGGTTAAAAACTCAGTGGGGACTCACCAGCATGGAAGGCACCATATTGCTGACACAGGTGTCCATCTTTTGGCTTAGAAAATGTGTCCTCTCACCTGTGGCCTGTTTTTAATTAATGTGGAAGTATATAAATTAATTGGAGAACAGGTTTTCTTTAGGTCAAGGTTGACTGCTTTAATTTAATACCAAATAATGTCAAAACTAAGCTTGAAATCAAGGGCTTTGAGACAAACCACACAGTATAGTTTGGGAATAAGGTAGATGTTTCTCTCAGTGCATGATTATTTCAGGGGAAAAATGCAGCTATTCCACAATGTAAATTGCTTGTATTTTCTCTGTATAACGCTATAGCTGTTTACATGCCATGCTGTTGGTACAATTGCATTCAGTGGGAATGCATTTCAAAGCTTCTCCTTAACCAAACAAGACAGAGTGTAGATGGTCAGAATTTGAAACAGCTTCGTATACAGTTGCATATGGCAGATCATGAGTTGGTCTCAGCACTTGTTCTGACAGACTGACTGAAAATGGGACTAGCAATGTGAAATCTGCCACAATTTAATGAGATGCCAAATGCTGAACATGCAAAACATCCTCTTTTTCCTGAGATCAAGTTTCAAAATTCTTACTTTTGTTGCACAGATTATCACTGAAAGTAATTCTATGTAGCCGCTTCTTTCAGCACTCAAAGAGCACCTGCATTTGTTCATACAAAAGATTAACATGGGTTTTCTGGAAGAAGTTGCCTTTTTGTAAAAAAACTAATAAGCTTGAACTTTTATTATGAAACACAAAATTTCAGACAAACCATTTCAGCTAGGAATCATATTTTTTAGATTGGGAAGGCACATATAAGTTCCATGTGCCAGATCTGTTCTATTGACAAGGTTGCCTAGCTAAAGTGTGCTTCCCCATGGTCATTATCAACTCTCTTCCTGATGAAACAACAGGGTCCAGCAGAAATAGTAGCAAACACCATTTGCTGTGACCCAAGTCCTTCAACTGCCAAACTTGGCTCACAAATAGAACAGAGAGAAAAAGCATTCAAGCAACAATTATTAAAAGTCAAGAGTCTCAAATCCACATTTTTCAGCTTAAGATTTTTGCATTTCAGTCAAAACAGGATTTTTTTGGCACATGGGTGGCTGGTTTTTATTTAAAACTGGAACATCATATTTAAGACAAATATCTTTAATAAAAGAATGTATTGAAATGAAACAAATTCATTTCTGAACCAAAGATAAATTTGTTATAAATTTTGAAACAACCTTCATGAAAACTTCCCTTGATTTTGTTACAGAACAGAAATTTTAAAATCTTGTTGATCTGTAAGCTCAAGATGATCAGCTGTACATAAAGTACATTTTAAAAGCAGTAGATATTGTATTAACCAGTATTATTTTTAACCAGTTCTTCTGAACTAATAAATCTCTTGCAGTTCCAGTCTTTGATCTTGCTGTGGATAACCCAGTATTTCTGTCTGATGGGAGTTTTGCTGATTTCCTTGGGACCCAAAGCAGAGATCCTTGTTCTTGTAGAGTCCCATCAAATTCATTGTCTCTGAAGTTAAGTCATTTATGTCCATTATTTTGCTGAGATATCATATGCTACATGATAAAGGTTACAATTTTATTTCATTACATGAGGGAAAAAAAGAAAAATAACTTAGAGCTTAAACTGAGAGAGCTGGTGTTAACCTTTCTCTGCTGAAGGAATCCATCCAAATGTGTAAAATGCGACTGATAATAGAGAAATATCCTGGAGTGCATCCTAAACAAGTGTCACATTTCTAATTTTCTTCGGGCTGATCAAATAATCAGTACGTCTTTGAGGCTGCACCTATGGGAGATTAAAAGCAGTTACAGAACAGAAATCCTAGAAAAGGAGTCCCCCAAACCTCCAAACTCTCACCCCAAAGCATTATACCAAAATGAAATCTAGCATCAGCAACCCACTCAAAATCTAAATAAAAAGGAAAGGATGAACAGCAGAACAAAACAAAAGCTCCACATATAACATACTGGTGGCAGTTCTGGGAATCCATTAACTGGTCTTCTGCTACCTGAGAACTTCTTGTGGAATCTGCAGTCTATATTCTTTTAAGTAAAACAATGTTGGGCATTTCTTCTCTGGTTCTCCTAAAGAAACTACCCATTAAACTGTAAGAAAAACTTAACATCTGACATTACTTGCCAAAGACATCAGAAATTGCAACAATAAGCATGCCAGTATTTCATGTATCTGAAAGACCACTCTCAACGTCTCAGTGTTTATTCAAGAGAGGCTTTTTCTAAAGTTCCCATGACTGGCATGATTCCACTTCCACTGACAGCAGCCTGTTTTCAAACTGACCCCAGTGGGATCAGTGCAGAACAAATGCTCAGCAGTTTTGAAAACCTTATCCTTGTTTGAAATCATTGCAGTGGATTTCCAGTCTTGATAGAGGAAAAGAAAAAGAAAAATTCATTCTCAAATGCATCCAAGAAACGTATAGAATCACAGAATCACAGAATGTCAGGGATTGGAAGGGACCTCGAAAGATCATCCAGTCCAATCCCCCTGCCAGAGCAGGAACACCTAGATGAGATCACACAGGAAGGCATCCAGGCGGGTCTTGAATGTCTCCAGAGAAGAAGACTCCACAACCTCCCTGGGCAGCCTGTTCCAGTGCTCTGTTACTCTCACAGTAAAGAAGTTTCTTCTCAAATTTAAGCGGAACCTCCTGTGTTCCAGCTTACACCCATTGCCCCTTGTCCTATCATTGGACATCACTGTGAAGAGCCTGGCTCCATCCTCATGACACTCACCCTTTACATATTTATAAACATAAATGAGGTCACCCCAACTTAAACAAATATACATAAAATACATATATAAAAATATATTTGGTCACCCCAAATATACACTTTGAATATTTAAATTTAGTAGTGAAACCTCACATAGGTAATTACAAAGTAGCTCTAAGGAATTAACATTTCTTCCAAAGGTATAAACATGGATGTTCACATAACTTCCTAAATTAAACACTACAGTCGAATGGTTTCCTGCAGCCAGCCCCAGTGTTGGTTTTATCTGCCTCCAAGTAGATGCTGTCTGCTGGCTTCTGTTCCTTGCGACTTCTTCACCTGGTCTCAAAAACCCTTGGAAATTAATGGAAATTTCACTGTTCTTCCCAGTGAAACTTTTATCTAGACCAAGTTGGTTCCTAACTATTGACCAGTCTTCTTGTGGTTTCTTTCTTACATTAATCATGTACAGTCCATATTGTCTTGCTATTCTTCCAGTATTAAACATCTTAAATAATGCATTTGGTACATATACATCATTGAATAAGCCATAGAGGAAAATGTTAGATAACAAACATGGACAACATGTCTTTGGTATTTAATGAGTCCCAGAACCTCAAGGAAAACCATGGGATAAATATAACTATCCTAGAAACATTTCATAAGATAGCTGCCTTCTGTTTTAAACACAACCCTCTTTCTTCCCCCTCCAACCCTTTTTGTTGCTAGAACATACTGCTGTTTTCTAAATTTACCCTTCTTTACTGTTTATTTCTGCAGAGAGTAAAGGTGCTCTGAGAAGTAACAGGATTTTCTGTCTTTGCTCAAAAGACCTTTTCCAAGATCTCTCTGCTGCACTTAATTTCTTGTAGTTCAGCCCAAAGACCTTACTGGTGCTTAACAGAGACATCATTTCCAGAGCACATCAGAAGTTTCCTCTGGTCTGTGTTACCCTGGAGATTAATATATGATGAGGTTTGCTCCATTTATGGCAGAACAGTTATTTGGCATTTCCCAATTGTTCAATTACAAGTTTGTTATGGCAGGCTTTCTCACTAGGATAGAGGTTTTGAAAAGCTCTCTACCACGCTCCTCCCAAAATAACAAATTTACCAGTAGAATCAAAAAAAAACCCCAAAAACTTAAAAAAATCTGAAGGCAAGCGATGTGTTTGTGGAAAGCATGTATTCCCAGATACTGCAGACTGTCCTTTGAGTATGAAGTATATTGAACTAGTTAACATACTGAGTAACCACAAAGTTTCTGAGGGGCTCCAAGAGCACCTCATTGAACGCTGTCTCTGAAAATTCCTGAAATAGGCCATTATTTGAATCTCATGTTTATCAAAATACTGGGGTGGGAGTATTTCCCAGAAGTTGTTGCAAAAAATACTGTATTGCACCCAGATACTAAAGGAAAAAAGACATTAATCAGAAAGTTCATCAAGTAATGTTGTCAAAAGAGGCAATGTTTATGACCATCATAAGGCAATATTACAGAAGATTTTGTTTTGCATGTGATTTTGAATAGGAGGGAGCCAGAGGACTTGTACCAGTTGCATCTAGACTGCCCTATTCTTCCCTGACAGCACTGGGGAAAACGTAATCCAAGCTTCCTATTTTTCCTTAAAAATCTCATCTGCAAGAATGAGCCATCCAGTCCCTGCCTCATCATGCCATTTCTCCTCACCACCAAAGGAGGAATCACGCAGCAAGCTTGCTTCTGTGGTGGGCACTGTGCCCGCGATGGTTCGCCTCTGCCCTGTTCTTTCATTTGCTTTAGAGCAAATGTCCTGATTTACTTATATTTTATTCTCACTGTGCTCTGATATCAATTAATGAATAATTTCATGAATTTCAATCAACTCATGCTGTGTACTGGCCCATTTTCTGTGGAGCTTTCTCTGAAGTAGCATAGCCTCACCCAGGTTGCAGTTCACTGGATATAACTTCACAGAAATGGAGGCTGCTGGCTTCTGATCAGTGACCTAAAATTCATTTTCTAATGCTATAGAAGTTCTCATACAACACATTACAAATATAAAATGTAGAGGAGTGGGACCACAGCAACCATTTCATATTTAGACCCTGACATGTTACGGCTGCTAGAGCCTCTACTTGGTTTAAATTTCAAAGTTGTTTCTTCTTCAGAATATTTCAGTGCCCTACTAGTCCTGTCAATCCTAGTCTGAGAAAAAATGGTTTCATTATTCATTGCATCCTACACATTAGAGGGAAAAAAGACAGTTCTAGTGGTTCTCTGCACAACCCAACACTAAAGGAGCAAGTTTCTAAGGTGGTCTCTATCAATAAGGATGTGATATAATCAGAATTTCTCTTACATAGTTTTAAATCTCTTTGCACTGTCAGATTGGCATTTAGTTAACCATGGATATTTGACTGTCATATGTTTCAAAGCCTGCCTGTTGGTTTATCATCTGCCCTGGATGCCATTTTATGGGGATTACTATAAAAGGACTATTATACTGGGAAAAGTTTTGCATAGTTTGTTGGTTTGGTTGGGGAAACAGATGTCCAGATCTTTCCATCTCTTCCAGCTCTTCAGCCACACAAAAAGAGAGCTAGCAACACATGGATGAATCAGAAAGTAAAATGAGCGTGTGTATCAGCTGATTTCAGGGTTGAATCCTTCAGTGATGATTTGATTCCTGATCTTCAGTGAATGAAAGAAGGACTTCTGCTATTACAAGCATGTTGTAGTCATTTCTGCAATCCATATGACACCAGTGATATGAATGTTGAACACACATCTGGTATTATGAAACAGGGCTCTGATCTTTAAATTGATTTGACAGATGGCAGCTCCTCAGACACTGATGCTGTGGAAATGTGTGATAAACTGAAGGCTTTGCCTGCTATCAGCCAGCCAAAAAAATCCAAGTCTAACTGCATTAGAACAAAGTGCTGAAATTAATCACAGAATCACAGAATCACAGAATAGTAGGGATTGGAAGGGACCTCGAAAGATCATCTAGTCCAATCCCCCTGCCGGAGCAGGAACACCTAGATGAGTTCGCACAGGAAGGCGTCCAGGCGGGTCTTGAATGTCTCCAGAGAAGGAGACTCCACAACCTCCCTGGGCAGCCTGTTCCAGTGCTCTGTCACCCTTACTGTAAAGAAGTTCTTCCTCAAATTTAAGCGGAACCTCCTGTGTTCCAGCTTACACCCATTGCCCCTTGTCCTATCATTGGTCATCACTGCAAAGAGCCTGGCCCCATCCTCCTGACACTCACCATTCAAATATTTATAAACATTAATCAGGTCCCCCCTCAGCCTCCTCTTCTCCAAGCTAAAGAGCCCCAGCTCCCTCAGCCTTTCCTCATAAGGGAGATGTTCCACTCCCTTAATCATTTTGGTGGCTCTTCGCTGGACTCTCTCAAGCAGCTCCCTGTCCTTCTTGAACTGTGGGGCCCAGAACTGGACACAATATTCCAGATGCGGCCTCACCAGGGCAGAGTAAAGGGGAAGAAGAACCTCTCTTGACCTACTGACTACACCCCTTCTAATGCACCCCAGGATGCCATTGGCCTTCCTGGCCACAAGGGCACAGTGCTGGCTCATGGTCATCCTGCTGTCCACCAGGACTCCCAGATCCCTTTCCCCTTCACTGCTCTCTAGGAGATCATTTCCTAACCTATACTGGAACCTGGGATTGTTCCTGCCCAGGTGCAACACCCTACACTTGCCCTTATTATATTTCATCAAGTTTTTCCCTGCCCAGCTCTCCAGCCTGTCCAGGTCTCTCTGGATGGCAGCACAGCCTTCTGGAGTGTCAGCCACTCCTCCCAGCTTGGTATCATCAGCAAACTTGCTGACAGTGCACTCAATTCCCTCATCCAGGTCATTTATGAATATATTGAATAATACTGGTCCTAGTACTGACCCCTGAGGGACTCCACTAGACACAGGTCTCCAACTCGACTCCGCCCCATTGACCACTACTCTCTGGCTTCTTCCCACCAGCCAGTTAATAATCCATCTCACTACCTGCTCATCTAATCCGCACTTCCTCAATTTATCAGCGAGGATGCTGTGGGAGACCGTGTCAAATGCTTTGCTGAAATCAAGATAGACCACATCCACTGCTCTACCATCATCCAGCCACCTGGTCATGTTTTCATAGAAGTCTAGAAGGTTGGTCAAGCACGACTTCCCCTTGGTGAAGCCGTGCTGACTGCCCCTAATGACCCTCTTATCCTTGATATGCCTAGAGATGGCACCTAGGATAAGTCGTTCCATCACCTTTCCAGGGATGGAGGTGAGGCTGACCGGTCTGTAGTTACCCGGGTCCTCCTTCTTGCCCTTTTTGAAGATTGGAGTGACATTTGCCTTCCTCCAGTCCTCAGGCACCTCACCCGTTCCCCACGACTTCGCAAAGATGATGGAGAGCGGTCTAGCAATGACCTCAGCCAGCTCCCTCAACACTCGTGGATGCATCCCATCTGGACCCATGGATTTATGGATGTCCAGGTTGCTTAATTGGTCCCTGACCCAATCCTCATCAACTGAGGCAATCTTCTCCATTGTCCTGTCTCCATCCGGGGTCTCCAGGGTACAGAGCTCCTCAAGACAACTTCCGGCAGAGTAGACAGAGGCAAAGAAGGCATTCAATAGCTCTGCCTTCTCTGTATCCTCTGTCACCAGGGTACCCCCCTCATTTATCAGTGGGCCTACATTGCCTCTGACGTTGGCTTTATCTGCCATGTATTTGAAGAAGCTCTTCCTGTTGTCCTTGACCCCTCTGGCAAGATCTAATTCTAAGGAGGCCTTGGCTTTCCTAGTTGCCTCCCTACATCCTCTGACAATATCCTTATATTCCTCCCAAGTAGCCAGCCCCTCCTTCCACGATTTGTAAACTCTCCTCTTCCACTTAAGTTTGGCCAGCAGTTCCCTGCTTAACCAAGCAGGTCTCCTGGCTCCCTTCCCTGACTTCCTACATATTGGAATGCTTTGATCTTGAGCCCAGAAGAAGCTGTCCCTGAACGTTAACCAGCTGTCTTGGGCCCCTTTACCTTCAAGTAATCTGCCCCATGGAATTTCCCCTAACAATTGCTTGAAGAGGCCAAAGTTGGCCCTCCTGAAGTCCAGGGTAGCAATCTTACTGTAGGAGTACTTCCAAATGTGTCTGCATGCATCACACATTTGGCTAACTGTTAGAACAAAAAAATAGGGAGGCACAGCTTTCTGTTTCTGAAGGTTATTTTCCCCCCTGCTCTCAGCTTTTAATTCTCATCCCCAATTCACTTCATTTACAGGAAAACACCCGCTCAAAATTTTAGGATACCCTCAAAACAATTCAGATACACTATTGCTTCAAGTAGCAAACCAGTTCCATCCTGTTAACTTTTAGTACACTCAGCACATTTTCCTGTCCATCAGTAGACATACAGCCCAGAAACTCCTTCTCATTTCTTTGTGGTTTAATCCCACCCACACGACTTCAGTCCGCCTTTTCTTCCACAGACACTTGGAAAAATTAAACTGTAAACTGCACCTGCCTTTTCTATATCTGTATCATCAATAATTATTATTAATTTAATCAAGGTATGCTGACCAATGAATGTCATAACATGACATGCTCTATAATACATTTCATCAGTGGGGGTAAAACTATTGGCTGTCATTGGTATATATTTCTATTTTATTGACCTTTTAATTTGATTTTGATAGCTTAATTTTTCTTTTCATACAATCCTCAGAGTCAGAGAAGTTATATCCAGTGCAAGAAATTGAGCTACAATTCATCATTCATTTCCTTCCCAGTATAAAACCACAACCACAACTAAATAATATTTCCAGTTTACAGAGTGTCATTTGGAGTAGTTAAGAAGAAAAATAGATCCTTCCCCGTTAATGGAGCCATGACTCACTCTGGATTGGAGAGGAGGAGTGTGGCTGTGGTGGCAAGTGAATGTCTCTTGTAGCTGGGCTGAAGTCAGCTGAATTACACCAGGGATGAATCTGGCCCACTATAAATGAACATTCAACTCCTTCTTATGAAATGGTCTTCTGATTTATCAGAGACACATTTATGGCATATTAAATGGATGAATTATGAAGCTTGTGTGGGAGACTGTCCAGTCCTACAAGATGCTGAGTCCTTACAGCTCCTTTTCTACCAGTGGGACTTGAAAAAATGTAGTTCCTTGGAGGTGGCACTCAGGACCTGGCAGAACTGGCCCTATTGTTCTTGTTCAGACCAAATTTTCTGTGGGACTACTCCAAAATCTGCTAGAGTCAAGGTAAGGGATCCCCCTCGTTGCACTTGGGTTTTAGAAGGAGCTCAGTGTTTGGCCTGCAGCTCAGCCCTGGGACTAAGAGCAAGGATCTCTCTCTTCCCATCGCTGACAGTAACAAAATATGCAATTAAACAGAAGCCTGTAACTTTACTCTCCATTTGACCTTTTCTTGGCTAATGTAATCAGAATGAAGACCTTCCAGCACCCCTGACTGATGCTTCTGGCCTCCTCTACGAAGTGGCTGGTAATTTTTCCTCAGCTCAATAATTTAGTTCAATATTCATCATTTTTTAAATGTCTCACACAACTTTCCCCCTCTTCCCTTCTTCTTCACTGAGTTATTACTTTTCCCTAAGATTATTTGCCAAATCTTTTGTTCATATTGTGAATTGATCAGTGCAATTGCTGGGCAACATTTATCTTCTGTGAACATTTTGCATTAGTTTCTGATTCAAAGAGTTTGACTGGCCAATAGCTGACCTAAGCAATTTTCTGTTGTCACCTTTTACAATGAGACCCGTTGGGTATTTCAGGCTTTGTAACCCCCATGGGCAAGGGCTTCTTAGGAGACAAAACCTATGATACAAAGTCTCCCTTAATATCTCAAATAATTTAAAATTGTAACTTTTTACACATGGAACAGAAGGGAACAAATTTGAAGCTGATACTCTCAGAGATGCAGGGAGACTGGCTGGTGCCTCTGACCTCTGCTGAAACTTTCTAACCAGTTTTCTCTTGGGAGTGGGAGGAATGGGCTGTGCAGCAGGTATGATCGCCTCTGTCCAGTCAAAATGCTAACTTGAAAACTCTTCAGTCATTGCAGTTGCCCTGGTTTTCATCTTGTGCCCACATCCATGACCTTCTTTTAATTTTAAAACTCTCCGTTCAAACTTTGGTCATATGAACCTATTTTCTGTCCTTGTTGCTGTGGTTAATCCTGATCCCATAAGGTGGCAAGGTCACCAACCACAGACATCTTCTTTCACCCTGCAGAGGTGGAGAGACAAGACTTTAGGTCTTCATTTTCTGACTCTTTCCATCAATAGATGGGCTTCTTGTTCCTTCCCCATCCTACTCCTGAGGGAGGACTTGAGTTCTTCACTCCTTCTTCTTGACCTCCATAGAAGCATTGCAAGGACATTTGCTCATTTTTCTTGATTATCCAGGGAGAGAGAGGCAATTTGCTGGAGCCACCACTTTATGACCTCCTTCACTATGGCAAAAATTCTCTGGATCACTTCTCTTCCTCCTGGTTTTTTTTTTATCCCCTATTTCTTAATAAAAGTCCAGAAGAATAAAGATGAAAAACCCTTGGAAATGTTTCCAGCATCCAGGCAGGGAAGGCCAACTGAGAAACACAATTTTCTATGCTTAGAAAATGCAATGGCAGGAAGGCAGGTGGTTTCTGAAGAAATTGTTTGCTTCAGCACTAATCAGCAAGCAGTTAAGTGGCTGATTTCTCCTACTTTACAAGAAATATATTATAACAGAAGAGCATCACAATGTTTATTACGCAACATTTTGGCCACAGTGGTGGCTGAATTTTATTAGAATGCATCCAGTAACACTTTTCATCAGTAAACCTCTATAATGCAGTTAACACAGAAGGTTTTGCATGTAAAAGAAAATAACTTTCTTTTTTTTTTTTCTGGGAAATGTTTTACTATGTTTGCATATAATACCATAAATTTAAATAATGGACTGCAAATCCACAGTTTAAGGTAAACCTTCATCAACCTTTATCAGCCACTGTGTATACATGATGGGGCCATCACAATACACTAATAAGCCCTGTTCAAACTGAGAAATTCACAAGCCATTTTTAGATTGCTAAATATTCCTCCAACACATGGAAAACAGTTATAATTAATTTTCACCTCTAGATTATCTCTTGATATTTAAAAAAAAAATAAGTGCAGTTATTGATACAGCTAGAAGCCACTGTAACAGACTTGTACCAGATATTGTCCAGGGACAACTAGTTTCACAGAAGCAGGTCACCTTTATGCTGTGTACCTGTGATGGATTTCAATGTTTCCCTAACCACTGGGCTGTGAGGGACCTCTGAGGCCATCTAATCCAGCATTTGACATAGAGGGCTGCACCTACATTTGTGTTTCAGTTTGAATCAGAAGCATGAACCCAGTGCTTGTGAACCCACTCTTCTGATGGTCCTCACTCATAACACTGTGGTTTTCACCGTGGAGCTGTCTGAGAGCACCCAAATTGAATGCCTTTCAGATGACACCAAATGGCTTCATACCCTCTCAGCAGGGCACAACCAGTGCACATCAACCATCAATGAGCACCCAGTGACTGGGAAATGGCTCCAGCTCACTGAAGCTATCACCTCCCCCTGAATGTGTATAGGGTGGATACAGGGTCCTCAGCACAAGCTCTTTTGCTTCTCAGAGCAGACCATAATGTACCACATGCGTTGTGCATGTAAACAAAGCCAGTGCCTTATAATCCTGTTCATAAACGTATCAAACACTTTCTGAAACTCTTGCTCAGTGTTGCAGATTCACACTGAGCCCTCAGCTGCTTTGCACATGCTTTTCAGCTTTATTTTAATAGTATTTTGTTTGACAAGTAATTAATGTCAAACATAATAACTACCAGCCACAAATACATCAGTATTATTTCTATTATTTTTACTGTTATTATTTTGATCATTGTTTTAAACATTGATTGAGTACTTCCTAAATTTCATTGTGTGCCAAAAGAACTAGACACACTCTGGTACGCAATGTCATCCCAGGACAGATTTCTGCCTTGTACATGTTGAAACGGCTCTTCAAAAATAAATGAGTTATCACTGTGTTGAGGAGTGAACTCAGTACCACATCTCTCCAATTTGTAAGAGAACACTGGCAAAAACAATCATGAAGGTGTTAAATGTATTTTACAAATATATGGCATAAATTCAGATCCACACTGCTGTTGTGCTAGAAGCTAAGAGATCCCAGCACCATCCTTCATAACAGAGACAGCTGAGAATGGAACAAGTAAAGGAATAAACACTGAGCTCTACTTCTTTACACAGTAGGCATGTGGAAGGGGGGCAAAGCTCTAGGGTAGACTGAGTGTTAGCTGCATGGTTTCCCTTCCAAAGTTTAATGCTCAGATAACAAAGGTCCCTAAGATACTGTAAAGTTTTTGACTGCAGCAATTTCTGCAATGTGGAAGTGTAATTGGAAAATATAATCAATAAATGATCTGGAGAAAATGCACATTTATTTACTGTATCTGCACTGGATTTTGTTTGCAAAGGAACCTCAAACCACACGTTCAAGCGTGCCTCCATCTTATATCCACATCTCCAGCTTGGCAACTGGGGAGAACAACAAAAACATTGCAGACCTCCATTTTGGCAAAGGCACCTATATAACAATGATTGCATGCCCAGAGCAAAGCAAACCTCCATGTTATAATGGTTTAATGTATAATATACACAGAGGTGAATTCTTGAAAGTCAAGCCAGAGTTACTCCAGCTGGCGAGGCTGAAATAATTAATTAACAGTAATAAGTGGGCTTGTGGAGAGAGAGGGGGAGGCTTTTTAATCCCAGGAATGATGAAAAGACAATTGGCTTTACCTATGGGAAATGTGTCCCAGCCACGGCTAACCACCATCCTGGCTGGCAGAAAGGTCTAACTGACATTTGGAGGAGGAAAGATATGAAAAGCAATGGAAAGAGCAGCCTGTCAGAGATGTTCCAGATGTTCAAGGAGCATCTGGATGATGCCGTTAGTCATATGGTTTAGATTTAGGTAGTCCTGCGAGGAGCAGGGAGTTTGACTGGTAATTGTTATGAATCCTTTCCAACCTGAGATAATCTATGATTCTGTGATTCTATGAGGGGAAGTCTGTGACTTCATAACTTTAGCTTAGGAGGTGGGGAGGAAGATGTAGCAGGGTGCTGAGAGGAACAGATGTGACAAAAGCTTTATTAGACATTTCTTCCAGATATTAGGGGTGGTTGTTTCTCCCTCACCTCCCATTCCCCCCAAAATTCAATCTAAATCCAAGACTACCACCCGGGGAACTTATCCTTATAAATCAAACATTCAGGAGTGCTGAAGAGACATTCAACTTACCTAATTACAGCTGTAATTGACTCATAAATGTCTGCCTCCACCCAAAATCTATGTTTGGATATACACCATGTGAAAAAGAAGGAAAAGATACCAGTATTGCAATTACCTTTGGTACAGAAGTGGTATGTAAATCTGCAGCAGGGACAATGAACTTTGAAGACATTGGGGGAAGAGAGCCAATTCCTGTAACAAGAGTATACCAGATTACTGTTATTTGGTGTCCACTATGGCATGAACCACAAGTCATTCAGGAATGCAGCTAAATATGATTTCATATTGTGAGCCAAACTCTAGCTGACTTGTTGGGCTAACATGGTACCATTTTTGTAGTGAGGGGGGGTGGGGTTGCAGGAGTGACTTCTGTGCAAAGACACTAGGAGCTGCCCTCATGCTGGACAGAGCCAGTTCCAGCTGCCTCTGAGATGGTTCTGCTGCTGGCCAAAGCTGAGCCCATCAGCAACACTGGTGGCACCTCTGTGATGACACATTTAAGAAAAGGTAAAAAACGCTGCGCAACTGGAGCTGGGAAAGAGGAGTAAGAAAATGTGAGAGAATCAACCCTGCAGACACCAAGGTCAGTGAAGAAGGGAGGTGGGGATGTGCTCCAGGTGCCAGAGCAGAGCTTTCCCCTGCAGCCTATGGAGAAGACCATGGTGATGCAGTTTGCCACCCTGCAGCCCATGGAGGACTACAATGGAGCAGATATCCACCCTGCAGCCTGTGGAGGACCCCATGCCACAGCAGGTGGATGTGCCCAGAGGGAAGCTACAGTGTGTGGAGACCCCACACTGGAGCAGGGTCCTGGCAGGAGCTGTGGCCCCATGGCAGACCCATGCTGGAGTCCTCCATTCCTGAAGGACTGTACCATGGAAAGGACCCATGCTGGAGCAGTTCTTAAAGAACTGCATTCTGTGGAAAGAGCCCACGCTGGAGCAGGGGAAAGAGGAGGAACAAGCAGCAAAGACGATGTGTTATGGACTGACTACAGCCTCCATTCCCTGTCCCCCTGCACTGCTTGTGGGAAGGAGGCAGATGAGCTAGGAGCAAAGACGAGCCTTGGAAGAAGTCAGGGTGGAGGAGGTGTTTTTAGTTTTGCTTTTCTTTCTCACTATACTACTCTGTTATAAATTAGCAATAAATTAAATTAATCTTCCCTAAGTGGAGTCTGCTTTGCCCACGACAGTAACTGGTGAGTGATCTCCCCCTCCTTATCTTGACACAGGAGCTTTTCTGTCTTTTCTTCCCTTGTCCTGTTCAAAAGGGGGAGCGATAAAGCAACTTGGTGGCCTGCCAAGGTCAACCCAGCACACTAACAGATATGAAAGGAGCCCATCTAGGACCCAGTAGAATCAATTTTCCCAGGTTTACTTAGTTTTCCTTTTATTTTTTGTAACTGCTACGTATTACAATATCACATGCTCTTTAAATCATTCCACTGTGCTTATTTCTTCACAATTTATTTGTCAGAGAGAAAAGGATGTATGCCTGGATTATAGACTCTGCACAATAATTTGATGTCATTAAGCATTTGATTAAACATTTTGATAATAATGTGTTTATAAATGCAAATGGTAGGTAAGAATTTGTTGGAGTTTTATATTTGCCTTTGAAGAGTCTTTGTGCATAAGGACTGGAATTTATAATGCCGTAGTCATGTATCAGAAAACTCATAGTTCACCAATTGCCTTTTTTTCTTTCCTTTTTTTAAAAAAAAATCTGTTCTTTTTTGTTGGTAGTGGTGGATATTTTCTTTTTTTCAGATCAGCTGCAAAATATTGCCTAAATTGACTGTTGTATGGGAATCTAATACTCTTACATATGGCCGCAGAAGATATTTGGAAGAACAAGGGCATTTAAAAAACAAACCCAAGACTAGAACTAAAAGAACTGTAATGTTTTCTCAATACTTTTGAAGGACCATATGCTAGAAAATTCAAAATGTTCTAAAGAGGCTCAGGGCAATCCTTCACAAAACATTGTGAAATCTTGTGATGTAATTGCTTGACATGTTGTCCAAAATGCCTATGTTGAGAAGCAGTTTGACAATGTGATTCACCAGCTTAGACTCACTTGGGATTTGTTCTGTGTTCCCCAGTTCCTCTGGAATGTATCCCTGATTTTCGCTACCATGCCTTTGCCTGCTTTCCAAATCGCCATCTTTTTTCTTCTCAGCTGAAACTTTTCTAGAAACAAAAAGGCCTGTCATTAGAGCTTCATTATGACATGAGAACTCTTGGATAGTAGGCTTCAGAGAAAAAACTATGTCTTATTTCTGAAAAAATAGTTGCAAAGCTGAGCTTGCCAAGTAATCAGCTAGATCTTGTCCCATTTAGGCATTACCTGTAAAATTCCGTTTAGAAAATTTCCATCAGCTGCATTATCAGAAAGTGGGAAAATAAAGTGAGCAGTCTTCAAAGAGGAAGACTCTGTTCCAGATCATAGGTTTTGTAGGAAATTAATTTTGATCTCTGATTCTGAATTACAGGATATTCAGTGGCCCAAAAATGGAACACCAGCTAGGTCACTTATGACAACTCATCATTTTTTGTTATTTCAGCCACCCCTAATTGCAAAAACAAAGCATGTTATCACACATCACCACAGGTAGCTCCCAAGTGATTAGTCTGTACACTCTAAAGTTAATCTTTTACTTTGAAATTTACTTTACAAGTAAGCATAGTCACAGTGAAGTTGACAGAGCTTCCTTGGTTAAAGTTACACACCTCTGAATTTGCAGAATGGTGACCTGCATAGCTACACTGAGCAAAAAGAGTGTCTTTTCACTCAAAACTCTTATGCTAGATGAGATGCTACTCTCTGGAGTAGTCCCAGGTCCATCTTTGCCTAGGTTTCTGGTGTGGCAAGCACTAATTTATAACAGGACTACGCAACCCAGGGATTTGTAGGAGAAGGGGAAAATACTCTCAGCAATGTTTGTGGAAACTGCTGCATTTACTTTTTTATGTTTAGTAGGAATTACTTTGCAGGCCCATAGAGCTTCAGATGAGGTGTAAATCTGACCAGCCAGCTATGACTAACTATTTGCAGTTTTTTTAGGAGATTAACATGTTAGATACCTCTAAGAAACTTGTCATAGTTGCTAGAAGACGAGAGCAATACCACCTCCGCCTGTTATATGATTCTGTACTGTCTATTTTATCTGATCCTTAGATCTCAACAAACTCAGTGTAGTAGCCAAATTGAAAGCAGCTACACGAAAGTGTGGGAGGTACAGAAAGGTAGGTAGCCAAGTTAAAAATAAATAGGGGAAGTAAAACAATATATCTTTGGTTTCACCACTTCTTCATGGCTACTACTACAATGTAGCTTCCAAAATCTGGACAATCTCCATTCTTTTACTGCCAGTAGGTTTCTCCAAAGAAAAAAAACCACCAAACCTACAAAATCTGTAAGCGATTTTAAATAGTTCCCGTGATTTCAGTGTTATTATTTACACATGCTAAAACTTTGCAGAACTGCCAACACTGAGTTTCTAAGTCCAGGTTGAGCCATAAAGCCTGCACTCAGTGCTTAAGAATTTGCTTGAGTGTTTGCTTAACTCTCCTAAGTGTAAGCAACATTTATGAAGTCAGTAAAACAACTCATGTTTAAAGTTAATGGGAAAATAGAAACTTTACTGTACTGAGATCTAAAAACACACGTTCTGTCATAAAGATAGAACTGTATTTGCCCAGACCATATTCAAACACATAGGGGGAAATTAATGTTATACCAAATTCTGGACCTCTTCATGTTGTCTGAAACAATGCACTGTGCAGACCCACATCAGTGAGGTAGGGTCCTGGGAAGGACATGGACTCAGCTGTACCGGTCCCAGCTGCTGGGCAGATGTTCCCCTGCAGGTTCAATTGATTTTGCCTTAACAGGGTTGACCCTTGCAGAAGACTTTTGGCAGAACCAAGTCAGAATCCAGGCAAAAAGGCTTTGAAGGACTTAATTAATAACAAAACCGATATGCAAGTCATACCTGCTTTTGGCCTCCCATTCCCTGCTGATTTAGTCCTGCCTTATTTATGTAGCTGCACTTGGTAAAATGATCAATTTAGCATCACAAACTAAGAAATTATGTGGAAGTTCACTGGTCATGGCATGGCATAATTAGTATCATTTCCTCGGGAGAAAATAGTGTTTACCTAATTTCCTTATTTCGTTTCGTATCAATAAAGTGCTCTATAAACAGAAATCTGTCAGCAGACCTTCACAAAATTTTCTAGCACGAGGCCATTAATGAAGCTAGGTATGACTGAAGTGCAAGGCAATGTGGTGTAACGTTCTATAAACTCATTAAGAGAAAGGGAGCTAAAAGCCTCACAAGCGTAGGCAGAGTATACATTTACAATACTCCCTAGAAGCTTAGAACAAATAACTCCAGATAACTGCATGGCTGTGTCTGTCACAGCCCCACTGGAACTGATAAACAGGATCTTAATGCTGGTAACCAGCAGCTCATGATTTCTTAGTTTTTCCAACTCAATGCAACAATGTACCAACAGCGCAGTACTCAAGTGCGTCTGACAATCCCTTGATTAAGTGCTGACACTCAGCAGGCGGGCAGATTTATTTATTTAGTTTGTGACAGTCGAACGCTAACGAACCTTAAAAAAGCTGGGGACACCGTCTAATTTGCCTGCCAAACTACCCCAACTAGATTGCAGCAAGGCTTCTCGCCAAAAGGTGGGGGACCACCCCCGAGCTGCGGCAGCCCCAGCCCCAGCCGCATCCTCAGCCCCAGCCCCAGCCGCATCCCCAGCCCCGGGCTCGCAGTGACCTCCTGTGGCGACGCGGGCAAACGCCCGGCACGCCGCAGGTAGCCGTCCTGCAGCAGGCACGGCTTCTCCCCTGTTTGTCCCGGGGTACCTGGGGGTACAGTCAGTGTTAAAGGATTTGCTTTGCCCGTCACCTTCAGTAGGAGTGTATTTTCCGTTTGTAATTTCTGTGTTTGCTGAATCAGAGAGGGAGCGTTTGCAGGATTTTAATTCTTTTCACCCAGTTTATTGTGGGAACAGAGTTCCCAGCCTGCTGGGAGCTGTGAGCCTCGCTTTTCACCCCTTAGGTCGGTCTCTTTCCCTGCATTCTGTCCCCTCTTCTCTGCTGGGCCAGAGCACACAGCAGGGCAGCACCCACACATCCCCAGAGTGCTGGGTGCAGAAACCGGCACATCCCTCTCACCATCCTGCAGCAGCCACAATGGGTTCAGTTAAAAGGGGAATTCTCCCACCTCAGCCAGCTTACCTTATTTCATTTTGATATGTAGATCCTGAGAAAGAAAGAAAAAAAATTAAAAGGAATGTGTTTAAAATGACAGAAAGTTAACTGTGAGTTACTATAGAGCTCCTCTTAGAGCTTGCACTGTGTTCCAGCTATCACAGGGGCACCTCTCCTCCCTGTTTACAAAATTGTGCAACATCCTTGCAGAATAGCTTACACAGAAACTGGAAATTGGGCACACAGCACTGATGGTATGCTTCAAAGAACCTCAGCATAGGAACTAACCATCATCGAAAGTTAACATACTCTTGAAAAACACAGCCCCCTGGCAGTCATTGTGAATGTCTGACACTGACACTGATTAATTTGGAACCAATTTATAAGAAAAACAGCAAGCTGAAGGTAAGGATCATCTTAACTAGGTCATGGTTAAGAGCAGGATCTGTCTTGACCACACTTCTGCCTACGGAGCTTTGCACAGCACCAGAGCTGACACAACCAGGAGATTTATATCTAACTGAAGATACTTTTTAACATATAGACCAATTGTGAAGGTCCACTTACCTTTCTTCTTTAGGCAGCAACAGCGTACAACAACTGCAATAATGATGATCAGAAGAATGATACCAACAAGAGAAAGCACAACTGCAAGCACAATAACCCACGTGTTTCTGTTGTCTTCACTGTAATCATTTTCTGTTAAATTAAACGGAGAAACACTGTACTATCAGAGCCTCAAAACATCCTTTTCAGAATATTTACCTTGTCTGTGAGAAACTATTAACTGCTTGTTGATTATTTAACAAGGAGTCTGTGTTTTCCAAATGACGGACTCTGTACTTACAGATGGTGCCCAAGAATTTACAGTGTTTTTAAATGCAAATTCTTTATCACAATTGCAACTTCTCCCACAGCTACTTCTCTTCTGAAAAACACAGAGTTGCAATCTTCCAATCTAAACTTTATTTCATAGATATGCTGGGCCTCCCAACATCCTTTGGAGACATTTGGCCTTGGGGGGAGGTGTTAAGATGCAATTTAGGTGTATATACAACAGATATTAAGTGTTTTGCCTAGCTGCTCTTGTCAGTGGAGAGAAAATAGGTATTTGGGGTTACAATTCATTTGGCCAAATGTGTATGTGTGCCTTTGGATAAGATGAACACCTCTGAAGAAGGGTCCATTCCTCCCCAAAGACCACAGTCATAATTTTAGGTGACTAGTCCAAAAGGAGATCTCTAGCCTGTAGATATGATTTGATGATGAATCTCATCTCAGGATTTCTTTCACTGATTTCAACAGGTGTTTGATTTTGGGACACACTTGCTAGGGCATCTGATATCCACTTAAAGAGCAGTGAAGAGTAAAACCTGTAAAGAGCAACACTGTTTGAGAATATGCAGGTACTAATCCATCTTCACTACTGACATTCCTGCAACTTCAATTTATTATTTTACCTTTGCTGTAATCTACAGAGTTAAATGAGGTTATTTCAAGATAATTCAGTATCTTACTGAAATCAGTTGCTATGACCAAATAGTTTTCCTACAAAGCTCCCACGTATACAGAATTTTAAAAATACCCTAATTTCTCACACAGCTGGATGCACAAGAGCAATGTTGGTTCTGATTATCACATCATCCTGCCCTTTGCTTTTGACCAAATATGTCAGAAGCATCTCTAATTTGGCTACCCTTTGAAAATCAGCCCCAAAATAATTTTGGTAGACGTTTAGAAACAAACTTCCAATCCAGGTTACAGGTGTGAGACACATCTAAACTTGACAAAACCCATTCTGTTGCACCAGGTTTATGATTGTCTTTTCTCCATTAGAGGTCCCAGTTAATGACTGCATGGCCACATTTAGCTGACAGCCTCTGGAAAAGATACCACATCAATGTAAGTGACAGGTAGCTGTGCAGTGTCAGGGCTATGCCCCTGATGCCTGAATGAGAGTATCTGCTGGTTTAACTATGGCAGAGAATAAAGAAACAAATCCTTTCTTTTTACAAATTTGTCTGGGCATATGTTTGGGATTTGGAGGCTTCAGACTGCAAAGGTACAGACCCAGAGCCTCCTACACAGCTTGAAGGTCTCTTAGCAATCTGCATTCTCCAAAGCTCAGGTCATTATGATTAAGCAATTTGTTCCAGTCTTCTCTAATTCTAATGCTCAATCAGCATGTTTTGAATTTCTTCTATTAGAGAAAACAAGCACTTAGTAACCTGCAAACTAGTAGTTAATTCTTTAGGCTGTAATCAGTTTTGATAAATTCATTCATAATGAGAACAAGGGGAAATGGCTAATGACATAAATAATGACAGAACAAGGGGAAATAGCTTTAAGCTGAGGGAAGGCAGGTTTAGATTAGATATTAGGAAGAAATTCTTCACTGTGAGGGTGGTGAGACACTGGCACAGGTTGCCCAAGGAAGTTGTGGATGCACCCTCCCCGGAAGTGTTCAAGGCCAGGCTGGATGAGGCTCTGAGCAACCTGGTCTAGTGGAAGGTGTCCCTGCTCATGGCAGGGGGGTTGGAACTGGATGATATTTAAGGTCCCTTCCAACCCAAACCATTCTATGATTCTATGATTCTATAATATTTTTATCAAGAAGTACTACAACAAATATCTATATTTTCTCATATTTTATTCCATAAAGCATACCACAGGGATTTCAATATGAAAGACAGCTATTTAGCTATAGGGGAAAGCTTAACCTTAGTGTGAAGGGAGGAGCTAGACACACCTGCACTGGCCCACATCTCCAGGCTGGTTGCCACACTAAGGTATTTCACTCCCTATCAGGTTCAAGTTACATGCCAAAAGAGGATTTACAGAGCTGAAGTGAGGACAGGATACAACACAAACACTCCTGGTACTTCAGCGTTGTAGTCTCTCTCCAGTTTTTGAGGACCCTGAAAGAAACTGGAGCCGGGACCAGCAGGTATAAATGCAGGAGGTGCCAGCTCAACATGCAAGTAAGGGTGCAAGAGAGGGGCACTAAGGCATCAGGGCATTAAACCCCTTTTAGCCCCAATAGTAAATCCACACCAAGTTACATGAGGTGCTTAGTGTGAGCAAAGCCACTTCCTCATTCTATAGGGCCCATCCCCTGCTGCTGCCCTGACCTCTGGATCCTCCAAATATTTACTTGGGCAAAGTATCTGCGGGATTTTCTCTGGCACATGCTGGTGACCAAGGAGAAATGAGACAGGAAAAACCTGCACATCACTTCTTGGATGCTTTGGAGCTTTCTAGCTAACTTAAAAAGCAAAGGAAGGTCAGGCTCAGGGCAGATTGCCTGTCTTCATCTTTTGCAGGTTAAATGCCACATGTATCCCCAGTATCGATACAGGCTGAGGGATGAAGTGATTGAGAGTAGCCCAGTGGAGAAGGGCTTGGCAGTACTGGTGCAAGAAAAGGTGGACATGAGCCGGCAATGTGCGCTTGCAGCCCAGAAGGCCAACCGTATCCTGGGCTGCATCAAGAGAAGTGTGGCCAGCAGGTCGAGGGAGGTGATTCTGTCCCTCTACTTCACTCTGGTGAGACCTCACCTGGAGTGCTGTGTCCAGCTCTGGAGTCCTCAGTACGAGGAAGACTTGGACCTGTTGGAGAGGGTCCAGAGGAGAGCCACAAAAATTATCAGAGGGATGGAACACCTCTCCCTATGAGGAAAGGCTGAGACAGCTGGGGCTGTTCAGCCTGGAGAAGAGAAGGATCAAGGGAGACCTTATTGTGACTTTTCAGTACTTAAAGGGGGCCTGTAAGAAAGATGGCGACAAACTTTTTAGCAGGGCCTGTAGTGATAGGACAAGGGGAAATAGTTAGACAAGGGGAAATCTCCCCACTAAAAGAGGGGAGATTTAGACTAGAGATAAGGAAGAAATTTTTTGCAATGAGTGCAATGAAACACTGGCACAGGTTGCCCAGAGAGGTGGTAGAAGCCCCATCCCTGGAAACATTCAAGGCTGGGTTAGATGGGGCTCTGAGCAACCTGATCTGGTTGAAGATGTCCCTGCTCACTTTAGGGGGGTTGAACCAGATGACCTTTAAAGGTCCCTTTCAACCCAAATCATTCTATGATTCTATGAAGTCAGCATTGACACCGAAGAGAGCTTGGGCCCAGCTAAGGGACTCTGCCAGGGACCCCATTTCCTAATAACAGCTCCGTGAATGCATTTGCCAGGATAACTCCACAGGAGTTCCAAAATCTGGGGCTCAGCCAAACACCACAGTGACATAAAAATCCACCACCTTGTATGGAAAGGTCTGAGGTTAAGACTGGTCTCGAGGTGCAGGAAGGTAGGACATCATTGATCAGGAGACCTGCCTAAAGAAGGCTCAGATTTTTAGTTGCAGTTCTTGTAAACGGACAGGTATTGCTTGTGAAGCACATGGAGGAATTTCATTCCTCAAGCTTTTAAGTGAAGTTTGAAATTGATATTACACAGTAGTTTTGGGAAGGAGTTCTTTAGATGTGTGAAACTAGTCGTATTCTTTCCTGACGACAGCTAGCTAAAGCTGACTGTATATGAATAGTCAGACAAGCTCTGAGATTTTCAAGTGTGATATATACATTCTGTATCTTCCTCCATCATAAATAGCACGTCTTCATTTCATTCTAGTAATTTAAAGACTTCATATTCTCATATCCTTACAAATTTTGAGTGTCTGCGGTTGCACAATGATTTTTCCAAATAGAAATTAATGATCCTATACAGTCACTCATGATACACTAATTGTACTTTATGACATCTGTTTTCCTCTTCTTCTGATTTACAATGAGTAGCTATGGAAACTGAGGGTGGATACCTCAGTACTTCACAAATGAGTAGGCAGGGGAATTTATTAATTTCCTCAGTATAGTTCTACTTTGCTTAGTCAGTAATTAGGAGTAATCTGACTACAAAAAGTCATATTAAGAAGGGTGAAATGATCTTTTTCAACTGCATTACAAAGCAAGTACTTCTGAAAAAGGCTTGCTAATAATGACTCATACTTAAAATAAAAGGCATAGTAACTCAACCTCCTCAGTTGTTTATATGTTGAAACTTCTATACCAAACCCCTCATCAATCCACTATAAGAATTTCTTTGTATGTGCTGTGTTCACTCATCACAGAGGAAGAATCAGTTAATCAAGAGAAGCTGTCAACATGATTATAGAAGTTCACAATGCTCACCACATCATGGAAAGAAATGTCAATTCAAAGACATGTACAGAAGACAGCTGGGGATGCACAGACCCGCTGCAAAAAAACCCAAACCTATATAACCTGTGCATTACCCATACCACAGGATATGGCTAATACAACAGATGTCACTGTAGGGTAGACTAAGTCACCATAGGTGGCAGTGTACCTATATCCAGCAACCTCAGCTCCCTGCCATGCAATTAGTGCTTCAAGTTTAGTTTGTCTTGAGACTCCTCTACCTTACAGTTGAGACACTTGGCTCGTCCTAACAGAGAAATTGTCTGGTACTGTCTGCCTTGTCTGCATTAATCACTGCTAACCCACATGGAGCTATTTCCTCTTACTTGCTCTTACTGTGTCATGGTTTGCAAAAGAAAACATTTTTGGTAGGATTCTGTTAGAGTTTGAGGCAGATCTGTAGTGACAGTCCCATTTGCTTTGTTCCACGCTGGCAGCCCAGATCAGATAAAATCACCCTTTTCCTGATAAACCTCCTAATATTGTGAATGTGTGAAATTGTGGAATTTATTTTCATATGAGGCCAAAGATTAGCAGCATTACAAAAGATGCTGACAATGTTAGTGAAAATATTTAGGATTTTCAAAGTCTAACTATTATTGAGAGATTTGCTCAGCATCCATACTTGGATTAAAGTGACCTTGAATTTCCTTAAATAAATGACAATAAAAAGCAACCTAATGCACTATCCAAAGAATGCCACATACATTGCCTAAGGAAAAATTTTATCTTCCTCTAAGACATGAAAGAGACCATACCAGGAAAAAGAAAACAGGTCCAATAGCTCTTTGATCTGAGTAGACTTTGGGATAAAGCCCATGATACGTAGCTTCTCTTGATGACCTGATTCTTTCTCTGTAAAGGGTGAATACACCACGTACAAAGATGTTCTTACAGTAGATTGATGATAGGTGCACAGTATAGAAGTTCCTATGTACAAATGTTTCTATCTGCAATTAGGTGCCAGCCTCAGTGCAGTCCTGCAGATGTTACCACCATACTACAACAGCACCACCACACCTGATCACAGCTCATACACAGAAATTTCTATTTGTATCTGAAGTGCTAGTACAGAATCTATTCTGTGTGTGGAAACTGGGAGTAAAATCCAGGGATTTTGCAAGTCAGGGGTAAAACTGGTATTGAATATTATGGAAAACAGTTGCACCTGAAAGTTTGGCTTCGAGTAAATGAGGTCTAACGAATTATGTTCATATGGCAGGCATGGCCTAATCAAAGATAATTAACACCTAAATTCATTAGATGTCGTACAAGGAGTAAAGGCCAGTTTTCTTAGCAGTGAATCCATAGTAGGAGTCAGTGGCAGGTGTTCTGCTTCGTTTGTCTTGATCATTGCTAAGCTGGACTTTGCGGTTCATTAAACTTGTACCAGTCTTCTCACAGATGCGAATTTAACCCTACCTATGTATCACATTGTGACTACTGGGTCTTAATTATATCGCCTTTGCACATCTCATAGTATTTCACTTGCAAATAAAAGACTTCCCAAAATAAAACAAAGCAAAGCAAAACAAAAAGCACAGTTCTGAGAAAATAGCATAGGCAAAGTACAACAAACATTCACTTACCTATAGTAGAGTTGACAAGAATAACAGTCACAGTTGCATTCTGAGGCTTAGGGAGTGCTTCTATGTCAGCTAAACAAGTTAAAATCTCAGTGTCCATCGGAGTCAAAGTTAGGATGCTCAGGACATTGTGGAGATCATTAGATCCTTGACTTTGCTGGGTAACATACCTTGACTTGTCAATGAAAGAGTCATTTGTCATCCAGGTAATGTCTGGAGCTGGAAACCATCCTAAGGCTTCACAAACAATTTCAACTGTTTTGTTCTCTGTTACTGTTAAGGTGCTATTTTTGATGAATAAAGATCCATTAACTGTAGGAGGGAAAAGATGTTTTGTTCCTTCAGAATATTTGGCTGCATTGCTTTTCTGCTGATAGTTTTAAACCTTATCTTGCTACCCAGAATTAGCTATGCCTTGAGATATGAATTTAAAACCAATCATTATTAACAGAGATATACCATATGCATGATATAAACACGTAGATATTGCAACTTCACAGACACATTGTCCAATATGTCTAAAGCACAAGTCTTGGCTTTCAGTGCCTTTCCAATAAAAAGCAGGAAATTATACTTTTTTAGCCATCCTGATATATTTCCAGTTGAAGGACAACATAATGAAATAACAGTGTTTCTCTCTAAATTTTAAGTATACTTGAGTTTTATCAGGAAAGGTTTATGGGTAGATAATGAGATGTTCTTGTTGCATGAAGCATCTCTTTGACAAATGCATAGTGATAGACCTTGTGGTTAGATCTTGTTTTACTGGCTGTACTGTCACTACTGATGCTTCAGAGGGGAGGAAGAGGTCTCACACACAGGGGCTTGATACACAGGAACTTTTTGTTCCTTGGAAATGGTAGCTTGCAGCAGCAATCATGAATATTATACCTTGTGTCTCAAGGTCTTTACTTCTACATGTTACTAAATCAAACTCAAATAAGCTGGGTACAGACTGATTCCTGAGTCAGATATCAGGAGGGAGATCTGCCCTAAAGATAGCAGAAGGGTCAGGTACAAAGATGTGCATATGGGGTAATTCATGCTGTTTCTAGCCAAAAGATCATTTTTGACTGACTGCTGGTGGGCCTGATACAGCTTTCAGGCACTTCAATGCAATCCAATAAAAAATAAGAGCTGTAACAGGAAAAAACAAGGGCAGCTTAAACCTTTGTTAAAGGTATTCTGAATATGACTCTGAAACCTGCTTTGACAGTAAAATTAAGACAAGGAGGACAGGAGGCAAAGGATGGTAAATGAGAGCATGTACTCCTTTTCAGAGATAATTTGGGCCATCCATCAGAGGATTACTTTAAGTGCAGTATAATAAAATAGCTTTCTATTGATGGCTATACGCACCTTGAACAGAAAGAAATGCAAATCTGCTCTCGCTAGTTTGCTGGGTGCTGCATTCAATTTTTCCAGAGTCCCTCAGCTGTGTGTTGTGGATGATCAGCTCTGAGGTAAACTCATTGTTGCTGGTATAATTTTGAGAGGTGAAGCGGTCTGATGTTTCAACAGCTCCTTGAGAATTGATAACAGTGAGGACAGGATTTCCATTGGACAGCCAAATGAGAATCACCCACCCTACCGACACAGTGCAATTAAAGCGGGCTTCTGAACCAGCAAGGACTGTTACATTAGCAGGGCCATTTACAATAGAGTAACAAAAGCCAAGACCTGGAAGGAAGAAAAAAAACAGAGTCTGTAAATACATATACACCACCACCACCAGAGGCTTTTGACTTAATTCTTACTTCCAGCAAGTTAAGGCTAAAAAGCCAGGCACCCAGGTTCAAACAGCATCATTCACTAGGAGCACTGGGGTATTAAGTACTTAGTCCTGTATCAGGAAAGGCTGTTGATTCAGCTGAGCTGGCGCTTCACCTCTGACAGTCATCAGTACCTGATACTTTCAGGAAAAGATTATTGTCTCATTTTCTATAATGCCTGTCACTAAGTAGTTAAAAATATGAATGGTGAATTGACATTGCAACCAAGTAATGTCAATCCCACAGCAGTAAGCAGTGGTCAAATGCTGCATTGTTATAATGGATTCCCAAGCCAATCATTACAAAACCAAGAAGTACAGCTTTATATAGATTAAAAGGTCTTAACTAGTTCAGAGATGGAGATGTGCAACCTAATCTTTCAGCTCCAGCTTAGATTACATTTTTTTCTTTAAAAATGCATTTGATTTTTCATCTCTTGTCCTCCCACTCCAAAATCACCTAACATTCTCTCTTCAGTGATTGACTGAAGAGCTGACTTACCATTTTGCTGAAAGAAAAAGGTTCCACTTTTAAATAGGAAAATACATAAGTTCTACAGACTTTAAATAAATAAAGGAGCATGTAACTGGTCCCTTTTCCATACCTCAGATTGCCACTGATTTTTTTCAGCTCCAGCATATGTCCTTCCTATTCTTTCCCCTATTCATCCTCCTCTTCCCTCATTTCTCATGCATGCATCACAAGCATCCTTCCTCACCCTCTCAGGCTTTCTGTTAGCTAGAGCTGCTGTAATTCATGAGGTTTTTTCCTTAAAAGGTAGTATGAATTTTGGCTACTATTTTTCAGATCTGAAATCTCATTTCTACTGAAGGCATTCTGTTTTCCTTTCCTCCCCAACGGACCCATGGCCTCCCATTGCCCTGAGAGGAATGAACGTGCAGCTGTTGCCCAGGCAGATGGTGGACCCCCTGTGCGTGGGAAGGAAGAAGCACTCACTTCTACTAAGCAGAAAGTGAAGAAAGGATGAAGGCAGAGACTTTTTTTTCAAAGCAGCAGCTGTGATTTCAGTCCCTGAAAGAGCTAGGGGAAATGGGTGTGATTTGGAAGGTGAACAAATCTTAAAGTATTTCTCAGAGATAGAACATCATACACCCTAGTCTTCATGAGAGACAAATCGTCAAACTGTAAGAACAACCCAGATTATTTGGTTGAAGTTTTAGGCAAATTGAGAGATCAGTGTTGTGTGAAATTAGGAACCTGCTTCTCTGGGTCTTTATTCTTTGTGAATATTTTTGGATTTAGGTTCAGTCCCCCGGAGCATGCTATGTCCATGTGTAGAAGAGCAAAGGCACAGGTACTATCAATTTCTTTCAGGGAGGAGCAGCTGACCAAATAGCCATAGAATAATTCAGGTTGGAAGTGACCTCAGGAGGTCTGCAATCCAGTCCCTCTGATAAAGCAGGATCAGTTCTGAAGTGTGACCTGGTTGCTCACAGGTTTACCCCATCAGGGTTTGAAAACCTCCAAGGATGGAAAACCTCCAAGGATAGAGACTGCACAGCTTCTCTGGGCAACCTGCTCCACTGCCTGATTGTCCTCATGGGAAAAAAGCTTTTCCTTTTGTCCACTCTGAACCTCTCTTGTTTCAACATATGCCTGTTGTCTCTTGTCCTCTTACTATTCAACACTGTGAAAAGCCTGGATCCATTTTCCTGGCAACCTCCTTGTAGGTACTGTCAGGATGCCACTAAAAACCTCTCACTGTCTCTCCTACAGGCTGAACAAGCAATGCTCCGTCAGCTGCTCCTCACAGGGCAAATGCTCCAGCCCATTAAGGTCTTGGTGGCCCCCTATTGAACTTTCTCCAGTTTATCAATGTTTTTCTTGCATTGGGGAGCCCAAAATGTTACGTTCTTAATAGCCAGTCACTTTACTAAGTTGCTGTCACCCACAGCCCTGCTGGCTGCAGGTGAAGGAGGAGGAAGGAGAGAACTGACATTGCAGGTTCTACTTTCACCAAAGCTCACTTCAGGGGACTGCTCAGGCTCTGCACACAATCCCTCAAGCAAAGCTCTTTCTCATCCCACACAGCTGCTATCATCTCTTCTTCTGCCTCTAGGCTTGGGTCTGCTCCCTTTTGGCCTAGTGATCACCTGCACCTCACTGTAACAGAGTTACTCTTTGATGGGAGCATTGAGAGGTTTCATTGGCAAGGGACCTAGGAACCTCTAGCCCAACTCTCTGCTCCAAGCAGAGCTAACTTCAGTTAGGCCATTTGCACAGGGCCCTGTCAAGTCAAATTCTTAGTATCTCCAAGGACGGTGATTTCACAAGCTATCTGCAGACTAAGCAGTCCTGGCCAGTGAGATCTTCCTCACCAGTGAGTTTTTCATCACTTACTGGGAAAAAATCATGCTGAGGAAGCACCAGGACTGCTAGTGCTACCCTTAACAATTCAGGCTGTAATCTGCATAATTACAGCAATTAGATACTACAGCCCATAGCAGTCTAATTAAAACCTCATGTCTTCAAATTTGGCCTGCACATAAGTGTTCAATTATTCTCCAGGAGAAAGAAAGTCTGAAATGGCCATTACTCCCTTTCTAAGAGCATTCAGGACAATTAAGTGATTTTTAAAGTTTTCATTCAACCCAGGTTTTGTAATTTTAAGTAGTTTATTAATGAATGGATTAATTATAAATTATTGAAAAATTCATTTTTCATTCAATCAATAGCTGATGTGATTAGGAGAGAATATGCTGTATTGTTTCACACAAAAGAGATCCTTGATAGTTGTATAAATGGAACCAGACCCCAATCTCAGTCATGACATTGCAAGTAGAGCCTCAGTAAATGCACCTGGGTATAGGGTCTGTAGTGTCATTTCTCCAATGTCAACATTATTTTCTAAATCCCAGCTCACTTTTAATCCTAGGCAGTGTATATCTAACCAGGTTTGTGCCAAGAATTGTTCTTTAATATAAATAGCTCCTCTCTTTCCTCCCACCCACTGCATGTATTTACAGACAAGAGCCTTTTCATTCTTTGTTTTGCAGGATTAGACAAACCTAGCTCTCCCTGGTTCTTTGTATGTTTGACTCTGAGTTCTCTCATGTTTACAAAAGCCTTTACAAAAATTTTCCACCTTCCTGGGTTATGTTACCTCTACCATGCACCTCATTCTCCAAAGTATATTTGTGTGTGAGTAATAAAATGTTAAATGAAAAGCAAACTTCACTTCCACTGATAGGTAGTAAAGCCAGATAAGATACAATAAAACATATTTCTCTTCAACTTCAATGGCTCATTTTTTCCAGCAGTATTTATTCAAAGCTCTCTTCAGATTTGTAAAGGTGAATTGAAATGCTTTAAAAGATGAAACATCTTAAAGATGAACTGAGCGATCAAATCTATGTGCATACCTTAATTTCTTGCTTTCCAAAGAGTTAACCCAATAAAATATGTAAAAGCCCTCTTTTCTATTTCACTGAATGTTAGAGATTGGCCACATGTCTGTGGATGGCATCACTTACAGAGCTACAGGTTTTCTAATGAATGTGCACTGATGAAGTGCATTCCAGTGAGACCGTTTGTAACATAATATGGTTCTCATCCCTGCTACTCAACATCCAGCTGTCACAATTTCTCTCATAACCTACATTACCAGGGTTGAGACACTTTCCTAAGCTCAAACGTGTCTTTGAATTATCTATTTTTTCTTGACTCATAATGTAGGCAGCCTTTACAATACTACTTTGTGTACATCTATGGAGTCTATAGCACTTTCATGTGCTGAACTGTTTTATTTTTAAACTTTGTTTGAAGTCTTCCTAACTGGTTGAAGTGGACATAAACAGCTACCATGATGACAGACACAGCCATGAACAAAATTCCTTAGAGTTAACACCAAAATGCATTTAGTTGCTCATGAAACAGGAGCTGCAGTACCTATCCACACTGCTGCGCAAACATTTTACTTTTCTAAGGAGCTGTTGTTTGCCATGGCTCTGAATAAATGATGTGACTTTCAGTACACTGCTAGTTGTTAATTAATCATTTGCTATGAGATCATGTCTGTGAGTTCCATTATAGTCTTTAAATTTGTCCCTAAACATGAATAATCAGTTATCATCTGCTCTAAAAATACACAGCTAATATTGCTTTTGTTTCTTCAGACAGTCAGGCCAGTATAGGCAGATAGGTACGAGTTATTTCTTCACTTATCTAATATAGTCATTTCTTATTAGTCCATAGATATGGTAGGATCTACATCCCCTTGCACCAGCGGTTTCTGCTGGAGCAATAGATGGTCTTTCACTGACTTCTGTGACCTAGGGAACAGGTCCATAAGCCCCATATGGGGATCCTATGGGTGGCAGAAAAAATGAGGGGTGGGACATAGTTCAACCTTGCCTCCATTTAGATCTTAGTAAAGCCTCAGCCCACCTGCTGCCAAAACATTTTTGGTGGTTTTAACTTTACCTCTTTATCTTTTTGCTTTTATTTTTATCCTGCAATAGCACATGGAGTCCTGAGCTAACAGTGTGTTCCATTGTCCAACCGACGTACGAACTCTGATAAAGTAACTTGTGTAAGGTCAAAGAGGACATTTGTGACAGAAATGGGATCTAAACCCAGTTGCCAGTGCCTTAAGTCAATGCTATAAGTCCTTTTGCTGTTCCTTGTTTCTTGCACTAAGGAGAAAGTTTTAGTGCTAGTTTCATTTACATACTGCTTAAAAAATATCTTGTAGATGGTTGCTTTTAGACAAATTAGGGCCTCAGGCTAGATTGTCATTGCACTTTACAGGAATTACATGTTCAGCTCTTTAACAGCTGGTTCAACATCTGCTTCCCCACACACAACCAATAAGAAATCCCACCCAGGCAAATATCTTTGCAATGGGGAAATGTTAGGCTGTCTTCAGGATATTGTGTTACCCCTTGACTTTTGAAGAACAAAGCTGAGTCAGGACACCTTCTCTGAGGCACATCACTAAATGTTCATAAAGCACTCACCAGTGGTGAAAGTTTGCTTACACTGATAAGCCTTTATGGTACTTCAGTTGCTCAATCCTTCCCAACAGCATGCAGAGTATATACCAACTCCTTTATGACCTGTTTATTCGCTCCTCTGTCACACAAATTCACTGTCACATCACTGTGGGTTTTGAAGAGGCAAAAATGCATGTCGTTCTGGATGATGCCTGCACTGAGGGAACCTCATTTGCCAAAGAACCATCCTTGCCTTTTGTGACAAGTGGTTTTTCTTCCACACTTGAACTTACTCTAAAGGACAACCTTTCATGCTGAAATTTTCAGCAACAAGGGCATTGAGACATGGTTACCTTATTTTCCTTCACTCCTCTCCTCTGCAGATGCTGTCTTCCCTTTTTTATAAGTGACCTATTTGGATGCAGCACGGTGAAGAACAGGATGGGCTTACCCTTTTGCCATAATGACTCCTTTTTTTCAGCCTTGTTATTATACACCAAAATAATCTTCCCCTCTATACTCTTATTGCCCTTTCATAAACACTGCCTTCAGTCCTTCAGTCTTTGCATCTAGTCTCTGTCTTCCTCCCTTCCTTCTCTGTTATTTCTATTTTAATTTCTATATTTTTCCCTTGAGTCTGTTTTGAATTCCTTTTTCTTATCACTCTTTCTTTAGTGTCTTGCTCACCCCACCTTGTCTTCTGCCTTCCCTGCCTCATTGCTGGCCCACTGCTCCAACAACAGCTCTGCAATAAGTTGTTTTGCATTCAGTAAGATTTTTCTTCAGCAAATCTCAAGTTTATTTCAAAAACCAACAGCCCTGCAACTGAGCTTTTTGAAAACCAAAATAGGTTAGAGCTTGTCAAAGCCTGCAGAGGAGGATTAGCTTGCTTGCTTATGTTAACAAGACTTTTAAAATGCTTAATATGTTTCTGTCAAGTAATACTGGTCTACTGGTACTCAGCAACACATATGGCCACCTACCTGCACACAAACCTCTCCACAGCCCCCAAGTGTGTCTTCCCATCTCTTCTACTCACCAACAGCTGCTCCTTGCAGCCTCTCCTGCCTCTGCTGCTAGACTACTCCTCTCCTCCTGCACTGTTTGTTGCTCTCCAGTGGTCCAGGTCCCTGTGCTGGGAGCACAGCGGCACCAACACCAGTATCCTGGCAGCAGGCTGGGACCCGACACTGCATGTCAGCCCTATCGTCTGCAAGGCTATCGCTGCCAAAGGGCATGCTGTGCCCACCCAGGGGGATGCTCAAACCAGCTGTGCCATGCAGCCCTCTCAGCAGCCTAGCCACACTGCCCAGCCTCCCAACTCCTGACATCCCGAGAGCAGCAATATTTCTTTCAAGAAGAAAGAATATTTCTTTCACTTGTCTCTCTGCAATACAGTTTTTCTCTCTGCTTCAGGCTGTGCTCGCATAACAGCACAGCACAGCGCAGCACAGGCAATGCCTGCTACCCCAGTACAGCTTGCAGGTGGGGCAAGAAAACATTCATTGCAGGTGTGTTTGACTAAAAGCCTTAGTGAAGGGTAATAGAAATCCTCTAAAACACATGGTGCTCTGCTCTGGATGCTTAGGAAGACAGTATAAGAAACAGAACAAATAAAAATTGAGGCTTCCTTATTATAACTTCTCAGTGTCCAAAAAATAAGAGATTTAGGAGCTGCATGAGACAATGATTGCATTTGCACCTATGGATCTACCCTCATTGATATTTGTTTCTAGCTTTTTTCAGCTTATTTATGATTTGGTATCCCACATATCCAGAGATCACGAGCTTTACTATTTAACTACTTACTGTGTGGAAAAGCACATTCTTTGGTTTGCCCTAAACCTTTCTGATAGTTATACTGGTTGTTACTAGTTCTTTTTGTTATGAGAATTTGTGAATAACCATTTCTCCATTCACCTCAACATAATTAATTATTTTAATAAATCTCTACTATTTCTTCTTTTTTGCTAGCAGAAAAACATCCCAGTCTAATGAAAGCCTCCTCATCACCTCTATCTCACTTTATAACTTTCTCATATCTACTGAGTCCTTTTTTTGAAACGGAAGGGCTAGCAAAATATCCAGTATTCTAGATACAAGTTTTCTTCAGATTTATATAATGCCAGGTTTCATTGCTGAAGACACTAAGCAGTGAAATCTTCTCTTTTTTCCAGCAATTTACTCTCTCTCTATGCTTTTCTCCCACTAGACATCCTCAGTTAAGTGATGCTTTGCATTGAATATGTTATGCTCCTTTATTACTTACTCACTTGGCATCATGACATTTTCTGGCAAATCTTCCTAGTCTCTTTTTGGATTTGGCTGCCCTAAGTAATTCTGCACCACCTGCAAAGTCTGCCACCTCATAGTTTACTCCTCTTCACTAGGCTGTTTAAGAGCTTGATGAATACCACACATCCCTGTGTAACTCCACTGGGAACACCACTCTGCTCAGAAAACTTAACGTTTATTCCTGCATCGTGTTTCCTTTCACCAATTATTAAGCCATGACAATACCTTCCCTCTCATCCCACTGCAGCTCCCTCCTTTCAGAGCCTGTTAAAAGCCCAGCTAGACTATAATAATATTTTTTTTAAAAAGCAGCTTTGTCTCCATTACCCAACTAGTCTCCATTACCCTACTTTATATCCACATTTTCTTTAAAACTCTGTCACCAAGATACCTTTCATCTTAATTAACTTTGAAACTCAGGCATGTAAATAGGAGGCAAACTAGCAAAATGATAATTTGCACATATTTCTGGAAGCCAAAACAACTGCTGATATTGAGTTCACTACAGATGCCCTCCCAAGAGCAGGACAAGAGGAACAGACAGAAAGAAGATGAGCACAGAGAGAGGGAGAAGTAAGTAAGTGGGACATTCCTGTTCACTGGAAGTGAGAGAGGGCAGCTTCCCCATCTCCTCCCCACCCCATCCACTGCTCACTGCTGCATACCGAAGTCTCCTCTAAGACTTTAGATCATTCAGACTTGAAATGCAAACTTAACCATTTCAAACACTTTAAGTAATCCCCCTCTGGGACTGGTTGTTCAAACTGATATTGCCAGTAACTGCTGTACACGGCTTTAAAATTAGTTCACCCATTTTGTCCATGGTGGCTCATTACCCAGGTTATGAATGTGTCCTACCTGTTAGCGAGGCAGTTAAGATGAGGGGAAGTAAAATGAATTTCTGGAACCTCTCCATTGGAGCATTCTCTCCTAGTCCCTCAGGCAGAAAGGCACCAGTGGTCACTGCATACTTGAGAAGAAGCTGAAGGACAGAACTTATCGAGAAACGCAGTAATGAGCTTTGCTTTGCATCCTGTGATAAAATATTACTTATGTGACCTGTATTATCAACAAGGGGAGAAGATTAAATGAGGGAGGGTTTGGAAGGAGAGCAGTATTTTTTTCTCAAACAACTATTTTAAAAGAGGTACAGGAGCTTTCTTCAGCAGAAAAATCTTCCCCCATGGACCTGGCATCACTCGCCCCTTTACTCCCTCCTGGTTATTACAACACTACTGCTTCAGGATTAACAGTGTCAGGGGAGCTCCATCTGCATCATCAAAGTTAATCATGAGCAGCTGGGAAAAATAATTCTCTAAGCTGCCCGCAATTGTATGTGTATTGTGGGTGTATTGTCTGTGCCGCAGCAGCATCCTGGCAGACTAATGAACCCTGTGTTCCATCACTTACTGTAATGTTTGGCCATTGTGCAGGGTGCCAGCCTCTCGCCTGGGGTCAGAGAGGCACAGACCTCTGTTCAGAGGGGTTGTTACCCCTCACAGGAAACCAATGCCTCCTGCACCAGGCAGCCTTCAGGAGAGGAAGTGGGAATATATTCCAATACGCCATTGCAGCCAAAAAGTTTGTTTTGCCATTTTTTCTGTGTGCTTGACTCCAAAACTAAGATTCCTATTCATACATTTCCAGGAAGAGCCTGGTACCATTATTGCTGTGGCAGTTCCATCAGGCCCCTGCTGTATAGGAGCCAGCCCAGCCAGGAGGAATGGTTCCTGCCACCTGCTTCGGTGCAAGGGCGAGTAACCCCAAATCTCCTCCCAGCTCAGAAAGGCTGCTAGTGCAAGGAGAGTCCCCAGGATTATTTCTCTGAACCTGAGGGTGCCTCTTACACTGCAAAATAAACCACCAGCTCTCCACCATGGTCAGAGATAAGATACAGATCTTGGGTGGGAGCCATCACCTTACTTCTGCATTTCCTGCTGCTCCAGCGTGTATGATTCACTTGTGTGATATTATTCTTCTCCTCCTCAAAATATGTGGGAGAGAGTTTGACTGCACTGCTTGGTTTACAAACTTCTTAGCTGGGAAATTGAAGCTTGCCTTCATGAAAGAGACACAGGCTGGAGGATGTGGTTTTGTGACCAGCCCAAATTTTGTGTCAGGAAAGAGTTTTTGATTTCAGGTGTGTTCTTTGTGGCAGCAGCTCTGTGCGATGCATAAATATTAGCACCACCACATAGACACCCCGAGTTTCCTGTCACAAGCATACTTTTTTAACTGCCCTTTCACTAAAATCAAAGCCACACCAAGGCACAAAACACAAAAACCCTGGCCCAGCTGTTTTGTTGCCCTTAAGCAAGCAGATCATTTCACACTTTGGTCTGAAGACCCTGCATTAATTCCTAGCAGAGCTTTTGTGAAGCAGCAGTGGTAGGATGGTACAGGGGTGTGTGGCAGTGCCTTTCAATGGGGTGCCCGTGCAGGAGGAATGCCCCATGCCCAGACCTTCCCTGCCTGCTGCACCACTGCAACCAACAAAAACCATTTTTGTTGTCTTTCCAAACACGCTCAGCTGCAGCATCAGGCTATACCAGAGCTCTGTTCACTGCTTGGTGCTTTAAGCAGAGGGTCTCACTGAGTTTACTGCAGCAGTTGTGACCTGACCAGCCAGCAGCTTGCTCCACGTTTTCCTGTTTTGCAAGCTTTCAGTTTACCTTGTGAACTTAAGAAAGAGCCCTGTCAACTAACCAACATTTTAAGCTGAACTTATAGGCTGATTTCTTCACCTGTGTGTTGGGAGAGGGGCTAGTTTGTAGGCTGATTTAGGTTTGCCTGGCATGCTTTGAAAGGGTTTGAGTTTTTTCTCACCGATGTGTTTGCCTGCACATTTTCTGTATGGAGGAGTCTCCAGCGGGCAGCTGGGACAGGAAGGTCTCCATGCACAGCTCAGAGGGATTTCTCTTTGCTCTGTCACTGCAATAGCTCTCAGCATGTACACAAATCAGTCAGTATTTTTTAAGAGTTAGTATTATCTCTCATATGAAGTTAAATGGACCAATTAAAGCACCAGAAAACAAAACAAAACAAAACTCAGTACTGCGTCCTTTTTAAGGAAGCTGCGATCCCAGGCAGGATCTATAGGCCTGGAGAGGACCCTGCCAGCCCAGGCCTTCATACCTCCATTCACAGGCTGTACCAACACAAGCTGAGCTGAGCAAAGTTTTATGAAGAAGAAAAAACTTGCTAAAATCTTATGCTCAAATTCAAGCCAAAATCAGGAAATAACTGGAGGTAAAATCAGAAGGGAAATGAAAGGATCTATAATGTTTTGTTTTGCTTCATTTCAAAATGGACTTTCAAAGGGACAGGAAATATTACCCGATCCCCAGATGAAACAGGATATTTTGGCTGATGATGAATTAAATGCCTGGGGTTTGGCCTGAGCTGCTTTCTACCTTCTCCACAGGTGCACAGGGCGACTCGCATCGCCAGCACTGCCATGCATGGCTCTGAGCCTGCTCCTTCCCACATCCATGCCAGAGGCAAGGGGATAATATCGATAATATTGACCTAAAGGAGCGGCAGCTGGATCCAGCCCAGCACAGAGCAGGGCTCAGATGCTTTGAGCACCAAAGACTGGGGAGCACAGTAAGAGATGGACATCACAAAATGTCCCCACTCACCCCACTGCTGCCAGTGCAGGGCTGGCTTTCCTGCTGTGGCAGGAGCAGGGGAGAGGGTTAAATTATCTTTCAGCTGCCAGCTCCTTCTGCTGGGAAATGAATAACAGCTCTGGAGGGGTTACCTGGATTGCTTCCCGGGGTGCCAAGTAGCTGCCTCTGACCGCTTTCCCTTTGACGACAAGCAGCAGGCACAGAAGGAGGCGGCGGCATTCAAAGCGAGGAGCCCTGGTCCAGCCCTTGCCTTCTCGCCCGGGGAAACCTCCCTCAGGTGGCGGGGCGGCTGCCCGAGGCACAGCGGGGAAGAAGCACCGACCTCTGCCTCCTCTCAGCCGCCGGCCCCGGGGCAGACGCCCGCCCTGACATTGTCCCCGCGATATGGTGAGGTAAGAATTGCCTCTCCCCTTCCCCCCGCCCAAATACGTGTATCGCTGGGTTAATATTTAACCAGATCTGCAGGAGGAAGCGAGGCACAGCCAATGACACACACGCGGGAGCAAACTTCGTGCTGTCCCATCCCGAAGAGCTGGATGGGCGCCGACGCCTGACATCGCGGCAGAGGACGGCTGGACACCTTGCTGGGACACGACATGGAGCACAGTTAGAGGCGCAGGATTTATTTTACCCAGTTTGTAACTGCACAGGTGAGTGTGTCAGTGCCCTGTGCAGAGGCCAGAGCTCATCCCGCCGTTACAGAGCTGCAGGTGACGTGGCAGAGAACAGAAGCGCCCGCCTGCGGGCTCTGCACCGGCTGTGCCCTCACCAACAGGCACTGTCACCCACAGCCGGGGGTGTTGGGGTCCATTGACAGCCTCTGACAATGCGAGGGGGTGAGCCGGAGCCAAGGCACATCCAGGGGGTCCAGTCAGGAACTGAAGGAGATGGGTCCAGGGACAGGACTGGAAACAAAGCCACGACATGGCAAGAAGGGGCCCACCCAAGAAACAGGGCCAGACACAGGGACACAGGGATGGGGCAGGCTGCAGTGTCACTGGGGCAGGGGCTGACATCCCCGGGGGGCTGCCATGGTGTCCTGGGCTGTGGGCGGGGCGGGCGAGCTCTGGAGACTGCCAAGGGAGGGTCAGGCCCATTGGTACCATCAGAGACCCTGAAAAATGGGCCCTTCCTGTCAAGTGCAACTTTATAAGCACCTGCTGAGAAAACTGAATTGGTTTTCTGTCTTTCGATGGAAAATGCAGGCTCCAAGTGGTTTTTTTTTTTTTCCTTTTTAATTGTCATATTCCTTCCCTCCTTTCAGTTTTTATTTTGGGATTTTTTTTGTGCTACATCACGAAAATTGTTGTTAAAATATTTATTTCTGAAATATTTTGTGTTTGTTTTCTCAGTTAAATCACACCTTTTCCTGCCCTTTGACAGTTGTGTGTGTTCACCACAGCTGCCGTACTGCCTCATGAAAGATGCTCTTTCAATGGCTGCCGCCTTCGTCTTCCTCTTAGAACCGAACTGCTTCCTTCACAGTATGCTGTCATTTGTCAGTGAGTTGAACTGATGTGATACATCAGGAGATTTTTATGATGAGTGCATCTGTCAGGAATCTTAAATCATAAAGAAGGGACATAAGACTTTCCTGAACTATATTCTCTACTAAGCACGGTAACAGTTCTAGAAAGTAGATATGAACGCCACACTGACTCAAAATGAAGAGGTTCAGTTCAGCAAAGGGAAAAGAAACAGTCTGTTTGGGGAATTTTTATCAATTTCCAAAACAAAATTTCAAAAACTGTGCTTTATTGAAAAAAATATCATGCTGACTTTTGAAGAAAGTAGTTTTTAAAACCATGAAACTTGCAGGAAGTTTTTTCACCAGTGATATTTTTTTTCTTTTTGCTTCCTTGCTTTTCCACTCTTTTTTTTCTTAACTCTAAAATCTCACACTCTTGTTCAACCAACACCCTACTTTCATAGCGGTGTTTTTGAAATATGTACAGTTGGATTTCCGTCCAAATAAAGCTAGAGGAAGAAAAGGGAAAATATCTAATAAGCAGATTCCGTCTCTGGTTGTCTAAGTAGGAAAAGTGTAGAAAGTTAAAATGGATTGACTGGATTTCCAGCTTGATTTAATAAAGATAACTCTTCATAAAAATGCTTTGGAAGGGATAATAGCTGGTTTTAAAACTCTTACAAAACTCTAATTTGGCACTAGTGAGAAGAAATTTGCTCTGTCATCTTTGTAATTGCTCTTCAGGTAGATTTAAGCTGTTGTCAGATGGCTCTCTAACCTCTCCTCTGCCTGACTGAAGCCTTACTACGTCAGCATGTCCTCATCAGTGCTGTTGTCTAGACCTTTGTCCACTTGATGTCCTTCCACGGGACCCTCTCTACATGTAGCTTCTCTACATCATACTTGAGCTGAAGGGCACAAAACCACACACAGATTTCAAGATGTGTCTAGTAGAGGGGAATAACAGTTTCTCTGAATTTGCTGGCAACACTTCTGTGAATGTGACCTAACACATGGTTTGCTTTATTTGCAGTGAGAGGGTACTGTTGACTTGTATTTACCCTGGTGTTCATCTCACCCTGATCTCTTCATCAAGATGTCTACCCACTGTCACTTAGGCAGTACCACGGCAACCTGTATCTCAAGGTTGTTGCACCTAATGTGCAGAACTCTGTGCTTCTTCATGCTGGATTTCATGATGTTTCTGTTGGCCCAGTCCTCAAGTTTACCAAGGTCCCTTTGGATGTCATGTTGCTGCACCTGTGCTACAGCTGTCATTATAACACTGGCTAATCACAGGCTGATCAGCTATCTCTTTATCACACTGAGGTCTCTCGTGCTCTGGAAATTAGCCATGTCCTTAAACATGTACACGCATAAAGATGCATGCACCACTCTGCTGGCCCCTATCACAGGAATTTCATTCCTATGCTCTCAACATAGAGAGGACTATTTGAAGCCCACAGTGGGAACTGGATGCATTGTGGCCTAGAGCATCCACTGTGTTTACATCCTGCTCTGGATCTGACCCCAGTGGGAGTCAGCAGGAGATCACCTGTCACCTCCACCCACACACTTGCTGGCTTAGCTTCATTAGCTGAAATCCTCCTGGGTGAATGTGGTGCACAGTGACTGGGTTCAAATGTCCTTTGTTTTCCTTGGGGCTGCTTAGGCAACCAACACATGTATTAATATTTTATTAATTATTTTTTACTACCCTTGTTAGTTCCTTCCATACTTTGACTTTCCTAATGAACCATGTTATCATGATTAATACAACCATTGGCAATGGTTAGGGTGTGCGTGGGGTAAGACATTACACAGCATGGTAAAGTGTCCAAATCTCCAGCCACTGAGAACATCACGCACATACAAGACCATCCATGCTCATGAGTGTTCAAAAGATCAGGTCCTAAGTTTGCCAGTCTGATGCAAATGGAAAATAATTTTGTGAATCATCAGCTTGCATACCAGGCAGATTCCTACCTCCCACGCCAGTTTCTCTAGACACTTCTTTCTAATTCTTCCTTTTTCTTCTGCCTGTGAGTAGGAGGATTTTTTGCCCTTTTTTCTCCCCCCTCAACCCTTCTGAACTCTTTTTTGTGCATCGTATCATTTCTTCTGTGTGGTGTGTATACTGTGTAAACTGCTGGAGCAACCTTCAACATTTTTTGTTCTGGAGTGTGTTAGTCTGAAACATATGTCTATACAGCTTGCTGTACAAACCCACACAAGAAGCTCCAAGTGAAATCGACTTTCTGAGAGTCATTTAGTGAAGCCTTCTGTCATTGTGGCCATAAGTAATTTATTTTTTTTTCTCTCAGGAGAATTGGACAAATTGTCATGGTGGAAAATGAAAAGCATTTAGACACCTTCATTCGTAAATTACTTCTAATGAGCAAGAATGCAGCAGGGGAAATCACCAGTCCCTATACTTCCATGCTGTACATTATATTAGCTTATTTAGCTGAGTTCAAGAAAATACCATCAGAGGATGCGAGCATTAAAATAGCAGAGAAAAAGCACTTACAAATATAACACTGAAGCTGATTTGAGGCCAGTTCTAGAAACAGGAATAAAATTCTTCATTTCCCCATGGAAACTGGCTTGAAAAGGGGTTTGAACAATACAAAGACTTTGAGAAATGGGTCCCTATCAAAAAAATAAATGTTCTTTTCTCTGGTGAAGAATGGGATAATTGAAACAACTAGAAAAGACTAAGGTAGGAGACAAGCTGACCTCATGACTGAATTAGTTATCTCTATCTTGACGCCTACAGGATGCTTCTCCTAGTAGCCAATCAGGCCGAATAGATGCTAAGCCATAACTTTTCCAACTCCTTTTTTTTCTCTTTATATGCTCTTACACCTTTTCTCTACTGTTTCTCAAAATATTTTGTGCTCTGAAAGGCATATTTCTCATCCAAAACAGATTTTATTAGTGTTAGCTGTGGAAGTTAAGTGAGACACATAGATCTCTCTCCTTCTCTCACAAGCTTTAGTTTTTAAAATCTTTCATTAGTCTGTTAATATATTGAAGACTCATTACAGTTTTAAGCTTTGATTCACATCTTTCCTTAATCAGGACCCAAATGCAATAGAGAAAAAGCTCTAGAAATAACAGGGCTATACCATTTCTTCTTTCTATCACCTATGTGACTACTGAGATGCATTTTTCCCCACTTGTTTTCACTTTGTAGGGTATGAGAACTCCAGAAACCCATTTCTGCTTTCAATATCAAGCACAGTGAAGCTGAGGTTCTTGTTTACTACATATATATATTTATGTGAAAAAATAAAATAGCCTAAATATCCCTTTTTTGCACAAATGATAGTGTAATGTTTGTCTCCATATTTTAAAAGAAATCTCAGATTGTAGAAAATGGTTTGCTGAGTGAACAAAAAACAATTACTGGACAGATATATTCATTATCTGAAAGACAGTGACGGTATCCTGTGACATCCCCATTGAATAGCTGATGTGATACAAAGTGGGGGTGTGGAGGCACTTCTAGAGAGACTGCAATCCTTATAAATACCAGTAACCATCCACAGCATGCAGGACCCCCTCCTCAGCTACTGCTAGTCAGCTGAGACACAAGCATCTATCCTAAACTATTCATCAAGGAATTTTTCTGTAGTCATTAGAGATATACACTCTATATAGAGCGATACACACTGGAATACGAGATAGACACTGGAACACATTGCCCAGAGAAGTTGTGGATGCCCCCTCCCTGGAAGTGTTCAAGGCCAGGCTGGATGAGGCTTTGAGCAACCTGGTCTAGTGGAAGATGTCCCTGCTCATGGCAGGGGGGTTCAACTGGATGATCTTTAAGGTCCCTTCCAACCCAGACCATTCTGTGATTCTATGATATAAAAGCACTACCAAATGGTGCTTCACCTATACAGGAGTCTAAGGAAGGCAAGGTATGCCACCCTTGGGTTAGGTATGCCTCATTATTTTGACTACAAGTAGTCTGAAAGTCTGGGTTAGGCTGAATGTGCTGGTTTAGGCTGCAAAAGTTATCCGAGACCAATCCCATAAACAGAGGTTTCATGTTGATCTGAGGAATTCTGTTTTATCTCCTTCCTAGGAAAGCAGCTTATCTTTGTCTTGACCTAAAGATTCATGATGTGATGCTACTGTGAATCAAGCCCTGGGTAAATCCTCAAAAACCTAATTGCTCCAATATAGCTCATCTGATTTTTTTGTTTAGAATTTTTTTCTTAAGCTTTCTCTTGCTGGTTGTTATAAAGCCATAACTCTGTGAAGAATTGTTGTGGGCCCTTAATGAGAAAAGCTTTGGATATAATATTCTTCCAGACTTTTACACACAGGAGGCCACAGGATTAAACACTTTATTTGCATTCATATACTTGCAGTTTTTATTTGGCGTTAATAAATCTGCACAACTGGAATGTACTTCTCCAGTACTTTCCTGCCCGCACTCCTTCTAAACTGCATTCCATGTTTTCCCTTTGGCAGGTGCATTCCTCCTCTCCAGCACTGAAATCAGTGAAGAGTTGTAGCTGGCAAAATGAAAATGTCATAATTCAGGGAAAAATGAAAATGTCATAATTCAGGGAATGTCGATGAAGATATTCATCGTGGAGTCCAGGCAGCAATAAGTAAGCAAGAATGTTTACCACAGAATGAAAGAAGATGCAGCTTTGGTGCTGTTAGGAGGAACGTACATCTAAGAAGGAAATGTTCAGTGCTCTCTAATACATCAGTTCCCCTGGCAACATTTTCTTTAGCTTTAGAAATATTTTGTCTCTTATCCAAACAGTTAGCTTAATTGCTCTGATTATCATTCAGTTTATTCTAAGGAACTTTTCAATGTACGATAGCACGCCAAGAAAATGTAAACATCATTCTTCACACTCATTATAATCATTATTACATTTTTCATTATTGCTTAGGGTCATGATTTTAGACTCCCTCCTGAGCTTTATACACGCAGCCAGATTCTTCAAGGAGTTCAGGCAAAGTGCAAATCTACCCTGAGCTTCCTTTAAAACTGGTGCACTCAACATCTACCAGCCAGCGGACAGCAAGTCCAGCTCCAGACATGTCAGATGAACAGTGCACAAGCCTTGTCAGTGATATTCACACACAAGCACTATGTCCAGGGCTTCAAATCCCACAGGACTCCCCTGATAATGCCAGAAAAACTACAGTGGGAGTAGGAAATTATACCCCTTTTCTTTCTATCCTGATGATTTTGCAAGATTGACAGTTATAAGAAATGTTAATACTTACACCTCTGAAAATGAAATATTAATAAGTATTCTTTAAGTGACCTGCAGGCATGATCCAGACTGACACTGCAATGATGAGAGAGCAGATTATCACCATAAAGCAGGCACTATATTGGAAGAGCTATGTCTTTTTTGCATTTTCATGAAATACATCCTAAAATGACTGACATTTTACTGCTCCCTTTGGGCATTCATTTAAGTAGAAATGGCAGGTGTTTTTTCTTAGAAATAACTGTCTCCTATGCCCTGTATCTATGATACCAAGTCTGTGACTGAAAGCTGCCGTTTCTCAGTAAGGGAATATAAACCCCTGGCAGAGATGGTTTCAGATATTCAGTTTCTCTTTATGTGGCAGAGTAATGGAAGTGCCTGTGATCCTGTTGTATTTTGGCTTTCTCTTATAGAGGTGCAGTAAACTTTATCCTGATATTTGGCCATTTCCTTTGCAACATTTGTATACAAAATAAGATGCCTTAAAAGCTTAGGGAACTGGTGAGTACTGAAAGATCTCAAGAATATAATAAAAGACTGAACTGTTTATGGGGTGAAGTGTCCAGTCCCCTTTTCTCCCCTACCCCATGAAGCATTTTCTTCAGGAAAGTTGGAGAAGGCGGTACCGCTCAGTTACAGTGGCCTCTGGCAGCAAATCTCCTGCCACTTGAGTTACACCTGCAAGGCTTGAAGGGTTTGGCCTCAGCATAAGGGGATGGGATCCCCAAAGTGGGCTGGGGAGGTGAGTGAGCACAGAGGTGCATCACACACCCTCGCCCTCAGCACCGAACTCTCTCTGCCAGCAACAAGCTCTGCTATTCTGCCCCCTCCTCACCCCTGGCAGGAGCAAGCTGCATTACTCACGCACACCACGGCTCGCTCCCACTCCTGCCTCACGACTTAGCTCATTCTTCTTTTTAATTCCCTCGTTTATTAGCAAAAGCACATGTAAAAGCTGCAGGTCCCTTTATGTACTCGAGTCAAACATTTACTTACAACTGCTGTTCCAGCAATAACAATTAAATTAAACATGAAGGGAATAGAGCTGCCTGGAAGATCTACAAGCTGGAGGTGTAAATCACACCACATAACTAATTTATGACATTCTGTGCCTACAGCTGTATGCTGATGGGTTGTAAGTGTGACGGCGGCTGTGATTTCTAAGTGCTTTTGGTGACAGAAGGATAGGAAGCTGATTACATGGGCCTCTATCCCTCACTCAGAGTCATAAATTAAATGAGGTCAGGTTAGGTCAGTAGCTGAACTCAAGGGAAGTTGTGTAGGTGGCTCAGTTGGAGAGATTCTAAGAAGGGGACTGGATTTTTTTTTCTCCCACAAAGATAATACATTTTTTAATTAGTGAAACGTAAGGCAAGAATAAGGTTATTTCTCAACCATTGAAACTGTCCAATTACATTTTTCAGTGAAAATGTACTTGAGTGAACTTTTTAGAAGGATAGCATTAAAATCACTGTAGGCTTAGAAAAAACCTCTATTTGCTCAGCCAGAACATGTGCAAATTCAAGCCTGTTTTTTCAGACTGGATCTCCTACGTACTGCATCCATCTAAGTCCTGTCACTCAGATGCTTTTCTCTATCCAGTGTGATAGTATTTGTAGATACTTCTGGAAATATATTGGTGGAATGAATTAATTAAAGTCCATCTGCAAACAAACAGGCAAAATACACCAGAAAAGTAAGTGAGGAAAAAAAGACAAAACAAAAGATAAAGGTAGTAAGGGAGACTTTTTCTAGTTACAGTTTTCAGTTTGTAACTGCTTTTGTTTGGCAAACAATCTGACAGCCTTCAGCTATTTGACATTTCCCTTTTAAGTGCTAGGGGAACAGTGCTGTGCTCCCAGGTTCCAAGGAGCATGCCACTCATCCACAGTCAAACAGTGCTGGTAATGGTGACGCAGGCAAAACCATTTCATGTTGGATCTTGATCTTCCAAAAGGTTATCGACTGTGGTTAAAATTGCCTTTATCAATTCTGTGGTTTTAACTATCTTGCACTTGACACTTGTCATTTGGAAAAAAACATTCTGAATTCAGATCACAACCTGTTTATAAGGTTTTGTTTTAACATTCCTTTGCAGGATTGCATGCTTAATACTTGGGAAAGCACTGCCATTCCTGATCTCTTTCGCTTTCATGGGAATTACGTATTTGCCTTAGGCAGAAGAACCAAACAGTCATTTTAGGATGTACATATGTCCTGGTTCTGGCTGAGATAGAGTTAATTTTCTTCCTAGTAGTTGATACAGTGCTGTGTTTTGGATTTAGGTTGAGAAGAATGTTGATAACACAACAATGTTTTAGTTGTTGCTGAGCAGCCTTGCACTAAGGCAAGGACTTTTCAGCTTCCCATACTGCTCTGCCAGACAGAAGGCTGGGGGTGCACAAGAAGCTGGGAGAGGACATGGCCAGGACAACTGACCCCAACTTGCAAAAGAGATGTTCTATACCATATGACATCATACTGAATATGCTGAACAATAAAACTGGGGGGAGTTGGCCAGGGGAGGGTGTGGCTGCTCGGGGACTGGCTGGGCATCGGGCAGCGGGGTAGTGAGCAATTGCATTGTGTACCACTTGTTTTGTGTATCACTTGCTTTGTGTATTCTTTTATCATTATTGTTATTTTCCCTTCATTTTCTGTCCTATTAAACTGTCTTTATCTCAATCCACAAGTTTTATCCTTTATTTTCCCAATTCTCTCCCCCATCCTACTGTGAGGAAGGAATGAGCAAACGGCTGTGTGTTGTTTAGCTGCCTGCCAGGTTGATCCACAACAATATACTAAGGCATTTTAGAGAAGGGGAGAAAATTCAACAGATTTAGATCAAGATTCAACAAGGCCAAGTGCTGGATCCTGCACTTTCTTCACCAAAAGGGTTGTCAAGCACTGGAAAAGGCTGCCCAAGGAAGTGGTGGAGTCACCATCCCTGGTGGTATTTAAAAGATGTGTAGACGTGGTGCTTAGGGACCTGGTTTAGAGGTGGACTTGGAAGTGCTGTTTGTGGTTGCACTCAATGATCTTAAGGGTCCTCTTCAATCTAAATGCTCTTATGATTCTATTATTCTACTCATTTTAACTGGAAAAAGAGCAAGTCTCCTAACTTGACTGCATCCCAAAATGACATTCAGAACCAAAAAGATAAGTGAACACACAAAACTGTGGTAACAAAATACTTTACTAAAATATCATACATTGAATAGTGAGCTCAACATTCTCATGTACTATGTAAATAATGCAAACATTGTCACACATTTTATGTTAACATTATATAGTAACCCGCACAAATCCAGGAAAAGCAGCATTCCTGTCAGATCCATTACAGATGGTTAGCCCTTGTGTTCCATTCAGCTTTTACATAAGGCAAATGTTTCATTACAAAAATCTACTCTGTATTCTCAAGAGTGTCTAGAAGGGTTATACCTCCTCAGTAATACTGAATCAGATTAAATGTTTGACCAAATCATTCAGGGACATTTTTGAAAATCCTAACCTGAACTAAGAATATGTTAGCTGATGAGTTAGAGTTGTAAGAAAGGTATTAGTTTTTCTGTATTCAAAAACTGATCTTGTGTTGGAAGAAATAAGAGTATGCTGAAATGTACAACTCTAACAAACTCCAGGACGCTATCAGCTCAGTTATTTTTACACTCTTTCCTACTAAATGAGAAGCAGTAACTCTTCAAAGCTATTAAGAAAAAAATTATTTAATGATCACCTGACCCAGAAAGCATAAAAATGTTAGGATAGTGCACTACTTTTACAGATAAACTGCCCCAAAGTTGCCTAAATTCTTTTATTAGCCTATACAAAATTTTTAAAACAAATACATGTACACTGCAGTTTTGTGCTTACAGTACTAGTTATACTTCCAATCTTTTTGTGATGGTATTTCCTAGGAAAATACACATAATTTGGCAAAAAGCCACTAATACTATTTTGATTGTGTTAAAAGTCATGATCTGAGGCCTAAGCTGCAAAAGCTAATTTCATTTAGCCAATTCGTAGAAACTGACTAGCACAGTGGCTTTGTTAAAATAAGTGAATTTGCCTTATATGCAATCATCTACTTTTCTTAAAACACCTTCTCCAGCAGGATAACCTTATATTTTAAGTAATTAATTATTCATTTACTATATTCTTATTCAAAAGCAGCCTACTGAATGAAGAGAATTATGAAATCAATTTCTAACTTATGCCAGCACAAAGAAATCCACATGTTGAGGAAAATAACGTGCAGCAACCTAAAACATTCATTTGGGAAGATAATTTGCAAAGAGGAAAGGAATGGGATGTCTGAATCCACAACATTTCAACCTGTACTGATTTGTTCTTCATCAGAGATTTAGCAGTGATAAGCCAAATGCTTCAGATAGGCAGGCCATTAGATGCTTAACAACATATATTCAGTGGGGTAAAAATATTTTGAATGCAGTAATAAAGAGGAGGCATCTTGCATGGGTCACTTGCAATTACAAATAGACTCCCTGGAAACAGTGTCCAGAATGAGATGCTTTCTTAAAACACACCTGAGGACCTTATTCCCAATGCTATGGTAGCTATTAATTTAGCCACAAAAATACGGTGGTAACATCTGCAAATGTGATTAAGAGAGAATAGCACCATCTTCCCAGTTAGTAGCTTTAGGAACACTCCTGAACTAAAATAAAAGCCACAGTCAATAAGTCTAGCAGAACTTGGCCCTCAAGGGTAACTTTTTATGATGATACAAAGCCACAAACTGCTCAGGTAAGACATATTTTAATGCCATTCACAAGCAGCCATCATTCAGGTAAGCAATCCAAAATACTGTCTCCTAATGGGAGACTTTACGCTTTGGCTATGAACTCAGCCTGACAGAAGACCAGTAGCTGCACCATCCCAGGAGCCAGGTGCCACCATACTTCTTGGATCTCAACACCTAGTGGCGGTGAACAAGTCAACACATCCATATGTAAATGAATAGCAATTCTGCAGAGATACAAGCTCCCTGGGACTGCCTGGCTGGACTGGTCCTGCCAGCTGAGACAAGGTTGGCACCAGGCACAGAAATGGAACTGAGACCTACAGGGAATGCAGGATTTACTTCTCTGAGAACAAGAAGAGGACAGGATGAACATTAGGCTGCATTATGCTGTCTGAGCTCACAGACCCCTCTGCTCCCACAAGACAGGGAGCTAGGAGAGGCCAGGAAGCATTCCTTTACACTCAGCATTTTTCCATAAATTTAAGCAATAGCCAGCTTGCTCCTTAGGTACAATGGCAATGAATGGCAAAAAAAGACATTTCTGCAGGTTACATGGAAGGAATAGTGATCAAAGTTCTGTTGCTAGGCTTTACCAGTCTGACCCATCGCACCTACAGAAGGCAGCAGCAAAAATAGATGTGCTAGAGCAGGGCTTTGAGTCCAAGGGCAGATACACCTGTAAAATTGGGATGGGAGGTGGAGAAATGCTGTTCAACCCCTGTCACAGGTAAGTGCTAGGCAAAGGCAAACATCTCCTTGGTCACCCACCTGACCACCTGGATAGCTGTATCCCTGCAAACACCATGTACGCAGCTATTTTCTGAATGTGAAACTTAAAATACAGAAGATTATTCTTCTACAAAACAAATAAACATTATTTCTTTCATCATCAGTTGTCAAAAGTAAGTGCATGAGCTCAGGTTACTCTACATCAGAAGAAAATAAATAATATATTATTGTTATTAAACACCTTTCAGGATAGGGCATATTCCTGCTGAAGATATTTATCCTGCTCTTCAGACACAGGCAAGTAAAAAGAGACACTTGGACAGTCCTCACAAACTTCAATAAAAAGAAAAAAAAAACAATAAAAATAAATAACCCAGAGTAATAAAATCTCGTTCCCTGTCTTTCCTCCTTGCTTTTTACAATATTTAGTTTACATCCTCAACCCCAGGGCCCTGTCCTGCCATCCCAGGGCAGTGTCTGGCCCTGTTTCCCCTCACTGGGTCTGAACCTGACCCCGACCTGTAATCATCAGGGCCCAGACATTGCTGGTTTGACCTCAGACCTACCTGATCACCATGATACTGCCTTATGTTTGAGACTCTTGGTTGGACCTGGCCATCATCTGTGGGTCTGTCCTGCTCCCTCATGTGGGTGTGTGGGGCTGAGCCCTGCCAGCTGTTGGATCCTCTTGCCTCCTGGCTCACCTTCCCCTAGGGAGTATCCCCACTTTCACTGCTCTCTGAAAAAAAACATTATTTCACACGTAGTAGAGGCATTCAATACTTCTTTGCTGGTAAAACTGACCTTTTCTTTGCATGAAAGTAAATCAAATAGGAGTATTGCATAAGGTATGATTTTATGAACTCCTTTCTCCTTCCTCATAGCCCAAATGTATTTTTCACAGCATCTACTGTAAAAACTCAGTTCCTCATTTCTGAAACCTGCAAACTTCCTAGTGATTTCATGAGTCTTTGCTTGGTAAGGAGATAAAAAATGAGGCACCCAGCCATGAAAGATTACTTGGAGACATTTTCTCGCTAGGTCTTCTTTAAAAGAGAAAAATCATCCTGTCTTCTCCCTTACACGGTCCAGTTCCTCATGGGGAAAAATGTCTAAATCAGATGTAGTGTTTAGCTTACTGTAGGTGACTCTAGCCTTGGCTACATTTACAGTAGCTTTCAAGCAATCAAAGTGAGACACAAATGTAAAAAACATCTCCAAGATCTATTTTAATAGAAAGACCAGAAAGACCAGGACACTCTCCACTGAGCGTGGATTCGGCTCTACCATGTATGGTTTTCAGCAGGAGGCATGTATCAGAAAACAGATGCAGTAGCCTTACACGTTCACCAGGTGACCTGCAATACCTAAGGTTGTCCCAAGAGTGCTGTGTGGGCAAATTCTTCCATCTCTGCAAAAAAAATGTATAGATTAAAGGAGGGAACTGTGCCAGTATGCAGTTCTGCCCACACAGAGCTGGCTGCAAGGGCAGGGCGGTGGTTCCCTGTGCCAGGAGGGGAATGTTCTGATAGATACAGACACCTTTTCTTAAATGCCTGCACAGAGGGATGCAAATGCAGTAATCTATCAAGGAAGAGGGTGCAAAATTTCTTCTCTGGACAAGAAATACTTTGACTTTTAGTTTGGCACTGCAGAATTGTTCCTAGTCCTCTAGCAGCAAGATTTGGAGGGCAGGTTTGCAGGCCAGCATCTTTCAGAAAAAAATAATATGTAACTTGTGTAGAGAAGGGATGCAAAGAGGTGGGAGTGAATGGGAGAGAAAAAGGTCTGCATGTTCTTGGGCAGAAATGAAGATTAAAATAACCATTCAAAAAATCTTTAACTTGATTGATTCAGAGTTAATTGGGAGATTTGCTGAAGTTAAGAGCAGCCCTGTAAACGTGGAGCATTTCAGTTTGTTAATTTTAGCAGGGAAGATGCTAGAGCACTCCTCTGTGATTTTCTGTCACTAAGTGATTCCAGTAGCTCAGCTGCTCAGATGGTTCTACTTCATGGCACATCACGATTTTCTTAAAGCGAGAAACAGAGAACCTAATCCTTTCTGGAAAAAACGTCTGCTCTGAATGAAGCTCCTCCAGCTGAATTTTTAATTTATCAAGGCACAATCCTATGAACACATCCTCCAGTTTAATGAATGACACGTTCTCTGCAACATTATAGATCTCACTAGCAACGTCGGTGGATAAAACATAGCCAGGCCCAGCACAAAATGGTGGGTAGGTCTTTCCCGGATACTCTCCTCTACTCACATACCACTTACTCCCTCTTTTCCGTATGGGGTACTCATGAAGTTTTAAAAAGCCTGTAAAGAATCTAGTGGTCTTCTTTTTCCTTAGAAGAAGCTCAGTGAGGTAAAAAATATTGACAAACACATCTGTGTCAGTTTTCATCACAAAGCTGGACTGGTAACAAAATCTGTGAATCCATTCAATTCCCATCATGGTCTTCAAAGTCAAATTGTAATACGTGTCTGTAAAATTCTTTTGAATAATGTCTTTGTACTTTTGGCCTTCAGCAGCAATATCAGCCTGCTGGCTGAGATCCACAGTGCTTCCCAGGAGGAAATATGTCACCAGGCGCTTGCCAGCAACTGTTCTCTCCTTCCCCCAGGTTTGCCGGATGGCCATCCTGGCATCAACATGGTGGTATGAAGAGGTGACAAGCAGGACGAGGAAAGGCGGGTTCTTATGGCAGTCTGTATCTGGGAGCTGCAAGAAGTTTCCTCCAGTCCTCCTAAAAGTCTCTATGGGAAGTATGTAATCTTGGCTGTTTTCACAGAATACACAGAATTCTGTCAAACTGTTGTAAAAAACCCAGAAGCTAGCACAGCTGAGCCCTAAAAGGCAGATAAACAGCCTGAATTTTCTGAAATCCATCTGAAAGAAACAAGAAGGAACAGCACATTAAAAAAAAAGTCTAGTTCCTTTCATTGCTGTATACCAAACTCCCTGCATAGGGATTTAAAGCCAGGTCATCTCTAATTGAAAGCTACCTATTTCAGGGCACTCCCCCACAGGCATTTCTCTTAGCATCATTCCCTCAAGATGTTCTGCTGGCAATCAAATTCACACTCATGCTCACATGAATTTGCCCCCCAAGCCAGTATATCCACAGAAATCCACACAAGCATGTCCACTGATACCAGGTTACCCTGGCTGATGCTTCAGACCTCCTCCCTCTTTTTCAGCATCTTACAAGCTGTGACTTAGACCCACCAGGGATCTCATAAGACAGAGAAGAGTGGAGAAGCAGCAAATATGTGCCCATGCTACGTAAGAGACAATAACAGCAATAATTGTTTGTTTTTTTAAATACTATGTTTCTCCATTTGTTTGAAAAGTGCCTGTGTCCCAGAGCCAGCAAGTGCTGTCCAACTGGCAGACACAGCCAGGTTCCTCCCACCTTCATCTTCTTGGTGTCCTGTGGGGCTCTTGACACAGAAACTGCTCCTGATCCTTTTGCTGGATGAGCCTTGAGTCACGTATTGGACGTTGGGTCAGCTGCTCAAAAAAAATACCAACAGTGGGTCAGATTATTTGGATGTTTCATCTTTTGCACAGTTTAGGTGACTCACTAGGCATGCTGAGGTGAGAAGGGGGCTGTCTGTACCCCCTTCTGCTTTCTAGGTGAAGGAGATCCAAACAATAATAACAATGTTCATTCATTCATCCTTGCAACAGATGAATGTGCTGCATATCTAGTCACAAATCCAGTATAAATTTTGAGAGAAAGAAAAATTAGCAAAGCAAACCCAAAAAGATCACAGTGCCAAAAAACCTACACTTCTCCATAAATTAAACTGCTGAGAAGAGTATAATTTTTGTATTGCTTATATATAACCCAATGCTAATGGGTTAGTGCAATGAGTTACTCATTCCATTAACCCACAGGCCCACCAACTACTATTTTAGACCTCTAAGATGGGGGAATTTTTACGAGGGGGAAGGGCATTCCCTTCCACTTCCCCTCTTCTTAACAAAGAATTGGATCTGGCTTCCCATCTAAAAATACAGAAAACCAAGTTTACAATCCCCAGAGCTGAAGATTTCATGGAAATTTGATCTCTGCCTTCCGAGCAGGAATGTTCTGCCTAGATTCCCTGAAACCATGTTAGTGCCCTCCTTTTGCTCAAATTCCCCTTTTCAAACAATAAAAAGGTTTTGCGTTGCGGGCTTAAGTTCATTTTAAAGTCCAGCCAGGTGTTCCTGGGACAAAATCCAGCTCATTTTACCCATAAGAATGGTCCCATTAAATTCAGTCGGTATTCTCAAAAGCATGAAACAAGCAGAGCTGGAGTGCTGGTTTACTGAAATTCCTCCCACAGTGAAATGCATTTTTGCAGTGATTCACTAATGAATTTTGAAAATATTTCAAAAGTTCACATTTCTTCTGCTGCTTATATTTAAATTAACTTTATCTTTAAATAGAATATTCCTCGGATCTGTTTTTTCTTGTATGTATAGCTCACAGTAGTCTTGTGATTAACTTAAAAATTGTTTTAATTAAATACATATGTCAAATTGTGTGAGAATATACATATGTACACTCACACATAAAAGATTATATGAAAATCTACTCTGCATCTGGTTTCACGTTCTTCAGTGGCCTGGGAGGAAGCACAAAAATATCCTGAAAACAGTGTTTTCAGGAAAGGATGATGTTCCAAGATTGACAAGGGAGCTGCAGAAGAGGTTCACTCCTGTTAATGGCTCTTATGAGACTGTTTGAGGGTCTGGCATTTCTCTGTCATGGGAATTCCAGACCATGGACAAACAGAAGTACTTCAAATAGAATCACAGAATCATAGAATGGTTTGGGTTGGAAGGAACCTTAAAGATCTTCCAGTTCCAACCCTCCTGCCATGAGCAAGGACACCTTCCACTAGACCAGGTTGCTCAAAGCCTCATCCAGCCTGGCCTTGAACACTTCCAGGGAGGGGGCATCCACAGCTTCTCTGGGCAACCTGTTCCAGTGTCTCACCACCCTCACAGGAAAGAATTTCTTCCTGATATCTAATCTAAACCTACCCTCAGCCACTGGAAGATCTCCCCAGAGCCTTCTCTTCTCCAGGCTAAACAGCCCCAACTCTCTCAGCCTGCCCTCATAGGAGAGGTGCTCCAGCCACCGTATCATCCTTATGGCCTCCTCTGGACTCATTCTAACTGGTCCATGTTTCTCTTGTGTTGGAGGCTCCAGAACTGGACACAGCACTCCAGGTGGGGCCTTACAAGAGCAGAGTAGAGGGGCAGAATCACCCCCTTAAACCTGCTGGCCACACTTCTCTCGATGCAGCCCAGGATACGGTTGGTCTTCTGAGCTGCAAGCGCACATTGCTAGCTCATGTTGAGCTTCTCGTCCACCACCACTGCCAAGCCCTTCTCTTCGGAGCTGACCTCAAGCCACTCATCTCCCAGTCTGTATTTATGTTTGGGATTGCCCTGACCCAGCTGCAGGACCTTGCATTTGGCCTTGTTGAACTTCATGAGGTTAGCACCTCTCAAGCCTGTCAAGGTCCCTCTGGATGGCATCCCGTCCCTCCAGCGTGTCAACCACACCACACAGCTTGGTGTCACCAGCGAACTTGCTGAAGGTGCACTCACTACTGAACTAAATACTGAACTAAGAAAGCAATTGAGAGCATTTTTCTACTAAAACCCATTAAAAACCTTTTCAGAAATACTCAAGAGCAAGAAACCGTAACATAACATACTCATTTTACCAAATTTCACTTGAATCAGACTAAAGTGACTTGATGATATTTACTTCTTGATTGTTCCCAGGTTTGGGCACTGGTAACAGATCTAAAAAACTATCGAAGAGTTCCCTGTTCTGGACAGCTGGGAGAGCAGCCTCTCAGTGCATGTTCTGGCATGTATTTACTGTCCTGCCTATCCAGAGTCAGACTGTCTTCCTTTTTCAGTCCATGTAGGAAGCAGCATACCTCCTACAGATATATAAACACACACACACACAGGGGCAATACAAACGTTTGTAAATGTATGTAAATTGTAAAACATCTTTTGCAGACCAGACATATGCACATGTATCATCTCACAGCCAGACCCTGATGACTGCCAAAGGGTAAGATAAGAAACGCACACTTCCCGGAGCAAAGTCTCGTTTGGTTCTGACTGTATGAAAGCTGGAAAATACTAGCTTGGGTCATTGGTTTAATCATCAAAAGCAAATTCAGGCTTATCTGGAACCAGTGGGAATGGTCCTTTTTCTCAAATGAAACATTTGCAATTACCCACGGAGGTATTTGAGGAAGGGATGGCTGGGGGGGCTTGCAAGGGCCCAGATCACACCAGCAGCACCTTGGACATTCCCAGTTTGGTGTCTCAGCTCTCTGCCTCCTCAGCCACAAGCAGGAGGGAGCCATTCAGAGAACACGCTGCACCTTGCTCCAGGGACTCACCCTGGCTGCAGCAACTCACCACAACCCCCAGCCCTGCCAAGCCATGCAAGCCTTCAGATCAGGTACAGTGGAGGAGTCTCAGCCTCCCTGTCCATATGGGACTGTGCCCCATCTTCTGTCACAATCCCATTTCCTCCCTATTTCACTCTCACCATAATCTTTCCCCAGTATAGCACCAGTTCCCCAAGCTCTCCTCTCCAGGTTAACTCAGCAAAGGTGTGGGACTGCACACAGGTGCCTTATTTGATGGCCCTGCTTTAATTTATTCCTCTTGGAGCTCAAGAAGGGAAGAGTTGCCCCAGATGTCCCCGAGGCCAGTGGGAGCCTGTGGTGTGAGGGGTGGGAGGGGGCTGTTGGAAAAGATGTATTTGCACAGGTACAGCTTTGGTGTCTCAAAGACCCCGGCTTGGCAATAGGTTACAAGGTTGGCACTTCCTGAAAGAACACCAAGGGAAAGGGTGACAAAGAGGTTACCAACTTCCTCTCGATGAGGCCCTTTTTCTTTAAAAAACATCAATTTCATTCTTGTTTTCAGTTGAACAGGGAAAATTTTGAAAGTTAAAAACATTTTATATTAACACAGGGAGGTTATTCCTTGGACATCTTATGTTGCTATATCAGGGAATTAAATCACCCTAGTATTGGCTCCCTACCCCTGGGACACTGAGCCCCTGTCCCATCCCTCATCCCACTTGCAAACAGCGGTTTAGATTCCTGGGTGAAGCAAATGCTCTGTTATCCCACTGCCTGGGAGAACTGCTATATATGAAGAACATACGGGAAACAACGGCTTCTGTTATGCTTCAACAGGACAACATGTCTGCATTTAACAAAACTGTCACCATCCAACCTAAGGTATCTTGCTCTATGGCAGAGGTATGAGCACAGGTTAGGTGTGAAAAGGCCTGTGGTTTCTCAATTATCTCTCACTGTATCCTTCCTCCTTTGCCTGGATCTGAGAAAAAATACGGCTGTGATTCAAGATTTCCAGCCTGCGTGCATGTATCTCCATGCGACAGTCCTGGAGATGTTAAGATGAAAGGAACAATAAGTCTGCAAGAAATAGTCCAGGAAGCAATGGAAACTTACTACCAAATAGTTTATTTTCTAGAGGTCATTTTGAACAGCATCCAGTATTTTTGCATCAAAACAAATTTGTCATTTTTATAGAATACCATTTTGCATGACGTTATACTTGTTTTTCCTCTCTGATCTGAGTCAGAAATTGCACTTTGTGGTTATCTCAAACACTTTCCGTCTCCTATTGTTCCATCTGCAAAACTTTTTATGTGTGGCATTGCCAAAAAATTACCTGCTTCATGTCCTAGAGAGCAGTTGGTTTAAACTGGCTGGCATGATGTTTCATGGCTTTGCACAGATCCAAATGAGGTTTGCACAGAAGTGGGACCCAAGCAGTGTGGGCTACAGGAGCCTGCAGCCTGGTGCTCCTCTCACACATGCCTGAAACAAACACAAAAGAAAAAGGTAGCCAAGGTCTGTGATCCAAATCAGTTTAACTGCAGCCCTCTCCTTTGCAAGTACCCCACCTGGAGCGTCCAGCTCCAGAGTTCTGAGCACAGGAAAAACATAGAGGAGGGCCACAAAAATTATCAGAGGCATGGAACACCCCTCCCTGTGAGGAAAGGCTGAGACAGTTGGGGCTGTTCAGCCTGGAGAAGACAAGGTTCTAAGGAGACCTTATTGTGGCTTTTCAGTACCTAAAGGGGCCTGTTAAGAAAGATGGGGACAAACTTTTTAGCAGGGCCTGTAGCAATAGGACAAGGGGAAATGGTTTTAAACTAAAAGAGGGGAGATTTAGAGCAGACATAAGGAAGAATTTTTTTGCAGTGATGGTGGTGAAACACCTCAGAGAGGTGGCAGAAGCCCCATGTCTGGAAACATTCAAGGTCTGGTTGGATGGTGCTCTGAGCAACCTGATCTAGTTGAAGATGTCCCTGCTTACTGCAGGACTAGGTGACCTTTAAAGATCCCTTCCAACCCAAACCATTCTATGATTGTATGACTCTACCTATTTCCACTAGTAGCATGAACATTCTCCTGTGTTCTGGTAAGCAGATTTGCTCTAGGGTCTCTCTAATCACACCACTGACCCTTGTGTAACAACTTCATGTTGCACAGTGACAAGGCCATGGGAACTCCTGTCACAAAGCCTAGTTATTCCATCAAAACTAATCTGACAGTTCCTTTAGGTCTGTTAATGAGTATAATTATCTAGACATCACCAAGAGATCAAGACTATATGCCATATAGATCAGAAAAAGCATTCTGGCCTGAGGCAGAGAGAGGTAAGTAGGTCTAGAGTCCCCATGAGAAACAGATTCAAACCATTGATTTAAAGAAATAAAGTTTTCTTAATTTTTCTGGGGCAAAGCTACAGTCATGACACTGAGTTCAGTGGATGATCAGCATTGGCTTTGCATTGAGGTCACAAACATCAGCCAGGGAATGACACAAATCTTAAGCAACTGAAGTGCTTTTGACCATCTCCAAGAGTCCCTGCTTTGTAAACAAAGATTCAAGCAGCTGCCACAAGGCAGACCCAAAAGCAGAGGCATGATTTAAGTGCATAAACAGGAGTTACAACCTCAAATGCTGCACAGTTAAAGTTGGCAGTGGTAGTCACATTTTCCTTTCCTAATAATTGAAAGTAACATGGTCTCTGGTAGAAGTACTAATAATACCTGCTAACTTTTGATTTTCCTTGGAATAGAGGCTCTAAATTGCTTTCTCAGAAGCTCAGCAGGACACGAAGAGGCATTAAACCCACATAGATAACAAGACAATGTCAAGTACAGCAGGAAACATTTCTTTTTTTCCTAAATGCAAGCATTTCAGAGGAGCAGGGGCCAGCATGGAGCTCTCAAATACGATGTCTCTGGTGAGGCAGTGGGTTCAGCACTGGCTAGGCCACTGTTTTTATGGGGTGGCACGTGGGTAGCCCCGCTTAGCCCAAGGTCAGAAGTCAGGAAGGGATGACCAGACACCTCTGGCACAGCATCTTTCAGTTGTCCCCCTGCTCCCAGAGCAGGACACTGCCCACCACCTATCAGACCTTGTCAGGAAGAGCAGTGCCCACCCAGGTCCCACGTAGGACTACTGAAAACATCTGTGGTGAACCTCTACTCCAAATAAAGGGTCACATGGGGACAGACTACACTGCCTTGTCCCCTGGGAGCACTGGCTGGCTCCTCCTACCTGGTGCCCTTGGTACATGTTTACGGCAACATGCATTAATAATGTCCTTGCCCAAACCAAATGTCAAGTCTGGCAGGCAAGAAGGATGGAAACCTGAAGAAAAAACTCAGTACAGGACAAAGGAGAAACTTTTTCTGCTGCCCTTACTGTCAGACCACAGAACACCTTTTTCCCTCTGCTGTCAAGATTGTCTCTCCTTGTCAGTCCATCAGCAAGTCAAAGCAAGACAGCGTTCCTCTACTTCTTATGTACCAGTTTTCAATCACTTAAGCACTGAGTTGCCAAACACTTTATTTAGAGCCAAATCCTCTCCCTTTTTTCTTTGTTTTTCTTTTCTTTTTTTTTTTTTTTGGTGGTCATGTTTTGTCTCTTTGGTCGGTTTTTTGGGGGTTTTTTGTTGTTGTTTTTTCAGTGCTGCTGAGAGGATTAGCTTTCCCAGCTCCACACCATGCACCTCTGCTCTACCCCCAGCCTGCCATGATGGGGTGTGCATGGGGAGAGGGGCTCTGAGGGGGTGGGTGCTTTTGATGTCTAAAATAAGCCCCTGGCTCCCAAGAAAAGCCCATGATGTTTTACAGCTGTGGAGTTGACTCTGGGGAGCAGGTGAGTGGCAGGTGAGCCATTCACCCACAGTCACAGTCCCACAGCAGGAGTCCCTATCTCCAAACCCTAAGCAATCAATTAGACAACAGACAAAAAAGGAGCATTATTGTTACTGATTCACAAATCCTGCTATGTTGCCTGGCTTATGATCTGCCATTATGTTACTAATACCCATTTAGCTGATTTACCTTGCAACTTTAACAGCAGATTGAATCTTCTTTGTACAAGTTGGAGCTAGTTTTATTTAACACTTTGGATTTTAATAAGAAAACATTTTTTTTTTAAGTAGAAACAAGTCAAATTTTGAATTTAATAGTTCTAGGGGGAAAAAAACCCAACAACATATTAGAGTGATATGTTAAGTTCTAGATTAATATTAATCCAAATGAAATGCCATTCATATGTATACAGAAACATGCATACAACTGTACTGTTTTCACAGTGTGACCTACACAGCCTAAATGCAAGCAAAGAAACTTTTTTCCCAGCAATCAAAGAAAAAAACATGACCGAAAAAAAAGAGACTTTAAAATATAAATTGGGTAAAATTCATTAACTGAATAAGAGTCCCTGAAAGTTTCACCTCCATGCCCCAGATCTCCTCTCACTGTGCTATGACAGAGACAGTTTCAGAAGAGCCACCTGATCTGCTGTAACTCCTTAACATTATTTCTTCAAATAAAAATTTCCATCTTTCCTTGCTCTGAATCATGTTTTCTGTACTACAGAGGGTAACACATTGGTGGTTGACCACAGTGCTAGCATACAGGTACAAACATAATGTCAACGTGTCATCTCTCTCAGAAGCAACACAGAGGCATAGGAAGAGATGAAGAGATTTGCATGCAACGTTCACCCATCCAATAGGTGTAAACATGTATGGGTCTCATCCACTCGAAAACACAGTCTTTCCAGTTCACACACAGAAATGCCACATCGAGTGTAGAGATTTCCGTTACTGAAATGGTTGCAATGGCTCAGACCAGAAGCTGACATGGCCTCCGGGTTCTGCCTCTGAGACTACCCAGGTGGGTGATGCCTAAAGGAGAATACAGATCATGGTGAGCATGTTCTTGCAGAGAGAAGGCATTTGTGGCATGGGGATCTTCTGAATCAGAGGCTGCATCTTCCTCTTTATTAAAAAAGCATCAAGAGCCAATGTCACCTTGATGTCATCCACCCAGCCATGACCACTTGCTCATGACATTCATTTGGAAAAACAGCATCCTCAGACCAAAATGCAGTTTTGCTCTCCAAGTCAGCAGAAAGTTTGGCAGGAGCTTGAAAGTTTGGCAGCAGAAAGAAGTGTTGCACCTGAAGAGTCAAAAAGAAATGTATTTCCAGGGACTTTAGCCAAGTCAAGAAAGCTTACTTCTATTTTAAAATATCATTTTGCTTTTCCAAGATGCCTGCAAAATTTTCTTGATGAATCCTGGCCCTTAAAAGACTACCAAAATGTCAGTATTTATCATATATGTTTAGTAAGAGCAGATTCCTTTTCAGGAAGAACAACGGCGCGGTGGAGGTTGCAATATGGGCTGTTAGGCACCCTGTCACAAAGTTCAGAGTATCAACACAGATAAACTGTACAGGACAGCCATTACAGTCCAAGCCCCAGTGCAAGTGTTTTTTGTCCTTTTTAGGAACATATTCGGACAGTTTTGACTTAATCCACTTCCACAGGCGATCCAAACACAGCTGGCGGGCAACCAGCAAAGAGGCATCCTCTCTCACAGGCAGAGAAAACAGCAGTGCCTCTGGGGCGCTCCCTCCTTGTCATCCTTGTTCTCTCTCTTGGTAGTCATTTTTTCCAAACATTCAGCTTAAAAGTCTTCTCCAGTCTCTGTCTTCCCTTCACATTGAGTGTACCAAATGTCCCTTTCTGGATTTCTCTTCAATGCTAAAAAACTTGCTTCTTCTAATGGTCCCTCTGTTCCTACAATATCCCCACCTTCCATTTGTCACTGATGCTAATGAGCATATTTAACTTTTTAAAGAATTGCCTCATGAATCAGCAATTTTACTACAGTTACTATTTTACTTGCTATATTCCAAACTCCAGATCTCACCAAGGACAAGCAATTGTCCATGATGGGCTGAATCAGAGCAACCTTACCCTGAGTAAGCCCATGTGGTTCATTGTGCTGAATAGAAACAAAATCCAACTCACAGCCATCTTTTTGTCTCCATAAACAAATAAAGCAATGAGAAAAATTCTTCTTTAAGCTCTTACTGGCAATGCTAGGACTCCAAAAGCCTTGTTCTCTGAGCTATTGAAGCACCATTCTTCAAAATCCATTGTATGTATGAGTCTGTGTCCCTCAAAACAAATTATTTATTGCACCTTAATTTACAAGTAGTGCTACATGCTGGATTTTTCATCTTAATGAAGAAGAAAAATAAACCTAAAAGTGATATTTCAGACAGGATAAGAGTCTTTCACTTCTCCCTCAGAAGCAATCTCAAGATACAGTAAGAAGCACAAGAGCACTGCAGAGAAGAGATAGTGATGCATATTGTACAAAAAAAAAAAAAGGTTCAAAACAGGAAAAATTACCAATAAAGACATTCCATTGTCACTCTTAAATCTTTCATGAGTGCTGCTCAGCCCTGCCAATATTACTGTAGGATGAGGACCAGTCAGGGTGCTACCTTTCAGATGTGTTTTTTCCCTATTTTAAGCTGGGGCAGCACTTGCACGGAGTAGGTGAGCCCAGTGCTCGTGCTGTCCTGTGCCCTGTCATTTCATGCTGCCTCTTGGCAGAGTTGTTTTTAGTGTTTGGAGCTTTATTCTTCCCCTATCAATACAACAGTTGAACTGAGTCCTTTTATTTACATGCCTATTAAAGAAGCAATCTGGTACTTTTGGAGGATAACATTATATACTTTCCACCCAGGGCAGGGACACCCACTCAGGCTCCCCTCACCATTCCTGCCCTGTGCCAAATGCTAACCAGGAGGGATGGTGTCCATCTCCTCTTTTGATTAGCAGGGCTAAGGCAGAAACCAGAGGAACAGAAATCTCACTGTGGGGCCCTCACGGTGGCAAATCCTTTGTAAATGACTATGTAGCTTTAAAAGTGCTGATTATACACAATAATGTTTGCAGGATCAGGCCCAACAGCTGCTTTTTTAATTACTTACCTGTACCTCATGGATCTTCTTTTTAAGTATTGTATTCAAGGTCTCAGCAAACACGCAGGACAGTGAGGAAAACATCGCCCTCAATTTGTCCTAAGTGATCCTGGTCTTTATCCGGGAACAGGTTCACGGGCCGCTAAAGTGCTTCCCCATGTTAAAACACACACTAAATCCTCTGGCAAAGATTACTTATTACTATCTTCTCACCACCAAATCAGTCTGCCCCTCATGCCCATCAGTGCGACACATCTCATTGCCCGTCTCACCAGAGGATGGGCAGTGCAGCCCGGAGCCCTCGGCCCAACCCCACACCGTGTTGGGGCCGTACGCCTCTCGGCTCGGCTGAGTGACTTCCCGATAGGGACTTCTGGACTTTGATCCCGGTCTTCGAAGTGAGTTGGCACCTGCCTTCCCCTCTTATCTTACTCTCCCAACCCAGCCGCGGCGGTGGGCGAGTTTGGGAAAGTCCGTGACTCGGGTCCAAGGGCGGGTCCGTAGGCGAACGGAGTCCCTCACCCACGGTCACACCTGCAGCTGGAGTTATGGGAAGAAGTGGGAACCTCCTCACCTCAGACTCCCGCAGCGCATCCTCCGCGGCTCTGGCCGTGTCGGGCGGGAGCTGCCGCCAGCGAGGGCTGTCCTGCCTACCGGGAGGCACCGGCTGCAGTTCGGGGAGTCTGCCCCGATCCCCGCGCAGCCCAGCCATCCCCAGCGAACCGGGGCATGATCGTCTGTGTCTCCGGAGCGAGCAGCGAGGGATGGCAGTGATGCGGCAGCGCTAACCTGAGCTCCCCGCCCCTCTGTCTCTTTCTTCCCTCCCTCCCTGCCTGCCTCCCTCCCTCTCCCTGCCTCCCGCCCTCTCTCACCTCGGTAGAAGACCAACAGTACCACTGCAGCTCCATCGACAGGGAAGAGAAAGTTAAGAACTGTCTGCCAATGTTTTTATTTTGCATATTTTGGATGGAAGGGGGGAGGCGATGGCCTCCCAGGCGCGGCAGCGATGCTGACGGAGCTGGAAATCGTATCAGAGCAGAGCCAGCCCTCCCCAGCGCTGGGAAAGTTCAGCTCCGCGCTCCCAATTACGAGCGATTTGCACAGCGGGAGGGAAATCTCCCTCTGCTGAAAAGGCTGCATTGAGGCACCCAGGGAGTCACGGGATTTTCCCTGATGAGGAACGACAACCTGGTGAAAAGGGCAAAGGGGAGCAAACACCACCCTGTGCGCACCTCCGGGCAGCTGCCCCAGTGGGGTGGCAGCACCTGTCCCCCCGGCCACAGTCTCTGCTCCGTGTCCCGTCACTGCATCACCACTCTCCCCAGATCCCCATGTTTGCTTGACCCCCGACATTTCAATGCTCAGGACAGCACCCAGCCCTGGGCAGGGCTAAGCCTTTGCTTTAGGGCTGGTCTGAGCCCGGATGAGACACCCAGCCCCTTTCTGGTGCTGCTTTCGATACTTCTTGGTGCAAATGAAGAAGTGCAGCATTTTTATCTTCGTGTATATGCAAACTGTCCCCCGGTGATAGCAATCAATGGCAGAAAGTTTCACATGACAGCAGTTAACTGAAGCGAATTGCTTTAGGGAAATATATTTCTCTCCTAAGAGCTGCTAGCTGTAGCAGAATAGAATATTTCCAAATAAATGTTATGGATAAAGTAGTCCATTTAATAGCAACATACCCACTAACAATACGGAGAGTTTGAATTTCTACCAAGAAACATTTGCTTTGATTTGTCATTGTCATTTTTGAAACAGGTTGTTCTAGCACAGCAAAAAAAAAACAAGAGACGAATCAATCACTACAGGCTGCAGACAGCTCCCTTTCTCCTCCCTCTCTGCTCCAAGGCTAGAGATGGATAGATGTAGTGAAGGAGACATAAAACATGCTGTTTGCTTGTTCTACTTTACAAGGGAAATACAAGTAAGAGCAGAGGTTCAGATCCACTTCTAGATTTTCTGCAGAAAGGACTGCTCCAAAAAACAGGGGGGTTTAGGAGGTTGCCTTTTTTTTTTTTTAAAGCACAAAGCCAAACTCAGGTAGCCTGAGTTTCCTGTGTGCCCGTGCCTCCATCTGCGTGCACGACTATCTCTTTTATTCTCCGAGTTCCTCAAAAACCCCCTTTACATTAGTTTTGGGAAACTCATAATGCTTTCTTTGTCACAGTCTGACCTACAAAGTCCAGAAGATACAGCTTCTGCAAGCAAATTTCCTGCCCTCTACCTGGTCACGGGCAGGATCAGTGTGAAATGGGAGGCCAAGGGAAAGCTGGGGCTCACACCCCTGCCCGCACAAATCCTGCACAGCCCATCACTCGCCGGCTGCCCACAGGGCAGTCCTGGCCAAGGAGTGTACTGAAATGGGAATGCGTTGCCATTCCATATCAAACCTGCTTCAGCTATGCCAATGAAAGGCCCCTGCCTTGCTATGTGAGCTTTAGCAGCTTGCTTCTCCACAGCTTTCAGCCTGCCCAGTTGTCATTAAAGCCAGGGAGACTTGAGGACATTTGGCATCTGGCAGGACTGCTCACTGAAAAGCACACATTGCCCTCGGAGATTACACAGGCTGGTATCTGGGAGGGGAAGAAGAGGAAGAAATTTAAACTCTGAAATATCTAGCCTTTGTACTGGAAAAAGAAAACAACAAGCAAAATCCACTTCTCTCTACCTCCGATTCAGGACTGTGCTTGCTGTGTAAATCCACCCCTACACCAGCAAAGCATTTAAGCAGAGTAATGTAAACATATGCCGTTATTTCACTAGCAGTAACTTTAAGTCAACATATGTCTACATGAAGTTAGGCCTCAAAGAGTGAGTCAGAGCCTCAATCAGTGCTGTAACTCACCTAAAATAATCTAAGCCTTCTCTAAATGCACATAGCTTTAACCTGTCACATCAAATGAAAATTATATACTTAAACTATAATCTTCCTGTTCTCTTAGTCATCAAAAGAAGCTAGATTAAGTCAAAAAAAGAGAGTGTGGATGCTGCTCAACTGGCTGAGGAGGAGGTGGGCTCATAGAGCAGGATATTCAGCTTGAACCAAGAGGTATTTCTGCCTTCCCAACCGGAGTCACCTTTGAACTCAGCTCCCCCATCACCCCCATCCATGCCACTGCTTTCTCCTTCAAGCAGGAAACGGGCAGATTGAAACACTGTGTTGGTGGCTTTATGTTGTTATCTCCTCTGACAAGTAATGTTGGCTGGATGTGGTCTTGCTAAGTGACAGTTAATATTTCTACATACGAGCTAGTTCAAGTGTAAGGCAGGCAGAGATAAGGTCAGACTGCAAACACCCATCAAAAGATGCCATTGTTTGGTTTGGGTTCAGGTTTGCTGCATTTTGTTTGATAGTGCCATGAAAAATGTGAATAGGAGCTCTGTCCTTGGGTTTTTCTGAATGCATGTGCTGATAAGACAGCTGTAGGGGAAGACAGAGAAGCACTTGCAGCTAAAGAGGGTAAGCGATTTACAGGCTGCATTCTTGATGTAGGTACAGGATGTTTTAACAGCTTTATTATCTGATAGCACTGGAAGTTTCAAGGCTATTCACTTTAATGCAAAATTTAATCCAATTTTCATATAGAAATTTTCAAGGGTTTTGTACACTGAATCCACACATGGATTTATTTCAGGCAGGAGGAGGACTTTTGTTGAAATAACAGCATCATCCCTTCAACAGGCACAGTTTATGCTATAAAAGAATTAATAGCAGTGCAGATTAATTAATATGAGGAAAATCATTACTAATAAAACCTACTTGTATAGTAGTAAAATGCTTTCTACCCTCAGATTTACAGTATTCTAATACCACTGATGCAAAACCACATCTTTAGCAGACAGTGCAAGCTCTATGGGTAAACCCAGTGCACCAGCTACCTCGCCCCACAGGAAGCTTTATCTATATTCCCCTGTTAGAGGGAAGGTGGGAACAGTGCTCACTTAATTATATCAAAACACAACAAGTTCTACAATAACTTGCACAAACAGCATTTAAATACCTCTCAGCATCAGCAGCTAACAAAATAAGTGGGTAGCAAGTGTTTTGTACTATTTCCCACGGCTGACTCCTGCACTGGCTGATGCTCCTGGAGCTGCATCTCTCCCTGCTTTAATTCTTCAGAGCACAGAGGGGTTACTCCTGTTGACCTGGACCCATCCTGTGTCTTGTGTTTCCTCCTTACCCTACCCACCTCTCTGTTGTGCTTAAATGAATCAGCATGTAGTTTTAAGGTGTGTGTAGTAAACCTAATAACATTTTTTAATCTAGATATGCTTGTCTAACCACTGTCTTCTGTTTTTGCTAGGATAGAGTTAATTTTCTTCTTAGTAGCACTGTATTTTGGTTTCAGTACAGGATTTTTTATGAGAAGGACATTAATAAAATACTAATGTTTTTCGTTGTTACTAAAAAAAATCAAGGACATTCCAACTTTCCATGTTTTGCTGGTCTGCAGGTGCAGAAGAAACTTGGGGGTAATGTAGTAAGTTAGCAAACTCAAACTGGCATTTAGATATGCCAATGAAATATTCCATATCATATGTCATCCTGTTCATTATATTAATGGGTGTTGGCCAGAAGTCTCTCAGGATCTCTCTCTCTCTCTCTCTTTGGGGACTGTGGTCTCTGAATGCATGGTTGTCTCTGTTCTGAATTGCTATCCAGGAACAGGCTCGACATCAGTCAGGAGGTGGTGAGCAATTGCACTGTGCATCATCCATTTCTGTATTCCATTATTACTGTTATTATCATTAATATTGTAATTATTCTTTTATTTCCATTATTAAATTGGTTTTATCTCAACCCATGAGTTTTCTCACTTTTACCTTTCTGATTCTCTCCCCCATCCCATTGTGGGAGGCTGGGCAAGCAGCTGTTTGGTGTTTGACTGCCAGCTGGGGTAAAACCACCACACATTACCTAAAGAGCAAAGGAACCTGAATTTGCCTGTTTTCATATCTCACTGCCACAGCACGCTGATGGGTACAGCCAGTCCTGGGCACAGTTGTCTGTGGTGGCATGTGGTGAGGGTTGCAACAGGGATGGGCTCAGGGAGGGAGGAGATGTTTCCTCCCTTGGCAGGGTTGGGTTCAGCGCTACAACAGAAACAGAACTACAGCTTTACTGCACATCACTGAAAAAAAAAAAAGTATTGAGTGTATTTTAAAGGAAATTTACAGAATGCAAGGCTCCCAGTCAAAAAAAAAAAGCAGTTAATGCATGCTGCTAATATGACTCTAAGTGTTACACACCTTTTGTTGCTATGTATTCTTTTGTACAGCAGATTGAACCTGGTTGCTGAATCTGTTGCAGCACACCACATCCTAACAAGAAGCCACTTATGAAAATGCTGGAGATATAAAAAACCCACACAAAACTCTGACAAACAGTTTCTAATTTGGAGGGAAAAATCTTAAGCTGCTCATAGCCATTCACGCCCTAACTTTGCGTACATGAGTAAAGACAATCAGTAAAAGGACATGAAAAAGTCAGTTAATAGAACTGCTTAAATATATCAACCAGGCTTTAAAAGCTTCTTTAATTTATCTTCACAAAGGATATGGTGTTATTAATATTGGTTTTGTTTATGCATGCCTAGTACCAGCTTGTACCCTTTATTTGTGAGAAAGCATGCTAGTAATGCATAAATAAAATTTTATTCAGAGGTATAAAGTAAAGTGTTCTGATTTTCTTTAATGTACATTTTTGCTAGCTAAGCCAAACTCTTACAGTCACATTATTTCTGGATGGGACTACAAATAGGCTTTGCAAAATGCAAAGAACTTCAGTGAGTCCAGGAGTGTCTTCATCTCCTGCTGAAGCTGTGAATTTATTCCGTAACCACTTACAGTAGTGCTAACTCAGTGCAAGACCTGAGAAGTATAGACTATGACTTTTCATTTCATCCTGTATAAAACCTCTAGTCTATACTCATCCTTTTGTCATTCTGGTCATTATTATTTCTGGTAATTACTGGTAGAGCCTGGAGCAATCCATCTACTGAGAAGAGCCAACACTGCACCTTACAGTGCAGTCTCCTAAGGATGGGAGCAGAAATGTGCTCACAGGCACAGGCTCTTGGTTTGCTTCTTCCTCTAACAGTTGGCACTGAGGACTCAGTGGATGTTGGCTGTGCCCTGTGCAGGGCAGAGCTGGTATCAACCCACGGTCCTGGTTGTGGCCAGCACCTGTGGGAAGAAACACAGCCTTGCCCGGGTTTGGGGCAACCTTGGTAGCACCCATTCCATTGTGGGAACACAGACCCACAGCCAACAGGGTAGGCAGGCTCCCAGCTCCAGACATCATCCATCTCCTGGCCAGCATGTGCTGGTGGGTATCATCTTCTCTCCTGCACATGCTGGGATTTGGCTAAACAACAGTTTGTCTTTCAGAGAGGAACCCCAGACTAACTGAGGGCCTGTGAACAACACAAAAAACTTTTGCTTCTACTGATAAGCTGGTTAACCTGAATAACTAACCATTCAAACTGTAGGGTGCTTTGCCTTGTTTCTTGTTATGCTTTTGACATCCTGCCCAGGGGAGTTGCTTTGTCCCTCTGTCAGCAGACACAGACTGCCTTCAAGCTGCCTTTTGAGTTTCTTCTAAATAAACTGCCCCAAAATTTCCCTGCAGTCATCTTAAATTGTAAGCAGGTGAAGACAAGGACCTCACATCTTCTGTGTCAGTGCAGTGCAGGAGGCTGCCTGGTGCCAACCACATGCAGGGCCTTTGGGCACTGAGGGTTCCTTGCCACTGCCACAAGGACTTGTTAGCCACAACCATTAACTTGGTGCTGCATTTCTCCCCTGGGCTCTTTCCAACTTGCCCAGGTTTCTTCCTGTAGATGCTTAAGCTATCTCAACGCCACAAGCATGAGGTGAGCCGTCTCTCCACTTGGCGCTCAGCCCTCCCTGCCCTCCAAGGATGGACCCAGCGCCGCCAGATACAGCACTGTGGGTTTCGGCCACTGGGCATCCACATCCCCACTGGCCTCACAGCTGGCCAGGACTCAAAGATTTGGCCTACAAAGTCAACCTACATAGAGCAGCCAGCTCACTCCTCACTCCCTGCCTGCCGAGGCTGGGCAACCTGGGCTGATTACTTCCCCCATTTGCCAGGCAGTTTTCCAGGGTCTGTGTCCAATTAACTCTGCCCATCGCTTCCACATCCGTCCGTGAGCATGAGGCCAGGCTCCAACAGAGGGCCCCGGACAAAAGCATGCTACTGGTCCTCTCAGGTGCCACCGAACCTTCCCACTTCCCTCTGGTACAGTATCTGGAGGCTGGGCTGCGAGCTGTTTATGCTTTGACTAAGACATGTGGCTTATTTCAATGAATAATGCAGGTTATGAAACACACGGAGCCATCAGAAAGGTACAGCACAGCCTTCCCCTTGCTGCCTGTGGCATTTCAGGTCTCTCCTGGAAGGAACCTTTGGCACATCTGTGTGAGGAGCAGCTGGAGAGGCAGGGGCTGGACATAACTGGGGGTCATCACATCTGCTCCAGGAATGAGTGACCCCCTGAGCTCCACAGAAATGCCTTGACAATGATGATAATCAAATCACACGCTCCAGGGCTTCAACCTGCAAGGATAAGGAAAGCAGGATTTTCTGCCCCTGCCCACTGCACAATTAACTGGAAGTACATGGAGGCTTTTCATTTGTTTGTGTCTCTCTGCCTTGTCACCCATTTTGAAGGGAAAAAAAAAATAAAAATAAAAGACACTCGCAACTGGGTGGAGGACCCTGAAAGCCATGAAGCGTGTGTCCCACTCACATGCTCTTATTTCCCTTCAGAAGGGGTTTCAGCCTCCCAACCCAATGGCCTGACCTGAGGGCAGGGAATAGATGGGGCAGACACATCCTGCACCAGGTGTTATGGCTTGGCCATCTGACCTTCTGCGTGCCCTTCTCTGTCTTCTGACTCCATCCTCAGCTGTCCCATCAGGAACCTCTTATTATTCCCCCCTTGCATGAGAAACTGAACAAGAGCTTGTGGGCCACATCCACTCTGCAAGAAAAGGCAGAGCCTCGCAGAAATGCACACACATGGGCTGGATGCCTAATATCAATCTTTCTTCTTCTTCCTGAGTGGCACCATGTTATCTTCTACCTGTCAGTAGTGAGGCAGTCGTGAAAAGCTCAGGAGATGGGTAGGAGTCACCATGGAGCTGTGCAGGTCCAGGGTATGGGATGGAGCCCAGCTGCTGGGACACTAATTTAAGGCTCAACACGGGGCAGCCAGTGCCTGGGACCCCTCACTGGACAGAGAGCATCTGCAGCCTCCCTGCGGGGATGTCCTATGGATGAGGCCAGCCAGGGCAGATCTCACAAGATCTCCTTGCCTCCTGAAGGAACACCACCACCCACACAAGGATGCAATCCCCAGGAAATAATGATTGAAAACCAGGTTTAATATAACTCCCACTCTTTCCCTTCCAGCCTTATCTGCCTGCAAATGTTTTCTCAGCACTGACTGATCTGAGTGCTGTTACTGGGTACAAAGCTTGAGATGAAGGTTTTGATGGAGCTTGATTGCAGTGCCAGAAAACCGTTCCCTCAGTTATAGCTCTGATAAATGGATCCCTCTGAGCTTCTGAGTTTAATGTGATTTTTTTTATATTTTATCAGCATGTTCCTGTTCTGGGCTGGTGAGAGAGCAGAAGCCAAGGGGAAGGTATCCAAATAGCATATATTTGATCTGGTTTAAAACAAGGGCTGTCAACAGAAAAAATTCAGGTCATTTGGGTTAAAACCAAGTGCACCAAAGTTTCCAAATTTAAAAATCAAAGTACTGCAGTCTCCTCTTTTTGTCTCTTCTCGGCATTTTGAAGCAACACCACTATTTCTCAGAGGAAAAATAGTTCCCAAAACACTTCCAGCATGTTTCTAGAAAGCTTGCAGGATGCTTTTTCCCAATACATCAGCAAAGGAGATTTCCAGAGGCACCAATCCAAATTTGCTAGTGAGCACTCAGCCTGGGTGCCACCTCTGCACGGCTAGTGAGGACCAGGGCAAGGGACAGTGACATGCCACCCTGCGTGGCAGCAGATGCCCACAGCAGGGCTGCACCCCACCTTGGCAGGACCCAGGCTGGCAGATGCACCATCAGAAGCAATGGGAGATCCATCTTGCAAACACAGCCCTTGGCAACAGCCTTGAAGGCAAGATGAGCCTATCTCATGGGCAATTACCCACTCTGCCCTGCATGTGTCCTGCTGACTCCTGTATTGAGCCAGCAAAGGAATTTACTGTTGTTAGACAAGTTTAAAGTTCACTGATACTTCAGGTGTGTTGTTAAACACTCACCCTGATGGATAAAGGGGGCCTTATTAGGTGGCTGCGACTCAAGCCTGGGGTTGCTCACTGCTGTTCCGACGGACAACCCGATTTCACCAGCCTACAGGAGATGGCACCTGCCAGGAGAACTGCACTGACACAACAGAAATGAAAACCAAGCCCTGTTTAAGTCTTTAGACTTTTCACCTGTTTTTCAGCTGGTGCTGAAGGCAACAGAGCTGCATTGTTACTAGTTTGAGGGGAGACCCAATTGCTGTCTACAACTACCTGAAAGGAGGGTGTAGTGAGGCGGGTGGGTGTCTTTTCTCCCAGGTAACCAGTGACAGAACAAGAGGCAATGGCCTTAAGTTACACTAGGGCAGGTACAGATCGGATGTCAGGAAATACTTCACTGAAAGAGTTCTCAGGCACTGGAATGGGCTGCCTGGGGAGGTGGTTGAGTAACGGTCCCTGGAGGTGTTTAAAGATCAGGTGCTCAGAGATATGGTTTAGTAGTGTACAGGTATGGTTGGACTCAATGATCTCAGAAGTCTTTTCCAACCAGGAGATTCTATGATTCTAAGTGTACCATGGCACTTTGACACCAGCAGGAATGGCTCTTACATCATTTTTTTCCTGAAGCAGAACACTCCAAATCCAGCTGAACACAACAAGCTGATCTGCTGTTAAGCATCATGCTGGTATAATATGGGAGACAAGAGAAATCTGATGCAATATTACCTTCAAAGATACTGAAAATTCAAAAAGTTCTCCTAAAAGCCCAATAGAAGTGAAATAATTTTTGACATAATTCCTCTTTGAAAAATTTCTGCTTGATTTCAAGATGATTTCCAATAAATGATTTTTTTATTTTTTTTTTCACAAAAGGAATAAAGGTCATTCAGTAAACATTTATTTCTTTAGAAACCTGGAACTGATGTATAATACACTGCCAAGTCAGCATCTGAAATAAAACGATAACTATTGTACCTTTATTTTTCTTCAGGGAGACCTTGGTTATCAGTACAGTCCTCCATCCCCCTGCCTGCAACCCTGCTCTGCTACACTGCTTTCTGCTACCCAAGAGTATTATTTGCAGTAATTTAGTAAATTGAGCAAAACCACTGGCTGCACCAATATTTATCAATGCCGTTTAAGTATTTATACTTGAAAAAATGTACAGGTGTTTTTTCCATGTTGGATTTTTGAATGGGTTTTTTTCAGGTGAGTGCCAGTGAATATTGGTAGCCAAAAGTTCATCTTTCCCATGATTTCCTGGGTGAATTAGATAACTCAGACTTTAAGTCTCCTATGTGGACAGCTACCAACTTTACTGCTTGTCTGGCACATGAGGAGGGGGACTTATGCACCAGGACCCAACCTGCAGAGCAGGGGGAGCGATTCCTGCTCCCGGCCCCGTGGAAGGCAGCTCCCCCGGGACCACCAAGAGCTGCAGCACTGAAACCCTCCGTGCCAGCCGGTGCCCCCGGTCTGTCCTTCACCTGCTCCTAAAATATTTCTTTCTCTGGAAACATGACTGGTTGGGGATGGGAGTCCCCTTTATTTTTGTACACTGGGCTGGCGCTCACAGCACTCACCTTTAATAAGGAGCAGCCCAAGTGTATTTAAAAATCACTAAATAGCCAGTGGAACAGGGAGCAGACCCTGCTAAAGCACCAAGCTGAGAAGCCCCCTTCCTTGTCCTCTGCCCCACCAGCAGCCGCAGCTCAGCTCAGCCACAGAGCTTGGGTCTCTCCGCAGCCAGGGTTGTCACAACTCGAGTGTTTAGCTTTAGTCCTCTGCCACTCTGCCATGTAAAAGATGAGCATGAAGACATGGACATCGTGGGAGTGTACGCAGTGTCCAGCTGCGTATTTATATATTGATTTCTCATTGCTCGCTTGCAGAATCACAGAGTCACAGAATTGCCTAGATTAGAAAGGACCTTTAAGATCATAGACTCCAATCATTAACCTCATACTGACAGGTCCCTGACTAAATCATGTTCCTAAGCACTATGTCTACATAACTCTTAAATACCTCCAGGGATGGGGACTCCACCACTGCCCTGGGCAACCCCTTCCAATGCCTGAGAACCCTTTCAGGAAAAAAATCTTCCTAATATCCAATTTAAACTTCCCTTGGTGCAACTTGAGGCCATTTCCTCTTGTCCTATCACTTGTTACTTGGTGTAACAGACCAAACCCCGCTCTTGCCAGACAGCTTTTTATGAATGGCATTTTTTAATCATGAAAAGGATATTTAAAGGGAAAAAACAAAACAAAAAACCCACAGATATTTTCAACTCGTTCTCCTTATAAGCATTTTATCTTATCTCTAGATTATATTCCCTTTCTCAATTTTATTTTTTTGCAGAGAATTAAACTATGGTCTGCCCTGGACCAGGGTGTGTTGTGTGCACCCAGACACAGGGGTGTTAGCACCTCCTCAGGCTCCTCTTTTGCATGGGTCAGGCCAGCAAAACTAGCTGCCCAGAAGTTGAAGCTTATTAATCTTTAATACAGCTGAACCATAAATGTACCTGTCCTTGTTTCCTCTTGTTCATTAAATCAACTCCTCACTTTTTGGGATTCAGGAAATGGCATTTTAATTAAGAGAGGAAAAATTCTTTCTATCTGGAAGCAGTTCTCAGGCTAACCACTGCAAAACATATCCCACAGCATTTTACTCAGCAAATGAACGTTATCCAGTTAGTTCCGCCCACAGCTCCATAAAGTGCAGCCCTGCCCACCGACGGCATTTGCCTGCACAAAGCTGCTAACGATGCAGACCCCTTCTGCAGATATTATTTAAAAGTCTCAGTGCAATTAAGTATGTCAAACTCACATTTTCCTTTCCTGGTCCTCAAGCACTGAAAAGCTGTGGTTGGTCAGATGAACCCACACATCTGCTGTGGGACACCCACAGCAGCATCATTGCCTCTGTGCCCCAGGGTCTGCACAGTCACCGCAGGGAGATTAAAAACTAATAAAATGCAACAAATACCTACAGTGGAATAGCAGTGCATGATGAATGCCTGGCAGAATTATGTACATCTGAATAGTCAGTACTGGGCTTCAAATATTAAACCAGAAAATCTTTAAGTTATCAGAAACTGCAGTATCTCTCACTCAGGTAGCATAAAGTTTCCATTTAAAGCATCAAACTGAGATGTCTGCATTTTCATCCTCCCCCAAATTTCTAAGTACATAAAGTTGTACTTCTTGTGCTCCTGAAGGTTATCATGAAGCCATGCTACTCATTAATATAGAAAAAGACACTTGAGGTGAAAAACAAAACAAAACAAAACAAAACAAAAACTGATGCACTTTCTTAGATGTCTAAGAAAATTTTTAATGATCGAACATTTCAAAATTACCTAGCTCAGCAGCCTTAAATAGTTACATATTGCACTTTTATGCTGTAATTTGAAGGTTACCCCATACCCTTTGCAATGTACTTAGTACACAGCACACATTAATATGAAGTTATTTTTTAGGAGCATCTCACTTTCCACCCTACTCTGCAAGTCAGCTGTTTCACTGTCTGTGCTTACTCTATATAGAACAAAAAACATCCATCTACTTTCCTGTTTCCCTTGGCTCTCCCCAAAATTTCTCACTTTACACAGCAAGCTTTCATGGTGTTATGGCCAGCCACAAAATCAAGACAGACAGAACAAGGGCTCAGGGCAGCCCCAGCGAGTTATTGGATCAGGGTACAGCAACAGGCACCAGACCAACAGCTTCAGAGATCATTTATCTCTTAATAATGATACTGTGACAAATACAGACCAGTAGCACTGTCATCCAGGCTGAAACAACAGCAAACCCAGTAATTCACAAATGCTGGGCTAGACTTTGCACCTGGGCACACAAAGACTTACATGGGGGCTGTGGGCAGGCAGCAGGCAGGGCAGGGCAGGGCAGGGCAGCTCCCTGATCCAGCGGCTCGGAGCAGACGACAGGCTCAGGGAATCCCAAATTCCCCATCAGATGATCCTTTTCCACTGCTGAGCTGCAGAAGTGCCATGGGGCTGTGTTTGGCAGCAATCATGCCCCAGCTCTGCTCCCAACTCTGTCCCAGCTGCCCAGGGGGACAGAAATAACCCGTCCCCGCATTTCTTTTGGGGTTGGAAGTTCCCTTTTTGACAGCGTCCTGCTGCAAAGAGTGCCTCCAGGCCCCTGCACACAAAGGCAAAAGAGGAAACAGTGCCTTCTAACAAAATCTCAGGCAAAATTTGAGGTCATTGAGCTTTGCTTTTGTGAAACTTTTTTTTTGTTTTAATCAAACTTCTTTAGAGGAGATGACTCCTACAAAATATTCATCTGACTCATAGAAAAGAATTGCTTTTGCCCAAAAAGCAGATTTTTTTTTTTTTTCCTGCAAGCAAGCCATGTCACCAAGAGACAAAAGCCTCCCTCTGCTCATCTGGGTACACCATTTGCAGGCAATTTCTTCCTCCAGGCTCTTGCCCTGGGGTGTCCTGTCATCTTTGATTGCAACATAACTGGCACACCAGAGGGGTGGAGTGTTTTAATATGTCAACAAGTACTGTGCCTTATTGAACTTTTATCTTTACTAGTCTCCTCGAGGTTAGGGAGACTTTGCTGGACAACACACAGTTCACAACTGATTTTCCAGAAGCCCAATTTGAGGCCTGATGAGAGCTTGGGGAGCGCAAACTCCCCCTGTTACCTTCGAGGTCAGGCAGCGTCCTGCAAAAACAAGCCATCACGAGGGCCCAGCCCCATCCTATAAAAGCTATTTGCTTGGCAAAGGCTTAACCAAACATAAGGGACAAGTCACTGTTCAAGCATGAAGGCATCTCTCTGATAAGTCATCTCTTAATGCCATGTTGCACTAGTTGTTTTCAAGGCTGCTTCCTTTTGTGTACACATCAGTAACAGCAACTAATTTCAACAGGTGATGAAAAAGCTGGCTTCACTAAACCCTATGACTCCTCAGTGGGTAAAAAATACAGAAAAATAAGTATAAAACATTGGTTTATAACAGGCACCATTGATTTTTTCTAGTGAGCAGAAGACGGCTTTACACTCGCAGAGGCACTCGCTGCCTTGGCACAGGAAGTTGAGAAAGGGACACAGCAGCTATGGCCCCTGGAGCTGCTTCTCCCCATTCTGGGGCAGGACCCACTGCCCCGGTGCCACCCCTCTTGGGTGGTGGCACCAAGCCAGGAAGAAGCACTTGCTGATTTTCTATTGTCAGCTTTGCATCTAATTTGGAAATGAAAAGCACAGCCTGACAGGGCACCCTTTAGAAGTCTCTGACCTTCACCTATGGCGTGTCAGTAAGCTCTGCTGCCAGCTTTTGGGGCTCTGAGACACCCCGGGTGGGCCTGTCTGTAACCCAAAGAGGCTTCGTCACCTCCCAGGGGATTACCTCAGCGCATGTGTCTGAGTCCCACCTGCTGACACCGATGGAGATCAAGTGTCTGCCAGGTTCTCGTGATGTTTGAATAGTACCAGACAAGACTTCAACGCGCACCCTTAAGACACCATGCATCGAAAAACCTGTGCTTTTAGCATGAGTCACTTGGGAGAAGATGTTGATGCTGACATAAGGAATAGTAACAGTCAGGCAAAGACCACTACAGGTTAAAAGTGTACTGCTAAGGACAGGAGAGCAAAATACTTTGCTAAGGATGTATAGCACAGGTTGAATTCACTCTCTTCAGCTACCTCTAGTATACTACAGGCATTCCACCAGTGAAACCCTGGTTGCTAACAGCAGCCAGTTTCTCAAGAAAAGTTCCCAGCTTCCTTGCAAAGTCCTGCAAAGTCTCAGCTGTGTCATCACAGGGAAAAAAGTCACAGCAGTGTGAAGGGGACCTGTCGTTCCCTGCCTCACCAGCTGCTTCCTCTCTTCATGTGACAGATGTTTCCAGATCCTGGAAATAGTCCTGCTGCAATCCTATTTCTCAGCATGGTGGGCAACCTGTCCTGTACATTCAGTATGTGCTGTTGTACAGCCATACTCTCTCCTTGCTTTATTTTCCATGCAGTTCCTCATGACATGTAAGGTACAATGTGCAGTGTGCATCAGCGGAAGAGACATCATTTCCCCTTCTTCTCAAGTAAGTTATTTCTCCAGCTTTATGTTATCTCTATTCCTAAATACAAAACAACCTTCAACATCTACCATTTTGGGGAATTCTAAATCTGGAAATTTGGAAATTTTGCTGGACTGCACAAATCAAGGTCCTGTCACCTCCTCTCATAAATTGGACAGTGCAACACCCTGATACCTGGAACAGCTTTTCCCCAATCTCTCAGTGTGAATTTATCCTTTTGATGAGGGGTTCAAACATTACACAGCACCTGCCCCAAAGGAGGTGCTACCGCAGTGCTCTGCAACATTACTTGGTATTCTCTTTGCTTCTGAAAATAGCTCCTTAGCCATCTACTCATCGCATTTCTCTTTGTCACCACTGCATCACATTACAGATCCCCATGGCCTGGAGCCGAACCTGTGCACACAAGCCTTTCTCCTCCTGTGCCAGCTCTAGGAGGACAGACTCTCAGCTTGTAGCAGAAATTCTTATTTGACCCCAAAGTGCGTGATGCTGGTACTCCATACTGGCAAATTTTATCTCATTTTTGTACTTTGAGGCCTTTTGCTTCTTTCTGGGTCACCGTCCTGTTCTCCTCTGCATTGACAATGCTCCCTAAATCCTTGCCAGTGCCAAACTTCATCAGCACATGCATCCTGTTCTGGGGCCACTGGTTAAACACGGTCCCCAGGACCCATCCTTGTAGGCCTTTGCTGCCTTGGGCATGTCCTGAACAGCCCACAGGTACTGTCCTGCCCCTCCTTCCCCATCACCTTCATCTTTTCCAGTGCTGGGCATCAGGCAGAGGTGTCCTCAACACCTCCAGCAACAGCCAGGTGATATGATACATCACCCACCCCGCCATGGTCAGCAGGCTGGAGTGACTCCTTCTCCAAATTTTGGACACCTTGGTCCCCAAGGTCCTGACAGAGCCGCTTCCTCTATCTCCTGCATTTGTGCATGATGGGCCACACGGGTGGCTGCCCTGAAACCAGACCAAGGCTGGCCAGAAGCTGAATATAATTTTCTTTTATTGCCTCTAGTTTTCATCAAAATCTGATTAGCAGCACATAGACGCCAGTCCCAGACCCATTTAAATTGGCTGTAGCCAGTATTAATGCAGCACGCCACATCATTACAGTCCAGCAATGCTATAATCCTTATGGAAAAGTACTGGAGCACACACGTAGAAAGCCAAAACTCTGACACACTGTGCTCCGTGGTTGACTGCTGGGAATCGCTCACATGCAACAATCACAAGATGCTTCTCAGCCCAAGGGGGATTTTTGCCCCCATTTTCTTTCACTTTTCTTGCTTCTCCTTCCCTCTGCCCCAGACTGTGCAAGAAACATCACTGAGTTAGTGCCAAGCTTTCACACTTGAGATGCTGCTGCTAAGTTAGCTGTAAGGGCTGGAACAGCACCTCTTTTTTGGGAGCCCAGGAGAAGCATCCACCGGCAGCTCAGTCCTTTCCAGCTGCCACCCCACAGCCCCAGCACAGCCCTACTACCTGTTATTTGCTGTGCCCAGCACATCAGCCAGGGCTGCCATGGCAGGGATTATCACTCCCCAGTCAGAGGAATGCTGGAAGAGAATGCATCTGCTTTATCTATTTCTTTGGAGCTTATTGTGGAGGAGATTCACTTTTGTTAAAATAAAATATTTAAAAAAAAAAAAGGAAAGAAAAGAAAAGGAAAAGAAAATAAAAGAAAAATCCCCATGGATGAAGGAAGGGAAATACAGGCTGGGCAGCAAGAAAGAAAGCAGCAAGAAAGAAAGCAGCTTGTGTGCTTTGTGCTGTCTGGCAAGCCCTGGGACTGCTAACTTTGTCAGGGTAATGTGATTTTGAAGGCTAAGGCTGGTGAGAGCAGGCTTCACCTTTGCTCAGCACGCTGCTCTGGCTCTGTGCTCACCTGCAGCCTCTGCTCTGCCCCATCCCACCAGGAGCTGGTGGGGGGCAGATTTTGTCACACATGCAGAAATACTCCCCCAGCATGGCAAGCCACTATTAAGAACAATTATATAAACTCTCTTCTAGCCTTAATGCTCAAACTTTGTAAAGTTTGAAGGTCAAAAAGAAAAAAAAATTCCCCAGAAAGTTGGAAATTGGAACTGACAGAAACATGGCACCCATCCAGGGTCCTGTTCTTACAGGCAGCAGAGCAGCAACTGCTTTGCTGCCAGCTCCATGGCCGTGGCTCCATGAGGGCAGTCAGCTGGGAGTCGGGTGCTCTGGCTTTGACAGCCACCCTCACCCCTACTTTTGGGCACTCCCCACTCTGCTGTGTCCCAATATCTATCTCTGAGGTCATGTCCCATGCTCACTAGGATTCCCCCGTCGCAATGAGCCCTCCAAGGCTGCTTTTGCAAGATGGGCAGCACACAATTGCAGCAGGAGACATTAGATCCTCCTGTTCCAAAGAGAACAGGCCTCGAGTGCCCAGCTTGGGCCACCCTTAAGTCAGCTTAAACTCCCAAGCCTTGCTGTCCTGAGGCGTTTGCAGCAGCAACAGGATAGTTTTTATTTTAAAGCTGGAATCAGTGTGCTTCAGCAGCAGCCAGGGTGTAGTGCCCGTGATGGGAGGAAGGCTTCCTCAGGCTCCCCTCCAGCTGTGGGTACCTCCCAGCCATCTGGTGGAACCAAGGAGGTTGACCCTCCCCAGGGATCCCCTGCTGCTGCACCAAGGAGGACACAGAGATCTGCCCTCCCAGGCAAGGTTTCTCTTCAATCTTTCGCTTGCTGAGCCCCACTTGGGTGCTAAGCAGTTAAGAAAAAAAAAGAAATAAAAGTTCTTCTAGGTTCTTGCATTGTTTTCTGCCCCGAGGCTTCCTTTTCTGGGGTTACCTTTTCCTGAAAGATTACACTGCTGAAAAAATAGAGATGCTAATGCCTTTTTTCCACATGTATCAGCAAAATCACAGTTAGCTAACAGGAAGGTTCTCTGTGTGACATCCTTTTCCACTTACATAAAGAAGTAGCTTCTGCAATTTCAGAATTATGTTCTAAACTTTTCTAATGAACTAGGAAACCCAGATAAGTTCTGTTCTGCCTCAAAATATACTGCTTAGTAAATGTGTAAGCCATGTGAATCTGACTTCAAACTATCATAAACATATATGTATTTTGGAGGATGGCTTATGACATAGGTGTGTGCAGATACCTGCTTCTTATGAGAGAATGGAGACACTGACAGAGTTAATATTTTTAAAGAAGAGTCTTCAAAGAGCCTTTTTGCCTGAGAAATTCTGATGTAGGCCAGTGAGCAACAAAGAAGGAAAGGTGACCACTTTTTTTCATCCATTTCTTCTGTAGGTTGCTTAATAGTAGAGTTTGGTGAGAAAGCAGTGAAGATATAATGTAAAGGAGAAGGTGGTTTTAATAGCTGTGGGATATCAATATTATGGGGGAAAAAAGTAGAAATGAATATTTTAATGTGGAATGGACAACTCAGAAACATATAGCCTTAGCAAAGAAAGAAGATGTAGTTGTACTTTCATCTTTCAATCAGTGCATTGCCACTTTGATTTTATTCCCATGAATTTTCTACAAGTATTTTCTCACTTTCATAGGGAAAGTAAGATGCCAGGAAGTTAAATGAATAGTCTGTGGTCAAAAATAATATTGATTGCACCAGTATCAAAACTCAATTTATCATCCTGGTGACAACTTTATTCCTCACAAGTTGAGCATCCTGAAAGAGAAAGCTACCAGTTCTCAAAGAAATTGTGGTCACTGTAAAGCAGTTCCAAGTGTTCTGAGATATTCATTTTTCATCCCTCTGAGATAAGAACTCCATGTTTTCTTCTTACTTTTATCCCTGAATGTATTTAAAAGATGTGTAGACATGGCACTTAGGGACGTGGTTTAGTAGTGAAGTGGCAGTGTTAAGTTTACAGTTGGATTCAATTATCTTAAAGTTCTTTTCCAACCTAAATTATTCAAAATATTTTGTGACAGAAAGTCATCTTCACATGCAAAACCATGGTTGGTATGTTCTAAAGCAGTGGAATACACAGCAGGTAGTCCACACCTACTTTGGACTCTAGTGTCGACGATCTGTGGTATTGTGCCATCCCACCTCTACCCCTCACTTCCCCATGAGAAGAATGGAGACAGTAACTCATTGAGTCTCAGCTGGGAATTGTTATTTCCTCTGTTTACTGCGTGCATGGCAATGACTTTGCAACTGGAGGAACAGCAAGCGTTCTTCAAGATATTTGATATCAAACCACAACCTTTCAATCTGCTTCCTGAAGAAATTACTATCTTGAATTTTCAGCTTTCCAGATTCCCTGTCAAGCATATTTCCAGTTTTATGAAGTTGTCAAAGGATGCAGAGAAATAGTCTTATCTCCTTTAACACTGATACTGTCACAGTAAACAGAAGACTATTAGCAAGCCATCTTATTTGGAAGGCAGGTGAACATATGTGGTGGCTGGAAAGGTGACCAGAAACACTGACTGGGGGCTAGTGCTGTACTGACAAAGCTACTGAATGGTTTAATTTCTCTCAAATTAATTTCCCTTAGAGTTTTCTCAGGAGAAAACCTCTTACACAAAGTGTTAGCTCAGAAGTACTCTCAGGCAAGAGACAGCATGGCCCAGGTTTGCCTTATGGACCTGTTACTCAAAACCCTTTATTACTAGCAACAGAATGAAGATCCTAATATTTATTTTCCTAGAAAACAAGCCATTGACTAGTTCTATCAACTCAGTTGCTTTGTAATGATACTTGTAGTCACTTCCTTTACACTTCAGCAGTCTGTTAAACTTTGACAGTCAATAATTTTAAAGTGCAAACAGCCACCCTCTGATGACATACATGGATCTGTAGAAGCATAGCTTGAAGCCTTTCTAATTTTAGCTTGTTTCAGTATACTAGAAGTTTCTAGCATTAATCATCCAAGGAAGATACTTTACACACCACAGTGTCACAAAAAGCAGCATGCGGTTTTGGGTTTAATTGCAGTGCATTGGGTTGATTTTGCATCCACCATTTCCTGAAGCACGTGAAACGCCGGGTACCAGGCACACCCCATTAACCCACTGCAGTTGCCTTACCCAGCAAAATACAAATGATATAAAAATGCAGACAGTATGTTCTCAAATGCATTTAAGTCACTAGTTCACATATTTTTGCTACTGCTTTGTAGTTAAATACTTAATTCTTTTCCTAGTCACCCTAAATTACTGCAGAATGTATTAAGTTTACATAAGCAGAATTAGTGTTATAGCCAAGATCACTGAGCAGCCGGCAGCTTTGAGTTTACCCTTTGCATACTCACAACCTCCTCTTCGCCTGGCAGGAAAGACAATCAGCACATGATAAAAAGCACTGTCCCAAGGAACGCACCAAAGAGCTGTCTTGTGAGTAGGACCATCAGCTATCCTGTTGCCTTTTCACTACACACTGAGCATAACCTCAGCCATCAGCTGAAGAGCAGGGCAGTGCGTCACTCCTGTGCAGGAGGCTTAGCATTCCTTGCATTCCCTGAGGGGCTTTCCAGATTATACCCTCTCGAGAAGACTGTTGCCATATTTCTGTCTTAACAAGTAATACCTGCATATGTAAGGTGTGCTGCAGGTTTTGTTTCAAGCCCAAAGCTTCTGGCCCTGCCTGATGTGCTGAGTATGCTCAGGCTCTTTTTTCTGCACAAAAGTGGAGCCCGAGGTTCACCGGCCGCACAAAGCTCAGACAGCCTGGGGATATGTCAAGGCTATCAGGAACGCGCCGGCTGTTGCACAACATATGCTCACCACGTTGGATTTATCACATTTCCAGAGCGATTAACAGTTCTGTTCTCATTTTGTCTACCATGCTGCCCAAAGTCCAGCCTTTTGCTCAAAACTTATGCAGTGATGACCAGCACCCCAATTCAGCTGTTGGGGAGATGAGGAACATTTTTCCCCAGGAAGAGTGATTACTTGCAAGAATGTAAGAAATGGTCAGATCAGTGGCTCACCTAACCTGATACTCAGCCTTTGAAAGTGGAAATGGGCAATGTTATTTAGGGACAGCAAGTCTGCTGTATTCCATTTCTTCTGCTCCCAATCCCCAGCACCCACAAATCATTGGATTAGGGATATTGATGGACACATCCCAGGTTGTAGTATCCACTTATGGACCTCCTGTTCCTGACATTTCCCAATACCTTCTTGGGCTTTTTGACATTATCAGTCTCTACAACACCCTGTGACAACAAACTCCAGAAGTTGCCAACCCACCATATTAAAAAGTACTCTCTTTTCCCTCTTTTACACTGATCTGCTAATTTCATTGTGCATACTAACTGTGTATAATAATTTTCATTATATTGTGGGATTTTTTGACTAATACTTCTGCATTCATCTTATTCACTGCCTTTATGATTTTTGTAAATGCCTCAGCTTCCTCTCCAAATTTAAGAATCTTTTCAGTCTCCTCATGGAGCAGCTGTTTCATCCTCTCTAATTGTTGTTTTCTCTGTACCTCTTTTTAGGCCACTACATCTTCCCTGAGATACAGAGACCAGACTGTACAAAGTGCTCAAGATGTTAACTCAGCAAGGCTCTATATGGCTGCAAAGTCATCCCGTCCTTCTGACAGAGCCCAGCATTTTCCTGGCTGTTGGCTGCTGCTGCATGTTGAGCTGATGATTTTGGTGAGCTGTAAGTGAGGACTCCAAGGTCCTTTCGTCAGCTGGACCTGCCAGCTCTGAGCTCAGCATCACCTACGGGTGTAAGAACAGCGCAGACAGAGCACACTGCTTCCCCATCCATCCCTTCCCAACAGCTGGAACTTTAGATGTATCCTGGACAAAAAAATGTACCCACTTAGGACATTCAGGAAATCTCCACAATTTTTCATCCACTTTATTTGTTTAGTCATTGTTCAAGCACTTACCATATAGGAGAACTCAACCTGAAAAGCCAGCCTATTCTTTCTCAGAGTTAGACATAAACTTGTGGTTCCTTTGGAGATTATTTTGTCCATGAAGCTACAGGTTACTTTGGCAATAAGCATGTCTTATACCTTCCCTGCCTCTATAAGCAGGTTTTATAACTCTCATAAAAAGTAGTTGGACAAGGGATTGAAATCCAAGCTCCTTCCTCCTCAGTGAACTTCCAACCAGCACTTATAGCATGAACGTGGATTAATTGTCTCTGCCCCTCTGGCCCAGGGAATGCAGATGGACCCAAGAAGAGTGACAAGGCTTTGGTAGAAGGGACCGGAACATCCTCGTGGTTGGGGTCTTACACACAACACCAGAAACATCTGCAGGAATGTAAGGCAAAGTGAAGGACTTTGCATAGCCTACAACTGTAATGATGGAGAAAACGTAACTTTACAGATCTTAGCACAGTTTGCTCAAGTTAAATTAATGCTTTTGCAGACAAAGAACAGATCCGACAGAAATGGCATTTATTTAAACTGCTGTACAATGGAAATCTCAATCATTTTCAAAAGCCATCTGAGGGAGAAGTGACTCACATAGCTTGTATACAGGAAGCCTCTTTGCAGTTTTCAGTGCTGAATTTCTTTTTCTCTGAATATGTCATTTATGTGAGTGCAGTCAGTTGTTGAGTGGCAGCAATGAGTTTGGCAGTATAGAGACATGGAGAAAGACATGGTTCCTGCCCTGAGGAGCTTACAGTCTAAAATATGACATGGACAGCACTATTCCAACATATAAGAATTAACCAAAATATCATCAGTCAGATATAAGAAGACCCACTTTAAAAAGCAATTGGAATACCAAATATATATATAAAGGCCACAGGTAGGACAGAGTGGTGTCTTTGTTCTGTTATGTATTTATATCTTCCTAAATCTACAGGCATAAAAGGTAGTGATGGTTTGCTTGAGAGGGTGATTTTATTTTCTTTGGCGGGGCTGCTCCAGTTTTTGCTTCCTGAAGAAAAATAAGGGAAGTTAGGTTAGAACTTAGCACTCATTCTGTGATTTTACATATCCAAACACTGGACAACATTGGGATTAATTAATTCCCATGCAACAGATGAACCCAGATTTGGGAGAGGTAGTATGAAAAAAGTGACAGATTTTCTGTTCTGTTGAGGCACTGAGTCTCCACATCAGCATATGATTGGTGAAATCTATGGCCACTACCTCAGAGGCAGAGTTAGCTGGGAATTCTACTGGTTCTAGAAAGGGCATATCACACCGTGTCCGCCTTCAGGAGGGAATCCCGCCACCCAAGGGAAAACCTGCTAGAAATTCCAGCTTTCTTGTAGGTTAACAGTTTTTCACTAGTGATTGTCTGATCTTTATTTCTGTGTACAGAAGAAGAGACAATAGGAGGAAGAAGAAAACCTGAAAATTCAATTTGAAACCACATGCTGACAAAACTTGAGCAATGCTGAATGCTCATACATCTATACAAGCACAAATTCTGCCTCCCAGATGCTTCCTGGTTTGCAGTTTTAAAATCACATTTGGCCTAGTTTATAAGGTAATCAGAGAAATTTTATAATGTGTTGTATTTCTGGTTAGGTTCCTCTCTCTTCCCCAGTAATTTTTTTTTTTTTAACATTACAACTAAATTTGAGAAACGGCTTCATTTGAGACATGAAGCTCCAAAAAGTTTAAGTGAAATCAGTAGCTGAGTAAGAGAGAAGAAGGACAAATTCTTATCCCAGATGAAAGAGAAGCTGCAATGAGTCTGACAGTGAAGTGTATTTTTGTCCCATCAGTTAGAGTTTGTGCATATGTACTGACCACCCACGCAGTACACGCCTAGCATGCTGCTCTTTGCATTGCTCACACAATGGGGGCACAGCAGAGAGCTAGGGGGAACCGTAGGAAGATGTTAAGGAATATGCCCAAAGCAGATACCAGAAGGCAGGCAGGGAGGTGAAGGCTGTAAGAGCGATGGGGAATGGATTGAAGGGCCTGCAGTATTTAGTGGATATTAGGGATCACGGAGACAGCTGCGTAGGAAAGTCAGGTTCATGGGTGCCAGGGGAATGGGGAAAACCAACAGGCTCATTAAGGGCAATAGTTCTGACCAACTGTTACGTGTCAAATGCATAATACCTCTCTTGGTTTGGTATGTTCTTTTCATTCTTGCCACTGAATATAACAACAATACATACAAAATTTCAAGTTTATGTTGCTTTAGGAACATTTAGAATCTATGATAGATATTTTAATAGTTACCTGAAAACCTGTTCAAGAAAGAATGTGTCATAGGGAAGTGTACTAAGACTCTTCTTGCTCCTCCACGTTTTCCTTGTCTTCTCCCTCTTCCTGCTTTTCTTCTTCTTCCTTTTTTTACAGAAAATAGTTGTAGTTATCATGTAGCTATCCTTACCAGTTGAAGGAAAAATAAAAAATCTTGAAATGCAGAGCTCTGCTTTTGCAACTGTTCCATTTCTAGTAAATGCAATATTATTTGATCTTAAAAAATAGAACAGAGAAGTAATATATAGAGCTTCTAATCTTAACATGTCAGGGCTCTAGCTTTGTGGAGTTAATAGGCAAGAGCCTCTTCTTAGAGAGGTTAGAACACTATACATAGTTAAGCTGTAAATAAATGTTCAAGACCAAAATGAGAATATGAAATATATGTAAATATGACCAAAAGTTTAGTATTTTTAATTATACACTTTCTTGGAGCAGTAAACAAGTCAAAATTCATGGCACGGGAACTAGACTCCTGAATAAACTAAAAATCATTTGGAGTCAGATACACAGCCTTGTTTCTGTTTCAAAAGTTCTTATTTGTCTCTTTTGTGTAGGAGAAATGGCACAATTTAATGGCAATAGTCCTTTGCTTCAGTCAACAAAATGAGCAGTTATCTGAAAGCTAGCATTTATGTAATGCACACAAAAACCTGTGTTCATTGTCTTTTGAGAGCCAGTAAATTAAGATTTAAAGTGTAGTTCTACTCTGAAAAACAACTGAAAATTGCAGTGTAGGTTTTTCTGCTCCTTCTCTTCCAGCAAACTCTTGTTAAAAGGCACTCCTTCTGTGTGTATAAACAAAATTTATCTCAAAATGTCATACCTCCATATACCACCTAGACTACAGAAATTACAGGAATTTCTTCCCGGTGTAATCAACCAATCAAAGAACACATAATTAGTTTTCAGTCAGGACTGCAGGTAGTATATGAACAGAACAGACCTTAAGTTTTCCTCTCAGACACATACTGTCTGTACAAGAGTCATATCTGAGTCACTGAAGAAAAAAATCCCATTTAAACACGTGCTTGGGAATGGACCTGATTCCTGGTTGGAACCATTGTTTTTCAAGCAAAACCATTGCACTAAGGGATCATTCCTACAAAACCAGAAAAGTAATATGAATGCTGGCACAGGTCAGCTGGATTGGAAGTTCTTGTGCCAAAGGAATATTAACCTCTTTTGGTATCTTCCTCCAGGAAAGCACCCTTTGAGACAGGGCCAGGCAAGCCCACAGACAAGCAACAGCTTTCAGATATTAACAACTTCAGTTCAATATTCAAGTCAATGACCTTTTACAGAAAAAAATGGGTATTTTTCTTGCTCAAAGCATTAGTTATTGGTGCCAGGGTGCACTAATCAGCCTTAACGGCCCTCATCAGCCTAACCGGGAGCCCCCACATTTGACCCATGGGTCCAGGAGCTCCATTTCAGCTGGCAGGTCCACAATGCACAACTCTGACAGCAGGCATGTGTATGTATACCCATGTACATATGCATGTATTGCAGTCTGGAAGATGTGAATGTGCCCTCTTACTAATTGCAGGTTTGTAGTGGAAAATAGCCTAGAGTAATAATTCGTTTTACAGGGGAAACTGAAGAAATATTCAAGGCATAAAGTTACAATGCTGGGCAAAGCAGTAAAGTGTATAAGGATTTGTGCCTGTGTCTTACAAATTCTGGCAAAGAAAATATTTCCTTTATAGGCAGAACTGCCTAAATTGTCAGAGTTACTCTTTCACACAATGCTGAAAATGTAATCAGCATGGTGTGAGTTAGTGATTGTCAAAGATAATAATCATCTTGGGAGTCTACGGCAAATTTTATTTAAGAATCTGTGAAAGACAGTTTCTCTTCCATTTACAGTTTTTAATGATTAAAGGCCTATCTTTATTCCCATACAATAAAACTATGACATGAAAAATAATTATGTCTAGCAGAATAATACTAGTATATTCAGTTTAATAAATAAGAATTTACTAACTTTTTAGTAAAGCAATGAGATTGAAAAGGAATTAAATGCACACAAGCAAAAGATGAAAGCAAAATGTCCAAATATACCATACCTCTGTTGCTGCATGTTCTTCCTTGCTTTCCTACATAAGAGATACAAAAGAAAATGTTTAAAAGATAGATCAAAGGAAGAACACCAGAGAAAGAATACAGGCAAAACACAGCAGAAATTAAACACTGAATTTAGGAAAATCATATGGAATTCAGTGGATTTGTTTTGAGATAATGATGTCCTCCAGATTAACTCACAAAGCACATTTGAGCTAAGCTTTTACTTTGAAAAAAGGCCATACAAAAAACTAAAAACAGCTCTCTTTTTTCTCAGTTACTTCCAATCCAATCTGCTTCATTGACAACAATGCATTAGAGCTGGAGTTTTGTTTGCTTTTTCAAGTGGTTTTGGTTTTGTTTGTTTGGTTTTTTTTAGTAATTAGCTGGTCTGCAAAATGAAAGTCAAATCAGCATTATACAGAGTCTTATCTATGATATATATCATCACTCAGAATCTGGCTTGCAGTTCTGTTAACCACTGTAGGGTGGAACAGATGCCTTGGCTCAACAGTACTGGAGAATAAGAAATAATACAAGCTGGTTTTAGGCTGTAGATTAAGCAAAAGTGATGAAGAGAAGAGAGAAAAAAATATACATGTACAGTGAATAGAATTCAATGTTAGATAACAAGCTGGTTATTAGAGAGAAGAGCTAATCTTACACAAAATCCCAAAGAGAAAGGGCAAATGGAACAGTATCATGCAGAAGGTAGGAGTGGTTGATAGGATTTTGCATAGAAGGAGTTGAGATGAGGAAGTGAGCTGCAGTTTACATCTGACCCGGAGAATTGCTGAGACAGGATTCAGAGTTACATTATAATATGAACTTTGAACACGTTTCTAAAATAATTCTGCCCTGAAGTGAGCCTAATCTGTACTGCAAACTGATTTAACTGGGACACCACTTAAAAAATATTCTAAACCCTAAGCTAAAATTTAAAGTTAAAATCAGATTGTAAAGACAAAGACAAACTATTACCATCACATCTAGTGACCAGCAGAGCCCTTGCTGCGCCATGGGCATAGGAGGTCACAGTCTTCTCCTCAAAAAAGTAAAAAAAAAAAGGGACAGACAAAGCAAGAAAAAGGTATACTATATCCAAACAAAAAGGTTCCTCAAGATTCTCCATCAGAGGATGGGGATTAGGAATGAGAAAAAGATTAGGAAGAAGTCAAGGATAAGATTGATGAAGCTTGATGAAGTGATTAGGGAAGGAAAGTATGGAACAAGTTTAAAATGAAAAAAAATTTATAATCTAAAGAAATCCTAGTGCAGCTGTCCCTTGGTGACCCAGGCTGAAAGCTGTTTCTGTCACTTACTACTGGATCTGTGTAAGCACCTTTCTGTTTCCACATCTGCTCTGGGCTTTCCTGGATGCTCGTGTGAATAAGGGACCAGAGCCGCTGAAGCCTCGGCAGTCTAATCTGAGGTGTGTGAAGAACAACCTGTGGCACTGTGCACTTATCCCTGTCACTTTCAGGAGGCCACTTCTGACTTAAGAGTTTTGTTTTTCAGACAGTTGGGGTCTTTTTCTGGTTTTCTCAGGGTCATACCAGCCTGAGACAAAAAGCTGGAGCTTCTGGACTCCTGCATTTCCCAGCAAGGGCAGAAGAAGCAGCAGGGGAGGGCTGCAGCCTCCAAACATACCCACATTGACCATTGGCTGCCGTTCCTGCTACTGAGGCGTTGGAGGAGCCTTCTGAAATCTGAGACCCTCCATGCAGCTCAACAATTAAGACAGTCACAGTTTATTTTGTCATCTGTCTTATGCTCATTGGCAAAGACCGAGATATCTTTATCTCGCCAAGACTCTTCTAGAATTTTTCCATAGCACTAGCATTTCTCCTGCAAAGTCACTGGAGAAAAGCTGGCTGGGCTACACGCTACTCGAGAGAGACATTTTTAGGCTGGTTTGAAACTGAGTGCTAAACAATGCCAAAATGCCAGTAGTAGATTCCTACCGGTATATTAATTCAGAAGCAGAACATAAAACTGTGATGATGTTTAAATTACGGTGTTTTGATTTGAGGGTTTGTCAAAAGAGTAAGTTGACACTCCAAAAGGGACCTGACTAGTGTTCAAAAGATGCAACTGTTTGGCTGCAAAACAAAGTGGGCTGCTGAGAAAAAGGTCACCCTTTCAGAACTCAGTAGACACAGACCAGCTCTTAATAAGCTAGAAGAAAAAAAATACATGGGTGGGGAGAGGACATGGAAAACATCTCTTCAGTGTGGTCAAGCAGTCAAACAAGATGTGCTGGGCTGCAGAATGAGAAGAAGAGTGGGAAATACTGAAAGTACTCTGTTGATACTACATGTATCCTTTAGGACCTGACATCCAATGGCAATATAACAGTCTTTAAAAGTATTTAACTTCATAAAATCCTGGTCAGGTAAGGAAATGTTATTCTAGCTCTCTTTTATAAGGGTAAAATGAGATACAGAGACAAAAGGCAGAATTAATCTTACTGTAGCTGCCTCAAAGTTATTCTTCTCATCTAGATTTACCCTCTTGTGTGCTGTCTGTAGTGAATGAGAATACCAGAATTTCTACAGAATGACTCATGCCGTCCCATGTGAAGTGATAATTGGGATGAACTGTGGCAAGGCACACAGATGACACATCACTGAATTGATTTGTCCTAGGTGACATGGGAAGTGGGTGTTGGAACAGGGTGAAAAATGCTTTTTGTGCATCTCCCAACAGGAGCCTCTGGTACCTGCAGTGGTGACTACCCTCTCTAAAAACAAGTGGGACAGAAGCAGTGCCTTTTTAATTCCCCTAGGAGTTAATATACACCTGGCATGATGAAGGTAGGTATCAGTCAAACTATTTCAGGAAGACTTTTTCTCCTCCTTATGTGAGACCATGTAAGAACATTTTGACACTGCCAAGACTGTGCAGGTGAAAGGGGAGGATTTGTAAGACTGCTCATATTTTTATGCTCTCATCTATTAAAATGCAATGTCTTCCCTGGTGCTCTCTCTCTCTCCTCTGCCACTCCCCTCCCTGTAAAACTAAAGGAAAATACATTTTCCATTTAGAGCTCCAATCCATTCTGTGAGAAATGGATCAAGGTGCTTGTTGTATAGGAGTGGTGTTGCATTATGTCATTACAAAACCTCTCATACACAGCTGCTTGACACATTTGCAGACATGTTCCAGCATTCTGTTCTCATTTGAAAAACATTAGAGTAAACTGCCAGCCAGAATGGTAAGTAACCTAATCCAGCCAGGGGATGCACTGCAGTTGTATGCTGGGCTTCTCTTAAGAGCCAAGGAAAAAGGTATTTGATGGCACTCACATGTCAGCAGGATATAATTTAAGGAGAAATTTCAGTTCTCACTGAGGATTGTCTCTCCTCAGTGCCATTTTGAAATTTTAAATGGCACTTCCCAGTGCCAGAGGCTTGCATGAGGCTGTGTAAAAGGGTGCTTTTCCAGCCTAACAATGACTGGTTCACTCATTGTTAAAAAGCATAATGGTGAAAGGCTTACAGCGAGGTGCTTCCTCTGGGAAAACATTGCAGTTAGATGGAAAAAACCAAACCAAAACAAAACACATTTGTTTGGGTCTTGAGTGAAAGAGATTATGCATTTGTGACAGATATTCCACTGGGACCATCTGATCTCCAAACCACAAAGAAACTCGACCAGTGTAAGTGCTCGATCCACAAAGGGAAAAAGGAAAAATTACCTGTTGATCTTCTGATGGTGACTGAGCAGACTGAGCCTCTTCATGAGCCCCTTCATCTGCCTTGTCTTCTGTGTGTGCCTCAGTTTCATCTGTGGCATCAGACTTTTCAGTCTCCTGGTAGCAAAGGAGAAGTCATTGTTACCTTCAGAGCACATAACCAACAATTCATTTCTATAAAACTCTTGACTTTACAGTTTTGGGACATGTTTTTCAAATTTTGCTTCAGCACTCAAATTAAAATATACCCTCTTGGACATTTTCCTGTGAAAGGAACACTTGTTGGCATGTTGATCCCTTGGTAAAGGCATGGTGTTTGTGGAGGGAAAACATTAATTCAAGCACGTCTTCCTCTTCAGAGCATGGTAGATTCTCTAACTTTTCTGTGGAAAGTTTAACAGAAACCGATGCTCACCCTGATGGCACATTCTAGCTTCAGGGAAAAAAAAGCCTTTTTCACCAGCATGCATGCCAATTAAACTTCATAAAGAAGCTACAGAAAAACAGAAGTAATAAAGCATTTAATATATAGTCACTTAAAATCATCAGGAAACTGTTCCTCGATTCACACACGAATCTATCAGATCTATTTACTCCAGCACAGTGAACAAGCACCTCCTAGAAGGCTCTTTATTTTAAGTCCTATTGTACTTTCAGCTAGGTAGTTGTGAAAGGTCACGCTGGACCACACGCTGTGTCAGATAAAAAGAGACCTGTATGGGCCTCAAGTGGAACAACAGAAATAGGCTGAAATGCAATAGCACAAAGTACAAAGTCACATTATTTGGGACAGGTAATTCTGGGACAGAGATTAGAAAAAGATGTTTCTACTGCACTTTGGGAGCTTGTTAGTTAATGATCATCAAAGAAGAAAAAGATGGATGTATTTAAATAATCACTGAATAACTGAGCCATGAATGTGATTCAATAGTGAAAGAGGTAATAAATGTGATACTCGGGTGTCTGAGGTGAGATATAACTGATGGAGCTGAAAGCGAATATTAATGTCATTGTATGAGGCCAAGGCAAAACCTCCTCTGGATCACTCTGTACTGTTCCAGTCACTCAGGCTCAAGAAAGAGAAATTTGGACTGAAACAGGTGCAGAGGCGGGGCTGCAGGAATATTTGAGGGAGTGGAGAGCCTTTCTTATGAAAGGGTGACCAAAAAGCTTCATTACTTTAATCTATTGAAAGTAATGCTGTGAGGGGATGTGATGGCTCTCTAAAAATAGATAAACATCAGGGAGGGATAGGATAAGGAAGAGCACTGAGGTAGATGCAAAATGAGCACAAACTAGCTGTAAATAAAAATTCTATTCATCAGCAGTGTGAAATTTTGGAAGAGTTTTCTAGCAGAGAAGCAGAGGCAAAGGACCTAGTTAATTAAAAGGGAATTTGACCACTTCTGAGAGATGTTATCTGGTGTGGTTGCCTCCAGCAATGGAGAATTGGGCTCAGGGGAGGTCCGGTCCTGTGTCATCCTAAATCCTACAGGCTTTGGGCAGAGCAGTATGTCCCTGATAGAAGACAAGCTCCTTTCTCATCCCTGTGACCAAGCCCTTATTACTCATCCACCTGGTCAGTTTGGGGTTTTTTTCTGCTTTTCCATAGTTTCATTTGTCTCTACAGATAACAAAAGCCCCCAGTCATGATCCCCTGTCCTTAAAGCTTTACAAGTCTTCCTCCCATGTCCTCATCATATATGAATTCTTCAGACAGTGTACTTAGCTTGCAGAAGCATGCCACTAGCATAGCTATCTGGCTTGTAGTCCAGAGCAGACTTGGGTGAGTGTTGACTTTGGGATCTTTGTCCCATGATGTGGTGTGCAATGTAAGACATGCCCTCCTGCTGAGATGTTCTGCTGAATGGGGACAAAAATGATAGAAAGGAGGTCAGGAATGTTTGGAAGCAGATATCATGACAGAGTGAAGATGGACAAAATACTTCTATACTTTTATCTTTTCCTCAGAACTAAGATTTGTTGGCCTTTTGGCAATTTTCTCCTGAATCATGGAATACATGTTTTATAAGTAAGGAGCTTGTAATGAAAAGAGAGTAGGCACACAGGCTCATGAGTCCACCTTCCTCTGCCTAGAAGAACAACAACAGTAAAAGAATTCAGCAGCAAGCATCCAAGCATCGCCCTCCCAGCAGTCCTTCCCAGCTCTGCGCTGCCTCTGCCCTCCTGGCAGCAGAAGCCTTTGCCAGGCTGAGTGGTGAACTGGAGCAGGAGGCTGATCAAGATTAAAGCTTTAAAAAGAAAAACATTTCTATCTCACACAGTTTGCACACTCCATTACACAGCTGCATGAATGTTTTTGCCAGCACGTGGGGGATGCTTGAGGAGAAGAATGAGCAGCTGGGAGTAAGCAGAAGGAGCCAGAGAAAGGAGGAAAGAGCAAAGACTCCTTTTTCTGGCAATGCTGCCTCATTTCGAGTACACATAAAACTCAGTGGGCTCACTGCACTCTGACGCTGGTGGCATTGTTATTAGAAACAGATCTACAGAGATACTTGTTTGCCTTAATTTATATCTTGTTTTCCCCCACAAGCTAACAGAACATTTGAAGATTAGAATAGGCAGTATCTTGTGCAACATTCTGTTTATATATTGTTTCTTCAGCAAATGATAACTTCCTTACAGATACTTTCTTTGTAGCAATTCCTAAAATGATAGTGTTCATGAAAACTAAATTGGTTAGCTATTTATTTTCAGCATGTATTTTAACATTTCATCTTAAAATCCATATACTCAATATTTTTTTTTGGCAGATACATAAAACACATAAGGAACAAAGATGTAATCCTAATTAAAATATACTTATTGTGTAAAACTATCTCAGATGAATCATATCACAAAGCAAATAAAAGTTGTGGCTGAAAGAGCTCAACTCTAGAAGCAGCATGTTATCAGCCAGGACACACGTGCACACCCAAACACAAACTTTTTGTTTATTATATGTAGAATGTTGATATTTGGAATAACATTATTATACTAGCTCTACACAACATGACAAAATCTGATTTTTAACTAATTTTAAATGAAGTGTCATTCGTAAAGATTGGCTGACCAGTCATTTTCCCTTTAAATAAAATGTACATATTGTAGATTTGTAATTCAAAGCGGCTTTAGTAGAAGTCTTCTTTAACTAGAAGACAAAAGCTCAAGTATCTACAGATTTGGGGATGTCAAGATCATGGATGTTAATACCAAGAATACTGAGATTAAGGACTTAAGTATATACAAGATTTGAAAACAGATTTTCAGCTCAAGTAAATCAGCTTCACTGAGTTCAGAGAGCAATTGTAAACCGAAATGATCTTGCTACAAGCTACTGGCTCTCTGGACTTTTGGAAAACAGAGGGAGCATTCCACTGGGGTAAAATAAAGTTGTCACAAAACCTATTTGCCCCTGAAAATGAAAAGCAGCTAATTACCTGCATTCCAACCTTGCTAAGATACTCAGAAGGTGCAATGATACGGCATACTGTTTGACATCTCATTGTCAGAACCATTCATCTGTGCCATTTTAGGAAACAAACACTGCAGCCACAGCTACTACTGGGCTGTTAACACATTGTCAGTGTTTCAGAGGATTTTCAAAAATATTGAGAACAGTCTCAGACTAAGCATAAATGTGATGGGGGCTTTAAAAAGAAATGTACCTAACTTTGGGGTAGCTGAGATTGACACACCTGACCCTAGACATACAAACTGCATTAATTATAGCTCAGATGTATACACGTATACTACTGGCACATCACTGTTCGTGCCACTAATCCAAGATTAAATGGGATCATTCGGAAATCTAACACTAACTTCAGTGATCTTTGGGTTGGGCACAAAGCATAGCTGTCCTTTAAATCCCAGCCTGCCATGGAACACATTTAGAAGTTAGAAGTATTTAAGACCAGGTATTCCTTCAAATGAGAAGGTATTTTGTATGAATAGACTAAAGAACTTTTTAACACAAACACTATGCCTGTTTCTTCTCTCTGGGATAAAAAACTCTGTGACCCTGTTAATGATGCTTTAGAAAATATGATAACCAGTACAATGGGGGAGGCAACAGGAGAGAGAGGATGATATGAGTCAGGGCTACAAAAATGCAAATTTGCAAAATTTAAATATGTATTTTGCACTCAGCAGGCTGATGTGGCAATGACTTTAACTACAAGTATTTTGCTGGGAAGCTATAGTTTGTTGAGGGAGTAGCAAAAATTTCCTCTGCTCACTCTAGAAAATAGGTTCAAAACAGCCATGGGTCAGGATCCGAGCGGGCTGTCCTGTGAAACAGCATCATAGTCACTGAAGATCTCCTCTACTGCTGGTGCGATATGAGACAAAAGATGAATGGAAAATGAAAGAGAATATTTTGAGGCAAGAGTATAAAACACGTATCAGCTTCACGTTAATCTTTATAATGTCTCAGTGAGGTAAAAACCCCTGGAAATCAAATGCTTACTGACTCTTTCGTGGTGTTTTCATGCTTTATAATTTGCTTCTTTTATAAATTATCAGCACATTCCAGAAAACAAAATACAATTATTTAAGAAGATATTAGTAGAAAACCCTGTCTTATGTGTCATCATCACCATCTCTTCCACACCTGATTTATTATTCTAAATTCATGCTGCTGGAAATCAATGTCACGAGCCATCTATTGTACTTCATGCTAAGGTTGAATTGACAGCCTAATGAAAGGAAAGCAGAAGCAGTGCAGCAAGGTTATTTGTATAACAAAGCACCTTCAGACTGTTACACAGTGAAGACGCCGAGAAACATCTCTGCAATAAATGCTAAAATGCTTGTATATGTCTCTCTCAAATTCAGGGACAGATTCTAAAAGGGAGATGATGTAAATATACTTCCACTCTTTACATGGATTTTTTAAAGATGCTCTCACTTATTTCCTCTTTCTGGACTGAAACAATCCCCACCACCATCAATGCAGCAGTTAATCTGTGCAAACCGTACTTGCTTGCTACTAATAGCACTAACAGTTATCTGCCCTGCAGAATGTATCAAACATATTATTTTCAACATTTACAAAGTTGTCACGAAGTAAAAACTGTAATAGCCTCTGCTGCCAGCTGGGAATGAATGATATATAAAAATTGCTACTTTGCCTCATAGACACGCTATCTAACGGGACCTTGCATGAAGGAGCAGATATTATATGAAGTGGGAAGATGGAAAAATGCAATTTTCTTTATCTCATTGATTCTCCATGTATCTTTTATAATGATTATAATATGTAATACCTGCAGCCCTTTAAGCCTTTCATGGCTTTATGGATGTTAATTAAATAAATTCTCACAAGACCCTTGTGAGGTAGGCAAGTAATTTATACTTTCTACGGTGGCAGATGGCACAGCTAAAGCAGAAAGTTTAAATCACTTGCTCCTTATCACACGGGGACTCAGTGTCAAAGACATTTATAGCAACTGTGGCTCTCCCCTGGGGATCTCTTCATCTGTAGCTCTCAAAGCACTTAGCAAAGTCTCCTTTTCTTCTCTGCTTTTATGGAAGAGGAAAACCAGAGACATTTACAACAGTGTTTCACTTAACGTTGCTACACAGTTGGCAGCAGAGCTGGACCAGAAAACAGATCGCATGCTCTTGGGCAGGTCTTCAGCCAGGTCACCACAATGCAGCAGAGTTCTCTGCTATCACTCTGGTCATCACACTCTCTACTAATTTCTTTTGTTGAATCACCCACAATAAAGATGGTAACATCTGATTATCACCTAACATGATCTTAGGGTAAGAGAGCTATAATGCTCTCAGTTATAAAACTTCTAATTAGAAGAATACTCTGTTAAAGATAAAACTCATTGCTTTCTGTAAAAGGGAAAAAAAAAATTTAAAAAGCAAAGAAACATCTTTTTCTTTCCACAGAAATATATCAGAACGTTGTCAAAATACACTGGATGGAGAACAGATGGACTTGCCAAAGGGACTTAGTGACATTCTGGGTAAGACTTTAAGTTATCTCCTCAAGGCAGAAGTAGCAAACCCCATAGTGCCAGTCTGTGTGTACCTACAAGGATGGGAGGGATCCACATCCCAGACTCTCTGCTGGCGGCCAGTACAGACCCTGTTTGCTCACGGTTCGATGCAGTCACAAGGAAGAGAATATTTCTTGTGATTAACACAACCCACAAATTGCATTAGGAAATTCTGCATCATTTAAAAGCTGAACACGATAAAATACTGCTTTGTGTCAACAACAACAAAATATCATTAGCTGAAGGCATGGTAACAAGCCTGCAGTGAAAGGAGAGTAGTATTTTCTAGTATTTACTGAACCAGCCACTTATTTTTCCCTTAAGAAGACTTTGCTGCACCAGCATCTAATGTAATGCTTGTCACTGCCCCTTATTTGACATGCTGAGTCACTGCCTATCTTCATTCTTTATTAAAATCAAATAAATGGCCCCTGTGGAAGGACAGCAGTGCATACCTTTGTGCCTGGAGGAGGAGCAAGACCCAGAAATGAATAAATAATATTTTCTTCTTTAGCAGAGAAAAAGGATTCAAAATCCTAAAAAAGGAACAAACAAAGAACAGAGAATCGGTAACAAAAATCAAACAAAAAGCAGCAGAGACTAGCCCAGAAAAATCTTTCTTATATTGATGAGAATGACTATGCATTTGTACAAGTGCCTGCATTATCTAAGCAGCAGGAAGAAAACTCAGATAAAGGGAGTTTCACACTGGCTGGCAAAATGAACAAATGGGCAAATCTCTCCGGAGACTTACACTTTAATTATATCACATCTATGTCAGAATCAGATAAAATTAAGCATCTCATTTTAATGTGCCTCAGCTGTACACGCCAAAGCAAAGCTATTCCCATTTAAATGTGAAAATAAAGCTTGCTGTGAGTAAGAACATAAAATAGGCCCTCAAAATGCTGGACAGCTTTATGGCAAATCAAAGGCAACAGTCAACATAATAGCACAACTGAAATAATAATGAGCAAACTGTTTATGTTTTAAAAGGCACTCTGGTTAGAAAATGCAGTTACTTTTCAGACAAGCTTAACAAAGAACTGTGTTGTTCCCTTTGACATATATGTACCAGCCAAACTGTCTTGTCCACGTGTGAACTGAAGTTATAAATCATTATGTTAAGTGTCTGTTTTCTCTTCAGTGCTAATATAACTGAAAAGACATGAGGCATGGCTCCTATCCTACCATCCAGAACTTGCATGGTCTTTACTGTATTAACCTGTACAACTTTCCTAGCAATTAAGCAATATCTGCCATCACTAGTTTGCTACTGGGAAGTTCATAACTCACAACTTACACAGGTAAAAATCAACAGACATTTAAGATCCCAACAGAAACTCTGGTCCTAAGTGACCAGCCCACAAAGACACAGCAGCTCTGTGTAGGACAGGAGACCGAATGTGTCTGCTGAGTCCCAGACTACTGCCTTGACCATGTTATCATCCTCCCTCTCACTCCAAATAACTCCAAAAATAGAAGCCTGTAAATAATAAGGTGCTGACTCATCCTTGAGACTTATTTGTAAGGCTGTGTTAGGACTCGATTTGTGTTATTGGGCTGTTTTAGTATTTCCAGGGAATAAATTATTGGCCAAGGGCAATCCTAAGGAAAGGCAGGAGTGGATGGTTTAAAAGTCACTTTAATAACAAGACTGGAATCAATGACATTTCAGTCCAGTTTGGAAGAGATAACATGGCTTAACAGACAGGATAAATGACAATCTGTTTCACTCATTTATCTAAGGGACAGATAAGTTTCCACACAGACCTAGCTACAGGCAGTAGGAACTGCTCAGTCTGAGAGAAGCCCCAGAGCACATTTTGCCCTGACCAGGTAGAATGCTTGCTGCTGCTCCAGGCCACCCATTTATCAAACCATCTCTTTGCTGTTTTCATGTTGTTGTGAGGTTCTCGTTATCTAACCCAAGTCTGCCCTAAGTATTTAAGAAAAACAGTGTTTGAATTGTAACCCTTAAACTTAGGAGCAACACAGCAAACAAGAACACAAGGATTTTCTTCAATTTGAAGGGCTGGAATTTGACATGGGCCTTTGACAGACCATACAAACACAGGAAACTTGTGTCATCCTGTGTACCACATACTCATAAAACAGCCTAAGCAAACTATGGCACAACATGTCAATCGCTGGGAAACAAAGAGAAGACTACAACAAGGAAGGGCCATGAAGTGGACTTGATATTTTAAATGTCTTGATAGTTCCTTCCCAGAGGAAAAGCAGCAGATGGCAAGTGTACTAAAAATCTCCAGAGGTACATAGCCTTGTAGATAACCAGACCTGAGGGCACAAGCAAGATGCATGAATGATCAGATTAATCCCTTATTAGAAGAGGATACAACCTTCTATCATATCAAGTACTCCTTGGCAACTGATAGTGTACCATGACATTCCACAGTAAATGTGGTATCTCACAGTAAATGGAAGGTCATTTATCCTTGTTTACACCAAGCAGCAAGCTATTATGTATTTAGCATGGGGCAGAAGTGTGACTGCAGTGATCTTGGAATAGTTTTTGTATTGTACATTTGCACTCTTACTTTCTTAATGGTGACTTGTTCACATTTCCATTCACTGAATGACCAAAGGTAATGGTTCTCAAGGCAGGCAGAAAGAAAAATGGGCAGTAACAAATTATTTCAGCTAATCAATAATATTGTAACTGTATGAGAAGTCATAAATGGTCCAGGTGGAAGGTAGTGGTGTCATTTGTCTTTGGAACTAGTCTTTGAAAAATACTGTGCAACTTTTTTTTTTTTTAAATACTGTTTTAATTTTTCTTTTTCATATGAGTGCATATGCACATATAGACCCTACACTATGGTCCTTTGTATGGCCACTGTGGAAATGCCAGACAGCAAAACAGCAAACTCCAGTTGCACATCAGCAGAAAGTTCTTCCCCACAAGTGGTACAGCCCCAGCTCAGAGCGCACAGGGAGGGCATAAGAACACCATCCCTGGAGAGTTTTCAAACTCAGATGGCCAAAGCCCCAAACAACATATGCTAACTGTAAAGCTATCCCTGCTTTGAGCAGCACGCTGGACTACAGACCTACAGAGGTCCCTATGATTTCCATGTATTTCACTTTAGCAGTTATATGAAGCATCAAAGTCTTACCTAATAATTCAGAGATTCTTTAAAACAAAATATGTGCATAGGTATTTTATGGATTTCAGTTTACAGAGAAAAGCATAGATTTTGGCTTACGGTGAAAACCAGAAGTTTACATTCCATTTCTTTCCTGGTTTTTTAGCTTTTCTTTTTTTTCTTTTTATTAAGCAAAAGTAAAGACAAGAGCAAGAGAATGTTCAATATATTTAGAAAGTGACACAGATACAGACGCTTGTCTAGACATGAGCAAAGAAGCAGCTTAAGAAAAAGATCAAATAAGAACATAATTGCCAACACTGATGGATTAGAATGGATACTTGAAATCGGTGCTATAGCCAGGCACACAAAATTAATCCATTTCTAATCTGTTTATTCAAGTGGCAATACCAAAGATCTGAAAGAAAAATAAGATTCGAGACATTTATAAGACAGCCTTAAGCTTCTCTGACCTGGTGGAAAAGCGGCTCACAGTTGGTGTATTTTCATAAATACCTCTGTAAGGACCGTCCATTTTACAGTACGAGTCAGGAAGTGAAGCAGCTCATCAGCGTCAGCCAGAAGATGCAGATACTTTTATGTAGCAGCAGAAAAGCAGACTGGCAACAGGACTGCCTTTATTGCTCATTATGTCAGTCTATTCCAGCACAAAAAGGAAGCCTCCTTACCTGTCCCCAGTATCCCCTCTTTCCCTACCCCCACCCCAAAAAATTTCACTGAACTGCAGAAAAGCAGATTGAGAAGATCTCAAAGGACCATTTCTCCAAAGCAGGAACCACTGCTGTTCCTGACAGGTGTTTCTCCAATCCATTGTTAAGGACCTTTAATGACATAATGAAACTATCTCCTGAACACTATGTTTTTTCTGATGTCTGACTTAAACTTCCTTTGCTACATTTTTTGCTCATTACATCTTGTCCCACCTCCAGTGGGCATGGAGTAGAACATATTTTACAAAATCCTAGAGCCACAGGATAATTAAGATGGGAAGAGACCTCAGGAGACCATCTAGTCCAAACTCCTGCTCCAAGCAAGTCAATACTGAATTCACACCAATAATGAATTCTTCTTTGCTGCAGCCTTTAAAATATTTGTAGGTTTTCATGTCTCTCTCTAAATCCCTCTTTCTTGGGATGAGGAAGGAAATCTTTTCTCTTGAATTTTGATCTCCCCAAGGCCAATGCTCCCAGGTCAGCATGCTGTTAATGAGTATACACATGCACATGTGTGAAAGGGAACCAATCATACAGGACAATCAATAAGAGGAATGGGGAAAAGAGTGATCTCAGAAAGGAGAATAAGCAGAAATGAAATATAAAAAGTTTGACCTAAAAACAAAGGACTACCTGGGAATGAGGAAGGAAAAAAAATAAGTAGGAAGAGAAAAGAGAAAATGTCTTTCAAAAAAAGAAGTGTAAAGAGCTCAACTTGTTTAGCATAGCAAAATGAAGATTAAAAGGGGATATGATTCCTATTCACAAACACATTGGACTAGAGCTGTTTAAAATAAAGGGTGATTTTGTCACACCAGGAAATGAGTATAAACTGGCTGCATATACCCAGGCTACAAACTTGAAGGTTCCTAGATGCCACGAGACTGAGGCCCTTGAAGACTGTACTAACAAGAGCAACATATTTTAAAGGGACTTTCATGAATTCAGGATTCTGGACTGGAATCCATGACTCAGACAGACCTTTGTAATTCTCAGCCTTGTTTTCCATAGAGTGGCTGAGAACAAAGGATGTGGGACATGAGGGAAGAGCTAAGATATATGGTGTAAACTTTAGACAGAATAAACCAGTTGTAGATTTCAGAATGATAGGTTTGTTGGACCGGCACAGGTTATGCAGGGAAGTTGAATGCAAATCCCCAGCTTTATATTGTAGACGTTGCAGAAGACATCGTGTCCCTTGGAGGAATTTTGCAGCAGTCAGCCAGCCTCTGGCCATGTTCTCAACCAGCCCACACAATCACACTTCATTAGAAGTACATTAGAATTCTGGAGACAGAATTTACAATTTAGACTAATTGTAAATTTGATTTAGTTTTTAAATCAGTAGCTACAACTGCTTTCTGGACCCCTTTCCACAAGGAGGTGTCTTTTTCCAAAGGACTCTTTTAAACTTAAATTTATTTCAAGTTGTAGATGATTTGGCTTCCTGAAATAGCTTCAGCCATGGATTAAAAACTGTATATTGATCATTTACTGGCAAGGCTAACTAGCTTCAATGCTTTGTAAGGCAATTACTCTTACTTAATTCACTACATAAACTCTCCAGGGAATCTCAGAAATATTTATTACAACATAGGCTGCCACAAAATCCAGAATAAGATATATCAAATTATACTTTTTATTGGTGCAGACTGGATGTTGAAATGCACATGAACTCTAACCTACCAAGTTCTCTTTTAAGATTCCTATGAGAAAATGAGGAAACAATTGCACTCCGTTACTCCACTAGCAATTTTTGCTCTGAGAGCACTGAAGTAAATTCGAAAAACTCAGTGGCATATAAATACTTTCTCTCCCAAAACAACCTTTGCAGTAATTTACACTGGATTTGTGAGTAACTTAAAGCTGGGTTCACTATGTGATCTGTGTTTCAGAGTACCTTGAAAGTTCATTTCAGAGATCATATCATAGTACTTTGCAGTTTATATTTCCATTCAATGAACAAAAAAGTGTCTCAGATATCTCTTGAGTCATGATCCTAATGCTCATATTGGTACAGTATTATCTGTCACTGATTTGAACAAACTCTCCCCAGAGAAATAACCTGTAACAAGCATATATGAAAATATAAAAGCATCTGATGAGCATTACATCTGTTGTGAAGAGTTGGATATTTATTGAATAAGCAATATAATTTCAATAATTCAAACCACATACTAGAACTATTCCAGTCAACTATAATTCCTATTTATTTATTTTTATAACACAATGGAAAAGAAAGATTCCTGTTCACAGCCCCTGGTGCCCCAGACATCTATTTGACTTCCTAGCAGTCCAGATGAGTCTACATCAAAAAAATTATCAACTGTGCAAAATTAACTGAAAGTTCAAGAAGCAAAGTGCAGTACAGCTGGAGACAGCAGATCAGCCTTGCTATGAACGCCACTAGCCTTAAGGAGCTTGGTATTGTCAAACCACACAGTTGAGCACTTACTATTCCAAGTGCAGCTGAACTGTCTTCGTAATCTACATTTGGTTATCCTGAGATACTGTGTGAAGAAGCCATAGTGTCACCTAGACAGCACTGCCTTTGGTCTTCAGGAGCTGAAATGAGTTTGCAGGCAGAGAGCCAACAGCAGGACAACTTGTGAGTGAGCTACACAGCAGGAAGCAGGAGAATGTGAGAGGAAAACACAGAGCTCCTCACAGGTGGTAAACTCCATGCCTTGCAGTGGGCTCTGGGTCCTAGATAGGCTCAGGGTCTGCAGGGGATAATCCATACAGCCTGTTAAGCAGAGTTTCTCTAATCAGCTTTCCCTCCATGCCTATTTTTCTCTTCAAAAGGAATAATCTTTTGTTTCTTTACTTTCTGTGTCTAAAAAGTGCTTTCTAAAAATTGTTCTTTCAAAGTGAATCTCAAATTGTCAAGGAGTTTGTTTGAGGACACTTCCTACTAAAGGAAAAAGAGTCACTTTCTGTGAAAGAAGACTCTCTGAAGGTATCTAGATTTCTAAACAGCTTCTTACCCCGCAGTACCGCTCTTCGTTGAAGATCTGTGGAGGGAGGGGAATTCCATTTTGAGGCTTTTTTTCACCTGGGACATTCTCTCTCATCCATTTCCTGTTGTCTTCATCGCCTGCTATGTCCATTTGTTGAAAGTCAATCTTGTTGGCCTCTAAAAAGCCCACTACTTCTTGCTGTTTCTTTTTGATCTGGTTAAGAAAGAAGAAAAACAAAATTCCTTGTTTAAAAAGGAAATTGTTTTCTAGAAAAAATTGCTATTACAAGCAGAGCTGATGTACATATGTCAAGTTGGATCAACTACTCCAGTAGACCCCAAACTTCTTGAAGGTGAGATTCAACACTGCTTCTCAGCATCCAGACCACTGTCATTGCTTCTTTCCCTCCCCAGCTTCTTTCTTTCCTCCCTAGCAGCAGTGATACCTCCATCTAAGAAATGAGCCTCAGCAGGAAGCCTCCTACTTTGTTCCCAGATCTGTGAGTGTGGTGTACAGATACCTAAACTAATCCTGCCTAATGTCAGCAGAGGTCTGAGAATGTACATGTTCTCCCCAATATGTAACACTCTCCTGTTTCCTACTCATTACATATGACATTTAGCTTTCCGCGAGCCACATGATTCTCCCTGTCCCTGGTCTTTAATGACAGACATAATCAAATAGGAATGAAAGCTCGATGAAGATCCAGTACAGCTTAACTCCTGTGCTTGAATATTTCCCACATTACTGACGATGTTCCAGTTGGACCAAGAAGAATGTATTACATACAAATAAAGCATGTTATACACAGCTTGTGTGCCAGCTAAAATTCAGCCATGGCTCTCATTCCCTTTGATGCTAATACTGTATATCCCAGGGATGCAGGCAGCAACCTTCTAACTTCTCCCTTTATTTTGAAGAAGTAATACTCACTATGCTTCTCTACTAAAGGAATGCTACTCAGAAGCAACATTTAAAGAACTTCCCCATTTTGTACCTAACCTGTCTAAGAGCTGCAAGGGCAAACTTTAGCCTTACAAGTACTGCAGCATTTGAAGCAAGCACCATTTGGACTGATCTGTAGAAATTATCCCACGCTGCTCTTTTGTCACAGACAAATAAATTACTATTTAGCACAATCACCTTCCAGATATGACTCTTCTCACTCCAGTTATGCTATTCCATGTAGCAAGTTAGTGTCCTATACAGATGGTAGCTAGAATGATGTACCAAGGTAATTTATACATACAAGTCATCATATGTTTTGAAACCATGTCTTCCACAAATCAGACATCTGAACAACTGAATTTGAAGTGACACCAAGCTAATATAAATCAGTCTGAGACAAGCAATGAGACAAGAAATAACTCATGGATTATGTATTTCTGTAATCTAATAAACCTGAAAAGCTGAAGTAGAGTGAGAGCCTATTACATCGGAAGAATTCATTTTCATTATTAAGGATAAAACTTATTTTTCTTGTTCAAATAAGGAAGTAACTATCTATGCAGATATGCTTGCTTATAAAAAATAACAACCATAAAATGCTGTACATTTTTATGATGAGAACAGAGGTTTATCATTTATGTGAAACCCTATCACTTTCAACAGAAACACTAATCCAAAGTGTTCAAAAGCCATGCAGTTGACAGATCTCAAAGGTGCTTATTTAGATACTTATTGTCTCTTTTTAAATAGAAGTCATTTTCTGAATGCCTATTTTGCTGCACAGTTATTTGCAGCACACATTGAGGTGGCAGACAGGATTCTTTGAGGGACACTTCATTGGAAGAAGTGGTAGGATAATGTTTGCATAAATGGTTAATAAAATTAGCATGAGCCAGTACTAAGAGTTCCACCACATTCTCTGAAAGCCAGTGTACTCAAGTGCTGTCAGCTGCAATCTCAGTGTCAGCTTGTTGCTTTGGACACAGGCGCTGCAGTAGATATGGCTCCTGGAATAGTGTCTCTGAGGAGATAACGGAAACTGAGCTGCAGATTCTGTGCTCCTTTACTTATGGCTGTAGCTATAACTTTTAGAATTAAAGCTGGATAAACAATTTTTCTTCAGCTTGAGGTTCATAATACACAGGAGGATCAGACAGCACCAGGGCTGAAAGCAAAAATTTGGGAAGGGTTGTGTGAAAAATGAATGCTGAGGAAAAATAAAAAGTTCCACGCAATTATGCCTGCACAAGGAAAAGGCGAGGTGATTCTCATGATGATAACAACCATACACTATGCAGAAGATGTCCTGTGTCTCAAGGTTTACAGTTACCAGGTTTTAGGCAGAGCAAATGACTTGGGACACACGCTAAGTATGAAACCGTAAAGCAAGCCTCTGCTGCGGCTGGCACTAGGTAGCTGGGCAACCAAAAGAATCTCTCCAGCAAACAGCACTCAGAGAGGGAAATCTTCCAGGACGTAATAACACAGAGGACACAGGACACGTAAAAGTTTTCCCAGAATGGATGAGATTGCAGGAGCTTGTTTGTGCCCTCATTTGTGTCTGATGGCCTGGGAAGAATTCAGATTACTTGGGCATAGACTCCCTGGAAAGTGGTGCTGAGCAGGATATAACTTCAACAATTTTATCTTTCAAAAAAGCTTAAGTTTCACTGTCCCTAGCTGCTAGTACCTCAAAATAAGGAAAAAAAAAAAAAAAAAAAAGATTTAAATAAATATTATCCAGCTAGCATGCAAGAGCTACAGACAATATCAGTATGACCTGCTGCATAATTGTCCTGGTTTTTAGCTGGAACAGAGCTGGGTTTCTTTTTAGTAGCTAGAATAGTGCTGCATTTTGCTTTCAGTCTGAGACTTATTATGAAAGAAACACTGATAACATACTAATGTTTGCATTTTTGTCGCTGGAAGTGAAGGACTTCACCTTTTGTTAGTCTACAAGTGCAAGATCTAAGGGGGTGAGGAATATTTAAATTAATAAGCTAGATTGGCATTTGGATATGCCAGTGGGATATTCCATGTCATATCACATCATGCCCAGTATATCAGTGAGGGTCTCTTCCTCTCTTGCCCTCTCTGACTTTCGCTCGGGCTCTCGTTCTTCCGGGTTTGTGGTTTCAGTTCGGGATTGTCGCTCCTCTGGGATCGTTATCTGGGAACGGGCCGGGCTTGGTCGGCGGGTGGTGAGCAGTTGCACTGGGTATCACTCATTTGTATATTTTATTACTGTTATCATTATCACTACTATTTTAATATTAGTATTATTTTAAGTTTTCTTTTATTTCTATTATTAAATTGTTCTTATCTCAACCTACAAGTCTCCTTACCTTTCCCCCAACCCTCTCCCCTATTCCCTGGGGGTGAGGGGGGAGTGGGGAACGGCTGTGTTGGCTGCTAGCCAAGGGCGAGCCCAGTGAAACCATCACAATAATTCAATATTATCATTTATATCTTCACAATCCAGAGCATTTGTGCTGACCAGCTGCCTGTGGCAGAAGCAAATGGTGTGTAGTCAACAACTTACAGCAAGAGGAACATTCATGTTGGTAGGTAGAGTTGCTGCAGCTTCTGGTTCTAACACGACATGGACAACCTATCCCTGACCCTAACCTCTGATTTGAGTTGAAATGGATTTGAAATTTGAACTCAGGTTTACATATGGACAGATTCACAGTCATGGACGACAAAACCCTACTCTGTATTTTAAAGGATATAATACAAATAGTCTACATTTTCCTCAGTGTTTCTGAGACCTACAGATTTTAATGTGGGCAAGTTAAAATTTCATCAAAAGTGCTGGGAATAAAAGGATTTTAGAGGTGCCCTAACCATGAGCAGCAGTAAGCAAGACTTTGTGTGAGACACAAACCCCTTTTCTCCCATGAATCAAGGTACCTCAGAAGCTTGCAGGACATTAACCACTTATAAACACCTCTGTGGCTAGTAACATTTTTTTTTTTTTTTTTTACTGCTTGCTTCAAGCCAAGCATTTAGTATTTTTTAGCACTATAAAGAAGCATCTCCACTTCTGCTTGCTTTAATGAATAGTTCAATATCAGCTAAGTTTGGAGCAGAAATAACAAAGCTGAAGTTATTTAAAATAAATTTCTGAACCTTTGTGGGGAAAAATACAGACTGCATATTTGCTTTAGAGCCACAGTGAATTATCTCATTCAAGCATCTGGTCCAGAGCACCAGAATGTCACAGGGTTCACTGTATTTACTTTAAAAACGTATTTATTAACACAATAAACAGTTGCAATTAGTAGTGTGATTGTATAGTACATAGAACAGAAACATTTTTCATTCTTTAAAAAATGATCTTCTGCTGGTCTACACCAGAGGTGGCTGGGCCCATCTTATTTTGAAATGCAAAATGAACAACATGCACTTGGTGGAGATCAGCAACATTGAAGACAGCACCAGTGTTACTAGGACAATTTAGACTTCCAGTTTAAGCTCTTTAAGGATTAAATTAATTCTTCTCAGGACAAGCTGTACAAGGCTGATACAAAATTTGTTTTTAATAGGATTTTAGTGATATATTGGGGTTTGTGCTGGCTCCTTGCATGAGTGAGTTTTATTGTATATATACCAAAACTCATTAAAGGTTCACTGAAAGGATAGCTTCCATCCATTTTAATCAGTAAATGTGGAAAACTACTCTAGCTGAACATTATGTTTACTTGGCTTTGCAATATATCAGTAATCTGAACACACACTGCCTTCTGAGATTGCTACAGCTATACATACACTCACACCAGAAAGGAGGAAATCAGAGGCATATTGCTGTGTAAAGATGCCACACCCTTCCTTCCAATATATGTCTGAGACCTCACTAACAGCTTTTGGGGGCTGTTAACATACAATGGAGATTGGCATTAATAAGTTCAAAACCTATCATCACAGCTCACTGGCACTTGTTATCTTTCTTATCAGTAATAAACCACAGCAGCAATGCTTAACAGCTCAAAATGGCTGGATAAAGCTTGCACGTTGCTCCGTGCTCAGTGTAGCACACACGTCCCTTCACTGCCATCCAAGAGGAAAGGAGGCAGCTATAGCTGCTCACTGGGAGGAGATGCAAGGAATGTGTAAGCAGAGGAAAGATCTTGGTTCAGCTAGTGCTAAATATATGATAGGTTTAGTTTTAATTACATAAGTGATCTCTGAATGTCAGTGTTTAATCAAAGCACTCATACAACTGCCTTGCTGACCTACAGCCCCAGTCCTATAGCTGGAGTGGCAGCAGTTTGTGCCTGAGGCACACAAGATGATGACGGCCCCAGCACACACGTACAGAATGTCTGCACTGGGATTTCTGCCACAGTCACAACTTCCCCCAGAAAATGGATGAGTGGCAAAGGAGGTAAGGACTACTCTTCTTTGGTCAACCAAAGGAGACCAAAACAGGAGACTAAACAAGAGCAAAAAGACTGCCAGTGCACAATGTGTGGCAATTTATAAAGCTGCTTGAGCAGTAACTGCTAGATTACAAATTACCAAACCTGCAGTTTCCAACCTCCTCTTCTTTTTTTTCCCTTGCAGCTGAGGTTTCTTATAAAAAAAAGGAATAGTAAAATGTCAATAGTAAATTTAGAGTGTCAGGCTTAGCGACAGGCTTGCAAAACAAGCTGATGGAGAGAAATTAAAACTTCCTCAGCTGTATTCCAGTTTGAATTTTAGTGAAGTCCTTCAGTTCATGCTCTAGAGATGGCCCTTTGAACAGGGGGTGTTTTTTGGAGCTTTTCAACTCTGGAAGCTTCTTAAAGACATGAAGCTGGTGTCAGAGAGACAGAGATGTAGTTACAACTATGTGCAAGCACCAGCCAGTTTGTTTAGCCATGTCACTGGGAGCAAGTGACTGCCAAAGGAAAGCTGCAACCTGAGCTCATCTGGGAACTGGATATAAAAGGAAACAGCCCATTCCCAGTTCCCACCTCCCAAGGACTTCCAACCTCCCTACTATTCACATGCCCTTCCCTTCAGCTGATACACTATGCTGACAGCTACAGCAGTAGATCTCAATACAAAAAATCATCAGTATAGCATTTCAAGAGACACACAGAGGGAAAAAAAAACAAAACCAAAACAAAAACAACAAATCAAAACAAACTAGGGAAAGTTCCCTCCACCTAGGGGGGTGGAGAAGAATTTTTTCTGCATAACTTTATTCATCTTACTTTGCCTCCTGGCTTTTTCTTAGATAGAGTTCCCCTTTTGTAGGATTAGTGTCCCAAAGTCTCTTTTAAAAGCAAATACATTAATTTCTACTGTAAACAATCTAGCACAGCTTTTGTGCAAATACAATATGCACTTTTTCCTTCTTCAGTGAATATAAATTGCATATACTTTTTCAAACAGTAGAAAACCTATTAACTGACAGATAAATTATATGTAAATATTATACCTGTAGTATAACCTTGCATGCAAGCAAGCCTGCATTAAAAGGAATTCTCTACATTTTGATTTGCTTTCAAGAACAAGGTGCACAATACAGACTAGAAGAAATCCAGTGGGTTTTTTTCTCACATGCAAATTCAGGCTGTCCTGGGGTCTTCTAGGCTAATTTACCAACCTGATCCCAGCAGGAAGAGGAGTATGTTAAATGAGACACCTACCGCTGTAGAACCCGAAGATGTGGCTACAAAGACTTTGATCACCATGTTGACAGTGATGAAAATGAATCAGCAGAGCACGTCTGCTATCCACAAGTCACCACAGTCCGTGTGTTCTGCAGCTCCTGGGCTAACCCAGGTCCTAAATGGATGCCACCCCACAGCAATCCCGCTGCTTTGGCCTCTCCCCGGGCTCCCGGGTTTTCCCACCCCATTGGCTCCCAGGTATTTTGGGACGAGGGGCCAGTAGAGGATTGGTTCGTAAGAGGAGCCATAGCAAGGGGTTTGCACCTGCCCCTGGCCTTATTGCATTAGATTGACAGGGTGGCAGTCCAAAAAAGGCAAAGGAGAGTAGTGCACCAATGAGACAGAGCTGGAGAAATATTTGGGAGAGGGGGAAGGGACAAGTGAGAAGGGACAGCGAGCAGGCAACTTAGTGCTGGGGGCGATCACAAAGCTGTCAGGTAATGTTGAACGCTGCATGGGCACTATCACAGCTCCCTCCTGCGTAAAAAGGCTTGTACCCTCTCCCTGACCACGCCAAGGACACTCTGGAGTTGTAGCTGCAAATTTTACATTCCAAAAGGGGAAGGAGGAAGGGGAGGCCAAGGAGAGCATGGGTGCAGAAGTAATTATAGCAGAGATCATATTGAAATAAGCCTCGGTTACAAACACTCTCAGCTTTAAAGAATTCAGATCATCATCCACCCTGCAGGGCTCAGGGACTTCTCTGCAATTAATATTTGTCAGTATACGTCTTAATACTGAGAAAGGTGATTTGGCTGATTATGTGTATCTAGAACCTATTGTTGTATTTTCTCCTTCTTTTTGCATCACCAGTGAAAACTGACAGGGAGATAAGGTGTAAGAGCAGGTCCAGAATACTTGTTAAAAACCATCACACTCTACTGTGTTATCCAGGATGCTGTTTTTCCATCTGGTTGTCACCTTCTACCCCAGAGGTGGTCACAATTCAGTGGCTGACTGCACATATTTACTTAAGGAGGTCTCAGAGTATGAGAGGTATTTTAAGAATGTTAAATGGTAACAGATTACTTTCAAATTTTAAGAGCCAAGGTTGTTTCTGCTGTAAGTGAGCAACATGCCACTGAACTCAGTAAAGCTGACACTATGTCAGAGGTGAAACTGGCCTTGGTTTTAGAAAGTGCTTATAAACATTTAAAATATTAAGATTGAATACAGTAGTGCCCAATCCTGAAAATACTTAAAATGGAATGCAATACTTTCTTTCCAGGACTGATTAGGCAGGACCAAAAGCACAATAGTAAAGAAACTCTTGAAAATAAGTTTTTTGTCTGTGCAAACCCTTGTGTGAAGCTGGAAATGTAGTACTCCATGTATGGAACAGGGATCCTGAAAAACCTCACTGAAAACTAAAAATAACAGCATGGATAGTTTTCACTGTTTACTGTGTGGCTCACCATCTGTCATTTCTTTCTTCTTTTGAGAGGCAATAGGAGGTCCAGTAAGAAGAAAAGCCTGTTATAATATGGTATTTTCAGAGTATTTTCCTGTAAAACAACATAAAATTCACTGTAGTGTGACAACATAAATTATTGCCTAAAGTTATTATACATATTTATTTCTCTGGAGATTTTTCATGTAAGTATAGCCTACTGTATTAAACAGAAATGACTGGCCATTTGGAACACACCATTTCCAAGTTAATTTATTTGGTTACTGGGGCTCTGAAGAAGTACAAACAAAGGATGCAGTGGTCATTGGCTTCAAAGCATACCGATAAGCCTTGCAAGTATTGTGACACTAATAATTAATACTGGAAGTGGTGAGTATTTGCACCATCAAACCCACAGTCAGGAGCAGGACAAAACTGACAATTACTGCTGTCTCCTGTTCTGCTTCGCAGCTGCCATTCTCACTGAACTACACAGGGAAAAACCAGGATGCGGCCCAAAGCCTCAGCCCTCCGAGGGCTTGGCAGGTGGGGGCTTGGGGGCTCCACTCCCATCGTGTCCAGCCTTGAAGAAAAATACGGCTCCAGCTGCTTTCATTCCTGTGGGATGTCAACCCCTTTTCAGCATAAATGTTTTGTGTAAACCCGAACCGTGCGTGTGGAGCCTGTCGGGTTTGGGCTGTGTGATCTCGGGGTGCGCACCCCGCCACCCCACCCCACCCCACCCGGCATGAGGCCAGGAGCCTCCATGGCCACAACGAGGCCCCGCAGCCTGTAGCTCACGGCGCAGCGGAGCCCGCTGCCCGCACACCGCGGTGCCAAATTGTCACTGAGACCCCGGCGGGGCACGGAAACATGAGGGCGGCAGTCAGTGCGCAGACACCTCTGCAGGGTGCGGGCGAGGGAAGGGGGCGAGGGGCGAGGGAAGGGGGCGAAGGGCGAGGGAAGGGGGCGAAGGGTGAGGGGAAGGGGGGAAGGGCGACGGAAGGGGGCAAGGGGCGAGGCCGCCGCGCCGGCTGCGACTACAGCTCCCAGGCTGCCCTGCGGGCTCCGCTTGTCGCCATGGCAACGGCGACGCGCCGGTTGGTCTGAGGAGGCCGGTAATGGCGGCGCTCGGGAAGCCGGGAGGGGACGGGGCACGCCGGGGAGAGCAGTGGGGCCGCGACAGGGCTGAGGTGGGGCGGGATGGAGGAGATTTCTTGAGAGGGGCAGAGGGGAAGGTGGAATTCTCCGCCCCTGTCTGGGGGTGCCCAGTGTCGAGGGGCTGCTGTCCCGCTCTAGACAGGGAGAGCAGAGCAGGGCGGTGTCAGGCTGGGTGTCAGGGTCTCGAGGCTGGGTGTTGAGGTGCCGAGCTGGCTGTCAGGGCGGGGCGCAGGCTGCCAGGGCATCGAGGGGGATACCAGGGCTCAGGGGGCTGCAGGCTCTGAGGCAGTTGGGCAGGGCGGGATGGCGGTTGGACCCCACCAGCACTCCGGGGAACCTGCACTGGTGGGGGTGGTGGGGGGAGCTCTGGCCTGTGTGGACCACAGCTGCTGTTTGGGGCCCTTGGAGGAGCCCGGGTGCAGGTCTGAGGGCCCTGGGAACACCCTCGGCCTTCCTGTGTGAGCAGGCGGGCCCTGGCACCCGCCTTGGTTCCCTGGGCTCAGGGCTCGGCTGTGGGAGATGGCCGCATCGTGCTGGTGTGGGGAGTCAGACAATGTTCTCCCACCAGGACTCCCTCTTCATTTTCTTACTCTGGTTTTGCACACAGACTACAATTAATTCTATCCCTGACAGTTTTGCAGTTTCTGGATGCTTGAAATGGCATTTTCATCTTTGACAGACAGATTTGGCCCTGATTATTTTTGTTCCTGCATCTTTTCCTTCAACATACATTCTCCTAGTGTTTGTCCGTTTCAGTCCCCCTCACCTACTACTTTTTTTTCTTCATTTCTACAGTAATATCTTTCATTCAATTTCTCTGATTTTTTCACCTTTTGTTTTTCTGTCTTTTCTTCTCCTTTTCCTTTTTATTTACTTCTCAACATCTGCTCTTGAAGCTGGTTGGTGAGGTTCAGCTCGCACTTCTTGTCAAAACAAATGAAAACAGTAGTTTTAAGTTTAATTTAAGCTAATTTGTTTTAAAGATAATTTGGACAGAAAGTGTTGACAAATCAAATTTAAACAGAAATATGACTGTATATACCAGGCTGGCCTTTGCCTAATCCTCATCTTAAAATATGAGTTCTCATCTCTTAGGGGTTATTACACTGGCTCTAATTTAGTAGGACCCTGGGTATTCCTCAGTCTTCCTCAGGGAAGAGTTGTTCATGTAAGGGAATGAAGAGTAATGAAACTGTGTTGATTCCACCTAGAACATGTTGTACAATCCTAAATTACAGTTTTTAACTTTCTTTGGGGGTTACATGATTCCCCTCTCCCCTTCAAGAAATTTAATTTTATTTAAAATAAAATGCCACCACAAAGCAAAAATGCCCACAAAGGATTTAGGATATTCTAAAAATATATTCTAGTTTTTTTAGTGAAGGCTACTTGTTAAAATCCATCTGAACTAAAACATCATTTTAACCCCCCTCACATTTCTTTTGCATAATTGCTGTGCCCCTTTCAGACCCTTGCAAATATACAAGTTACTCTACTACTGAGTAGAATTCTGCACCTATAAAACTATAGTCTGAGTAGTATTCATGTGATATTAAGAAAATTAAATGGCTTGAACCATAGCCCAAGAAATAATTTTTACCAGAACCACAGTGTTTAAATAATACTGCCAGGAGTATGAAGTAATCTGTTCTTCTACTCTTGAGTAGCCTCAGTGGGGAAAAAAATTAAGGTGTAACAGATATTCACAAAGACACAGAAAATTAGTCAGAATTCTATATTTTATGCTAAATATATGGGGGTTTTTTTAAAAGACAAACAATTAGGAGAGATATTTTTGTTTGCAAATTTGACTGTTTAGAAAAGACAATTCCAGAGGAAGCAGCAAAGTTACTTAGGACCTGATCAAACAAAATGAGATCATCATCTCATCAAAGAACCACATCTCTGACAACAACAGTGCATTGCAGGTGGTACTTTCCGAGCTATATGGGTGCACGTAGACATGGAGATAAGTGTCTTGGAGCATTTTCAAAAGCAAACAAATTTGTTAAGTACTGTTAGGCTGTGAAGAAATTGTTTTCATTAAAAAAACACAGAAATTTTCCCTGATGTTTCTTGGGAGATTGGGCAGAGACACTTTTATTACATTGTGAGGATTTATTTATCAGGCTTGTTTGTTTTTACAAGCAATTCTGATTAGAAAATAAATAAAATAATCAACATCCCAAAAGTTTAAGAAAACCTTTATTTCAGTCTCCAAGTCAGATACTCTGTTGTGCAGCTTTAGGTGCTGCTATATCCTCTACTTACAGTGTTAATATGGCAGCTGAGATATTTTTTTTTAATATGTTTTAATGCATAAGTTAGTTTTGTGATCTGATTTGTGATTTAATTATTGAAAAATATGACTAAACCATATGACATGAATGGAAAGCTAAAAATACTATAAAAACCCAGTTAGAAATATGCAGTTGCTAGAGACTTGAACAATTATTTTTTTTTAATATTGTAAAACACTTAGTAGGTATTGAGCATAAATACAATTACACTTCTTTTAAATTACCTTAATCATGGAGAAAATGTAGACATTACAGGAAACAAATTATGGTATCTACTTAGATTTAAATGGTAGTATCTTGTAAATCTTTAGAAAAATACATGCCAGTGTCATAGTAAATTCTGAGATAAAAACTAGTATATTTCATGTTGCAGTTCATTCTGGAAACAAACTCACCCACTTACTACAGACCACAGATTTATTTTATTTGGTTATAATAGTTTCTTTACATAGTTAAAGACTAATGACTGGGGGTTTTTTGAAGGTGACTTAGTATTTCTCAGCGTTGTTTGATATAGTTGAGCACTGGTGAGTATTGCTTATGCTAACTGTGAACAGCTCAATAACATTCTGATTCCTGATAGTTATGCAGATCAACTTTTAAGTCTTCTACCATAACACAGTGGTGAACTCAGATGATTGTTTCCTCCATATTTTAGTGACAGAAGATAGTAAGCCAGAGCATGGCACAAAAACCAGAGATACTAAATATTCCTCAAAGAACAGAAGTATCAGAAGCAGCAGATGTAGCAGATCTAATGATTGTAGGCGACGCAGGAGAGGATACAGAAGTGAAAATTCTCACAATAACTTTTCTGAGCTTTTTGTCAGAGACTTGCTCTGAAACAGCTAGAAGCAGCAAATTTTTAGAAATATGTGGAACAGAAGAGAAGAAAACACAGGAAAAGGAAAAAAAGAAAAAGAACAAGAAGAAAAAAGGACAGCGTATGTTCCCCCAAGATGATGAAAAAGGTACCTTGTTTTCTGGTAGTAGCAAAATTAAGCTCTCTTGAGAAATATAGCTGTTCCCTTTCTTTGGCAATTTTTCAGTAATTAGGAAGACCAGGGAAACAGTTTTTCAGTGAAGAAAAATAATAAATCATGTTTCAAACACTAGGAAGGTGAGGAAAGAGAGACAGAGGTTCCCTATTGTGTTATCCCACAATACTGGGTGATCCAAGAGACAAGATAATAAAAATTATATATCTGCACAAAAGTGTCAGTTTTGACAAAATGCCAAGTTTTGGCCAGTTTAGTCATGGTGTATCATGTAAAATTAAGTTTGTGCTTCAAATGAATGACCATAGCACAAATATATTCCCTTTATGTAAATATTAACTGTGAAGAATCTTTTCATGTGTGCACGTTTTCCCATCTAGGCCCATACTTTCTTAAATCCCACGTCAAAAAATGAGTGTAAAACCAGTGACCCTTTTCCTGCTGGGCTTCAAAGTTTCTTCAAGATCTAACAAATCTACAAGATGTAAATCAACCAAAAAGAGAGGAACCATTAATTATCTCTTCATATAAGTTATATACTGCTGTCAAGATGTCATACTGCATGAAAGTAGCAGACTAGAAAGAATAACCACATTTTTAAAGTACATTTAGCAGAAGAATCATTATTGGCTACTAACTGTGTTGGATATTTTAAGTGGTTATTTTTGCTCGTTCATGGGTATTTGAAATGATCAGTTTCCCAGGAACACAATTATAATGCACATTTTCACCCTGTATAGACGTGTACAGATTTTACAGTATTTTGTCAGCTTTTGCAGGAAGGCATTTCCCCATTTCTTTGACATCCTCTCATTCCATTCTGGCAAAATAAACCAGTAATGTAATAGTTGTTACCATTTTGCAAATATTTGTGTGGCAGCATTTGGGGCCATGTTGTATTCTTCCTGCAGTGGAATTGTATCACACCGAGAACACGCAGGTGTGATGCTTGTGTACCTTTCATTTGCTTTGGTTTTGACCTCTGGTGAGTTTTTTTCACAGCACCTGTTAATTTTGCTCACTGCAGAAGGTCTTGAGTGTGTCTGACCTCAACTGATTGCTATCTTTTCTTTCTGTTTACTTGAATGTCCATGGTAGTCCTTCTTAATCCATTTAAAGCATATAAAAAAAAAAACCCAAAACAACCAAACCTGCCCTGCCAGTGTCCTGCTTTACTTTTCCTACCACTGATTTGACGCTGCTTCGCATCTGCAACGGGGTGTTCTGGTTGGGGCCAGCTCCTGTAAAGAGTTTGTGCAGAGAAAGAACACCCATTGGCTTCAACAGAAGTGCTTGGAAAGATCTGTCCTTTTCCTCTGGTGTTTTTTAGGTTAGGACCTTGCCTGTTTTATCTATAAATGTTAAGTCATCTCAAAATTATTATAAAAAAGCTTCTAGCACAATACTGCCTGAAATGTCTGGAGAGCTATAGTGAAATTAAATATATGCTTGAAAAAGGGGAACACACTCAGGTTTACAGTCTCCACTATTTTCACATTCTAATTATGATTCAAGAAAGGAAAATGAGAGTAATTAACTCAGAATGCTGGCCATAAAGAAAGGCAAATGGCAGTAATATACTTAGAATGCTAGCCCATAAAGATTTTTTTCAATTGCTATATAGAAACAGTGTACACAACTGCATAACTGTTCTATCCTAATAAGCATGTGAGGTTTAAAAATCTAATTCGATTCAAAGCTGACTTGAAAATTCTGGAAAGCTGGTTAGAAATCCTAACTGCAGGAAAATTTAACCATGTGCTATTGTGATCACCTTGTTTTTTGAGTTCTTGCAGACCTGTAGATTACTGTGTTGGTTTTTTCCTATCACATCCCTATTCCAGGTGTAGGTCCTCCCTCTTGGGAATCTTTATGGATGGGTTGAGTTTGGTTGGGATGCACAGTCCCCAGATCATGCCTGCATTTGTGAACTGCATGATTTACAGGCAGAAAATTGATTGCCATTGATACTGGAGTAATGTGTTAACATAAACATACCTTACTGAATTATTCCCAGAGTATCATTGCTGTTTGCCTCAGAAGACACCAATTGTGTAGTTACCTTTATTAGTGGAAAGTGAGCATGATGGCTGTTTTGAATGAAAATGGCTTCAGAGAATGAAAGGAGCCTTGACCTCCTATGGACCTAGGTAGCTATGGCTTAGTGCAGCCATATAAATGCACTTACAGAGATACAAAACTTTTAATGGATTTATCTGTGAAATACTTGAACATTGGAGTCTTAGTGTAGATCTTAAGCATTTTGTCAAATATACCACAGTAAAGCAGCTTGGATGAGCAGTATATGAGCTTATGTGAGCAGTAAAGACATACAGTGATTCTGCTGTCTTAAATGATTGCTCTGTATCAATACCAGTTACTTTGGTCTGAATGCAGGAGGAAAAAAATTACCAGCTGTGAAGGTACCACATCAGAGTTCTTCATTTTTAAGCCTGCAGAGCAGTATGATTTCCCAGAAAAAAAATGCAATGGCTCAGCGAATATCATCAGCAAGAGTTCACAAGATTAAAGAGCTGAAGAATGAAATATTTTATTTACAAGACAAATTAGAAGCACTGAGCTTAGAAAACCATGTTTTGAAACAGCTTCATTGTCGACACTCAAAAGCAATAGGTAGATATGAAGATTCAAAAAGTACCTTGGCAAATCTTTTAGCAAGTCATTATAATGAGGTGAGAACTTTAAGGGAACTCCTGAGGATGTCTCAGGAGAATGAGAGAAATACATCCAGGAAGCTCAGAAAAGTTGAAGCAGAGCTGCTAAAAGCTAAAGATGCTTTGCAGAACTTGTATATGCTTTCAGAAGACAAAGCTCTTGCAGAGAGAGAGGAACTTGATCACAGATTATCTGTCCTTGCAGAAAAAATGGAAGTGAACCAAAAGAGAATACAGGTAATATGTGCATATCATTGTATTTGTGGAACAATAATAAGAGAGATTTCTGTGGAAGAATAGGGGAAAGGTTTTAGCTGCTTCTCTTCTTGGCACATTAATGATTCTGATAAAATCCTGTAACACTGAACATTCTTTTAATCCAGTGCTGTCTTGAGTGTAAAATGCTAAAAATGGCAGTAGTAGTCCCTCCCAGTATTTTGAAATCTGTCAGAAATGTATGAGTAGATTAAGTTTGGCAGTAAAGATCTCTTAGGAATCAAGTCATATGCCTTAATCCTGTGAGGTCAGAAACGTGGCATATGGCTGGAGAGAAATCTTCAGCAGTGTCTGCTCTGCTCCCTGCCAGCAGCATGGGGTACCCAGCCTTGCTTGGCCTGCTAGCCACAAAAGCACGGACCCTGATTTACCTGGGCAAAGCACAGGAGTAGTCATACATAGAGACCACCAGGCTGCTGCTGATCTGCTTCCTTGAACAACCAAAGCTGGCTTATCTGGAACTAGCACTGTTACTTTTATATGGTGTTGGTGGGCAGTATGGACATACCTACAGCTCCTCTCCACTAATTACCGTCATTCACCACTGCTGAATTCACCAGTAGTCAGTCGTCCTAGGTTTTATGTTTGGTTCTTCTGGTGGTTTATGGTGCAACTGTAGTAAAAATCTGGTGGGAGTTTAAGAGGAGAAAATTAATCTTTTAATATCTCTCTTACTGAACCTTTCACAAAAAGAGAGGAATATAATTTTTAATACAAAACTGAAAAAGTGAAATTTCCACTGTCCTCCAGGAATTAATTTCCATTTCCTATGGGGTATATTATGCATAGAATTAAATAAAGAGACAGGCAATCTCAGAAGCATTTCACTATCTGAACAACTAGGTCTGAAGTACATTTATTACATGAAAGAAAATGAAAATATAAAAAGCTAAATTCAGACTCTCTTTTGAAAACTTTCTGTTTACAGAAATCCTAGTGAGAAGCTATAAAAAGCATGTAGGGTTGGGTATCCACCTTACAGTTTTAGTAACCATAATTTCAGTGCATGGCACTGAGTTCTGATGATAAAGTACTCGATAAAGTACTCAATAAATTACCTAATTTTAATATACACTAAGCTTCCTTATGCTGCTGAAGTTAATAGATCTCAGAGTGAGCAGAAATGTTCTCTTAGCATTTCTCAAAGATGATTATATTAATTAATCCATCAGAAAGGTAATGTACAGCCTTATTTTTATGTTTGAATGCCAAATATACTATTTTTGTTTACTAAAATATGTTTTAAACCAGGTTTTGCTCATTTCTAAAGTAATTTTTCAGATACTTCATCATAATTTAATGCATTGTTTACAATAGAATATGATTATTAGAAGCTTGCTTTTAATTATATTAGCATGTTTATTTTTTAAATCTGGTAAGAACTGAAATTTTTCAACAGTCATACTGAGTATATCCATATGGTAAAACATGTAATTTTTTTAAGAGCCTAGAAAAGCAGCTGAAGTTGAACAATAGCACCTTTAGTCAGCAGCTGGCAAATGAGAACAAAAAAGCTGTGGAAGCTGGGATAATTACAAAGAACTTGCAAATGGAAATTAACTCTCTTCAGCAAAAAATTAAGGTATTCAAGATTTTAAACAAGCTTCTGTTCCTACAGGAAAATATAAAGTATTTAATTTTACCTATTTTTTTGACCTCTTTTATATTATATATTAATGGAATTTTTGTTTCCTAATTGAGTCTATAGTCTACCAAAAAAGGGCAGAATATCAAATGATTAAATTCTTGTAGGGTATCAGTAGTTCAATAACTAATCCAAACAGAGATTAATGCATCACAATTTGAACAAATAATGCACACCAACTTGATATTTCTAGGTTATTGTATTCATCTACTATCTTTAAGTGAGCTCCCTTACAGAAAAACTTTCAAATCAAAATGAGCCAAATACTGCAATCTGAAAATCTAGATTTTTAACAAAAAGACCTATGTAAACGTTTCAGTAATTTGTTTAAATTCCAGCTTGGTTTTTAGACAAATACTTTTGGGACAAATATGTCCAGTTCAACTCTTACTGTAATGCTTGTAAACCAAACATACAAGAGAACCTAAAATTGACACTAACTAGAAATAGAAACAAAACTGCCATGAATGGTATGTCATAGGGGTTGTAAACAAGAAAAACTGTACATATTCCAGAAAATGTGAAAACCCTTGTGACTTTTTAATAATTTAAACTGGTTTGTAACACAGTTAAAATAGACTTTTTTATTTCTATGTAAAGTGACCGATCCATCTATTGGTGATCCCGTGAGGGAGCCTTCTCTTTCCAAATGGGATCAAATATCTGTGAAATATGTTGTTATGGGGAGTTTTCCCAGACATTGTGAAGGGAAGAACAGGCAAATCCTGAGGATTTGTGGAGATCTGCATTTCTGTACAGGGGCATTGTTTGTCCCTCTTACCTGTGCATCAGGTGCAGACACTTTCCTCCTGATACTTGGCAGCAGCCAGGCTGCCCAGCTGCAAAAGCCCTGTTGGGAAAGGAAGAAAGCACGGTGCTCTTCCTGGGCCCCATATCAGTGCTCCTGACAGGCACTTGCAGTGCTCTTTCCCTGCTGGAGTCTGATCTCCACCTATATGTGCAGATCTGGCAGACAGGAATAATTATAGTCCCAGGAACACTAATATAAAACTGTTCCAAAATGCAAATTAATCCAAAGTATAGTGCTCACCTTCACGCTTCTCTAAAAGATCTCTATTATTTAATGTATTTTCTACATGATTTTCTATGTGTGTCCAGTTGTCTTAATGTTGTATTTTTAGATTCACAAAACCTTCTGTTGTTTACCACAAAGAAGGCCAGACATGCTTCTTAACCTTATTTCTATGCCAGAACAGAGTTTATTCTTACAAATTCATAGTTTTGGTTACCTGGCTTGCTCAGACCACTCAAGGTATTCAGACACATTTTCAGCACACCCTGTATCTCCAAAGTAAATGCAGCTCCTATTTTTCACATTAAAAAAATGATATTATGAGAGTGTTACTGAAATCTCTCTTCTGTGTTTAAGACAGATTTCAGTAAGGAAAGAGGACTCTTGCTAAATGGATTTTAGAAGTGTGCCTCTGAAGTTTATGTCATCTCCCAAGCAATAGGTTGCAAAACAGAACTGAGCACATTGTAACCAAAAGCACTGAGTAAATAAATCTAAAAAAAAAAAAGTAAGTAAAGCCAAAAATTGTTTAGTCTGAAAAAAATAACTCAGAACAACAAATGAAAAAATCATTAGAGGAGACTTTTCTGAAAGAGAAGAGAGAATTTTCTGAAAATTGTGTTATGAAAAAGATGATGTAGGTGTACAGATGCATTCCTAGCCTTAAGGAGAATTTTGATTTGGCTCACAAAAGAAAATTATAGATTCCTATTTATGTAAAAGACAAAGTCACTACATATCCTAGTACAAAGCAAAATCACTGACAGTTTCTCCCAACGTGGGAAAATTACATTGGTAAAAAGTAATTCTCAATGCACATTAGAAGTTTAATAGTGTTTATTTCTTCTTAGGAAAAGGATCGTCAACTTCATGCAAAAAATATCTATGCAAGTCAGATGCCTAAAATTCCAAAAGACAAAAGTGATTCAATACCTCATGAAAAAAGTACGTGTATATTCATTTTCCTTTTTTTGTTTAGTTATGCGCAACTTACATTGTTTTATAACTGGGACATATATTCCAAAATAAAAGCCAATATAGTACTTTCATACAGGCTAAAAATATTCTGTCATATATAATTTAAAGAGAACTGCTTGGTTTTTTGCTCATTTATGTTATGAATACAAATACATGACCTATTTTTAATATTTAACCCAATTTTCATCATAAATAGCTTTTAGCATACACAGTTTTAGTATACAGTGATAGTGGTGCTGCTATTTTAAGGCTCTATTTGCATCAGGAGCTGTTTGCCTATTTGTTTGTTAACAAGGTAAAGCTATCAGTTCACAAAGCTTTTACAGCTTAATTTTTGTTCAGGCTCTTCTCTTTGACTTGGCCTGGAGAAGTGGCCTCCATAGACCTAGAATTCCCACAACATGGCTCACTAACTCAAAGCACCTCACAAACAACCCTCCTGTAGCAACTTCCTAGCTTAGTACAGACTTTCAAAGTGCTTTTATATGAGCAAAAATAATTAATTGAATTTGTTCTTTAAAAACAGTTTTCTTACCTTAAAAACACTTAGACTCTATAACTTGCAAATAGCAGAGATGATTCAATGTCCATTATTGAAGCTCTTGCAACTTGCATTTTGTTGGGGTGAAAGGAGAGGAGGAGTTTTCAGATACAAGGAATTCAGGAAATTTAAAGGCCAATCTGATGATCATTCTGTCAGCTTATCTGAGGGAAGAGAATGTTTATCCTTAGTAGGCCTTTGTTTTTTAGCATAAGTAAATTTAAATGGGCAACTAGAGATCATAATAACCCAGTTATTGTATATCTTCTCAATTAATTCTATGCACAGAACTGATTTTATTTAGTACAATATAGTAGATTGATAGAAAAGAACATTGGAAAGTTAATTCTATCAAGGAAGAAAGATCTCATTAGCAAGGAGTATTTCTTCTACATGGATGCTCAGACAGGTATTGGAGAGAAATATCTAGTAGACGCCATCTTGTCTATCAATGATTCCAAGAGCAGCTACCTTGTGTGGGATTCAACTGCCTAATTATAGGCATCTAGTGCCATTTGAGATGTCCTAGCACATTCTTCCTGGCCCTGTAGTTGTTGTTCCAGGAGGATACGGGTGTCTCATCGATCCCGTGTAATGTGTGTGGATACCTTGAATGCTCGAGGACATCTCAAATAGCATGAGGCGCCTGTGCTCAGACAAGTGGATCCCACCCTGGAACTGAGGGGAGCAACAGCTAAAAGCAATTACAGATCATACAAGCCAAGAACTGTTACGTTACCTATGTGCTCATTATGTTCATCAGGCTCAAAAACGTTGAAGAAGATAGTTTTCTTGAAGCACTTCTAAATTTCTAATTGTCACGCTTTAGATGTAGTATCTAGAATTTACTAATAAATATGTTTTACACAGAAACTAATGAACAGATTTCAGGTACTTTCCCCACACTGAAAGCAGTATTTTGCCTCCTACTGAGGATTGTAAACATTCTGTCAATATCCTAAAGGAGACCTTTTGACTTTCCTGGGTAAAGCACCTCTTCAAAATACTGGTCAGATATTCCTGCTCCTAAAATGAAGGTGGAACTGGAACTTTCTTCATATGGGTACAGAAGACTGCTTAAAATTTACATGGCAGCAAGCATATCTGCTGCAAATCTTGTGCATGTCCACAGAATTCTTCAAATTATGGTATCAGTACAAAGTCTTATCATAGTCAGTTGCTTATTTCTTTCCTCTTCATTGTCTTTGCAAATCCATTACTCTGCCTTAACTACAAGTGAACTACAGGGAAAAGGTCGGTAATTCAAACTGTAAAATAAGAAGCACAAATTCCTACTTCTCATTCCAAGTCAGACATGGTTTTTTATGAACCTCTGAATTCCAGTTTTAGTTACGTCACGTAACCAGCTGTGTTTTTTTAAATTTTATTTACATATGGACTTGTACAATATTGTTCTTTAAATTACAGTACTTAAATAACTGTTTACTATTTAAGTTCTTTTCTTTAAGCAAGATAAGGCAGCTTGGAGGGATACATCATAGTTTGTAATGAAAAGATTCCAAGCAAAGTTGTCTGATCTTTTGTTAGTTTTGGCCAATAACGGTTTCATTCTCTGCCAGTTAATGGAAACAGCTGATTTAGAAATCTAGAACTGGAATTACTGACAATTGTTTTTCCTTTTCACCATTGACTTGAATTTTCCTGTAAGAGACTTAGGAAGAGCTGCTTCTTCAAGTAGTTATTTTCTATTCTGCGTTTGCAAAAATTTTTACCCAGCAGGAAAGAAAAAGAGAAATGTGGGGCTGCATTTTTTAACACTCCTGATAAGTAGCTGAAGGTAAGCTTGCTTAGGTTATCAGAAAGCTCTATGTACATACATAAAATTGATTTATTGAATTAAGCCATTAATTTCATCAGCTTCTCCTGAGAGCACTGTGCTCAGTTGTGGGAGGGTCACACCAGCTCATCTAGAGGTACAGCTCCCCCTAGTTCTGAATCTGAGGAACGCTCCGCTGATCTCTATTGAAAAGCCGCCGAAGTAACTACTTGCTGGTTGCCTTCCAAAAGGGAAAATGAATTCCCTCCACATTATCAGAGCCATTCCTTCAAGAGAAATCCTCAAACTGGTTATCAACATCCTTTTTACCACCAAACTTCAAACATTTGAAAATCACCATTTTTATGGAAAGTCTTCCTCTGATTTCAGAGATCAAAACTGGGAATAAGATCGAATGTTGATGGAGGGAAGATCCCATTTTTGCTGCTGTGCTAGCATCTTTCTCAGCTACGGTACTCATGTCAAAAGTATTCTAAAAATAGACTAAAAGTGCAATCTACTCACCTTCCCCATCCCATTTCCATTCAGCTATTTCTTTAAATTTCTCATTCAGTCACTCCCATGGATCCCTTTTCAAAGACCTCAGATATTCCAAACACTGTTAAGCATTTAGTTCCAGAAAGCCTTACATAAGTGCTTAACTTTGAGAAAGGTGAGTAACCAAGTCAGAAGGCATAAAAGCACTCATGTTAATTATAGACTGTGAGATCTGAATCTAGGAACCTGAAAGCTGAGGCCTCACACCAGGCCTCTTAAATTTATATTAGAATGTTACAACGAAAATTGAGCCCGTATAGGCTCTAAGGTATAGACACATTTGCCTGGCTTCACATGTTCTATCTGAAGAGGACTTTTTAAATCTTAAAACTTAAGTATATAATGTATGGATGAAAATGTTCAAAAGTCCAGGTAACTCTGTGTTCCAGTTTCAGCATTTATAGATCAAGCAAAACATAATTTCTTCATTAAAGGGCAAAAAAATGTAAATCCTAGTCCACATACCAGTATTATCAGTCATCAAAGATATCTTTGGTTTGTACTGGCAATATAGTTCCAGACACCACTGTGTTACTAACAGTTGTCCTTTTTCAATAGGTCTTAGTAGAAACAGATCAGTACAAGTAGATAAAGAGAGTTTTAGATCACTGCTGCTGTCACAGCACCAAACTCAGGAAACAGAAAAAAGTCCAGTTCAGCTAACAAAGGTATGAAAGACCTGGATCCAATGCCTTGTTGAAGCTCTCAGTTAAGCTTTATGTTATTCTGTAAGTTTCAGTAATATCCTGAATAGCCTGATCCATTATCTTAACTTTCTAGGATAGGGATTTTGCGTGAATGTATTTATATTACAGAAAATATGTAGGACCGACATTGTAGCACAAAATAAGAATATAATAGAAATTACTAATCTTTTTATAAGCATTGCACTGCTTGTGTACTTTTTAAGGTCACTAAACAATTATTCCCTCATTATTTTTACCTTTAATTGCTAATTATAGGATAAAAAGTCTTCTGAAGATAAGAATCAAGAAGCTAAAGCAAACGAAGCATACACTGATGTCCAATGTAGAACAAAAAAGCAATCAACCAAGAAAATACCAAAGCCAGAAACTTTTAATAGAAGACATAGAGGTATATTTTAACATGTTTCTCAGAAACTCATTTGATCTTCTCAAAAGCTGAATGAACCAATGCTATTGGTGATTTACATGGGTCTGACAGGCATTAGGTGGCACCTGACTGACAGGAACTAGTTCAACAGAAGAATATATTAAAGCACCACTGAAATCCAGCTGCTGACAGTGCTGCACTGACAGCAGAGCAGCTCCACAGTACACTGCTGTACTTCTAAAAGGAGTTCTCGGTCACACTGGTAAAAAGTCAGTGCTTCATCTGTAAAAGTATACATCACTTAGTCATTTGTTAATTCCACACTAATCAAATTCTCATCTCAAATTGTTGGTGGTGAATCTTCATCGTAGGTGATGCCAACATATATTTCTGTCTCAGGATCTATTGCTGAAAAAGGAAAAGGACTTCTTCAAGGGCTGGGAGTATCTCCTCATTACAATGATCTGTTTACAAATCTTAGCCATTGATTATGCTCTCATATAACAGTTATATGCAAAGGACTCATCCATTAACAACTTTATTTTGAAGAGATTCTGTAGAACGGAAGAAACCAATGCCTCTATTCCTTTATCAGAGTTTTTCTTTCTAAAAATATTCATGTTACTTTGATTATAGTGAGGCTTCTAGAAAGAAGGAAGATCTGAATGCCATCATGCAAAATACTTCACAAAGGGTAGGAGACATTGCGTGACCTACAGGTCACGCATTTACAGAGGTGAAGCAGGTTGTTGAGGTCACTTACTAGATCAGTAACACAGCTAGTAATCTGGAATGCGTTAACTCCTGTGTTTTGTACTCCGCCTTTTCAGCCTGCAACCTTTCCAGACCCCACCAGATAACTGAAGTCACCATTTGTCTTTGAAATCCCCTTTTAAAATTGACAGAAAACACAGGTCTTCTGATTCTGCTGCCAGTGAATCCCTCTCCTCACTATTTGCCAGACTCAGTTCTGTCTTTCTCCCACTGATGATGTCAGACAAATGCATTGGCTGCAGGCATTCAGTATACACATACCTTTTTCTACTAAAAATTGGGGCCAACTCACGTACAGGTTAAGAGTTGCAGTATATTCTACTCCACGCAACAAGCAACTATGTTGTCAACTAAGGGAGAGGAAATCATACATCTATTTAGGTTCCATTTAAAAGCAAGAAAATTACAGTTAGAGTTTAGCTCTCATGTGGTTTCTCTATTGCATTGTACATTATTTTTCTGGCCCTTATGTTTAGCCATTACTGATTATATTTGCATGCTAATTAATTTAATAAAATTAAACATAATGAAAAAGGCAAAAATTAAGATATTTAGCCGGATTCAATGGCATGATTGTGTTTAAATCTTGCCCCATTCTGTTATATTTAGTAGTGAAGAGCATTGTCATAACCCTCAAGACACAATAAGGAATTGACACTTGCTGTCATTAACACTTCATGACTCTCTGTGTTCTAAGAACATTCCTAAAACCCACAATATTTCATTTTAGAGTATTTAAGGAAGGGCAGACTACCGAAGGGAGAATACACTTGCTTGGAACTTATGAAAGAAGAAAAAAAGACAGATTTGCTTGAATGGGATCTGAAACAACTGGCGAAAACTGAACAGATTCATTTAAGTGACAGTGTAACAGAGAAAAATCAAGAGGAAGATGCAGTTGAAGAACACGAAAAAGAAGAAAAAAAGCCAGATGAACAGCTAAGTAACAGTGAGAAAGCGGGGAGTAAATGTGTAATGCCAGGTCTAAGAGACAAAACACTCATTAGGCTGAAAAAACCCTACATATTCTCAGAAGCCACTGAGAATTTGCATCATGGGCTTCCTACATCAGGCACAAAACCCAAAAAAAGCAGTCTTCGGAAACATGGACACGTGGGTCAGAACTGCAGAGAAACAGCTGAATCAAAAGTGAAGATTTTCTTTGGGCTACTTGAGCCACCTCTTGGTGAAGTTACTGAAACAAGGCAGAAGGGCAGTTGCACTGAAGCAGAAGGCTGCGTTCATGTGTCATTTGCTGACAGGAAAAACAGTCTTATGAAAGAACTCTTTGGACCTGGCTGTGTTTGAAGAGACAACCATTCAAGTTCTAACATGAGAGGAATGAAGAAAGAGAAGGGAAAGGATTACATAAGCCAAATTTCAAACCACTGCTACTAACTAGTTCATAATAAAAAGCATCTAACACTAACAAAATTGTCATGAGAATACACAAACTAATTGTTCTGATATTTAGTTAAGTACATCAACTTATCTTTACTTGAGAAATATGAATAATTTAAAATGTTTTTTTTTTAAAAAAAAAAAACAAACAACAGTGGGTTTACCTTCATTAAAGCCATATTAAATCTTACAAGTACTCAGAATTTCTTTCAATTTTTCCAAAAGATCAGTTGTCAGATCAGTTGTCATTCTTCTGTTCTGGGTCTGCATGCATGCATGTGCATCTTTGTAAGAGTGCCTTAACAATTACAACATTTTTACCTGTGATCAGGTGTCCACATTAGTCACTGTTTTTTAATTTCTATTTTATTGCATTCTCTCTGCAGGTTGAATTTTGAAGCTGATTATTTATTAGCTAACTGAAGTGAGCAATCTGCTTTTCATAAGGTTCATTATTGGGTTAGTACCAACAATGTAATAAAAGAAAATATTTTTTTTATTTTCTTCATTCCTGAAGTAGTTTCCAGAATTCACACATAATAAAAATAATTTGCTATTACATTGTTTTCATTAGCATTATAAAGCTCTAAAGCTTCGTTCTTTTCCACTGTTTGAACTTAGCAAAGCAGTTTGCCTGGTAACTTCCACAGCTGACATCCAAAGATGAATGTGCAAGAGGAGACTATTGTTTTGGAGAAGTCAGGCATATCCAGTTCTCAAAAAGCCTTTAAAAATCCTCTGTTTAAGGTTATGCAAGCCAGGGTAGCAGCATTATGTTTTGTTCCTCATAGTAATTCATGAAACACTTTCTAAAATGTGAAGTTAGGAAAAATTATGTGTATTCTATTAATTTTTAAAGGCAGTAGCACTTAACTAAAAAAAAAAAAATTCAAAAAATTACACTGCAAAAGCTTTTAAAGGTGATTAAGACATTTAGATCTGAACCTACTTGCAGTATGTTTCTTTTCAAAATGTCCAAGGTTTTTCCTGAAGTAGTGCTTCAGCTGTATGGTGGACAGGTTTCAAGCACAACTTTGTGCAGTGGGAAGAGTAGGTGTTCCCCCTCTATGAGCTATCAACACTTCTAGAATGCCTCTGCTGCTGTCCCAAAGCTAAGAGCAAACAAGGACAAGTAATCCCACACTCCTGAGTTACTGATGAGGGGCCAAAAGCTTTTTTGCCCTTAATCACCAGATTAATTGGCCAGAGCAGCCCACAAACTGCCCATGTGATGACCCCACCTGAGTGTGGATAAACAGCAAATGCCACAGTGAAGATTGTGAATGATGCTGCTTTTCTTGACTTCACTGTGTTAAACTCCATAAAAGCCAAGTAGAAATATCATTAGCCACATCTTTAGATTCAGAAATATATCAATGTCATATTTAAATAATCTGTCCCAAACACTTTAAAAAATAATAATAATAAAATAATCCTGTTGATTCCAACAGTATCTCCTTATGCATGAACGAGGGGAGGGGTGTTGGTTTGGGTTTGTTTGGTTTTTTTAGGAAAACTGTAATTGACATTGAAAATGGATTAGGAAACCTGAGATGGGTTGAAAAACTTTATTTCCTTAATAAAAACACAATTATACATAACAGTCAATCACAACATTTTTTCTTGATGATATTTAATGTGTCTATTTTCATGTGGCTAAATGTAATCTTTAATGTAAAACCATTTTTTTTTTAATTAACACTTAAAAACCCAAAAGCACTGCATGCATATATACATACACAGACACACAAAGAATCATGACCTCTTGAACTAATTTCTAAATGCAGTGCTAATTACGGAGGGGCCCTGGCCCCTTCCTTCCTGCAGGAAGCCAAAGGACCTGCAATAACATAACAGCTGCATCCCACTGAAGCCCAGCAAAGGAGGGAAAGGTGTCCCCCCCTACAGCTTGGTTTAAATTCATGTCAAAAAAAAAGAAAAAGTGTGGAACAAGAACTTTTTAAACCACCCACTTGTCTTACAGGGCAGCAATGAGAGAGTTGCAGGTACCACTGCACCACGGAAGATAAGACAAATCTGTTGCTGTTCTACAGGCACGGGACTAGGAAGAATTCTGCCCACCTTTAAATTCAAAATATTGTGGCTGATTCCTGCTCCTAAATACAGGAAGAAGGATTTACTCTAAAACAGAACATTGTTTTCCCTCCTCCTCCTGCTTACTACAATTCTGTTACTACTTTAGACATTGAAGTCACTAATTTGCCTTTTCACATTTACACAGCTGCTTTGGGCTCTCCTGGACTGTCATTAACGTACGCTCAAGCCCTTAGAAATGCAGTCCTCCAAAAGAGCTGCACTGCTCTTTCTTAACATGGTGCTTAAGAAGGTTGGCCAGATCTTTACTCCCAAAACATGGAAGGAAATAGTTTCAGTGATACTCACTCAGTTTGGGAAGGAGAAAAAATGTCAAGGAATGAAAGGTCAGTTACAAATAAAAGTAGGAAAAAATTCAAGTGTTCGATGAATTTTAAAAGTCAGGGAGGACAAAGTAGCCAGCCATCCTGTATGTGGCAACGGAGTGAGTCTGGTAAGAGATAAAATGTTGATTCTACGTATGTGTCAATAACGCATTTTCTAAGACCAAGAATACACCAATTCTAGTGTAAAAAAACCAAAAAAACAAAAAAAACAAAACAAACCACAAAACCAAAAACAAGCAGGGAACTAGTTCTGTTTTACCCTAAACCAACCAAACCACCTACCCCTATCCTCTAGTACCACTTGTCACTAAATATAATCCCACCTTTGGGTGAAACTACCATATGATACAGCAAAGACACAGCAAAACTCCCCAATTCCTAATGCCAGTGCATTTTCAACTTAAAAATACAAATCCAACTGTGCTGGTTTGACCCACAGTAGGACCATGTGGTCCTGCACTCACTCCCCCCACCCAGTGAGATGGGAAGGGAGTCACAACAATGGGGCACAGGACTAGGAATGAAGGACAGGGATGGCTCACTCACCAGTTATGGTCATGGGCAAAACAGACTCAACTTGGGGAAAAAAAATCAATTTAATTCGTTGCCATTCATCCAAGTAGCACAGTGAGACATAACAACCATATCTTACAACGCCTTCCCCCACCCCTCCCTTCTTCCTGGGCTCAAATCACTTTGCTCCTGATTTCTCTACCTTCTCCCTCCCAGCGGCACAGGGGGCAGGGAATGGGGGTTCAGTCAGTTCACCTCTGCTGCTCTTCCCGGCATAAAAGTCCAGGAACAAGATGTTCCAACGTGAGCTTCCCATGGAGTCACAGACCTCTTTGGGCTCAGCTCCCAGCTCTGGCATGAGGACATCCATGGGCTACAGATGGGATTCTGGTCCAGTGCACCTCCTCACCCCGGCTCTGGCATCGAGCCACTCTCGGGGTCTCAATTCAGTCACACTTGCCCTCAGGCTCAGCTTTTCTGCTCCAGCGTGGAGTCCTCCATGGCCTACACGTGGGTATCTGCTCTACCGTTGAACTTCCATGGGCTGCAGGGACCTCCTTTGCCTTCTCCTACTCCATGAGGTTGAACTGGGTGTCTGAGGTTCTCTGTCCTCCCCTCCTCCTCCTCCTTCCTCCTGGCAACGAAGCTCTCTCTTTGTTTAGGCCCATGGTCATCTTTTGTTCAGGTCAATGGCCTCGCCTCCAGGTTCTCTCCACCTTCCTCTTTTCAGGACAGTCCTTTCCCTCACAAATATGGATTCACAGAGGCGTTTCTCTCCTGCTCATTGGCTCAGCCTGGGCTGGGGCGTCTCCGCCTTGGAGTCAGGGGAGCTGTTGCTCTCACAAGGTGGCCCTTCCCCCAGTACCAAAAAGCTCCCCCCCCCCCCGTAACAAACCCAACACACCAACCCTTTTAGATTTTGGTGAATAAATGGCATGACAAAGTATTACAATTCTGCCACGAATCACTGTTCATACTTGTTGAAATAGATACAAAATGAGGGTCTATAAACAGCAATACTATCTTTGAAAACTGACCACCAAACTGAAAAACAAAGGAAAGCTATTATAATTCAAAAGGAATACTGACTGGTATCCAAATGAAGTAACAAAGACTATCACAGACCTAGTCTCCTACAAGACAACTGTTCCTTCTCTTTTTTTTTAATTCTTTTAAAACAGTGAAAATGAAAATGTGGTTGAGGACTCCATGGATTACCAGGATTCCTTCAGCTGAAAGGATGTAGCACGATAGCTACAACTTTATTACAAACCACAAGCCAACATGTAATGCCAACACCACCTGAAAAAGATATAAAACACGATTTAAGTCATTGCATCAATAACCCTGCAGCACACAAGCTTCTGAAAACAACTTTGGAAGCGTGAAAAATTAAACTTAGGAGTTATGAAGTGAACAGGAACATAACATCTTTCTTTTTATATACAAATGTCCCTCTTCAAGGGATGGTAGCTAACTCCATGCTGGTCCCAAGAAAACCTGAAGATTGCCTGGGGAAAAAGAGTACCAAGTAACACAAATATCAGCCAAAATGTGGCATATACAACCCACAGCTTCTAAAAACATTTGCTATATACCTGTCAGAAAACGTCCAAGGCATGGCAAGTAACAGAATACTTCGCTAGAACCTAAATTCAAGATTTCAGACAGGTAAAAAGTAAAACTACTTTGAAATTTAAATCTGTCTTTTTAGAAGTATTGAGTCTGTACTTCTCTCTTTTCCCCTTGCTCCCCATACAGCTATCTGAGGTCTTTGCTACTGGCCCAGGTGCCTGCACTGCTGGTTTAAAGGGTCCCAGCATTCCAAACAGCAGCACAGACATTTGCATTGTGTGATGGAACAGAGAGTGTGCCCTGACTGTAATACACAGCACCACAGAGAATCCTGCTGCAGAGTAGCATGGAATACACAGCTGTTCATAGCACATGTGTGAAGAAAACTACCTTTTCGGTGATTTTTAGACATTTTTGTGTTTATCACCTAGAATTCAAAACCAATCTCTCTACTGTGATTATCAGACAAGACAAAAAAAGGAGATTTGAAGGCAAACATGGATGTGAACATTTTAAATGCCTTCAAATGCTATTTAAATAAATATCTTCCAAGGACTATTCCCCCACCCTGCACAGAAGCAGACTCTTCTCTTGTCCAGCACACATGCTGGATACAAATAATTCTCTAGACAACTTTTAAAGATACAACATATTTTGAAACTCCTTCTAAGGCAGTTGGATTTAGAAGCCTAATATGAAGATTGAACAGCAGCATTTTAGCTTGAACGTAAATTTCCACACTACAGAGTCCTGTCATTCTGTCTGTCTCCTTATGCTGATCACACAGAGCCAGCACACTTTTCACTCAAAAACACGTGTCTACAACCTGTGATACCATTCTGATCATTAATTCGTTAAACTGCCCAAAAGAAAAGGATTTAAGTAGGTAAAAGTGCAACAGAAGTGTGATGGGAAAAAGGGTGGGAATGGACAAGACAAAATGCCAAGAGAGATCAAACCTAAATCACTCTGGAGTTACATTTTGAAACCCCAGCAGTTTATAAGAAACATGTGATGGTTTCACTGGGCTAGCCCTTGGCCAGCAGCCAACACAGCCGCTCACCTACTGCCCTCCATCCCCAGGAGACAGGGGAGAGGATTTGGGGGGCAAGGGTAAAAAGACTCATAGGTTGAGGTAAGAACAATTTAATAATAGAAATAAAACTTAAAATAATACTAATATTAAAATAGTAGTGATAATGATAACAGTAATAAGATATGCAAATGAGTGATACCCAGTGCAACTGCTCACCACCCGCCGACCAAGCCCAGCCCATTCCCAGATAATGATCGCAGAGGAGCGACAATCCCAAACCGAAACCGCAATCCCAGAAGAGCGAGAGCCCGAGCGAAAGCCAGAGAGAGCAAGAGAGGAAGAGACCCTCACTAATATACTGGGCATGATGTGATACGATATGGAATATCCCACTGGCATATCCAAATACCAATTCAGCTGATTAATTTAAATATTCCTCACCCCCTTAGATCTTGCACTTGTAGACTAACAGAACACAAAGTCCTTCACTTCCAGTGACAAAAACGCAAACACTGGTATGATATCAGTGTCTCTCTCATAACAAGTCCCAGGCTGAAAGCAAAATGCAGCACTATTCTAGCTACTAAAAAGAAACCCAGCTCTGTTCCAGCTAAAAACTAGGACAGCAATATAGACCTATAAAGTATTTGCCCATTTTTAAACTAAATTCTACTATTTCAGTGGACTCCTTAATATAAAAATATTTCTGATTAGAAATCTTCTCCAGGGTCTATTCCATATAGCTAAAGATAAAGCTGCTCTGTTTGAAAAGAAGTAAAAATGACAAATAGTCCATTTCACTGACAGTTAAATAAACAAGGATTGAATACATAGGAAATAGCCAATCAAGTGTTTGAAACCCCTCCCTGTGTTAAGGGAGTTAGAAGAAATGTACAGACCAGTGCTTTTAACCTATGTATGCTCCTCCTCACTGCACTATCAGCATCCGCATGGGCCTGGGAAATTTATTTTTTCCAGTGCGCAGTCCTTACCTGCCACCCCGGTAGGAAAGGCTACCAAGCGCTCCAGCGGAGCAAGCCATTTGCTTGGGAGCACTGTAACTGGCTCAGAATAGTACTTCCAAATCAGAGAGATCATCAAGGCAGCCTAGAATTGAAATTTTCATTAGCTTGGATAATAATACACATCAAAGTACATTTCCACTGCTATGCTGAAACAATAAATAACAAATTCTAATTACAGGAAATAGTTTCTTTCTTATTTTACATGTTCTTAAGCAAGTTCAAGATATTTTTAAAGTCGGTATGACCTTAAATTTATACACAATATTAAGAGGCATTAGTGAGATGTTGGAAAATGCTCCTTTCTTCTGTGACCCTGGTTCCAATCTAGCATAGACAAATAGAGTATCAGTAACTGTTAAATTCTGATGACTGTTTTTAGCTGTAATCCTTGCCTGCTAGGAATCCAACTGGCTTTAACATTACCCTAAGGACATCTTCAGGTTGACCACTGTCATCCCTACTAGCAGACAATTCCTTGGCATCAGACTGAAATACAGATACAATCTCATGAGGCACTGTGGAGAGATGCATTGCAGCTGGAAGTGGAGATTTGCATCCTCAGCAAAAGCATATTTTGTTTTCAAAAACATCAGTAAAATATATTTGCATGGATTGGAACTTTCCTGGGTCCAGTGCCATCAATAAATGGGAAAAAAAAAACAAACAACAAACTGCCAGTTAAAGAGCCAAGACAAATTCTTATCTTGTCATCTCAAAACCAGAAACACAGAGCTAAAATGAAACCCAAAACTCCTTACATCCATAACTACCAGATCTTATCAGCAACACCTCTCCCTTCTCTTTCAAGGAACTCTTTCAGTTTGGCATGCACTGTGTCACTGGATTATCAAACACCTGTATGACTAATCATCAGACAATAAATGCAGGAGAGAATTGCAACACTACTGAGGATGTGGTTTAGCATTTTGTCTTCACAATAAAATATTTACTTACCTGTAAGACGTAGAATACAATATTTATAACCCACTTTATTTTGGCTAATTGGGCAGTTCGTGCTTTCACTGTTAAAAAAAAGAATTACTCTGTGTTATTTGTAATAGTGAATTATATAAAACTATTGACGTATTAATATTGCACTCTTCAAATCAGGGAATTACACTGTTTAAAAATCTCTTCAAATGACTCACAGTTGTTTTTGAAAGTACCCTTTTGCAGGGAAGCGCTAGGTCTGTATCACACTGTAGTTTCTTATTAACACTACTACAAAAAGTTGCAAAACACTGACATCCTAGAGAGAGAAATGTCACACGTAATCAAGAACATTATTCCCAAATGAGAACAGTCAGTGTGGTTACTAATTTAGGGACCTGCTTCAGATAAAGCATAAGGTAATTTTTTCCCTTTCCTAAAAGGGAAGAATGATGGCTTTAGCAGATGCACTTTTTGCCTTACTTCATCCAGGAACACAGTTAAGGCTGTTCCTTCAGTGAATGAATCTTGGTCAGGTTCAGCATTAAAACTTCTCATGCCTATTTTTCTTCTGGTACAATACCTCAGACCAATATAAAGAAGCCTGGTGAAGACAGAACATCTTCAAACATAACGGTGGCCTCAAGTTTTCTAAAACAACCTTGTTGGATGTACGGAAATCTCATTTAACTGAAGTTACTGGGTTAAGAATTATGCCACTGAAAGCAAACCAAAACTGCCAGTCGTAAATATTGTCCTTTCTCCAAGTAAGGAGCCTATAAACACTCACCCATTCTGCACAGTAGTCTTCTATCCTGTTAGGATCAGCTAGTGAGTTTGGGCAAAGACAAGAGCAAAACCTCTGGTGCCACAGGTTTACATGTGCTTTCTACCATGAGATGACGGATTATACTACTGTAAAATCCTAATTGAGGCAAAGCACTACAGCTTTATTGCAAAAGCTGCTAAATAAGGTCAAACAGGATTGCAAAATGACAGGAAAGATCTCACCTGGTTACCTTATAGGTCAACGCTTTCTCTCTAGCATTTTGTAGCACACCAACCAAAATGCTCCAACCAAGCAATGCTTTTTGCAGTGAATATATGCAGTAGAGGACTTCTTCCACTTATTCAAAACATGATTCAGTGATGAGAATCACTGATAAAGAGTAAATAATTGCACAGTGAAGCTCAGGAAATTCCTTCTAAGAAAAATTTTGTATCTAAATCACTCCCTTATGAGTGTATGTAGAACCATACACAATTGAAAGACAAAGGCAAGCTCTCCAAAAAGTTAAAAAAGAAAGAAACAAACAAATAACAAACATTGAAAATGAGTAAGAGGGGGAGAAGAAAAGTTGAAGGAGGAATATACTTAAAACTGAAAACACTCTTGGAAAAATGTTTTTCAGAAACTAAAAAAGGGAGTAAACATTGCACTCTACCGTGAGTTTTAAGCTTGTCAGTCATTTTGTTGATCTTTCTTTCCAGACGGGCATATCTAGCAAACTCATCCATCATACTAATGGTTGAGAGTTCTTGCTTCATGTTCTGAATTTCAGCTCTCATCTGCGATTCCTGCTCTGCATCCTTTTGTAACAATCTGGATATCTAAAAAGTAAAGAAATAGTATCAGTTATTTATCCAGATTTCCACTTATTTTCTTTAATACAAATCAAGTATGATTTCCTGTTTACATACTCAAAAGCCTCCCATAAAAAAGGTTCTTTCATCACAACATGGGAAAACTTTGACTTAACATCTGCAACATGTTCTAAAAGCCAAAGTATTCTTGTTCTGACTGAAGCAAACCAAAAAGGGTGCTACCATTCCTATAGGGCAGTGATTTCAAACTTTTCTAACTATGGTTAACTGCCTTTTCCTTCTCGATTTCTGCCCTTATCTGCCCACTCTTGATGCTGCTGCTTTCTGAGACCTTTCAAGCCTCCCAGGCCCTGCCTGCCACTCCATCCTGAGCCAAACTGCTGTCCTCCCTCCTTGCAGTTCTCATTGTGCACTGCTTGGATGACAAGCACTTGCTATGTGCAGGAGAGGAAGGACCAGAGAATCACTCCTTTTTATTACTACTCTTTCCAGCTCCAGCAATGCCCTTTACTCGTTCATCATTTCCATTTCCAGCTCCAGGAACCTCAGCAAAGGTCTAAGGTAACTGATATGGAAACTTTACTTGCTGAAACTTTACTTTACTCTAAATGGCACCAGTAATGCATGGCTCACCAACTGGGAATCACTCCTCTGGATTACAGATTGGCTAGTCTGGGCTGTTGGGAACTCACGAATTGCCACACTGGCTGAGAGCTGTGACCTATCTAGTGCAGTATCTCATCACTGCCTCAAAACTAGAAACACAAATTTGCCTTAGCTATTTTTCTTACATTTTATCCATGTGTTTAAATGCTGTTTTCTTATACCATCATACTGGTTTCTTAGCTAAAATTATTTCCTACTGATAGAAATGTAAAAAGGTGATCACATGTTGTGCTAGCAAACATTTTCTCCCCTTCTTTTACTTTCTCACTTTCTTTTCATGAGGCACCACCTGCTTGTTGGTTCAAGAACTCCTTTTACCTTGGAAACAAAGACAGAAAGAACATAAAATCTTTTTCATGCTGTTCCTTAGCAAATGTTTCTAGCTTTCCCAGGACACATGTAATTTTTTCCCCACAAATGATGTTCTCAGTACTGCAGTCAATGAGAACATTACCCTGCTTCCTGTCATGAACCACAGCAGAAAGGTGAGCAGAGATTTGCATTAGTCATCTATAGCAACAGCGAGTTCAGCTTCCCAAATTGCTAAGAGTAATTTACATTTTAAAGGATTTTTATGCATTATTGAACAGTGTGCAGTGATGTGCATGACAGTGAAGTTATTTACATGAAAGAGCAGAATGATGAGTTATTTTAGCACGGTTTCTCACATGCAAGTTTATCTGATAGTCACAGAGTTCATTGGTCTGCAATTCTGTCATCCACACTGCTCGAGAAACGCTCAAGATCAGAGCAGGGGGCATCCTGATCAGTGACTGCGACTTAAGGGTTTCTCCAGTGCTGCCAAACTCCATAATGCCAGCATCCACTAATCTCCCTTCTCAACAACGGAGACGTCCAACTGCTGAAAGCACGGAAGACCGCGCAGAGCTGTTCTTTACATTCCCTGCAACGCCCTAAGGGCTGCAGCCTCGGGGCATCATTTAAGAGGCCGGTAACTCATTACCCAGAGCTCTGCGCCAAAGACCCGCTGAACCCCGGCAGCTGGAGTCACCCACTGCCACGGTGCTCCGGTTCACCACCGCCACTTCTCCCCAGCATCAGCCTCCTCCTCTGACACGGGGCGCAGGACCAGGCCCTGCTAGTCGCAGCGGGGGGCGCCTCAGGGGTACGGCCGAGCACCGGCACCGCACCCCCCACCGCATCCCTCAGGCGGGGGCGACACCACCTCCGCAAAACACCGGGCGCGCCGTAACGCCCGGCACGACCCCTCCTCCGCCACCCGAGGGTCCGGCGTCCCGCCCAGGCCCAACTCTGTCCCGGCGGACAGCGACAGCGGCGGGGGAGACCGTCAGCGGGCGCTGGGCCGCGGCCGCCATTTAACAACAGCAGCTGCTGCCGCCCCCCTTCCCCGGCCGGCACGGGCCAGGGCGGGGCGCGCGTGGTGACGTCACTCACGATGGAGGAGCAGGAGGGCAGGAGGATCTTGAGAGCGTTGCAGAGGAAGACGGAGCTCAGCACCAGCAGCCAGGCGCCGCTCTCCGCCATGCCGCGCGCCGCCGATGGCTGGCGGGAGGGCGGACAAGCTCGCTCGCTCCCTCCCCCGGCACTAACGAGCCTCCCGCGCGGGAGGTGCCTGGGCGGTGCCCCCGCGCACGTGGGGCGGCGGGCGGGTCTGTGCGTGAGGGGAAACGGGGACAGGTGCGCCCACGTGACGAGCCCTGGCCAATCAAGAGGCCGCTCCGCTTCCCCCAGCAGGGGCAAGCGGTGGTGCGGTGAGAGATCCCGCCTCGCGCGAGACGGGGCGGGGAGGGGCCGCTGGCCCCGCCCCGCGGAGGCGCCCCTCGGGCGGGGGGCGGTGCCGGCGGCCGCCGGAGAGCAGGGAGCCTCCCCCCGCCCTCCCTTCCCCCCCCCCCCCGCCCCCAATCCGGCTGGATCCTGTTGCGGTGCCGCTGGCGCTGCTGGGATGGGGGGGGGGGCGGTTTCCCTGCGCAGCGGGGCTGGCTCGCAGGCAGCCGCAGCGGCTCGCCGTGAGGCACCCAGCGCGCGCAGCAGCCGGGCGGGAGCAGTCGCAGCTCCGGGGGTTGCGGGCGGGAGCCGCCGCCGCTCAGCCTCGCCATGCCGAAGAGAAAGGTGAAGCGGGCGGAGCCGCCGACGGGGAGCGGCGCTGTCCGCCGCGGCCCCGCGCTATCGCCACAGGGACGGACGGGCGGGCGGGCGTGTATGTGGGGGCGGGCGGTCTGACCGCGCCGGGACGAGGCTCGGAGAGAAGCGGTCGCTCTGCGGGCACCGGTGCGGCGGCCGCCAGCGCTCCCTGGCTGAGGCCGGCGCCCTCCCCTTGCCGGCCAGCTCGCTTCCCCTTGACTGGGGGCCTCGCGAGGGGGAGTGGGGTGGCGGCGTCTGGAAGGTTCGGCGGGGGTTCGCCGGGCGCCTCGCCTCTCCGGGGCTCGCAGTCTGAAAGCAGCGGCGGGAAGGGGCGGGCGGGGGGCGGGTGAGCGGCGGCGTCACGTGCCCGCCGCCATCCCGCCCCGCCGCCGGCCCGAGGCGCCTGCGCCGCCTGACGCGCGCGGTTTGTGTTGGCAGGTGACGGTGGCGGACGGGGAGGCCCCCGAGGAGGTAGGTGCCGGGGGCGGGGCGGGGCGGCGGCGGGACCCGCCCCGGGCTGCTCGCTGACGCCGATTGTCTCTCTTTTTCCTGTCCGCAGCCCAAGAGGCGGTCGGCGCGGCTGTCCGCTGTGAGTAGGGGAGCGAGCGGGAGGGGGCTGTCCCTGCCGGGCCGGGCTGGGCTGGGCGGGGCGGGACAGGGGCTTGCCGAGGGCTGAATCTCTCCCTCACTCGTTCTTTCTTCTCAGAAACCCGCTCCTGCCAAAGCAGAGCCGAAACCAAAAAAGTTAGCGGCAAAGGTGAGAGTCGCTGGGAAGAGGGGGGAGAGCGGAGGTGGTTGTGGCGGTGCCAGGGGTGTCCTGGTTGGTGTCGTGGGTGCGCAGTGTCCCTTTGTTTTTGCTCCTCTTGACACGATCCTTGTGGAAACGCTCATTTAGCTGAAATATCATTTCAGCAGATGTTTCTGCCAGTATCTACAGGTACGTTGCACCTCTGTTGGAGCAGATCCTTGTTAAGCGCTCAAAAGTATCGCGTAGAAACGTGGGCACTGATTCCTGGGTGCTAGTTTGGTACGGAGCAGAACTGCTTCTGCATTGAAGCAACTGTAGATAAGATTCATATGTACAGTTGTATCTAAGAAGTTGTACTTCATATATGAGTATATGAAGTTGTACTTCTTATATAAATATTACATATTTATATAAAAGTAGCTCTTGAATAAATACTTCTTCCCTCGCCATTGAACAACAGTTGTGCAGGTACAGAGGATGTGACTGAGACACTAGCAAAGGAGCACTGAGAATGATACTTCTAGCTGATGCATTTATTTAGATAGGTTACTGAAATTCCTGCCTAGCCATATAAGAGGAAAAATAGTGTTTGAAGTGCTCTGTATTTACACTACATCGGATTTTTTTGGTTTTATGTGCCAGGAGGCTAAATTATATATTACAAATTGCTCTCTCTAGCCACTAGAATCTTCTCATCCCAGTTTGATTCTCTCATTTTACTGACTATTTGAAACTCAGATTGTTTGTCTGTATACAGTTGGGAAACTTTTTTGGCAGTTGAACTATGTATTAGCTCATTGGTTGTTGGTAGTAGCTCTTGGCTGTTTAGCAAGTCTGTGTTGGTTTTGTGTGGATTTTATTATTTTCAGAGTTTACTTAGTAGGTCATAGGAATTTACTTACTGGTAATTTATTTCATTGTAGGATAAATCTGAGGACAAGAAAGCTCCATCAAAGGGGAAAAAGGGGCCTAAAGGAAAACAGACAGAAGAGACAAACCAAGAACAGACAAAGGACAACTTGCCTGCAGAAAATGGGGAAGCTAAAAGTGAGGAGGTAAAGTTGTCTGTACTCTCTGGTGCAAAACAGCCGGATGACTTACTGTACTGGTTTATCCAAACATCTATCAGATGCAAGCACAGTTCTTACAGGAGAATCTCTTTCTTCCAGAACAAGGATTTAGACTATTGAAACATTAGTAGATATACCTGGAAAATTCTAGTTGCCCTAAAGAGATTCAGTGATGTGATAACAGTCCCTGAAATTAAGGAAAAAGGTGATAATTTTACCAAAGTTCCAGGATGTCCTTCAGAGAGGCGTTGTTTTCCCTGTGGGTAGGTCTTGGCAAAATAATACAGGCAGGATGTACGGAGGGGATATTGCTCTATGTGTGTGTGTCGGGGAGTGTCTATCTTCGGAATGTTTGGGTTGGGTTTTAGTTTGCCTTTGCTGTTACTTGAAGAGAGGTTCCTTCTTGCCACAAAAGTTTTTTGACAAATGCAATATTTTCTTGAGACTGGAAACAGTTTTCACTAAAAACCCAAAGTTGAAATGATTTAGCCAAAGTTGATACAACATTTATAGGAGTCATAGATACAGACACTGCTGGGAAAAGGAACAGGCTGGTACACGGATGGAAGAGAAAGTGAAAGAGCTACTAATAGTTGTTGCTGAAGAAACAAACATAGCAAATCAGTCTTGGCTGTAATACTGTGCTGAAATGACTGTGTTGCTGAAGTTTTTGGAGTCCCTGATCATCTCACTTAAAACATCCTCCACACTGTATTCTTTTTCTGGAATGTGGACATAAATGAGTTTCATATTTAGGACAAGATCTGTAGGGAGAAGCAGTCCCTCTTATTAGGGCAGCTGTTAACAACTGGATGAAACACAAGTTTTCATGTGGTAACAGGCCTAGAATTAGTCTCAAGTTTCTGCAATATTGAATGCCTCTGATTTTAATTAGTTCAGTGGAGTTTGCTGATCAGATGGTTGGATGATTTTTTAATTTAAATGTGTGATTCGTACTTCCTGTGTGGTTGTTGCATTGAAAAACAATTTTTTTAAGATAGAAGAAAAGTCTTATCTGAATTCTGTCACACTGATCTATCAATGTGCAGATAAATCTTCAAGTAGAGGAAAAGACTATTTGGTTTTTAGGTAGATGATGTGTTTTGGTGGGTGAGGAAGGTACAGGATAGTACTTGAGTGTACAAGACAACTTAGTTTGGGGCAGTGGTTTTTCATTTGCAATTTTACAGTGTGATCTATGTCAAACAGTTATGCTATGACTAGGAATGTCTTTATTTGGTTTAACTTTCTGTGTAGCTCTGGCTCTGTATTACTGTCACATAATTTGGTCTTTTAATTTGTGCGTGTATTTCAGCAATACCAGTGAAAAATGAAGTTGGCAATATTTCTCAACTGGGGTCTACTTAGTACACTAGTGCAGAGGTGAGGTAAATTTAGAAGGCATGGATGATGACTTCTGGGGCACAATTTCGTGCTGCTCTCGTGTTGGTCACACCAGCCAAAATTGCAGGTTTAATACAATAGCTAAGTCTAGCAGAGGCAGAGGTATGGTCTGTCCTGTTGCATATTGCTGTTGTCCATCAGCACAATAGTGTCAGTGGTGCTGTTGTTACTCCACAATCCGGTGAGAGGCCAGTGATGACTTGTGGTGACGCTCACAGGGACTAACACCTGCGAATGGAAGTGTCTTCTGTCCTTCATCCTTTGAAAGCTTCCCCCAGGCAGCAGTAAAGACTGAACCAGCATTGCCGTTCCCTTTTTGGGTACTGCTGTGGTCAAAGAGTCCATTCTGCTGGTGGTGCAGCAAAGCTTGTCATTTTTACATTAATACCTGTGTTACATTCCTTTTTTTAACTTACATTGCAAATGCAGTGAGTTTTCTGATCTAAACACAGTTGGAATTTTAATCAATGAAGTTTGTGTTAACTTGTTCTGAGCGTATAGAGACTTGACTTGAAACCAGTATAGCTCTGCTCCTACAGTTCCAATTCACTGAATGTATTTTTACAAAATTATGTTTAATTTAATGCAATACTGTGTTTCTAAGTCTTAGTTTAAAACGTGGTAAGATTTGAGAATATGTTAACAGTGCTGCACTGAAATTTAAATGCATGAAGTGTATCTATAGTGTCTTTTCTAAACACCCTGCATGCAGGGATTTTAGCTTAGTAGGTTAAAAAAATCCCCTTTTCCTGTCATAAAGGCAGTAATTATTGAAATGATCTTTGTTCTGTAAAAAGATTAAAATCCTCTGCAGTGTGTACTGAGTAGTAACAGTAGCAACATTCTGAAATTCATACGGATGCATCTGAGGAGACAGAAGCCCTTTCAAGCCAGCTTGGTTTTAGTAGGTCATAATCCAAGAGAAATAAGCAGATTATGACACCAGTTTATTAAGACTGTAAAGCATGGTATGTAGAAACAAACCATGGTTGTTCCCTATCTCATTAGCTAGCTCACTTGTGCATTAAAAATACTACAGACTAAGAGGTGGAGTCACTTAGAAACTTTCTGCATTGAAGTGTTGTGTTTTTTTGTTTTCTTTTCAGACCCCAGCACCTGATGCTGCAGTAGAGAAAGAAGCTAAGTCCGAGTAACATCTGGTACCAGGTCTTTAATTGGTGGTCCTTATACCTTTCTTCTTGTACAATTCAGAGGAATATTTTTATCAACTATTTTGTAAATGCAAGTTTTTTAGTAGTTCTAGAAGACACATTTTTAAAAAGGAGAGAATCCCAACTCAACCCATTTTTTTACATATTTAGATAAGTGTAAATGCTTTTTTTTTTAAGTGGTAAAATCATGTACTGGTTGTCTGTTTTCTATGAAACCAGAAATTAATGGCGTGTTACATTAAGGAGAGGGCTTTGAAGCCATGATCAGGCTTCACGTTCCATAGACTGTGAGGGACAGTTTTTCTATCCTGTTAAAAGAAGCATAACACAGATCAGAATTTGGAATTCATAATGATATGTTGAGAATGTCTTAACATTTTAGTTATTTATCTTTATCTATGGTTGTACCATCAGTAGAATTGCTTATCTAATAAAACTGCTCCCTAGTGTTGGATTTCTTGCTGAGTGATGTGTATATGTGACAAAGTTATTTTTGGTAGTTGCAGCTTTATTTTTTCCAACAACTTTGTAGCTGTGATGCAAAAGATTGGAAATCTTTATTATGTCTTTAAATACTGACTAAGTAAAAGTTTCAGCTTGGCAGGCATAACTTGTTATGTCAGTATTCGAGATACTGGAACTTCACATGCAGCTTTAAAGGGTGGCATGTCTACCAAGATCAAATTAAAAATATTTGAAAGAATCTTAGAAAAAACCCCACAGAATTAATAGTTTTTAGATTTTAATAACTATGTGAATAAAAACAATTGTAAAATTGTTCATAGTGTCTGTGAGCACCACAGAAAAGCCAAATAAATCTTGACTATCAAAGGATGTTTCTGTAGCTCCTGCATTGACTATGACAACTCACAGTAAGTGGTGTACTTTTGATTCTTAACCATGTTCTTATGTTAAACCCTGTTCTTATGTACTTTTCAATAGGCAGGTGGTAGTACACGGAGTGAGTAGCAAGTAGAAAACTGTAGTTGCAATCATAATCTGGACTTCCAGTTTGAAAGCTGATGGGCTGGTGCTGCTTCTGTTAATTAAAAAAAAAAAGTCAATAATCAGTAAGCATCAGATGTCTTCATCTGTTGGGCATCTTAAGAGTTTGCATATGCACTCTTGTGTAAATAATTGCTTTGAGGAAGATGCACAAAGCAATCCTCTTGAACATTAACTGATAAGATGGTATTGCTGTTGTGTTGAAACCTGATTGGAATTTCCCCAAATCCTGCCTTAAAATCAGAAAACTTCCAGATGTCTGGGGAAAAGTAAACCTAGGCTGTGAACTTTCCCAGGTAGCTGAGTGTGTGTAATGGAACCCACAGGGGATGAGCCGTGAACAGCCTGGGCGGGAGCAGGGAGGGAAGCACAAGAAAACTTCCCTTTTGTTGCTGATGAGCTGTTGGGCGAGCTCACCCTGCTGTGAGCAAGTTGTTTCAAATTCCTTCTTGCTGTATTTGAGAAAATTAAATCAATCTTGTTGATGATTTAACAGCCTTTCATCAGAAGGGGGCATATTAAGTATATATTATTTAACCTTAAAATAAAAAATCAAATCTAATACAGCATTACTTCAGTTCTCCCACAGAGTGGAGGGTGGTTGGTTTGTTTGGGTTTTTTTTTCCCATTTCATATTATTTTGCAGAATTGCAGCAGGTATCAGCATGGTTTTATCTTGCCAGTCTATTTGATGCCAGTCAGATAACTGTCAGCCTTGTCTTGGGAGGAGTCAAGATCGAAAAGTAACATTTGGTCTTTGTTTCTTTTTTTTTCCCCTTGACTGAGATCTTGTTTCTGCTCTGAACACCTGCAAGCAAAGTATCTGTTTCCAGTACATTTTCGGTGTCTTTTTCAAATTGTCATACAGTTACTTCTAAAAAACACTTCAGTTTCCCCTCTTAACTTATTTTCTTAAACAATACTTTCATTTGAGAAAGCATTTTACCATTTTTACCTCTTCAATATTTAAGTAATGTTTAACTTTTCTTTAGCTTACGTATAGGATGTCCTCCAGTACTGGACCATGATAAGCTTCAGGTCCGTTTCCACCAGAGCTGTGTTCCCAGCAGAGTGCACCTGGCTTTGGCACTGGCTTTGGCTTCAAGTGTTTGGATATTCCAAAACTGTAAATTTATGCCACTTTTTCTAACCTTCTGCCTTCCCCTCCAACCCTCTGCTCCAGTTACCCGATTTATTGGTTTAATTTTGAAATAGCATGATATAGCTACATGACATTCTTTACTTTCTGTTTTTAGCAAGTCAAAACCACCAGTGAAATGACTAATAAACTTGCAGGTCAATACCCTGAAATAACCTCTCTTACCTCCTTTCACTGAATGCCTGCTTTTCATGTGTTTTGAGTCTCTGATGCTGAGATCCTGTTGACTTTCAACATCTCTCTAATATCCACTATCCACTGCTTATTGTAACTGTTCCCTAATATTTATTCTTAGGGACAAAAAGTTAGTTCTTTCTTTATGACAAAAGTGAAAGGACTTTGCAAAGGTAAATCAGTGACAGCGTCTCTCACAGGAGAGAGGAATTTTCATGCTGGCAGAAGGAAAGGACAGAGGTAGTTGCATCAGGAGCACAGCCCACTCGATGTGGTAAAGAATGAAAAAGGCTCTCCTAATGACATAAAGTATGCCTAGTAAAAAAATAGGTGAATTAACTATGAATTTTGATTGATTCTGCAGTAAACATGCTATTGCCCTTCTCCTCATAGTACAAAATGGCAATGTGTAACCATAAAAAAACCCGCAACAGTTTGGCTACTGGGAGAATGAGGAATTGTGTATATTGGCACTAGATGTCAGTTCTGCCTGTGGAGAACTGGAGTGGAAGGCATTTAAATCTGTCTGACAATTTCCACAGGCATGCTTCAGAAAAAGCATTCTTTCTTGTATGATACCAGACACATTTGCTCTGTGCAACTAAGGAATGGACAGCTAGTGCAGACTTGCACACAGTGCTGTGGAACACATACACAGTGGAGAACCATCCATTGCAAAATACAACATGATGAGAACAAAGCATTTTTCTTTGAAGTTACTCAAGTTGTGTTCGTGTGCTGCTGCTCGTTGCTCTGGTTAAGACAGTGCTGTTTCATATGTGTTCACACTGCACCATTCTGGAGTTCATTTTCTAGAGTCAGCTAGATCAGTTCTCTTTAAAACACAAACACAGCCAGGACGCTGAAGCACATCCAAGTTTAGCTAATGAATGCTGATGTGTGTGGCAATGGAATCTAGAGGAAGGCAGGTGGCCTTTAAGAATGATGTGGCCGAAACTTGAAACAATACACAAAGCAGAAAACCACGGATCTCTTTAAGAGAGATTTTTAATGGCCAGGATACCTGAACTGTGCTGCAGGAGTGCTAACCAGGCCGCTGGTGGTGAAGAGCAGGAAGCTGAGGCAGCAGCCTCTGCCTTCCAGGACCTGCTGGGGGAAACTGCCTGCTGCTGGGCCTGTGCCTCAGGTGTACAAAAGCGCTTTGTCAAAAGATGAAAGTACATCTGAGGTAGCAAGGTGACTAAAATACACACGTATTTCTACAGTGATATGTAAAAATATTTTATTTCAAAGGTTCTAAAAATGCATAGCAAGCAACCACAGGTGGGGAATGGAAAAGCAAGGAACAGCTCAGATTTAAAATACAGCACCAATATTGCCATTGCTACATGTACATGAGAACTCGTGATGGGCAGAGGTGAGAGGCGGTTGTAAGGGGAAAAAAAATAAAATCCTCCATGAAGAGGTTCCCAGAGCAAGGTGGGGTGGAGGTGACACTGGCACCTGCCTGCAGAGGCGGTGCGGGGCGCTGGGGCAAAGCAGCTGGTTGTGGGAAGGTGATGGAGGTGAAGCGATGCCGGCTGTGCGAGCTGCGGTTTAGGGCCGCCCAGGTGCCCCCAGGGTCACACCCCCGGAGCCTCGGTGGCACGGGAGCAGCCGGAGGACCGGAAACCTCCGCCTGAAGTGGCCAACAGGAGCTAAAGAACAATCGATGGCGCGTACAAACGCAGTATTCGGCGAGGCGGTGGTTGCGCTGCCGCCCGGGCCGTTCCCCAGCTCCACCGAAGCGGGTGGAGCACCGCCGCACCCATCTCTCCGGCGGCCCGGGGCACGGCAGCGAACGCTGCGCGTCAAGACGAAGGTCTGGGTGCAGCGGCACACGGTGCCCGCTTCACCCCGGGGAATCACCGGCCCCCGGCACCTTGCTGCGGGCTGGCGCAGCCTGACCGCGCCGCTCCCGGCCTGGCCGGGGCGGGGCGGAGGCCACCGGCGACCAGGACGACCGGCGGCAGCTGCGAGGCTTGCGCGCTCCCGGCCCCCAACGGCAAACGACCGGCCGCGCCGCGCTCACCCGCACGCGCCCCGTGACACCTCCCCAAGCGGCCCCGCCCACCAGCGCTCCGTCACAAACCGCCTTCCTCGCGCAATCCTTCCGCGCCCCGGGCCTCTCGTTACCCCACCGGTCGCCTTCTTCTCTCTCCCCGCCGCTTTTCCGGCAGCCCAGCCCGCACGTTTCCCGCAGCCACACGCGCGCCCCTTCCCGCCGCCCCGCGCCGATCCCCGGGCGCTCGGGCCGGGGACTACTTTTTCTCTCCGCCCTCCCCCGGGCGTTCCCGGCGCAGGTGGCAGGAGCGGCGGCGCCGTGGCCGGTCGCGCGGCGGCGATGGCGGCGGCGCGGAGGCTGCGCTAGCGCCAGCGCCGGGGGAGGGGAGCCGGAGCGCGAGCGCGAGCCAGGCGTCCGGCGGGGGGCGGGGGCGGCTCGCTCCCGCGCGCGTAGGGAGGGAGGGGAGAGGAGGAGGGGGCGGTTGGCTGGCGGTTGGCGGTGGGGGAGGGGCGGCGCTGACAGGGCTATGCCGAGCCGGGCCCTGCCCGCGCCAGGCGCTGCTTGAACCCTCATCCCTGTCCGGGCAGCAGCGCCCGCCGCCAGCAGCGATTGTGCCGAACGAACGAGCGAGCGGCAGCCGCCGGGCCGGGGCCGCCATGGCTGAGCCCCCGGCCCCTTCTAGCTCCGGCGGCGGCGTGTCCCTGCCGCTCATTGAATCAGGTAAAACCGCCGGGGCGCGAGCGGCCGCGGGGCAGGGCGAGAGCTTCTGCCGGTGCCGCCGCCGCTCCCTGCCGCCATCTTCCTGCCCGTGCTGATGAATTAAGAGCCCCCCCGGGGGCTCCCCCCCCGCCCCAGCCGGCCCCGGACTCATCCCCCGTCTCTCCCCCCGTCTCTTGCAGAGCTGTACTTCCTTATAGCCCGGTTCCTGACCACCGGGCCCTGCAGGAGAGCGCTGAAGGTGAGTACCGGGGCGCCGCACACTCACCTGGGCGCACCGGCTTGCACCTCTTGGCCATTCGCTGCCGCAAGGAGGATTGAAGGGGAGGTGTGAACAGCCGGTCCCCCCAGTCCCTCTCCCGAGCCCTTTAGCGGCAGCAGCCGCTTGAGAAGGCAGAGGCTGGCTCGTCCCTAACTGTATTTTTTCCCTTTTCTCTGCAGGTGCTGGTACAGGAGCTGGAACAGCACCAGGTCTGTGTGGGCTCTGATGAAATAATCTCTCTTGCTGGAGTCAAAAGTTCCCTTTACTTTACAAGTCATTCAAGTTTCTTCCACTCTACCGTCTCAACTTTTTCGCCTCAACACACATTGTTATGGATGTGATCTATCCCTCCTTCCCCTTTAACCACCTTTTTTTTTTTTTTCTCCATTTAGTTGCTTCCTAAAAGGTTGGATTGGCAAGGAAATGAGCATTATAGAAGTTATGAAGAATTGGTGAGACTTTTTTTTTTTCCCCAAAAAAACCCCTTTTAATTAGGATGATAACATTGATGTTAGACCCTTTACCTTTAAAAGCAGGCCAAAGCTTTACCTTCCAGTTTCATTCCGGCTCTGTTAAGACACTGGAGTTATTTTGGAAAGGGCCTTTAATTTCTTTACATCAGACTAACAAAAACACAAGTGGTGTTTCAAATTGAGGATATTGTTTACATAGCAGAGGTGGAGCTTGGCCGTTGTGCGTTGGTAGATGCCACTGCCTACATATAGGGAAGAACCAATCTGAAGCAAGGTTTCATTTCAGAGTTTCACGAGCAAGTTTGTTAAGTGTGTTTTGATTTGATGGTATTTATTTTCTGCTTGGCTTCCTTCATCAGTCCCCTTCAACAGATTAGGAAATGAAATCGCTGTTCAGAAATCAAGGGTTGGCAGTTCTGGTGCCTATGAGTATGCTCTTTATCTCTGGTTACTCACTGGTCATAGCTTTGTTTCTAAATATTAGGATAAGAGTGATCTCTCAGTGGCATGTACTTTAGAGCTGATGTTGTTTCCTCTAAATGTTTTGACTTGCATCCATTTCAGAATGTCTTTCTCATGATGTTTTACTGCTTCTTAAATGGCAAAGTATATTTGGCAGTTGTATATTGTGAAGCGATGGTGTGCTGGTGCCTGCCCAGTGTGGTTTTATCCAGCTTTATTGCAGTTGATCTTGTTTTCTTGTTTTATTTCTCACTTTTTTCGCCCCCTAAAATTGACTGACTTCTCCCTTACCCATCAGTTTGTGTATTGTTATAGTTAAATCTGCTTGTCCCTCTTGTGTAGCACTTGAAGGTCTCAGAATCATATTTGCATAGAGAAGGAATGAAATTTTGTTTTTATGTGCTGCTTAAAATGATAAACTGGATTCCGTTTCATCTACTTGTCAGTGTGGTCAGTTGAGCAAATGAGGTTTTAAATTAATGCTTTAAGTCACTAAAAAGCCTGATCTTGCTAAACAGGAATACTTTCAAGCTCTGACTTGAATTTAGCAAACATGGAAGTAGTTTTAAGCTTAAAAAAAAAAAAAGGGTTTTTTGTTGTTTGTTTGTTTGGGTTTTTTTAACCCCAGTTGTTCTGGCAAAAAGTGGTTGTGTTGGGCGATGTTGTGTGTGGATTCTTCTGTCTTCAGTACAGTTTTTTTTTAACTGTGCTTATTATGCACATGTCAGATTAATTCTTTAATATATGCTCCTTCTACCTCTTTTCCCTACACAATTTAAAAGAAATCTCTGCATAGGGTAATAGTATTTCAGAATATCCAAATTAATCTTCCGAAAGTTTTAGTTCCTGCTTTTGAGGGGCTTTGGGAACCTCTTGTCCCACTGGTCTCACTGTGAATTTACAGAGACCATGGACAATTGCAATCATACGGTGCAGTTATTTCTTTTCCTCTCTGTTCATCATGGAATTAGAGCAAGACTTTAACTGTTCCTTCCAAATTCTGAGCAAAACTACTTAAAAAGGAAATTAATTGAAAGCTTTTCTATGCACGCTTCTATTAGGGATTGCATTTGGAATATATACTTCCTGTTGATGGCATGCATGGTTTATAATGCTTGACATAAAGTATGCTGAGGTTTCTGTCCTGAATGTCGTGGCTGGTATCAATTCAAGGGGCAAAATTTGTAAAGAAATGATGAAAAAGTGCATTTTTGTAATCTCTGGACTACCAAATAGATTTCTCTGAGATGAGCTGATTTGCTTGGATATATTTGGCTGGGCGGTGATGTTAATTATTTTACTGATACTACCACTTCCCCACATCCCCCAGGAATACAGCCTTTATCCCTGCAAGCTTTATACTCTACTTGGATTTTTATTATTAAAACAAATATTAGGTTGTAGTTTAGGTTATACATTCTCAATACTCAGTGTGCATTTGGGCAACTTTTTGTTGAACGGATCTTAGATGACAGCGTGTGGTATTTTTATTCCCACTGTTCTGATGGCGATATTGGCATTGTCAGGACTTTCCTCACCTGAGTCCAGTCGGTAGGATAAGGGAATGGCATTGTAAGCATGAGCTAGTTCTGCCTGTGTTCCCAGCTGCGTGGGCAAGAGGCCACATACCTGTGTTGGTGTGGCCCTCTGCCTCTCCTGGTTGTATTGCCTGGGAATAGCCTGGCTGCTGAAGTTGCAGTGTGGCTTCTGCGTCTAGCTGGTTTTTACGTGGCCAAATCAGAGAGTGGAGTAAGCGTGAGGCTGTTTGTGCTTGCTGATTCAGACCTCCCAAATAGGTTAAATTTATGATTCTGATGGTTTGGTTTACTCAAGTCTGGGTAAACTCTACTTAACTTCTGCATTAATGTGATTGACTTTATAGTTAGAGAATAATTTTTTTCATTGAACACCCAGAAAGAAGGGGGGGAGTGGGAAAGTAATCAAAAACCACACACATTTGTTCTTGACTGAGACATCTGAGTGTGTGTGTGGGTGTCTTTTTTTTTTTAGGTTGTTAGATGTAGATATTATGAGATCCTTCCTGAATGGACGCATTACTGTTTTGATCCTTTTGATTTAAGAAATTAGGGCAGTCTTATGCTGTGTAGTACTGGTTCTTCAAGGAAACTTTTTCCGGAGAGATTGTTCTCAAGCCTAGTAGTTTGCAGTTTATTGAACAAGTACTGTGTAACTGAAGTACTCGTTGCGTAAATTGTCGTGCTTGATTATGAGCAGAATTCTTCATGATCTTGAGTTATGAGTGTTTGAATTTTATTTTTAATAAAAATAACTGGGTGAATTGGGCAAAGACATGCATTGTAGGGTGCCACACAAATGGGTATGATACCTGTGAATTTTGCAGGCTTTCAGTAATAAAATACTGATGTGCAGAAAGTAATTTTCCTACAGTTATTTTTACTGCAGCTCTCCCATTTTCTGAGAGTACTCACTGAATTTACTAGATCAGACCATAACAGAACTGATTTTGGTTTGTAAGTTCAACTTTAAAATGTTTAAACAATGTTTAATATACTTATTAATACTGATGCCTTTAGGTTCATCTGTTCTGGATGTACCATATGTATTTTTAAAACTTCAATTTCTGTCAGGTGCTGTTCAACAAGCATGTGGCTCCAGACCATTTGCTACAAATTTGCAAGCGTATTGGCCCCATACTGGATAAGGAGATACCACCCAGCATTTCGAGAGTGAATTCCTTACTTGGGGCAGGGAGACAGTCCTTGTTACGTACAGCAAAAGGTATGATTTGTCTGTTATTTGAAATGGGTATGATACATTTTTATAAGTATATGGTGAAGACTTTTAGAATACTTAAAAGCAGTGAACTTTCACCAAAATTGGCCACCACTTCTGTACTGTGTTTAATCAACCAAAACACCAACGAATCGTTTTAAGTTGTATCACAAGAGTTAGTTACTCATGAGTGCTGAGGTTGCTGAACGTGGCTGGTTTTCAGTGTTGCTGCAGTATAATAAATCATCAGGACACAGATGCTACTTCTCTAACATCTCCTGGTGCTCCCAGTAGTACACTGGCCCGTGTTGGTTTTGAATGCGGTAGCTGTTGTACTCTGTTCAATGCAAATGTGAGACAGTAACACCAGTTTTTTGAAAGTTTTCTTGGTTAGTGCAAATGGCAACAAAATCAGCGGTTGTATATTCTGTACATGCACAGGAAGAAAGTCCTTGTCTGTAACATAAAGGGAATGGTTAGCAATGCATAATTACATACTTTATTTGATAGATTTTTAGCTTTAAACTTCTCTGTGAATGTTTCTGGGAGTTGGGGTGTTCATGTGTTTGTGCGAAGGTCTGTTGGGTAGCTAGATGCTATGATGTGGGACTGGTTTGTGGGATACTGATGCGTTTTCAGTTGTCTCCTAAATGCTTTAAAGGATGCACACTGAATAGCAGTGACTGTTCTGTTCTGAAAATCAGAATTCCTCTTCCTTCAGCATGAGCTTGTCAAAATAACTGTCAATGTGGGAATATTTTTTTAAGAATCACAGAATTGTCAGGTTGGAAGGGACCTCTTGAGAACATCTAGTTAAATAACTTTATACTAATAAATATTTCAATATTTCAATAAATATTTATAATATTAATAAATAAATTCACTAGTAATTCATTAACATTTAAAAAAATCTTAAATACTTTGCACTGAGAGTAGCAAAACAGTTGAAAAGTTAGTTTTGTGTTACTTGAACTGCAGGGGCGTCGTCATTTAGAAGTAATTTCAAAGTTCGGTGGTGATTGTGTTGTGTTTTTTCCCTCCTTCTGTTACTTTATTAAATGGGTTTTTCTCTCCTCTGATGCTACACTGTTTGTGAAAAGTTTGGGGCATTTAGCGTTCCTGGTTTTTTAGTTATGTCAATACTGTGTTTGAGACCAGCTACAGATATGTACTTTACCGTGTTTGGGAACTGCTACTCTGTTAGCATTTTTAACTTGTACTTATGAGGAGCTTCAACCAATTGGTTTTAAAGATTGCAGGAACACTGTTTGGAAGGGCTCTGCATTTGCTGCTCTTCATAGAGGAAGACCTCCTGAAATTCCTGTCAACTATGGCACACCACCAAATCTTGGTAAGCTCTGTTCAGCACTCATCACTGCTGCTGTGGGCGTACGATGTGTGTCTTGATACTGGCCTTGCTATGACACTGAAAATTGCACCTCAGAACTGGATCTGGAGGCTTATGTGGGGAACTTTCTATGACTTCACTGCAGTTATGTGTTGGGTACAAACGTCTGCTCACAGCACTGATGAGACAGTAGCCTCTAAATTACATCTTATTTTATAAAGCCCCTATATTAAGTAGATAAACCTACAGAAAATACAAATCATTCTCCTTTGGATAGAAGGACTCTTGTATGATTGAAGTTATAGAAGGCCGTGGGAGAATAAAGATAAAATTTAGCACTTCTTATTTAGAGACTAAAGTTTTGATTGGAGCAAGTTTAAAATACTTTCTTGATTTTATTAAAAAAAAAAAAATGCAAATACAGAAAACCTGACTTTGTGAAAACTGAAAGTCACTTCTAGTAAGTCCGTAAGTAATATGTTGATGGAAGTTGAATAAAATCATGTTTTAGAACAGACCTGTTTTAAACATCAGTACGTTCATTCTTTGATTTCTTTGTGTTTTAGTGGAAGTACACCGAGCAAAACAATTAACTGGATATGCAAAGTTCAGTACTTCATTTCCAGGAAGTATGTATCAGCACGTCAAGATGCACAGACGGATTCTTGGCCATCTGTCTTCTGTATATTGCGTCGCATTCGATAGGACTGGACATAGAATATTTACTGTGAGTTGATGACATACAGCTGAATCTGAATATAGTTCTAGGTGGATACAAGGAAAAGAACTTTGAGATGCGTATTATGCTTAAACTACGTGGATATCAGTAGTGTGAAAATGGGGCTCCATCACCATTTTTGAGTAGAATGATGCAATTAAAGGTTGGAAGCATGTAAGAAATTGTTGTACGTAATACCTGGTCTGGTGTTGACGCTGATGCAAGAGCTTTATTCAGTGACGTAGTTTGATGTTAAGCATGTTTCATATTCTTTATGACGGGGCAGAGGTGAGATTGCTTTTACAGGACAATACTTTCACTGTCCCTTGTCATTGCTGTAAGGAGTCCCCTCACACTTACTCCAGACTTTTTGCATTATGTGGTATAGATCTGTGGTGATTGCAGTGTAATTCTGAACTGTAAGTGAACATTTTTGGGTTTTTAATGTTGTCTTTCTGCATAAGGAGCACACATAGTTTTAAATAGAAGTATAATTTACCAAGCTGTGGAAAAACATACTTGGGTTCTTTAAAGGAAACCTAGAACTTTCATCCTGAGTGTCTTTGAAATTCCTTGCTGACTGTAATAAATATTTCTTTCTAGGGCTCAGATGACTGTTTGGTAAAGATTTGGTCAACTCATAACGGCAGGTTATTTGCCACGTTACGAGGCCATTCAGCAGAGATTTCCGATATGGCTGTGAATTACGAAAACACTATGATTGCAGCTGGAAGCTGTGATAAAATGATCAGAGTGTGGTGTCTGAGAACTTGTGCACCAGTTGCGGTTCTCCATGGACATACAGGGTCCATTACCTCATTACAGGTACGGTTTTTTTTAAGTGTTTCTACATATCGAAGCACAAATAATATGGATAGATTGTAAGAAGCAGCCAGTCCACGAAACTCAAAGTTAAGTTCCACTTGACAGCGTGGTATAGAAAGTTTGAAGGTATTTTAATGAAGTAGTAGAAAGCAAGAAATAATTTGAGCAAAAATGAGATGGTTTTTCACCTGATTTTACAAGTTGAGTTTACTTCAGTAGGAGGATTTAGATTGATGGGATACCCTAAGATTAGCTAGCTATCATATTGGTAAGAAATAACCAGTTTCCTTGGTTGCTTACTGAAATTGAGAAACATAGTTACATGAAAGTTCTGCACCAATAGAACCTTCTGTCTTTGTGTTACAACTTATTGAAAAGGAAGATTACTACCTCATTTTCTGTTTGTGGAGAGAAGTACTTTGTCATTGCTGTGACCAGGTTGAGAAGGAACTTGCCAAGTGTACATCTCCCTTTTTGTGTCCAAGTGCAAGGAACTGATGTTCTGTTTCCTGTGAAGGTTGGCCTGTGGATGGCAAATAACTTTCACTGTGCCTGTCACTGTGGTTTTCACATGACTGAAATTATTTCTGGGTGACTGCTTGTGGGAATGTTAAAATCTGAAAGTTTAAACACTGAAGTATAAAATTAGTCAAAACCACAAGCGAAGCCTACTTAAAAAAAAAAACCAACAAAAAAAGTTAAGTTCCTCATGTCCCGGAAATTCCTGCGTATTTAACTGAAGATTATGAAAAGGAGTCCTTCTTCACTTAAAAAGATCACTACCTGTAATATCTGAGCTGTTGGAACCAAAAAGAATTTCTGGGAAATATCATGTCCTCCTGTTGTCTGTTACTGGAGATGTGATATGCTGGTTTGTGTGGGTGAGTGTTCTGATCCAGTACGTGATTCTTAAAACTTCTGTGATGTGGATATTTGTCTTAATCTCAAAAATATAAGTTCAGTGTAATGTGTTTTGTATTTAAATTTGAAGGTGTTTTGACACTTCATGTGCTGTTGGTAGTCCTTTGGATTCAGTCTCGTTTTGGCCTTTGTAATTCTTTATTCAAGAGATAAACTAGTAGCTCATTATGCAAATTTGGTGTGTTTTCCCATGAGACAAACAGGCTTGTGTTGAGGGGTGGAGGAGAGTGGCTACCTGCCTCTGAGAGTAATCTTCATATTTGCTGTTTCTGTGGCATTATTTGCATTTTTTTTCTTTGGTTTTTAATGGCAAAACACATATTCATGGTGTTTCTTTTATTGTAGTATGGTGATTTTTTTTTTTTTCTGTGTAAGTGTTCTTAATACTATAATTTCAATATGTGCAATTCATATGGCCATTTCCAATGGTAGTAGTAGTAATTGATGAACAACTTAATCAACTTGTTTAACTTGTGTTCTGTGAAGTTTTCTGAATGGTAGCTCTGTGCATAGCAGTAAATCCATGTCTTAAAGAAGTATATGTAAGGATTTCCTATAAATTCATAAGTGATGCTGGGTTATACATACTTGAACTATTTTATAACTGATGCTCTACTTGATTATAGAATTTGAAAAATAAGCCTATCTAGTGGAACTTCCTTACCTTATTTTTTTCAGTCTCCTCTGCTCATTACTTCATTCATTGACAAAATTTTTCATGAGTGATTGTGGTTAGTTAAGACTAAAACAAATGAGTGAATGAATTGGTTTCATATAATGCAATAATTGAAACATAGGCCACAAACTTGTTTTAAGGTAAAAGAAATGTTATATTGTAAACATTAAAAATGTTCAACAACTGCTTTAGCAATTCTACTTGAAAAATCCAAAGAAAATCAAGGTTTTACATTAACATTTTTAAAAGTTTAAAACCAGTTTTTAAATATCTCTTTTTCTGTGTATCTGATTTTACTTTTTTCTCTTTAGTTTAGTCCAATGGTGAAAGGTTCAGTGCGATACATGGTCTCTACTGGTGCAGATGGAACTGTTTGCTTTTGGCAATGGGATACAGAGTCCATGAAATTCAAGTATGTAAATGGATTGCTTGATTATTATATTATGCTTTATTAAAATTAGTTGAGTGCTTTTAACTAGCTAAAAAAAATAAATTTTTATTATAGTAAAAATATTGTGGAAATAATTTAGTACATAATTATTTTAAAGCACCATCACTAACTGTATTCTTTCCAAATTTATGTTACTCCGTTGTCCTGGGAGATTATTTGGGAAATATATTAACCTCTTACCACACTAAAGTACAAATGTAGGACAACTACAATTGCTGCAAACATAAATGTGTTGGAACAGTGTAGTAAAGCTTTTTGTTTTTCAACAGTCCTGTAGTTTTAGAATGTCTCTTACAGAACCTGCATGCAGAGTATGTTCAGCATAGTTTCTAAATGTTCTATATGTGATTGCTGTTTATTTGTTTTTTAAAAAAATAAAACCAGATTGTTACCAGAAAGAGGAGATCTAGGATGATAAGTCTATATCTAGTTTTTTGCCATATAATGATAGCTGGTATAAAATGATCCAATTTATTGGAGCAGGTATTTAAAAAAAAAAATAAATCTGTGCTTTAGAAAGCAGATTATTTTGCTTTTTAATTCAGACTTGTGATCTGAACGTAGTAGAACTGCAGCAAAAACTATCAAAGGCATAGTTTCATCTGAAGAATCTTTTAGGGCTGTAAGTTACAGGAGGAGAGTGTTTTAGCTAGACTCTTATTTTTCAAAATTAATTTAGAGGACTGTATAAGATATAAACATTGTTTAGATTAGTTTAAGCATGGACTTAGATTGGTTTAAGCATTGGTAGATTCCAAAGCACCATTGTTAGGATGGAATCTCTGCACTGTTTATCATAGAAGCATTAAAAATATGCTTACACTGAAAGTCTCAACATTTCCCTTGATAAATGGAAGACATTTTAATAGAAAAGCAGTAGAATAATGAGTAGAGACCTGTAATCTTTGTAAAAGTGGCACAGTTTGCTGGCTTCCTTGTTAATGTAGTTCCTAGTAGCTACTTTCTGTGATATTATGGCCATGTCAGCTGGAAGAGTGTGTACATGAGTTGCAGAACAGGAAACCAGTCTTTTAAATCACTGTGTGTGCACAGTGTTGTAAAATTTTACTTACTTCTGTAAAACTTTATGATTTTGTACAGCATTCTGCGGTAATGGTATTTGGTAGGCTTTATTTCATGTACTGCTGGTGGTTTGTAACGTGAGGGCAACAGTTCAGTATGTTGTGGATGTGTTATGGAGAGTGCAAGTCATAGTTACTGAAGGATGAGGGAGAATAATCACTCTTTGGCAGGTCCTGTTGTCCTTGCCAGGTAATAGCATCTTGCAGAAAAAGTCATAAGCTGTGTGGACTTCAAATACCATTTGTGTATGTGTGTACCGAACTTTTGAAAAGTAACCTTATTGCTCATCTTCCTGCACAAGTTTTACAGATGTTACTGAAGTACCTATTACGTAGATGTGTGAAAAAGCGTACCTTTATGTTTTTAAATGTTGATAAAAGCTAAGTTTTGTGCAGCGTGTCCTGTTTCAAACATCTCTTTCTTTTTAAGCAATCGGCCAGTGAAATTCACAGAGAAACCTAGACCAGGGGTTCAGATGCTTTGTTCTTCATTCAGTGTAGGTAAGTCATGTACAGAATGAGTTGAGTTTTCTTCTTTCCTCATAGGTAGTCATTATAATACTCTGGTTATAATAGCTTTAAAATACATAAAAACAGCAGCTGTGTAGTAAGTGATTGTATATATGTGTATCGTTAGCCTATGAGATTAAATACTGTGACTTGCCTTAGCTAACAGTGAAAGACTGTTGAACTAAGTGACACTGTTTTCCTTTTGCCATTGGTGATTTTACAGAAGTAAAAGTCACCTGATGCTTGTTTACTTTTTATATATCTTTGATGGGATTTTTTTTTTAATCCCTTAGTATAATGTCAGGGATTTGCAAAATTAGTTCTCTAAGGTACCACAGTCAACAGCAGTGGAAGTGGTTACTGCCAGTTCTGATTCTGTGCCAGCTCTATGCAGTCATAAAGATCCCTTATTTCTTAGGAATCCACGAATGTATCTATAAATGTGCTTCACTCCTGGCGTGTAGTCTTCTTTCGTTTGAATCATGTGGGTGACTTGTGGGAAGGCTTACTGGTAACAGGCAGCATGAACGTTAGAAGAAACTTGGGAATATCAGAAATGAAATACAAATCCAAGTGTAGCTTGTTAATGTTGTTGGCATATAGCCCTGGGTTGGGTATGGAGTTTAGCCCTGGCTTGGGTTTGGGGTTTTTTTAGGTTTTGTTTGTTTGAGGTTTTTTTGGACACCATTTACAGGTGCCAAGGGGTAAATCTTGGTATTGCTGCCACCACAGCTAAATACTGGGTTATTTATACTGGTTTACTTAATGCTTCTACCCAGTCTCGAAGCAATTCACATGCCACACACGAGACAGCGAAGAGTTGTCTGGGTAATTCTGATGATGACTAGCCATATTCCATGTAATCAAAGGCCTCTGTGCACAATTAGTAGTGTTAGATGTTTCAGCATTCCCCTAGTTATAGATTTTAACATCTTTGTAACACTGAGTGTGACTATTTATTTTTTTACTATGGTTGAGGGAGCTTTCTGGGGCAAGAAAGGGATTTCCTTCCAAATCTGTATGTCAGTAGAAGAGGAAGAGGATAAAAAATATGACACTTCTCAGATTATTTTTTTTTTTTTAAACTGGGTATCTGAGAAATGTTGGTGATCTGTTTTAATTTTGTATCCAGTAGCTTAATTATTGCTTGATTTTTACAGGTGGTATGTTTTTAGCAACTGGCAGCACCGATCATGTCATCAGGATGTATTTTTTTGGCTCTGAAACACCTGAGAAGATAGCTGAATTGGAAAGTCATGCTGTAAGTGAGATTGCTGAATCCAATAATTAGTCACTGCAAGCAGTATTGAAATTGCAAGTTAATGTTGTTAGTGGGTTTTTAGCAATGTTCTTTTAACGAGTATTTTTAGAACTTATGCAGAATTTCAGCGAGTCATCCCAATGTGACTTGTCCATTTTAAAGGCTGGAATGTATTGGGATGAGATTTCAAATTCTGTCTTTTCAACTGGGTGTCATTTGTTTTTTTAATTTTAAAGTGTGTGGTTTTCTCAGTTGCTTCCCTCTGATGCAAGTGTGCCTTGCCACCCACATACTGTATGCTGTGTACAGGAAGCAGATAGGCTGAGAATGTGGATTTCATTACTCAAGTTATTTACCATTTGACACCTTTTGTGTTAATTCTTTAAATGGGATTGAGTTTCCAGAATTTTAATGCTGTCCATCCTTGACCTTCATTCACATCTTCAGTGGCTGTGCAAGCCACTTTATATTTCCTAAGTAGTAAATTAGCTTGCTGGCTCTGCTTTGCCTCCCCATGTGCTTTATGTAATGTGTGCTGTCTGTCTTTACTTGCTTTCTTCATTTAATTGTTGCCTGTTAAAAAAATAACTTCCTAGATAAAATACTCTCATTTTTTATTTGTGTGCCTTAGTCTAGCAGACTCTTATCTTCTAAGAAATCCAGGGGAAACTTGGCTTACGTTCATGTGCTGATGGTTGATGAGTCTTTTTTATTTTTTCTCAGCGCTTGATACATAAAGACTCTGTAGTTTTACTACAGAGAACTTAGATTTAGTTGAACCCTTAAACCTCTTTCAAGGACATCTCTTAAAGTGCTTGTCTTAATTTTGCTTGCTCTAATATATTTTCTCTAATACTGAATCTGATTTTAACCATTTATGTTACAGTGATAAGGCTTGAGCAATATGTACTTTGTATACAGAGAGGACTTTCAGCTCTAAAGATTAACTTATCTGAGGGTGCTGTCTACTTTCCCTGTAGTTTTTATTGTGATAAAAATGAAGAACTAATTGTATATTTCTTTAAGGAATGTGTAAGAGTAGGATTCCTCTGGATTGTAGTTGGCTTAGTACATTGGAAATATATATTAAAATATGAGTTAATTGGCTGCCAAATTATTAATGGACAGTTATTTCGTTTGTCCATCCTCCATATTTAATTGGGACATTTTTTTTTAACTTCCATTTTAAATGCATTGATGGTTAATGAATTCTGGTAAGTATTCGTTCGGCTTGGTTCACCTTGCAGTTAAAACTGTTAGAAATTATACAATATGCAGTTTTTTCCTTGTTTCAGATTTTACTAAGCTCAGATTTGTCAAAACCGTGTTTTCTGTTCAAAAATATAATTTCTAACAAACTGTACTTTTTCTTACAGGACAAAGTTGACAGCATTCAGTTTTCTAACAGTGGTGATAGGTATGTTGAAAGATGCTCAAATGTGAACAAACAATACCTTATTTTGGAATTAAGCATATATTATTTTTCTCACCTGGAAGTTTCCAGTAAGGCAATTCTGTTTATTTAGAACTCAGAGGGGAAATTTGGACTAATCCAGGAGAGCATCGTTAAGTTTCAGCTGTCTGTCTTTCCTTTCTATTAATTTTTTGTTAGACAATGTCTTTGGACTGGCCCGGGTTTTATTTACCTGGAGGAATGTTACCACTTTTTAACATACCTGATGTATATGTGCTTATATAAACCTCCTCTTCCCCCTCCTTTCCTTTCAGTTTCAGAAAGTATTGGATGAAAGTAGGAAATGGGAAAATGCAATGTAAATGGTCTAAAATATTTTTTAATCTTTTTTTTTTTCCCTAGCCTACTATTATTTTTTAATGAAATAAATTTAATGGCATTTTACAGCTGATTAAGGGGCAGAGGGGAAGGATTGTGTAAAATATATTCGTAAAACTTCACCCATACTTCCAGTACGGAAATGAGTCAAAACTGATCTCTGATTAGTCTGTCACTAATGAAGATGTGGATTTTAGCCTTCAGGGTAGACTTACATCTACAACCATAAGTTGCAGCTTTATTTTATTTTGTTTTTTTTCTCTTCTTGAAAGCCAGATAACTGTGACTAAGGACACTAGTAATCTACATTCAGTTTGGAAGTTGTAGTTGTCTTCCTTTTATATGTATTTGTCTGCAATTATACCTGTCTTTGGGGCCATGATGTTGCACTGGTCCATTCATGTTGCCTGCATAGATTACTTTTCAAGGCAGTACCAAGAAAAAAAGAAAAAGGCAAAACTTCTGTTCTGTTGTTTGGTGACAGTTTCTATGGAAGATGTTTAAGATTTATAATTATTATTAAAATGAATCATAGCAAATTAGAGCACAGTCATGATATACCTAGCATGCAGACTTTTTCTGTGGGAGACACGTCAACTGTCTTTCTCATGGTTGTGATTCATGGACCAGGGAGATTGTCTTTGGATGCCTTGCAGTGTTTTGGTTCCTCTCTTCAGGAATTTCTATTCTGCTGCATTGATGGTTCAGTAGTTCATGAAATGGAAGCCTGAACTGCCATTGTTTACACCTTGGTGTCTTTAAGTGAACCACTGGTGGTCTTCTCTTTTATGCACAGTTGTGGATGGGAACATCTTGGGTTTTGCTGTGCTGATCTGTTCTTGCCTCTATTTCAGTATGTGTTACTCTACAATTTCAGAATGGATTACTTAAAATACGTTAATGAGCTATTATAATTGAGAAGGAGTTGGGGATGAAGTTGGGAATTGAGTTTAAATTTGAAACTTGCTTCTCTATTCTGTGTGTTTTTACAACTTTATTCAGTTATTCAGTTCAGAAAAACTCTTTCCTGGGCTTCTGGAAAGAAAGTTGATAGGCAAATAACTGTAAAGAATTATTTTGCACACAAATTGAAGATTTCAATTCTATCAGTCTTTCATTGTAATATTTTATATTGTGGTGGTGTGTAACCCTGAAAATACTTTAAAGCAGATTCATTTGAAGATGAATTAACTATATTTTAAAACTTCTTCAAGGTTCATAAGTGGCAGTAGAGATGGAACAGCTCGAATCTGGCGTTTCGAGCAAGCAGAATGGAGGAGTATTTTGTTGGATATGTCTGATCGATTACCAGGGTAGGTGAAGTGTTGTCTTTTTTAAAAAAAAAAAAAAAAAAAATCTGTTGCATAAAGACAGAAAGTTTGAAAACTTACAGTCAAACTAGAGCAAGGCTTAGCAATATTATGATCAAGTGGTGTGGTCTTTTGGGGGGTGAAATGAGTGTTCTGGTGATGTTATAACTTGCTCAATTTTACTCTATGCTTGAATAAATGCGTAAATATATAGCTTTCAAACGTGCACTGTGTCAAATAAATGACATTTCCTTTGTTAAGGAAAAAAGTTAACAGAAAGTGCAATAGATCTTCTTTGTCTGGATTTCAGTCAGACACCTGTCATGTCATGGGAGAAACATTTTTAGATTAGTAAAAATAAGGTAGATGATAACCTCTTTCCAGGACAGGTCATGACAGGCAATAGGTGGGTTTCATCAAGGACTGACCTTGTTGACTGTTGATTCTTTTGTACTTTTAAAAAGCATATTAACAAAATATGCTGGTGGCGCACAGTTTGAATAGCGTTGTTACAGATGAACATCAGGATATTCCATGGCACTTGGATAAACCTGAAGGGTGGATGATTTGCAGTAGAACAGAATGCTCATTCGGCTTTTGTAGACACTAAGCAGAAATTAATTTGTTGGTGATTAAATGAGGGGAGGGAACAAACACAAAAAACAAACCTTGGGTATACTAGCTGATGGGAGAGTGATTTCAAGCTCTTCTTGTGGTACAGCCAGGAGAGAAAAAAAAAAAGTGGTTTTATCAAGAAAGGAGAGGGTGTTACTAATATTTGAGATTTGAATGTGGTGTCTTTCTGGGTTAATGTATACAATTGTAGTTGTGTATAATTGAGAGAGTCTTTTAAGAGAGGCTGCTAGTTCATGTGAAATATGATGTGAAATATAGATAATAATATGGGAAGGCATGTTTCAAGGAAAGCTGGTTCCTTCAGTTCACTAAGATGTTGAGAGGGAATGTTTCAATATCCTATAAATGTATTTTGGGTTATAACAACAAGGAAATAAATTGAGTTTAATCCAAAATATAACCTTTAATTTAATTATGTTGGGAATCAGAAAAAAATACTTGGTTAACGTAGAGGTAATGTAGAGGTTAGCTTCTGAAACAGAGTTAGTTGGAAGGCTCTTGACTGTGAAAAGTCCAAACTTTTAAAGGTATTATGTTAAGATTCTAATTGTAGAAGAGGCAAGACTCCCTGAAAAAGGAAAGCCTTTTTGCCTTGCATCTCAAATGGGAAAGAGATTATCATGGGCTATGAAATATATATGCTAGATATCCAGATTTGCTTTATAGTTGATTGCTCCAAAAAGAATGAAGTTTATGGACAAAAGTTTCAAAACAAATTTCATTGTCAACTTCCCTTCCCTCCTTTGATTTTTAACATGGAAAAACATGTTATTTTTCTGTATTTTGAGATTGAAATGGGCTAATTAAAAATATCTGTTGCCTGTTCAACTCTTTAAAATAGTGACACATGTTCAGAAGAAGACAAATTTATGAAGCCTAAAGTGACCATGATAGCTTGGAACCAAAATGATAACTATGTCGTTACGGCTGTGAATAATCATCTGCTCAAAGTTTGGAATTCCTGTACAGGGCAATTGCTTCATGATTTGGTGGTATGTAATTTTACTTCCTTTTTGAAGTCGATGGTCCTCCTAGAATTGTAATGACATGTACATGCTGAGTTCATAATTAGATCTGATTTGTCTTGAAAGCTCTATATGAAAGATAAAGCAAGTGTAGTGTTTCTTGGTATTTCTTAACCAAAACTAGCTTTTTTCTCTGGCAGTTGAACAATCCTTTCCCTAGCTACTGTGTTGAACTTGCCTCTCCTGTGGAATAAATAAAAGGTTTTGTGCAGGAACATACTTGCCCATTGAATAGTTCACTGTCCTTTGGCAAAAGATCTATATTTCTACAGTTCTTGCTTGAATCTAGAAGATTACTAAATTTACAATGATAAATTATTTCTACCTGCCTGGGGTTTTCCCCTGCTTATGTGTTACCAGTAGCAGTCCAGCTAATTATGTTGTGGAATTTGTAAAAGTCTGTATATTTTTGGAGGCAGCTTGTAGGGGTCTAATTTTCCAAAAGTCTGAGTGTGAGGAGAGGACAGTACAATGCTTTAGGCTCTGCTGTAAATATCTTGTTAATGTGGATTTATGTCCTCTTGTTTGCATGTGATGTGCAATTTTAAATTCTAGGGTCATGCGGATGAAGTATTTGTCTTGGAGACCCATCCTTTTGATTCCAGGATAATGCTGTCTGCAGGTCATGATGGCAACATCTTTATATGGGACATTACCAAAGGCACAAAAACAAAGCATTATTTTAATATGGTAAGACCTTTTTAAAACTTTTTTTTTTCTCAACACACAGCAGTGTGTTCACATAGTTTAAGGAATTGTCACCAACATGCACACCCCCTGCACTGTTTGGGGGGAAAAAACAAAAACAAACAAAAAATCACACCAAAAAAACAACCACCAAAACCCACCAAAAAAACCCAATCCAGAAAAATTTATGAGGTCATCTATTTCTCTAGAGCTTTTACCTTTGAATTTCTTGGTTGTTGTAACTGTAGGTGCAAAGTGACCAGGAGCCAGTTTTAACAGTTTAATGTGGCAGGAATCTAGGGCGGGGATTGCCTCCCTTGTCTGCTCCCAGCTGCCCACTGCCATTCTCTGCCTTGAATCTGGTGCCTCCCAGTGAACTTTTCATAAAGCTGAGTCAATTCGCTGATCTTCTGCAAAAGTATTTCCCACTTCCTTCCACTGCTACTTTCCTGTAGGACTTCTGAGTTTAATTAAGTCAGGGATGTCTTGATAAATTTCTGAGACAAGGTATATGAACTATGAGAATTTGCAGTTGGGTATGAGGTATGGGGGAGCAGAGCAGGGCTTTACTTCCATCATAGTCAGTGTCTGAGCTCGTCAGACTTCACCTGTTGATCAGGACTTTTGAGGTGTGGTGAATAGTTGATACCAGGGCTTTTCTGCTCTTCATTACTAAAGATCATCTTGGACTTCATTCGTAATAACCATTTCCTTAATTGATGTCAGGTGCCATCTAAAAGACTGGAAGGTCCTGGTTTAGATCATCAGTTTAAGAATCTTATGAACAAATATTTGTATTCTCAACTGTCTTAATAATGATAATATTATTACCATAAGCCTTAGTGGGTTGGTGTAGTTCTTGAGAGCTCTCATGATATTCACTCATTTGACAGCTCTTTGTTAACACTTTTAAGTAGGTTATTTTCTCTGAGACCTAAAATCCAATGTTCATATTAATTTTTGAATCTGTTTTTTCTGGTTACAGTCTATAGTGATGTGATTTTTTTTTTTTTTTTTTTTTTTTGGCTTTAAGGTCCTCTATGCTTTTATGGGGAGTGGTTTAACAAAATCAGTGTATATTAGCTGCAGTTTACTTTTAAGCAGTATACTAACAGCTAAAAAGCCTCAAAAAGTTTTGTTTGTTTTTTTTTTTCTTGACAGTAAGTTTCCATTCCTTTAGTGCGTCTTTTAAAATTGAGTGCGTCTTAAAACTGTACGATTCAGGACTAAAATTTATATGTCAAAGGGAGAAGAAATAAATTGAAGTAACATGATTATTTGTGCTTTAATGGAGGTTTTTAAGAGGTGCATGACTGCTTTTCATAGAGTAATTAATTTTTGATGCTGAATTATTGTTTGCTCAAAAAAAAAATTGGTCACATACTCTTGAGTTTCTTTCCTTCAATCTAGATTGAAGGCCAAGGACACGGTGCTGTGTTTGACTGTAAATTTTCACCAGATGGGCAACATTTTGCATGTACAGATTCTCATGGGCATTTATTGATATTTGGTTTTGGCTGTAGCAGGTCCTATGAAAAGGTAAGTGCAGCTTTTTATTAAACTGTTTATTCAAGCTTCTAACTGAAATTAGATTAGTTACACTCGTTCCACTAAAACATCATATGTAAAAGAGAGTTTTGTATGGGTACAGAATCTAAATATAGTGAGTTCCTTGATGTCTGTGAGTTCTCTTCTACATATGGTCCTGGCGCAGCAGAAATAACCAGTCTCTTAGCATTCCCTTGGGAGTAGCTCCCAAGAACTTTTCTGGAATACATTTTTATCTTCCAGCCAGCTAATTTGCGTGTTAATTATTCAACCTCAAAATAACTTTTATTTCTAATTTCTGAAAATAGCTTGATGTTTCAAGATTGGAATGTATCACAGTTGATTGCACTACTACCTAATTAACAAAAAAGCAGACTGTTTGTACATTAAGAGTAACTTGCTCATTTATTTCAGTTATTAGAACTTGCAGTTCTTTAGGCCTTTCCTTATTCAAACCCAAATTCATTGTAGTAGTTTAATTAAAATAAGCCAAAGTAAATACTCAACCAATACTGTGGATTTTGCAATATTACAAAAATGCACATGGGATAAATGTTTTGGGTTTTTTTAATCTATCGACCTGTTTCCTATGTGTGATAAATATGTGTGTGTGGTTTTTTTCAAAATAGCTCTCAAAAGTGCAGGTATCATAGAATGGTTTAGGTTGGAAGGGACCTTTCAAGGTCATCTATTCCAACCCACCTGCAGTGAGCAGGGACATCTTCCACTAGATCAGGTTGCTCAGAGCTCTGTCCAGCCTGACCTTGAATGTTTTCAGGGTCGGGGCTTCTCCCACCTCTCTGGGCAACCTGGGCCAGTATTTCACCACCCTCATTGGAAGAAATGTCTTCCTTACATCTAGTCTGAATTTACCCTCTTTTAGTTTAAAACCAATTAATTTTGGTTTAAAACCAATTTAGTTTAAAACCAGTTCTGGCCTATGCTTTTCTTCACTTCCCCCTCAGTTTTTAAAAAGTTGCAATGTTAATTCCATGTTTGTAATTTTAAAGAATTATCTTTTTTCTTGCTCTACATCCTTAGCCAAAATTGAAACTTACTCTCTTTATCTTGCTCATCATTGCTAGAAGCAAAGATTCTGACTGTGGTCTGATACTTGTGTAACTGTTTTCCTTCAGCTGCATGGATTTAACAGACCATTTCAGTTTAATAAATAAATAAATAAATAATTCTGGTGGACATTGCGTGGCTGAGAGAGAATTTTACTTTGAGAATTTATACTGAACTTTAGACAATTATTTCCTTGCATGAAAACTAGGGAAACTTTCCTTAATTATGTGGGGAAAAAAAATAGAATGAGATGTAAAATATTTATATTTTTAAGTGTAAAGCAGTGCTGCTGCTTTAAGTAACCTCAGTTTATTGTTGTCTAAAAGCATTTTGTTGCCTGCAAAAGCACTATCAAAAATGAAAGTACTGCAACACCTGTACAGGTTAATTGTAGCTGTGTGTAATTATTCTTATTGGGAACCTGCCCTTTCTTTTACCTTTAAGGAGATTTTAGATATTTTAGTGTCACTTCTTCTCTGTTCTTTATCATATTCCTTTTTTCAAATTGATTACATAAAAACTCCATTTCTTTCTAGATTCCTGATCAGATGTTCTTCCACACTGACTATCGGCCACTTATTCGAGACTCTAACAATTACGTCCTAGATGAGCAGACTCAACAGGCTCCTCATCTCATGCCCCCTCCCTTCTTAGTAGATGTGGATGGAAACCCTCATCCAACAAAATATCAAAGACTGGTGCCAGGAAGAGAGAATTGTGCAGATGAACACTTGATTCCTCAACTTGGATATGTAGCAACAAGTAAGAACAGTATCACTAAAGACCTACCTCCGTAAATTAGAGTTACTGTAATATTTCTGAATGAGAACAGAGTAGATATGACATAGGTGATTTTAGAATGCCTTCGTTTTCTCACATGCTAACTATCATGTATTTATGTTCATTGAAGATGCTGAAAGGTGAATGTGATTTTAAACAAGCAAAAAAATCAGATGTTCAAATGGATGTCTTAATTCTTTTCTGTAGGCACTGACATGCACAAACTGTATTTGAGTTGTAGAATCTGTAAATGCCTCATTTGGATTAAGCAATTGGAATAATTTCAGGAATGGTTTTCATTGTGTATAGTTGTTGAATATGTCTCACTGTGGTGTGAACAATGATGTTAAATCACTTGCTGTAGTTGGTCAGATAACTGAACCCATTCGTTTTATTTGTATTACATTTGCAAGGTGATGGAGAAGTGGTTGAACAAGTTATAGGCCAACAGACAGTTGATCAGGATGAACAAGGCTTGGAGCCCAGCATTCTTGATGGCATGATTAGACAATTACAACTACAACAAGATCAAAGAATTGGAGCTGATCCAGAATCTGCTTCAAGTGGTCCACAAAATGGGGAAGGAACACCGAGAAGAGGTTAGTACTTGCTGATAAATTCATATTTCAGATAGTTTTAAAGTTTAATGTTGTTTTAGGGACTAAGATTCCCTTAGCATAGTGATATCTGGTTAAGATCTTTTTATTCATTAAAACATGGCTACTCCTGTGATTAATTTACAAAATAAAGCCTTTTGCTTTTCCTTTTAAAGAACATTAATTGTATTTCTTGTGGAGTGCTAAATATTTAATAACATTAGTAGAGTACTTGAATAACACTTATAGGAGCTACATTTATTCTCCTCTGAAGTTTGCAAGAGAGAAGTATTTTACCATTATTCAAACAGGGTTCCCATCTCCTTTCTTTACAGATTTAAACCAGGCACTCTTCTGATCTGTGTCCTTGTAGTTTTAATTATGTAATCTCAGCTCCAAGAAAAGTGCTTTTCAGAACCTCACTAGCCTCAGTGCTGCTTGAAATAGTTCAGAAAAACACCTCTGTCACATTATACTTCTTTTCACTGTATTAAAATAGTAGTAGAAATAACCATTTTAAAAGTGTATGTGTAATCTCACTGTGTTTTCTACAAAACAGATAATTTCCTGAAGGTGTTCACTAGTCACACACTTAGGATTGTGGAGATAAAAATATGTAAAGTGCTAATTCTTTATCTTCTAAGAAGAAGCAAGGTTCCAATTCTGTGTAGTCTGAAATGGTTTTTTTGGTATATTTTTAGCTTTTAGAAGACCAAGTTTCGACATCCAGTCTCCTCCCAATATTGGTCTGCGACGTAGTGGCCAAGTTGAAGGTGTGCGTCAGATGCATCAGAATGCTCCACGAAGTCAGATGGCTACTGAGCGAGACCTCCAGGCTTGGAGACGAAGAGTTGTTGTACCAGAAATACCACCAAGCTTGCTCAGGTCTGTACACAACTTATTGGGCTACAGATACGACTACAGAGAAAGCATCACATTGGTTTTTTTTCTAAATCTCGTGCTTTGAGACCTAAGCTAAAATAGATACATGGTACAAATTGAAATAGTTCGGTGTTATGGTCAGCTGTGCTTAAAAACTTCTAGTTGTAAAGTCCATTCAACAAAAATAAATGGAAGTTTCTCTGGCTTAATAGAGAATGATTCTCCCCTATTTCAGTATTTTAAGTCATCTTACGGGACAGCTAGATTACCCAGTTTCCTGCTTTTTCCAAAATAAAGGGATATAGGTTAAATTAATTTACATTAAAGAGTTCAGAGAGATTGTGCTTTTGTGAGACTTTGTGGGGGTGGTATGTTATGACCAGAAGCAGCTGTGAGCACTTGAAATGCTAAGAAAACGGTTAGCTGCTTTCAAAAGTACTATCAGTATGTACCTGTGAAAAGGAGAATTAACATCAGTAGTTAAATATTTATTTTTAATGGTACAGCCATACTTGCTGCTGCATTTCTGGTTTTTAAAAAGCTTTCCTGATGTTGGGAAGTAGAATGATTGCAAAGGGAAAAATGTGGATTAAAATGAGGTTGATAAAGTTTATGTTCTGATATTTGCAGGGAAGACTTTCTTAATATCCATCTTTACTCTATCTAGAAATGAGAGGAAATCCGTTACACAAGTTTGAACAATAATAATGTAATGGAATTAGGTGTTAGGGTTTTGTTAGTTAGATCCTGTAAAGAGAACAGATCATTTAACTTTTCAGCATTGTCAAAACATGCAGAATTAGATTTTCATTACTTTCTTGTAGGAAGCAGGAAGAATATCGAATTGCAAAAGGGGAAGAAGAGAGAGATCTTTATGCAACAGAGAATAAAAAGTCATTCGAGTCACTGGACAAGGTATGCAGCAGCTTCTAGGAAAATGGGTATACTGTGCTCAGGATCAGGTCATGGTTTAAAAAATGAAAGCAGACATTTCTGAATGGTCTTCAAAGGTTCCTGTTGATTAAGCTTCCACTGACTGCAGGACAGGTTTTGATTTATTTTTATGAATACCCATGATTCTTTTTTCTTTCAGTTTTGTCTCCTCCATCTAAGGTATTTGGTAGTAATTTTTAGACAGTCTTGATTTCAGGCCATTCTGGTTTTACTGCAGTTTAAGTTTAAAAGACAGCTTTTGTAGGTCCATGCTAAAGCATTGAGATGCAAGTGAGAATGTTCAATGTCCTATATTCAAAGAATTGTGGGCTATATTTCTATTTTCTTGTCATTTTACTTTAGATGACAATATCTTGTGTATGGGGCAACTTTTTCAGACTTGCCCCATTTTTAATTATTTTTTTGATTATCTCTTTTCTGGAAGAGATCAGTAAGCAGGGGAAATTGGTTATTGGACTGCTTTTGTGAGGTAGTGGCCTGATTTGCTGTGTCTTGCAGCACAAAACAATTTGACACAAGAATTCTACTCCATGATCCCCTTAACAGGGAAGTTGAGGTTTTCTAGTCCTCTCAGAATTGCACACTGTAGATAGCTGGTGTCTTGATTCTGTAAATATATTTATCAGGCAATGTGAATGGACTGTTACAGTCGTTTATAAAGAGCAATTTCTTAGAACAACTACAAAGTCTTAACTTGAGAACAGCAAATTTAAAACTATTGACTTACAGGAGAATTATTTCTTCTGAAAACAAGTTTGATGTGATGAGTCTGTGATATGATGAGGCCCTTTCAGTTTTTACATTCAGCAGTGCTTTTAGCAGCCACCCTTTCACCCTCATACAAGTTTGCAATGTATATGCTTTTATGTAACTTCTTTTTTTCGCTTCCTGTATAAATCAGAGTGACTCTGAGTCTTCATTAATACAATCTAAGCGTAGACTGCATAGACGGAAATATCGCAATTACCGAACGCGGAATAACATTGAACAACTGGAGTCTTCTGATGAGGAAAGAGAGAACTGCTTTGGCTTGATAGAGCAGGTGAGTTGTCTTCTGATTCTGTATTTTGAACTTGAGTTCCTTAATAAGTGAAGTTTCATGTAAATGTGCCTTTTCTCTCTTAAATCAAACAAAAAAACCCCCCTCTTTAACCAGGGGAAGTATTTCTGTAAACACTTCTCAAACCTAGTTATCTGTTGCTTTAATAATGAAAGTCTTCTCTGTAATTTTATGAATGGCTAAACTATTTTTGCTGTGAATCTTCTAAACCGAATCCACAGACCAAGGCAAAAAATTTGATGTACAATGCTGAGGTTGGCTTACAGTGAAGTTTGGATTTTAGATGTATTTTGCTGTTTCGCTGTGAAAACCTTCCAAATTTTTGCACACATCTAAAACTGTAAATTTTGAAGGTTCTTGATAAAACATTGTTACGCCCTGGTAACATGATTCTTCCACAGAGTGTTTGTCCTGGCTTGGGATGAAACAGGACTTTGCTGTGGGTAGCAGGAAACTTTGACTATTGTGTTGTCAGATGTTGTAAATCAGTAGTAGGACTGCTTGGACTGCAGTTGTTTTACCTTGGACACAAGGAAACAGTCTCAAACTGGGAAAGGGGGAAGAAGTGGAAGAAGTAGAGAAGGTTGGACTTGTTGGAGTAGTCACTTTGTTCAGGTATAATGGCGAACAAAATGGAGGATGTTCAGGAGATAAGGTAATTTTGTAAGTAAGATGAAGCATGATATTCTTTGGAGTCGACTTTGTTCTCCTAGCCTCTTAATGAAGAATTCATATGTATTTAAAAACAATAAATCAGTTAAATTTAATAAAAGTTCAATTTTTCCTTATTTTGGGAATACAGTGGAAGGGAAGTTGACAGGAGACTTTGAGCACCTGATGGATAAAAAGCACACAAAGTGCAAATAGGAGAGTTATGTACACTGTCCTGTAAATACTACATACACTGAAATACTTTTGAAGAAGTGGTGTTAGATCTAATAATTCTAAAACTAATAATGCTATAAGAAGCCGAGCTTTTATGTAAGTGGGTTTGGTTTTTTGTTTGTTTGGTTTTTGTTTTAATCATACAAATGTTAGGATAAAAAAGAACAACTGACTTAGTGAGTGTTGTCCATCCTGCACACTGTATGAACAGGTCTTAAGGGGAAGACTGTTAACTTCGTTACTCTGAAAATGACAAGCAAATAATCAGTTGGACTAATTCAAACAATATTGAACTTGAAGTTGCAAGTTAAATCTTGGTTTTTGTTGGTTTTTTGGTGGTTTTTTTTTTTTTTTTTTTTTTCTTGACAGCATATAACTTGAGACATGAGCAATAGCCATTTCAGTTATGGAAAACATTTAAAACCTGAAGTTAGTGCAAATAAATAGTTGAACAACAATCAGGACATAAGTTGGAATATATTTTGATGTATCGTGACTATTTAGTTTTGCATTTAAATATATGCATGAATACATTCAATTAGTAGTTGATCAATCAGTTAATACTAAAATGGGAAAAATAACCTGATTGTAACTTGCATAACTAATGAAAAAAAGAATCACAGAAGTGCTACTCCTGTAACAGAATATACCCATGTTGTTTGCAGATGGGAGATGTGATAGTTTTCCTTGATTTGTTCCTTTTGCAATCTTTAAATTCTTCCTTTGCATTCTAATGAGCTAAATTTTTTTGTGTACTTTACCTGAGTACAGCATCATGAGTCTGGAATTTGAAGGAATCGGATTTCCTGCCATTTTGTTCTGACTAACAATGTGAACTTATTCTTAGACTAGAAAAAAAGTTGAACTGTCATATGGTAGGGGGAGAGAAGTGTTGCTTTGTGAAGAGTAGCTATAGCAGGTGGATCCACATGTGGCTAATAAAATGTGAGTAAATGTACAGAAGTTAATGGTTAATAGTGAGCTCCTGAGGTTAATGAGGTAAGTTGAAATCAGCTACAGAAAAGAACTGCTTTCGTTGCTGTTTTAACAACTCTTTTAAGCAAATTTCTTATGAACTTGTTAATGTGCAGACATGAACGGGGAATGTGTTTTGTTTCAAGCCCTTAAAATCTGTGTTGTGAGGGAAAGTTTTGGATTGACTCTGTATTCTTAAATTCAGGAGGCTGAAGAAACTGAGGGCTCTGGCTCATCTGATGAAGAGGAAGAGTGGAGAAGTGACAAGAAAAGCAACAGTAATAGTTCTAGGTAAAAGCGAACAAACACATCACAGCCTTTACTGGAATGAGTTTTAGTTGAATTTTGTCAAGTTGGAAGTTTTATGGAAGTTCTGTTGTGACTTGTATGTAGTAATATTTTGTAGAGTACTGTACTGAACTGACACATTACATTGTTAGCTTTCTGTTTTCACCAGAACATTTCTGTCTTTTAATGTAGTTTAAAATCCTTTTTCTTTTTTGCTGGATGGCAAGGAGAAAGAATATAGTCTGGAATGCTTTTTATAATGTGTTTTGTTCTCTTGGTTTTTTGAGGGATGAGGATTTTTGTTTGGCTTTGAGGGTTTTTTGTTTGATTGTTTATTTTCAATGATGCAGCAACAGTCAGTTGTCTGCTCTTACAAAAATATTTGGTTGAAAAAAAAATCTTAATTTTGTTGAGGTTATAGTTTTATTTTGAGCTGAAGTTACAACTTTGTAATCACTTTACTATGGCTTTTTTAGATACCCTTTCTAGAGCTCTATAGTAGTAGAACTAAAAAATACTGAGAGTGAGTGAACTAAAAAAAGCAAATGTGTATCTGTGAGATTTGTCTAATTTTCTTTAAAGAATTTAAAGTAGTGTTTGGCTAGTGTGTTCTTCAGGGAGGGATGTTAACTAGCCCAGAACTTCATTGCACAGCTTTCTTAAATAAAATTACTAATTTTAGAATTCACCAGACTTAAGATTTTTTAAAAAACATGCTTTGAATTACAGTGTTCCAAAAAAATTATGTTAAACATCAAGTGAAGTAATTGTCACGATAGGTCAAAGTAATTTCAGTTCTTTTGATGGTGCTTTCAACAGCAATCTGTATTTGTCTAAGAGAATTTAGCATTCTGAAATGTTGACAAGTTGGTTCTGTTTGTATTTTCTTTGACCCCGACCACTACGGACAGTGATTCTTCAAGTAGATATTCGGACTGGATTGCTGATGCAGGGATTAACCTACAACCTCCCGTACGGACTTCTCGACGGAAGGCTATCAGATATTGCAGTACTTCAGAAGATGAAGCATCAGCAGAGAAATCATCTCCTCCAAAGAGGAGAAGAAGAAAAAGGAGAAAAAAGCCCAAACCAAAAAAGCAGGAGGAGGTATACAGTTAATTTCTTCTACTCGCTCTTCAATAAATGTTTGTCTCAGGTTTTTAGACCACTTCAGTGGAAACTGTTGAAGTAATTGTTATTGCCATTGGACAAGGATATTGGTATCACTACATACAGTGTACCCTTAATTAATTAGAGACCATTTCAAATGCGAGGCATCTGCTGATTTGTATGGAAGAATCTGCATTCCAAGTGAGGTCACTTTCCCTTTTTAAATAAAAAGGGTTCTCAAGGTTGCTGGCAGCGAAGAGGAAATGTGATTATTAAATAACTACAGAATATTAGACTAAAACCCTGTTAAGCTGTCTGGTTTTAAATAACATCTTTTTAAAACTTAGGGCATAAAGTCACTGTATTTATGGTGACTGTTGATGCTTTTGTTGAAATTTTAATTTTTTTGTAAATTAAGATAATTACTCTTTTTTAAGTTACCAAAATTTTTGTTAGTTCAAATAATTATCCTTTTTTAAGTTGCAGTAGCTATTATTTGCTGTTTTCTACCATAAAGAGGCAAACAGATTTTTAATATTTTTTTTTAAATGCTTGGGGTAATTTTAAGATGCTTTTTTTTCTCCATCCTTTCACTTCCAGGTATTCTCAAAAATCATATTTTTGAAAATGTGTTATTATAGATTTTTACTGTGCAGTATCTCATTATTTTTCATCCTCAAGTAATGTCTTGCTGCTTGATAATTTTTAATTGGGCACTGTGACTGCCATCTAAATTATGAAACTTCATTTCCTTTAAGAGGTGCATAATAATTTTGCTCACTAAAATCTTCGTATAGGAATGGAACTCTTAGTTTTAGTACTACAAATACAGTTACAGTTGAGGAAAGCCTTGGAAGAATTTTGCTAATATGTTTTGGAAATGTACATTAGTCTTTTATAAGTTAAGCTTTTGTCTACCAAATTAAAATGGAATGAGTTGTTTTGATGTCATGTCAGTAATATGTCCATTATGTCTAATTTTGCTCTATGAAATGTGAAGGCTAATGCTCCAACACAACCAGTAAACTTGGAGTTCTCATATGATTGTCATCCTCCTGTTTGGATAACAGACACAGCTCTTCGAAGATCACCTTTTGTTCCTCAGATGGGTGATGAGGTACGAATATTGATTAAAATCTTTAAATGCTTGTGTTAACTAACATTGTTTTAGTTACTAAATATAGGTTAACATTTATTGTTTTTTTTGTTTTGTTTAATTTTAGGTAATATATTTTCGACAAGGACATGAAGCTTACATCGAAGCAGTTAGAAGAAATAATATTTATGAACTGAATCCACACAAGGAGCCATGGAGAAAAGTAGTCCTTAGGGTACGTCTACATTGAAGATACTGTGCATTCAATACCAGTAGTCTGTGAATGAAGAGTTGTATTACACTGTTTGCAGAACATTGATTTGCCAAGTTATGCCGTGTCCCATAGTGTTTTCCTATGGAAACAACAGGAGAAAGTGTCTTCAGTTACCAGAGTAACTTCAGAGTTAATTGTGGGAAGCCCAAATATAAGTAGCTGTGTTAGAATTGCAAAGTCTTACAGACTGTTTTCCACTTATCTCAAATATTGTTTCAATATTTTTGGCTTTTTGGATGTGGGTGCAATTCATGTGCTTGGTTAACTAATGTTAAATTAATAGTTCTGTGCATAGTCCCGAAGGTAATACTTGCTGAAACTGTTTGTTCTTACCTGTAGGATCAGGAATTGGTAAAAATTGTTGGAATTAGATATGAAGTTGGTCCTCCCACACTGTGTTGCCTCAAGCTTGCCTTTATAGATCACGCCACTGGGAAACATACAGACAAATCCTTTTCCATCAGGTATGTGCATCTTCATTTTTGTGAAAAGTATTTAAAAATACCTTTCTTCTTAAACTTCTTCCTTACGCCCCAAGGCACACACATGAAAAGGATTATTTTTTTTAATCTAGATACCATGATATGCCGGATGTTATCGACTTCCTTATATTACGTCAGTTCTATGATGAAGCACGGCAAAGGAACTGGCAAGCTTGTAAGTGTGTTTTCTAAATATTTGACTAAAAAACTTTGAAATAAAAAATTTGTCCTTGGCAAATTGCTGAATGTGTTAGATGCTACTTGCTTGTAGTTTCAGAGGGCTCTCTGATAGGTAAGGTCCTTTTGCTCATTAGAAATTTAAGCCTACCACCTGCTGTACTAGCATTTTGGAGGGATTACTGTAGATCTGAGATACAATCTTCAAAGCATATATACAGACTCTAGTGTTCCCTTTTCTTATTTCATAGCTAAGTAGCAAACTTAGTTAGATTTTAGCACTAGTATTCTTTTGGCATAAGTTTACTTATCTTTTATTGAATAGCAGTGGGTTTAGAAGTTTAAACTGAAATACATTGATCAAAAGTTTTTCTAATTGCATGTAGAAGCAGCACAGTTAAATAATTTTTCTTAGTAGAATATCTGAGCAGATTGTTTTTGCTCCAGCTGACAGGTTCAGATCCATTATTGACGATGCATGGTGGTTTGGAACAGTGTTGGGTCAAGAACCGTATCAGCCTCAATATCCAGACAGTCACTTTCAGTGTTACAGTGTTAAGTAAGTATAAAAAGATTTTACACTTCTCATGTTAGTAGTGTGGGTTGCCTCTTGCCATAGCTGGCTTGTGGTTATGAGAATGTCTAAACAGTTCAAATTATTTTACTGATTCTATTATCACTTCTTAATGGTTTCAAGTTGCTAATCTAGCACAACATGAATATGTAATAACTTGTGGCAACTTTTTGGTGAATAGCAATATGGTAAAATAAGTTATTGACCTCTTTCACATTTGCAAATAATTTTCTGTAATGACTAGTGCCGAATCTCTTCCATGAAGCAAGCAATGCGACTTCCAGGGTACTTTATTATTCTTCCTTGATAATTGGTTTTGGATGTGGTATGCGGAAGCTCTTCTGTTGTTGCTGACATCATGATTGTCCTGGTTTTTAGCTGGGACAGAGCTGAGTTTCTTTCTAGTAGCTAGAATAGTGCTGTGCTTTGGTTTCAGCCTGGGATTTTTTTGTGAGAAAAACACTGATAATATACCAGTGTTTTTAGTTGTCGCTGGAAGTTGAAGGATGTTGTGTTTTGTTAGTCTACAAGTGCAAAAGTGGGGAGAGGCAAGGAATAATTAAATTAATAAGTTAGATTGGCATTCAGATACACCGATGGGATATTCCACATCCTATAACGTTGCATTCAGTATGTTAATGAGGGTCTCTTTCGTGGGGGTTCTGTCTCTCCTGGTATTCGCTCGGGTTCCTGCTCCTCCAGGATTGCGGTTTCTGTTTTAGGATTGTTGCTTCTCCAGGATCGTTATCCAAGAATGGGCTGGGCTTGGCTAGTGGGTGGTGAGCAAATGCACTGTGTATCACTTATTTGCACATTTTATTACTGTTATAATTATTATTATATATAATAATAATTATATTTATTATACTTATTATTTTAAGTTTTATTCTGTTTCAATTATTACATTTTTCTTATCTCAACCCCCAACTCTCCTTACCTTTACCCCTCCAGTTCTCTCCCTTAACCCCTCATTGCAGGGAGTGAGTGAGCAGCTGTGTTTGGCTGCTGGCCTGATGCTAGCCAAGTCAAACCACCACAATGATCTCTATGCTTCACGTTCTCACAGGAGCAAGTATACATATAAGGTGATCTCATGCTATCACTTGAGACTCCTGTAGAGGATATTTCCAAATGTTGCTCTCTCTTCATGCTTGACATGTGAACATGAAGACAGAACTCGAGTCTCTTCTCTGCCTAGGGATATTCTGCTATGTTTGTTATTGTGTAGATCCCACTTGCAGTTTCACTCTTTGATTTTCTCTTTGGGTGATACTTAGCTAGATAACTGGCAGATAATGGAACTGTGTGTTACCTGTAACAGACAAGTCCCTTTGACCAGTCTATTTGTGAGGAGATAATACTGCCTAGATGAAGGCATATAATATCAAGTGCATTGTTCAAAACATGTTACATCGAGCAAATCAAGGGTGTTAGAGAAAAAGAACTCCTTAAACAGGAAGGGCCAGGGACATCTGAGTCAAACTGGCAACAAGATAGTTGGGCTCATACCTTCTTTACCAAAGTGGGTTCTGAAGAATTACTCCCTACTATCCCCTTGTGATGGTTTGACATTAGTGATATTCCTCTGCACCTTCTTTCGTATCGACAAAGAGGTCATTCACACAACGGAGAGAAAGTTGAACAAATATAACTCTGGACCTCAATGTTCAGAATCAGGATATTATCTTTGTCCTGCCCTAAGTTGTCTGGAATAGTTCTGGGATCTTGCTTGCTTTGGATTGCCCCAGCAAGGGGGGACTGCAAGGAGAATAATCAGTGAATAGGTAATATTCCTATTTCTATCATGATTAGAGATGTTTCCTGTGTCTCTTACAGTGTATTTAGAGGACTTTTTAAATTTTTTTTTTTTTTCAGTCAGAGGCTTCTTTAACCTGTCACTCATCCCAAAGAAACAAAGTACTTGTAGCTAATAGACAATTCTGTGAGACTGCCAAGGTTGTGTTGTGTAGTTTGGCTCCTTGTCTCATCTGCTTTACTTGTCATCTATCCTGTTGATATTCCTTAGTGGGAAGGTATAAGTAACTTCCAGAATGAAGTTCTTGCCTGTATGTTTTTGGCAAGCAAATTTGTACTTTTGCTTCTACAGCTACAATTAGCAAATTGGCAGTCTTGATGTGTCATAAATATAAAAGTGGTCTCAATGTTAAATTTCTATAGCAGGTCATGTGACAATAAAGGACTTCTTCATATTCCTGACAGTGCTAAAGCTAAGACTGCTCCACATACAAAGGATCTGTCAGTATGTGCAAATACTTGTTTTTCCTTTGGGACAGTTGCTTAATCACCCACAATGAGGAAGTACTTACAGACAAAAAACTGAAATCTAGACTATCTGTACATTGATTTCTTGCCCTCATTTCATTCTCCTTTGGACTCTTCTCTTACCTAAAGACAGGAGCTTGGCAAACTAAAATGGTGCTGGATGCTTACTGACATCATACGTATATCCCAGGCATTAGGGGTAGTACACTTGGAGCATATATCCTGCAGGTGATGTAGGGGTAAAATTTGAGTTGCTGGCTAGTATGTTTTCCCTTGTTCTGTAAATTGATGTACGGAGTAAAAATCCACTGAGTCCAGATACAGGTATGAAAATACAACTAACTCTTATTTCAGAGTACTAAGTTCTATCTGTTATGTAGGGTTTGAGCTACCCTTTTGAAGTTAGCTTAATAACTGGATAGGTAAGGAATGCAGTGCTCTTTAAAGAGCACTTTCAAAGAGAGGTCTCTAAAGATTTGTGCTGCTTTTGTAGAGAATGTAACTCTGTTTTGCCTTGACTCGCAAACAACTCTTGTAGAGAAGATTCCCAAGATACGTGTGTGAAAGTCTGGAGTGTTTTGTAGGTGTCTTTAGGTTTCACGACTTGGCTGGGTCCTTAGCTCTTTCTATAAATACGATCCTTTGTTCAAGAATCTTAAGCCTCTGTCTGCCCAAGGATCTGCATGTGGTTCAGCAACAATAGCTTCCTAATTTGCATACATATGCTTTATACATTGGATTCAAAAAGATTTTTAAATACACTTAAATTTATGTCTGTTTAAATGGGGAAAAAACAACCTAAATGCAAATGGTTGTGACTGTGTCTTGGAAAAACTGCAATATGCTGTTGCTATTCTTCGCTCAGGATTTGGGTTTTGGTGCTTTTTTAGGTGGTACAATTTTGCTAGTCCAGCTGAGTTTGAGCATCTGCAGTAGTTCTTCACCACTGGTGAGACAAAGAGCTTTATTGCAATAGAAGTGCCTTTTATTTTATAGCAAAAGCAGCCTTTGAAAGTTGGCTTCAAAGCACTTGGAGAGTGTGGGAAAACACATTTCAATGAGATGAAGGAGAGTAATTGCTATGTAACTTGACTGGAAGTCTTACTGATAACCAGGTTGCCACACACTTGGGAATCATCTCAAATTATTGCCGTCACTGTTGTATAGAAAATAAATAAATAGAAGATGTATAAATTGAATGTTTTGTTAATTTGTTGGCCACACACAAATAGGAATTTGTGTAGAAGCAGGTTTATATATTATTAAGTTGCATTACCTGGGTGAATGGAGCTTAAGCAGAACTAAATAAGGCTTCAGCTGTACTAAACTATTGATAAAATCTTTCATGCAGTATTATGAAGTAGTACATACATTTATGAGTGCCAACAACTTCTGAAGTGTTGTACATCAGCTGGGGAGGAGAGCTTGACACATAACCTTCAGAGCCTTTAGAACTCTGTTAGTTTATAAACATCAAACAGGCTGAATGTGGATGGATCTAAGTTTTCCTGTTGATGGGTAATCCAAAATAATGGAAAGATTATCTTGCCTGAGCAGAATTTTAGATATAAAATAATATGAGGATGATCATCTCAATTTTCAGTTTTGTGAAATAAATACCCAGGCGGTATTAGACCAAATATCTTAAGTTTATTAAGTCATAAGAAGTAGAGAGCATTCACCTAGGCATTTTAATAACTCAGATATGAAAATCCTGGCAAAGCTACAAACTGTCCTACAGTTGGACCCTGTACTAGAGGACTGGCAGATTGCTCTTGTAACTCCTGCCAACAGAAAAGGCTCTGGAGGGAAATGAGTGAACTGTAGACTGAAATGTTTGACTTTGGCTTCTGGTATGTGCCTACAATAAATAATAATACTGTTGAGCATAAGGATAAGCCCAGCCGTAGGAAAGAGCCAGCACTCGCCTGTACAGTGAAGTTCTGCCCCTCTACCCCTTTTGAAGTTCTTTGGCTTTGTTAGTAAGTGTATGAATAAAGTGGAGAGCATATATTTGGATTTTTTTAAGAAGCTCTCAACATGATTTCTCTTTAAGAGATGTTAAAGAAACTAAGATAACCTGGGATTGGAGCAAATACTTAAATGTATTGAAAATTGGTTAAGGGATAGGGTGCAACAGAGTGGTTGGTTCTTAATCATATTTCAATCTGGAGTAGTGGGCTCCTCCAGGGATTCATGCTCGAACCAGCTTTATTCACTGTCCTTCTGAGCCTCTTGGAGGGCACACAGAAGGAAATATCCAAGGTCTGTAAATATCACAAGTAATTTCAGGTAGTAGTCAAACACCACCCTAAAAGTGAGGACTTCCAGAAGGACCTCATAAAACTGACTGGGTAACAAGAGTGCCGGATTTCAGTGCAGATATTATGTAGGACATCTGAGGGAACAACAGTCTTATTTATGCTTATTTGACATGCACTCAGTAGATTCAGCTGAAGACAGAAATGTTGAGGTATTAATTGACAGCTCTCAAAAGGTCAGCTGTGTGTGCAGTGGCAGCCACAAAAACAAGCAAGGTGTGGGCCACCATCAGAAAGGATATCAAGGACAAAACCGTGTTGCTCACTGCTTCCTAGCAGTCTGGTGTGCTGACGTCTTGATGCATTTGGGGTCTTGGCATCTAAAGGAAGAAATAATTACTTTGGAAAAGGTACAGAGAGGGTCAAGTAAAATGATTAAGAGTGTGTACCAGGTACTTTGTGGGTTAAGACTAAAAAAAAAAATTAAAAATGTGACCCTTCAGGTGGAAGAGAAGGGTGAAAGGGATGCGTTCATAGTTTGCAAGATCATAAAGGTGACAGGCAAGGCAAATACAGAATTATAGTTCACTAAATTATTTAATGACAGAACTAGAGGCTTGTGTTGAAATCTGTGGGGGATTTGTTTAAAAAAGTTTGTGTTTGTTTTTTTTTTTTAACATTGGGGGTAGTGAACTTGGAAATGTAGTTACACAGGAGGCTGTGGGAACAGTATGAGCAGGTTCAAAACAGTATTAGACAAAAATAAGCAGATATTTCCTAAAGGGAATAGGCTGAGATGTATTAATAAACATGCCTGAAGGTATACAATGATCATGAATGCTGGTAGTACGAGTAGAAGGGACTTGTACCAGGATTGTACAGTCTCCATAAATAGCATCTCCCAGTAGTAGCTTCAAAGATAAAAATTACTGGTCTTGCTGGACAAGTGGGGCATGAAGCTGATCCAGTCAGGCATTTCTCATCTTTGAAATACAAAAATTCACCGGTATTTTTTGTGTTACTAAAAAACATGTAAAAATCTGCCCAAATGAGGTAGGATTTGGAGACATCTCAAAACTGTGCTCATACCTAATAGCTCAGTATCAGAGTGAATATACAGATACACTGTCAATATCAGCTGTATTTGCCTTTGCTTCCTCTTGGTCCTTACTTAGCTTTAGTTTTCTTCATTTTATACCTGCTCTTTTCCTTCTCTTAATGTGTTCCTTATAAAATGTAACGTTAACATACTGAATACCTCACTTGTATTGTTCTTCCTTTCTGTGAAACTTCCCACAGACTTGCACAACTACTGTTGTGGTTAACAAAAAAAATCCTCTCTCCTGTGTATTTTTTCTTTTATCTTCCCTGTGATATTTTTCTGAGTGTATGGCTTATTTTTCTTCTGCAGCTTTTTGATACAAGCTTTGTAAAATTGATTTTTATATTGGGTAGGTTCCATATAGCCAAAATCAGGAGCACAATTTTAATTTGAAGTTCATTATGAAGAATATTTCCCTTTTGCACTGTGACATCTGATTGCTAGCAAATGCTTTTGTTTATGTGCATGTTTATACAGTATATTTATTTTACTAATACCCAGAAATAGCATATGACTTTAAATATGCTTGGAGGGAATACTTCTGAGTCAAGATAACTTTAAATTATTATTGGGTTGGTTTTTTTTTAATCAGATGGGACAACGGTGAAATTGAAAAGCTTAGCCCATGGGACATGGAACCAGTTCCTGATAACGGTAGGTAGAAACTCAATAAAACAGGTCAATGTGCTTCTTCCCCTTTCCAGTTCCTTCATTTCATGCAGGTGGTGGCCCTTAGGTGATTCCTGTCTTTCTTGCTGACTTGTGCCACTGTCATCCAAGTACAGTATCTATTGTGCATATCCACTTGACAGGTGGAACTGATACGGTAATAGCTATCCTTTAAATTCTAGAGAATGGCAGCAGGGTGTTTTTGTATCTTTAGGCAAGAAAGTTCTTAAGTCTAGCTTCAGATTTGGTGAAATATCCAGGGATAATACATTATCTGCTCAATCATTTTGCATTGGCAAGGTTGCATTAGTCTTTGGAAGCATGACTTTTTCCACAGAACCATACATCACAGCTTTGTATTTTTTACTAGTTCTTAGTGCTTTGAAACAACTAATCTGCCATGTTCAAAACAAGTATTTTTTCAAAATGTCTAGAAGATCACAGTTGTTAATATCAGGCAGGATATCACAAAGAATATTGCCTATCTTGTACGTGTTTAAAGGTTGAGGGCACAAATTGGCTCATTACGATCCTGTGAAGCTTAGGGTGTGCATTTAAAACAAAAGCATATAAACAGCTCAGAAGAGTTTAAATCCTTTAAGTCTAGTGCTTAAATTAAGAAAAAGTCTTCCAGAAATTCAGAACTGCAGAAAAGGTGAATAAAGGATATCTTTGCTGTTGTATGCATTTTGTGTGCTTCTTTCCCCATAGTCTTAGCATCAAACTCCATTTTTAAGACACTATTTTTTTTGTCAGTTACAAGCATATGAGTATTTAATAAGTGTGAATATTTAATTTATCTTGTTTTGGTTATTCTTTCCTATTTGCTATCGCTCTTCAGTTGATCAGCCTGAAGAATTAGGAGCTAGTGTTTCCGTGACTTTTGAAGAGGTGGAGAAGCTGCTATACAAACCCCAAGAAGGGGAGTGGGGGATGAGATCTCGTGATGAGGCATGTGAACGGATTATCAGTGGTATTGATCAGCTTCTGACTCTTGGTGAGCATGTAATCTAAGCTTTAGGTAGTTTTCTCCAAATGTGACATTTGTAAACAGGTCTCTGAAATATCCTTGGCATCCTTTAAAAATTCCCTATGACAAAGTACTGTAAATGTCTGTACATTTTTATGTGCAATTCTTTCTGTTAGTACTGAGGATTTTTAATACATCACTGGTTTTATCAAGAATAATTATAATTATACATAGCAATTGAACTCCTGGCTCAGTTGTCATAATGCATACAAGACTTGATATAGTTTCATTGATCTTGCTGTTTCTTAACAGACATTTCAGCAGCTTTTGCTGGTCCAGTTGACCTGTGTACATATCCGAAGTACTGTACTGTGATTGCTTATCCAACAGACCTGAACACTATTCGCACAAGACTGGCTAACCGATTTTACAGGTTAGTACTAGCAGTAGAAACAAGGGAAAACGTGGCCTTAAGTTTGTCTGTTGTGAAAAGATCTAAACTTTTTTTTGCTTTTGTGACAAGCAACTTCTAATGTTTCCAGAATAAATGTTATGATTTATAGTTGTGGTTAAATAGTACTTTTTTTCCCTTCCTTTTTGAATAAGGTCAAATTTAAGCTTTTTAAAATATGCATGCATTTTTAAAGAATTCAGAGGATTCACAGTCCTCAGTATTATTTCAGTGATATTTTATAATTTAGTGGTAACAAATGCTAGTGCTTTATTGCTAGTTGCATTAACTGAACTTTAAGAATGAAAAAAAAGCCTGCTAGAATTTCACAAGCTTTCTGAAGATGAGTTATTGATAATGAGTTGGAAAATCAGTGAGCAAAGATGTGCATGCTTGGCTTTGCTTCCTTGAGTGCGTGTGTGTCTGTGTGTGTATACGTACATGTACACACATACTTAAATTTTCCATGTGAATGAAAATTTTTAGGCTGGTCTAATGAAATTTAAAGGACATCTATCTTAATCTAATGTGGACAGAAAATTACTAAGATACAGCCTTTGCAATTTTTAAGGTTTTCAGTTTATTATTAAAAAGTATGATGATTTTTAATTTTAAGGAGAATTTCCGCATTGGTTTGGGAAGTAAGATATATTGAAAGCAATGCTAGGACCTTCAATGAACCTGGGAGTGCTATTGCTAGAGCTGCAAAAAAGATCACTACTCAGCTCTTAAAGTTTATCAAGTAAGTGGCATTTTAATCTAAATAGCGTTTGAATACTTATGCTCTTAGACAGTGGGAGAGTATAAGAATCTAAATGTCTTTTTGTTGGGAATCCTGCTGCTTTTGATTTCTTACTGTTTTTCATTACAGGGCAGGACAGTTGTATAATTCTTTTTTAGTATCATTTTAAGCAGGGAAATATTAAATGTTCAGCATAGAGACCTTTTAACTTTTTCCCTTACTGGTATTTACGTATTAAAATGTCACTTGACATGAAAGTAGCCCGACCTCTAAAGTAAGTTCTGTGCTGTTTAGCACAAGTGTGGAAATTCCTGTTGCACCTTGTCTGCCTTAGTTCAGTTGCGGGATTTATTTTTGAAAGAAGTTCGTGTAGGCAGTCTTCCTGCAGGTAGATCAAGCATGAAGGCCCCTTTCAAATCCCTAATGCTAATTTTGCCTTCCTCCCCTCACTTCTTCTGAAATGTGCAGGATAGCAGTTTTTCAGAGGTATCATTACTTTCTTAATATTATAATAATCTTGTGATTTTTATATTTAATTCTTAGTTACTGTCTTCCACTTCATGTGTAGCTTTTGTTTGTGGCTGGGTTTCATCTAGGAAATGATAGCTATGTTTTTGCTATTCCAGTAACAGAGATTTAATTGCATTACAGTGATCAGGACTGTACAAACATTTTTGAACTATGTAGCACAACAGATGATGAACAAGATTGTCTTGATGCTGATCTGGTAAGTTTTTTTTGTGGATAGTTCCAATAAAGTGTGGTGGTAAGAAAATACCACCAGCCTTTAAATAGTTTTGATAAAATTGCTCAATTATTTTTAGAGAGATGTTTGTGTGTGCTTAGACATTTACATAGCTAATATAAACATGGAATATATTATGAATGTGGGGAAGTCCATGAGGAGATGCTTTATTAAAATAATTTTGAGTTGTCAATATTCGTTAAGCAGTAAAACAGACATGTATTTTGTACTATGAGTGTGTCCTATCAACGAGAACAATTCTTCTGTGTGTTATGGGTGGCACTGTATTTCTGAAGCACGCTAACGTGCAGTAATGTAATACAAATATTTCAAGAGTACATGAATAACTATCTTTCATGGTATTTTTAAGTATATGCATCTGGCTATTTCTAAGTCAAAATTGTCATTCATATAGTCATACATGCTGAAAGCTGGCAAGTTGTAGAACTGTTGCAGTGATGCTTTGGTTCTCAATTTCTCTGTATGCCACAGTATGAATCATGCATCAGATTTGCATGCCTCACTGAGAATTTAATTAAGTGCATTTATCTTAAATCTGATAGAGGTAAATATGAACTGTTGTTACGCAGTGAATGTTAGCTGCAGTGCTGTATGCACTGTAATATCTAATAGTGTACCCAAAACTGCCCAAACTGATGTCTTTTTCACATTTTGATTTCTAATTTGGCATTTACTAACAAGGGTTCATAAAGCTGCAAAGCATCTGCTCTCCCTCGCAGGTTAATTGTAGGGAAGAAATTACATTGAGTCATTTCAGTTCTTTATTGCGCTACTTCAATATTACTTTAGTACTTCCACATTGTAAGGTTTGGTTTGGTTGTTTTTTGTTTTTTTTTTTTTACCAAAAGTAAATTGATCCAAGATGTCTTTTCATAAACTCAGGAGAAGCAAAAATCGGAAAGTTTTACATCATTTGTTATCAGTGAATTGTATTATTGATAATCTTTAGTCATTGAGGTTCAAAGCTGATGGGTATCTTCTCATTGCGATTTCTGCTAGTGATTTATCCTTTGTATTAAGGGAAAGAGTTGGAATCAGGAATCTTCAGTGGTGGTATCTAAGATCTTGCTTTCTAAGTCTCTCAAATGCTGTGCTGTATTTTTTTATATGCTCATCTTCTGTCTTATTGAGAGAAATTAGAACAAAAATCTATTTTTACCACAGTATCAAATCTAATGACACTTTGAGCACTCATCGCCTATTTTTTGTATGTAACTTTAAAGATTATTGATTTTCTTTGTGCAGGATGATGAAAAGTGTCTTCCAAGAACATCATATAGAAGAAGAAGAGTAAGTTGGCTGATCTTCACCATATATACCCAAATCAAGCCTGGCAGGAAAAATTGGTTAACAGACCATATTGAAATTCTGTGCGAGTGATGCTTGGTTTTATAACAATCGTAGAACAGAATTTTTCCAGTGGTTTTAATTAAGTAAAAGCTTTGCATAAATAGGTCTTTGCTGTTTTAATGCTTCTATACTCATTCTGTATAGTTATCTAGGAAACTCTTACTTATAAGTTTGATACCAGTGCTGTTCAGTGTGACAGTTTTCAGTTACCTATGTGATACTAAAATAAAAGCATTATTCAGCTGAGATGCTTGGAAAAAATATTTTGAATGATGGATATAATTCAAACCTTTTGAGAATAATCTGGTATCAGGAAGTATATTTTTGTGTGCCTTACTTATTTAGTATAAAAAACCTTGAAAGATAGTAAAAGAAAATTGTATAATTTGTCAGTTTATTAATAAAGATTAGGAAAAAATCTGCTAGTAGTATAATGCCCTTTTTGCTTGTAAAACAGTATGTTTGGAAGTACATTTTTCTGCTACAGAAATAATTCCAGACAGATCATCAGGTTTAGTTTTTCTTGCTGTATTTTAGTAATGCTTTTTTCTAACTTTTTTTTCCCAAGGGACGGGGCTTAAAAAAAGGAAAAAATGTGAAAACTGGCTATGATGAAAACTGTTGGAAGAAACAGTGTATGGAACTGGTGAATTTAATTTTCCAGTGTGAAGATTCTGAACCTTTCAGGCAGCCAGTAGATTTGGATCTGTATCCTGTAAGTTGTTCTTTATGTTACTTGTTTGTGGTTTTTTTCTCTTAGTATTTGGTACCATAATAAGATCTCCACGTGGCTCTTGGTTCTATTTGCTCTCTTTATGCCTTCAGTTACAAACCATTGCAAGAAATTTGCTTTTCTCTATGCTTAGAACTATAAGCTGCGTTCTCTACTGCATCAAAATCACATCCATCAAAATACTGACACAAAACACAAAGCAATTGTAGAGCAGTGGTGGTGTCTACAAATATCCTGGTACCTTAAATATGGTTTGAAACCATTCACAGTCTTTTTTTTTTTGTTTTCTTACTGTTCTTTATAGGGAAATAATTTCAGATAAATCTGTATGTTCTTAATTAAAACTAGTTTCTTGAGGGACAATCTACAAAACCTGTTTACTGAGCCTGAGCTATGCACTTCATTTGTTCCTTCCTTTTCTCTTAGCTGTTCATAGTATTCTTGCTAACTCTCAGTCTCTTTTTGTCTAAAAACTGAACAAACTTTCAAGGAAAAAAAACCTTGATAACCAAACAGCTGTTTTCCTGTAGACTTCACATCTTGAGGTTGGGTCTCACTTCAGGTTTTAAAAACATTTTGAGATTCTCTAAAACTCATCAATAGGAGAGAAGGTTCGAGGTGTTTTGATTTTTTTTCTTTTTTTTCTTAAACCGATTCAGTTTATTTCTCATAATAAAGTGCATCAGGGAAAGGATTACGTGACAGTCTACAGTAGTCTCATTTCTCATTTTGATTAACAATAAAAATGTTAACTTGTGTGTTATTGTTACTGGGTGATTTTTACTGAGGAATCTCAGGAGAATTGAAACTGGAAGTCTGCATGTGCAAGTGTGACATTATATCAACTCATGATCCTTCAGAAATTCAAGAAATTCTTGAAAATGATCAAGAGTGTGTATGGGATAATGTAGTGGAGACTTTAAATCAACTAGTCTCAGAAAAAGTGTTGCTGTCTGCTATGGTAGGTGTTTCTGTTTTCAGCTGATGGTTCAGATAATCTGTGGTCATCTTAGGTGCCCTTAAATTGTAGAAATAAAATTTAAAAATGTTGTTTTTCCTTTATACCTTCTTCAATCTTTTTTTCATATGTTTTATCTAGGATTACAGACATATTATAGACACTCCAATGGACTTTGGTACAGTGAAAGAAACTCTGGAAGCTGGAAATTACGACACTCCAATGGAACTGTGCAAAGATATAAGACTAATATTTAGTAATGCAAAATCTTATACTCCAAACAAAAAGTCAAAGGTAGCTGTTATGATTGGGGGTCTTATGCTTTTCTTAATGAAATGAGGTATTATTTTGGAATTAGTTTGTTTATCATTTTTGATAAAGCTGCTAGTTGAATAGATGATGGGGAGAAGTATGACAAAAATATTTAATATGGTCATTTCTTGTTTACCTAGCGTTATGTAGGATTGTGTGCCATGCTTTTTCTGTTTCTTTTCTGTACAGTTTTTAATTTTAGAAATATGCTTGGATGAAAGTTTCTGGTTTTAATATAAGCCACTTCCTTACTTAGATTTATAGTATGACCTTGAGATTGTCAGCACTGTTTGAAGAGAAAATAAGAAGAATTGTTTCAGATTTCAAAAATGGTCAGAAACAGAATGAAAAACTACGAAGAAACCAGAGGTATACTAGAAGACTTCATAATCAAAGCTCAGTGCAGCATCCTACCAAAATGCTCAGGTAACCAATGCATGAAGATGTAGAGATCTATTGCAGCTGATGAATATTCATACTGACCATCATATTTAGTCTGTGAAGAAGACTGGTTTAGTAAATGGTTAGCTAACTCCAGTGAGACTTTTTATTATTACTTCTCTTGCAGTAAAAGGCACACAAAAAGTGGGGGTTTTGTAGTATAGAAATAGCTGTGAAGCAGTGAAGAGACTGGAGAGTAGAAAAAGTTTGGTTTTTTGCTTTTGTTCTTTTTTTTAAAAATAATTCAGTCAGGAAATCAATATTTAGTCCGATTGAAATGATGAGGAATGAAACAAAGCTTTACTTGCTGTATGTATTACAAATATTACAAAGCTGCATGTATTACGTGTTTTATCACGTATGGAAGAAAGTCAGTCCTGTGGAATTTATAGAAATTTTGACTTACTATAGCATTCTTTTGATAGCCAGGTATGCCTTCTCTCTTTTGAAGGAAAACAAGCTTTGACACAACTGCTAGTTGACATAATTAATTCATGTATTCTTAATTTGCATATGGGATGAAGTAAGACAAAATACAAAAGCTAAACATGGTAAATAGGTGAAACTGAACTTATACCTTTCAGCTTTTCTTCTCTAGCAGTGAAAGGATAGGAATAAAAGTTTTAAGGAAAAAAAATTCAAAGAACACATTTCTTGACATGTTTTGCTTTTTTCTCTCAAAATTTCAGTGGATTTCTTCTACATTTTCAAATTCTCTTATGCATACATATTGCATTATGCTACGGGCATATCTGGTAATGAGCTTTAAGCTTTAGTGGGAGTATTCCTTGGGCTCTTATTTCTTCTCAGAGAAATAAACACACATCAAGATAGGGAGAAATTTTCCTTTGAAACGACACTTCTGATATCTGAAGAATTGTATGTGACTTATTTACAAGTTAGCTGTGCTCAGCAAGACTGAAGTTTGGGACTATTTGGGAGAGTGTTTGGCTCACAAAAAGATCAAATACATCTTGTGCACCTAGATGAGTATATGAAAACCTATGACTGTAAGGAAGCAACTTGACAAGATAGAAGTTCTAAATGTGAAAATAAGTGATTTACCAGGACTTTGTGCAGCACTCTAGCATGTATCATAAGGAAGAATCAAATCAGTGAGTTTCTCTGCAAACATGCATTTTATTTTAGACAGTAAACTTCTAAAGATACACCTTTGTGTCTCTGGAACTCAGTTTGCTGTGGAGTAGTATTAGTATGCATAGCCTTCAACAGAATTCAATGTAGAATTCAAGAGAAATTGAGGCTGCTGTTGCAATTTCCTGGTAAACAATGAGAGGACATTGCTGTCTAGAAGGTATTCACTATTAACTTAGTTTCTCAGAGCAAAAATGTTTCCTCTTGTAGAAACTTAACTAGAAGTGTAGACTGTTATTTTAATAAAAGTACTTAATGCTTTGTCAACGTTAAAATTGTTTCTTACCATGTTAGCTCACAAATCTAACTACTCTTCCATAAATCATATGGCATACAGTTAGTTAAGCTTGCAGAGAGAGCTATTGTTAAAATACATAATTGCCATATTTCTTATAGCTTTACAACCTGTGTTGCTTTTACTTCTTTTCCCTTTCACTAGAAATTTGAAGCAGAAACCAGTAAAGTCTCAGGCAAAAATTGAATCTGAGCAGGAAGATTCTTTTACTCAGCCTACCTCAAGCAGAGCCGCCTGTGTTGCAAGCCATAAAACGAATGCTGGCAATTACAACCATAGTTCTTCTGGTGAATCCTCTGATTCTGCAGGCCTGGCATCCTTTGAAAGAAATGGAAAAGCTACTAGATCCACAACACTAACAAATTGTTCTGCATTATCGTCAGGTCAGAAATGGAATCTGTTTCAGATGAGGATTTTCACTTTGGTCTTATCTATGAATTGTACAGTAAAGTTTTCTTTCCTTTATAATTGTCACAATTTGAAGTTGCATTCTAAATTGTTAAATGAGGTTTGCATTTTTAATGTGAAATTTTTTTAGACAAGATTTCTATGCAGTTTGGTTTTTGTGTATTACAGAATTTTGGGTATTTTAATGAATTTTTGGACACTATTGAATGTTATGAAAAGATATGTGTACTAAACATAGAAATTTCTCCTTTAAAATCCCACAGTAATGCAGTAAGTTTCTTTAACTTCTGCTAATAAAAAAGCTTGCACCTAAGTGGAAATCTATTAGTAGTATACTCTGCTTCTTAGAGGCAGAGTTGTCTTGACTGTATATCCATTTTGCAGTCAAGTGGATGTTGGGGTTTTGGTTTTTGGTTTGTTTTTTTTTTTTTTTTTTTTTTTGGCAGCCTTTTTATGGGGTTTCACAACAAAGCTGGATTGAGTAAGATTGATAATTAAAAAAAAGTTGACTTGCTAACTACATGGTTACTTGATAGTCTTAAGTCTTACCAAATAGAATAATATAATTTCTTAATTTGAAGCAACTGCTCTACCAAAGTAGTCATAGTGAATGGTGTCTCTTATTTGAGAGGAAAAAGTAGTGTATTTCATAAATGGGACTATATAAAATGTAGGTTATACACCCATACATATTACTTAAAAATTGTCATCCAAAATTAGCAACTGATAGAAGTTCACCAAGACATAAAAACCTTCCTGCTTTTCCCATCTTCCCCTATACCTCACTTTGACAAAAATTCAGCTTCTTCCAAAGAATAAGAATGCAAGTCCCGGTAAAAGAGATCTGTCAGAGTATGTTTTGTGTTGTTTTTTAACATACTTTTCTCTTAATTGTTATTTGGAAACAGCTGTGTTATTTTACTTGAAACTTAAATACATGTTAAAGAAGCTTCCTATCACTGTATGAATACGGAGTGGTATATTTTGTAGAGCTATCGGTTTCATACATGTAAGACATGATAGTGTATTGTAAGATAATATTGTGAGGAAATTTTGAAGATTTCCTGGATCAGCAAAATGTAGCTCTTAACTGGAAGCTAACTGTATGTTTAAAATTCTAATTGAATTTTGTTTTAACAGAAAGTGAAATAGAAGGTTCTTTGCATTCTTCATCTACTTCATCTTCATCCTCTACAAGTAGCTCAGAAGACAGCAAAGAAAGCTCTGTGCCTCTTGTGTCACCTCCACTACACAATGGTGTATGTAGAAGAAAGACCAGCAATCGTAGGATAACTAGAAATCGAGCTGCTCAGAGAAAACAAATGGGTAAGATTTCAGTAGTTTTTATTGTGAATGGCAAATGGCAAATAACACAAGTGTGTGTGTGTGTGTATATATATATATATATAAAAATGTAATTAGTATTTTAAAAATTGTTGTAATGTAAGATACTAACATTATTTATTTATTTATTTAGTATTTATGAGAGGAGGGTAGAAACCAAGAGCCTAGTGAGGGGGAATGTCTTGCAACATTTTCATCTTAATGAAAGTAAAAGCAATAATTTGTAAAGAAATTCTAATTTTAACAAAACTAGAAAGAGTCTGAAATTTATAACATAGCTAAATGATTTCTCTTGGCAGGCAATAAAAGCACATAACTATTACTAGGAGTATACTTTGTTTGTCATGTCTGTGGGTTGAACCTGTTCCAGATTTGATAAGGCTTAAGAAGCTGCTATTTTTGTATATAAGATATAAATGTCTCCTTTCCTTTACAGGAACACTTCTTCAGGAGAATGGAAATACAAGAAAAACTGTCAGGAAAAGGTTATATGGAAGTGACTCTGAAAATACTTCGGTGGTGACATCTGAGTCACTCAGTAATAGTACTGGTAGACACAGAAAAATTCCACGCAGGAGTGCTGCTGTGGCTGCTAATAAGTTAAGGCTAATGAGTGATGTTGAGGAAGAGGTTTCAAGCTCAGAGAGTATTGGCATTGGATGCAAGAATAGGAAACTGCCTCATCGAAATGCCTCGGCTGCAGCCAGACGAATGTTACTGGAGGGGTCTGAGGATGATGTGGGCTTAAAGTCTGAAAGTGAAAAGGAACTAGAAGAGCAGCTTACCAAGAGGAAAGTTCTTTCTCAACCTGGTTCATCTACTGCACGAAGAAAATTTGTTAGTGAATCTGAAAATGGAACTTCCGATTCTGAGACAGACACACAGATGAAGCAGAAAAGCTGGCAAAGCAATGGTCATAAACAGTTACGTGGGACAGTCCATTCTTTATCTCCCAAAATGAAAAGTTCCACCCTAGACTTTTCAGAGGAGGACTCCAAAAGCCATAATTCAGAGGATGGGAGCAGTCAAAAAGTTTCTGACCAGTCAACATCTGCACATAATAAGCCTGCAGTGAGCAACTCTGAGGATGAAGTGGATTCTGAATTGGATAGATGGAATGGCAGAAAAGCAACTGGTCTACAGCTTCCCGTTCCTTTAAAAAAAGCAAAAGTCTTGAGTGATTTAGAGGACACAGCAGAATCTGAAACAGAAGACAAAGAGGATGGGAGAGGTTTTCTCTCGGAGAGCTTGGTGCCGACTAGAATTGCACGGAGTTCAAAACCTGCTCCCAGCTTCAATCACAATTCTGATACAGAATCTGAGACTGATTCCAATAACAGTAATGATTGTGAAACTTCTTCAAAAACAACAAAGAGGAAGAGAAAAGGAAAAACAAAAATTGTTAGAAAAGGTAAAATTTTTAAAGTTCTAACTCTTGATACTAGATGAAGGAGAAAACATAAGATTAATGACTGTGAGGATTTGGAGTACACAAAGTGTAATAATGTTCCTTGTTCTAAAATAACTATAAATGGGAGGAGAACTGTCAGGTATGATGATGATGACGAAAACAGTGTCTAAAAGTCTAGACAGGCTTGGAACTGGGAAGTTACCAAACAGCACTGAGTGAAAACTTACTATTGAGAAATCTGATTGAATGCTAGCCAAACTTGTGCAATTCAGGCGATACATTTCTGTATGAAAAACTTGTCATTAAATCATGATTGTCCTTTCCGTATTTAACTTGCACTTGCTTATCTATGTAGCAGTGTGTAGTAACTCATGTTAAAATACCTATTCTGAAGTAATACTGCTGTGCATGCATGTTGTGACAGTTAAATTTGAGAAGCACGGGCTTTCAGGTTGTTGGCACAAAGCTAAGCAGTATTCTAAAGCGTGCTGTGAACAAGCTCTATGGTGTGCAACTCAAGGTAGCAGCAAATCTCAAAAGGAGCAGTACGTTCTCTTTGGCCTGCTCCTCCTTTTTTTTGAGAATTTCAGTAACAAAAACCCTCAGGTTTGTAGTCCTGTTACCTTGAGATTGTGGGTAAAGTAATAGTTCTTAGATTATCTTAATTTTCTTTTGAAATTTTCTGTGCTAAAGCAGACTCAGAACTATTATTTTCAGTTGAAGTAACTATTTTTATTTATAGTCTTTCAAAATTAATTTGATTGAAAGGTGTTTCAATTATTCTTGCTTCCATGGTGTACACTGGAACCAGTAACTTGATTTGATTTTTGGATTTTATTGTCAGTGATATGTAGTGTCCTTAGGGTAGAGAGGCACTTTGCTGCATTGGTAGTATTCTGATGTGTGTCTAGCTTTTCCCAGATTTGACTTAACAGGGGTTTGGTTGGTTTTGGGGTGGGGATGGGGGGTGGGGGGCTGTTACTGATACAGTGGTGACATCTCCTATTCCTCGTTTGCTTTAGTTTCACAGGTTCATATATGTCTAAGCAGTATTGTGTTTAACTGGAGCATCATGTTACTGCTCTAACTACGTTATCGTACTGATAAGACATCAGATGAGAATATCTCTGTAAAGCAGTTCACAACAGCCAACTGAAGGGTGGAAATTCCAGATAGTTGCAGAAGCAAGATTTACTGTTCTACTTGTTTCAAAAAGTTTAGTTCTTTGCAGTTTTTTGTTTGTTTGTTTTTCTTATTATGCTAAGACTTATTAAAACAATTTCTGTACATTATGTGTCTTTAGATTGTTAGGAGTTTTGTCTGACTGAATTTGAAAGACTGTTCAGAGGTTGGTGTTTGGTGTAATCCTTCCAAATCTGTCACTGAGTCACAGAGACCAGATTATGAACCTCTAAAAACTCCTTAGGAATTGTAACTGTGGCTGGGGTTTTAGTGGTTTTTTGTTGTGGTTGTTTTGGGGTTTTTTTTTCCCAAAAAAAAGTTTGTGAAAGATCTTAAGTGCTCTCAAAAGACTTGACTTGAGAGAATGCTCATGAGTAGCAGCAGGTGCAGCCTGTTCAGACTTACCTCGTAGCAGCTACGAACAGCAGCCATGTGTTGTGTAGATGTCTACTTGATAGTATTGGAGGACAGTGTATAATTGAAGTTTCAGCTCTTCATTTTCTTTAATCTGCGAATTAGCTCACCTTTTATACAGCACTATGTCATATTCAGCAAAAATGTGTTATGTTTTGGCCATAAAATCACACAGTACAAATAGTAACAGTAGTAGTGTTCACATATAATTTGTGGAAACTGTTAGAAAAGACAGTAATTTAATTATCCTTTGGAAATGTCAAAATAGGAATATACTCGAGTCATACATAAAAGGATTTACATCAAAATAATGACCAGATCTAGTGTCTGAAAAGATTTTTAATATTGGTACTCAAGCTGGACATTTGCATTTGTGTCCCATAACTTTTTCTTTTTTTTTTACTTTCTGTAATACATCCTCATTGCATTTATTCTTGTCAGAATCTAGGGAAAATGTTGCCCTATCCTTACCTCACAGGTGAGGAATTGGGGTGTTAACAAGAGGGTACAACTGACTTGCAGTGCTCATGCTCTGGTTAAGCTGGATAGAAGGAGCAAGGAACTGAATCTTACTGGGTTTTATGCCTCAGGCTACTCGTGTTCCTGTCTGGGTGGCTGTCATTCCCTGAAGGCATTTGGCCATTAACACTTCAGACAAACAAAGTTAGCGAGACAAGCTTGTTTCATCCCTCTGTAAAGGAAGAGGAGAGAGCATCCCTCTATAAACTCCTTTCATAGGAGTACTCAAAAAAATATTTAGTTGCCTAGGGTTTGCAAATATAAAGCAGCTGCCGTGATTTATCCGTCTTTGCTCAATACAGGTAGAGAATCACCAAAAGTAATGAGTTGAAGCTAAAACAAAACTGATCATTAATAGGCTGATATAATGTAGGGACTTTAATGGAGCACATGTTTATCCATTTTCCTCATAAAATCAGTAACAGCTACAAAGAAATATGAGATGGACAACAATCTTGGGAAAACTAACTTTGCAAAACACATTTCTGCTAAAATAGCAAAATTTTGTGGGTTTTTTTAATCAAGTCTGCAAATAAATTTAGTTCAAGAATATCTGCTTTAAATTTTTATTGTTTTATTTGGAAGGTAAAAGTTGAAACCATTGATCTTAATGGCATTGTTCACATTAATTACAGATTTAATATTTCTTTTAAAATCCAAGAAGTAAGTGCTACATTAAAAATACTGAATGGAAGATATCGCTGTTAAAAGCAATCTGACCAAGTTGCTAAGGAACTGAACAGTTTAAATGTTCTCTGCATATGTGAAACAGTTCTTGAATTGTGAAATCCATCTGGGGCTTCTGTCTACATAAAATATTACATCTTTTTTAGAACAAAAAGTTCTAAAATGTGTAATAATTTTGGAAGTTCATTATAGTAAGAAAATGATAGCTTCTAATGATAGAAGTGTTAATAATATGAAAACATTTGTTTTGCTAAGTTAGGTAATATGTAATTTTTAAGCTATACTAGAGTGATGCTAAAGAATGTTATTTTCAAACCCTTTCATTATCTCAAAACAAAAAAGAGTAATCCTGAGAGTTAAAAGTATGCCTGGGACTGGCTGGTTATATTTTTAGTAAAGACTTAAGGTAAATTGCAGATAACAGTTGAAATTAAAAGCAAACTAAAACCAAAACGAACTTTTGTGTATTTCATCAAAGGTGGTAGTGTTTGTGCTTAATAAACTAATTATTTCAGGAATGCAAGTTATTAAAAAGAACTTATAATTTTTTATTTTGTAGAATCAGCATCAGAGGAGACTGAACAAAGTGCAAAAGTGCTCAGGAGCAGGACATGTATCATCAACTACAAGAAACACATAAAGCTGTCTAATGTGACTGAGAAGAAGAATCCACGCAGATGTGCCACTTTGGCAGCTAATAAGATTAAGATTATGAGCTATACAAAGGAAGAATTATCAAGCTCAGAAAGTGTTCACACAGTAAGAAAGAACAGAAGACAGCTTCATGGCAATGTGTCTGCAGCATCCAGGAAGAAACTGATGGGCAACTCTGAGACAGATGTTTGCTTAAAGTCTGAAAATGAGAAAGAACAGCTTTCTGGCAGAAAAAGACTTTCCTGCCCTGAATCGTCTGCTCCTAAAAGAAAATACATTAGTGAGTCTGAGAATGAAAAAACAGAGTCTGAGGCAGAGACAAAAGTGACTCAAAGGCAGAATGATGATAACCACAAGCAGGCACACAAAACAGTCTGTGCTGTAGCTCTTAAAAATTTTGAATATGACTCTTCAGAAGAGAATTCCACAAACCACAAGATGGAAAATGGGAGAAGCTGGGGAAGTTCTAGTCAGTCAGCTTCAGCCCACAACCATCATACGAGCAACTCTGAAGAGGCAGATTCTGACTTAGCTAAACATGAAACTAAAAATACCAGAGAAGTATCAAATAAAAAATCTAGACCTTCTTTCAAAAGATCAAGATTATTGGATGACTTCAAAGAAACGGCAGAATCTAAAACAGCGGGGAAGAAAGATGAGAAAAGCTCAGTATCGGAGAATGTGGAAGCACCCGGGACTGCAGGAAGCTCAAAAGCCAGTTTCAATTGTTTTTCTGATTCAGACTCCGGAACTGATAACAGTATCTGTAGCGATGCCACAGAAACAAGAAAGAGGAAAAGGAAATCAGAAATTGTTAGGAAAGAAATTACCGATTCCAACTCACTTAAGCCTTCCAGAAGACCCCAGCGAAGGAAACGTTGGAAACCTAACCAAGAAAATGACTCTGAAGATTTGGAATATACCAAATATAGAAGAGCTAATCGACGTTCTAAGATAAGAACTCGGAACGGTGGTAAACGGACTGTGAGATACGATGATTGTGACGACGACGATGACAGAGGTTTAGATGATGTAGATTGCGAAACGTAACCTTAAAAGGAAAAGCCAGCCCACTTTTTTTTTATGGTAATAGCACTAGAACTCATGATGGATGCTGGCTCTTCTTTGTCCTACATTTCAGGGAATATATTTATATTTTTCTATGAAAAAGTTATGAATGTGATTAGATGATGACTTTCTCCTTTTCATATTTTGACTTGCACTTGCCTGCCCATGTAGCAGCATTTAGCACAGATGCCAAAATGTGCCTCATTATAGGGGCAATTTTTTGTCTTTACTGGTATTTTATTACATATAACAAGAGTTAAAAAAAATGTTAAAACACTGCGCAACAGGTTAATAGCAGTATGTTGAGTATTATTGTTATGGGTGCTGCAATGGAATACTACCTAGGTCATACAACATTCAAGAACAGATTTCAAACATCTCTAATGCTGTATGAAATCATACACAATAGTAACAGGCTTATAAATAATACTGTACACTATAAAAACCTGGCAAATGCTAGCATTGCATCAAAAGAGTAATGAACGATCACTAGGCTAATAACTTTACATCTTGTATTAGTACAGATGTTAAATGTTCTGTACTTCCATTATTGATAACATGCAATTAGAACCAGTTACCAGTGAAAAAGCAGATTTGCCAGTTAAAAAGGCATATTGGTGCTGGTGAAGAGAGGGTTTATGCTGACAGGTAGTACTATCATCATTAATGTGACTTCTATACTGTAAACTTAAGAATATGAAATGCAGGTGAACTCTTGGGCCTAAGGGGTTTTTGTGTGTTTTCTTTATAAAATAGAAAAACAAACAAAACACTTGTTCTGTTTTCTTTATGCGTGAAGAGGTGCAGGATTATTACATTCCAGATTTTTTTGCTACATTTCTGTTGTTCTTCCGTATTTAAACTTTTAAGTGCTTTAATGTTAGACTTCACACTGATTAAACCTTACCAGTTTCTGATTATTGCAGTACATCCCCTATTTTCGAAATGTTTGGGCAAGCTGTTGTTGACAAGAAATAATTGTTGCGTAGAAGGTAGGAGAAAATGTCGCCAAGAAAGAGGTAGATTCTCAGTTGGCCATGTATCAACTACAAGAACACATAGTCCCTCTAAATTCTTCCTTTGCTCTTCCTTGGAGCTGTGCTGGCAGAAGCCTCACCATCGCTGCCTTCAGTCCAGCGCCAGGTACATGGTGGTTGCTGCTCCCTTCCCCCTCCACTATAGGTTTACTCCCTCTGCTCTACTGGTTCCCTTTCTCACGCTTAGTAAGACTTAGTGATTCCTGAGCTCATTGTTCAATAGGAGATACGTTAGAATATTAGATTTACCCTAACTCAGCTCATTTTAACTGAAATAGTAAGTCTGTGAATTAGTCTTCCAGCAGATTGGACTGGTAGTACTATCTGGAAGGGTTTTGGGGGTTTAAAAAAAAAAAAGTTACTGCAGCTGCATAACCACAGTCATTAATGCCAGAACTGCTGGTAGACGTGGCAGAGGAGTCATGGAAAGGGAGTCCCACCTGCCGCTTACCAGCGGTCAGTGAGAACAACTTCTCCAGCTATGTTTCTGACATTATGTGCCAAAAGGTGTATTTACCATTTTGGTATCTAGAATGTTATCTCAGGATAGAGAAATACTTTTCTTTTTTTTTCTTTTTTTTTTTTTTTCATTAAAACTTCAATGTGAAGTCAAAAAATAACCTAGTTTATATCATTCTTGCCCCAGGAACTTTCTTTAGAGCATTGTCCTTAATGAGATATGGTAAAACTTTGTAAATTCAAGATAGTATTTATCTGAAGTCTTTAAGTTGGTTTCTAAAATATGAACACAGTTGTGTTTAGTGATGAAACTTTGAGGTGGCTTTGTGTATCTTACCTTGGAGGGGCAACTTTGTGAAAAGAGAGTGCTGGTATTTTTATATTCTCCATAAACTGAATGCATTGTTCAGCAGCTGCCTGTGTGCAGTGTTCTATGGAGTACAACCTCCAATATAGGAATAAATACTGGTATAATAGCTCTTCAGCGAACGTCAGAGTTTTTATTAATCTTAAGTTGAAACAGCTAAAAATGGGCTGGTAGGTCTGTATTGCTAATTCAGGCATAGATTTGAAAAGATGGTTTTCTTTCTCTTCCTTTTTTCAGATGTATTCTCTGTCATAGCGCAATTGCACACTACGTGTTCATGGTGATCCCTGCAAGCTGGGCTCTGGCCTCTCTATTTATGTGTATCGGAAAAAATACTGGCCTGGAGACTGTAACATTTTATTTTCTAAGCAAAGTAAATGCTGTTTCATATTTCTTGATTTTATACATGCAGACAGGTTCCAAAGAGCCAGTAGGAGGGGAAATTACTAAACTGGAAAGCAGCTTCCACTCTGTCACCCTCTTAAGAGTTTGATTTTATTATTATTATTAATTTATTTATTTAAATGAGCATGCTTCCTTTTGTCAGAACTGGCTCTCGTAAGCCCTGCAGAGAGCAGTCCTCTTCTCTTCCTGGTCACTTTAATCGGTCACTATTCTTTATTTGGTCTAGCTGTACTCAGGGAAGTAAAGTGATTCAGTATAGACCTGTAAAAAAGTAGTATCTTTATGTAAAGCGGCTTTATGCGATGCATTTGTAAGCTGGGGTTTTGGGGGGAGGGTACCGTGTGTATTTGCTTGTTGGTTTTAAAGCAGGACCTGAACCCGGGAGAGTGAACAGGCCAACGGGCAGCAGGGACGGGGGGCGTGCAGGACAGAGGCGGGGGAGAATCCCGTTCTTTAGTGTTGCAGACTTTTCTGATGTATATGTAGAGCTGGACCGAAGTAAAGCGATACAGAAACCCGTACCCTCCCTGTACTCTTCTTTCCACCCCTGCGCTGCGTTCAGCCTCGCTGGCCCTGCGTGTGTCCCCCCGCCGCCCCGTGTCTCGCCCGCGGGAAGGGTCAGGCCGGCCCCGGCTGCGCGGCCGCCCGCCTTCACCAGCTCCTCTCGGGGCGGCTCCACTAGAAACGGGTGCAAACGCCGACAGCGGCGGTGCCGCCTCGGGCTCTGGGCCGCCTCACCCGTGCGGGGGACGGGGCACGGGCCTTCGCTGGAAGCGGCTGTGGCCGCTCTATGGTCGGCGGGGCCAGAGCGTCCCCGGGCGGAGCGGAACTCGGCGGTGCCGGCGAACCCCGGCGTGTCGGCGCGCAGGCGCGGTGAGCGGCGGGGCGGCAGCGATGGCGACTTTCTTCGGGGAGGTGGTGGTGGCGCCGTCCCGCGCCGGCGTGGACGATGAGGAGTCAGCGGAGGAGGCCCGTGAGGAGACGCCCGAGGACCGGGAGATCCGCAGGGAGCTGGAGAAGAAAAGGTAGCGGCCGCAGGGGGCACGGCTCCCCGCGTCCCCCCGCCACGGACCCCCGGGGCGGCCTGGGCCGGGGGAGAGCTGCCCCACTTCCCTTCGCCTCTTTTGCTAGGGAGGTCGACATCCTCTGGAGCTGGAAGTCGGGCGCGTCTGCGGAAAGCTCTGCCGAGGAGCCGCTCGTGTGCTCGGAATTTATCGTGGCGATAGGACACAACGCTGCAGGTGGGTGCCGCAGCCGCTCTGAGCCTCGGACCTCGCTGTCGGCTGCGTTTGAGTAAGGAGGAGGATGGCAGAAAATGTCAGTGTGCCAGGGCTCTCCCTTTGCCACGGCCTGTTCTAATGCTAGGCTGTGCTGTGAGATGGTCTTTGAGGGTGTCCAGCTCCTCATTTAGGGAGGGACAGCTGCGCTGTCTGGAGAGTCAGTTACTCGTACATGTAAAACATGTTACAGCTGCTTATTTCTCCTGTCCGATCATGCTGAAATGATCTATTTTCAGTTGAAGAGCTGAAGCAATGTACGTTTTGATTTTGGATTTTAGTCAGAACAGCCCCTCTCCTTTTCTTTTATCAGACTTTTGTTTGGTAAAGTCTCCTGGATTGTTTGTTAATTGTCAAAAGTTTCATAGAATCACAGAATGGTTTGGGTTGGAAGGAACGTTAAAGCTCATCCAGTTCCAACCCCCCTGCCATGAGCAGGGACACTCTCCAGTAGACCAGGTTGCTCAAAGCCTCATCCAGCCTGGCCTTGAACACTTCCAGGGAGGGGGCATCCACAGCTTCTCTGGGCAACCAGTTCCGGTGTCTGAGCACCCTCACAGTGAAGAATTTCTTCCTAATAGAATTTCCTCCTAATAGTAGCAAGTTGCTCAGTGGAGGCTAATGTTTTGAAATGGGGATCTGTCAAACTGTAAAGTTATGGGTTAATAAGCTGTAATTTTTTCAATTTCTAATAAAATTGCTTTTTCTTTTTTTTTTCTTGATCAGTCAGTCTTTTTTCACACTTTAATTCCTGATTTATTCAAAATACCCTCTTTTGAGGTGGTGGTTTACTCATTAGGCCTAAAGTCTTGAAACACCCTCTCTTCCCACACACACTTAGTGAAGTCTTTAGTTATTTAATAGCTCTTTCCCTGTGGACATAAGAAGTTTTAAGTTTTCTGTACATTTAGGTCACATCTAGATGACATCTAGATTATATTGAAGTTAATTTTGCACATTTGTTTTTTCTTTGTTCAGGTTTTCCCTTGAAAAATAGTTACAGATATTTTAGATGTTTGCTGTTTAACAGAAACTTTTGGCAGGAATTTGATTTGTGAACATCTGATTTAGGATCTCTTTTTGCCACTAAGTGATGCATATTCTGGTCTCTGCTTCCTAGAGCCTGTGTAATAGTTCTGCCTTGTTGGTTCAGTAAGTTGTTTTTAAAAAAAATCTGTTATATCTGGTATGTCAAGAAGTATTAGAGAGTTAATATTTACATCCTTAGTGTACGTTAAAGCAGTCAAAGTTGACCCTACTGATGCAATTCCTAATAATACATGTTTTTGATGTTAGGGATCTTCATACGTAGAACTGTTTTTTATTTTTTAAGAGTTGATACGGTGATGTAACTTACATTCTTGATCTTTGCTGGATTTAGTCAATAAATGTCTGTTGATAAAAATAAGTTACTATTTTAATTTTTAATTTTAAATTGCAAAGAAATAATCCAATTCAGTTACAGTATTTATTTGTAGAACAAAAATTTTATTCTATATGAATTAACAGTATTTATTGTTCTTTGCAGCATTCTTGTCTTCTTTTATTCTGGATTCTGTGTGTTGGGAAGTAGTTGGGGTTGTAAAGCTGTGGAATGAGTGGTGTCGAACATCCAACACAACAAACGTCCTCCCAACAGATTCCTTCTGTTTGTTCTACCGATTAATATCAGATCCGACAGTAAGTGGCTTGCAGATGTATTCCTCTATATCTATATCCTCTATCCTCTATATTTTAGCTTTCTGAAAAAGAGAGCAGTCTTCATCCACCCCCCTACCCTGCCCAGGGCACACAAAGCATTAAGGCTGCACTATTCTGGATTAATTTCATCACAAATCCGAAGGGTTATTATGGTTACTAAAACTATTTGAGGTTCTGACATATGAAGTTCAGTACAAAGGTGTATGGCAGCCTGAGTGCCTCACTTCAGTTGTGAATGAAAAATTCTTGTTGAAATAGGGTTGAAGAAACGCAAGAAAAATGAACAAGTTGTTGGCTGTGCTCACATCGTCTTTACAGGTGATTATGAGTTCCTGTTGTACTCATTAAGCCTCTTACTTACGCAACTTCGTTTTTTTTAAGGTTTTATTGTGCCAGTGTAGTTGCTACGTTGCTGAGGATCAACAGTTCCAGTGGCTTGAAAAGGTAAAACTGGCAAGACAGCAAATTAAGCAATGAAAGCTTAGGGGTGGGGATCTTCAACTTGGTGTAAGTGCCTCTTTCTCCCTGATATTCTAAGCATAACAGGATTGTAAATAACTGTTCTCTATGCAGCTTTCTTTTCTTAAACCTTCAACAAATGAACAAATTTACTATCTACAGACTCTGTGAAATTCCTTTCTAGATGCTGTATCTGCTATAACTTACTGACTTTATGCAGTTCCTTCTTTTGGACAGTGTCAGTCTTGTTGCCCTTTACTTTCTGAATGTTTTTCTTGTTTGGCTTAAGTTTTCTCTGGATTATTTCAGCTGCATTTCAGCTCTGGGAGAATCCTTCCTTAAAAAATAAGCATACCTGCATTTGTGTGGCTGCCAAAGGATCACTAGACAAACCTGTTATGAAACTCGTGATGGGTGGTATCCTTACTAGTGGGTATGTTCTGTTCCTTTCGCAAGGAGGAACTCCAAAGGAAGGTGCTTCCAAAACAGTTTCTGTCCCATTTGTTCATAGACTTAGTATGCAAGGTGCATCACCTCAGCATCATTCAGGTATGGGAACACTGCTGGGTCATTCAGGTCCCTCCAAATGTCATCATGTTGATTTTAATAAGATAAAGCCAGGGGGAAAATGTCCTGGTTGTTCATTTTCTTTTATGGATTTGGGTCACTGCTTAGCCTCAAGGAAGTATGTCTTTTTTTCTCTTGCTGTCTGTCTGCTAACCTGCCTTCCTTTAAGTCTCTGCTGATCTGATGAACGAGCAGGTATTCTAAAGCTATTACATTATGCTGAAGTTCTGTGTAAGGCTGTGGCTAGAGATACAAAGAGTGAGATAAAAATCGACGTGTCCGCTGAGAGCAAATCCTCACCCTGAGCTGAGTGATACCTGCTCAGTCCAGCCTGCCAGCTGGCCCAGCCAGTGCATGAGGATTCCTTAGTGATGAGGGAGAACCATGTGAGCATCTCAGTGTGAGGGAGGGAGACAGAGAGGTTATGGGAATGCAGAGAGGATGGAAAACCAGGGTACCAGGGATTTCAGACCCAGGTTTGTGGAAAACTAGCCTTTTGTGGTTCCTTGACGTCTTGAAGAGTTTAATTCGATTTGGTGCAGGGTAGTGGTTCACTTTGAAGTTTAGAAACCCTAAGACCTAGAGCATTTTGGTTTTACTGTATTCCACGCATTCTTGCACTTCATTTAAACTGGGATTACGAAAGAAAGATGATTGTGGTTTTGCTGTCTTCTCTATTTGTGTTTTTCCAGCTGTTTGCGCATATGTGTTATTTCAAACGTGGGTGTTTATGAGCAGTAGGAGTGTAGAGTTTTACTAAGTCAATGTTCTTGAGTATTTTTAGACCTCATGGTTATTAGTATCTTTATATGTACAGCAGAAATGTTGTGCTTGTAATCTTCTGCTTTTAGTGAGTTACAGACCTGTATGCTTCACAAATCGATTCACTGAGCATCTTCACTGTCTCTCCGAGTCACATTTTTACTTCTGTATGTATTTTCTCAGTAAGTGATCGCTGACAGAATGAGAACATACAAGACTAAAGTTTTGCAATAATGCACACCAGCCAGTGTTTCCAAGAAAGTAAATATGCTGTAAAATGAAAATAAGTGTGCTTCTGAAAAGTTAGGTCAGTTTTATATTACAGTGGTAACACACTGATGTGAGGGAACCATCAGCTTCCCTCTGTGATTGGTACCGTACCCAGAAACAGGCGTGTTTTTGTCATGTTTACCAAATTCCCCGTTTCCTTATTGATCATAAATCTGAAGAGGACAGTGTAAAGGGAAGGTGCAGGTTTATCATGCATCTCCTCATTTTGATATGTGTTCTTTAAAAACAATGGAACACTGTGCAGCATGTTGGTATTTTGTGATAGCATGCAATGGATCCAAAAGTATATTTTGTACAATGTTTTTGAAACTCTGCTCTTTGAATTTGAGGGAAAACTGTGGAAAAATTAAGGTTCTCTTTCTCAATTCTCAATTCAACTTGAATTTAAGCAAATAAAATCTGAGTATTTAAAATTAAGACTCTTTTTCAGTACTTTTAAGTACTTCTGGAACACAGGAGGTTCCGTTTGGGTTTGAGGAGGAACTTCTTTACTGTGAGGGTGACAGGGCACTGGAACAGGCTGCCCAGGGAGGTTGTGGAGTCTCCTTCTCTGGAGACATTCAAGACCTGCCTGGGCGCCTTCCTGTGTGAACTCATCTAGGTGTTCCTGCTCCGGCAGGGGGATTGGACTGGATGATCTTTTGAGGTCCCTTCCAATCCCTGACATTCTGTGATTTAGGACATCTGAGGAGCACAATTTCAATTTCAAATGTATTGCAGCTTAGCAAGCTGCCTTCCTGTCATAAGCAGCCTGGTTTTATTTGCAGTCCTTTTTCTTCCTACAGTCACCATCAGTAAAAATCTGACCTAGTATATTTGCAGGTGAATAGAAAGTGTTGAAATCCTAAAGCCTCTCAAGAAACTCAGTAGACTTGGTAAACATGTTAGCTGTTCTTTTGGGTTTTTTATCTCCATCCTGAGAGCAATGCATGGGAAATTTCTACTTGAAGGTTGTGATTCAAATTTTAGCCCTGCAAACCTGGATTAAACTGCCGTTTGCCATCTGCACTGAAATTTAAATGAAACTTTGTGTTTTTACACTGTTACCGTGTGAAGATAGATTTTGTTTATGTATTAACATTTTTATTTCAGGTTTTTGGCCGTATGCAAAAGGAGGGCTTGAAAGTAACCATTCTTTCAACGTGTCCTGTAGCTGATTATAAAACTCAGGAATCCACTTTAACACTTCCATCTCCATTTCTGAAAGCCTTGAAGACAAAGGAATTCAAAGAGCCGGTCTGCTGCCCACTGCTGGAACAACCCAATATTGTGCGGGATCTTCCTGCTGCTGGTATTTTGCAATTCCAATTATTTACTGTGCTGCTGATGGCAACACAAAATTCACTTTGAAGAGAATCCTGCTGCAATTACAATTTTTACTTAATTTTGTGAACTGGCTAGCAAGTTAGCTTTTTGAAAATGAATTCCTAACAGTTTGAGATCTTACTTGGTGCCTTGTAAAATAGGGATAAATTTCAAAATCACTCACAAATCTTTTTACCCCTTATGTTTGGGACATAAGTACTAGCAAATTTTTCAGTATAATCTCACAAAGTGTATTGCAGATTGAGTTTTTTGGGCATTTTACTTATGAACTAAATATGTTTTATTAAGAGTTATTTTCATCTGAATATTCAGCCTGAGGCTCATAAAGTCTTCTGTGCGTATTACAGGTGAAATAGGTTTCACAGTGCTCCTGATGGACATCATGGAAAAGTTAGTTTCAGTTTTAATATGTAATCTAATAAAAACAGAGGCTTTTCATTACAGAGTACCAAATTAGTGGTTACATCATGAGGGAAAACGTATCTGACAGGAGCTAAAGTGGATGATTTTCCTAGAAAAAGTTTACTTTGCACATTGTTTTGAGTTTTTATGTTTGATTGTTTTTTTGGTGTTTTGTTTTTACAGAAACTTGCATCATTTTTGTTTAACAGTAATATACAGTTACCAGTTAAGGTATTTGCCAGGAATAAATACCAACTGCATTTTACTAATTTTTATTGGTTTATTTTCTTGTGTACCTGAGGAACGAGGGATGGCTGGCTCGTCTAGCAGTCAGGATCCTGAGTAGTTAATTTATAAACTTTCACTCTCTGGCCAGAACAAATGTGATTTTACACACAGAAGTGAGATTCCTTCTCTGATGAAAGTAACACGCATTTTCTTTTGACTTATATTTAGTTCTGAGTTACTGTCAAGTCTGGCAGATTCCGGCAGTGTTGTATCAGTGCTACACTGATGTCATCAAACTGGACACAGTTACAATTGAAGCATTCAAGCCTCTGCTTTCTTCTAAAATCCTTAAAAATTTAGTAAAGGTAAAATTTCATATTTAAAAACTAATGGGAGGTTTGGTCTGTGTTTCCTCTCTCACATTCTGCTGTTCATGTGCCCCTATGAGGATTGCACCTCAAAAAGCTGGTGTGATGTACAGACTTTATTGGTAGAGGACAATGATTTCTGCTATAGTAGTCGCTGTAACTATTTACATAATATTTACATTAATCTACAGCTTCCCTGGAAACTTCATTTTAACATTTCAGCCTATTATAGTGGTACTGATATATCAGGGAGTAATTTCTTTCGATTGTTTAAGCTGCTGTTTTCTCTGGAGGTGTCTCATGTTAAAAACTTTAAGCTTTTGGGGTTTTTTTAACATTCTACATCATGTGCAAGATAGTTCTGTTCTAGCTCTTTATCTGCCTGTCTTGTGCAATATGTGAAAACTGTCTTAAGATATTTATTTTTGCCTATAACTTCTTTCTGGAATTAAAAGGCTGAATTTGTAAAGTTAATTCTTGGCAGTTCTGTGCTGATCAAGCAGCTGTGAAATCATGGCATTATGGCTACTAAAGTGAATGTTTTGCTTCTTTCTGAAACGTTTTTAATTGAAGTATGGTTGGTTCAAAACACTCCTCAGGTTTTCCAGTTGAACTTAAATTTAAATGCCAGAAAAGGTTCATGTGTACCAAAGTATTTATTTCAGCTTTAAATGTGGGAATTGTGAGTTAGTTTTCATTGCAGCTTGTACTGGTCTGCTAGATAAGTCTGGTACGTAATGTTTAAACTCTGATGGAAAGCAGCAGCCAATGTGCAGGCTCAGTTTACATTTTAATCATAACTGATTATTCAGAGTGATAAAAATTGTAATAGAAGACAGTGAGGCTTTTTGTTTGTTTGTTTGTTTTGTTACCAGCAATGTAGCTAATGTTGATCATCTCTTGCTTTTCCTAGGATGTATCTGAAAGCACAAAGTTATTGAAGAAGTTGCTGACAACCAGTGAAACTCACAATAACATCTATATCTAAAGAGGACACTTATGATGCAGACTGCACTTTTGTAAATTTCAGTTTCTTCTGTAGAGGACATTTTGGAATTGTAGTTGTTTCCTTAAAAGTGGAATAAATTCCAGTAGATTTTTACTTCTGCATTCATTTTTGTTACTTTTAAATTAATCACTGCAAACATCTATATTTCTTCTGCATGGCTTGGGAGACTTCCTTCTGGAGCAATTTTGAATATGAAAAGCAGCTTCTTTTTTCCCCTCCTGAAGGGATTGTCTTATCTAAATTTTTATTTGTAAAATAATTTTTTTGTAAATTTATTTGTAATTTTTTATAAGTAAGAGGAAATGCAGTTAAGGTATTCTGTCTATATTTAATGAGAACACCTGTGTTTTCTTTTATTTTGAGACACAAAAGTTTGCCTAATATTCCATCCTCTTTAAAGATTTGTTTGTGGTGGAGAAAATATGTTCTGCATCTTTTTATGTACATAAATACATTAAATTTTGTGTGTGTGTGTATGGATGAATGATATATATATATATATGTTTATGTGTGCACATGCTTTTTTTATATATGTTGATACAAAATATAGTAAGTGAAGCATGGTCAATACCTTTAAAAGCCTTACTAGTGGAAAATAAGCTTAGTTTACAGATTAGTAGGAGGCAGGGATGTGGAGCTGTTTTGAACTGCGTGGAAGGGCTGCGACTTGGATTCACTGAGTACATCATCACAGGTGTTTAGGACGCTGCTACCTTCAGATCTGGCAGGAAGAAAGATGTACCCACATTGAGATGCTGCAGCTCCCATTTGCAGGGAACACAGTGTGCTGTGAACTCGCCTTTGTCGGCATTTTCAGCTTCAGACCTTGATCAGGTGCCACAGAGGCCAGGAGCATTCCCTGCTGTCAGGTCCCTGACAGTGGTGGGAACCTCTCCCCGTGAAATGAGGTGGTAGGCTTGCAAGCTGCTTCAGCTGGGTTTGCCAGGGCAAACGGATTTAAACTATCCACTTTAACAACTCTGAATTGCTGGCAACAGTAGGAATAGTGCAAGGTCTCTCATGCAGAGCATGTGATTTGTAGAGGAAAGTAAAAGTTCAAGTTTTAAAGTGTCTTAAACTTCTCTGAAAGTTGCTAACAATTTCAGCAGTGTATTTAAAATGGTTATTAGGGTTGGCATACAATTCTAACTTGTATATATCCTCTGTTTAATTTAACATTTTGTTTAAGAAAATGGTGTTAAAGATTGTATTTCTGTTGCTACCAGGTAGTTCGCTGGTGGTGTCACTGCACAGAGATCTTTAAATTGCATGTAGCTTGTTCAAAAAGGATAACAGCTTCAAAGTTCTCTACTAAGATGGACTTTGACTTACACTGCCCAGTGGATATGTGTGAACAGCGTATTCCTTTAACAGAACTGTCATCCCTTCAGGTTTGACAGTGGTCAGCTTAGTCAGCATCCACTGAAGCAAGTAACTCCTGGCTTCAGCAGGCCCGCTACAACTCCTGGTTTTGGAAAAATTTAACTGCACGCTGTATCGCAGTTTCAACAGTAGTAGAAAATTCTTGTGGTTATCAAGTTGCATATCAGTTAGGACATTGATTTAAATTTCTGTTAATATAATTACAAATAAGCAAGCAACTGTTGCTTTAACTGGTACTGTATTTTGGAACAAACTCTGAAGCGTGAAATGCAGGACATGGTTCCTTCTGGGTTTTTGTTCCCTTTCTGCACAGCATTTTGATTAAAACCTGTTTGTTTGCATGATCTGAGCTGAGAATGCTCTTGCTTTGAAGGAGTTGCATGCTGGCTGCACCATTTTCTTACTTGCATACTGAACATGGTTTATTCCTAATAAATAAAGTAAGTAAGAAGAAATATCTTTAGTAAGAAATATGCAGGCTCTTACAGGAACTGTAGTATTGGTTTTGTCACTTATGCAGTTTGCAATGTTTCAAAACAATTATCCACTGAAGTATAATTAAATTTTTACTACCTGGGTTTATGCTGACATGTGAGAATACTCTTAAACAACTTGAATAAAAGTGGTAAACCAAACACTTTAGGAACTTGGAAGATGAAATTAGAAAGACTGAAAACTGGTGTATTGGCAGAATGCTCCGAAGGCTAATTATTCTTGCTTCAAAGGGTGTGGAAGCTGGAAGTGTTTACATAGGATGTGGTGCTTCTTCTTTTGGATAATATCGAGCTAGTGGTTTCACCCTGTGTATCCAGGTATGTTTCTGTGATCCACATTACAGATAAGGTCAAGCTTTGTGCAGTAGTAGTTCCCTCTGGTGTGAAACTTTATAGGTCAGGGCACGTGCACACTGTATAGTCAGTAGGACTCTCCCTCATCAGTGTCAGCTGGATTGTGCTGTATAAATTTGGAATGTCAACCTTTTCCAGTGTACAGTAAGTACTATAGGGCAGTGGAAGAAGGTATTTTAATTTAAACTTCCTTCTCTTTCCATCATTTGATGTGTTCCCCCCTGAAAACAAGTAGTTCTGGAAGCATCAGAACTAACAGTGCCTGGGTATCTCATAAGATATGAGCGTTGCCTGAAGATTTGTTCATATCTGAACATTGCTACAATGTTGGAGTTTTTTTCTGTGCTCTCCAGTATCTATTAAAAGCCTGCAATGAGGTTTTCTTTGATTCTAGCAGCTGCTGGTTTTTGTATTACTTGTAGGAGCATATAAACTTTTTTGTCAAATGTGGCAGATGGCTTCAGAAGCTTTAGAAGCGCGTTCTTTCCTGCTTGTCTGAAGTGTGATTTATATAAGACTTGTTTCCTTAAGGTATTGGGCTAAATGCAAATAATGAAACCAGATGGAGTAAACTATTGGACTGGGAGAGTTTTCTTTTTCTAGTTTTCACATCATCTAAGCTGCTTGCTACCCACACTTTTTTTTTTTTTTCAGATAACAATGAGCTGTCTTCTGCTGAAGAGTGTTGTCTTCCAAACCAAGGACACAGCCTCTTCTCAAGTCTGATCTGCTTTATCATGCTGTGGAATATATTTGGTAGGCAGAAGTGTTTTATCTTTCCTCCAAAGGAAATGTGCCTGACCTAATTCTTAAGGCTGGAATCACAGTGCTCTTTAACAAGGCTCCTTAGCTTTTAGCTTGTAACATGTTGGAGTCTGTGCAGTTCAGGTCACAGGTGTACAAGTACAGAACTGTACAGACATAGAAGATAATGTCCAATCCAGAAATCTGGATTTCATTTGAATTTGTTGCAAAACCTTAATGTTTGCTCAAAACAGCAATATCCCTGCTATTCTGCTTTACATTTTCCCTATAGTTGTTGTGGTCACATACAGTGTAATGACTCTCTAGTAATAAAATTCTTGCAGTCTTTTGAATATCCAACATGAAAACATTACACCCTGCTCTGCTGCCCAAGCACTTTCTATCCTGTTATGTTCGCTCTGGATTTGTCGTGATGTACCAGTTCTCCTTCCTGTATGATTTTTCCTTCTTGTGTGCCATCAGCAGAAATGCTGGTACTGCTTACAAAAGCGTGAGCCCAAATGTTCCTGTTGGAGCCCAAGCCTTGTGTAGCACTAGAGCAGTGGATGTTGGAGCTCATGTCCCGAAGGTTGCTTTCAGTGACTGCCTGCCTCACAGCCTCCCAGACAGTAACATGCTCTCTGAACCTTGCTCATCTACTGTGTTCCACTGCACAACAGAGATGAGGTAGGAGAGAGCTTTATGTCATCAGTCCATCCTTGAAGCCACCATGTGATCATAGAGTGGTTTGGGTTGGGAGGGACCTTAAAGATCATCTAGTTCCAACCCGCAGTGATGCACACCTCTTCCCTCTTCCTATGTGAAGGTCTCACCTTACACATGGCTCTGGCAAGCGATCTAAGTCTTCTTACATTCCAGCCTTCTCATACTGGCAGCAAATATCTTAGGCTCCACCCTGCAAACTGTGCTTTGTTGCCAAAGCCTCAGAGGAAGAACCTCACTTATGACATGTAATTTTACCATTTCTATGCCAGAAACTATTAAAACATTTGAGAAGTCAGGTAGGCAAAATTTAGGAAAATCCTGGAAGTTTGCCCTGCAAACTTCAATTCAGTCTCCACCCAATGCCTGAAGATACTTGCATATTCAATTACAGTGTTAGGTGCTTTTTTCCCAGATAAAGCTGCCCTGCAAAAGGACAGTACTCTCAACCTGGAGAAGAGGAAGCTCACAATGAGGTTGCTGGTTCCATTTCTTTTCTGTGTGGGACGATGTGATGACTGAGGCAAGCGAATAAAGGAGCAAAGAAGAGGAATTTGTTTCTGCCTCAACTTCACTTGGGAGTTTCTTTCGTAATGCTGGGCAAGCCCTGTAAATGACAATTTGACATGCAGCTGGTATCTATGTCCTTCATGGGTGAACAAGCCGAGGTACCTGGGACCTGACTCACAAGATGAGCTATAAGAGCAAAGCTGGATCAGGATGCTGAAAGTAGACATCGAATTATTACAGTGAAACTTGAAAATATTTGAAACACAGTAATGAAAAGGAATTTTTCAAAAAGGCAGGCATTTTGTGCAAGCTCAGATATTTTTTTTTTAAATGTTCTGTTTTGTGCCTAAAGCATTGAAAAATCTAAATGAGCTAAGAACGGAAGTAGGAGTGATTCGTGAAATTTTTCAGTGCAATCAGATCTGCATGTTTTTTCCTTTAAGTATTTTAGACTAAAAGCTTTGCCAGCTGCTGTGCATAACAGCAACCAGCATTAATAGGCATCTCTTGAGCCAAATGAGATCAGAGCATTGAGGTAAGACTGTCTTACTTTATAGGAAACACTGACATGCTGTTGATATATGTCCTAGAATAGATTATGACGAAAGGTATTTGAGAATTCCATACAATAAATACTGTGGGAAACCATTAATTCACAGGGATGAAAACACAAAGCACTTGTTTTGCTTTGATAGCAAGGTATCCAGAGATGTCTTCAGTGAGGGAAGAGCACCATAGACCCCCAACAGTATGCATGTGGCAGAAAGTTAAAGGTTGAATGGCAGGCCATAGTCTCAAATTTTTCACTTTCAAGTAATTGTGTGACCAAATTTTAAATGTTCTTTGTATGGGATGTCATGTAATTGCCTGGGTAGTTAAAGTAGAAAATGTTTTGCAAGGATGGTGGTGTACCTTCAAAGGACAGTTTCTTAACACAAGCATTTACTGACAAGACCATGGGTTCTTCCCCTGTGTTTTAATCAGAGGATTACAGTGTGCTTTCATACACTAAACCCACTATATTGCTTACATTCAGGATTGATGTTTGAATTCTTCTCTTAGGCCTGATTTGGACTTGGATCTCTTTTCATGAAGGGAAATGAAAGATGTCTTTTTTCCATTAGCTCTATAGACTTTAAAGCTAATCTGCTGCTTCATAGGGAATTAACAAAAGGGGCAATGAATGTAGTAGAGTCATGATCACTAAAGGCAGCAGTTTGCTGAACAGATGAAGGGTGAATGTACAGCCTCGCTTAAAAAAGAGGAAACCAGTGGGTAGGAAGGTTGTAGCTGGAAGGCTGTATGAGAACAGAGGCAGCCAGTATGGAAAAGGTGAGAGCACAGTAGAAAAAAACCTTAGTACTGATCATCCTATAAAATTTGGGTTTGAGACAGTGGTTATGAAATAAAAGTAGGGTGTAAGGTGGGTTTGCTATTCCCTGCTGGCTCTGGGTAACACTCTTGCAGGTCACAAAGAATGCCTTTGTGCTGCTCCGCTTAATTCGTTTCCAAATTGGATTGAAAAAGATAATTTTTGGGCAGAATTAAGCACAGTGAACAATGCCTGGCTATTTCCACCCTTAAACCCTGGAGGACACTTGCAAGAAATCCTGTGGATGCTGTCCAGAAACAAGCACTTCTTCTGGTTGTTACTTAAGGAAGTGCTGGTGCAAAACTCTTCAACCTGAAACCAGAATTAAGAGTGCCCAGTGTAGCTGTCAGGTTGTTTGAGTTCTTTTCCAAGTGGCAGGAAGCAAGCACGTTTGAGATAATGACCTTGTGGTGCCATGTGTGAGGAGATGCTTTGCAATAGTGGATTCAGCAGAAAAGGCAATTCAGCACCTGCCCTTATCGTTCTTACTTTTTAATGTTCTTCCACTTCTCTGTGAGCTCTATGAGAGTGTACATGAGGAATATTTACTTTTAACAACTTTTGAAATTTAGTAGTATTTTTTTAACAAAAAATAATTCTATCTATCTCTGGGGTTTTTATAAATGGACTTATATCCAGGTTTTGTGGTAAGCACTTTTTCTATCTTTATGAACATGAACTTTGACACCTACAAGACTTGTTGCAGAGATCTTACAAGTAAAAACCAAGTATGAATTCCCACAGTTCCCAGCTTACACCATCTGGCAAGTAAAGAAATTCTGGATGGTGCAGTTTTGTCTAGCATAATTTTCATTGAAGTTTTTGTTGGCTTTAACTGTGAATGCTCTGGTTTGTGTCCTACTGGACAATGATCCTATTATGTGCTTTTGTGAGCATGCCAATATGGAGGTGACTGAGAGGTCAGATAATCAGAACTGCAGGCTGGTTTGTTCTGTGGTGCTTATTTGTGGCTTATGTAAATTTTAGTTATTCACTAGCTTTTTCAATGAATTTAATAATTGTCTTTAAAAAAATGTGGACAGAAATACTTCTTTAAGTGCTGGAGATCAAATTTCACTTTGGCTCATTTCTAAGATGGTTTTTGACTCTGTTCGGATTCAGACTCAGCTATGTCTGACATTCTACTTCAAGCAGTAAGAATCCTGTACTTGATGTGGTTACCCTGAATGCTCTCAAAATCATGTGTGTTGGAAAATAAAACATTTATGAATGGGGATGGCTCACAGCAGGTGGGCCCGCAGCACAAGGCTCCCACTTTCCCAAGTATCATCCCAGCTGCCCTTTGCACATGTGCTATTCCCTTCCCTGACGGTGGATTGTGCCTTTGCAGGGATCACCTGGAAGCACAAAGACATACACTGGCTCTGAGGAAGTAAAAGAGCAGATGTGCTGGCTGAGATCTCAGCCCCAAGGAGCTCAGATGGTGCTGTAGGGTGCTTCTTGAGGTAATGGCATCCACTGCTACGCCATGGGTCAGAGGGAATAGAGTATAGCAACTCTTCTCCCTCGCAGCAGTATAGCTAGTGTTTCCCCCAAAGAAGGTGCAAAAGTTTCTGCTCTAAAAAAATGCTTTCTGTGGTCTTCAGGGAAGCCCAGTAAAACCACAGACTGCAGAAGTGGGTTTCCATGTTGCACATGGTGGTGTGAATCATGTACTTCCTTCCAGCCGGGACCAAACTCCCCGGCTGCGTCCCCAGAGCCCTGCACCACATCAGTGCATCAGGCAAGAGGTTCCTGCTCATTCACTAAGAATAGGAACAAATACTGAGTCTTACTCAGTAGTAGTAAGTAGGGCTCTTTGCTATCACATTTATTTAGCTTTCCTTCATTTAGCTTTCATGGTAGTCTATGAACAAAGATAGAGAATCAAAAGCAGTTGTTTGAGTTGGTATGCCTCCCTTCTCACTCGGCGTTATACTTGCAGCATGCACTTCAAGTTAGATGCTAACATTAAGATCAGTTGGAAAAGGTCTTGACTTAGTGCAGGGTAGGGAAAGTAATGCTGTCATGCTCCTAGAAATGGTCACTTGTCTGAAAGGAAAGTAGCTTGCCTTAACTTTTTACATCGCCTCTACCTAGGGGGTACTGCTAAGTGTTTCTGCAGAGCAGCCTGCTGCCACAGGTGGGATGCTGTGTAGCAAGTCTGTAATGTTTTGAAAGTGGCCTTTAATGTTTGAACTTCCAGCAAGCCAGCCTTGTGTTTTCTAGTGTTGACATGTGGCTTCCAGACTTTAAAATCCAATACATGTTATGAAAATGCATGAGTGTTGAATTTAAACCGTATTTTAATAATTTGACCACCTGTACAATATCCTAATAATCTTAAAATAGAGAACTTGAGATCCTCTGTAAAATTATTTGCAGCAGATGTTAAATCTTTGGTGTATTCTACACATTTACACGCTGGGGAACAGATATTAAACATGACCCTTACAAAAATAACCCGAAACATATTTATTTCAAAGAATTAGAATGGTTCATAGCAGGAAGTGGATGCAGGAAGCTCTGTCCATTGTTGTGGTTTGTTTTAAAGGTGTGCTCAAAATGAGGTGGAAAAAAGTTTCAGTTGTTACTGCAGTTGGACAAAATTATTTGAGTATTTAAAAGATAAAAAGCCTTTAAAAATATTTTATTCCAGCAGCTTTCTCAGCTTGTATTTTTTCTAGCCCAGCTTTCTTTTTTATTATTATTTTTAGTGCATATCAACTCTCTGACCTTAAAGACGTAATTATGGGGCACTAAATCCTAAGTGTCAAACCCATTCTCTGATGATTGAAAAATTACCCTTTGGTCAGAACTTGAGAGCCAGAAATAAAAAACTTGCTGGCAAGAGGCAAGCGTTACAGTCTGACGTGACTGGGTAGGAAGTCTCCTTAGTAGCAAAGTGAAGTGCTGCTTTTAAAGATAAAGATGTTGTTGCCGAGCAAATATGCATATAGTGTCTCTGTGGATGTAGCTAGCTCCAAGTGTGCAAACTCTGAATTGGCTTCAGAAACCATCCCACCATCCCACTTTTAAAATCTAAATACGTTTTGGATTGTTTTTATTTGCCTCCTGAAGTTTTGAGTTTACCCTATAACTACGAGGGCTAGACTTTTTCTTTTCCTTTCTTTCTTTACCAGAACCTTAACTTTTATCACAAAGTCATCAGAAAACGTTTGTAGGAGCTAGGACTTTTGGGAAATCAGTAAATGCATCTAACCCAGCAATAAAAGGATGGATGGCAAGCCCTTACCTGCTCCCTCAACTACTGCCTCTTTCACTGTAGGGAACACCACCTCTCACTTCTTCAGATTGGAATAAATACTAGTTTATACACTAGCACCACTCTTCCACTTTCCCTTCTACCGTTGTCTCTCCTGCCCACCTCCCAGCCCGCCTGCTCTTTGCTGGCATCCTCCTCCCTCCCCTCCTGTCCTTGCATTGTAGACATTTTCCAGTCTCAGGTGTAGGGTAAGTTCTAGACCAACTTATTCTGTGAGAAAACTCCCAGTCTTTCCCCTGGTGCTGCCGAGTTTGTGCTGGCAGCAGTGGCAGTAAGGGCAAATTCAGGAAAGAAAGAGTTGATGTAGGGCTGTTGAGTGCAAAGATTAAATGCTGGATTGCCACCAACTGGTAGGGCACACCCAGGGGGTGTTGCTGCAGACTTTCTCTGAGCATCTGCTCTTTCTTTCCCTCATCATCTGCCACCAGTGCTGTGGAATGGGGTGCTGACTGGGACCTTGCTTTGTCCAGCTTCAGCTCCTTTGATGTTCTCAATGATGATGGGAATCTGGAGGAGGAAGTGGTGGGCACCACCTCTGAGGTGGGAGCCAAGCGGTGGTGTCCCTGCCTTATTGCAGCCTGTTACTGGTATTTCCCATAGTAGGAAAGCATGGTACAGTCAAAGAAATGATGATGTGGCTGTCAGTTTGAGATCCTAACAGGGTTAGGAAAAGAGCCACATTTTAGAGAGAGACCACTGGTTGTAGGGGCTTCAGTTTAGCGTATTTTTGTCCAATTTTGCCATACGTTTTGGAAGAGCAGAGTGTGCACAGGTCTAACTGGGTTATTTCACCTTCTTCAACTTCAAAGAACTAATCCAGGGTGAGGAATGAAAAGGCAGGTGCTCTGTCTTGGGCCAGAGTTGATGTGTTCTACTTAAAGAGCAGAGTGGAATACTCTAGAGGCTGTTGCCTAATTAACACGAGGAGTTTTGCTGCATTTTCTGAGTTCACAAATCAAATAGGAGCATCAGTCAGTGAACTGTGCTGACTTGTGTGTTTAGGGGTTGCCATTGATAATCTGGTTTAGGGAATGAGAAGTACAAGTGCTGCTGCTGCTGCTGGAGCTCACATGTCTGGTTGGCTTTTCCTGCAGCAGTTGTGGTGTCAACCTGGATGTGACCTTTCTGTTTCTGGAGGAGAATGCATCATGGGTATTACACAGGCAAAAAATATTTGCAGCTGGAGACAGAGATGTGTCAAGCTTTTCCTCTTTTATCATAAATCAGTGCAAAACCTTTTTCATTATTAGAATGAAAATCCATCATCCTGTAGCTTTGTGGTGCATGAGGTGATGTTGAAATAGGTGATAACCTCTGTTTTATCCTGAAATAAGCAAGACTCATCCCAAAGGCCTTTTTTTGTTTCAAATTATAGTGAATGTAAACATACATGTGTACATATGGACTTTGATAATCACTTACAGAGTTTTGACATGTAAACTTTAATGTTTACAGTTGCTGAAATTGTATCGAGAAGCCTTTGGACACTTTCAGCTTCTGATCTTTTGCATTAAATAAGTGTTAATTTTCTTTTGAAGGCTATTTTATTTAAGCAGGTAGATCATCACAAGCAATGACTGAGATCTCAGTTTTTACTTCTTGGCTATATAGTTTATCATTAAAGATGCCTGTTAGGACTCTCTAAATGGGAGCTGTAGTAGCATGACTTGAGCGTGTACACAGCTGATGAGCTTCAAGTCCCTACTGTGCATAACCCCCTCTCTGCAGCTTCAGGGCAGCAGCTAATCAACCTAAGCAACAATTCTAAAGAAAAAAAGCAAAGGTCTGAGGAAATAGCATGCAGAGAAGGCCACTAAATGAGCGGGATTGCGATTCATTTAAAATGAGGGAACAGAAATGAAAACTCTGTGATTCAAGCAGAATTTCTGTCCTGACCAAGAACTGCCTGGCTTTTGCAGGATTCAGGAATTATTCCATCTCTGATGGATGTGTGGCATGCTCAGGTTTCTCTGGACATCTCTCTTATCCCCTCTACCTCCTTTTAGATTTGGCACTGATGCTCAAACCCTTTGAACAGGACACGTGCCGGCATCTGTATCCAGACAATCATGGACCCAAAAGGTCAGGGCCCAAAGTTCACCCACAGAACATCCATGGGTTAGGACAGTGCTGTTAGAGACTTTGTATTTCAAGGAGCTTCATCCCTGGTATTAGCAGCAGGAAGGTACGCAAGGTAGGAGCGCTCAGGAGTCTTCTTACAAGGGTCTTCCAGGAACAATAAGCAGAGTGTTTGGGGTTAGTCAAAGCTGTGATGAAATATATTTTCCTCAGAGAGTTTTTCTCAGGAGTCAGCATAAGTGCCGTTGATTTCTGTGTGCTTTGGAACACTCTTCCTTGTGCGTAAATCATATATGAAATTAATAAACACAAAATCGCTGCTTTAATATCACAAATGAACGGAATATGTAGCAATACACAGAACTGGGGAAACAGTTCCTGAACTGTCATCAGCAAAAGGGAAAGCTATAAATCTTGAAGAGTTAATGTGGAAAAGCTAATGCCCCTTCCATGGGCAAAGGTTTAAAAAAAAGTATTCCCTGTTTTTTAAAAATAATAAAATTAAGACATGAAAAATCAGTTAGCAGCTCATGAGACGAGAAAACAGGGGATCTTAGTCTGAAAAGGCTGTGGTAGTGTAACCCATGTGTAGTCTTTAACTCTCTGGCTGCTGCTTTTCCACAAAGTGCTCCTGTCCTGGGAACATTTCAGCAGGTGGTTAGCAAGCAGTGTGCAGCGGGGCCCTGGGGACTGGCAGGCTGCCGGATGGGCCGTGCGTTCCTGTGTGCGGTTATTTCCTCCTCCTTTGGCCCTCAGGCTCGAAACTCTAAATATTTCTGCTTTACTGACTCAAGCAAAATAACTTTGGAAAAGTGGCTATTTGGGGTCTATAAAAAGCATGAAAAAAGTACACTTTCTTAAAAAAAATAAGAGAAAAGGATTTTAAAGGGTTTTTTAAATTGAAAAGTTTAATTTTTTTTAGAGAAAAAGTATTAATTTTCAGTGGGTTTTAATTATTATTTTGTTATTTAGATCCAGACAAATTTGGCCTTATTTTTTTGTTTTTTTAAAAAAAATTAAAAAAATAAAAGTGTGAAAGCATTCTAGGTGGAAATGTCCCAAATGGAGGTGAGGGGTGTTTAATTTCTCCTCGTTCTGTCACGACGATGTATGAATTCGTCCGAAATTCAGGGAATCCCTTTGATTTCATTCCTGTGCTGGTTTGTTTCCCCCTCTCGGAAGGTGCATTCCCCCCCCGCCCCGGGACCCTCAGTGTGTGTGTAGGGGGGGGGTAGCGGCGGCGTGGCCGCGATGCGGTGCGCGGTGCGGACGCGGTGCGGCGCTGTGGCCCAGCAGGAGACCGTTGCCGCGCTGCCTGGGGCGGGGTGGGGCGGGGTCCGGACGCAGAAACCGCTGCGGGAGGCGGTGGCTGCGCTTCGCCCGCAGCGGCTGAGGCTGCGGCCAAGCGAGCGATGAACGCCCGCAGTGACGGGTCGCTCCGTTTCCCCGCGGGCCGGTGTGCCTGGCCCCGGCACCGCCGCTTGGGCCGCATTTGTGAGGCTCAGGCGCTCCGGAGCTGGAAATGGCTTTGCCCAAATGCAAATTTAGGGCCACAGAAATTATCAGGGGGGTGGAACGAGTCCCCTGTGAAGAAAGGCTGAGAGAGTTGGGGTTGTTCAGCTTGGAGAAGAGAAGGATCCAGGGAGACCTTACTGCAGCCTTTCAGTACTTAAAGGGGACCTATAAGAAAGATGGGGACAGACTTTTTAGCAGGGCCTGTAGTGATAGGACAAGGGGTGATGGTTTTAAGTTAAAAGAGGGGAGATTCAGGCTAGACATAGGGAGGAAATTTTTTTGCAGTGTGGGTGGTGAAACACTGGCACAGGTTGCCCAGAGGTGGTTGAAGCCCCATCCCTGGAAACATTCATGGTCAGGCTCGACAGGGCTCTGAGCAACCTGATCTAGTTAAAGATGTCCCTACTCACTGCAGGGGGGCTGGACGAGGTGACCTTTAAGGGTCCCTTCCAACCCAAACCATTGTAAAAAAAAAAAAAAAAAAAAAAAAAAAAAAAAAGGTTTGTGCTTTTGGCTGGTTTTATGTGAGTGCTCTCAAGGGGCAAACAGATTGCAGGTACCATTAGTAAGGTCACAGCTATTTGGGTTTTTTTTTTCCCTTTTTCAGGGTTTTAGGAGCCTTCAGGTTTTTTGGGATCAGCCACCATGCTGCACCAGGACGGCTCTGCAGATACATCTGACTAGAAATGCCAGCATTCCCCTGCCGCCTTCCCCAGTGCGTCTCCTGTGCAGGTTTTCCCTCTCCAGCTCCTACAGTATTTTATCTAAAACCTGCTGGTATGTCAGCTATTCCAGTTATTTATCAGCACCTTCCATCAGCAATTTGCTGTTGTGATTGGCACCGATTTTACAGCGCTCTGCTTTTTCTGTTGCCGTGATAACATATATTGTGCCATGTTTTTAGATCTTGGCCGATTTCCCATATGGTTTCCATATGGGAACATGCTGCTCTTATTAGCCACCTTCGAAGCGGCCCGTCAGCCAGGTCCCCACTCAGAAACAAATAAATTGTCTAGTGTCTACTGTATTTCCTTTCAGGCTGCGCTCTCCACTTTAAACTTGGCAGCGTTTCAGAACAATCAAAATCCAATCAGCGGCCGTGCTAACTCCATATGTTTTATTTCCAGACTACGCGAGGCGGAGGAAGCTGAAACTATTTTCAGCGTGTAGCGATGTTTAGGGTGACATGCCCCAGATTGTGCTGCACGTTTTCCGCTGACTCTTACCCAAAGCCCCATTCAGTGAAGAGAGGCGCTTGGGTTTCGTGCAGAAAGCTGTGTCCAGCCAAGTCCTCCAGATCAAATTAGTTTTCCTGGAAAGCGGAGCACCTCTAATAGAGAGTGAAATGAATGTAAGCTACAATTAGTTCGATGTGTTGGAAATATGCTGGAGTCCTGTGGGGCTGAGCCTTACAATATAAGCAAACTTGACAGGTTACCTTTCTTTAAATGGTGTTTCAAACGTGGTGATTACCCCTGTCACAAGGCTGTTGGCGTGTTCTGTTGGGCTGTGTGCTGGAGTCCATCAGTCAGTCTCCTTCTGCCTCTGAAAATGTTGCAGCCTGTGTCTGGATGTAAAATAGCATGTCGGGAGGAATGCGTGTGCACAGACAAAAGCAGTTTCTCTATCAGAGCTGCGTGGCATCCCTCTGGGATCAGGCTTCTGCCCATGAGTTTGAGCTGTGTCTCTTTATTTTACCCTGATGTGTGCTAAAATATTTGACAGGTGATGACTGCAGGGCCTGACCTGTGTTGGCAGGATTGCTCGTGGCAGCTCACCTGGATGTAAGAGAGTCAGGTTAGTGCCTGTGGTCTTGGAGTACCTCACGTCAGAGGCAGGTTTGGTCCCACGAGGCACCTGACCCAGTGGCAGGCAGCCATGAGGGACGCAAAACTGAGGAAGAAGGTACTTGCTTTAAAGCAGGCAGGAGGTATGAGGTGGGCTCGGGACTTGTGCTCCCATCTCTGGAGTTCAGACATCAGGAACCAGCTCTCAGAACAAATTGTTCCTGCTTGGAGAAGCACTCGTGTTATGGTGTGTAGGGGGAAAAAGTCAAGCAGATGTGAGGAAGACTCACCTTGCACACAGGAAAACCAGTCCTGATCCCAAAGGGATCGCAGTCCTCACTTAGGGAAACACAAGGAGGAGAGTGAGAGGGTAGGTTTGGCTTGGTGGTGACTCGAGCACAGGTTTCTCCCTGGGCCAGCCGTGTAAGTAAAGAGTTGCAGGCTGATTTCATAGAGGATGAAAAGCAACAGCAGTCTCATCTCCCTGCCTGTGGCCATGTAGCATTCCTCCCTTTCCCTCTGGCTGCATGTTGTGAGCCTGGCGTAGTGCAAGCGCAGCCCTCCATTTTGAGATTTTTCCTGAGAGAGAGTTGCAGCCCATTCTGTGAGCGCACAACAGAGAGGGGAGAGCTCGCTGCCAAAGTGCAGGAAGCACCAGCAGAGCTGTTGAATGTTAATCCAATATTTAATGTTCAGTGGGTTGCCAGTAGTTATAAAACCGTTCGTATGGTTTGATGGCTGTATACAGCTTTCCGTGGTTACTTTACATCTGGCTTTGAGAGTGATGGATGTGAGATTACCACTAGGATGTCTGTTAGGAAACACTGTGAGGCCTTAGGAAAGGCAATAAACCAAGATTTGTCATTGTCAGGGGGCTGGCTTGAAGGATGCTTTGAAAAAGCACTCTGTGTGACCTTCGAGTGCAGAACAAAGTCAAGCTCCCAAGCATCAAAGTAATGCCACATGTCAGGAAAACCCGACAAGTATGGAAAGCCTAGAAGGTGATAGCCAGCATGAGGCAAATGTGCAGATCAATGCTAATTAAGTGAGTAGTAATGTCTGAGTGAAAATAGCTGTCGGAATGTTCAGCTCTGGTGTTTGATGATGCAAAATGCCAGCGAGCGTGGTGGAAAGCAACACACGAGTGAAACTCGTGGACCCCGTTCCTCTTGCACATGCAACTCTCCTGCCAGGAGAGGGGAGACCGACGCAGGGGTGAGAGGTGCTGGTGACACCTGGATGGTGCTCCTGGAGGGGCATGTGCTTTGTGGGGCTGGGGGCTGCACCAGCCGAGAGTGTGGCTGTGTTGATTCCTGAGTGCGTTAATGACCAATAAAAGCTTTGGTCAGGCCAGTGACAAGGGAGGGCAAAGGAGATATGGGAGAGAGTGCTCGGACAGATAGTTTGGGTATCCACAAATTGGTAATGTGTTGGGTTCAAATGAGAAAACCATAATGGCTTTGGGGCGATGAAGGAGGCAGGACTAATGCCTACTTCTACTTTTTCTAATTTATTTTTTTTTTAGCCTTGGGAGCAGAAGTGTCCTTCCTAAGGCATACGGCACACAGACAGTTTTTACTGGGTAAACCTTTACCTTTTAAGTGTGAACATTTATTGTTGACAACCTAGGGAAGGGCAAAGTCAGCTTTGCACTCTCAAAGGAGGACAGAACTCCGCAGGAGTTTGGGATACATGAAGACCAGGGGCTCAGGTTTGTCAGCAAATGTACCCAGGGCCTGCTCTACAGGAACTCAGAAACAAACAGAGGGGTTTTTTTCTTTGTAAATCTCCTTTTTCTCATTTTGTTACTCAGTCTTGTTCACCTCCTGGGTTCAATGAGCCTTTTCAAGCTTTTTTTCCTGCACCTTTTGAGTCTTTCCAATCTTTACTAAATCCCAACCCACGTCCTCTCTTTGTGAAACATTTTCTGTTCCTTCCTCATTATTACTGCTCTTATTTGTTTTTCACAATTGCCTTGCAAGCTGTTCCTTCCTTCCCTCCAGTTTTCTTGGTTTATTTGCACATCCCAGCTTATTTTTCTTTCTGGAAGGAAAAAATACAGAGGCTCACGTAAGGTTTTACACAAAATAAAAGGTGTGGTTTCCATCATCATTTTACTTTACAGTAGTTAACATCTTTTTAAATGAACCCTCCAAGTCATCCCATTTTGATGTTCAGGCTTCACCCATTTCCTGGAGCACCATTAGCAGCTGCATCTGGCTGCAGGGCCTGTCCTCAGGCTGGCAGGAGAGGTATGGGACACTTTCCTCAGTAGGATAATTGCTCTGTTGGCCTGTAGAGGGTGGCTGATTTGATAGGAGCAGATAGGAACAGGTCATAGAGATTAATATTTTTAATTACATTTTAATTTAATTATTTTTTTTAAAATTAATCTGACCAGGGTTAGAGTATTGCATCTTTCCCTCACCCAAACACTGAATGCAGAAAGAGTGGGACTAGTCTAATCCAGTCCAACAATCTATTTCCTCCATTGTTTTAACCTTTTTCATTGTGTTTAACCTAATGAAAAGAACAGATATAAACCATTTTCAATTCTAAGATGAATTAATTATAATTTTATTACTTGTTGTAAGCTCAGTTACAAGATGTTAAGCTGAGTTATGAAGCCTGAAGCTGAACCCAGAAATCAAACAGTGGATTTTGAGATTATTTTTATAGCTGAGTGTATTCCCCCTGAGAAAAGCATGAAATTAAAATTTTAGGCTTTTATTACCCTCTTTTCCCTAGTGAGATGTCTCTTTGTTGCCTGTACAAGGAGATTTAAATAGATTGAAGGAAAGTAAGAGTAAGTCCCTCAACACTTTTGTGGTGGGAAAAGCTGCCCAGGACTTCTCTTGGTCCCGAGGTCTGTTGAATATGAGAAAAGGGCAGGAATCACTAGGAAGCAGGAGGGCAGTGTTGCCACATCGTAGGATTTTATTTTAAGTTCTCTGTTACTTGCTGCTTTCCTTTAAACCCCTTGGTCTCTTTAGGTGGTGATATTTAAAGCGACGGAGCCTCGTGTCAGGGAAACTGCACTGCTGAGCGCAGCCCCGGCGTTTGCTCCCGGCTCCTCTGCTGTGAGTTCAGCCTTGGGTCCCTGCTGGGACCTTTTCTTTGTGAAATGAAATCGTGGTTTACAACACGGATCTACCACTCAAAGTTTTTCTTTCTGTCTGCATTTGAAAACAGGGCCATATTTTGTTTTCATCTGTAGTGCAGTATGAGGTTTTTACCAGCAATTTCTTTCACGTTGGATTTTTGGTTTTACAGATGATGCTTTTGAGCAACACTGCTGTTAGCCTAAGTGCACTATTTCTAATTGTGGCCAAAATGAATTTGGTGTGTTCCTGCCGAAAATACATTTAAAATAGCAAAAACTAAAAAGAAATATGACCTATGTGATTTATAAGCTTTTGACAGAGATTTCATTTGGGGGGGAAAAAATAAATAACCTGCTGTTCAGTGACAGCATTTTAAGTCACACTGAAATAATATGTGAATTCAAACAGCTGGCCTCCAGCCCGTGCACAAGCATATACTTATGCACACTTGTGCATACCTATTCTGATAAGGCACATTAGGCTGATTTACAGAATTATTTTATTATGTTTTGCTTGCTGCAAAGTGTCAATTTCTCAATGACTTACATCCTAGAGAAACAGAAAACCAATATTTGAAGTTGTTGTTGCTGTTTTTCTGCTTGAATTCCTTACAGTATCAGTGAAATCGGTGAGAACTTAGACCAAATGATACCAGGTTGGGCACTTCAGGTCTCAGTGACTCTAGCTGTATTTTCCTTTTTTAAATTGGTCCATGATATATTTGATATTTAATCGAAATGTCCCACAAAGTTTGATGCAGAGCAACTACACATGCAAATGGATAACAGTAAAACCTGGGAAACGCTTACAGCTTATTTAGTGCCTTCCAAGTGGGTAAGGTGCACACTGAGTAGAAACAGAAGACTAACAAGCAAACCTTCTTGGCACCCTGCCCTGCACTGGGATGTGTCTTGATGCTTGAGGATGTAACTGCTGCCCTCACACCACACAGGCAAACCAGTCCTGCGCCTGGTGAGTGAATTTTGTGGTGAACACAAAGAATGAACTTGGAGTCGAAGTGGCAAAAGGTAATTTTCAGCCCCAGCTTTTCCACCTGCGGGGGCTGTCCTTCTGGTCTTGGCGGGGGTTTTGGCACCTCCAGAGGTTGTCTGAGTTCAGGACTTCTGGTTGTTGCTTTTCCAGGTGTGGTGAGAACTTTGGAGTGACTGTAGCCTGGTGGCCAGGGGCTGTTAGCAGAGACCTCTGAAGGCTGCAGCGGAATGTAGCTGTCTGGGGAATCGGGAAATGTATAGGCAGGATATATATATATATATTGAGAGAGACCAGAAGTCTGTTGAAATGACAGGGTGCTGACAGAGTGGAAGAGAGAGAGGGAGAGCCAGCCATAGCAGTCAGGTTTTCTGTCCAGGATGTTTCAAGCCAGAAGAAGGTTTAATGGGAAGGGCAGGAGCAGTAGCTGAACTTCAGCCTTTGCCGACTGGGCACTTGTGCTGTACGTGCTGCTGTTCCCTTCAGATGCTCAGATAAGGTGGTTTACCTTAATTTCCCCCTGATTCTGTCCCTCTGTTTTTAAGAGCACAGTCTTTGTGGTAACCCCACAGTTCCTTGCTCCCCTAGGGTCCCTCCATTTCTCCCCATCTCCCCTGGCTGCTGTTTGATATAAACGTGGACCAAATGCTTTGTCGAGCTGGGACCTTGCTGTGGTGGAGATGAGGGGTGGCTCCACAGAGCTGAAGGAGCAACTCTTGCAAGATAGGGTCTGGTCTGAGGTATGACAGGTGACACTCTGCGTTTGTGTAGCTCTTCCTCATTGTGCACAGTGGAGTAAAGCATGAGTTGTGTGTCCCCTTCCCATGAGGACTTAGAGGCTAACGAGCATGAACAAGGGCAGGGGAAGGAAAGTGACTCAAGGGTGGTCTGTCCTTGGATATAAAGATGTAGCAGTTGCAATTACTTTTAGTGAACCCAAACTGTAAGAAACAGGTGAGTCAATTGCACAGTTGTTGAATTGTTCCTTCTAACATTTGCAAGTGAGTAAAAAGTTTTGGAAAACTGGGAAGGGCTCGCTGTGGTCTTTTGGGCATGTGCAGAAAGGGTCTGAGGGGATTGGCACTCCTGGGAGAAGGTAACTCTGATCCTGAAAGTGGACTTACCATGCCTCCTCAGTGGAAGCATTTGAAGGGGATCCTTAAGAACACAAACTGTTTTCAGAAACCAGGAGGAAGGCGGCTGTGAATGTCTCCACAGAGGTGATGTGTTTGGTAGCCTGTCCTGATGGGGAAGAAGAGCTGAACTCACTCGGAGGGAGTTGGTGTTCAGCACCTTCCTTGTCCTTGTCTCACAGAGAGAAATCACAAGGAGAAAATGGTTCTGAACCTATATTTTTTTTTTACCTTTTGTTTTGTTTGTGGTTGTGTTTCTGTGGCTTCTGTTCACAGCACCTCCTTACACAAGTTAAAGCGATGTATGATCTAGAGCTACTTTAATAAAAGTGCTGTTAAGGAATTTTTTTTTTTTTTTTTTCCCCTGAAGGATTTTCAGCTGTTGGGACAGACAGACAAACAGCACCAGGAGATCCTGTAGACTCGTATCACACCAAATATCATAGAATCATAGAATGGTTTGGGTTGGAAGGAACCTTAAAGATCATCTAATTCCAATCTTCCTGCCATGAGCAGGGACACCCTCCACTAGACCAGGTTGCTCAAAGCCTCATCCAACCTGGACTTGAACATTTCCAGGGAGGGGACATCCACAGCTTCTCTGGGCAACCTCTTCCAGTGTCTCACCACCCCCACAGCGAAGAATTTATTCTTAATATCTAATCTAAACCTACCCTCTTTCAGCTTAAAGCCATTTCCCCTTGTTATGTCATTATGTACTGTCTCCTGGGGAGCCATTTACACCACTGCCAAGCGAGCAGCAGAGTGGGTGTCCCTGGCACCACTGAAAACGAGTGGGAGCTGGCCACCCCTTTCCCAAGCCCCCGCAGAGCTGTGGTGGGGTCCCAGAGGAGGCAGCCGGGGGCTCGCGGGTGCAGCTCTGGTGACGGGCAGAGCTGGCCGCCTGCGGTCAATGGCTTGCTGGGGAGGCTGCCAGTGGCTGCCTGTGGTCAGTGGGTCCCTGGGGAGCTGTGGGATAATTTTAAGAAGTAACTTGTGAAAAGTGACTAAGAAAAGGAAGCCTCGTGTTCCCTGAGTGAATGAATGAACAAATAAGTGAGTGAATGAAAGTAGAGGCTGCATAAGGGCTGCAGCTGCAGGAGTGAGTGAATGAAAGTAGAGGCTGCATAAGGGCTGCAGCCGCAGGAGTCTGAGCCTGGTCCAGTCCCTGCTGCCTGGACTGAATACTTTAGCAGTGACCTGGTGGAAAGCTATGGCCAAACTATCTCAGAAACACTGTCCCTGAAGTTTTTGGGTGTTAGAGAGGCTTGCAGTTACTTGGGTTTTTGTAGTCCGCACCCATGTGGTTTAAAGCAGAGAGGGCAGAGCCAAGAGGATGCACACAGCAGGGGGATGCTTTTGTCCCCACAGCTTTGTGAGTGGCCATCAGCTTTGAGGGTGCAGCCAGGGCGAGCAGTAGGCATCCAAACAAGAGTGTGGGCCCCCAGGCTCAGAAGAGGTTATGCCAGCACTGCCAGCCCTCTGACCTTGCCCAGAAAGGGGGAGGCCAGCAATGCAGGCGTCAACATGTGCCCCTTGCATCTTTCGAGGACGGAGAGGCACCTGGCAGAGGGAATGAGGTGGGTCTGGGGGTGGCAGGGTGTGTGGCCCTGCCTGCCCTGGGGTATGGTCCTCCTCTCAGTGGCATTCCTGGGCACCTCTTTCTCCATCCCCTTCCTTGGTTCCCCATGCTATTCCTAATTTTTACAGCTGCCCTTTTTGTCTTTTCAGCCCTGCTGCCAAACCCAGGAGTGGGGGTGCTTGTCCCATCTCGTCTCCAGAGCCTGGACTCCCCTGCAGGGCTCCTGGGGGCTCACTGGTGGTTTTGCTGTGGTTTTGTGTGTGTCCTGTTCAGTGTGAGCAGCACTAGGTCGATGGGCTGTAAAAAAAAATTAATGGAAAGAATGTGTTCCATACTGTTGATTATGATTATTTTTCAGTGCCTAGCAGATGCTATTTTGAATAGCAGCAATATTTTTGAAAGTGTAAAGTGGGTCAGAGAGACATCTGATTTTAGTGCTTTAAATTTGCTTTTCTGTATAAAGAGAAGAACAAACAGCAACACCATTCACCACTTTAAACCAGTGCCATTTCTTGGCATCTGTATCAACTCTTCTTCCAGCAGAATTTGTACTACAACCCTAGGAGTAAATGCAGCAGCAGAGGACAGGTGTGGCATGAAGCATGTGTATTTGACACAGCAGGTACTGAGGCTTAGCTGAATAGTGCTCCACATATTGTCTGGGTGGCTTTCAACATCCCAACTGAAAATAAAATCAGTTTTACTTCTCTCTTCACTGCAGTTGAAAAGCAGCCTGTAAAAAAATCCCAGCCAACCAAAAAAACCCAACCAACCCAAAAAAACCAACACAACACTTGCCATCCTGTATAGCTGTGGTGCACAACCTGCGAGGCAGAGATGCTACCTCATGGTACGGGTTCAGTGACAGTAAATCTGGAGACGTGGTGAGCGATGGCTCCAAAGGGAGAGCAATCTGGCTGCCCCAACCCTGACAGCCAGCGGGCTTGGCTAGCAGGGCCTCAGCTGTGCCAGCCAAGCATGGCCAGCCTGGAGCCAGGCCCCTCAGGCTGGCACAGGAAGGTGGTGGTGGGGGATCTACCTTGCTGCTGCAGAGGACAGTGGAGGTGGCAGCCCCGGAACAAGAGGAGGATGGGAGGTGCTTTGCAGCGAGGTGTGGAGTGATGCTGTACGGCAGCATGAGGGGGCAGAGGGCAGGAGGGGTGAGGAGCCCTGCAGCTGAGAGGGTTTGCGAGTGCTGCTGCCTGGCACTTGGGGTTTAGCCCCATCTCAAGGACTGTGCATTGCGTTTTGCTGCCTCGCTGTTCCCAGTGAGTGTGGTGGGACCAGTCATGCGGACCAGTACTCATCTGTGATCAGCCCTTCCTGTGCTTTTGGGTACTTTCCTAGGAAATGGACAACATGTCCAAAGGGCTTTGTCATCCAGATGAAATACAGAAACAGAAAAAACACGCAATAAGAAACTGAAAGAAGAAACCAGGAGTGTTACCACTGTTACATTGTTTTATGAATGTGAAGCATCAGCTATAAAGTCACTGAGCCTGATGGATGGTTTTTAACCACGCAGAATCACCATCTCAAAATTCAGTATGTGCTTTTGACAGCAAGTGAGCATTTTGTATTTTACAGTAGATCTTGTCACTCAAGGATTTCAAAAGCCCCACACTGAACCCAGGTGAGGGATCGAGCTATTTCATTTAATAATTATGACCCTTCTCAGTTATGTAGTCATTTATTTGGCGCTGATAAAACTCTGATTCTTATTCTCATTTCTTCGAAGGCCTGACCTTATCTTGTGCTTCTACAGAGTCGCAGAAACAGCATAAAATTATTCCCAACTCTGTCAAATCAGGTTCCAAAGGGGATGACACATCTATGTGACAAGAACAAGGTTGTGCTTCCAACCCTTCAGCTTTTTAATCATTAATTAATTACTTTTTCAGAGGTGTATTTTAGGAGACTCAGTATTTGAGTATATGATGGGAGAACAAAAGTCACAATAAAAGCATAAATGCTCAGGGAGACAAAATAACATCTTGTAGACTGGTTGATTATTTGTCACATAAGCAATCTCTGTTTAGAGAGTTACATAAAAAAATATAGATTCCACAGCAAAAAGTGAGAACACCCACTGGTGTTAGGCCGTTGGGAACAACCAATTTAGATGCAAGCTAGGAGGAGGAGAAACATAAAGAATACTGTTCAGCTTTCTTAACCTCTGTTTTACTTGGACTGCAAGGTACATTAAATGTTGCTGAGAAAGCTTAAAACTTTCTCCAACGTGCTCAAGAATTCAGCTCCACGTCTTTCATTGTCACTGGCCGAGTGCACATATTTACTTGTAGGGCATTTTTAGTACAGTGTGATGGAGATGTTAAGCTTGAGCCCAGTCTAGTATTCTGAAAATGACTCACCATTTGGGAGGAGAATAAAGGGCGTTAATCTCAGCTCCTTGGCTGAAATTCCTAGTAAAAGTTTTTACTTCTCCATTCCCAAGAATAGGCGCAGTGTTCCGCAAGAAATAATTCATATTCAGAGTGTTACTCTGTATATAAAATTTCAGTGCACCGTTGCACAACTAATCCTTAGAAGGAAAAGTTGCCCTCAAAAATCTAGCCAACTCTGCAATACTTAACGTATATGGACTTGAATGATAGGCAAAATGTTGAAAGAATTAAGTTCAATGTATTTCAGGGGGAAAAAAACATTAGGAAAACTTTTGGGCAAATCTCTTACAGATGGTAGACAGCTTAATTGCTGTGGTAAACTTGTCTGACATTTTTGGAAAAATTTGGGTGCCACAGTAATCCGTAGAACCCAACGGGCCCAGGTCTAAATGCCTTGAAACAGACGTGCACGTCTTCGTCTTAGCTGGGTTGCTAAAGTTTCACCCAGGGTTTTGGGGGTGAATTTTTTTTTCTTCCTTTATTTTTTTCCATTTAACACTTTTTAACCAATTTCAAAGTTGTACACGTATTATTTGGACGTGAAAGCAACAGAGGCCTTAAATGAAGTGAATGAAGCTACAGTATTCCTCTGTACCAAATGTCTTCCTGGAAAGTTTTATGCTGTACACAGCTGGACAAACTTTAGGATTTTTTTTAGTTTTTTTCATGGAGCATTATGCAGGACACAATGTCAACTGGAGGGCCACAGCCTCTGGCTGGTGGTGGAACTGTAAGGGCTCAAGTGTGATTTCTTGCTCTGCACTCCCCAGTCCAGTGACCAAATCAGTATCTGATGCTGGTGTGTACCATGGCTGCTTTGCTGAACGGCTCCTTCTGCACTTCATGAGCACACAGGTCACTTGCCCTTTTTTTCATGGATTTCCACTGTATGTCTAAACTGAAGTGCCTGTGTTGAGCTAAATTGTCATATTTTCCTTATTTTCCAGTGAGCAGGTGGGAAGACACACAAATCACTGTGATACTCAGCTCTTATTCTTCCCACTACATCTACTTCCTTTATCACCAAGCTGAAACATAAACTCTTGTCTTCTGCAAAATCAGTACATACTTCCCTTTCTTGAAAAGCTGTTTCTTCTAGCACTCTCTTTTTATTTACACAAATAGCAAAGTTTCATGTCATTCCCATAATTTAAATGGGAATTAGAATAGAATAGAATTATTATTCAATTTTATTCCTTGTATGCATGCTTGATTTTTCATTATCTCTTTTTTCCAGCTTCTTTCAACTTATTACTAGGTAAATCCCATGCTCTTCTTGGGTCTGGGCTCACCGTATGGCCTGGGACAGAGACGCCCTGCGTGTGCTGTACTATACACATTCTGAAAGGAGTGCCAGCGTGTCCTGTGCCCGCTGCAGACCCCCCTGTGTGTGCCTCATCTGATGGCCCAGTGCTTTGAGGGTCTGTCCGCGGAACTATCAGTTACTGGCGTGGTGGGAGCGGGGTTTGCGTGGACCTCCTGAGGCCAGTGGTGCTATTGTTATCCATCGCTCATTGTGTAGCTGAGGATTTCTTCCTTCTGTTCTTCTGCTTCTCCATTTCATTTGCCATGTCCTGTCTTTGCCTTAGCAACTTTATTTAATAAACTTTTCCCTACAGAGAAGGTGTTTGTCATAATAATGGGCAGCAGAAAACCATTGCCATGTCTCAGAGAATACAGTCCCTGTGACAGCTCATCTGTCAGTGGGTACAGCGCTGGGGTGCTCCTGATGTAGTGTTTTGTATTGCAAGTGTTAGGTTTCAGTGGGTGATAGCTAATCATATACTTGTTTTACACTGTATAATTTACACACATAATATTTTGCATTTCCTGGAAACTTTGAGTGAAACTTGTACCACATCAAGTTACTGATGTGCAAGTGTTGGCAGGTTTAGAGGTAGAGGAATCTATTTCTGTTATGGTTTTGTATATTTTTGGAAGCTTTCTGCATCAGTATTAGCCAGGCTGACTTAATTGTTGCTCAATTCTTCTAGCTCTTAAAAAAACCCAAACAAACAAAATCTTATTTTTTGTTTCTGTCAAGCATGTGTTGCTTTTAAAAGCTGATAAAGTGCTGTGTATGCTGTTCCTCCAAGAGTAGGTCTGGGTCTGGTCTCCCTCACAGCACATTTCTCTCCTTTAAGGACAATCTTCCTGGGAGTGAGCGATGATTTCAAGGTGAAAATATACCTGGCAGGGAAGTGGGGTCAGGATTATACAGTAGTGTCATTCCTCAAAAATAATAGTATTTAAAAAAAAGATTTCCCTGAATATTTCATTCACTAACTAGGTTGACCCACCAAGAGGTGGAATTTTCAAGGTTTTCCTCTGCAAGGTGAGTGAGTGGTACTGCTTGTTTGCAGGTCAGTGCCTCCATGGGCCATTGAACCACAGGAGTTTTCAGCATCCAAGGCAGGCAGTGTGTCCCAGCAAGGGGGGACCGATGCTGGGGCACCCCGGGAAAGGGTCTGTGCTACTTTGTGATTTCCTTAACAAGGCTTTGCAGAAGCCCCAGGGGTTGCAGCCACAGCAAGGGGGCTGGCTGGGCTGTGCAGGGTCAGCGGGGAGGAGACCTGGGTGGCAGAGGGAGGGCAGCAGAGCCAGCTGGAGGTGTGCCAGCAGGAACCCCCTTATCTCTGGGGCATGGCAAAGGGAAACCCACTGTGATGCGGGCTGAGGAGCTTTGGGAGTGGAGTCTGAGAAGGGAAAATGGCTGCGATAGGGACCTGGCACTGGGGTGGGTGCTGTGGGCTGGGGAGAGGTCAGCGTGGGCAGGATCTTCAGAGTAGACAGAGGTGGGTCACCTTCCCCACCAGCCTGGCAGAAGCCCCACGTGCATTGCAGTGTGTGAGGGACTAAACTGCCAGAGGCAAACTGGGGAAATGTGTCCCCCAACGCTGGTGCTGGAGAGGGGCTCTACACCAGCAGGTTTGCCGATTGCCCTGAGGAAATCCCTCCAAGGAGCCACTGCTTTGGTTGTGGTGCAGCCCAAGCTCTGCTGACAGGCCCATGACACCTTCCATTAAAAAGCAAAGCACACCAACAAGAAAACAAAAACAAAAAAACAGAGAAGATTCTGGACAGGTGCTGCTACCAGTTGCTTTCTGTTTGAAGTGGGAGATGTTTTTTTCTATCTCTCTCTCCTCTTTACCTGTCTCCACAGACATACCCTGCTATGAAGGCACAGGTTTGGGCTTCCTGGCACTCTGTGGTGTGCTGCATGTTTTGGTTTCCCCAGAGTGTGGTGTGGTGCACCTGGAGGAGGCAGAGGATGGTGTTTGGCATGTTTGGTGCAGCTGATGGGCTTCAGAAGTGGAGTTATTTTTTTCTCTATGAGCAATCTCAAATAACCAGCACCTTTCTGGATGTGATTTTTAAATATCTTAACAGCCTGCTGTTACATCTGCTAATGCGTTTTCAAATGCTCTTTGCAAGGCTGGTTGTCCCTGCTAATGAGCCACAGCTTCTGTGAGGAGAAGGGCCCTGGGGATTTTGTGGTCCTGCAGGAAACAGGTGTTTCTGTTTGAATATGCCTTTTTTTTTGCAGTTTTCCCCTGAATGCAAAGCACAAGCTTCTGCAGAGTGGCTGACAGAGCCATCTGAGCTCGGGCACCTGGAATATCCGGTCTGTGACTCTGCTCCTGCTGGAATTTTCCCACTACCTTACTGGAGGGAGGTGTCTGCTCTCCAGAAGAAACAAGGATTCCTGCACAGATCTGTGGGCAAAACTGGAACACCAGAAGTTCCACACAAACTTAAAGAAAAACTACTTTACTGTGAGGGTGACAGAGCACTGGAACAGGCTGCCCAGAGAGGCTGTGGAGTCTCCTTCTCTGGAGATGTTCAAAACCCACCTGGACGCTTTCCTGTGTAACCTGCTGTAGGGAACCTGCTTTGGCAGGGGTGTTGGACTAGGTGATCTCCTGAGGTCCCTTCCAACCCCTCCATTCTGTGATTCTGATGAGCTACAACTCTGTCCCTGTATGCCTGAAAAAGGCAGAACATGCAAACTGTGTGAGTGGAGTAAGCATTTCTTGTAGTCCTCTTGCTTTTCTTCTATTAGCATCTCTACCCAATGGTGGAGGGACCCTTCTGGTTGGCATTTCTCTCTCTTCCCTGCATATGGAAAGACAGCATTGCCACTGAGCTCGTGGGCTGTGCGAGCACCACACAACCTGCCTAGAAAGGAAGGCCTAGGAAGAGTGGGATGGAGAGTGCAGATTATATCCATAAAAGGATGAAAAGGATGAGGAAAGTGCCTTTTTGGCCATTGGGTTGTGGCGGAACTGTTTGATGAGCAACTCTTTGACTCAGCTGGAGGGCTGCAGGAGTTCCTGCAGAAGTGTGACCATCCAACCCTCCTTCAGGTCCGGCTATGACATAAAACCACAGTTTCCCTGGCAACACTGGGTGAAACCTTCTAGTCGCTGCAGAAAACGGGTGTTTTGGTTGTGTCTTGAATGGGTCTGTGCTATCACAACAAAAGACTGTTACTATGATGCCTCACATAGAAACCCATCTCTGGTCAATGGAGAGAACCAGGAACTTCCAGAGTGATTAATCCCAGCTATTTTAAACACTGACTTCAGGATGGGACGGTTCATCTGCTAGGATTTGTTTATCCCCCTCCTTTGAAGGCTCTGCCATCAAGAACTCCAGTTTACATAAGATTAGATGAGATTATAGAATCTTAGAATGGTTTGGGTTGGAAGGGACTTTAAAGATCATCTAGTTTCAACCCCACTACCATGAGCAGGGACAACTTCCATCAGACAAGTTGCTCAAAGCCTCATCCAGCCTGGCCTTGAACACTTCCAGGGAGGGGGCACCCACAGCTTCTCTGGGCAACCTGTTCCGGTGTCTCACCACCCTCACAGCAAAGAATTTCTTCCTAATATCTAATCTAAATCTGCCCTCTTCCAGTTTGAAGCCATTACCCCTTGTTCTGTCACTACCTGCCCTTGAAAAAAGTCCTTCCCCAGCCTTCCTGTAGGCCCCTTCAGGTACTGGAAGGCCGCTATAAGATCTCCCCTAAGCCATCTCTTCTTCAGGCTGAACAGCTCCAACTCTCTCAACCTGTCCTCACAGGAGAAGTGCTCCAGCCCTTGGATCATCCTCTTGGCCTCCTCTGAACTTGCTCTAACAGGTCCATGCCTTTCTTGTGTTGAACAGCACCGGCCCCAATACTGACCCTTGAGGGACACCACTTATCACTGGTCTCCACACGGACATTGAGCTGTCGACCACAACTCTTTGAGTGCGACCATCCAGCCAGTTCCTTATCCACCGAGTGGTCCATCCATCAAACCCACATGTTTCCAATTTAGAGATAAGGATGCCATGTGGGACGGTGTCAAACACCTTGCACAAGTCTAGGTAGATGGCATCAGTTGCTTTAGCCTTATCCACCAATGCTGTAACCCCATCATAAAAGGCCACCAGATTGGCCAGGCATGATTTGCTGTTGGTGAAGCCCTGCTGGTTGTCACCAATCACCTTCTCATTCTCCATGTGCTTTAGCATAGTTTCTAGGAGTATCTGCTCCATGATCTTGCCTGGCACTGAGGTGAGACCGACCAGCCTGTAGTTCCCTGGGTCTTCCTTGTTCCCCTTTTTAAAAATGGGGGTTATGTTCCCCTTTTTCCAGTCTGCAGGAACTTCACCAGGCTGCCAGGACTTCTCAAATATGATGGATAGTGGTTTTGCAACTTCATCTGCCAGTTCCCTCAGGACCCGCAGATGCATCTCATCAGGTCCCATGGACTTGTGCACCTTCAGGTTCCTTAGGTGGTCCCGAACCTGATTTTCTCCTACCGTGGGTATGAGCTAGACCGGTTGCTTTATCCCACAGATGTGGGACCAGAAATATCTCATTCCCTCTAAGAGACAGTAATCTTCCTCTTTTATGTCAAGGTTGTAATTCACTCAGTGGGATGTACAATGGAAGTATTATTGTCCCTTCAAGGGAATCTGGTCACCTTTTTGTGGAATAAATAATGAAATCATAGTAACTGGCTTTATTCATCATTATCTCTGAAAATAGAGACAGCAGGTGCCTCCAGAAGGGTGCATTTGGGTTTGAATTGGGTAGAGTCCATTACGGGAACTTGGGAAGGGCAGGTTCCTTTTTTGTGCAGATTAGCAGAATTCACATAGATCTTTTTAAGGAGGCAAAGAAGGCTGAAAAATTAAGAGGAATGTGAAAGTCGTTCTACCTGGTCTTTGTGATTTGAGAGAAAAAAAGGCAACTTCTCTACTTTTTTTCCTTCTTGTTACATGGAAGAAAACTGACCCAAGTGCTTGTGAAGTGTTGTTTGAGAGTTTCAATATGTGATACATCACAGTTCTCTGGGATTGCAGCATTTCTTTTAGAGAAAAAGGGAAGGCCTGGGCTGTGTAAGCCAGGTCTTCTTCTTGCAGCGTCCTCTGATCTTCCTCTTTTCTACTTTATTTCAGTGTTGCTATTTGCATGGAGCACGTGTAAGTGCAACGTGCAGTGCCCAGACAGTATTTGCCTGTAGAAGATGGCAGAAACCTGATGTCTTTGCAGCTCCTTTCATAAATGTGCTGTGGATCCTGGCAGGGGGCTGGCTGCTTAATGGTGGGGTGAATGAAAGTTGAGACGTGACAGGTATTTAAGGGGTGATGGTGCAGCAGGCTTGGCCTGGGAACAGCCTTGGCCATCCTGTTTTGATCTGACTACAGTGGCAGCCCTGGGGACATCAATCCTCCCATTGCTCACTTTGTGAGCAATGGGAGGATTGATGTCCCCAGGGCTGCCAGTAGCACTGGATGGCAATCACACAAGGTTGGCCATCCCACAGCAACCTGGCACCGTGTCCTGCTCTTGCATTTCTCCTGAGCCTGCTCCTGGTGTGGGTAGTAGGGTGGAGGCGAATACAGGACGTCACCCAACTTAATTCGTAGCCTTGAGCTGGCAGAGTTCGCTGTCTGCGTTTGAGCCCATGGCGAGCCGTGGAATCCCTCTTTGCTCTACTGACATGCAGTAAAAAGGGGTATTTTTCTTTTTGTTTTAATGCTAGGTGGCAGTAAAATGCTGACAAGAGAGTTGCACAAGTAGAAGTTGATTTTCTCTCCCCACCCCATATTTCGAAAATTGTAAGGGATGTAAACTGCTGTTTAGTAAATGAATTAATTTTCTCTGGTGCTGTAGATTAATAACTGAACTGAATAATAGATGCATTTATCTGGCCTGTTGGTTCAATCTGCTAAAGAAGGTCTTTGCAGCAGGTGACACAGTGAACGTCATTCCTGCTCCCTGAATGTGTTATCAAACCAGCTTTGCTTGAATCTGGAAAATACCCTATTTCAAACCTGACTGCTAAGCAGCTGCTGCTCAGGGTGACCAAAAGCATTTTCCATCCATGGACCAGCAAGTGTTTTGCAGGGGAATTCCATGCTCTGCTCCCTCTTTCCAGTGAGGAAGCGGGGGTGTGGGTGGGTGTCCTCAGAGCACAGCCCATCCTCGGAGCCACCTCAGTGCCAAGCCCCGCTCTGCCAGTCGCTCAGCACCAGCACCCTGTGCTTTCCTAGTGATGTGACAAATAATCTCGTCATCCTAACAGTGCCACAGGCATGGCATGGGGACACTGGTAAGGAGAAGAAATACCTTTCATTAGCAAGAGAGATAATAGGAGAAAAGCCCAGAGGCTTTCCAGGCATGAGATCCTTTCCCCTTGCTTATATTCTACCATATGCCTAACCTGTCCCCTGGCATTTTTTCCTGAAGCCTTGTGCAGCCTGCTGCTGCAATATCTGTAGTTACGAAACAAACCCCAGAAGTAGGATCCCTCTTCTGCTGCCCACCAGGGCCAGGGCACAGCGGGAGGAGTGGCTGCTGGAAAGAGGGAATCTGGATGCTAGCAGTGATGAGACAGTGAGATTAATTGTGCTAAAAACAAAACCAACCCACCCACATTTAACTTTGTGGAAGAAACTGAGTTCTTTACTTTTGTATGTATGAGATGGATTTGATTTACTATTGAGCAGAATATGGACAGGTGGAAACCAGCACGTGATCCACTGTAACGTGCAAGTGAACATAAGAGTATAGTGTGCTTAATTTCCCAAAGGTGATTAAAATAACACATCTCTGAATGTATTTCTGTTGCATAGGCTCTTAAAAAAACCCCAAAACCAAAACACCAAAGCAGAAGATGGCAGCAGAAAGTTCAAGTTCTCTGTTGCTTTTTCATTTGATGCTGTGTTTATTATGGTCTCCAGTCTACCTCACTCTGCTCAGCTGGCAAGTTGCAAAATGATAGTGTTTTGTCCTGCTGTTTGCCCGTCTAGCAAAAGCTCCTTTCTTTTTAAATATATGCTTCCTGAGTATACTTGACTACTGAGGAGAATAGGAGCTTTGTAAATAGAAGCACAATATGATTCAGCTCTCCAAGGTGTGGAAATTTCATCTTTAGATACTCGGAGGAATATGTTCTGAGTTGTTTTTTCCTGTATGTACCCAAGTTGCATTTAGTTGACAGTTAACATTTCTAGCTGGATAACGAGTGTGTTTCTTAGAAATCGTACACAGAGGATTTCTTATGGGTTTTCTTCAGTCCCTTCCTATTTTTAGAGTTGCATGTAACTCACAGTACTTCTCTCTCCATTATAATAAGGCAGCAGGTGTTCAGTTAAACTAAATAATTGTCAAATGTTGTATTCCTCTGTTTCACAGGTAGGGCTGAGAGACAATTTTCTAGGGTTGGTTTGGAAATTAAAGAAAAAAAAAAAGATTTCAGCATAATGGAAGCTTGCTTTGAAAGAGGGTCAAATGTTAATTGATTCAATAAAATAATGCAAAGTTTTCATGGAATCGTGGAAAGATTTGGTGTGGAAGAGACCTCTGGAGGCCCCTAGCCCTGTCCCCACATCCCAGTATGGGCAACTGCAAAGCCAGATGGCTCGAGCAATTGTCCAGTTGAGTTTTGACACTGCAGTTTGGAAACTGCTGTAGGTTGCAGAGGAGTTTGTTACAGCTGTCCAAAATTAATCCAAGATGAAATATCAGGTGAGTGAATGCTCTCCTCAGATGGGTGTTTGGTATGATGCAGAGCCTCCAGGCCTGAGGAGTGACCTGCCATGGGCAGCTGAGCCCTTCAATGACCTTGTTATCTCTTGTAATGCTGGTGCTTCAGGAGCTCTTTCTTTAATGAACTTGTGCTTTTGAATGGTTTCGAATGGGCCAAGTCATTGTACTTTGCTGTGCATGCAGACCCAAGCTTCAGTACTCTATCAAATTATTAAAAGGCTAAGAAACCTGGGCTTTTTCTTTTTATACTCTGTGGACAATAGAAAATGCTTTCAAGCAGGATTTTAGCAGACTTCTTGCTTTGACATTGAAAACATTCTTGCGCAGAGCAACAATCACAAAGAAATTGCTGTAATAAACTGTTCCATTTATAGAAATGTAAACAATATTTATGTGCTATTGGTAGTACTTTGGACAAAATGGGTGTGTGGGCTTGTGTTAAAAAAAAATAGCAGTGGAAGAAGAACATGACACTGTTGACTAAAACTTTGCCTGTCACAATGGGCTCAATAAACCCATGTACTAATGCTAACTTTAAATGATCCTGCATTTGAGACTGTAGGAAAGCTCCTGATTTTTTGCAACTTCTAATAACTTTTTTACTTTCTGAGAATGATTTTACTGAAGCATCTTTTGCTGATCACCTAAAAGCAGTGACTTTAAAAAATAGTCCTTACCCACCACTTTTCTCCAAGAAGTGATTAAGTTACAGTCTGTTTTTATCCTGGGTCAGTCTCCAACAGCTGCCTGTGCATAATGGTTGATCAGAGTAAAGCTGTTAATTTTTGTAAAGGTTACTATGTTTTATGATAGCTTTATCAGTTAAAGAACTCTTTTATTTTTCTCCCCTCTTTATCTACCTGTCACATTTTATTAGAGTCTTCCCTTTCCTTCCTGGTTTCATTCTCCTGGTTTGTGGGGACAGCGAGCTGTAGAAAGAAATGCTCCCGTCAGTGGAAAAAACAGAAGTCTACTTTTGAACAGTCATTTTTATTGTCTTCTTAATGAAGTGGTTGATCTTTTAATAGATATGTGATAGACAAAAGCCCAAATGACTGTGAGTATAGTTACTGGAGGATGTAATGAAGCTTGAGGTTTAATTTCCAGTCGTACTCCCCTTCTCCCATCTCTTCCTAGCTCTGCCCATCTATTTTTTGGAGCAAAATGCTCAGTGCTGGTCTCTCTTGGCAAAAGGGAAATTCTGCTCTGCAAAGTTTGGGCAGAGCAGATGGAGCTTAACCTTTCTGTTGTGTTGAAGAGGGCTCAATGAGAAATTTTCTGTGCGAATATGTCTTAGAAACCTTAGGCAGAAATATCACTCTTGGCTTACCTTGTAAAGATCATCAAACATGTGGTCCAGCTGGAAGAAGATCTGTTCAGAAACTTTTTTCAGTGTGAAAATGTGTCAGGTTCTTTGGTCTTTCTCAGGGCTGCATGTGTCCTGTTGACTCACACTATACACCAGGAATTACAGCACAAGGTAAAATGCTGAGTAGGTGTTTGCATTTGGTGGGTTTTAATAGAGGATGATGCAATGATCTCTCCCAAGGAGCTAGAGTCAGAGCCAGGGAGGAGACAGCTCCTGTGGTGTTGTGGTTGCCAGAGTGGATATTTAAAAAAAAAAGCCTGTGGTTTGGTCAAAGGGAGGTGCAAAGAAGCAACCTGTTCCTTAGTATTCCCTGAATAGCCAAAAGAAGTAGCTGAACTGGAAGAAGAGGTTGCTCATGCTATGGATGAAAGCAGAAAGTCATAGAGTGAAACTCAGACCCAAAGTTGCCAGGAGGAAGAGGGAGACCTTTGACTGAAGATGTGGCGAGTTATGGAGAAATGAAAGAAGAAAATTGTGCATTAAGTTAATTGCAATTTAAGCAAGTGCTTGAAGAGCAAGTCACTGAAATAAAGCATCATGTATATTTAGAGGAGGAGTAATGGCCCTGCCACTGTCCCACCTAACCCATGGTGGCAGGGCCATTACTATAACCATCCATGTTAAATGACCTAAAGACCAAGCCAGTGTTAAGGAGAGGAGAAAAGTGGAGACCATGGGTATCTGTGTTCCTTAGTGTGGTGGTTTAACCACAGTAGGACCATGTGGTCCTGTGCTCACTCCCCACATCCAGTGAGATGGGATGGGAGTCACAACAAAGTGGGAAAAGGATCAGGAATGAAGGACAGGGACGGCTCACTCACCAGTTCTGGTCACGGGCAAAACAGACTCAAACTTGGGGAAGAAAAATCCATTTAATTCATTGCCACTGTGAACCCCCTGTGCCACTTCATCCAAGTGGCACAGGGAGACACAACAACCACATCTTACAACACCTTCCCCCACCCCTCCCTTCTTCCCGGGCTCAAATCACTTTTCTCCTGATTTCTCTACCTTCTCCTCTCCAGTGGCACAGGGGGTTCAGTCACTTCACCTCTGCTGCTCTTCCTGGCATGGAAATCCAGGAACAAGATGTTCCAAAGTGAGCTTCCCATGGAGTCATGGACCTCTGCGGGCACAGCCCCCAGCTCTGGCATGGGGATATCCATGGGCTGCACATGGGCCTCTGGTCTAGCTCACCCCCTCACCCTCTGGTTCTGGGGGTCCACCCCAGCTCTGGTATTGAGCAACTCTCAGGGCCTCAATTTCAGTCACACTTGCCCTCGGGCTCAGCTTCTCTGCTCCAGCGTGGAGTCCTCCATGGCCTACACATGGGTATCTGCTCCACCATTGAACCTCCATGGGCTGCAGGGACCTCCTTTGCCTTCTCCTACTCCATGCGGTTGAACTGGGTGTCTGAGGTTCTCTGTCCTACCCCTCCTCCTCCTTCCTCCTGGCAACGAAGCTCTCTCTTTGTTTAGGCCAATGGTCATCTTTTGTTCAGCTCATTGGCCTCTCCTCCAGGTTCTTTTCACCTTCTTCTTTTCAGGAGAGTCCTTCCCCTCACAAATATGGATTCACAGAGGCATTTCTCTATTGCTCATTGGCTCAGCCTGGGCTGGTGGAGTACGCTTTGCAGCCAGGGCAGTTGTCGCTCTCACAAGGTGGCCCCTTCCCCCACTACCAAAAAACACTGCCCCCCACCCCCAGAGGATATAATCTCATTGTTCATGGGTGTGAAGAGAACAGTTAGTCTTGTAACCTGACAGGACAAGCTGAAGGGGCAGGACCAACGTCATGTTTTAGATTATTGGGTAACAACTGGAAAAGGTTAGCAATGACTCCAGATCACAAGTCCGTAAAGAGAGCTTGTTATGGAGTGGCTAAGTACTTTGGAATACAGCCCATAGAAATTGTTGTTGAATTTGCACACTTATCACCTCAGCAACTTGAATCTTTCAGGTTTCCGAGGGCTGGCATAGGTGTAGAAACAGGATTTTCTCATTTGTCTTGAAGTGGGTTCCTTTCATGTTCTGGAAGTAAAGCAATTATTTATTATCCTGCCTGGCATGCTTGATGCATGAAAGTCTTCAGAATGCTGGAGACAAATGTGAAGAGTCAACCGTAACTTCTGTCAAACTAGGGAGACAATAAGGTGCTCTGCTGCTTTTCTGAGAACCTAATGAAAATACAGTTGGTCGATCTGAATTTATTTCACTTTGGAACTATGACATAAGCTTAAAAATTACTGTGTTTCTGCGTGTTAACAATGATATTATCAAAAATTATCCAAATTTGTGCCTGAAACTCTGATTTGGCATGGTGAAAACCTTTTCCAGCAAGGGACTTGGGTTCCCAGGTTGGATTAGGCCTTGAGATCAATGAGTTTTGCAGTTTCATCTCTAGATCTCTTGCTTGCAAGTTAGGATAGGAGCCTCCAGACAGAGCTGAGGGGTTAGTGCAGTCAGAAAAATGCTTACTGACTTCAGGGGCTTCAAGTGCTAATGCTCAAAGGGAGAACGTGACATGAAACTGGACCAGGACCTGCTGGCTCTGTGTTTCATGGACCAACACTCTCCATCTCATGGTTGGCTCCAGGTGGTGTGTTCACAAGCATCACGGAGAGTTACTAACCAGCCTTCACACAAAGCTTCTCCAAGAGACATCTGTGGTAGGAAACAGCCAGGCTTGAACACCTCTAAGATGCTTTTGGGTGTTGGCGGTAGAACAGAGGGTGAGTACTGCTTTCTCAGCCTGTACGGGGAGAGGAGCCTGTTCTGGCCTTTGCTCTGACCTGCCACACAACACACACCATTAAACTTCACCCCACCTAAGGTCTGGAGACTGTAAAAAGTTTGTCCCAAATACAGTCTTTTTTCCCTACTTCTTTCTGCCTGACTGTTTGAGCAACCTGCCGCTGTTTGTCCGCAGGCTCTAATGAACGCCACTGTGGAAAAGAAGGCGACATGCTGCTGAGGTAAAGGAGATCTTTCTTTATTAGACCTCTTAGCACACAGCCCCTCTCCCTTGGGTGCTGGCATGAGAGGAGGGCATGGACAATGAGCTGAAATGAAGCCAGAGCCATGGCGGTGGGGATTGGGTGACCACCCCGTTGGTGCTTGCTGCGTCAGAGGCATCGGCTGGTGTCGAAGCACTGACTCTCTTGGTGAGTGAACTCTGTGAAAATGGAATAGTGGGTGCTGTATGCTAACTTAAAACCTAATGTGTTATTCCTGGCTTTTATATACCTGGTTACCCGTGGATAAAGCTATATGATATTTATTATAGCAGGGCAGGACTGCTTTGTAATCTGAATATGCTGCATTCACACCAGTGACTTGAACAAAGTGTTTCTTCATTTCTCCAGCCATTAATGGTTTTCTCATAAGAAACCATGAAGTCAGTTTTGTTGTGTTTGTCAGCTGGGTTTTGACTGTGTGTATTTTGTTCCACAAAGGGGTTATTCAAAACCTCCCCTTCAGTCTTAATTAATTGCAGACCGGGTGGAAGGCGAGCCCGGTGGGGCTGGAGAGGTTCCCGTCTGGTTTCCATTTCGCCCACGGGCTGTGTGTGGAAGCACGGCTGGCTCCCGGCGCTGGGACCTCGCTGCTTGGCCAGCCTGCCACGGTGAGGGGCGAGCACCAGTATTGATAGGCATTACTTATTTATTGATCGGCCTCCAGCCTGCAGCCCAGCTGCTCACTGGGGGCAGAAAGTAGCTTTGTGCTGGCAAAAGAGGATGAAAACCCCAAACAACCCCTCCCCCCAGCCCTGACCCTTTCTCCTTCGGATAAAGGCCCGTGTGACTCTTTTGGAGACAAACTTCCAATTCACAACACGTAAATCTTGTGATGGTTAGCTGTGCTTTATTTCAGCTCTTGATCTGTTCCAGGATTTCCTCTCTGCCATCTCCCAGTGCCAAAGTCTCCTACCAGGGAACCGCTCAAAGCAAGGGGTTTCACAGTGGTCCCACTGCCTTCAAATGCCACCGTGTATTACTGCAACTGTGGAAGTCAGACGTGAAACAGTAATGCTCTCTGGGAAAAAATATCCTTATTAAATGTACATAGTGTGTGAGTACGCTGGCTAGCTTAAACCAGGCTTCAGACCTTCTACTTATCCTTTTAATTTATGCATTTCATCTGCCTGCTCTAAATATACATAAAGCCTGGAGAATACTTCTGTTTTCCCAGGAGAATATTTTCTGTTGAGTTTGGCTGTGCAGAGCTCTCTTTTGCAGAGGAGTTATGAACAGCCGACTAATAAAAGCAGGAGACTCCTCCAAACATTGCACAACGGCACATCGGGATGAAAGGTGGACCCACAGCCATGCTGCCCTCCAGGAAACTGCATCAAAATTTAAAAAGTCCTACAGAGTCAGTGCCTCCAAAGAAGAGCTTTATGGAAATGCCACCTCCCTCAGGCAGAAAGGGGGTTTCTTTGCGCACAGTTTGACGCTTGCAGCTGCCTGCTGGGTAGTACCCGCAGGGAGAGCAGGGTACAGAGTGCCACACGCCACAAAGCGAGGAGGTGAGAAATCCTGCTCCCACCACGCACAGCCCCTCATGGTTGCACAAGGGCTCGTGCTGTGTCGGGTGTGAGAAACGAGGACAAATGCTCTTTCTTCTTTAAGCATCTTTCAGTATAGTAAATTAAAAGTCAGACATAGAAATGCTTCAGGAAATGCTGAGGATGGTTCTAGCATAGCACATAATTTGTTATTTGACATTTTAGTGTCTTCTGCACAGATAGACAGGAGGATTTCTGAGCTTTGCAGGAAAACTGGATGCTGTAAGAAGGATGAAAATACAAAAAGGGTTAGAAAGTAGCACAGCAGGCAAGTGGACAGCAGAGGCAGAATGCAGAACTGAGGCAGGATTTACTGACTGCTAAGGTCAATAATGATGTTGCAATAGGACATGCCACGTTAGATCACTTATTGAAGCACCTTCTTCTGATAAGTGATTTCAGATGCTTTAAAGGACACAGTGAGAAATCCCATAGTAAAGCAGAGTGAAATGAGGAGAGAGGCAAAGGTGTTAAGGAAGAGCTGGAACAGGGTGAGCAGCTTCAGGTTGCTACACAGGACCTGGGAAAACCGCACAGGCTGGGTAGGATGCAACCATCTCCCATCTCACCCTGTGTGGCTGGGTGAGTAAGCAACACCAGGGGCAGAGGGCTCTTGCTCCATGGGTTGCAGAATTAACCCAAACCAATGAAATATGGGCATATCAGTAACATGCATACTGCAAAGGACCTAAGGAGATCGGCTCTTCACGGGTGAAGACAAGCAGGAGATTATTCCTGCCACATGGCACGGTTATTGAGGGAAGCTGACACCCACGGCTGTTCAGAGAGCTGTGCCTACACTCTCCCGCTGTGCATCAAAAGTACCGAGCAAGAAGAGCTGGGAGAAGGGAAAGGATGTTCAGTTATACCTCACTGCGGTAGAGTTCATCAAGCTGAGCGTAAAAATGGTGCTGCCAAGAAAACTGTACTAAAGCCACATGAAAAAAAAAGGCATTTCTGTGACCAGGAGCTGTGTAACAGGCCAGGCTGCTTGGGCTTGGCCTAAAAATATTCCAGGGGCTAAAGCCTTTTGGGTCTTTATGCACATCTCTCACTGGCATCCTGCCTGCTCTGAATGCAGTCTGTGCTACTGAAGGAAATCGGGTCCCACCACCCTGATGCTCCACGACAAACTGCTCACTGATCTGTTGGCGTTTGAGGTTAAAGGGATTTCTAAGATAAATTGACTTTCCATATATTGTCTACTTAAATTACTACACAGCTCTAATTAATTATTAAGCAACCTATTACACAAGCGCCTATTATCACAAACTGGTGAAAAATGAAAGAAAATCTTTCAGCTAAAATTCTCCTAAAAATAAATAAGGAATACAGTCCCTCTGTACAAATGAGAATTAACTCCTAGAAATCATGGCACAAAGAAGTTGTAGCTAAAAAGCGTGCAGCAGCTTCCCCTTTGAAAGGGCTATAGTGAGTGTCTGACACTTGGTACAACAAAGCCTGAAGGCTAGACACTTCAGAAAAGATGAACCTGCTGCTTTCTACCTCCACTTTTGCCAAAAAACCCTAAAAAGGCAAAAAAACAGGCATGAAAAAAATAGAGTCTTCAGCAGGGGAGTGCTGTTTGTCTTTTCTACATGCTGCAGAGAAATACAGAGTATCCACTTGAAATTATTAAACTGAGTTGGGAAAAGAAGCCTCTGATCTGCCTGTTTTCTGAAGCACCCACCCACAGATTTCAGGCACATGAGCAATGCTGACTCCACCAAGTGATTATGGGAGCTGAGGGGTTTGGGCATCCTTTAAGTGAAAAAGTTCTGCCAGAGTAACTACCTTCGCCAGCCCTCTGGCTGCAGGCAGCACACAGAGGCAAAACTGCTTTGCCAAAATACATTGTGGGCATGGTGAGCTATACAAGAAACACAAAAGCAAATCTTCTGTATGCTTGAGGGGTTGATTCTATATTAAGGCTTTTGCTGTCATAAAAATGTCATAACAACAACAGCAACAAAATCACAGCAGCTATAACTGACCACAATTATTAGGCAAAAGTTTCATGTGACTGTTTAACTCAAAAAAACATGTCTCACAGCCTCAGCATCAGTTTTGGGATGTGTTTATGAAAGAGTTGTGGCAGGTGAGTTGCACGTCAGCAGAGTTCAAGGATTTGGCATGAGAAGCAAGAAAAAGAAAGGCTGGAATGATGCTGGTAGCAACAACTCTTTAGTCAAATGAAATAAATTTTCACCATTCAGGGCTTTAAGACTAATTAATAGAAACATTACCCCCTAGCTGTTTTTAGGGGCTCATTCAATTCACAGTTTGGTATATCTTGTACTGAATCAGGAGGGCACAGAGGCATGAGGGGTCTGTATCTGACTCAGCTGGGTGGGAATTGTTGGGGCATAATAACAACTTCTGAAACTGCTCTTCGCATCAGCTTTTCTCTTCATCGGTAACAGCCTTGAACAGTTGTTGACATACTGCTACAGAAGAAGAAATGTTTTCTACCTGAGAGGCAGTTTAATCAGACATGGGGCACTGTTCTAAGCAATGCTTGTTTGATCAATGTTTGCAGGGAAATGGAGAAGCACTGCAGCTTGTAAATTCTTTTAAAAATAAGGTGAAGTGTCTCCCAAGCAGGGTGAAAAAGTGGCTCCAGCCTCAAAGAGATAATCTAAGGAGAAGAAAAATAATTTGAGTGACTGCAGAATACAACTGAAAATATCTTAAAGTAGATGTTGAAGTGATGATATTTCAAAATGGATCTAAAATCCATTGCAGTCCTGTTCACTTCCACTAGGTACAGCCAAGCTTTTACCGCAGATCATGGCAGCCAGCAGGCAGCTCCGAGGAACAATCACAAGCAAGACAAAAGGTTGTGAACATTTGTTTCAGAGAAAAGAGTCCAGCTAGAAAACTGATAAAGCAAAATAGTCACATGTAAATAGGACGCCCCAGGATAATAAAAGTAATTAAAACAAACTTCTGTAATCATAACTGTAAGCCATTTGCCAAAGCTAATAAAGGAGAGAACCAAATAAACCTTTCAGGTCTGTGTTTTAGACCACAGTGTCACTGATAATGCCCAGCTGGAGAAAGAACACAATGATGAAGCTGAGATGCTGAAGAGAAACCACAGCCCCATCCATCTGACCCAGTAATCACTGTAGGATTTGGTCTTCTCTAATGCCTGAGGAGTGTCAGCACAAGCTGAACAGGAAGCCTGAGTGATGTTTTTCTTGCCAACCTGTGTTAGCATTTCCTTCTTTAAGACAAGTTTAATCATGTTCCCAGGAAGGGTTGTGCAGAGACAGTGCTGAAAGCCTGGGGGAGATTTCTGTAGCAAGCTACCCTTGAACTTGGACTGGCCTTGTGATAAGGCACCTGGGCTTTCTCAGAGCTGATGTGACACAGAAGACCCTCACCTGCTCACCCAGAGACCTTCAGAAAGTCAGAGCCGAGTGCTACCACAGTCACAGCGTTCCTCTTATGACTTTCCTGGTTATTGGTGATTTGTTGCAAGAGTATTTGCCTGTAAATGCTCGTTTTGTCGTGCTATGGCCAGCCCTCTACTCCTACCAGCAGATTTTGTGATGATGGATCTTGATGTCACCTGTGGAGCAGATAGTGCAGCATCTCTAATACAATCAGGCAGAGGGTTAAATCCAGTTAAGAAACGAGAGAATTTTTGTTCCACACAAGTCCTTTGGGAAGCAGAGATGATGGATGGAAAAAAACCACGTCAGTGGGACTTTGGGAAAATATATATTTCAAAGTTTGCCAGTGTGTGGCAGTGGTCCTTTAGTAATGGCAGTCACATGAGGCGAAACGCAGTTAAGTTGCACGCTTTGCTGTGGAGGCCAATTTGGAAGAGGACCTGGACAGCCGCTCACAGGGCACACACAGGATTCAAAACAATCTTTGAGACACCAATTAAATAAAAACATAGGTTTTTTTAAAAAAAAAATCACTGCAAGATCTACAGTAGCTTGACCTGAGGTGTAACAGAAATGAATTGCTAATAAAACCTGCCGAGGAGCAGTTTAAAGGATGCCTTTAACACTTTTCACAATAAAATAGTTTTCATAAACAGCTCATATATCTCCCAGGCTCCCTTGGATGTGTTGCTGCTGAGTGATTCTGCAGTCATAATGAATTGCAAACTCCCCCTGTGCCCTACAACCAATGTCAAATAATTAACAACTTAGAACCTTTCCAGGACCATAGACTTCTTTGAAATATGCTTTGAAATGCACCATGTTTGAGTAATGGCAGAGGTGAGAGCCACTGAAGGTTGAATATCTCATGGCTTTTTGGACCTCTGGGAAACTCCCTTGGAAAATCTGCCTTGTTTGCAACTTGAGCTCTGAACTGCAGGGCCATGGCTTCAGCAACAGCTGATAAAGCTGAGAGGTAAGTATGAGGACAAGCCCAGATCCATTTAAGGACTAAGTTTGAAGCTGTGGCCTTGAAAATGTCCATCAGCTTCTGCCTCAGCAGGAGGCACCTGATGTGAACCATTCACAGGGTTCGAGGAGTTGGGCTGCACCATGAGTGGGAGCCACTGTGGCTTCTGTTTGCACGTGGTCCAGGGATCTCTGTGCTGACCCTAATGTTTCCTCTGTATTTTATCCAGAGGCTGTTGCATGTAAAACAGAGGCACTGCTGAGATCTGGGAGTCCATCTCTCTTTGTCTCACTTGACTGTCCAAAGCATTGGGAAACAAAGAAGGAAGCACAAGTACTGGGATCAAGCTGGTTGCAAAAGTGCCTGTGAATCAAGACGAAGATTTGCCAGGAGAGTGAGAGAGGGGGTGGAGAGCTCTTCTTGGATCAGGGGAGTGGTGGGTGACTGCTTCAGTTGGCCCTTACCTGCTCTTCTAAGGTGCCTGTGTTGGACACCAGCAGGTGAACAGGCTGCATTGTAACAATAAGTGGGCTAAAACTGTTTCGTTTACATTTTGTTCTCCTTTTTGTAAGTACTCTTGAAAATGCATTAGTGTCACTGTGGGGTGGTAGGGAGGCTGACATGACTGCCATGGTCATAAGCCAGAGCTCTGTGTGACCTCCCAGGAGGTGCTATCACTGTGTGGGGGTGCAAGGCGAAGGGGAGAGCACCCAAGGCAGAGCGTCAGTGGCAAAGCAAAAGCATCACTGAATTCAGAACCAGGGTCACACTCAGCCTGCTAATTTGAAGGCAGAATGGTAGCTGGTTGCACGCAGGGTGTTTACAGGCACTTCAGGGTGTTTGCAGAACCCTTTGCTTGCCCAAGACAAAGAGCTACTCTGCTGAGTGCAAAAGCAGCAACTGTGTTTGCAAATGGTTACCTTGGCATTTGGGTGGTATAAGCCTGTAAGAGACTCTGTGCACATTTAAAATGAGGCATTGACAGGTAGCATGACTTGAATCACCTCTTTTTTTAAGGTGAAAACCCAGTGGAAATCTTTCCTAAGAAGGAAATATCCAAAATGCTTCTGCTGAAACCCTTTCCTCCTCCATCATCCGGTTGGAAGGACAGGCTGTACTTCTGCAGATATCAGTGCTGAGGCAGTGATTCCTTTATCTTTTACACGACTTTATTGCCATAGTTCAGCTGTGAAGAGGACAGTGGAGAGGGAGCAGTAAGGAAAAGAACTGGACTTCTAAAATAGGGACACCTGACCATACAAAGCCTGGCACATTAGAAAAGGGAACATGAAACCACAGCACTTTAAAAAGCAAGGGGTGAGAAAGGTAGTGGTTTGAGAAAAAAACACATTTGAGTGTTTCTTGTTTTTGAGGAATGACAAACTGATTCTCCTGCCAGCTCCAGCCAGAGCTCCCTTGGTCTTTTACGACAAGCTTTACCTTCACTAACTGAACTGTGTTGTTTCTGTCTTGTAGATGGACAGACACAGAGCCTCGTGGGCCTTCCCTGATGTTGGTCCTGGTGACTGAATGGAAATCATGGGATCAATGAGACTCACAAGTTTGCCAACCTGAACAGGAGTATGACTGAAGCCCAAGGAGGGTGCCCACACGGGCTTCAGCCCTCTGTGCAGCACGATGTGGTCAGTGCATGGATGCCTGTGGCTGGCAACTTCAGTGGGAGGTACCTCTCTGTGCCGTTTTGGGGATGACTGAGCACATTATTAACACCGAACTTGTCTAAACATAGATGGCGCAACAGTTTCACTAATCATTAAACTGTTAATTTTAAACCTGTGGCTCTACAGGCTGCTCTCCTCACACTGTCTGTTTGAGTAGGCACAGCCACCCTGGTTTGAAAATGGTGGCAAGCAGCTGGGGAGTAAGGTCATCTCTAAATCCACAGCAGCTCCAACCAAAACAGCGCGTCTGACCGTGCCTTGAAACAGGAGGCTCTGCCTGACCACAAGCCCGTTGGTCTGTCCTGCACCTGCAGATGCAGAAGTGAAATCACTCTTTAAAATCCATTCAGAGGTTGCCAGAGCCCTCAAACTTTTCATACCTTACGGCAATTAAGGGATTTTACCTTCATAATCACGCTCTGATGGGGAAAGCGTGCATTTTCCTTCCACCAACTGTAAACAGATCTACAGGATTAATTAAGTGATTGGAGTAAGGTCATGCAGGAAGCTGTGGTTGAACTGGAAATTTTGGTGTGGACCTGTGAGCCCTGGTCTGGCTCCCTCGTCATTGGCCAACTGCCTGCCTGAAGGAGTCAAAGGCAAATTTGCATCTTCTGAGTGCGTATGGTATTACTGAGATTGGGGATTTGCACTGCTGTCTCAAGTTCCTGATTTCTATTATTAGGTCTATTATGTATTTCTGTGTGTTGAGTTTGCCATAATGAGAGATAATAAAAGATATAAAGAGATAATGTGTTATCCCCAGACACTATTTCAATGTGACAGTGAGGGTATAAAAGCTGTGCTTAAACTAGACTATTATTTTAATACATCTACTTGCCAAGCTCTAAAATTCAGAAAGAGCTGGTTAGAGTATATATATATGCATCGAGTTTCACTGTAAATGAATTGGTAGAAAGCTGGGTAGGAGCATGGCTGAATGAACAGGGAGATAAATACTGTTGGATAACTTAATTTTTATTTCCTTCCATTTGATGGATGTGTATTCCTTTAGATGTGTGTCAACAGCGAGTATTTCACAATGCAATTTTTTACTGGTGCGTGTGCAGATCTTTCTCCTTTGATAGCATGACACCAGAGGTATGCTTGCCCTGTAAAGTTTATTTTGAGAGAGTCTTATCTGAATGAAGAAGAGTATGCCACAAGCTCTCACTTGTATGGGCAGAAAACTGAATTCTGCTGGGGTGGGGCATGCCAGGAAGAAACGGCAGTGCGTGTTGATAGCTCATCACACTGGTGTTTATCTGAAGGGCATTCATTCTGCAAGTCACACCTCTTCCCCTAAGAAAAAAGAGGTATTTCCTCTATAGTACAGTTTAACTCTTAAGATTCCCCTCCACAGTTTTTCTAGAAAATATCCAGGAAAATTTGCCTGTCTTATCTTTAGGATGGACCCCTGTGAAAGGCACAAAATGATCACAGATGTGGACACAGCAGATGAGTGGCTACGAGGCACCGAAAGAGCAGCGTAGCTGTTGCTGAGGGCATTCGAGGGCAGATGGCGAGTCTGCTGTGAAGAGGCAGACAGACTCTGCAGAGGTTAACCAGGTGTCAGCACACATCATTTGGTTACACACCAGACATCCCTTCTGCCCTGCTTCCAAACCATGCAAAAGCAGAATGGACAGTGTAACAGGTTTGCTGTGTTACCTTCAGTAGCAGTTTTCTTCTTTTGAAGTTTCTGATTTTATTACTGTGGCTTCTGACCTATTTTAGAATTTTTGGCTTTTCACAGCTAGTTAAAATATTTTGCAAAAAAGTGTGCACAATGAATCCCAAGGGAAAAGCAAGACCCATCTCAAACAAACTTTGCTGAAGAGGAGGTTGGATTTCAAGTAATAACCCATATATAATGGAGAAGATTTGCTTAAAGGGTTGCCAAGGATAAGTCATTTCAGGAAGGAGAAAGGCTCACTAGGTAGCAGAATGAATAGAGAAGGAGATCTGTGAATATGGGAAGAAAAGGAAATGGCCATGAAATGAAGCTGAAGGGAGAAAGAGAACACAATAATCGGAAAACAGGCCACCAATTGTAATGGAGAACTGGGTAAACAGTATTAAAACAAAAAAAACCCCACTCACATTTGTGCATATAGTTAAGGAAATTTGCCTAACTGTTTTTGCCATCCATCTGTATGCGCCTGTCATGACCGTTAGGTCAACTGAACCGTACTATATCATAGTGGCTCAAAGAATGATTATTTCAAAGCTGCAGGTACAAATATTTGCAAAAGCAAATGGAAAATCACGCCGTGTTAATATTAGCACTGAAATGACTTGCCTTGTCCTCCAGTCAGGAAATGGAAACAATGGCACACAACTTTATGTGACTAACAAAACTTAATTGCCAATAACAAATACTCCCAGGGAACTGTTTAAGAACAATTGATGGATACTAACTGAGAGATTGTATCACCTTGAATCACAAAAGTGTGTATGGAAATAGATGTGTGGTTGCTTATTCCAAAATTAGAAAATCATAGTATCACTGGACAAGCTGTTAGGCATAAACATGTAAGCATCTTCAGTTAGAGGGGAGTGGGCTTAATGGTGATGTGGAGGGAAGAAGAACCAGAATCTGAAGCACAGTGTGAAGGCAAAATGTTTGTTGGGAGAGGAATCAAGGGAATTTGGAAATCTGATAAGAAAACTGGCAGCAGAGTTTTGGCCATGCTCTTGATAACCATAGAAGTGCTCAGAAATTCAATAGCTTTTCACTTCGCCATTATTAGTGTCAGGCTGGCTGGCCTGCCCCTTCCTCCCTGATGGATGAACTTTTTATGATGTTTACTCTTTTCCAGCTCTGCTGCATCACTGCATCATTTTCTCTGCCTCCTCAGATGATGGGCAACTAAAGATAGTATCTCTTTCTTACGCAGTTCCTTGACAGCTGGCAGTAAATGACCCATGTCCCTGCAGATATATTTTTGGTTCAGTTATTCCATCATCTGTGTTTTACTAATCCTAACTCTTATTATCTCCCAGGCTCCTGATCCCTTCACCTGTGCAGTGACTGTAACTGCCCAGGGTTTCCCTCATCCTCATCTTTTACCATGACCTGAACTTTTACAGGGATCTTGTGTTTTTTTTATCCTCCCTCACTCCATTTCTTTAAATTCTGTGTATTTATTTCCATTGATTTCTAAAGCCTTTGAAAAACTCCTCTTTGTAATCTGCCCCACAGCACTTCTTGCCAGCCATGCTTTGGAGGTGGTGGAGAGAAATCCTGCTCCTAGGGTGTTTTTTGGATTGGTTCCTCACAAACCCTTCAAGGACACCTGGTAAGCATAGCCAAAATGGTGCTATTTATTGGTGATGAGTGCATACCAGAAAAACATGTGCGATACCTCCTGCTGGTGGCAGAAAGAAAAGAAAACCACTTTGATGAAGTATTAAAAGATTGTTTTGCTTTTACAGATTCCTCAGAAAATACAGCCAGAAACTAAAATACCACTCTGTATACAATGGCAGTATTGATGCTGTTTTACTTCAGGCATGTAATGTAGGCACTTTGGATCACACCCCCCGTCTTTCTTGGTCTCTTTCTTGACTATATAGGGAATTTGGTCAGCTAACTTTGGTCTTGAATCACACCCACAGCAGATGACTAACACTGCCCTAAACAGAGATTTGTAGTATAAACCTTCATCATTTCCACTGAATGGATCTAGTGCTTTTCTCTTGGCAGCCATGGTGCCAGCGGTACCCGGAGGCGTAGTGCAGGTGACCTTGGCCAGGCGGGTGGCTCCCACCCATCCCTACCACTGCAGAAGAAAAGGGACAGGCTGATGCCCTCCCCTGGGCCACCTTAGCTACTATTTATCCAAGGTTTTTTCTAATGTCCACCTCATAGTTCCCATTTTCCTTGCATCCAGATCTTTGTCTTTTGCTTATTTGTCCAGTTTTCTATAGCAAGCTTAATGCTTGTGGAGTCACATCCTTGGAGGGGGAAACCTCCTCTCTTCAGCTTCCACAGGATGGGCAGAGCCCTGCCTGAGCACTCGCCACCCCTTCTCAAGCCCCAACACACTTTCTAGAGAAGAACCAGATGCAAAAAGGGTTTCTGAATGGATGGCACAATTGATGTGCCTGTTCAGAAGCTGCCTGGCTGCTGACGATACCAGCGGGGAGGTATTTGGGGGGCTGCTGGGAGCACAGCCGAAGTGAGGTGCCCATTCAGCAAAGATCACCGAGCAGCTGTCCGCCAAGGGTGTCTCCCAGCCACTTCTGTCCCACTTCCCTGGCTGATCGCTTTTCCAGCAGTGTTGTCACACCTTTCTATTCTCCTTTCTCCCAGCCGGATATGTTTTCAAGCTCTTTGTGGCAAGGATGTAATTATTTAAATTGCTCTCTGTAGTTACAAGCAGACTATAAAACTAATAACTTGAAACAGTGCCCTAGTGTAGAGAACATGACCTGGAATCCAAAACGCTAAACTCCAGTGCAGGTAAATTTGTAGCTGGTGTAGATATGTTGCCAAATTTCTGCTGAACTACCGAATGCCTGAAATGTCCTGAGGAACTTTCTAATGCTTTTAGGTCCATCATCCTCTTTCTGCCTTTGTTTTAATGGACAGGGCTGTGACAATGCTGCAGCAACGTGTCCAAAACTTGGGTCTGACCCAGGAGTGGGTACAGGGGGGTCATGTGAGGAAGAGCATGATTGTTGCTCATTAGACACTTAAAAAAAAAAAGTCCCTGGAACATACATCCAAACCAAGCTTTTGAATTGGAAATAAACTCATTAGTTTGTTGAGTAAAAATTCATGAGAAATATCCCTAGAAAGTCATTGAAGTGTGGCCTATTCAGACTTTCCAGCTGTAAACCACTTGGAGTTCAGAGCCTGACAGGACTGGAGAACCTTGGCGGTGGTGCTGTAGAGGGGCCGTGGTGCTGCTGGATGGCACACCTTGCACCAACCAGGCTCTGCTCACCTGAGCCAGCCCAGCGGCGAGGGAGTCTGCCAGAAGTACAGTCCTTAGTCTTCTGCCAGCTTATATAAATGATGACCCTGACAGAGAAAGAATAAAGTTGTCCTTTTTCCTCTGTCTACAAGCCTTTAGGGAAGGTCAGAGGTGTTCCCTTCACAGCTGTTGAGGCTGTGCTTCCCTTTGATGGCTGCCCTGGTTATCAGCACAGCTCTGCCGAGTGGCTGGCGGTACTCGGAGTTTAGTGTTTGAGGCTCCAGTGTTCAGATCACAGAACTCAGATGTAAATGTGTGTGTGTAAGAATAGGTGGGACAGCAACAGTGGCTTTCTTCTTATTTCATTGAGTCACTTGGTACCTGATCCTTACAGCACTGAAAATTAAAGATTCAAATGAGCAGACAATGCAACATGCAAAACCACATCTATTCTGTGTAATGGCAATCAAAGACCTGGCTTTTTCAACTTAAATTCCACATAATTAGTTCCAGGGCTGGAGGAGCACAGGACTGGAGAAGGGGAGGTTATAAATCCCCCCTCCTGCCCCCATTGCTCAACCTCACTGTCCGCGCCTGCGTGTCCGCTAAACCACCCATGAGCTCTGGAAAGTGCTCTTGCATTCTTCACACTCGCCTTTTTAAAAAGCTGAGCTCCAGCACTTACAGTCCAGCCAGCTCTGGACTGGGCTGCTCTCAAGAGCTGGGTGTTTCCATATCATGTGTCATGGGTATGAAAAAGCAACCCTAACCCAAGTCCCCAGCAGGAAAAGTTTCTTACTCATGCTCTACTCAGATGATACTCTGCCCCAGCAGCCAAGCTGACGGAGAGCAAACACCTCTGCCAGCCATAGGGATGGGCTCCAGGTGTAAGAAAGTCGGTAGGCTGTGTGCAAACGCAGTGCTCTTGCAAGGGAAAGGAGACTCAGGAGCTACCTGGTGTGCCTGGGGAGGCTTAGCCATATGGTCCGAGACAAGCTGCTTTCACTTTGTTTCAGTCTTCTCACTTGAGAAGAGAGAATAATATTTGCTCGCCAAGCTCACTGGGGTGTTGGGAGATGGCAATGAATGTCTGCACAGTGCTGCAAACATAGAAGGTGTTATAAAAATGTGAAGCCTTTAGGTGCTAAACAGTATATTTGAACATTGCAGGAAAGGGAAATACGGCGCTGAGACGGTTGTGGGGTGAGCAAGACAGGTTTATTGCAGGCAGGAATGTTTAAGCTCGCAAATACAGGGGGTGCCAAAATGCATTTATTAAGAGGTGATGGGCTGCATGCACTCCATAAAGTATGTCCCTGCTGACCAGTGGCACCAGGCAGCAGACCCAGAGAGGTGAATGTTTAACCTGCACAGGCTGCCATGTCCATAACCTGGCCAGCACGGTGATCTGAGGCACTGAATGTTTGGGAGGATGCAGGGTAGAGGTGAAGGAGCGCGGAAAGGAGGCTGATGTTTTCTGCAAGTCACCAGAGCAGTAAAAGCAGGTGCTATGAGCCCTTGCCTGCAGATACTTGTCAATGCCATTATTAGGTGTATGTGAGAAGCACTTGTGTTCCTGCAAAGGTGATGAGTGCTGGAAGTCCCACCACTTCATCACTCAATGCTGTTCCTTGTCCTGCATTACCCTGGCAGAGCTGCCTCTGTGGGGTTCAGGTACCAGTGCACTCACAGCCCAAAGCAGCAGAATTTCACCCAGGGTATTTCCCAGGATGCCCAGGTTGGACATGGCCATGGGCATGTTCTTCTCCCATGAGGGGTAATGTGGTGTTGACAGTGACTTCCCGGGATGGATGGTGCTTGTTGCAGGGAGTACAACGGCAGTTCGTTGATGTGTTCATGCCTTCTCCCCAGCCACCACAGCTCTTTTAAAAGGGCAGAAAATACTTTTTGAGGAGGGGAGATGTGGTTATGCTTTATTGCATCAAGAGATGCTAAGTCAGATGTTCAAAGGGAGAAGGAGAAAGTCTGAGTTCATGTTTTTACAGAGCCGTTAGCCCTGGGTCGGTTCGTTAGCAGAAGGGCTTTTCCTCAGCAGGGCTTGGCAGGGCAGCTTCCCCATAGCAACTGACACAAACAAACCCCAGGGCTGCAGAGAAGTGATGACTGAAGGGAAAGCATAAGGGAGCAGCCAAACTATTTTTATATTTCCGAACTATGCAGCAGCTATTTTTTACTTTTGCATGTTAAATTCTCATTGTGGTGCATTTGCTTGCTGGGTGATATCCCCTCGCTTTCCTCTGCTTTCTCGCAGCTGAGGTCCCACCTATTTGACTGAAGAACATTACGCTTTTTGGGTGAATGCCTGTCTCTACACACATGCATAATGTTGGTTTCCCTGCTGTGCATATTAATTAATAGTTGAAGTGTGTACTATTTGTATTGTGCCTCAGCATCCACCAGGTGCCTCCTGGCAGAAATGGGACATGCACTGACTTGAGTGTGGGCACCCTTCCTAGGTTACTACAACCCTCCGAGGGCTGAGGACAGCCTGCCAGTACGCAGGTTGCAGGGCATCCCACATGGCGCTGAGCAACCAGGTGCCATCTTGGACGTCTCTGGTCCTTATGCCCCTTGGAAGCCTTCTCCCCACGACCAAGCTTGGGTGCAGGCAGTGAGGGTGGCAGAGGGGACGAAGGAAGGCCATTGCCCTGCCATCATCCGAGCTGCATTGGCCAGAGGATGCTCAGCATCTGAGCTGGCTTATCCAGGGTACAAGGCTTGCTATTAACCCTAATAGCAGTTGCAATAGCAATTAGGTATAATAGCCCTGATCAATGAGACATTGACACTGAAAGCTGAGAAGACCAAGCCCATAGACTCAAGTGAGGGCACCAAATGGGCTGTGGCCAGTTTGGAGAGGTAAAGGTGTGAGCTGGCAGCCATGAGCTTGTGCACCTGAAATGCCAGTGGCAAGACCAGTGCTCAAGGACCCCAGGACTTCATGTCAGCAGGCAGGCACTGGAGAGCACCTCAGCAAACCGCACGGTGAAACAGGTCTTCAGGGATGAAGGGCAATGATGGCCTGAGTTATGAGTAGGAAGAGCTGAGTAGGAAACCTCTCTCCTCTCCACATGACTCCTGGAGGTGAGGGAAATGCTTTCTTTGAGATACGAAGACCCTCTGGATGCTTTTTATGAAATGTGAGAAAGGAGGATATCAGTCTCCTTTTCACAGCCAGTTTGGGGACAGAAGTTGGACCAGGCACCCAAGGCTGAGGGCTCCCACCTAGTGGTGGGATTTGACTCACCTACCTTTACATGTCTACGCTATGGCTGTCTCCATCAGTACATCACCCAGGGCTCCCTTTACTGTCAATGGGAGAAATGGATGTGTTTTGGGCATGAGTCAACTGGCCTATTTTTGCTTTCTGTTTTAGAGTAAGATGAGTTGCTCTGGATTTTCCTCTTCCTTTCTGCTGGCTGTAAAGGGACAGTTAGCTCTGATGAACTTGATGCCTCCAGTAGGTCAGAAGAATCTCCATCCCAAGTTAGTTACTGAGCATCAGCTGCCATTGTGCCCTCCCCCAGCCTGGGCAAAAGGAAGGTAATTTCAGTTAGCTTTATTCATACTGCAGGAAAGCATGTAGAGATCCCTGAGTTATGGTAACTTATTTTTTATTTCAGTGTGAAGAGAGGAGAAGTTCAGTGGCTCAGAAAACAAAGGCCAGCTGTGAGGAAAACAATGCTGCCGTGCTTCCTCCTATTAATCTGATTCTTCTGTTAAAAGATTCTTCAACTATTTTGGTGGAATGAGTTTCACAGTAAATCACAAAAACACAAAGGAAAGTGAAGGGATTTACTTAAGAGGTAGCTATATTTTTTTCTGCTTTCAATTGCTTTTAATTTTCCACTAGCTTTAAACATCAGGCTGAAAGTCATAGCTATGGTACAAATAAATGAGGATGGTATCCACGCTTACGTGCTCTGCAGCTGTAGTTTCCCATCCGGTAAGCTTGGGTTAGGACGCCACTGTGTCATGCAGCGTGCAGACGGTTCCTATCCTAATTCATCACAGAAGTAGTAGCAGTTGCTGGTGGTCATCATATGTTTGATATTTTTCTCCTGGAAATGCTGAGAGGATGAACAGCTTGCTTCAATAAGCAGCCATTAGGGCTAGACGTGGAGCCCTGACCTGGAAAGGAGCCTTCACTGGGTGGTAATTTATAGCCAAGTTTGTACAATCATTGCTGGTGTGACGGACGTCATACCAGCTCCTGCTACAATCATCTTGCAGAAATCTTTCTTCTTACTGGAAATTTTTTGTTTATGCAGATGCTAATCAAACAAGTACATCTCTTGGGGGTTATAACATGCTTGGAGGTCAAGTTTCAGCATGCAGTACGTTACATGCTAGCTAGGTAACTGAACGAATGAATCAACAGAAAAATTAATGAGATTTCAAACGAGGAGACAAGTCAGAGCCACTTCTTTACACCTATATGCAAATTTGGCTTAAAAACCCCCTGCTATGTACTTGCCAGGGGTTATACCTGCTTACTCAGTGCTGGTTAAGCAATCCGGTAAAGTACTGTGCGTTCCTGCCTGCCATGGCAGAGACATATCGGCTGAGACATCCAGAGTGTCTGCAGCCCGGTGTTGTTTGGAGGAAAGGCTCATTTCTATTTGGGTGGGTATGTGTAGGAAATAGAAGAACAATAGCACCATTCTTCATGTGTCTGATAAATCGGACCTTTGTTCTCCCCTTGATGTGCTGGAGGAAAGTCATTGCAAGTGCCATTGTTTTCCCAGAGTGTTTTTGAAGGGCTTTAGTGTGTTTCTTTCCTCTGCTTAATTCCAAGTGGATTTACTTGGTTTTGGAATATTTCAGATGCAAATATTCAAAGAGAAAGCTAAGATACTAATTGTGTTTAGCTGCTTGTGTTGTGAACCACCTCTGGAAGATTTCTAGGCTCATTTGTTTGCATAGTAACATGTATCTGAAAATGATTTGTTAATTAATTCAGCCTAGTGAGTCTATAAAGAGGTTGAGGCAGTTGGATGTGGAAAACCATCCCTTTATGCCTATTAGCCTTTGCCCCGTAGGCCAGGCTGGGGCAGACCGCCTGCCTGCTCTCTCCTTGGCACAGTTCAGATGACCAGCACCATTCAAGCCAGCTATAATTAAGCAGTTCCTAATTTCAACAGAAGAATACCACAGAAGTGAAAAGGGTGGTCCTGCTGGAAAGCTCACATTCATGCTAATATTGTTGAAGTGATTTTTTTTTTTCCTTATATGTGCTGTACATCCATTACACATCCTAAAGCAATTATAGGAGAAAGAAGCCATAAAAGGGGCTGTGTGCCCAAAACCTCACCTATGTTAGGGAATCTAAGAAAAGCCATTTCCTCTTTCCACAAACCATCTTTCTTTGAAGGAAGCCATGTGTGGAATAAAAGGTTTTTTTTCAGTGCCACTGCATAGTATTTAAGGAAAGTATTAATAAGACAGGTCTCTTTCACAGGCCAGCTGAAGGACTATTCAAGAAAGGTCTGCCCTCCGCCCTTCCCACACCGTGGTATTTCAGGGAAAGGCGAGGTGTTGTTTCCCTGGCACACAAAAGCCATGTGTGCAGAGGATCACAAAGGATGAGACAACTTTGTACCTCTGGCAATGTTCCTGTTGGCACTGTCACTGCAGTGCACTCTTGCTTTCCTAGCTAGTCTCACCTGGGGCAAATTTCTCTTCATTTCAGTGGCAAGAAGACAGAGGTGTGTTTCAGAGGGAGAAAAGCAGCAAGGACAAAGTTACTGTTCTGTGGAACATTGGAATGAGTAGGAAAGACTGGTTTAATATCTGGAAAGCATTAGATCCCTTCATCTGTTTGTCCACATAAGCGCTGACTCTCAGCATAATATAGAAATGTTTTTTTTGTGAAAAATCAACAGGATTGGCACAGTGGTGGTTGCATGTGACGTTGATGGGTAACAGCGAAAAAACAACAACAAAAGAAAGGTCTGAACTAAATCTTTTGGAAAAGTGTGTCTTTAAGCTTGGAACTTGGAGTCATGAACATGTGCAGGCATGCTGGGATGTGATGTAAGGCGTGATATGAAAATACACCTAAGGTATTCCCCGGGAGTTTGTTAATTGTTTATTGTTCTCAGCTATGATCTCGAGCAACAAGATGTGTGGCGATAAGGAAAGGCTTGCTTCCAAGAGAGCTGAATGAAGAGCGTGAATAAAAATGTGTTTCAAGAAGTTATTGACGTATCCATTCAAAAGCTGCAGCTCTGGGAGTGCCAAAAGGTTGGCAAGCTGCTAGCCTAACGAGAGAGCTGGGCTGGAGGCTGTTGTATGGGTGTAGGAAAGTCTTCTGAGATGACGAGTCAGAACTGGACTCAGACAGCCTGGGGTGAAAGAAAGGATGTGTTGGGGGAGGGAAAGAAAAATGAAACCTGTGACTGGAGATGACTAGAAGGTGAAACAGCTTGCATGGGAGTAGTAGATAGGTAACAGGAGGTGTATTTCCAGGGTAGGACTGGGAATGGGACTTAAGTGGATATGAGAGTCGTGTGGCTGAACTAGTTGTGCAGAAACAGCCCTTGGGTAGGGTCAGTGCAAAACAGACCAGCTGGCCTCTCACCACTGAACTTCTTCAAGGCTTCAGAGGGGCAGGGGCAAGGCATGCTGTGATGCAGGGAAGCAGAGCCATGTGCAGAAAATATGATAGAAAAGAGGAGCCCATGAGGCGGGCAGTGCTCAGATGGAGATGCTCTGGCTACTTCTCATTCCTGCTTTACTAGGAAAGTGAAAAAATATGAGCAGGGAGGCATTAGTCATACTCTTCTAGATAGTCTCCAAATACGTTGGGTTACTGGAAAATTCACTAATAGAGAGATGGGTGATGACTTATAAACAAAAAGCTTTTAGGGCAGGAAATCTCTGTTGTTAAATGATAATAATTCATGGATTTTGTGATTATATGTCTTAAATATTACGCTGTGAAAGAAAGACATGTGCCCTGAAAAGCTGTGCAATTCCCTTGTGTCAGACAGTGCTGTAGGCATCAAAAAATGAATGTTGTTGAATGAAAAATACCTTGCCCACTAAGCTTACCAGCTCGCAAACCTCAGCTTTTGTGAGTCTTGATAGGGAAAAATTTCTAAAAATCAAATGTTTCATATATTTATCAACACTGCACACCTGGAGGGGTTTGTGGAACCACAGTGACCAGACAGATGGGAAACATCTTCTGAGCTTCTTGCAGGTGTCTCAATGGGGAATGGGAAACTGGAAAACTCTGTTGTGCTCAAAATTTTCACTGGAAAAAGACAAACTGGTAGCATGCAAAATAGAAGTATCCAAAGTCTTTTACTGCTTCCAGTTCTTTTAATGGGGTTTTTTAAACACCTTGATATAGTAATATAGTTTTTTTTTCTTCAGAATAAGTGGTTTGGACATATCTTTGAAATCTCACTTTCATATTCTTTGTGCTACTTTATACTTAGAAACCTGAGTCCACGTTCTCTGACTGGAATCATTTGCAGGCAGAACACAGAGTGTAGACCTGCAAACACCTACAACTATCTTTTGAAACTTGAGAAAAAGTTGAAGCTTCAAAGCTACCCATACATCTCCATGTTTTACTACTTATGTTATTGATGGATAGCACTGAGGAAACGTGCTAGGATTGGACAAGTGATTAGAAAGGACTTGTTGAGTCACCCGGTCCGGGTATATGCTCCCTTTTCTAACTCATCAAACTCCACATTAAGAGAAGGTGGATTATTTGACCCCATGATCTCATAGGAAGCCTTTTCCAGAATCTGGTTATCCCAATGATTAAAAAATTTCATCTAATTTACAGTCTAACTATATTGATGGCTGGTGTGTATCCATCTGTTCTTATGATGAAATGGTACTGGTGCTCAAACAGGTCTTCTTCCCAAGTGTTTGTGCTCAGCACACTTATAGACAAGAGCTGGCTTTCTTTTGAGATTTTGTTCTAATTTCCCAAGACAAAGCTTTTAGCAGAGGTATTCTGGTAATACAGCCCTTTTTCTCCTGATGATCCTGATAACTTTTCTCCATCCCTATTTTGTGTCCCTTGGGAATTCCTGTGGGGAATTGGAAGCAGGAATGGTACCTGCTATTGTAAATAAGAGCTAACCAAAAGCTTGTACAGTGGCATTAGTATGACCCTTCCTGAGGTATCGCTGACAGAGATACCTCTTTGAAAGCATTTTAAGGCTGAAATTCCCTCTTCACAGCTGCATCATGTTATCATTCATAACTGCCCTTTGCTCAGGGGAAAAAGCTCTGTTGCTGCTAGCTGATAAGTTCCCAAATAAGTAGTTCCCAAATGTATGACCTCGTTGTTTGTGCTACTGGATTTCCTCCCTTTTCTGTCACTTTGGTTCACAAGGTCCTCCTGTAACATGTTCTAACCCTCTGAATTGATGTTGCTTCCCAGTTTTGTATCATCAGCAAATTTTATTAGCACGCACTGATGTTCTGAGCCAAGGTTATGAGGAAAAAAATATTGAGTAAGATCAGTCTTGGAAACAGTCCTGGGGAAGGAGCCTCTGTTGCTTTGACTCTTCTCCCCACTGGGGCTCTATCCCCTTAGACAACATTTTGCCCATCTCAACCTCCTCCTTTTCCAGGTAAACTCATACCTTGCCCTGCAGCTTTTTTGGAACCCAGAGAGGAAAGATTTATCCCAGATTTGATATCTAGAAAACCAGATATCAGATTTGACAAGAGTAATCTACCCTGTGGTTAACCTTGTCTTACATCCTGCTGCATCCACCTCCATGCCTTCAGGCGCGTGTTTGTTTTCCTCCTTTAAAACATAGGCAGAGGACTTGCTTGTGAGAAGATCAAACCAGCAGGCTCACAGCTGGAAACGTGTATTTTTTACCTGGGAGGGAGGATGGGGAACAGCCTGGGCGTCAGCTTCCTACTGCCTGCATGGCTCTGCTCTGGGTTGTGGCTGTGGTCACACAGCTGCGCGGCCACTGCCTTCCCTATGGAGGTCCACCCTGCAGCTGCATACATTGCCTTTGCCCTGTCCTTCACAAAAAACTTCAGTTGCTCCCTTTTAATCACACATCTCCATCCCTGGCTAGATGGGCATACTCAAAATATGCACTGAAACACTTGCAACCACAGTTTAAGCAGTGCTGGTGTGAAACTGTGCTCCACAGGTGGCTGTAAGCCTCACAGCTTTCCCTTCATTGCTGAAAGTCTCCTAGGAAAACTTCAGGTAAGAGCTGACTTTTTAGTTTTTAAAAACAAGCAGGAATGTGACAATTAAGATGAGTAACTAACAGTTATTTCCTAGAAGACACAGAAAGCAGATAACCACAGCTTTTTCAAGTAGCATCCTGCACAACAATTTATTTCTATATCAATATTCGTCACAAGCAATCTATCAAGAGAAGAATCTGAGGAAATTTACTACCAGAATTCTTTTGATTAAAAAAAAAAAAAAAAGCCAGACCCAACCCCAAGACCCAGTCTTCACTGTAACATGAAATAGAGACAAAAAACCACATTGCAAGTCTTCTTGTGACACATGATTTTACATTGCAGCATCTTTTACTGCAACAGTGGCACCAATCTCTTGCCAGCAGCAGTGCATCCCTCTTGATGTTCACTCCCAGTTGTTTCATGCTGCTGCAAAGACAGATTTAACCTTTTCTGGAGGTATTTTGTGGCATGCAGACATAAATAAATGGTTTGCCATTTCCTAAATTAACAGCATCACCCTGTTGCTCAGTGACAGTCTCAGGTTCCTTCTCTGTCAGAGCAGATGCAGAATAGGGTCAGCACAGATCCCAGAGCACACACAGACATGGGTGCCCTCATGGGCAGCCTGGCTGCCCCAGAAAACTCCCTGGCACACGGCAGGCTGGTGGACATCAAAGGAGGGTTTGGAGCTGATGGATCCTGCGCTTTCCCTCCTGTCTTCATAGCAGTGCCCTGGACAGTAGGAGGTCAGACAGTGTGGTTGCAGCCCTCCTTCTGAGTGAGGACATAATCTGGATGGTGGCTTTGCAAGCTTTGCATTGGACTATACCCAGGACAAACAGCCCATGGGCATCCCCAAGGTGCTGGTATGGGGATGCCAGTGCTGTGTCACTCTGTTGCATGAGCAGTATCCCCATTATCTGGGTGCATGCCCATCCCATCCTGCCAAGTTAGTGAAGTTGTGAATGGCTCTACCCTCTACAAAGAGTGAATACTGTTAATTTATGGTCAATGAGTAAAAGTTTCATTAGCGTAGCTAACAGGAGCATGGAGAAAAGTCCCTCTCTTGCTTAATGAAGTGGTAGCCATGAAAGACCATCTGAGATGCAAGTTCTACAGCTGTATATGGTACAACTGGATATCTAAGGCATAACCTGCCTTGTGTGAGGACCTATACTTAGCTATGCCAACAAACACTTTCTGGTGCAGACAAGCACTAGCTATGTCACGAAGTCCTGCGGTGGCCCAGAGCAAACGCTAACAACCGCTGGGTTCCCAGGCACACAAACTTCCTCTTCTCCCACCACCATCACCCTGAGGTGGCACCAGCCAAGCCCTGGTGACTGGGTGCTTGCACTCCTGTGTTGGGTTTGTGGATGGGGGGGCCCTTTTCGGTAGTGGGGGAAGGGGCCATCTTGTGAGAGCAACAGCTCCCCTGGCTCCAAGGCGTAGCTGGAATAGTTGTGTTTTGATTTCAGTATGGGATTTATTATGAGAAGAATGTTGCTAAGATGCTAATGTTATTAGTTGCTGCTGGCCCAAGGTCATCGTGTTTGGCTAGTTTGCAGGTGCAAAGGTCTGGGAGGGAGAAGCACAGTAAATAGTAAAACCCAAAATTGGCATTTGGATGTGCCAGTGAAATATTCCGTATCATATCACATCATGTTCAGTATATTAACCAGGGCTGACTAAGAAGCAGGAGTATTCTTTCAGGGATCACTTGGGCTCACTCTTCTGGGATTGCAGTTTCGGGACTGCGTCTGCTCCGGGATCACTGGCTGGCACAGGCTGGGCATCAGCTGGCGGGTGGTGAGCAACTGCACTGTGCATCGCTCATTTGTATATTCTGTTGTTACTGTTATTTTATTTCAATTAGTAAATTATTTTTATCTCAACCCATGAGTTTTCTTACTTTTACCCTTCCAATTTTCTCCCTTACCCCCTGGAGGGAGGGGAGTGAGAGAGCAACTGTGTTTGGCTGTCAGCCAAAGGAGTGAAACCACCACTGTGCCAAGTTGTCCTCTGCATGCGTGTGCCTGTGCACATGTGTGCTTGTGCACGTGTGCTGCTGGCTGCTCTCTGCAAGGGCAGAGGGACCTCCCGGGTAGCCACACATGCCAGGCTGGGGCGGCTGGGGCTGGGAGGGGGCACAGCTCTGTGCTGCTGGCCAGCTGAGAAACAGCAAGGCAACTTGCAGAACAAGTGGTCACTCACCCATCCTTTGCTTGTAGACCTACACCTGAACCATGCAGAGAACCCAAGTGAATGCTCACTGAATCGCACCCACCATCTTCTTTTCTTATGAGCAGTGTTCACTGAGAGATGAACAAGTCCTCAGTCAAAAGAAGTGAAGCAAAACCATTTCTTTCAGCACCCTTCACTCCTGATTGCCCAGTATTCATGTCAGGTAAGAGGGACGTAAATTGTTTAAACCTTCACATCAGGGTAAATAGAGGCAGTTAGTATTTAAGACTTGTGTAGACATAGTGCTTAGGGACATGGTTTGGTTGAGGACTTGTCAGTGTTGGCTTAATGATTGGACTTGATGATCTTAAAGGTCTTTTTCAATCAAGGCAATTCAGTGACTCTGAGTTCACCCAGAGGGAGTGCTGTTTGATATCTGATTAGGAAAAAGGACAGAGAAGTACATATAATAAAATCATCAGGCCTTGCTGGCTGTAGGGTACAAGCCCAAAATAATTTCCAAAGACTCAAATCAGTCAGGAATGAAGAGAAGTAGGAAAAGCTGCATATGTCAATGAAACAGGAATATCAATAATTACGTTTTTGGAGAGGCACAAAATAAATACTCTGTTCCTGTTACTTCTAATTTGCTGATTTTTATAAACCTGTCATAAACAAAAACATTTAGTACATATACAGTCCTTTTATTACCACTTTTGGGCTACATAAAGTAGCATTTACCTCATGCATAATGATGTAGTACCCTTTCTAAAGGAATACATCTATGTCTAAGTTTGGCATATCCCTCTCCTTTTGTCTCCATTACCAGATTATTTATGAATATGTGGTGTATTATCTAATTATGTACATGTTCTGGTAGCTGTAAGGAGTGAGAATGGCTTTATTTAGTAGTTGGTGATTAAAATTGAGTCTTTATTTGAGGAGAAAGAGGCTCCCCTTGAGCACCATTGCTAATTTTTTAAAGATGCAACTAGGAAAGGTTTAGCGCAACAAGGCAGCACCTCCTGCTAACACCAGGCATAATATTTTTAGGGCATACTGAATGTTAGATGTGCAAGTCAGCTAATGGAAACCATAGTGACTCCAAAAGCCAGGGTAAGCTACCTGTTGTGATGAAGCCCACCAGGCACAACGGTGTTGGGCAGAGGTCCCCCCGAGGATCATCAGGCGCCTTTGTTCACTGGCACGGGGGATGTAACCCCCAGGGACCCCAGCGTGTACCACGCACGGGCTCAGCTCTGCCAAGGCAGCGTATTGCTGTGGTTGGAGTCATGATACATTGATGGTGATGATATTTGCCAAAGTAAGATGACAATCTGAAAGAGGTGTCTCGAAAGACATAGTCCCCAAAATACGAAGTCCTGAAAGCAAGCAGTCTTTATCACTGCTCTCTATAGCAAGAATAACTCCCAGCTGGTGGCTGTAGCTTTCAGACATTAACCTACTATTCCCAAATCTCTGAAATGAAATCCACTGAGATGGATCAGGAACACAGATATTTCATGGTCCTCTTCCAGCTAGAGACCCTGGCCCCTGCAATTCCAAGTCCTTGGATAATGAGTGAGGATTGAGTGAGATGTGCCAGGAATTATTTATCCCGTCCTGTTTTAGGCTTGTTAACCAAGTTAGCATCAAAGGAAGCTTATAGCTATTCATTTGCAACATGGGTGAGTTGCGAGGCTTTGACTGTACACTGAGGAACTTATAATAAGAAGATACACAGTATTCGCAGCAACTTATTTTAAGAAGCGGCTCACTTCTTATCCCTGGTAACATCCTAAATCCAGGGAAAGGAGTAACGTCCTGCAAAATAAATGGTGGGATTTACAGCAGTGTTTAGAGGCATTCTTTATCTACTGATGTTCCTGAGTGCAGGTTTAAATCAAAGAGTAAAGTGCAAATCTGCTCCTAAAAAATTATCTTGCATAGTACGGGGAACATGAAGCCTTAATTTGCTTAGCATGCACATAGGTAGCCTGTACTTCAGTCAGTGCTTAAGTTAAGCATTGAGAAAATATCATAAAATATGTCATATAGCAGTAACACTGCTTACCAGTCAGACATTATATGACATAATCTGAAGATGTTGCATAAGCTGTAAAACAAGAGATAGCACCTAAGCAGTCATGAGAGGCAGCTGAAAGTCTACTAAGAAATGATAATGCATTCAGTCTGCCAAGCTTGCTAACTCTCTGTCTATCAATTTTACCCACACCTAGTACAAATTTAGTGCCTGTTCCTCACTCACCTGCTCCCTTGTTGAAAGCGGGGAAAAAAATTCCCCTACAGCACTTTCTAGCTATTTACCAGGAGCTCAGTGCAGCAGTAATGGATTGAAATGATGCCTAAATTAATCTCTTCTTGATGCACTGCAGGTGTTACCATTCCAGTCTCAAATGAAAGAAGCTCTTAGGAGTCTGTCTTTTGGTGAAGTTAAATTAGAGCTGGTGTTTCTGAAATTTCTGTGTCAAGTTTCAGAGCGCTCTGAGTAATATTTCATCAAATAGGTTATTTAAACACTTATTCACTGAAGGGCAGCAGGGGATGGATATCTCTGTTTCCCTTCTGACCCACTGCAAGTGTTTTGGCATAGGCCTTTTCACTGGGCCCACTGAACACGATCCTGTTGAATAGTGCTGCTCCACTTGTGTTGCTGAGAAACAAACAATTTGTTTTTTTGTTTCATTCTGCAGCTGAATCCCAGCATTTACCTTGCATCGCTGCTGAAGCAGAATATTCATGGGGCAACTTCATCTCTGGAAAAGCTTGATGTATTTATATGATTGATAGCTGGAATAATAAATTGAGTATATTTATGAGTTTTCAGAGCTTGGATAATTATTCTGCTGTGAAGTAGTGACCTTAGTAGGTTTCGTTATCTGGCTGAGAAACAAACAAAAAAAAACTACAGCAGAAAACAAGTCAGACTTGAACATCTGGAGGATGAGGAGTAGGAAAACAAATGAAAGGGCCTGCTGTATTCTGTGCCAGTAGGATTTGCAATCCAGAAAGAGATGCAAATGACTAAGGCTGAGTGATCTACTTTCTGTAAGCAATCAGCGTGACAGACTTAACCCCTTTTCTTGTTTGCAAATTATCCTGAAGTAAGTGCTGCTGCTTACAGATGTGTTTGCTATTTGCATACACTTTGTGAATAAACTTCTGCTTGTGGGTTAGTCATGTGCTATTCAGCATGACTATTGCTTGAGTGGTGTTGTTTGGAGGCTGTGATTCATCCGACCTGCAAGAGAGCTGTAAGGACGGCTGCATGAGCATTACTAGAAATATGTCAATGAATGGATATTCACAAATTGTGAGCATGTTTGTGAGGCTTTTCATCTCTCTGCAAACAATCTGATTTCCAAATAAAATGGTGTTTGTCCCAAAAAGTACTTCCTAATTAGTAACTTTTGGAATGGAAATGATCATGGGAAACTTCTTGAAATCAATTCCATCTGTCTGTATATCTCTAGTAATCTGTCTTACATCGAGCAAAGTGGCAAATGGCCAGCCAAGGGCAAAAAGGTCTATATGACAATGGGTGCAACCTCGTCATATGCTCATACGGTTCTGTGTGTTGGCCCCCTGAGACAAGTTCTTGTGCTCCAGTCATAAGGTGCTTCCCTGTGGGATCCATTATTTTTTCTTATTGCTGCAGACAGTTCTGACATGGTCTTGGTCTGTGGGATCTCTGCCCCCGGGGTTTTCTGCCTTGCTGTGTTCCTGGTGTGGGGGGCAGAGGCTGTAGCATTGCCAGGTTTGCAGACCTGCGGGGCTGGGTGGCCTTGGTGCAGGCTGCAAGAGCAGTCTAGATGTGGAAAGTTTTGAGTCATATGGTATCAGATCTGTTCACAGGTGCTTCAGTATGAGAGCACTGGATATCCTAACTGCTTCAAGTCAAGCTATCATTTGCTCTGCACTGGGAAAAGGCCCAGTGTCCACATATTGTGTCCTCAGAAAAGAACCCAACTCCCTAAAGAACCCCAACCACAAGGTGAAATGAGAGCCAGTTGACAGGCCCAGATCAATTTCCTGGTGAGTACAGAGCTGAAGCTTTTGCTATCTGAGTGCAAAATAGTGACAAAATGACATGTTGCTTCTCCTCTCTTGGTCTACCTGAGGGGTGACCCCTTTCTCCTGACAGAAGACCTCTGGCCTGGCAAGGCAGCAGTTGGGGAAACTGTGGGGTGTGGGTGCCCTGTGTGTCTGCTGTCCCCATAGTGGGGTGGGGAATGTGTGCAGGGCTGATTTCCCCAGCGTGGGAGCAAGTTCACACAGATGATGCTATGCAAAAAGGTTCTGCTGGTTTGGGTGAGAGGTACCAATGTCAAAGGTGACCCCTGGGCTGGAGCAGCGCTGAGCAGCCACTGCTGCCAGGACCAGGTCCCTGCTGCACCTCGCAAGTGTGAAGGTAGATGCAGTTCCTGTTCCTCAGGAGTTTTCAGTCTGATTGGAGACGTGTTGTAACCAGGGCTCTCAGGCCATTTACAAGTTTAATAATCATTTAAAAAATATACTTTATATCAAAGGCAAACTGTGTGTGCTCCCCAGGTTCCTCCCTCCCCTTAGCATAACTTTCATTAAGAAAACATAATCCTTTCTGCTTGAGGGGGTCTTTTTGGGGCAAAGGGAGGAGGGAAAAAGAAGCTGATGAAGATCCTTTCTTCTTTAGTTTTAAAGCATGAGAAGGCAAGAGAACAAAACACATGGTAGGGGATTTGTCCTAGCCCCAGCAGTCCCCTTATCTTTCTTTTTCTGCTGACTTCCTGCTCTGAATGCTTTGGCAGCTTGTAGGACAGCGTCTAAACTTTGCAAACATGAAGGAATTCAAATGGAGCTCTGGACGTCATCGCATTTTCCAAGTTGGTCATAAATCACGGTTTGTTATGGTTATTCTCTTGTGAGGCAGAATATGTGTAAGGAGATAAGAGCCTGGAGGAAGGAGAGGCAGAGGGTATCTCAGAAGAAAAGAAACATCAGTAGGAAAGACCTAAGAAGAAATGTTTTGACAGTCTTGATTGAGCTGAAGAGCCACTGAGGAACTGGTGTGAGTTCTCATTGTTGCGGGGACATAGCCCCACCTAATTTTAAGTTTGCTTTGGAGCTGGAAGAGAGCTCTTTCCCTTGCCATTCAGATTTTGTGTCACTGAAAGTGGGATTTTCCCGATGAGGCAGTTTTTTCCAACCACAGCAATATGGTGATTCATCAGCCAGATCCTCAGATGCTATAAATAGACATAGCCTCCACCAGCTTCAGTGGTCTTGCGCTGACTTACATCAGCACAAGCGACTTGGGATGGAAAGTTCCTATCAGTTTGCCCAGTCTCTATCCCAGCTGCTGCCAGCTGGTCTCTTACCACACATCAGCCCTGGCTAGAATTAGGAAGAGTTAGAGAGCTACGCCAAGGAAACTGGAAAACTTGCTTTCTCTTAGTGAACAGAAAGCATAGGTTAGTTACCTCTCAGGAAGCTTTCTCTTATATCCATCATAATTTTTCTCTTGCTTTGCTCTTAGTTTGACCCCATTTTTCTTGATTGTTGGTTCTGTTTGGACATTTGAGGTGTAGAATGTTCTGCTGGTCTTCCACAACAAAACTGGGCATGCAGGGGTCCTGCTGGGGAGTTGCTTCAGAGATCTGAACCCTGGATTTAATGCTTTTAAATATTAATCTCTTTAACTGGGGAGGTGGCTGCTTGGCTGGTGGGAGGTTAACCTGAGGAACAGCTCTAGACAAGGAGGTAATTATATTTATTCCTTGGCTGCATGATGTGGAATGCAGATGAGGGTTAAGTGGCTGTAATTACCTATGCAGTGTGCAACGTGTCACTCCTATTTTACAACAACAGGCACAAAGTCGGCTGAGCCTGGACCTGTTGCTTGGGCTGTCCTTGGGTTTCCAAGCAGCTTCCACCCTGCTACATTTCTCTTCTTGGCCAGCATATTTCATAAGAATAACACCCAATTGCAGTGTTAAATGGTGTTTAGAGGTGTTTTTACTTCCCCTGGTACGCTATTATTTGCTCCGTTATGATGCCACATAATGGACAAGGGTGAACCACTGGTTAGGAGATGTTTGTTATTTTCAGACGTATTCAATGAGGCATTTTTTGCATCCCTGTTTAACTTGGGCCTCTCAGGAGAGGAGATATACCTATAATTTGGCTGAACTTGTTTCTTTCTGGTGAATGATGGCTTCAGTAATCTCCCTGACTTCCAGAAATAAAATACAGTGAGATTTGTTGTCTTTATGCTGGGTTTGAAAAAAAAAAGAAAAAAGAAAAAAGAAGACTGGGGAGATCCTTGGATCACCAGCAGGAATTTGGATTTGGGGAGAGCAGGCAACCACCATCTATTCCAAGCACAGCCAGCCTGTGATTAGTATCAAGAATCCATATCAAGAATGCAGTGGTTACTTTAGATGGGGCCTCGTCAAGCAGCTCATGTGCCTTCATATACTCAGAGCTAGGAGCCCGCAGCCTCCTGCTCACCACCAGAACTGAGTGCACTGATGTGCTGCCTCCTTGCTTTGGGCTTTCTGGGCTTGACAGAGGGGCCAATGCCAAGGATGAGGCAGCCTGGTCATGCTGGAGGAGCAATCTCAGTCGGTACCCTAACGAGTGATGCACCAGAGTCTTCAGCCCCACATGGTCTCTGCTCTGCACTGGGGTTGCTTCTCCATTAAACATCTTCAGGTTGCCCCACGCTCCTCCACTACTTTTTCTCGTTTGCTTTGGTAATCTTATTTCTACCTGCCAAAACCCTGCTATGAAAACTGAGTGAACAAGGAGGCCACTTTAAAGGGGTTCAGCTGCTCTGCTGTGTGTGCTTCCTTGGCCTTCATTCTGGGTCCGCCTTGCTCAGTGAGGTTGCCTGCTCTGTGTGATGGAAATAGAGCAGTGCTCTGGGCAAGCTGAGCCAAAATGAGGATTGCAGAGCCATGAGCAGCAACCAGGCGAGTAGCAGTGACTCCCTGCAGCGATGCAAGACTGAAGCTGGCTCATGAGCAGGAAACTTTGGGAGCTGCTGCCAGAGCAGTAACAGTCATGGGGAGACAGTACATCCTCCATGGGTCCCCCAGCAGCAGAGCAGAGCCAAGAGGCTTGGGGTGCTTTGGGGAGGAGGAGGAACAGCAGATCACTAGGTCCTGCCTGCCCTCCAACTGCTGGTGAGAACATGGATAAGTGGGGTTGTAAAGGGCCTGAGAGTGGCTTTGCACAAGAGTCCTATGGCCAGGGGTACAATGCTCATGATCATCCTGGGAGTCATGGTGTAGCTCGTCTTGTTTACCAGGAGCTCAGGCAGATGACTGACTGCACAGGAGCCTCTGTCCTCTTCAACACAGCAGAGCCTGTTTCTAGAGCTTGTGTCTGTGGGATAAAGCTCAAACTAATGACCAGAATATGCCTTCAGAGTCAATAAACCAAATTAACTCAACAGTATTAAGATTTAGAAAACTCAAGATTTGAGCTGTGGATATTTTTGTTATTACTGTGTATTTTTTAATGTGTCTTGGAGCTGGCAGATCTGCTAGCATTAGTTCTCACCTCTGTCCAAGTGGTCGTATTGTTCCTTCCAAACTTTCTGGTTGCCTAAATCCCTTTATTTCAGTTGGACAGACTTCTCCTCTGGTTCTGCGCTGCTGTGCGAGGCGGCTGTGCTGTTTAAAGGCTGTCAGACCTGATTCTCATTTACACTCTGGCAACACAAACCTTCACACCCACTTGAGGGTCCTTTTCCTCTGCCGGAACATTGGAAGGAGGATTTGTCTCTGCAAAGCATGGATCCAGGAGGTGAGACCATCCCCATCGTACTGGGCTGCATGCTATGGGATTACTCTGCTCTGGAGTCAGCTTGCAGAGTGCTCTGTGATCCCGCTGGATGGAAAGCTAGGTACACAGTGTCAGCTGGGATTTATCTTTGCAGTTGCTAAAGCCATAGGCCTGCTGACTGCTCCCGTCTGCCGTGGGACTCCCACTGATGCGAGAGGTGCTCACGTGCTCTGGCTGAGGGTAGCCCCTGCTTGCAGGTTGGCAGCAGATTCTGCGCTGCTAGTTAAAGAGCTTGCTAGAAATCTTTCATGTGTGCTCTCTCTCCAGCTTTGAATAACAGTCTAATAGCACGCTAAGGGTCTGTCCCTGAGAGCGCCAAGGAGATGTATGATTGATTAATCAAAAGTTGTGTTATGTGCCAAGTGTTTCCAATGTTTGTCACGTGCCTGTGGTTCATGATGTATGCCTGCATCCAGTGTCAAATTAGTAGGTGTGTCTTATAAACAAAAAATAATAATCCTCTGAGTCAGTGTTAAAAATATTCCCTTCTGTGTGAAGTGCTCATTAATATGGAATTTTAAATGAGGGGAAGGGCTGCCTGGAGATGGTTTGTGCTCACTTGCTGCTGCTTCTGGCAGCTGTCAATGTGGCCAGTGATGGCACTTTTGATGCACCAGCTTCTGCACAAGTGTGTGCCAGAGCCACCAGCTGGGCTCCATGGCTCCTTCTGTGCCAGCTGCCCAAAGGTACTCTGGTAGGGTCACTTGTGATCTTATCAACAACAACAGTGAATAATAGATAACTTATAGGGCTGCTGCTCTTGTCTTAAGGTGGCAATGTCACTTCCTGAATGTGAGGCTGAGGGTAAATAGCTTGTTGGGGTTTTTTTTTTTGGTTGGTTTTGCCCATTTTGGTTTTTAAGTGGATCTGAAAAAAACCCCACAGCTTCATAGTAGATATATTTACCCAGAGACGTTGTCATGACACTTAGGCATAAGCCATATGACAGGCTTCAAATGCCTCTCTGCTTCTGGGGATGCTTTACTCTGAAGCCCAGATTGGCATATGTATATTTGTCCCTTCATTCTACTATTACCCTGAGGGAAGGTGTTATGTCTTTATTATGCACAGGTAAATATCTACAGCACGTCAATATCTAAGTTCAAGAAGAGTCCTTTTCATAAATCTGAAAAAGGATGCCATGCTATCAGTCCTCCAGAAAAGGATCTAGCAGATAAGAGGGCAAAAGCTTCCCTGCCAGTTTGACCAGAAGACCAGTGGAGCTGTTTAGTAGAGTTCCTGATGTGTGAGATCTGAAATGCTGGAAACATCAGTATCTGCCTTTAGGCTTTTTGTCAGCTGGAAGCCTCTGTGAGATCTCTAGTGTGGCAAGGAGGCTGCTTCTCATCTCCTCACATCTGGAGCCCATGAAATTAATGGCAAAAATAGCTTTCTTTTGCAGCTCCATCCAAAAACTGCAAGCATCAGCCCTCCACATCTCCTAATGAGGGCTGAACTGGGGGAGCATGTTTCTCTTGCAGTGCCCCGTGACAAGCCAGCTGCCTGCTTCAATCCATTTAATGATGCTCCTCATGGAGACCTCACATAGACAAAAGGAGAGATATTTGAAAATAGTGTTACTCTTGCTTATTTATCTTTCAGTAAATTCAATGTATTAAATCATTGCCCTGCTAAAAGCCTGTCTTTCTCCAAGATCACTTCACATGAGGTCAACTTCAGCAATTAAAATAGCTACTAAATCTTTGGTTGCCATTACACTTTTTAAAAAAAAAACAAAACAACAAAACATGCTAGTGTTCATTTTAGTGCTATAAACATGTTAAGTAATTGAGTATTTATCTGAACAGAATGAGAAATGTGCAATTTATTTTTAGAACTTGAGCTTTAAATAAACAGGACACTTTTAAACATAACTCCATTTTGGATAATGAGATGTTTTCATGGACATAATAGATATTTTCAGTATGTTCTCCCAAGGCTCTTATTTTAAAATGTGACATTGTACCTCTGAATTTGAATAGTATGGAATATTTGTGTATTAAGAGAGGTCAGCTCTTCTTGAGAGTAAATATTTGTATATATGTGGGTGTGTGTGATGTGTCTCATGCAAGAACTGTGTGTAACAGTATGAGTTAATTTGGTTTAATAATCGAGCTGTAAAAATCTACCAGATTAATCAAACTCATAGATTGGTTTCCTAGTATAAAAGGCATTACCTGAGTATATTTCCTTATTATTGTTAAACATTCTTTATGTAAATATATATATACACCTAAGGAAACATTAGCTGTCATGTATATGTCATTAAACTGTTGTTGTCCCATTTCTTAGCTGTGGAAAAATTTGATGCTGTTCAATGAAGGTAATAATACAACATACATAGACATCAGCATTTTCATGCAATCGTGGTACTTTCTGCTTAATATAGACTGCATGATTTACCTTCTGCACCAGTGGAAAGAGCAGCTTGTTACAGCTATGAGCAGAACCACATTATGTGTTAATCCAAGCATGAAAAGGGAGATTTCTGTAACCTGGCTAGAAAGGGATATATAACATTTCTGTTTTCCATAGGCATGGTACATTTTCAGCCATGCGTGTTTCTCTGCTGAATCATCCCTGACACACCTACACAGAGCTGTGATTTGCCTTGAATAAGTACTGATGCCCGAAATAGATCTGAGCAGACATGTGCAGCAGTGTTTGTCAAACGAGAGAAACATATTTTATGTTTCATTTTATATATAGCATGAGCTGCCAAGCTGGCCCACGTTGGAAGAGAAAAGTTTCAGTTCTTGTTTTCCAAGAACTGATATTTTTTCTTCTTGTGTTTGTCCCTTGTGAGTGAGCTGCAGAGAGGTCATGGCAAAGCTTCCCCATTCTATATGCTCTCATGCACGCGACCTGATACAGTTGAATGAAAAGGAATAAAAGGAGAAAAACAGATGTCTTAGGGTGGGGGGAAGTGCATTAAGGTATGGCATGGAGGCAGATGAGGTGACTTTATTCACACTAGACAAAAGTCAAACAAAACTGAGCCTTGGCATTTTCCACTGCATGTTCCTGTTCAGCAGGTGCTCCTGCTCCTTGGTATAAAGAGCCGTCCTGTCTTGGATTTATAGAATCACAGAATCATAGCATAGTTTGGGTTGGAAGGGACCTTTAAAGGTCATCTATTCCAACCCCCCTGCAGTGAGCAGGGACATCTTCCACTAGATCAGGTTGCTCAGAGCCCTGTCCAGCCTGACCTTGAATGTTTCCAGGGATGGGGTTTCTATCACCTCTCTGAGCAACCTGTGAGAGTCTTTTATTGTAAAAAATTTCTTCCTTAAACTCTAGTCTGAATTTAGCCTCTTTTAGTTTTAAATCATTACCCCTTGTCTTATTGCAACAGGGTCTGCTAAAAAGTTTGTCCCCATAACTTCCCATGCTGCAGGATGCCCAATAGCACCACGGTTGGGCAGTAGATCCTCACTGAATACGAGTGGCCTGGTCCACTTCCCCCTATTAAATAAGTATCTGTTACACTGAGCTTTACCTCCTGCGCACTGTGAGTGACCTTGCCCAGTTACAACTGCTGGGTAAGTGAATTTTTGTTTTTGTAAGGGCCTGTCTCCTCCCCACCCTCTTGTTAACCCACTTATGGACAAAGCTTCCCACTTGGAAATCAGCCCGTCCTATTAACCTTTGCAAGCAAGGTGATGATTTCAAATGGAGGAGTTTTTGGGAGGTGCTCCCAGGTGATTGCAGTGCCTTCTACTTAAGAGGACATCTCTCTTGGGCTGTTTACAGCCCAAAGCAGGCAGAGAGGGACAAAACCAACCTGAACACAAAGAGGGTCTAATGCCACCTGCTTTGGCCTCCTGTAGCAGTGGAAACCTAGTTTTGTTCCCAGCCAAGTGTCCTGATCTCCAGCATGGAGAGCATGCTGGTAGGAGCAGAGGACACTGCATTTATTCCACGTATGGCACTGATGGCAAACTCCTGGATTATTGATTTTTCTCACTATTCGTGGTCTCTGTTTCGAGGTGACATAGCCACATACATTCAGATCCAAGATATTCATAGCCCTTACCTCTGGTTTAGTGATGCAGTTGCACAAACAATTCCCTTTCAAACTTTCTCAGTCACAAACTGACACTCAGTCAGGTCACTCTGTAGGCTCAGTAGATCTGTGCCAAAACCCATGCCAGATCCACATTGCTCACCAGACTGGTGGTGATGGGCTCGTGTGAGTGCAGTGGAGATGGAACAGTTTTTTCCCCCCTTCTCTTTTCTTGAAGGTGACAGAGAAGCATCAGAAGTGGACTGAATCCGTGACATTACTTGTAGGTGTGTCTATCTGGTATTTGTTTATGCTGGCATCTATATACAACTGAGCAAATAAAATGAAATAATTCAGAACATATTTGACAAGACCACACACTTTTAGAACACAAGATAAACAATAGAAGATTGCATTTTTAAAGCATTTTCCTTGATAACAGATTGAAGAATTTACCAGTAATGACAGGGAATACTAGAACGGTCAACAAACTGAATTGCACTACAGTTGAACTACATGAACTGCATTCATGATGTCTGGGCTAGTTTGTTTGTTTGTTTTGGATTTTTTTTGGCAACCATCTGTTGCTTTTACAGCAGAACAAATCCAGTGGAAAATGGCCCTGGGGAAACACGGAATGGGTGTGCGTGTAAAAGTGGTGTCGGGGAAATGTGAGAATTCATTTGGTGCTTGCTTGAAGGAGGTGCACTGAACTTGAGAATGTGAACAGGCACATCTGGCAGAAATGGACCAGGAGCAGGATTATCCTACCTGATCCCAGCAACACGTTTATTGACCAAGAAGTAGAGGAAGAGCTCTAAATTCAATGGTTTCTTCTCTTTCAGGATCATCTAGCCTGTTTTCTGTCCATCTGCTAGTTTTCTTCTCATTGCAATTGCCTGCTTCATCTCCTTTGCTGTATTTCAGCAGCTCAGTCTTCCCTGTTACTTCATATCTGCCTTGATCCTAGTGCATGATGGCCCAAAACATAACTATCACTGCAATGAGACAGCAGAGAGCAAAACCTTGCTTGTGGGTGCTGTTTGAGGGAAAGGCTCTTTCCCTCAAAGTGGACGACAGGAAAGCTTCTTCAGCTGACTACACGTGCTCCGCTTGAAGCCTGACCATGCTCAGGACTTCTGCCTTGACCCCATCCTCTCCCCAAAGGACAGTGCTGCTGCGCTATTTCTTCAGCTTTGCTTGCCATAGCTGAAGCACAGGGCACCATGAATTCATTGCTTTGGTGCTGTCATCTTAGTTAGATGACGCCAAGCCATGTGAGCTCATGGGTTCAACACCTTCATCTTGCTGGAGCTGATGATAGAAAATCACTAGCTTTGTCTAAATTACAGCTTGGCCCTTGGTTAGGTGTCAGGGAGTCAGGTCACCATGTGGGTGCTGCTGCGTGACCCAGGTCAGTGGCTGCCTGCATGCTGCAAAGCTTGGCGAAGTGCTTTTGGGCTCCTTCCTTGTGGCCAGGCTCCAGTCTTGAACCTCACTGACCTAGTTATCAAGACATTTCCTCTTGATGGACACCATGTGAGCAAGCCTGGCCTCCAGACCTGACTGGGGAAAGTTCTTCACAGAACTGTGGCCAGACTTGCAAAATACCCACCCCTTACTGAAGAGCAGGTTTTATAGTGTATCAGATTGTAAGTCTACATAGTGTATAAAACTCTATAGTGTATAAGACTATTTTTGTTCATGTGTGGTTTGGGTTCGCTTCACTCTTAATTTGCTTCTTTATGGTTTCTCTGTCTTTGAGAACATCCTGTTCTAGCTCCAAGTTGTCTCAGCAGGGAAATTGGGATTTCCCAGCTCTCCTCTGCTGTCCCTGCTGGGCTTTTCAAATGATGCCCAGAGGCATCTTCCCCCCATCCCTGTGTGAGAGATGGAGGCAGCAGCCCTTCAGCCAGGTTGACGGAGCAGCAGGTAGAGCCAGGTTTTATCCAGGCCCCTTCTCACCATTGTGAGGTGCAGCACCATGCACAGGGCAGGCATGACACTATTTTTCCACCCCATGGCCATGCTCGGGTCCTACCATTGCTTTCCCTATTCCCTTTGGGTCTGGGTTGTCACCCATCACCACATGTGCTCACCTGAGCCCCAGTGCCATGGGAGAGAGTGTGGCCAAGACATTGGCTAACCCGCTGCTAGCTGAGGACAAACTGTGTTTGCCACACAGACACGGGCTGGACCATGGCACTACGTTTCAGTTTATGAGTGATTTTTCATGGGGATCCTCTGGTAGGCTTTGGCTGTGCAACAAACAGGTAATTTTACTGTGTACAGCCACGTACAAACTTATTCTACCATCTGTTTACAGAGACCATGTGTGGGAGGGAGAATTTAAATGATGGGGAATTTTAAGAGGGAAAAAAGTTTTTGAGGCTTTTAAAGCTGAGATTGCAGATAAAGAAGAGAAAGGCAACCCAAGGCTGCAGAAGATGAACAAATGTGTTGATAAATATATGGATGTGAGACCAGGAAGGTGCATGAAGAGGTCTGAGATCTTTTATTTTTATTTCTCTTCTCTTTGAAGAGAGGAAGATGATTTTGAGTTCCACTCTGCCCTCCATCCATATCACATGGGATTTCAGTATGAGTGTGCATTTCCATACTGGTATGCTTAAAACATGAAGGGCTCCATTCATTCTAGTTGCAGTGGTCTGAGAAGTTGTTTACTCCTTCATCCAAACTTACTATTCCTATAGCAGAAAAGCATACGGGCTTATGACTCATCCATTCAAGCTTATGTATTAAATAATAAGCTGGACTTTGACCTGTGGCAGCTGAGAGGCAGCACGTGTTTGCCTCTGCCAGCTCTGATACAGGGGTGCTAAGCTAGGGTGGGCTGTGGAGGGATCAGCACCTACCAGTCAGAGCCCTGTGCATCAAAGCTGGCCAGATACTCAGTAACTGGTGGGCTAAGGAGAAAGCCTCACCTTCAGTAGGAGCTGGGAAAAGCAGCTTAGCTAATTATGTAAAAGCATTGTGTTAGCATTAAAAAAGAGCAGTCAGAAATTGGGAGATCTGAAGGCATCTGACAGTGTTCACGCTGACCTGCGATTCATTTTGCATGTGAGACAGAAAGAGAAATCCACGCTAAAACTAGATGGAAAAAATGTCAGCTGCAGAGCAAGTGTGGTGAGGACCACCGCTCCACTGTCCTGGTCTAGGTTTAATTAATCAGTATTCCTGAAGAGGAGAGCTGCATCTTGATGTTTTGACCTTTTATGGCGTCTGTTGGCTAAGTCATGGCCATGCAGACGTATTTGGTTTTGGCAGATCAGCCTTCACCCACAGCAGATCCAACTGCTTACAAAGTGTTGATTTTTCAAGCTTGCATTTCTAATTTTATTTGTGGACCTTTTGCTGTGGTTTGGGTGTTTCCCATAGGCACGTTGCATGCAGGCAGTATAGCAACAATAACCTGCATTGCTGTGGACCTGTTGATGGTTTAGAGTTAATTTGTACTGGAAAGCAGCTAGAAAAACAACCAGGGCATGAATTTAAAACACAATAGTGCTTTTGCTTCACTGTACTGCATAGAATCACAAAATGGTTTGGGTTGAAAGGGACCTTAAAGATCATCGAGTTCCAACTAGGTGCCATGAGCAGGGACACCTTCCACTAGACCATGTTGCTCAAAACCTCATCCAGCCTGGCCTTGAACACTTCCAGGGATGGGGCATCCACAACTTCTCTGGCAACCTGTTGCAGTGTCTCACCACCCTCACAGTCAAGAATTTCTTCCTAATATCTAATCTGAATCTATCCTCTTCCAGATGCCAGACTAACATTATACCTGTCCTGCAGACAGATTCATTTTGAAGTAAAGCCAAAATGGGGGTGAAAACAAAGAATCCTGAAATTTAACAATTTAAGATAAAGGGATTGAACTTGAGTTTATTAACCAGTGTTTTTTATCTTCCTTTCTACTCCAATCCAAATAAATTCTGGCTACCCATCTGCATTATGAACATGCCTGATCTCTCTGCAAACAAGCACTGAACCTCTCAAAGTACCTTTTTTCCATGAAGCATACATGCAGTGGTGGGGTTTGCTGTTGTGGTCTTGGAATTAGACTGGGAAGAGTTGGGAAAAGTTAGTCTCATGGTGTTCCTGTTTGCCTACCTCTTTGCCCTTTATAAGCAACAAAAAAGTCTGTGTTACAGCTGCTGAAGTTGATGCTGTTTGTCCCCAGTGACTTGATGCCACGTGTTGCAGTTTGAGCAAGTATTCACTGCTGCCTGGCAGCTGTTGTTTAATTGTTCAGGATGGCGCTTTCTTTCTTACTTGTGTCTAAGACAGATGTTGGTTAAGGATGGTTCCTTGTATACACATCTGCGCTGCTGTGTGTCAGTCACGAGATCTGCTGGGCTTGTGTAAGCATATGGTGAGTTCTTCTGGCACTGGATTTTCTATGTACAGATCATTGCCAAGTATTTCAGCAAGAATGAGGACTCTACACTTTGACAGACTGTTCCCCACTGCTCACACATATGGTTCCAAAATCATCTGCGCAGATTACTTTGCTCCTTTGGCAAAGCCAAGTGTCATTGTACCATGGTACTGGTATAATTTCAGCAGAAGATTGTTTTAAAAATAAATCTCAATATTCTTTATTCACTAGTCAGTTTTGGAAAGAAACTTAAATTTTTTTCTGAGTTTCATTTATCTAGAATTTACTCTATAGCACAGCAGCAGAGAGAAGTATTATCATAGAATCATGTTTATTAGTAAACTCAGTGACCTGCATTGGTGAAACTCCTATACCAAAATTCCACCCTGATACTTGGCAGTAGGTGCAACCAGCCAGTGACGTTAGTTTTGCAGTCTGAGGCTTAAAAAAAACCCCAAAACAAAACCAACATGTAATAATTTGCAGATGTAGGCAGCTGGCAATGATGCCTGAGTTGAAGCTCTCTTTGGGTGCCAAACCACAAATATATATCATTTTTTATAGTCTACCATTCCTGGAACTGAAAAAGGCTTCAAAACAATCAATATGTAAACATGAATACAGATCACTCCCTTCTGAGCATCACCAGTGCTGCTGCTGCCATGAGCTGCCTGCTAGATACAGAGGGCTTTTTCTTATTAACTATGTCCTTCTTCAAAACATGTTTGCTTTTTTGTCTTTATTTAGAGGTAGAGATGTGCAGGGCTAGTACAACTCCCACAAGAGCAGGGAGAAACCACTCTCAAAAATTTCTGAGTTACTAACAAATGCAAACTGTTTCGAGCTGAAACCAGAACATGGAATTATATATTGCTATATTTCCTTATGTGCTTCCTACTTGACAGTACCATGTCCAATTGTTTTGAAAACTGAAGTTTTCTCAATGTCCCTTGAACAAGAGTGTCCCTTCCCCTCCACTCCCCTCCATAGGTATTTTACTTCTAAACTAAAGGAACCATCTTAGTGAATGAGCTTTCGTTTCACTTAGGGGTCATGCAGCAAATGCCACAAAACTTGCTTTGAGAGGTACTGTTGGTGTCTTTTTAGAAGATATGCTCACTAGGAAATGAACTGATATCATCACTGTGCTACTCTAGGGAGTGCCAAGTTGCGGTCAAATGCAAACAACTTGTAGCCACTTGCTATCAAGATTAACTTTCCAGAATGGTCCACCATGACTTAGGGATATTTGTTGTTAGGTTGTGTCTAGGACACCAGTCACAAAATGGGACACCACTGGACTAGGCCTTTTAGTTGAAGAGAGAGGCTCCTTCCCAAAAAATGTGTACTAGAAGTGCAGGTCAGCAGCCAGCGGGTGAAGGAACCAGATGAGGGGGAAATGGGGAAGCAAGAGGACACTGACAGTCAGGAGGATATTTGGTGTTAGCACACCAAGCATTTATTGTTGCATCCATTTCTGCATTTTTTTATTGCAGCCTTCCTGACAAAGGGGAAGTTTTAAAGAAGAGTTTGAAGAGAGTAATGAAGTTTCGGGAGTTTCTTTGTGGTTTCTGAAAATCTGCCCTGAAACATAAGGGGAATTTAGGAGAAAACCCTTGTTTGTAACATGGCAAGCTGAAGATGAAAGGCATGTTGGTGACCAAACACACCATAGGCTAGAAGCTCAGCAGCAAATGAGGGATGATGTGTGAAGTGACTACAGGCTGCTGGTGGTTTGATATGGCAGAGAAGGTGGGGAAACTCAGCAGGGACAGGGTATACCAAGGTAAGAGTGCTGGTGAGGAAAACCATCTCTTCAGGAATATTTGGGATACATGAAAGTGGAAGTAGTTTTTGTTTATTAAAGCTAATGAAAAAGATGCTGCCTGAACACAGACATGAGGCACTGAAAGACTACACAGATTTTTAGCCACCTGGATAAATGGGAGACCTCATAACCTAGAGAGATGATAGAGAGTGTCTGTATGAGCTGGATGTATTGGTGAGCTACAGGGGTCTGTGATCATACTAGTTAATTCTCAAATGATACAAAGGTGTTGGAGAAACCAGTTGCAAAATGGGACACTATTCAAACAAGGTTTAATGTAAAGTACTTGACTTAGCTGAGAATAAAGCTGGCATGTAGCTACTGCTGCTTTCTAGTATTTCTTCAGAGAATGGCTCTGGAAGTTAAATTGGAAGAAAGTGAGGCAATATCGCGCTGTTTTGTAAAATATAAGCATCATACTGGGCTATATGGATCAAAAGAGTCTGCAGGACATCTGAACTAATCCATTTGCTCTAGTGAGCACTAGTAAAGCTGTGTCTGAGTTGTGCTTCAAGAAAGACACACTGCTTGAACAGAGACCAGAGGAGAGCAATGTGGGTGAATGGGAATTAGACTGACATGGTTATGTATAGACTTGGGTTGCTTAGTCTAGAGCAGAGAAGGATGACAGAGAATATCATAACATAAAAAGATGTCACAGAGATTAAAAGAATAATCCATTCTCCTTGTCTGTGGTCATTAGGGCAAGAAGTCTCAGGCTTAAATTGTGGCAAGAATAAACTCGAGTCAGACATCAGGAAAAAAATTTCTGCCAGTCTGAATAGCAAAATCAGGCATACATTGGCTGGAGAGCCTCTGCAGTCTCTGTCATTGCAGGACCTAGGTAGTAAAAAACCTTTCATAAATGGTAGCTGGTCCTGCCCTGTTCCCAGGGATGGGCCAGACATCTGCTTGAGTTATCTCCCAACCAGTGAGGTTCTGCTTCCTGAAGATGAGGTTGCCCACAAGAATTAAGATGAAGAAGTATTAAAGTCAAGTGTACATATGGGATGGGTCCTCCTTTCATATGCTAAAACAAACTTAAAATCTAGGGAGAGACCCAAGAGAGGACTACAGCTCAAGGTAAAGGGGTGGTATAAGAAAAAAACATTAGCTGGTTGAAGACTTGGAAGAGCTCATTTAATAAGCTAATTTAATGAGACTGAGAAGCATATCCAGTGAGGTACCATGGCAGGAAATTAGGAGAGGGTCTAGAATGAGAACGGAAGAAAGGGAACACTGAAAATGGTGAATTTAGTGGACTTGGAGATGGAAGAAAAAGGCGAGACCAATCAACAGTTGCAAAGGGAGCTAGGTTTAAAAAAAATAGTAGTAATGGAAAGACTGAAGTGCATTTATAATGTCAAAAGAAAAATGTTGGAAGAGCGATGGCTTTTTTCAAAGGAAGTCAGCAGATAATTTAAGGGACGGGTCACATACAGATAAGCCACCAACGAAACTCATCTCCCTTGTGCTCTGTCTCATGGTGCAGTCACAGAAGAAGTGGAACCAAGAGTGGCAGAAGGGTATGTGGGCTTCTTGTTCATCTTCTGTCATGGGAAACTGGTGTACTTCTATCTAGAGAGAGAAGTGGAGACAGATGGAAGAGTGTAGTGATGAGTCAGAGGTGATGAGAAGAAAGCTGGGTGGGCTCTGGAGACAGAGATGCTGTGTTCTTCCTAGGTAGGAAGCTATCAGGACAGCTGGAGGGTAGGAGAGGCTAATACTGGAGGGAAGTCAGCAGCGTCATGGGATCTACCAAAGGCATCAGTAGTATGCGAAAGGGAACAGACAAAAGAGATGTCAGTTGTGAGCAAGGGCTGATAGTGGGCAGGACAGACCTTGTGTTGGTGAGGAGAAGTCAGCAAGAGTATGCTTTGGAGGCATGTGTGAAAGAATCATAGCTGTGCCGTTGAATTAAAGGGAGGAAAGAGCTCAGAGTGGGTCCTGGCTAAGTAAAAGTAGTCAGTGATGACAGTTTGGAAACTATAAAAACACATACATACAGTGGCTGGGTGTGAAGACAAGGATTGGAAGATGATGCATAAAGAAACTGGGAAACAGATGGAAAACTTCTGATCTGAGGAAGAAATGGGAAAGGGCAAAGTGAAGTCACCAGCCTTTTGGGTGAATGGGACTGTAGTGCCAGGGTAGGGTGTGATAGTAATGAGAGATGAAGGAGATGGAAGACGGGATGTAGACAGAAGGCCAGGAATGGAGCAAGGGTGAGGGATGAAGGAGTGGGGATGTAGCCTCTGGAAAGAGGGTGAAAGCAAGTGAGAAAGAGAGGGCCAGTGTGTAGAGCTGCGTACCTGCAGAGAGATGAAGGTAACCATGAGTGGCCTGTGAATGAATAAGTTCTGGTCAGAAGTATGCCTGATGGAGCCCTGTAACTCTACCATCACTCTTCCCCAATGCATAGCCCTTCCAGCTCCTTTATCTTCCTCCCCAGTTGCTAATCATCTGGAAGCTTACCCCGTGGGAGCAGCCAGCCCCCTCCCCACCTGGCAGCAGTGACAGATGCTGCTGCTAGAGACTAAACTACTCTTTGCCTTTTGAATTGAAACTACAGATACTTGTCCCTGGGGTGGATCAGGGGGCTTCTGTATTTTAGAAAGAAAAAATCAAGCCAGCTATTTAAATTATGTGCATGCCTCGAGGGACCTGTATCTCTCTGTATATTAACGTGAGCCCGAATGGCGCATGTGTTTGAGCAAAAGGCCATAAAGACTTTCTGGGTAGATACTACATACTTTATAATAAGTTTCAATGACTGCTGTGTTCCCCTCCAGCTGGTGGTGAAGGCGGCCCTCTGTACATACCAGGTTCATTGCCTGGAATCTGCTGGCACCTGGAGCAACCTTTATTTGGCTGTACCCAAGAGCTGAGCTTCAGCCCCCGGGGTGGAAAGAGCTGGCTGGGATGCCCAGAGGGTGACACTTCCTTGGCAGGTCTTCTGCACAGCCTGTGGCAACGGGGTTGTGAGAAGCTCGAGGAAGCTGCAGCTCTTCTCCTCCAGCTGCAGCACAGCCCTGCCTCCAGGAAAGCAGTGCCACCACATTGCCAGGGGTGAACGTTGGTGCCATCACCTCTCTCCTTTCCCCCAGCTGACTCTGAAGAGAAGCAGCTCACTCCAACAAAAAGAAGGCAGTGTTCCATCAAAGGGATAAATCAAGGCAACCTCTGAAAAATCCATCCTCTAGGGATGAACCTGACAGAAGTTCACAGCACCCAAGAGCAGTAAAGTGTGAGCAAGGGCCAGGGGATTCATATCCAACAGACATTGCCATGTTATGTTTGCTGCAGGTGTGCATGAAGGAATGGGAAGTAGTCCAAACCTGAATCCCTTTCTCTTGGCCCACTCTGAGACAGACTGTGGGATCCCAGACTTCACCAGCAGTGGAACTCTGTAAAAATCAGACTGATTTTTTTTATTATTATTTTGTGTGTGTGTGTGTGTGTGTGTGTGTAAATGAAACAACATTATTAGGACTTTACTTCTTGCTCAGGAATTCTATCACATCAGATCAATGGTGTCTGAACTATGCAATGATGATGTATAATCTTGTACAAAGATCTCCTGGTCTGGGACTAAAAGCTGTTTGTTTACACAATGTAAGATGACCTTTCAGAAATACGATGTTGGTTCAGTTTAATGATACTTCTGAATTTCGTAAGATCACGATGCAGGAGAGCAGTGACATTGCACAACCAAGAACAAAGTTTCCCATGCCTTTTGTGACTCAGTGTGTTACTGATGTCTTAGAAATAGAAGTAAGAGAGCAAGGCATGAAATCCTAACACAAAGTCAAGGTGTTGTGGTTTTGTTTTTTTTTTTTTTTTAAATTATCTTCTCCCACCGGGCCAACAACCTGCTAACTCTTATGCAGAATGAGAGTGCTCTATTTTTCCAGTGAGCAGTACCAGGAGGCTTATCAGACAGGATTCCTCTGAACTAGTCACCCTTAATCCCTTTTGCAGGAGAGAAACAAATGCAAATAAGATACAATTCCCCTCTTCTGGAGTGTCTGCAAGATGCTCTGCCATTAAATTCAATTACAGAGTGGAGCTCAAACCCAGCAGCTTACACTCCCAGCGAGACGCCGTGCTTTACAAAATAGTACATGGGAGCTCAAAGATCAGCCACAGATGTCTGTTTGCTTCTCAGCTGTCTTCACAACTGAAATGTAAGGAGTGTTGACTTCTATCTCTGAATACCTTAGCTGACCTGGGATGTCGTCTGGTTCCTCCCTGTGCCTTGAGTCTGCCTGTGGAGGGGTGGTGAGGCAGTTCTCCTGAGCTTTGGCTTCCTCCTCTGTGGACATGGGGGCTGCTGGAGGCCAACTCTGAGGGCTCCCTCCCTTGCCCTTTCCAAAGCATTTCCCCCCTGGGGCTGCTCTGGTGTGGGGAGGCGTGGGGTGGAAACATGGCTTTTCAGAAGAGGAAGGATGACATGTTTGTTTCTGCGGTGGCCTGCGAGGGAGGGATGTATTGCCATATTGACTAGACTGTTTTCAATACAAATTACAAATAGCTTATTTTAACCAAAAAGCAATGTTGCCTTGTAATGTGTTTTGGTTTATTTTATTGTTTTAACGTCTAAATAACAGTACAGAAAAGGCATGGAGTGCATCTAATGAGTTGTCATTAATCATAAGTATCCCATATAGTAAGTCTGTGTATTTACAGTACCTAGTGTCACAAGGGGGTCACATGGAGAAAGCACTTGCAAAAAGGTTAAGAGCTAAATAGACAAAAGAAACATTATTATTGCCATTTTAGCAAAGCAAAGCAAGCCTCTGAGATCCTGGTTACACAAAAAGTCTGTGTCAGAGCCAGGAACTGACAACCCCTCTCCAGTTTTAGTGAAATACAGGCCATTATACTAATCACAACCGTGTCTTAAACACCTGTAAAACTAAAATCTGATTTACTCAAAAAGGCAGTCAGTTGCTTCTCAGAGCTGTGATTAAATTTAAATTAATTAAATTAAATTAAATTAAATTGCGTCCTAAATTTAAATCTTTGCTTGGACTACTACAAACTTCTGAAGTCTAGAGTTGCCTCTACTTGTTGCACTTTCTTCTCAACTGCATCCACTGCAGACAGGTATTTTGTTATTGTGTGTCTGCTCAAGGAGGCTGGGTGCAGAATTGGAGTAATTAGAATTTTTTTTCCTTTTTTTTCCCTGAATAAAATGTGATGCATTTCACCAAATAAAATTCACCATGCATCATCATACTGAAGACCTACAAGCTGTTTGAACCCAATAATAATGTAAATAACTAAGTTAATTCTGTAGCAGCCTTCTCAGTGGGTTAGCATTGATGCTTGAAAATGCATTTCTCTTTTGTTTGTTTTTCCTCATTCCTTCTTTAAAGGATTGTTTCTTTAAAAGCTTCTTCTATACATATATTTGTGTTTTTTTCCAGAGTACAAAAGCTAAAGTTCTATTAAAATTTCATCTAGCTGCTCTTTTCAAGTACATGTCTTGGCATTACAAAGCAACCGCACTCCCTGGAGATCCTTTATTGTAATTGTATAAAACATCATTAAGTGTGGGAAAAATCTTGATCTCTTGTTGTTGTTGCATTTCTTTGTGGAGGGATGTCTTTCCCCCTGCCCTGGCCAGAGACAATTGATTTATGGGAGAGGTCTTAGCCAGCCCTTCTCATTAACTCTCTGTTCTCTTATGCTTCAATATGAAATACAGTCAGCATTTAAAAGTCCCTCCTTAGCATCCACTGGGGGACTGTGCTGGGGGACATTTGCTCTTCCCTCCTCTTTCCTCAGGATGTTTGCCTCTAGGCTCACTGCTGGCCGGGGAGTTGCTCCTCCATGACTTTGGAGAAGGCTGGCTTTGCTTCACTCACCCTTGTAAGCTGATGTTGCTGTTCCCTTCCTCATCTTGCTTCCTGCACTTCTAGCTCTCTGGTTGTTTGGTTTCTTATTTGATTTTCCTTCTCTCTTTTTATGTTTCTGATAACATATTCCTGACTATTGGAGAGAGTCAAAATGTCGCGCTATCATTTTTCTTGCACACATTTTTCTGCCAGAGGTCATGACTTTTTGACTCTATGAGTTGAATAACAAAAAAGGAAAAAAATGTGATATGAGAGAAGTCAGTATGTTGGGCTGGGGTTAGGGAGTTGCATTTCCTCTCTTGCTGGGTCAGCTGGTATCAGTGCAGCTACACATATCATGGACTAAGTACTACTGAATGTCCAAAGACTATAAAATTCTGTTTAGATATACTAATGTGGAAGGAAAAATTAGCAGGGGCAGTCTCACCAGCTGATCAATGTACCGTGACAGTGTTCAGTGCTCCTCTCTTCAGAAGAACGTTTTAGAAACTAGATTTCAACTGCTCATTTGAGATGGGATGTATGACAACTCACTCCTCTTAAACAAAAAGAGAATATTGCAGTGGTCATAGAATAGTATTTTAAACTGGTGATCCTAGAAGCTCCATATGACCATCTCATGTGCGAGATACAAGGTCAAAGCTGATGTTGTCACACTACAGCATTTCACGTTGTCAGAGCTTAGATTAGTTCTGAACTTGGCTCCAAGAGACAGAGGGGTACAAACTGTGATACTTTTATCAAAACATGCATGGATGCACAGAGATGGGTAAGCAGAGGAGCTCATCCACAGATCTCGGTTCACTGAGGTCTGCCATTCCTGGGGGAGGGTGGGTAGAGGATGACCGCAACCGGCAGAGAGGCCGATGCAGTTTTAAAGAGTGATTCCAGCTGCAAAACAGCTGTCAGCTCAGCTGGGCTGTGCCACGGCCTCAGGGAAGGCTGACTGGTGCTGCTCCTTCAGAACAAAGAAAAAGCAATGCAGCTTGGGGCCAGCAGACCCGGTAAGTGACAGTGCCTGCAAGGTGCTTACGGCACTGCTTGTGCACGTGCCATCCCAGCCATGGTGTGGCTGTCTGCAACAGCAACAGCTCATTTAGCTTTGTCCTGGCAGGTTCTTGTGGTGTGGAAAATATATTTCCTTTGACTGAGTGTCTTCACTCTTGCTCTGTCCATACCAGTGCAGGGACATCTGTGCCAAAGGATGTGTAAATCTGTGTATGAATAAAAGCCCAGTTTAGCATTACTCTTCTGATTTTTGTGATTACGTGACTGACTGGAAGAACCTGATCACCCTCTGAGCAGTGATACTGAGCACAAAGATGAGCTTGCCCACCCTGTGAATTTCATCAGCCCATCCCTTTCTTTCTGGTGTGCTTATCAATCTCAATTTTCAAATATGATCACTGAAAGCAGGACAACCAACTGAATAAATGCCCCTTATCACTTGCCAGTCTGGTCCATGTTGTTTTTCTGCTCTCACTGCCTGGTGCCCACCAGGGCAACCCATCCTTTCAAGGCTGAATTGTCATTGTTCTGGTACCTTGGACAATCTCTGTTTGTCTTTAAAACCCAATTAAATACTCATTTAATCTTTTTTTCCTTCTTCCTTTCTTTTGAATTTCCATGCGTTTTGCAAATTCTGTATTTGAGGAGCAGGGAATGTCCCCAGGGAATAAACTTCTTACTTCCTTGTGCTGAACCTCTGCAGTCCCTTACAGACACTTGATATAATACTTCTGACAGATAGTAGGATGAATTCACACCGGTTAAATATCTGTATATGCTGCTTTAAAAACATGCACTAAATGTCTAAAAGGCCTGTGAAGATTTACTTTTCATTCTTATAGAAGTTATATAAGATATTTAAGAAGATTAAGTGATTCAGAGTGAAATTCAAACCTAAGTCTAAATTTCCAAGTAAGCTCCACTTCCCTTTGTCCAAGCTCAGTACAGAAAGCTTGTTTTTTTTTCTGAACTACTGATGAAAAACAGCAAGTAAGCATGATTTCTGGTTCATGGGAAATCTTGTGAAAGTTTTCATTCAATTTAATTTTATTCCTATTTCCCAGAAACTGGAAATTTACTTTTTAAAAGTACTGAAACATGATGTTTACTAATGAAATAAATAATAGCAGCTGGAAGGCTGAGGACAGTGCCAGCTTCACAAGTAGCTGCCAGGACAACAGGGAGCTGTGGCTCCGGAGCAAACCCATCGCCAGCGCTCGCAGGGTGATGGGCTGTTGGAGTGGACACTGGCTCTAGCTTGGCACAATGCAGTGGGGAGCCTGGGAGCTCTTGATGCCCTGGCTTTATCTTGGAAGACAGGATCCAGGTTTATATGAGAAAAAAATCAAGCCTTAAATAGATTCAGATCCCTCTGGGTTTGGGAGTTTGGGATGTGATGGCAGAAAGTGTGGGGGTCCTGGTGTCTCTGATTTCCCTGGGGTGTAGCAGCCTGGGTCCTGTTCCCTGCCAAGGTTTAAGGAAGCTGGACGAGTCATACATCTGGCTGCAGGATCACCATCTCCAGCCTTGGCCACCCCACGCTCCTAGAGTTGCATTTCTGCAAGGGGAAAGGTCCTGCTGGGACTCAGCACTGAGTATCTTGAGTCTGAGCTACAACCAGTGACCCTCCTTTGGTCCCCAAGGGCTTGACTTGCTATCTGTCCCCAAGGCAGTTCTGCTTTTAATCACGTGGCAGGTTGCAGCAACAGTCTTTTATCAAAACCATCATAGTTCAACTCATGACATTGTACAAATACAGCTCAGCAAAGCCCATGGCAAGTTTAAATCTCATTTTTATCTCTTGCCTTGCTTTTATTTTAATTACAACATTTTGAGAGAGGAGGTGAGGCTTCCTCCCTAATCAGAGCATTTATTTCAGCTTTGGAAAGGCTTTTTGACGTCCTAACCAGTCATGCCAATTGGTCTCTCTCTGTGGGGTCTTGGAACAATCAAAAGCAAATGTCTTTTTACAAAATCCCTGAGCCTGAGCTAAAATCTCATGACATTTTGGCAGAATTGCCTTACCCTCTGTAATCTAACATTACTGTAAGCTTTCTAACACTACTGCAAGCTTTTACCCACCCAAATTCAACTCGCAGTTCCAGCTTAAGACACTTCACCTTTGATCAGTTTGCTAACTTTTTATCAGTCCATCTTGCATGTTATGTTATTAAAGTTTGCCTCCAGTCCTTTGAGAGACATTAATAAGAAGGCTAATAGCCAAAAAGCATACCCTTGATGTGACCTATTGCTATGAAAAAGTGTAGTTTGAAAAATATTTTGTTATGACTCCTTTCCACTTGTCTGACAGGTCAAGGATCAGTGATGGTAAGACCAGCCTGCCTCTAGTCTTGCTCCTTGCTCTGGTCACTTAAACCTAATACATGCTAATTTTTAATTGTGTGTCCCTGATTTATGCTAATGACCCACACAAAGATAAACAGTAGTGTCCCCTACAACAATACCAAATATTGAAAACTGGTTCTGCATCAATGAAAAACACTTTTTGGCTTTATAGGGACACTTTCTTAAAGCATGTAAAAGATTGGGCTGGAACAACAATATAACACTTCCTGCTAAGGGCTGGTCAACACAGGCTAGGTTTCCACTATTTACATGAGTTTACATAATTTACAGACCAAGAATCATTTGATGCAATCATAAATTATTAAAATTAGATCAGCTGAAGCAAAATTGCAGTTAAATTCATGGCCATTCTTGAGCAGATAGGGACAGAATTTATTGTATTTTAAATATTTGCTTAAAATTATTCCCATAACTGTTCAATGTGCTATGTTTCCTATCTGTCCTTGGTATCCAACACTTCCAGACAGATCCATTCCAGTGCAGAGAACAAGGTTGCTTATGGCCCTTTTTAATTAAGCAAATGGTGCAAGCACATGTTGGTAAATTTTTGCTTTAAAGGTATTGTGGCAAGGTTTGACTTCTGGAGGTGGAATGCAGTCCTGCTTTGCTTCTGTCCCACTTGGAGCAGGTTAATGCTCTGGAGGCCTCTCCGCTTAGATCTCCCTTCGTTACCAAAGCTCTGCCTCTGGTGTGAAGTGATGGATGCCTGGAAATGAACTGTGTGGGGATTTATTCTAGGAGAGGAGATAAAAATAATTCTGCATGTTTCTCTTTGTCATGAAACATTGAACATTTACGTGAATTATGAGCAGCTAATACTTCTTGTTCTCAAGTGAGTCAGGTAGGAAAAGAGTTTATAGCTGGCAAGATAAGCCTTCCCCAGAAGTTGTTGTTGACTTACACATCCAGAAATAACCCAGAGTTTTCAAAGGCTAGGGGGCTGTCCAGTGATTTAAATGGAAAAAAAAAAAAAAAATCTAGGACGTTAAATCCAAACCAAAAGAGTTGGCTTTTTTTCAGCACAGCTAGATTGGGAAGCAAAGAGAAAGGAACAGGAAGGGCCATTATAAAATAGTGCCACTGGAATGAAATAGATAACTTGTGTGGTGGGGAATTTCCCCAGATAGGATTTGGCTGCTTGCCTGCTACAGTTTAGCACTTTCTGATGGTAAGGCAAAAGCAGAGAGAAAATGGGACTTTCAAAGAAAATTTATCTCTAGTTATTCCAGTTTTATTCTCTAATTGGCCTGGACTCCGGACCATTAAAAAAGCTGACTGATGCTACAGAACTAAGCATATTAGTAATTAATGCAGTTAATGATCTTGAATAGGCTTATTACATGAGGGCTGAATCCTCCTTTATTTCACAGGAATGTAAAAGAACCTTGCCATAGGCATTATTTGCATTTAATTCCATGTTAGGGCCCATTCATCCTACCAAGATCTTCAATAACAGCCCTAGAGTACACGTGTTTCTCTCTGGAAGGGTTTTTTTCTGATCGAGTACTTTAGATACAGAAAACTGAAAAGACTTTTGCTACATTGCTTTAAGGATTTTTTTTTTATGTAATATTAAAATAATCTACTTTTGTAAACGTAGAAATTGGCTAGCATAACCATGTAGGAGTACAGATGGGTGCAATATTTTTATTTTGTTTCAGATACCATATGCCAAAGCCTTAGGAGGCACTCGGTTGCCAACAAGGTACAAATAGAGTTTTACAAAAGGTGAAACTGAAGGTTGTCTCCTTGCCATGTTTTCACGCAGCATGCTCCGGTGAAATTTCAGCCTGTCCTGAGACAGATAGCAACTTCTTAGTTCAGAAATTCTAGTTTCACTTTTTGTCACAGCATTTTCTTTTGAATTACCTTCTCCATGACCTCTCAAGAAAGTTGTGAATGCAGTGCTCAGTTCTAGCTGAGGGAGGGAGTGGGCGATATTTGGGGGTGGGTAATGTCTCTCACTGCTGGTGTTTGAGAAGAGAGCATGAGACTGAGTATTCAGAGGGGGCTTAAGGACCTTCAATATCTTTTCAGAGCACATCTCCTGTCAATTAGTAGCCACACAATTAGTTATCATAAGTTATTAATCTCTGATATGAAGCCCATAGGCAGCACATATCGTGCCATGTCCCAGAGCAACCTCCGTGCTGTTAGTATGGAAACACTGTTCAGAAAACAGAGGGGGTCAGACGATCTCTTTTGGGGCCAGCATGATTATTCAGCTTTCTTATAAGAGAAGCTATAGACAGCTGAGCTATTTCCATAACACTTACCTCCATCTCACCAGCATTCACCTGCCTTGCCATTTTGTGGGATTTGTTTGTAGCTGTTTCCCACGGCTGTGATGATGATGGCAGGGCTTGGGAAGGCAGCTACCCTACCATTTGGTTCACCTTGGGCAGCTTCATGTGTCCTTTCAAAACAAAATCAAACTTGTGAATGGCTTCAGCCCCCCCCCACTCTCTCAGCATTTTTTTTGCAGTGATTTCATGTGCCTCAAACTGGGTCCTCAGCTGGTGTAAGGCAGCGTGGCTTCACTGGCACCAGTAGAGCTGCAGTGATTTACACGAGCTGTGGACCTGCCGGGCTTTGACAACAATACTGGAGTGCTGTAGACATTGAGCACCAAACAGGTGAAGTAAAAAGCTGTTACATCACTGAGCACTTTTCCCAGTTGATCCCAATAGGGATCCTAATTTCTGCTCCTAGTTGTTTCAGAATGTTACTTAAATACTGAGTTCCTTGGCTATCAGGAGAGGCTTCCGATGCCGGTCATAGTGACAGTCATAGTTGAATTTCTGACCTGGCAACCTACTGCTGTGTGAATAAAGCTGGCAGGGAGCAAGACTTCAATTTTGGGAAGAATTTTGAAGGTTTAATACTTGTTTCCGTTTGCTTTTTGTCAAAATACAAATATGATTCACTTTCAGAAAATAAACCCCTAAAAAACTCGTGCTGCACAGCCCGAGTCATGGCTCCCTAAGTCAGGCAGGGAGTTGGACATTTCCAGTGGGCATCCCCTGTGCTCCGCCTGAGTGCGGCACTGCTGCTAGTGCAGGGCAGGGAGCAGGGCTGTGGCTGGGCTGAGAAGCATTTTCCAGTAGTGATGCATTTTTTGTTAGAGGTTTCTTTAGGTTTTTTGATATTTTTTTTTCCTGAAATAGTTTAATTTAGTTTAGTTTTCTTTTTTTTATAGGCTTTACTTAAAAAATTTAACCTAACCAAGGAAACTGATACATTCTAGTTTCCTACTTCCTAGGTTAGGGAAAGTGCCAAAATATAAAAAATGCCTGGCAAGACTCAAACAGGTTATTAAATGCAAAGTAATCTCATTCTAGCTTCTGTTTTTAAACATTAAAATTTGATGTTTCTTCTTCCAATTGACAACTAATTTTCAAATAGTTTTGGACTGTATTTAATAATTAATGGTTAGTTAGCTTTCGTATCAAACTGGTTTTCTCCCCCCTTTTCAATATTCACTCAGTTCACTGGAATTTTAATATTATGCCTCTGCAATTTATTGTCAGGTTATCTTTGGATTGACCTATAATAGGAATAGAGTAAAAAAGTTAGAGAAGCTAAAGAACTTTACCCAAAAGTATTCCAGAAAGTGTTGAGGAACACAAGAGAAGTACTGCTATTTACTAAAATATGACTTATGAAAACTTGGGAAAATATCAGGCCGACTAGATGATTAGAGGAACCCAAGCTTTCATAACTTTCTTGGCAATATTGCAAATATTAATTAGGAAGGGTATGCTGTTCACAGCCATATGATTCTGCAACTGGAAATAAAATATTTCCATAGTTTGTGATTTGAAAGCAGCCTGCAGGAAAAAACATTAGGTGGTTGGACCAGTGCCACGGGGATGCAGCAATAAGGTGTTTTAGGGGTGCCTGGTGACAGTCACCAGAAGAACATTGATGCTGAGTGCTCCCGTATGTAAGTTGTGGTGGTGGTGGGGGGTGGTCAATGTCAGCTGCCACCTGGAGCCCCACCACCCACCGGGAGGGTGAGCTGCATGCTGGCCTTGTCCAGGTAACTCATGCCAACTGAAGTTCTAATGTGCCACAGTCTCCCTGAAGCTCAGTGCTGCACCAGGCACTTGCAGTAGGTAGAGGAAAGGAATATCCCCATGAATTATTGTGTGATATTTCACTGCAACCCTCAGAACAAACCAGTCTGTAGCTGTGTGGCTTTGCTGGACAATTAGTTTCCAGAAAAGATGGAAGAATAATTGTGGTCACCCACAGAACCATTAGGTGGTACGCTTAATGCTCTTGCTGCTCGTTGTGGGTGTTTTCCTTGTTCAGCTCACCATAATTTGACAATTATTCATTCCAGCCATTTAAAAGCTGCCCAGACAATGGGCTTTCTGGTGGTATGAACAATTGCTGCATCTTCCCAAGCCCCACCACATGTGGTGACCAGGGACCTCCCCAGCAGCTTCCAGCAGGAATTGGGCTGATTTGAGGTGAAATGGCCATTCTCCAGGGTAATGTTACTGCTTAACCACTGTGATCTGTGGTATGAGTGATTGGCTCCTCTCCTATTTATAACTTATATTACTTGTGGGCTTAAAAATTCAAACCCAGACAGAGAGGCAAAGGCTGGGGGCCTGCAGCTCCCTGCCTGGAGTCAGGATGAAATGCCATAGGGAGCACAGGGAGATCAAATGCTTTGCTGTGGGGCAGCAGCTTTGTCAGAACCCACAAGCAGGCTGATGTCCATGCTGGAAAACACCTTTCCCCTTGAAACTGTGTGAGCACACAGCTGAAGCATATCTTTCAGTTGCTGACTGGCTGCATAGTCTTCCTTGGCTGGGTGCCTGTCTGCTCCCAGCAAAGCCAGCGGGTCTTCTCCATAGTGTTGGGAGCAGAGGCAGGCATGGGCATCTCGGGTCTTCAGTGCAGTCATTGGAGCTTTATGAATAGGTGTTAGCTGTTCCTTGAACTCACAGTATCTCTGATGCTAAAGTGTGCCAAAATGCTTCTCAGACTCTTTTAGAAAATGAAAGGAGAAATAAAAAAACCCCAAAATGTTGTGCTCCTGTTGAGGATGCTGGTGTTTTGGCACGGCAGTGTAAGAGGAAATGTTAATAATGCCTGAAGGTGGTACCCAAATGAGTAGTGCCAGGAGGTGCATAGGCAGAACAGACTGGACCCACAGCAAGACTTGAGCTGTCTGCGTACTGCTGGTGGTTACACCTACAGCAGCAAACAAAAATGGACCACTGCTTGTTTTCCAGTGCTGAGGGCAAGACTTCTGCTTGCACAGCTTAACTCTCTTCCCTGCAGCCTTGCAAAACAGGGTTGCCTTGTTTCTACTGTGCCCTGGGAGAGTCTCTGGCCAGTGCTCTTCCCATCAGCAGGGGCTGGCTCAGGCCACAGCTGGCCGGGGCACAGGCAACCAACAGTGAACACGAGGAGGGCTAGGGGCCAGATCTTCTTGGGCAGGAGCAGACTCTGAGTTACTTGTCAGTGCTGAAGGGGAAAAAATTGCCCAAGCAAAATGCTCTCACCAGTGGTCCCTGTGCCACCTGCATTTGACTAAGTCCAGGAAAATGATGGAACAACTCTGTGGACTGGTTAACGTTCTCACTTGAGTTTGCTTCTTACATCCCAGAGCAGGTTGCTGCTTTAGATTAGGTGCTTTTTAGACTGAGTAGAATAATTTCGGACTCTCTTTTGGAGGCGGTGGCCCTCACACAGGCACAGGCTGTCATTCTCAACCCATGCCCTCTCTTCCATCTGCCTGGCCCTGTTTTTTTTATGCAAGGCAAGAGGCTTGGGGTTCAGAGGTACCTCACAGCGGCAATATAATTCACTTAACAGCAGTGGCTGTAAAATGCACTGATAAAGCAGAGCAGATGTTAAAGTGCAAACACTGTTTCTGGATATGTGTGCACAACTTTCCCCAAAGTGGCCTTGCAGAGCAGAATTGCTATCGATTCAGTGACGTTGTGCTTACTGGAGAAACCCTCCTGTAATCAAATGATTATCAATGAGTAATGCCACTGGCTCTTTGTCACTTGAATGCTTTTCATCAGCCTCTCCTACTGGATATTCCCTTTCATTTGTACATAAATTACCTCCAAAAATAATCTGGCATGAATGCAATGCCCACTTTTTCCAGTCTCCAAACTTCAAGAAAAAAACACTATGCTGGTGCATAACAATGTGTTGTGCACAAATTTGTATGATGCATATTCTCAGCTTGGCCTGAGGAGCAACCTTCTTCCATGGGGTTAAGCCACAGCAAACAGAACGTGTGAGGAATGGCTGGGGGATATTGTTAGCACGTGTGCGTGGCATATGGGAAAGAAAAGACGAAACCTCTGACTTGTATTTTCCAGTCGTTTTCATCCTACATCAAAACAAACTTTTCCTTATGTAAACAGAGATAATTGGTTAATCCATATCACACAGAATCATATACTGCCAGTATCTACTTTGCTACAAAACCAAACACTGCTCTGCATTCAGGATATTTTTCCTGTGACAGAAACAACAACAGAAATGATATATTCAAGTCTTGTGAAATGGACTATAACATTTGGCGATGCGTGCAGGTCTTGGACTATGTGTTTTACTAAGACCAAGTCGTGCTGAATATCATCCTTTGAATTCCCCATCTCACGCTCAAAAAAAATAAACAGCAGTGTTTATTGAGCAACTGTCTTTGCCCCTCAACTCAAAGGAGGCACTGTGCTGTCCACCTGCAGGTCTTCTTAACTTTCCTCCTTCTTTCTCCTCTTTTGTAATGATGAACGCTTTTCCACTTGAAGAGACAGAAAGACATTTACTGTTTTTACACTTAACTGCAGACATTCACATGTGGAATTTCCAGGCAATATAGTTAAGATATAGAAGGCCTCCAATTTTAAAAATAAATAGGAGCCCACTTTCTTTAACACAACAGAGTAACCTCAGAAAAGCTGAAGGAGGAAACCAGTCAGTGCCTCTACCCTACAGTGTCTAGTTCCCATGCAAATACATGATACTGCGTGGTTACACTGGGGTGTAACACTCCTTGCCCACACTACGTGGTTGTGTTCACCTCCTGCCATCGCCACGTGTTGCTCACACACAAACCTTATTATCCATATGCTCATCAACTCTGAGATGCAGCAATAAGGTATGGTACCCATATGGCTCTTGCTGCTTTGGTAAAGTAACTGGGGAATTTCTCAGCTCTACTTTAGTAGCTGTGATGGTTTAATATAACTCTTTCATTTAAACTCTCCCTCTTTTTTTGCTCTGTTTGTAGTAGAAACATTGACTACTTTGAAGGGCTTAGAATTTGCCTGTTAAAGGAATTTCTTACAGAAATGCAGTGCCCAAGTGAGCTCATTGCTGTTCCCACTTGATCTCGGGTTGCCACCGGCACTGAAGGATGCTGAGAGTTTGCTGCTGGGCTGTGGGTGGTATGTACACTTAGCCAGGCAATCACTGGGGTAATGCAAAATTCAGTGACTCATATAAGCTACTTCTTAAGAAGATCTGAAGCCTTTCAAGTGTCTCTGGCTCATTAAAATCCAAACCAAATGGGAAGAACCCAGACCTGACAGCTCAATGAGTCGTATAAACTCTTACGACATTTATTTTTAATACCATAAAAACTATGTCCAAAAAGCGATGCTGAATCTCAGTCTGGAGCTATTTGGGGATATTTGTCCCAATTTCATCTTGGTAACCACTAAAAAAAGCATAAATGGAACTTGTACTCCTTCTGCAGTACTACCTGCACGTCCCTGTCTTGGCCAGCAGTCTGGACACAAACCACATCTGTTAACTTAAGTCTTATCTATAGGATTGAAAAGTCTACTGCTCCTATAACTGCTTTTTTTTTTTTTTTTTTAATAGGTGTTAATGTTTCTGGATACACTTTAAAGGATACTTTACAGATATGTATGGATAGTACTCACCAGTAATGTATTGTAAACCAGGCGTGCACTGCAAATTGCACAATACATCACTGCTATTACTAAGCCCTGATAAAATGACTACTTCTGTGATAAATGTGTTCTAGCCCTTTCATATGTTACTTGAGTAAATGATAAAAGCTGCAGTTAAATTTTAATAGGGTATGTTTACAAAGGCATTTTTTAACTAATGCCAAAATACACAATCTGCAGTCTGTATTTTTATACACCCCAAGGTGGAGTCTAGGTTATTTTTACGGTAAACATATGGAAACTTGTTTTACTTACTATTTTTTTCCAAATAAAGTTTTTTTCATTAGACTGGGCCTTTCTGTTGATGTATTCAGGCTGTTGGAAGAATTGGGAATGATGGATGTATCATGACTAAGTTTCTCCCACTTTCTGGGGAGGATAAAGGGCTGGCATGCATTCACGGCTTCACTTCAGTTAAAAACAAACAAAGTGTACTAGGAAAAAAAGAAAATTTGAGCATATGGCTAATGGTCTGAATCTGATTACTTTTTTTTGTGGAAAAGCCATTGTTACCTGCTACAGAACTTTTGAATCTTTGTCCCAAAGTAAAAATGTTGAGGAGCATTGTAACAGGGGAATATTGTCTGTAATGTGCTATTCCTGTAGCTCTTTTTTTTCAGTCCTTATACAAAAGGATCCACAAAAATACCTTCTCCTGTGGCTTAATCCAATGCTTATTCCAGCTGAGGGAGATCTTTCTTTGACTTAAGGAGGCTGGATCAGGACTGAATTCCTGCAGAAGCTAAAATCTTTGAAACTTCTTGTAACTGTAGAAATGGAAAGAGCCATTCTGTGGAAATGGGAAGAAGTGTTCACTGAGAAGTGAATGGTTGTGTTAGATGCTTTGACTCTCACTTAGATCTCACTCAGCTGTCTCAGACCTCAGTGAGGTAGCAGCACCTGAAGTAGACACCTACGTTAGGCAGTTTCTAACCCTGTCTCAGGATCTTGACAGTCCTTATATAGTGCGTTCAAACATTTTGTTCCGTGCCTGATACTTAAACCCACACTATGCAGAGTTTATAGTAATGGTAATGGCAATGGTAATGGTAATGGTAATAGTAATGGTAATAGTAATAGTAATAGTAATAGTAATAGTAATAGTAATAGCAATAGTTTGTAACTGGGTGAATTAGTTCACAGGAGATACCGTTATGTCCAAAGAACATGTTGTCTGTCCTAAATGCCATAAAATGTTATGGCTTAGTCCTGGCTAATAACTGTGGTAAGGGATGAATGTTAATATGCAGGTACAAGCACTGGGATTTATTTATAGCTTGATCCCATGCCTTGTGTGGGCCACTGTTGCACCAGGATGAGACTTGGAGGCATCTAGGTGCTGGGTTTCATAGCTCTGCTCTGTTCCTTTCTCGTTTTGAGGGTCAATTCCCTGAGCCAGCCCTGGACTGAAGTTTTGGAGAGGCAGTCACAAGACTCTACATATTTTCCTTTTTCCTGTTTGTGACAACAGAGCCCGCTATGGGATGCAGCAGACCACCAGACCCAGCTGCAGTTGAAAGGAATCTAACCAGCTCCTTCTTTTTCTGTGACCCTGAGCCTCTGGGCTTGTGGGCACGTGCTTTCCTTCACACATGGACATACTCCCAGTGCAGGCAGCACCACAACTCATGCATACAATTAAACAAGTATGTGCATGCTCATAGGGTTGAGGCCAAAAATCAGATCATACTGGCTTAGCAAGGGGCAAATCTGACCAGTGGTTTTACCAACCCTGTGACATCACATTTGCTTGACCTACTGTGAGTAATGTAATTACAACTGGGATGAGCAAGACATGAAAATAGGATATGAGAATAATTAAATGACAAGGTAATGACAAGACAGAAAAGTTAGCTTTGGAGGCAGGTCTAGCATGAGTGAAGTCCAGAGATCTGGGGAGATGGTTGCAAGCATGAAAAGTTGAGGAGAAGAGGACTGAGTGAGTTGGGTTTCATTTCCCTTAATATCAGAAGTCACTGAGCAAGCTGTCCATACCATGTTCCTCCCACCAAGACATGGGGTGAAATGGATACCTCTGGGCTTAGCTGAGACTAGACCCTTCCTAGATGCTAAAATTATTTAGATGAGATAAACTCCATACAAAATAACATAACATAGGAGGGAGGCAGTGGCTGGGACTAAGAGCTGAATCTGAAGTTGCTGGAGCTCCATAGGTCCCTTGAATCAAAGTTGCTTGGGACTGGCCTACAAAGGTTCAGAAGAATAAATGAAGGAGAAATTAAAAAATCCATATCTGAGATAGACAGCAGTTTGTTATGTTATATCTGGGGTTGCTTTGTACAGGGAGGAGGATGGTGGTCATCTGCCTGTGTGGGAGCTCGTCTCCTGGAGAAGGAGGCTGCAATAACAGTAAGGAGATGTGATAGCCTGGAAGAAGGAGGTTTTTGGACCAGGAGAGGTGGAGTGGAGGAACCACCTTGCCTGGGTAAACTGTAGGGATCAGCAGGGAAGCCAGTGTGTGTCTCTGCGGAAGAATAATCCAAACTCAAGGCTCAGGGTCAGGGTGGCAACAGGGAGGCATCTGCCAGTGAGGGTATGGGAGAACCTGAGCGAGACAGAAGATGGAACAAAGTCTCAGCTGTGTGCTGGGTTGGGAGGAGATATTGAACTGGAAGAAGACTGCTGGGGAAGGCTTATTCCTCTTCCCCAGGCAGGACAAGAATGTACTGCCTACAGGTGTCCATAATAAAAAGCCTCTTCAGGAACTGGTGGTCTGGCAGCTCATGCTCACTGTCTACATTCCAGAAACCACTTGGTTCCTGAGGGTGCATGACAGCAATGCACTGAGAGGATTCACAAAGATTTCCAGGAGATGAAAAATTTATCAGTTTGGGACCAAGAGTCTGGCATTGTTTGTTCTGCCCACAAGTGAAACAAACTGACCAAACACCCTTCTTCCTCATCACCGAGTAGAGTGGGTCGATGCACACGTTGCATCCTCCCTTCATCCTTGCCACCATCAATTCAGCTAATTTCATGCTCTCTGAGGCTGGGACAGGACTTCCCAGAACTCCTTTTTGGGTTGGATATCAGGAGTGGCAGTGGGACCACTGGAGCCATTAGCCAGAAGGCAGGTCCCAAAAGGCAAAGGAAGCCCCCAGGCCACTCTCTCCTGCCCCACCATCAGGTATTTTAGAGTACATGGCCAATTACATTCACTTTATGTGGGGATGGGATGGACCTAGCCAGAGAAGAGTTCTGCAGTTCTGAGGACAGTGGGGAAAGGGTGTAAAAGAAGATGAAGATTCAAACACAAATCACTGTTATTATTGCATCTACTGAGTATGTGTCAGTTTTTTCAGAATATGCATTACATGGGCAAAAGCCACAGGTTTGTTATATGCATTTGTGAATTAACTTTTTTTTTTGAGTGTGCAAATAATGCTATTGTAACCAAGAACCAGTCTGAAGTTGCAGAAGCCATAACTGAACCAATGGAAATACTACAGCTTCAGAGGATCATATTCCTAGGACTGGCCACTTCACTTGCCGTGGCAAATTGTAGCATTGAGTCCTGAAAAAACTGAGGTGAGGAGAGCTACCTGTCATGGTATCTAGGTGAATCTAGGTATAAACAAAGCAATCTTGTCCCACAGAGGCTGAAAGCCACAGGCTGAGAGTCGCTGTGAGTGAGCTTGTTGTAACTCTGGGATACCTGCCTTTGCAAAGATGATATCACACGAGTGGGATGGTTTGGTGCAACTCCCACTGGTTAGTTCTTCATTAGCAACCATTACACACCTGATAAAAACATCTTATAGTGCCTGTAGCAGGATGTGGCCTTAAGTGTCACTGAATGAGGCAGGTTACATGGACGCCCGTGTGTAGTGGAAGCTTTGTAGGCACGTGCACTGGGAAAATGTTGCAATCCCTGTCCACCCATTACTCGTAGGCAGCACTGATGGGATGTCAAACATGACGAAGCCACAATACCACTCAATATGTTGAAAGGGGTGTTGTTATGAGCAACACAGTCTTTAGTTTGCTATGTAAATGTAAGCATAGCTGTTAGATCTGGGGAAGGGGTATGGCAAGCTGAAGGTATGAACGTGGTGTCAGGAAGACGGTAACCCTGGAAAGAAAAGTAATGTGGAATTCAAGCAGCTGCAGGGGATGGTCTCTTCTTGTCATTGTGTCATCCTCCAGGGGCCCAAGTGAAAGCTCAGGACATCATTGTGCTAGTGGCAGGGCAAACATGGATGAGGATGGAATAGTTGGTATAAGTTTTCACAACTAGTGTGAAAAATATTTGTACCTCGTGGCTGGTACCTGAATTCAGATGACTTGTCCAGAAAGGAAAGACTTCAAGCAAAAGAATTTTTGTTAAATATTATCTATACTTTTGTTTCTGAGCTAGCAAATGGCCTTGTGCTATTCTGAAGATTACTGCAGTGACACTGAAAGATGAAGATCCATCACTGTAACCTGTAAAATGTACCTTTGGCATACCAGGCTTCTAACCACTAGTTAAGTAAACTCCCCGAAACACAAACTATGTTAAACATTGTGGGCAGACTCTTAGCAGGTATCAATCTTTCCATGGACAGATTATGCATCAAAACAGTGCAGTGAAGATACCAGATCAAGCCACTGCTCTTCAGTATGATATTTCCAGGACTAGATGCTACCATTTGTTGAAGCAACAGTCCCAGGGATGTGACCTTCTGAAATTACAGAGTGGCCATTGACTTAGTCAAGCTTGTGACTGGACTTTTCATATTCCTGCATTCCCATATGCTGCAGTATGTGTGTGGCAGCTCTAGTTAAAAATTGTTTCCACAGGTGCCAGCCACTCATGTTTTTTGCTCTAGGTCTCAGGTTAGTCTTTGACATATTGGCTGGGATGCCAGGTATAACATAAACTCTTGTGACTTCTCTCGGATCTTGCAAAAGTGTATTTCTTTTTCTTTTTCTTTTTCTTTTTCTTTTTCTTTTTCTTTTTCTTTTTTTTTCTTTTTCTTTTTCTTTTTCTTTTTCTTTTTCTTTTTCTTTTTCTTTTTCTTTTTCTTTTTCTTTTTCTTTTTCTTTTCTTTTTCTTTTTCTTTTTCTTTTTCTTTTTCTTTTTCTTTTCTTTTTCTTTTTCTTTTTCTTTTTCTTTTTCTTTTTCTTTTTCTTTTTCTTTTTCTTTTTCTTTTTCTTTTTCTTTTTCTTTTTCTTTTTCTTTTTCTTTTTCTTTTTCTTTTTCTTTTTCTTTTTCTTTTTCTTTTTCTTTTTCTTTTTCTTTTTCTTTTTCTTTTTCTTTTTCTTTTTCTTTTTCTTTTTCTTTTTCTTTTTCTTTTTCTTTTTCTCCTCCTGTATTGTTCAACTCCCAACTATAGGAAGAAATTTTGTGTGTGTATGTGTCTGTGGGGGATGGGGATGGGTTATATATACAGTAAAGTTTCTACTGTTCATGGGATCAGAGAACAATAGGAAGTGCACACTCAGAAGGCCAGAAAAACAGGAGGCAAATAAAAGGAGTGTTGTGTTAACATGAAAATTAGAAGGTTCTTGAAATAAAAAATGTTTCGATTTCAGAGCTTTCCAGTATGTGTTGGGTTGTTTTTTTTTTTTCTTGCACGCTTGCAATTGACCATAATGGTTTTTCTAATGTAAAATTGAGTGATATAGGCCTTTTCCAGTTGTTTTTCCTTCTGAGTGACGAGAAGCATTTTCCAGTAAATGAACAGCAATCAACTGCTGAATCATCACTGTTGAGCAGAGGTTTCAAAACTTGAGCCAGATAATTGTGTGAGTGCTGTTGGCACCATGTTCCTCCTCTCTGTTTGACAGAGCCAACCTTGGGCTCACCTTACCCGGACACATGGTTTCCTTGGCCTCAGGATTGCTCTGGCGAGTGAAGGCTGCCAGAGCCAGCCCCAGGAGGGAAGGAATGAGGGACCTGTAGGTATTTGTCAGCCCCTTCGGTGAGGCAGTTCAGCTAATGTCCCCCTCACTTGGCAGCCTTTCCTTCCATATGCTGAAAAGATTTACTCTAAAAAGAGGAGAACTTCAGGCTGGGTTTGGTGCCTGCTGGCTCTGCAGTCAGAAAAAGAGGCCTTGATTTCAGTTGTGTGTTCCTAAAATGTGCAAATATGTGACTAACAGAGAAATAATAATACCTAACACAAAAACATATGCATTCAAGCCTTTTCCTCCAGGTTCACCTGGTTTTGGACAAGAGGGAGGATTCATTCTGCCTAACCTTAGATTTTTACACTGTGTCTTCAGCTCAACTGCTCACCCAGGCTCACTTCATAGGCAATGGAAAGAGACAATGTCCTCTAAGAGCAAGATTCATCCTGTCCTATTGCAAGTGCCTGAGACAGAGCAGAGGATCTGGCTGCAGAGGGGATTTATCTCTGCACTGACTCACACCTTGTGGGTATCTAAAATCTGGTGAGAGGAGTCCTACTGTCAGCCACTGGGCAACAAGTCAACCTGGAGACATCTTCCCACCCAACTTTCCTGGGTTGGAGCTGTGGAAGACCAAGGGAATGACAGCAGAGGCTCCCAAGTTGTGTTCAGAGGACCTGTGCATACCCTGCTTTGCCTTTGTCACCTGTGTGCATGGCCAGCACGGTCTGCTCGCCAGCACTGTCACTGCACTGTGCAGACTGCTTGCTCAGCAGCTGCTCAGTCACTGCTGTGGGCTTTTCCAGGAGGTGTGAAATGGCCTTGTGCTGCCAGCACATTGTTCGTGCCGGCCTGCAGCAAGCAGGGATTGATGCTGTGTGCTCGGTGTTGATGGATTGGTCACACAATTTGCACAAGCAGCGGTAAGAAATGCCTGGGAAGTGGCATCAAAAAGCATATACTAATGCTCTCTTGTCAGGCTTAGCTGGGAAGTTCTGCTGAATCCAGGACCTGCCTCTTTCTGTTAAAAGATAATTTTTCTATAACAACACTTAAATGCACTTTTATGGGCATCCCTTTTCCAGCATCATCAGTGGGGAGAACACTGTACCTGCTGTTAGAAGACCAGATTTCCTGGTTTTCATTTTTCTTCAAGTAGGGACGTCAGAAATGTGACTCAGGAAAGAAATTTTCCCTTAGAAAATCTCCTTAAGTGGAATACCAAAGTGTAATTGTTTATCATTAGGATGACTTAGTATCTTTACTCAACCTCATTTAGAAGTTAGTTTTTGTAAGTTGTTATCCACCCACAGGACCAGCACGATTGATTTAGATTCAAATTGTAGCATGCTGTACACACCAGTGACTAAGCAGCAGCCAGTTTTCATAACTAATTCTTCTACGCATCTCCTCTAGAAGACCAAACAAAAAGGATGACAATTGGATGCTTTACCACTTCCATTACTGGTATTTCTTGAAGTTTTGGCAGAAGAAGCATAGGAACATAAAAATAAAGAAGAAAGTCACAATAGCCCAAGCTTAAAATAGTAAGATGGAATAGGGATTTCCAGTTGTGGTAGCAGACAAGTAAGAAACTATAATAGTTCCAATGTAACACTATGGGCAGATAGACCTAAAAAGGCAGGGAATGTGGGAAAAAAAAAAGTTAATTAGGGTGACTACAAAACCTATGGCCTAAGCAGAAATGCTAGGGAGAGAAATGCTTGTGATACAAAGTGTGAGAGAAGCACAGTAAAGTGGCTTTGGCTACAGGGCAATGGGCCGGTCAACACGTGAGGGTTGTGCAAGACATGAAATGTCTAAGAGATGGCAGTGATATGAGAAACACACCAGTACCAGAACTTGCTGCTGTGAGTGATGGAGGGAGGAGCTCAACTGAGCATGTGAGCATGTCCTCTCCTGTCAGAATTTGAGATTTTGATAACTTTTCCCTGGAAAATGTTTTCATGTTGTGAATCAGGGTGCTTTTCAAGCTCACCTGTTTGATGTACAGGAAAAGTGGGCAAACTTGATACTGTCAAATTAGAAACTCCATTTACTCTCCACAGCTTCATGTGGCAGAGGTGGGACATAGATTAATGAATGAGGACATTTCTTCAAACTGGTAAAAATTCAGTGAGCCTTATTTGCCAGAATAAGATATCTAGACTTTTTACAGATTGCAGAAAGTTTGAATTCATTTACTATGAAAAAACCCCACCAAAAAACCCAAAGACCACAACAACAACAAAAAAAAAACCAAACCCAGGTGTTGGCCATACTGTGGTAGAGGTTAGAGTTAGCAACATCACAGCTGTACTGCTGCTGGTGTCTTCTGTACATGGGAGGTGATGTCATTAGGAAAAGGAGGTGAAGCTATTAGACTACAGGAAGAATAGCTAATAGAGATAAGTGAGGATTTAAAGCATGCGCTGGAGATGACCTCTGCCTTGGGTAATGACTCACAAACTGAACGTATGTGTTTAGACAGACGTGACACCATGTACATTGAGAGGGAAAAAGACATATCTGTGAGGGGTGTTGTATGCAATTTCCATGAATTGCAGTACCAGCCTTACTCATGAACATCATTGGCAGGGATGAATAAAGTAATCTTAATGAGCGAAAAAGCCAGCAGGCAGTTCACCGCGCCCTTGAAGGCATGTGGCTGCCTTGCTTCACAGGGGAGGAGTGTCCTGGGATTGCAGTTTCCATTTCAGTGGCACGGGATCCATACTACATGGGAAACCAGAGTTGTGGGTTTGGCATGAAAGAGCATGTGCTCATGTGGCAATAAAGGCAGCTGAGTGTCTCTGCGGGGTGTGTGTGGACCTCTCCCTTGCTGCAGCAGAGAGGCGGTGAGCGCTGGGAGGTCTGGCATGCAGGGACGTGCAATCATGTAGGCTGGAAGGGACCTCTGGAGTCCTCTGGTCAACCTCTCCCCACCCCACTTGGAGCAGGGCCCTGTGGTGTAATATCAGTCTCAAATAACTTGCAGACACTCCTTGTAGCAGAATTAGGGATAAACCCTGTGACGCCAACTGTATTTGGCTGACCCTTTTGCACTGCCGTTTAGGAAATCTGAAATCCAGGTGGAGACCTCCTCAGTAGTACCTGTGGGGCATGGGATATCCCCTCCCAAGATGCTCCATCCCATCCCCAGACAACAGTGATGGTTGCCCACCTCTTGCTACCACTGCTAACAGATCTGAGACCAGCACTCACCTCTGGCTGGTTCATCTGGGACTGTTCAAGGGGATTGACCTGTTCCCTGCCCTCCTCCGTCTGTCCCCTTCATGGCTGTCAGCTGGTGGGAAGGGGCTTGAGTCCTCCTACTCATCATCTCAGCTTCATCTAAAGAACAAGCTGGGATGGACAGGGTCTCCATGGGCCATCTGATTGAATGATACTTCGCTGGTCTCTCAGTGTGAGGTCCTCAGCATCCACCGCCACAGTGGTGATTTCAGCCACAGGGGCTGGTGCACACAGTCCTTTTCTGTTGGTGCAAGGCAGTCAGCATAGACATACAGAATTCCCATCAGTCAGCCCCAGAAAGATGCGACACCTTGAAATTCAGGAAAACTAGAGTTTTATTTTTGCATTTTTGTTCCCTGATCCTTTAGGTGAGCCCAGGTCACAACACATCTACAGCCACTGGAGAAACAAATTTATTTTCCTTTTCCCTGTGCTCTCTTTTTAAACAAAATATTGTGTTCCTCTGCTTCCCTGTAATTCTAGGACCTGGGGCTTTATGGTAAGTATTGTGGGTCTTGATAAGATCAAATTACAAAAAGTAAAGGCAATTCCAGATAATTTTACACTCTGAGCACTGCATAACCCTTTCTAAGTGCTGTTTGTTAAAAATATGGTCTCCCTTGTCAGCACAGAAATTCAGATATATTTCCCCACTCATCTTGCAAACACTGTTTACATCTTCTAATATTTCAAAAGGAATGGTAATTAACAAAGCTATTTATGTTCCTAAGTAAATGAAAAAAAGCTATGTCATAACATATTTGTTGCATCAACATCATCTGCTTAGCCCAGATTTTTGAATAGCATTTGCTGGGAGTTTATTTTGAAAGATCTCCAAAAGATGTGGCGGTGCCGTCCAGCAGTGCAGAAGACCTTTCTTCCCTGGTGCCGTGGCATCAGGCTGAGGCAATTCTTGTGCCCTCTTCTGAGTTAAACCACCTTTATCTGATCAGCCCACACTTGCAAATGGCTCAAGTGCCTTTTCAACCCTATCTGCATGGAGATAAACTGCTCTGGGTGGAGCACTGGTAGGAAGAACAAACTTCCTCCCCCTCTGCAGATGGCTGAAGTATATAATCTTTGAAAATTAAAGGCTCTAATTACCTCGCAGGGAGCTGTGCACACTGGAGCACTCCCCACCATGGTGCAGGGATGGAGGAGAGGCAGTGATAACTTGGCAGGGACATCTCTTCCCTGGGTTGTAGTCCGGGTGCCCTCACAAGGGCCAAGATTTAGGGAAAAGGAGGGTTTCCTTTTGGAAATCACCTGGAAAAGGCAATGTAGTTTCCCTTTGTAATTATTTTCACCATGTCCCCTTGCTAGGAGGCCATAGAGATGCGGTGGGTACCCCATCAAGGCTGATGGGAATGGTGTGGGTCTTCTGGTTTTCTTCATTTGCTCACCTGAGTTGTGAACAAAAAAAATTTCAGCAGTAAATACTGATCTCTCTCATAGCAAGCCAGCTGGAGAACTGATATCCCCACATTTGTTCCCATCTCTGCTGGCATCTTAATGCCCTATGGAGCAAGGTGATGGCAGGTCCCATGCCACCAACAAGGTCTTGTGGAAGCTTTTTCTCTCAGGTCCTCTTTGGTGTGCGTGTGTTGGGGAGGAAATGGAGGTTATTGTTGGCTTATTTTTAATAGAAGCTCTCATTTGTCATCATTTAGGATATGTTATCAAAGGCAAACAGTACTTACAAGCTGCCTTGTGTGGGCAAATTGTGGTGAGCTTCATGGGAGCCTTTGGACTTCCATAGAACCTGACGTGCAAACCCACACTTTGGGAAGGTGGACACATGTAGGCTGAGGATGGATACAGAAAACAAACAAACTGTGTCCCAACCAACTGCAGCAGCATTCAGATAGCATTAATCCTAGCGTGGCTCTTGCACAAAAAAGAAAAGGAAGAAACACTCCAACCCATGCACGGTATAGCACAATTGTGTCTCCAGGGCTTTGGCCAGGACTGTGGGCATGCTGGTATGGTTATTTATTGAGGAGCTATTCCTCAACAGCCATCTTCCAGCTAACTTGCTCCAGCCCACCTGCTTCCCCTACCCTGGACCAGCTCCCCAGCACCCCAATCTTCTGATCCAGCTTTTTACCATCTAAAAAGCAGCACCATCAGAGACTCAAAGGTGGGGGTTTGCTTTGAGTTCAGTGCACTTCAGGTGCACGTGCCTAAGGAGAGAGCATTTCTGTCTAGAAAAATCAGCAGAGGAGAAAAAAGCTCACACTACAAAGCAAGGCTGAAAAGAAAGCATCACCTGCAGAGGGCTGTGGGTCATAGCTCACCCAGGTTGCCAGAACAGGCAGGAGCAGCCAGACCCGGGGTGCCCGTGTGTGTTCACTGCACCCAGTAAAGGGAGATCCTCAGTGCTTCCTGGAAGCATGAATGTTTCTCCCCAATTTAGGTGGTGAATTTGAAACTGGCAACAAAAAGCACTGCTGGTTTCTGGGGTCTAGTGCAGGCATCAGCCAGTCAGTACCACTCAGATAAAAGCTGTTTTGCAGAAAGCTGAAAATGCCAAAAATAGCAGTGTTTGGGTAAATCTTTGTATTCACTTACAGATTTTGTGGGTGTTTTTAAAGCCTCAAGGAAATGCATATGGTAATTTTTGCCTTGGAGCCAAGCTTACAGCAGTCAGGATAAGAATCACCACATGAAGACCTGGTTTTGTGTTGTGCTGGACACATATTTTACTCCCTCGGTCTTTAGCTGAATCTGTGAAAAATGTAAACAAGCACCCAAAATATGGAACTCTGCGCACAGGTATTTTCAACACTCACACTCTTTCCCCTTTTCCTCCCAAGTCTCCCTTTAACCCTTCTGTCGGGTCTTTTCTGCTTTCACCCAAGCTGATTTAAGGACGGGCTATTTTTTCCCCTGGAGTAGCTGAAACAAAAAGGCCACTTGGCATTTTTTTCTTTTAAAGGGATGCAGCACCTGTCCTTAGAGTGCCAAGAGTACTTGGTAAGGCACTTGCTGATTATGACTTTCCAAGAAAAAAAAATCGCTTACAAGCTAAAATTAATCCTAGGAAATTTCAAATGGACAGGAACATCCTTGAGAAAGCCAGAGCATAAACAGGGGGTGAGAAAACAAACATTGCTTTGAACACTGCTGCTTGTTATGTTGGTCTGACAGAAGGAAACGGGCTCAGACTTTAAGGGATCAAAGGAAACAAAGGACTGGCTTGGCTTCACTCACCATACCCAGCAAGCTGTATGTACTCAGTAACAGCTACAAATAGACTAATTTTTTTCCCCTCTTACAAGTAAAAAGTATTTCTCAACCATCTATCATTTATAAACCATAGTATGTAATAGTTTGTGAATCGGGGCAGGTTCTTTGTTGCAAATTAGGGCTAGCAGGTGGTTTCATTGCATGGCAGGTTTAGTAAAGTGCTGTGGGACAGCGGACTGAAACTAATGCTGCTTCAAACATGCATTTTAACAGGGTGCTAAGAGCACAGCAAATGCATTTAGTGCATTTAAGGTGTTCTCTGAAGGAAGGCCAAAAAAAAAGGTTTCTGGATGATGAAGGGATTGTGTTTGCCTAAAAGGGCATCAGAGTTAGTTTTGTGTGCTGTAGTGCTAGCACATCTTCCCAGAATTTTTATTTAAATACAAAGACATAAATATATTAATAGTAATAGTATAGCAAGTATATAATACAAGAGAAACAGATTTATCACCTAGGGAAAAAAAAAAAAAAGACAGTTTAAAAATGTTACAGCTCTCTGTGCAGCACGGGTCTGAACACCTTTTGTTCTGTAGTTAAAGATTATCATCATAAATACTTTTTTTTTCCCGTCTATCTTGGTCTAATTCAGTGCACAGCATGACTAGTGATCTTAAAAGATTAAAAAATTATCTTTAAGAGTCAAGTCCAATTGTAATATTAATTTTGCAGCTAACACAGTCAAAACACCAACTGCTGCTAAACATGGTTGCACAAGCTCAAATTAAAGCGCACAATGATTTACCCAGAGCTATGCTGTATATCATGCTTTGGACTGGTTATCATCAACTACCCAGTTTGTCCAACACTTTAGATGTTATTACTTCAAGGAGGGGTTGCAGCTGCTCTGTGCCAAAATTGCCAGTTGTACTGGGTTGAGACAACCATTAAACTCCTGCAGACTGAAGCCAATTTCATTATGAATCATGGATCTTGTGGATTACCACATGCTTACTTAAAAGGACAAATAGCTTTGCTACTACAGGAATAACAGTCTCGGTGAGATCAAAAGCAAGAAGGGAAAAAAATGCCTCCAGTCATGAAGAACGCTCAAAGCAAGTGGTGGCACAAGGATTATATATTACCCATGCATGTAGAGCAAAGCAAACTGTCATTAAATGTTCTCAGGAAGGCAGTTGAAGAGCATTGGCAAACTCTTTTAGGCAGTGGAGATTTGGAGGCCAGCATTTTTTTTTTAAATCAATGCTTTTTGTTAAGCTCCTTACAGCAGCTAAAAGAAGTTGTCAGGCTTGGACTTTTATGAACACTTTTGAAAATCAAGGCCAGGGCAGATGATCTGGAGCTTAAGGACTTAGGAACTCAGCATTGGCTAGGAGCAGAAGGAGATGGCTGTTTTTTTGCTCTAGTTGGCATTTCTGAAAATCTAGATATTTACTGGCACCTACTTACCCTAACTGAGAGGTACAAGTCCTTTTTAGAACCGCAAATATTGGAATCCTGGATATAGCCTGCCCTTGTGCATGTAGGAACAGAAATTGAAACAGCTATTTTGACCTAGTAGCAATATATGCCAAGTGAAGACCTATTAGATGTGTTTGCAGAAAGCCAGTTCCCTTTTAATTAACCAGATCTGTATAGTACAGTGTCCCTTCTGTGCTACACACCTGGCTGCAGGGGTAACTTTCTGTCTGTACAGTCTTCAGGAACAATGCAGGAGTCTCAGGCAGCAGCTATTTTGTTTTCCAGGGCCTATTTTTAAAAGATTAAAATAAATTTTCAAAGAGCAAAATGACAAGAGTGACAATTTAGCTACACCTTGCTTCAAGGCACCCCTCAACCAGAGTAGACTTCCCATCAGCCTCACAAGCTGTCCCGTGCTGAAGCTGGTGGGGTCATGCCATCTTCAGCCACAGCTCTTGTGCCAGGGGCTTCAGGGACACAGCCAGCACAGCCTCGCTTGTGCCCATGTGGCCACCACTCTGTAATCACCACTGCTTTCGCCAGGACCAATCTCTGTGTTCATCAGGGCAACAGAACTGCCCAGACACCAAAAGCTACCACTTACACCAAGGATTTTATTTTTTTCCTTCTGTGCTGTAGCATACTTCCCAAGTGTTTAAGAATAGTACAGGACAGAATAAGAGGTAAGCAACATCTCTTTTATTTATTTCCCAGCTTGAAGGAAGAAGGATTTGAGGTGCTTTAGAGGATCCCTCCCTCAAGTCCGAGTTCGACTGTGGCTGCAGAGACGTGTGTGACTATATGTGCTGAAGGAGAACAAACCCCAATAAGAGAGATGCTACTTCATTTCAGAAAGTGCCACCTCTTTAATTTCTTCAGATTGTATGTGTAAGCTATCTCCATGGCTTCACCTAGCTCCTCTGAGAGCTTTGTTTCCCACCTTCATGAGCTGCCAGGAATGTAGGTGGCCATTGCTATTCGTGTATGTGGAGAGCGGGAGAGACATTCTTTCAAGAGTTCTGGATGGTGGGCTGATGTTGCACAGTGACCTGAGGTGGGGAAGCAGGATGGTGCTTCGTGCTGCACTCATGGACTGTGGGGTAAATGTGGACCACAACTATGAGAATTTTTCATTCTAGCTTTGTTTCATGAGAAACATATTTGTTTTCATTGACCCTGTCCATCACAAATGTGTGCTCAGCAAATGAAAATCCTGGGAGTTTAAAGTATCTCTCATTTTCAGGATGAAGCAAAGAGAAAAATTACCTATTTTTCACATGGGGGAGAGAGAATCAAACTGTCCCCATGTCCGTGGCACAGTCAGGGAGGCTTCACACATGGCTGAATCACTGGTGATAACTAGTCCCAGGAATGTGGCTGTATCTGAGATATGCATCTAGCAGGAGCCACAGGAGGAAGAGCTGCCAATGTAACTGAGGAGTAACGCTGTGTGGTGCAGAGCCAGGTCACGCTCAACCACCCCACGTCTCTGTGGTCAGCAACCTCAGCCAGCTGCAGAGATATTTAACCCCTTTCCATTCCGGTGCCTTCTTACCCAGGGATAAGGGGTTTGATGATCCCATTACATCTGCTTTGCATAGTCCACTCTTGGATTTTACACACGTGGATTGCTTGGTCAGCTGAAAATACTGCATTGCATCTCCTGGAGAACACTTTCCTTTGGCAATGTTTAAAGAGCAGTGAGCATTTACACAGGCCTGCTTAGGAGTGAATGCATCACAGGAGACAAGTGAATGAAATGACACAGCCCGTATGACTTGGTGCAGTCCCATGACATGGGCAGAGTACGTTAGGTCACAGTTTCACCTCCTTCAGATCCAGAAAAGATGTGGATGGCACTTCTCCTGTGTACCTTGGCTTGGTCAGCAGGATCATAGTTCACTTTGCGACAGATGTGTGGTTGCTCTGTTCTTGGTCTGCTGCAGCCACCCTCACTTGGCTGCAGCATTGCTTCAAGCCAAATAAGTCTAGAGGGAGAACTGGCGGGGTGAGTATATGAATCTAAGCAGCTGGATGGCCAGAGCTTTGAGCTGTGCTGGCTTGTGTCCCACCAACTCAGGGCACAGCTACAATCGCTTATGTCTGGCCTTTGTATATACAGTGTCGGTGAGTGTTGTGTTGCTCTGCTGGATGCAAACCCCTCTAGGTCTTGTTCCCAAATAACTGTTCCCCATCTGCCCACTTCTACAGTCACTTTCTGTTGCCTTTGACCACCCCTGAACCTGCCCCAGTCCTCCAGTGAGCCCTGGGACCCCTCTGTCCTCCAGCCACATCACTCCCTGTCAGGGTGAGCTGCACTGGCAGCTTCCTGTTTTTTGCTTTATAAGGGCTCAGCCAGGACACCCTTGCTCAAGAGAGACAAGTGGTTTGTGGCTGAAAGGACAAAGTTCCCTCTGTAGGTGATATGGCTCACCTGGCAGCCGTGAACTCTCGCACGGCACATACCACCTACGCTGCTGGGCAGCCGGCCAGTGGCTGCGCCCACAGGGAGCTTGCCCCACCAGGATGAAAGAAATCAGCTTTCTGCTGGCATGGGGCTTCTCTGAGTTGTGAGGTTTTTTTCCTTTCTTTCCCTCTTTTTCTCTTTCTCTTGAAAGCACTTCAGTTTCGCAGCCAGATCTCATTCTTACTCTTTTTCTTTCTGCCAGAAGCCTGTCCAAATCCTTCCCAATTGCATTTAAAACCTTCTCCAACCTGTAAATTGATAAAAAGCTGAAGCTCTAATGATAACTATTAATGCTTGATTATAAAGCATCCACTAGGCAACACGCAGGTGCTGACAGCAGCTAAATGCCGGCTCAGGCAGCTTTTACTCTGCTTTCCATGATGCTCTCAACACCCTGCTGACCTTTGTGCTGTTGCTACGCTGCTGCCCAACCTGGAAGTCCCAGGACATGCAGCAAAAGGGGAACATGCAGCTCAGGCACTCCCTGCCTGTCCCCGAGCTCCTGCCTTGGAGGGGAGGGTTGGAAGCAGGTGACCATCCCTGCCTCTCGCTGCACCTGCTCCCAGCCTGGGGCTTGGACCTCCCAGGTGTGTCCAGACAGCCGGTGAGGAAGGAGTTCAAAGAGGCAGTGAACAGGCTGTGCGCGACTGGCTGGCGATAAGAGCCCAGACGGTGATAGCGTTATGATTCAGGTGATGAATGAGGGCTGCTCCCTCTCAGACCGCTGAAACCTTTGCTCCTTCAGACAGAGAAATGGAAAGCCGGCACGCTTTGTGCTCCTGACTGCCTGCGGCTGCACTGAGGACAAGCCTGCTCCCTGTCCTGAATTTACTCACGGGTCAGGACCTTGGGTGCTAAGCCTCACTTCTGACACAACTCATAAAAAGGATTTGTGAAATCCAGGGAGCATTGTAAAGGTTGACACACTCTTGCCTATACTTCATGCATCAGCAAGTAGCTGCTGCTTCCATTATTGCTGCCTTATAAAGGGATCTGGCTCCAGCCACCATCCTCCACATCTCCCTTGCTACCATGGCAGGGGTGCTGCTGGTGTGGGCTTCATCTGATCAGCCCAGATCACCCCCTGAGCATCTCCTTGTTGCACTGCCAGCTATAGACAGTGCCCTGCTTCACCACCGGTACCTGTGTCACATGGGTGGGAGAGAGCTAGTCCTGGCTGAGGGGAGCACAAATAGGCTCAACTGGGTTTTATCATGAGGCTGGGTTTGAATGGGTTGCAGAGTCCTGCAGTAAGGTCAACAAAAGGCAAACAGCTCTACGACGGACATACAGTGTCTAACTGTGCTTCTCAAACCAAAACAGACTTAGTCACCTTCTCTCAGTTGCTTTGGAAAATGAGCTGTGAGGGGGCACCTCAGCTGAAGTGACCTTGTGATGTGAATCCTCCTCACGAGCCCCAGCTGGTCCCAGCCATCACCACAGAGGGCTCAGTTGCTGCCAGCGTGAGTTCAGCCCCCAAAACTGGAGGCAAAGGCCAGGTTTATTAGGTTGCCCAAGTACCTTCATTCTTGCTGGCAACTTTGTGGCGCATGATCTGTGGGTGTTATCAAAGGAGATGCTCAGAAGGCAGAAATCCCTGTCTGGGGACTGCGCTAGCAAAGAGGGCTTCCAGCAGGCAACTGAAGTCTTCTGCAACGTTGTACCCCTCCATCCTGTTTGCAGTCACTGGCAGGGCGAAAGGAGAATAACTGCAGAGTGGAGCAGCTGGAGTCCAGGCTGATGCCAAGTATGCCAGGTCGGTCCCTGGGGCATGGGTACAGCAGGGGAGGGGAAACCACCTTTAGTGCTGGGGGAATCTGGTCTGTGGCCACGTTGGCTCTCTGCAGCAGGCCTCTACAGGAGGTGAGCAGGGGACATCTTCCTTGTAGGCCTCCTGCCTCCCTTCCCCTACTGTAAGTTAAAAAATAGTTCTGGACATGATAAACAGCTTGTAACAAGTTTTGTCAGGTTTTAATGATCTTCTGGAGCTTAGGTGAGCAGATAGGCTGGCAAAGATGCAACGACTCTCCTTACACACACACACACAGAGGTCTTTTTTGGTTATGTTTGGAGTCTCTAGGGAACACTGACTAGCAGGGATGCTATTCTTAGAGGGCAAGAAACAGGCTCCACATGCTTCAGAAAGAGTTTTTCTTGCAAAGGCTTGTTCCTACATCACCACTTTCAAGTAAGTTAAGGGCTGATTTAACTGTCAAAGATAATTACAGGATTGGGCTTGGTTTTCCCGGAAAGATTATATTCACTCAAAATCAGCTTTTTTCTGAAAACACTCTGCAGACAATAAAAGGTTATTGGCAGCTATTAAGTCCTAAATGTTGTTTATCTGCTGCAGTGCAAGGACACAGAAGCAGCAAGGGTTCAAAGTCCATGTCAGGGCCATGGGCTGCACCTCTCACGTCTTCCCAGGGCTCCCACAATGCCTTTGGTTGGGGGAACCCTTACCTAGCCCAAACTCTGCTCAAAGCAGGGCCAGCTCCAGCCCTATGCCAGGCTGCCCTCTGCTCCCCTGTGTCATGGCAGCTGACAGACATTGGGATCCCCTCCTTTGTGACCACTTTCCAAAGTGGAACAACTTTTAAGATCTCGAGGCTTTGTTCATAGCTAGGGTGAGATCAAGATTCCCCAAACTGAAATCCTGCATGGTACACAATAATCTTTTCTTAGCTGTCAGTCTACCTACTGTTCTAGAGTCGTTCACATTTTGTTTCCTGCACTGACTTTTTAGGTTCTAATAGAGTAGACTAGGGTAAACTAGTGCAGTAGAAGGGACCTACGATGATCATCTAGTCCAGCTGCCTGACCACTTCAGGGCTGACCAAAAGTTAAAATATGTTATTAAGGACATTTTCCAAATGCTTCTTAAACACTGACAGGCTTGGGGCATCAACCACCTCTCCAGGAAGCCTATTGCAGTGTCTGACCACCCTCTCAGTAAACAAATGCTTCCTAATGTCCAGTCTAAACCTCCCCTGGTGCAGTTTTGAATAAGAGACATTCACAGGTGGGTTTACATCTGTTCCACCAACACCTCAGCAGATTTCTTCTTCCAAATTACTTCAGGTTGATCTCTTTCATATATATTTTTATGTGGTGTTCTTAGGGTACATCCTGAATTTCATGGTGTAAATGTTGACTTTGTCAAGACATAGTGGTGTATGGGACTGGCATCCCTTGGAGGCTTTGTGCCATAATTTCAGAAATGCAGCAGTCCTCTCTCTATTCAAAGTCTGCCTGTCTGTTATCCCAGAGAACGCACTGGAGTTCATAAATAAAGACATTTCTAGCAATCGTTGTGTAATATGCATCAAATGTGCTACTCCTACTGACTTCTTCAGTTTATGAAAGAGAAGCATGGCCTAAGAGTTTTGATTTGGCATCCTAATTTAACTTATGACAGCCATATATTACTTTATTTTAATTTAAAAAAATTATAAAATATAGTCATATATAAATATAAAAGGTGTGCCTATATATATGAGTGCATGCATACTATGTATCTTTTTTGTTATCAATGCTATTAGGCAGGCTTATTATTTTTGTTAAAGATTCAGTCCTTGTGTTTAGTCACTCCTACACCCTTCTGCAATAGCTGAATGAAAAAAGTCTGATTTCAATTTAAAAAAAAAAAAGAGGGGAAGAAGTTATCCCATATACTGTAGCATCTTGTAGGCTGGTTGGATTTCGGTGCCAAGATACATTTTATTGCTAACATGGAAACATTTATTTTTTTTTGGCAGTAGGTTGACTGAGATTTTGTCTTTGCTTGGGGAATTAACTGTGCAAACTCAGTTGCCATAAACATTCGTTTCAGCTGCTCTTCTCCCTACAAGACAACAGAGTACTTTGTGTTTGACACTAGCACCAAATGGATGGAAGAACTGAACTCACTTCTAAACCTGTTTTAGCCAAGGAGCAACATAGACTCAATCTGTACTGGTAAATTAAATGTGACCAGGAATATTTACAAGCACAGACACCAGAAGGCACAGACCAGCCCATGTCTGTGCTGGTAAACTGGCTCACTGTCCAAAACAAGGTGGTTCTGTACTAGCCAGCTTTTGGGAATGGTCCCTGAAATGCACTACCTACCAAATCATTCCCAAAGGGATAGCACTAGCAACAACACCAAATTTAGGCCAGGAAGCATCCCTGTAGTTTACTAATATAAATGATTGTGTTGCAGGGTCTGATAATGCTTAAGGGCATTAACTTTTTTCTTAATATTGTATCTTCTGACCAGTACACAGCTTAAATCTTCAGCTGATGGACAGTGTATGGAGAATTTAAATTAATTTTCCAAAGCTGTCCACCCAGACTCCTTGCAGTGTATCACATAATCATTTGCAGAGAATCGGTGCTGCTTGGACTGCTGCCAACATGGGAATACCATCAAATCACAAAATCTATTCATGGTTATATGGTGCATTTCACTCGTCCATCTGAAAAGCTGAAACACCCAGAGTTCACAAAATTTGTGTGAAAGGCAAGTTGTTGCTAACGCATATCTTCATGAGCTGCAACGAGGCTGATGTGCCTTGCCATGCTCTCACTGCAACATGAATACTTGGCATTACTGGGGTCCCCTTATGAAACAACACACTTCCCCTGGCCTCCATAAAAAGTTGCTGTTCTGCATTATAGCCAGTATATCCCCAGAAGCTTATCTCCATGGTATATTTGATGAATGAGTGCAAAAAAGAATCTAAAAAATAAAGGAATGTGCTTCTGTTTTACTCCTCCATCATACTGCATACCCATAAACCCACAGGTTAAAAAAAAAGAACCTATTTGTCTCTACAGAAGTCTAATATAGAAGAGTTTAATGCAGACAGCAGCACGTACTCTCTTCATCCCTGTAGGGAATAAGCGACTGAAGGGAAGTTAGCGTGGGCACAGGAACAAATGCATATAAACTTGCCTTTATTGAACTTAGGCAGGAAACAATGTACTTCTGCTCCAATGAAACAGTGAGGTCCAAAGACAGTTTTCAGCAGGAGCACCATGACTTCTTTCCAGCACTGAATAGTTTCTAAGTAGAGTTTGTTATTATTTCTAAATGATATTATTTGAAATGGTAGAGAGAGAGCATATACTAAGCAGTCCACAGACCTCCAGTCACGTTCCTACTGGCAGCCCAGAGATGAAAGGCTTGGAAATCTGTTCCTGAACTGTTTTCTGGATTGTTTGGCATCAGGAGAATTCAACTGGGAAAGTCAATAGTTTTACTCAATAGTTTTATGGCAAGCTGCTGGAAGGACTCAGTAGACAAAAACTCTGCTTCAGTCAGCAAACCTTATGGTTTAATGGACATCACTTCAAAAGCCAACTAGAAGTTAACCAAAATCAAAATAGGACACCCTGACTGGGAATTGAACTCTGCCCTATAGTGGTTTGGTACCATATCTGCAGCTAATTTCTGCAGCTAAATTACACACCACATTTTACCCCTAACTCCCAAGTCAGCCCAATTCACTAAGCACTAAATGAAGGAACATTTCTCCAAAGTTCTGCATGGATTTGCGGAAGTACAATGAACTGAAGTGTGCAAAAGAAAGAAGTCTGCCTCTTGTTCTTTAGACTTCATTATTTTTACTTTTTTTTTTTTTTGAGCTGTGTAAGATTCTTTTACTGCTAAAGTAACCATTTGGGAAAAAAGCTCCACCATTTGCTCTCTAAAATAATATATTTCTAACTATAAAACCATGTCACACTACATGGAAGCAACTCCTAGTAACAGCAACTCGTGCAAACTGCATGCAGAAAAAACAAAAAAGCATTAGCTCTTATTGTTGCTCTCCTCCTTGCCTGCACTCCCCACAGTTTGACATTTGTTAATGATTTTTCTTGACTGAGTAGTTCTTCTCTTAGGCAGTCTTGGAAGAGTTTCAGCTTTGTCCTCACTGTAGCCATGCAATGCCTCTTGGAGGTGCTCAGAGGAAAGTGGAAGGAGCTCTTCCAGGGGCAGAACAGATGACCCAGCTGGGCTGGATTCTGTAGCCTGACACTATTTAAAGCAAGATTTGTTTGTTTCAAGGACCCTTTTGGGAAGCAGCCACACAGGTAGTGGTTTCTGAAAGGTTTGGGAGATTTTTAGTTTCAATTCAAGGACAAAAGTGTTTGTGGTATTTTTATGACTTTGGTTTCTGATCACTGCTTGACACCTCAGATGTTCCTGGCTTCCACCTAAGCTGGCTACCTGAGTGGTGAGTCACAGCCTAGTCTCACCTGAGGGCAGGTTTCAAAGAAAAGTCCCTTGTGTGGTGGTTTTTATTTTTTCATTCTCATATATCACAGCAAGAGAGGAGTTTTCACTGAGTTATGCTAAAGAAAGCCACTGTAATCCTCTACAAGCTGAACAGTATGCCTTGTGGTTGTAAAGAAGCTTAGTACTCACTATGAGGGACATGGAGATGGAAAAGAGGTTTATTTCCTCAAGGCTTTTTGTAGGGTTTTGGGTTTTTCCCACTTGAAGTTAGTTCAAACCGTTTGTGAGAAGTAACTTTCCTTGAGACAACGCATTTATGGGCCAGCTCATAGCAGTCAGATTGCCTGTTATTTCATCATGAAATACTCCTATTGCACAATGTTTTAACTCATAGGTCTTGAAATGACCTGTTATTTGTCTTCAGCAGTATTTCAGTCAAGTTTCTCACTCTGGACAATTCAGATCTGCAGCCAAGAGAAAAGTACAAAAGTTCCCCCATCAAACAGTGGCAGCAAGTTTCAATGGCGAAGCTCTGAAATGAGATTCAGTGCGTGGGCAAAACTGTCTTTGCTTTGTAGGAAGTGTTTGTGACTTGGTGATCCATTTGATTTGTGATCCTTAACTGAAATGAAACAGACCATGCAATCCACAAGCTGCTTTTTTTATGTCCTCGTCCTCTCAATTTTGCATTGAGGGAACATGACTTTGTCACTAGAAGAGCTCATGATGTGTGTCGTGTGCTGCCCTGACAGATACATCTGTAATAAATGTGTGTCTAATCTTTGTACCAATAGCTGTTTATAATTTATTCCCTTATCATGAGGGATTTGTCAGCCTTTTGAATTCCTGACCGACAGGAGTCCATGAATGATGAATCACAGTGGCTGTCCATGCCCGATTCAAAGACAGAGATGTTGACACAAATGCTCGTTTTCTGAGAAAAGTAGATTTTTATGGGACACGGAATCCTATTACCTTGCTGCATCCTTCAGTCTTGTGATAGAAATGATCCAGCACCCTTTTGACATATGGTTCAGATTCAAAGTGCAGCACAGATACTCCTGCTGCGTGTTTGGCTTCCCCAAGCTTGGAAAACTGATGCAAGAATGAGACCAAAGAGCACTTCTGCATGTGTGTCGTGGCTTCTGCTGGCTGCTCAGCCCTGTCCAGATGGACCCAAGCAGAAGGCATATGCAACTGTGCTTACCCGGGAGTGCCACCTTTGCTGGTATTTCTCCCCTTTTCCCCACTATCAGAAAAAAAGAGAGCTTGATCTGTGATTAGATATTCTAATTCTCTCCATATTGCCTGTCCAGGTGAGCCTACAAGTGAGCCTTGTCTTGAATTGGACAATGATGTAGATAACCAAGTGTCTGGACCAGGCAACCTGCCTGCTCCTTACAGCACCTGCAGCCTGAATCCCCTAAGTGTCTCGCAAGAGAGTAACTCACAGGGGTGATATGGAGATGGGGAACTGGAAAAGGGAGTTTCTGCATGTCATCATCCTCTCATGCAGCTTCAAGGCCCTCGGTGGCTCCAGTACTCACACAGCAACGGCATCCAGCCCTGAGGTGGCAGAGATAGCTGCTTGCTGGGCTACAGCCCGCTGCATAAATGCCAATTGCTTATTTACATCAGCGCCAAGTGCTGACTTTGCCTTCCACAGGTGTGGGAGGCCTGATTTTGTTTTATAACCAGTGGCTTTCATTATCCCATTTGCAATTTTGTCCACATTGAATTACTGGCTGTAACACGTGTAAACCACGCAGGTTGTTTCTAAGCTGACCACACAGCAGGCTCCTGGTCTCTAGCTGTTCCTCTTCACTGAGGCCAGGGTGTTGAAGATGAGCTAATTCACCCATGGTCTCACACTGGCATAGTGTCAGGAACACTCCCATGTCCAGTGGTTCCGCTATAGTTACAATTGTGTGATACACGCCCAAAACACAGAAATCCAATGCTGCAGGCATAGTCTTCCAGTCTCAAAATTGCACCTATTAAGGGTGAGACTGTCATGAAACTCAACAGGAAACTGAAGAGTACAACCACTTCCAGAAACAAAACCTGCCCCTTTTCTCGAAATGTCGCTATTTTCAAAGCATGGAAAGAATGAGGATTAAACAGTGATGTCTCTTTAATGACACGTCAAATGGTCTTGAGCAACACCGAGAGGCTGCCTGCATGTTCAGGCATTGCTTTGATTGTTTGGTAAGAACAGTTTATAGAAGGTCTTTCCAGGCATTTGCACAAACAAAGTTCCATTAAATTGCATACGAAACTGAAGCCTCCATTTGGTGAGCAAAACAAGGAGATTTAGTGGGAACAGAGAAGCTGTGATGGGTGAGGGGAGAGGATGGCAAACGAAAGGACGAAGAGGTATTTCTTCCTCACTTTCTATTGCATTGCTCCCTAAGTGCAAGTTCCTGTTGAAGGATTGTAGGTTGTGTCACTTGTTGCCCCATAAAAGGCCAAAGCTTAGAGGCAGTCAGAGTGTTGGCTGGGGATCTGGAGATTTCCTGCTGAAAGAGATCATGGGACCAACCTGATCACAGAGTCTGATCTCAGACATGTCACATCATCTCTTGGATTTCCTTGAACTGAATCTTCCTTGAACTGATTCTCATCTGAAGCTGAGCGCATCAGCTGAAAAACCCTCTTCCTGTCTTGATGATGGCACTTCTAGAGGTGAAGAACCCAGTCAGTACACAACACAAAATATTTTTTTTTCCATTGATTAATTCCCTTAACTATGAAAAATGTGTTTATTTTCTATATCCCACTTACAACTGGCTTTAATTTTGAGACACCCAGTTCTGTTGTCTTCATCAGCTACACTGTCATCAAATTTGCATTTTTTCCAGGGGTATATTTTTCAGCCTATGACTCTGCTTTTTTCTTTTTTGTTTTTTATTTGTTTGTTTAGAAACCTAGACTGAGTTCTTGAACTTCTTCAAAGGAAACAACTGTTCCAGTTTAAAAGTTTGGGGTATTTTTTTCCTATCTGTAAGCACAGTTCTACTGTAAAGTCTTTCCTAGAAAGCTGGACAGTACTGATACACTTTTCCACCATGATTATGTTTATTTGCCATACCAGAAGCTGTACCTACATGGTCCTGCCAGGGCTGGCTGTGCGTGCCAGGCTAACAGCATCCCACTGGCTCCAGCTGGGGGCTTAGCCATGATCCATACCTATGGTGGTCCATACAGTACAAAAGGGCAGCTAGCACCCACCATCATCTCTTCATTGCAGTTGATCATGGGTAACATTCATGTTAGGACCCACAAGCTCAGAAATATTCTCTGAACCACCCCTCCCTTTAGACATAGCCACTGCACTTAGGAAGCCTAGGGGAACCTAGGACATGGTTGTGCTTCACGCTGTACAAATGCTAACTGTAGCCAGGGATAAACCAAGGAGACAAGAGATGGCAGCATTGCTAGCATGGCAGGTGGTGGTGTCCCTGCAGCAGCAAGGACGTGACAGGAGCTGGACCTTTCCCCAGGTGTTTGGCAGACAGCACAGTGGAGGAAAGCCTTACGGTGGGGCATGAAGTGAGGTAGGAAAGAAAATGTGTGAATGTTTGAGGAGTTCAGCTGTGTGCACAAGAAGGGAGATGTGGAAGAAAGCATGTCTTCAAGCTTTAGCATTACATGGTAATGGAGGCAGATATGGAGAGGCAGCCACAGGCAAGGGTTGTGCTCTCAAAGCAGAGTGAGAATAAATGCTGGGCTGGAGACATGCTGCAGAGGACTGAGATCTGACTTGACTCTTTGACCATAAGACATCTGACCTGAAATACTAGTGGTCCTGAGGGGTGAGAAGGCTGGTGTTTTTGAAACCTGAAGTACAGAGGTCATCACCTTTCAATTTTTTTTTATTTTTAGTATTCTCCTAGCTACACATCCAAAGATTATATTAGCTCTCCAGTCAAATGGCATACCATGCAATTATCCACAGCCATGTCTGCTAGAAAGAAACATCATCATTATCAAGGTTTCTGCTTCCCTAGCCTGTATTTTTTCCCCCAAGCTTTATGGTTTTACACACAGTTGTCTCAAAACGCACACAGTTTATGGCACCCAACTTACCAGGTGGCCCTGTATTAGTAACCTGTCCTCTCTGTTACCCTCTTTGATGATTATCAACTCTCAGAAGTATTCCACAAGGCTGGCTTTTCTGCACCAAACTTGTTTCCCTGCTCAGAAGGAAACACAGGAAGTACTACAAGGTGGCAAGCACAAGCACTGTAAGTAGTCTGTTGCCTAACACTGGCTTCAAGGGCCTGATGACAGAAATGTTGGTGTTGAGCCATACCTGCTGTCACTTACCAGATACCTGTGTGGCACAACTTCAGCTGGTGTCTTGCATTCTGGGGTTTTATCTAAGCCTTTCTTGGCCTGTGAGATTTGCTCCTAAGGCTGTTTTTTGGGGTAGTTCATCAGAAACCCAAATTAGAGATGCTAGGGAGGTTACCCTCTTCATTAGTGGGCTTCCAGCAGGGTATGAAGGTCAAGGAAAAAGACCTGTTGCTTTTAGCATTCATCTTGAAAACAAGTTTTTGGTTGAGAAAAGGGAGAGAAGCTTCAGAGGAGAACGTGCAGAGGGACAACCTCTCTGTTTCTACATTAGCAGGAGCTGATTTCACAGGTTTTGTCCATGCTACTGTGCAGCAGTTGTAGGGTGAACCCAGGGCCAAATCAGCTGACCATCCCCAGGACCGTCCTTAGGGACAAAGGTAGGTCAGCCATGTGGCTATTCCCTGGGGGAAGTCTCGGGTCTCTCAGCCTTGAACACTGCCTGAGGTGGCCTCTCCCACCATATCCAGAGGCCTGGCAGGGTCTCCAGTCCCCAGCTGCCCCACCAGCACCAGTGACACTGGCAGGTAGGATGTCCAGGAAGGCTGCTTGAGGGCAGTGCTGCCTGATACAAAGGTGGTTTAAAGGGAACCTGCACCCAGGCTGGGAGGAGGCTGCTTGTGCTGGAGGAGACAGAAATAAGGGGTTTTGGAGCCTGGGGTGGCATAGCCCACAGAGCATGTGTGGGGCTGGCACTGCACTTTCATCTTCTAATGAAGGTAGGGCTGTTTGGTTGGACAGGGACCTGGGGATAGGCATGAGCTGTAGGTCAGCATGTTCCCAGCCCCTGGACGCTGGGGGCTCCTGTACTGAAGCTCTAGCAGGTGCCCTGTTTGCTCCCTCTGTATAGACACATGCCATCAGCTCTGGAGGTCTCAGTGTAGCCCCAGGTGAGATGGTTGCTATGCCTGTGATACATCTTCAGTCTTGGCTTCCAACATCTTCCAGAACAGGGAGGACTTAGTTTCACAAGTATTTCTGAGTGGTAGTTGTGTTTGGTTACAGTGTGTTTCATTTCACGAATGATGTATGTTTTCCAAGCTGATAAATTTTCAAAACCTGGAAAACAGTTAAAATGATTGCAGCTGTGAATCTACCCTTGTCTTTGCACACAAATTCAGATAATTTTCCTGTTGAAAATGCTTTGTGTATTGTGATTGAAGCCATGGATAATAATCGGATTACTTTATGATTCCACTTGAAGTTTCAAATAGGGTAACAACAATAATAAAATAATCACAAATCTGATTCACAAAGCTAAAAAGCAGATTTAGCTCCTTCCAGATCTAAGAAAAAAAAAATTCAAATCCTCCTGCTAGTGATCTGTTGAAATTTTCTTATGAATTGCTGTATAGTTGCCTGTTTTCCTTTAAATAAGCAAACAACCAAATAACAGACTACTTCCCTAAATTAGGTTTATCAGTGTCTGTTTGTCTTTCTCCATAGAAATTCAAGCCTTGTCCAGACTTAGAGCTTTTAACAATGACTGATACTATAGCATGACTGATGAGAAAGATCAATACAGCTGAGAAATGAATACGCTGTCAGGACTTACATGGGTTGAGCTACACGGGTTTGGTTTTGTTTGTCTGTTCCATCAATATGAAAGACAATCTGCATTAGAAATGAAGACATGACGATGCAAACAGGTTTTGCCCATAAATAGGTCATATTAAAATGTAAGACTTAAACAACTTTATACATCACATGTGCAAACGTCCCATCTCCAGCAAGGGAAAGTTCTAAAACACCTTATGCTGGTTTTCATGCACTCCTAATTAATTCAAATGACAATATCATAAAAATCCAACTTTCTCTGTTTAAAACACTGGAATTAAAACTATGGGTTTAATTTTTTCTCCCATCCCCCAATACACGATTTACTTTTGATCAGATAAAACATTTCATTCATAAAGTATGTGATGTTCTGCTTTCGTTTCTCATTTTAGGCAAAATTGGGGAGGGACAGAAATACTGAAATGAAAAGCAGATCTTTTGGTAGAACATTTCGAAACATAATACTTTTAGTTTTTGTCTCCTAAATATTTTTTTCCCCAGTTGAAACAGTGATAAGTCTGCAACAAAACCATCTCAACTTTTTGTTCATGCATTTTTTTTGTCAGATGAAAATATTTAATGGAGAAAGATCTCCAGCTCACAAAGCATTTTCCCTGAGAGTACTAGCCAGGAGTGGCTGCATTTAAAAACACCTAAACCTCAGAGCCTGATACAACAGGTTAGAAGCAAGAGAAAGTAACTTCAAAACAATTCAAAAACTTAAAGTGGTGTAAGTGACTTCTACTTGCGAGGCTGTCAAATCTCTAGCAATGTTTTCCGCACGTTGACACACATGGTTACTCAAGAGCTCACCACTCGCTCCTGACATGCAGGCCTGTCACAGACAAAATAGTAGGGACATTTACAATACAATGATGTAACCTTCTCCCACATTTTGTAAGTGTGGTCATATGTTGCAAGCTTCCTTGGTTTTTAATAGTAAAGCAGCAAAGTTTAGTGCACAGTCTATGCTGCAACATTAAAACTCTTTCCTAGCAGCTCAGCTGTTATTTCGTAACTTGGTGGAGAACTCTGTGTTCACATAGTTATCACCCATGACTTAATCCGGGTACAACTTTCTGTTCCTCTATTTATTTTTTGCAAACAGAGCTGACCAGCACTGCCCTTCTTCTTCCACAGTGAATGGAAGCTTCATGGCCACTTCTGAGAGCAAAGGGAGCCATTGCCTCCCTAGGGCCACGAGGACTCTTCCATCCGTGGCCAAAACCTCGTGTGTCCCACAGAGACAGAACAGGGCAAAGTATCCAAGAGGACACCTTACTACATGCATCGTCATGCTTCCTCTGTGCTCCTGTCCCAGGGCCAAGAGGAAAGCCAGAGATACTTTAGCTTTGGGCTTGTCTGCATGGGAACTTTACTCAGGAGAACAACAGCGCAACAGTCCCCTGTGCTTTCCCCTGGCCTGGTTTGTCCTGGTCTGGGAGCAGAGTTACTCCAGAATGCAAACCCCACTCGACATCCAAGCCTTGATTGGGGAGAGCATGGTGCTCCCCTGCAGACAGGTCCCCATGCAGTGCATCCTTGTAGATCTCTGGGAGAAGCTGAAGGCAATGCCTCTCCCTCCCCATCTCCCCTGTGCCAGCGTGCATGGATAGGCAGGAGTGAGCCAGGGCAGGCGGGCAGAGAGCTCAGAGCTGGGCAGGGAGAGGAAGGGACAGCTGTCAGGGAACCCTGATGTGCTCAGGGTGTTTCCTGGATCGTGCTGCTGGAGCTGCTCTGATTTATAGCCAGGCCAAAGAGCCTGCTAAAAAGCGGCTTTCGTGTTTCTCTTACCACCCACACACAGGAAGAAGGAACAATAAAGATCTTGACACACTTTCCACTCGCATTCCCAACCCCTTCCATGATGTCTGCAAGGAGGGAAAAAAGCGTTGTGGGACAAGGTGGGGTGGCTGGGGCAAGGAACGTCTTTGCCAGGCTGTAGTGGCAAGACAGAAGCCATATTCCCCCTTTTCCCTGCCTTGTTTCAGTGTTTGCAGATGTCTGTCTGTAACAGTCCAGGCTAGCCTGGTGACTTAAAACCAAAGCAAAACAAGGGCCTCTATGAGCAATTTGAGAACTGGCTGTCTGCACAGCCCTCTTACATTGACTTTATTGCTAGACCTGTCCCGCCTTGCAGTCACAGCTCCTGAGCAGGAGCCCCGCAGATGAAGCAGCACTTTGCTACCTGGCACAGCCCCCCACTGCCGTGCTAGGTCTCAGGTCTCAGGTTAGGGCAGGACCTTCTATAAGACATCTGGCTCAGCATTTCCAGCCTGCTGAGGATGTGCCAAGGCACAAATTTTATGGACTCTTTGTCTCAGCGTGGTAAATTTTCCTTACCCAGTCAGATGAAGGCGATGTCAGAAGATGGGCCACCACTGTCAGCATCTGTTCTGGTTGCTTGCTGTGACTCTATGATGTCAGAACGAAGGATAAGTTGGGCCTTTATGAAAAAGAGACTGGGACATATAATAACAACTGAGGCTGCCTGGGACCTCTGGTGCAACCTCCTGCTCAAAGCAGGGCCAGCTTAGGGGTTACATTAGATCGATAAGGAGGCAAACCTGCTGATGGCAATGAAGCATTGCTGTAGAGTTACACGCTGTAGGCACTTTGTGATGCCACAGGGTGAAAGAGGAGGTAAAACCAAAACTGGACAAACTCTAGAGGGTTTGGGTTGTGTGAATGTCATAAGTGGCTCCCACTCTATCAGTGACAAATCAATCTTTGCAGTGAAGAAACTCTAGAAATGCAGCTACAGTGGCCAGTTCCTTGTCTGAGCCACATTTAAACTCTGTTTCTGGAGAGTCCTTTACAGGAAGAGCTGGGCGAGCTTCCACCCAACACCACCTCTGCTGCTGCAGCAGAGACTTGCAAAATGCACAAAATCTCACTGAAATCTCATTTCAGCTGGATCCACTGCAAACCTCTCTCAAGTGGAGGGAAATGCAGTGACAGTAATAGATATGGAGCAGCAGCTTGGCTGAGCTAATGACTGAGAATACTGTGGGAGATATTAAGGGGCTGCTGTTAAGGTGCTTCTAATAATTTTCAGAATCATTTCCATTCCTGTTCTTCCCCTGATGGTCTGAAACTGCTGTGGGTCCTTTTAAAACCATTCTGCCTGCTAATAGTTTATTGCTTTATTTGATAGGTTGCTTAGGGATAGCTAGGCAGCTAATGTGTGTTTTTCCCCTCCTCCTTTCAAATAGTTAGAGCATTTTAATATTTCTTGGAGAAAAATGGATGTAATAAAATACAAACATCTTGGGCCCAATCACGCTGCAGTGGAAAGCGCTGCCCTGCGAGGCTGTTTTGCGCTGGCTTTTCTGGTTGCTGCGCTCTGCAGAGAGCTGGAAGCACCGCCGACACTCCAGCTTCTGGTAAACATCTTGCTTCAACTAGTGGAAAGGTTCACTCATTTAGGAAGGGAAGATGGAGCATGTATGGATCTCTGTGGTCTCCACTGGTGGGGTTTTTTTTTAATGAGTCATTGCACACAACTGACCTGCACAAAGTCAGGTGATGATGCCCAAAATTGCCCAAGCACTGGGGTTACTGCTAAGAAGTGTAATTTTGGACTGTGATCTTCCAGGCTTGTTAAACATGCAGGCAATAGCAACAGCACCACTGAGAACTACCCCTACTGACCCACTGGAGAAGTGAGGTGGTTGTGACTTAGCAGCGGGCACCATGAAAGCAAACAGCATTTGACTGAGTACAGGTAAGGTCTGCACAAGGCTCCTCCAAAGGAAATGGGAGAGAAATGGGGAGCACTGCACAGGGACCAGCCTCACTGGTGGCTCTCACTGCTCCTTGCTAGCAGGAATCACCTTCCCTCGCAAAGCACAAGTCATGGGATGGGGACTCAACCACGGCGCTGGGCCCTAGCTGGGGATTTTAGACATTGCTTAAAAATGTGTAATGAAAAGTGTTCATGTGTATGAAAGAGAGAAGGAGGGATCTGTGAATTCTGGAAGGCACTGCCTGCGGAAAAGATACATCTTGAGCCTTCAGATCCTGGCAAAGCCCCTTTAGGAGCAAGTGGAATTTTCCCTGCATAAGCAACAATGCCTATATTTGTTTTTTTTTTAAAAAAAAAAAAAGTTGGGAAGCCAGCAGACATAGAGTCGTGGTGAGGAAGAAAAGCAGCGTTGTGCCCAGGACATTGGGGAAATTGTTCAAAACCAGTTCATCCTTATGCAGAAACTGTCCCCACTGGCTCACCAGCAGCAGCGGTCGCTTGAGCTAGGGCTGGGGGCGGGCAGCGTGTGAGATGGGGGCTTTGGGACCCGCTCCTGACTTCAGCAAGAGACGTGGGTTCTTGGCGTCTCCCAGGTGCTGGCACTTGAGATGGGGAAAAAACGACCAGACAGGCCTGTTCAAAGGCATATAGGAGGAATTATATTTCTTTTGGAATAACTCCTCTTCCTCCGCAGGGCAAGAAGCACCCTGTAAGAGAACGAAAACTCCCTGCGAATGGGAGGAAGCTAAAGGAAGAACTGCATCTGCTAGAGTGCTCTGTGCCTTCTGTCAGGAAAAAAGAAAAAAAAAGTATAAAAAAAAAGAAGATTGATTCAAGATTCATGAGGCCGAAGAGAGGCAGCACAAAGGGAACAGGTCTCTTTAGCCTAATAATCAGGCATCCAGCTGAAGGAGAAGGGGAATCCTGGTCTCTGCACCTGAGACTGAGTTTTAACCTGCAATCATTTAATGAAAAACACTTTCCTTCTTTTCTGCACTACACACAGAAGGGCAATGGGAGATGGGTGCTGGAAGCCCTCCTGCAGCAGAGCAATCCCACCCCAGACCTCACCACACAGGCAAGGAGCTGTATATGAGGCAGGGCAGGAGCCATCACTCCACCACTGTCCCCCTTGGCCACACTTCAGGAGGGTGAGCTCAGCCCTGTTTTTTGGGGAAAGGAAGGATCTGACCACCAGCTTTCAGGAGGGAACACAAGCTTTAGCCTCTGCGTGTTGCCATTGGCCCCACGTGTGTGTACCTGGGATGGGGCTAGTAGAGTGGGGTTAGGCAGCCCCCATACACAGCAGTGGTGATCTGGGAAGGATTCACTACTCGGCATGACGGCTCCCTCCATTTCCAAACCATGTGCTTTCAGCCCAGCTTGCCCACCTCTCTCTGGGCTGTGGATTGCACTCTGCAGCCCCAGCACAGAAGGTTGAGTAAGGCACAAAGCTATTCTCTTTTGTGATTCTGCTCACAGTGAAATAAAATAATAAACAAATAGTTTTTGTATATGCAGGCTTCAGAGGAATTGTGTCAGGACTTCTGCATTTGCACTCTCGTTTTAGGTCACGATGCAGAAGATCATGGCAAACCTTTTAGGGTCATTTGCTAGCTATCTAAAGAGCATCTTGTAAAAACATCCTACAAAGAATATACATGTGCACACATGTGCAGAGCTTTCATTATACTTGTTATACTTGCTACTTATTATATTTTGTAAAGTTCACCATTTATGTTGTAAATGCCAAGAGAGGTAGAGGCAGAAGGAAGAAAAATGGCAGGATCTGATGCTCCTTCCCCAAACCAGAGAATTATCTTAAAACTCTTCTATTCATAAGCGAGGCTTATCACTTGAAAAATCTCAGTTTCCACAGAGCAAATTATGTTGTCACTCACCAACCTATTTTATTTATTCTTAATAACTTCCCATGTTGTGTGGTTCCAGACTGTGCATCACATGGTACACATGACAAATGAGATACTAGATATCTTTCTCAAAGATCATGCACCCTGGGCTGAATTTTTCTTTCTTCTTGCTTACAGGGACGCCTTTTATTCCCTCTTTAGCGTTTTGAGCCTTCACGTGTCTAGCATGTGAAGCACTGCTGCAGTCACATGGCTGTGTGAACACACACGGTTCAACAAGTGCTCTGCTTCACACAGAGAAAAAGAGAAACATGAGATGCAAGATAAACTGTGATGACTGAGATCTGGCAATTCTTTGTCAAAATTTGGACCATTCTTGGAGAGGGCATCAAAAAGTCTTTCCACTAGTGCCATGAACATGTAAATTGGTTTTTAGTTCTTGATTCTTTTTCAATTCCAGGAGGACTTTTTAGCAAGAACACAAGAAGTTCCAGTATCTGGTTGACATTTATAGAGTACTGTTGTTTCAGAGTGCTTTACTGAACCCTCTTGAGGGACAGATGCTGTGTTTTCATATTGTACAAGCTGCTGTTGGTCATGTTCATTGTCAGATGTGGTCCTGCGTCATGAGTGCTGGCCCACAACCTGCTCGTGGAGAGGGAAAGCCCAAAAGAGATTCAGCAGAACACCACCTTGGTGCTTCTAGTCACATGCACAAGGGCGAGTGAATGAGTTTAATACTAGAATAGCAGCAGCCCTGTCAGAGAGGCTGTCTTGAAGTGTTCTACCTGGGGCTGCCCAGAAGTCTGTGGAAGAGCCGGGAACTGGAAACAGACGGGCTGAAACCTGCAGCAGCCCTCTTGATCCTTAGCATAAGAACAGCCACCTTGGCTCTGGCCAGTGCCAGAGGTCCTCGGCTAATGAGTGGAACGTCCAGGTTTTCAGATGATACTAAATAGTTTGAGTAGTCAAATGCCACAGTGCTGGCAAGGAACTCCAAGAGGACCTCACAACACAGTGTGAGTGGACAAAAAGGTGCCAGGTAAGTATCAGCAGAGATTAATGTAATGTAATACACCCAGTGTATCTCAGAATCATCACTGACAGCTCTCTGAAATCACCAGCTCAATGTGCTGTGACTGCCAAAAAAGCCAAAAAAGCATAAGGTACCATGAGGAAGGGTATTGAGAAGACAGCTTTCTTTTGCTGCTGACCAAAACCTTGGTGTACTCTTACCTCAGTCCCTGGGTGAGATTCTGGTCTTCAATGCTTGAGGACAAGTCAGTAGAGAGTGGCCAGGGGGCTTCCTTACATGTCAGGCAAGGCAAGTCAATAGTGAAAGAAACAGGCCAGGGTCCCCTCCAACAGGCAGCAACACCGTGAGGGGTGCTGGGGGATTTAATGGGAAACGGACCAGCACAGACTAGCCGGGTTTACTTGATCCTTCTCCTACTGTTGGAGATACATTACTGGCTAAGTGATCCATCGCCTGCCCCATTTCCCATGCTCCTACCCTCTACCTGATGGTGGCCTAAAACTAAGACCTAAAGCAAGTATAAGAATGGGGTGCAGTAGACAGATGTTTTCCCAAAATAGCCTTCTGGACATCAAGTGATTGTGGTTCACAGATTTCCCAACCCAGAGGTGTTGTTTTAATTAGGATGGGATTCTACCTTTTTAAAAAAGTTTTTTTATTTTTTTAAAAAGAGAGCATAGAAGGCTTTGAAGTCAAACTTTGTTATTAGAGGTGACATGCCAACCACAGGTAGGTGCCAAGTGCAAGACTTTATTTTGACTGCTGTCTCATGAGGAAAACTGGCAGCTAGAAGGGCAGGGAGGCATGTCCTGAAAAAGGTGAAGAATTTAGCCAGACTACTTTCAACAGCCTCTTTGATGCTGGGTGGCTGAGAAAACAGAGTGGTGTTTTCTGTGTGTGCTGAGATAAAATATCCTTCAATAATTGTCTTCTAGGTCACATTGGGTTACAGCTTGTACTGCTGCATTGACCCAACCCAGTGCCAGAAAACAAGGTTTTGCTTCTAGAGATGCACTAGTGTGGGTTGCATGTATCAGGATTCTTTGCTGCTCTGCTATCATGAAATTCCTTTTTCTGCTGAGGGAGGAAAACAACCAACTTCCCCTTAGTCTCTGGGTTGAAGCCAACACTGATCACGCACACAAGAAGCAACTAAGCTTTCAGTTTAAATGAAGAGGCAGTTCTGTGTTCAGGGGAAACAGATTGAAAATGAAACTGGTACAGATTGAGAGGATGATTAGGGCTCTGCAGCCATGGCATGAGAAAGGCACCCAGGGGAAAAAACACATTCATCATGTGCTGATGAATTATTTCCTGCAAAATGAGGTATCTCCCCTCATTAGGATCACAGTTCAAAGGCAGGTCATTTATTTTGGTAAAACGTAGCACCGCTTCTTTCGGATTGTTACCAAAAGCCCAGGAAAACCTTTTGGTTTTGTGGGTTTTTTTCTTTTTCTGGCAAGTTCTGTCTGAGCCCAGGGGACTGTGGCTTCTTTGTGCCGTTATGACCTCTTCATCACTAGTGTGAGACCAGCCAGTGGGCCAGCACCCACTGAGATGCATCTAGGCCTGCAGCAGTGGCTGACGTGAAGGGAGGAAGAATGTAGAGGGCTTCTTTTCCTTCAGGAGTACTATGAAAAGACTGAAGGACAAAGTCTGCAAATGCTCAGAGAAGACCAGGGCCATGCTGCAAGACACAGGCCTACCCCTTCAGCTCCATCCCTTTAGAAAAAACACATGCTCAAAAAAAACCCCACCCTTTTTCTCCAAGTTTTTAACACGCTGTTAAACCTGAGTGACTACAATGAAAACAAGATCAAGACATGGCCACAGTCTGGTAGAAAGGAAGATCAAGAAGCTTAGGGAAAACACCTTTTTAAAAACAAAAATAACTACATTTGCTACTTTTTAAATATATGCTTAAGAAGAAATGTTTTCTTATTTCCGGCTTTTCTGCAAGGTGGAGGGATGGAGGAGAGTATGAGCTAAAGACAGTTAGGACAACAGGCTTCCTTTGTACACAAGATAGGATCAGGAACAGTTTAAGCATAAGTAGTCTTAACCTGCCTCTGTTCTTCCACGTAATCAGGTCACACAGTGATTCACAACACAGTGCAGAATTGCTAATTTTCTCTCAGAGGCATTAACTTTAATTTATATCTAAACACAGAGTGTTTGCATACATTTAGCTTGGTTCAAGACCATCAGCCCCTGCACTCTTTATAGCCCTCTAAGTCTGTCTGGGCCGGGTTTTTTGTTTGGTTTGGGGTGGTTTTTTGTTGTTGTTTGGATCATGGTTTTTTTTTTAATCCTGGTTTAGGGTAGGTGGGAAAACGGACAAGGTCTGAACTAACAAATACACAAAAATGAACTCTTCTGAAACTTTCCAAATTAAAAAGCACACATGCTATTTTCTTGTTCAAGAGGTTTTAATAAAGACTCATATTTTTAAACCTCTCACATTGTACACCACACTTAAATGTACATCAAGCTCAGATAAAAAATAAAGCTTTTTTTACAAAGTACATTTTTCCAGTGAATTTTCTTTTTTTTTCTTTTTTTTTTTTTTTGCAGTAAAAATAGCTGCTACATAGATCCCTCCTGATCTTTGAAAAGGAGTCACAGTTATTTCCAAAAATAGAATTCATATTTTAATCATACAGGATAAACTGCAGGAAGAAGAGACAAGTCAACTGAAAAAATAAGGCTTGTATATAAATTTTTTTTAAAAGGACATGCATAGAAATTGAAAAACATATGCCATTTATAAAGGAAAAAAGGTAATTTTATCCATATTAATATTTTCATTTTCAGTTACAGAAGAAACCACAAACAGGCCCTTTACGTCCCAGAATATAACATTAGTTTCTTGTAAAAATGCCAAAATGCACAAAGAATTGCCAGCTTCAGTCTTGGCAAAATACTGAGCCAGCCCTCCCTCCCCACACCCCCCCATTTCATATCATAGGCATACCATATGCATGCATACTGAGCACTTATGTTGTCTCTCAGGCCAATTAAAATATTTGCAGAAGGTTGTTGATCCTAGACAACCATAAAAAAACCCCCACATTTGATAAATTTACATTCGTCCTATTTAAAAACACACATACAATTAGTTTAATTTACACTATACAATATCTGTTAAATAGGAACATTACAGTTTCAAAAAGAATCACAGAATATATACAAACTGAATATTGAAATGGTATGTTTTTCCTTCCCTTCTTTAAAGGGTCTTTTTCTTTTTTCTTTAACGGTTGCTACATCTGGTTTTGGACACAGAGTGTTTATGTACCTATGCAGCACATTTCTGGAGTAGTAATAATAAAACATGCTTTAGAACAAAACTAGTATCGATCCTCCTTCCTGGTTGTTTAAAATAAATTAGTTTGTTTTGTTTTGTTTTTAAATAAATTGCATGATACAAGATGTAAGCAAGGACGATGGTATTTCAAAATATCTGAGCAATAATTCTGCTGCATCACTGGTTCCTCATCCAACCTTTGGTTTTAAAGCCAACCCATTATTATACGGCAGTGTAAGTAGCCAAAACACTTTATATGGCAGTACAGGTAGTCGAAATGCTTAACCCAAGAGCACTTCCATGTCTTCACGACAGAGCCAGGGTCTGTGCCGACTTCCACGCTGCTCAAGTGCCTGACGTGGCAACACCCAAAGCCACTGATGAAATAAGGCCACTTCCTTCCAGCTCTTCTGGTTATAAAATTGGTTAAGGTCCTTATTTCCCAACATTTGCACCCATCTGAACAGCCAGAACTGACTGTAGACGGTTCCCAGACACAGTCCCAACACATGATCTTCGCCCCTGCAGCATCGCATCCTCGGGCTCAGTCCTCCGTGTCGGGCTGCACCCCCAGCATCGCGTGCAGCTCCTCGGCTGTGTACCCCAGCAAGTTCTGCAGGTCACACACAAAGCGATACACATAGCGCTTCCCTGAAGTCTTGTGGATGATGTTCTTGTCATAATAGTAGCGTAGGCCTCGGCTGAGCTTCTCATAGTTCATTTTTGGCTTGTTTTTCCTCCTTCCCCACCTCCGTGCCACCTGTCAGTCCAAAAAGAAAGCAAAATGTGGAGGGTTTATTGAAGTCATGTTCTTCTAGTCAGTAGCTGATAAATGTAGTTATTAAAACCCTTTCTCAGCCACAGCATTTTATTTGCTTTGGATGTCCTAAAGACAGGTAAGAGAAGAGTTGATGACTGACCCCTCATCTGAACCTGTTCCACAACAATTAGCAGCAGCATCTTCAGGAGAAGGTGGCTGACAGCAAATATCAGTGAAAAGGATATTTATTTGTAGTGAATGCACCAAAATGTGTTTAAGGAGATCACCTTTATGGAAAATATAGTGTCCCCTCTCAAGAAGACACCTTTTAAGCAGTAATTTGCTATTGAGCAGTATGAGACAGCTCTTTAAATGAAAGTTGAATTTAAAGTTCCTTGGAGTTAATGATTTCCACTCCTCTTCCTTTTTCTTTTTTTAATAAAGGCTTCAGTGGACTTTATAGTCACTTCATACAATAACTTTCCTACTAATAACAGTATCAGAAAATGAAAATGCATTCTATTTATTTTTAATGACTAAAGCTTTAAGTCAACAAAATATTCTAAAAGCAGCACCACTATATTTGCTGTGTATCTAAAAGAACAGCGATATGTGGAGTGTATTTTCCCCATGCCTTTGTGCAATCAAAGGCATTGTTGATTCAACTACATTCAGTAAGCTAATTACAGTATTACACTGTCAAGAGAACTAACTTTGTATACTACCTTTAAGTTTTAAGCTATACAAAATGTTCTCCTAACTACAAGCAAATGCTGATAGCCTTGGGTGGGAACAGAGGGGAATGAAACATTCCACAACAATCCTGACTGCACAGTAAAGCATTTGCAGATCAAGATATTTCAGTAACTGTATGATCTTGTAAATGCTTTATATTCAAGACTGGGCCCACTGACGGCAGATCAGATCCTAAATCTTTTTGTTTATCACAATTAGCCACATACCTCATCTGGGTCAGCAAGTTTAAACTCCCATCCATCTCCAGTCCAACTAATGAATGACTGACAGGACTTGTCAGTCAGTAACTCCAGAAGGAATTGCCATAGTTGTATAGGTCCACTGCCTGTTAAGAGAGTGAGTGGGCAGAAACCACAATTAATACTTCTGCAAACTCTTACCACAACCAATGTATGTGGCCATTCTCGTATCACAGGATAAGTCTTGTAATTACTTGATTTTATTTTTTTTTTATTATCAGAAAGAAATTAAGATTTTTCTCTGTAACACAAATTGCTCATAAACATGTTAAAATTAAAACAAGTCAGCTTTTTCATGGCAATGCATAATTTGACACAAGCTATGTCTTTCCCTTTTATATTGACTCCTTTACCCCTCACTCCCACCTCCCATCAGCTGCATTTCAAGCCCGTCCTGCAGTCCCTGGCTTGGCAAATGTTCTAGAGGAAAAACAGACTACAGGAAGGAGGTCTTTACAGGCAAGCCAACACCTGCAGAAACTCCTAAGTATGAAGACTTTTGTCCAAGTTTCCTTCTTTCTCAAACAGATAAAAAAGCACATTTGATTTTTACGTGTTCTGATGTACCTGCCCGATCTCGCTTTAGATGGATAGTCCTATGAGATTTCTTTAGTAACATTTAAAATTGTAACTCTTCACGAGTAGTGGCCTCTGACCACTTCATCACCACAGGACACATTTATAGAGAATATTGGTGTTACATAAGAAGAGGAGTGACCATTTTGCTTCACTACTTACCAGTAAAGCCAGCTAGAATTGCTGCTGGTATAACTGGTTTCCCTTGCTCTACAGGATCACTTCTTTCTTGAATATAGTCTTTGAAAGACATTGTAGGTTTGCTCAGACACAAGGACTGGCTACAGTCATCTTCAAAACTCTCATAGGATGGCACACGCTGTAAGTCCACTAACGACGACTGGCTGTTCCAGGACTGCAGCATCGAATCTGAGCTTTCATAACTTTCTGCGCCACTGTCACTAGATTCATGTTCTCTAAGCTTACCTTCATAAGCCAAAAAAAGAAGAGAGAGAAGCGTTGGCAGGTTGTTTTTTTTTCTCCTACTCAATCTAGGTTATAAATATAAATTACCCAAAGGAGGAAAAGACATACAGAACACAGCCTTGGACCCATGGTTATCATGCGGGCAATGACTCACCAGAATTATCTATCAGCAAGTTCAGACTGCTTCTTGGGAAATCTTGATTTACGGCACAGTAGTTCACACCAACGGCATCTGCTTGGGTTTTAGGGAACAATGAAAACTCTTGTTCTGGATTGAGGAGATTCAGTCCTGTAGAAGTCTGGCAGAGGTCAGTCAGGAGATTGGGTTTGGGATAACTGAGGGCTTTAGGGTATCCAGGCATTTGCATACCATAGGAGTTTTGATCTGCATTAACAGCTGAAGAAAGAAATAAAAGAATAAATTAGATGTTTTTCTTTGCAGTCCCTTAGACTAACACACACCCCCAGCACCTCACTACAGTTGTGCCATCAATAAATAATTTTCCTATGAAAATCTAAGGAAGACCGATAGATGCTACAGACTTACTGGAAAGGCTACTGAAGTCAGTGTGGAGATCCCCATCTAATGGGCTCCAAATTAGATGCTGTAGATCTCCCTCTATAACTTGCCAACCACAAATATGTTTATTATTTGCTCCTCAAGGAAGCTACAGGGCTACAAAAAAAGCTGGAAAAGCTTAAGTGGTTTTGAGTAAGGCCCTCATCATTAAGTGAGGTAATAAGGTTGAGCTGGAGATTGACTGTGGTGGAATGAAACACAACACCAATCAAACAATCTAAGAGAGCTAGCACTGAGTCACATACACTTTTAAAAACTCTATTATGCTTCCACAGTCTTCAAAAAGGCCTGAATATAACTCCTGCTGCTCCCCAATGATGATAGTTTTTCACTTGGTTTGCTAGAGGTGGGAGTGGTCATTCTGCTCCACAGCTGTAGGCTTTGGCATAACAAGAGGAAATTTGATTTTCTCAAAGCCTTTGCCCATCAAAAGATTTCCTATATGAATTAGATGACAATTAAACAATACTAGGAAAGAAGACTATAGTAATTGAAGTCAAGTGTTCTCCTCAAGCACAGTAACTCTTCTGGTGCTTTTTTTTTTTAAAAAAAAAAAAAACCCAACCAAAAAAAAAAACAACCCAAAAACCAACAAACCCACAAACCCCAAAATGATTAGAATAAATGCAAGAGATGTAAAATGTCAAATTTCTTGATATACTTACTTAAGGAATTATTATTGACCCAGTGAGGAACTGAGGTGAGATGAGAGTTCTCCACGTACTGATCCTGCGTTTTTTCTTGGCTGTCTGGGGAGAGGAGGAAAAAATAAGAAAATTTTGTCTTAAGAGTTTTAAAGATCTGACTTGTATGCCATGAAATGCTTCTAAGTCTCTTGAGTGTTTTGGAGTGATCATTCACATGAATTTTACTAAAGCACTTCAGTGCACTCTTTTTCTTAATAACACACCAAAAACCCCAACCAACTTCCAAAAGGCTTGAAAACCATCATATCAATCTAATTTTAACATAAAACTTAGAAATAACAATAACTGCAGTGTGTTTTAAGGTCCAAGTCCTTAATTCATGCAACTACAGAATGTTATGTCCAAACCCAATGGAACTCACAGGACATTGCACATAGGGTTTTAGCAACGCCATCAGTGTTCACTTAAGACACCTCTAGGTGTCTTTGACTGCATTCATTCACCCAATTACCTGAAAACACTACATTAAAGGACCAAAAATGAAAACTTGTGATAAGAACAAACAAATCTTGTCCAACTCTTGGTATTTTTTTTTTAAATGGGGTATTACAGTAGCCTTATCCTAATCTTATTTCTTTCAATGATTATTCCAACTAAAAGCTGACTTCAGTAAGTATTCAGCCTGAACACAGAACGATTTCTGCAGATATCTTGCAGATATCTGCATCTGTGTTACATACAAAGGATGTATTAATAGCTCTGATAATGCTTTTATTAACCAAGTTTTAAAGTTCATTTTGAGTTTTCATATCTAACAAAAGCCCTTCATAATGAACCAAGTGTTGAAAGAGTCCCGTTTCTGCTAGAAGAGCCTTAAAACAAAAGCTCTTTCTGGTTCTGTAAGTACCTTTTATCATCTGTTCCAGGTGTTCCCACAGAATATCACCCACATAGTCAGGTGCCAATTCCAGGAAACGTTCCTTGCCTAGGTTGCACAAGTCTTGGCCACTCATAAGAAACTGATGGAAGTTCACATTTGCCAAGCTAAACTCATTGGTAGCCCATGAAAGCCACTGGCAAACTTGCTGTTCAGTCCACAGCCAGGGATCTGCAAGACAGAAAGTATCCAGCATTTGGCCATTAATTCCTGACCTTGGTAAAATAATCTTCATTAGAAGGCAGAGAATGAAAAAAATGTGTTAACCCAAGTTACTTAGTTATGAATGAATTCAGAATGAATTTATTATTGAATTTAGAGAAAGAAAACAAAAACCAGTCCTTTATTTTCCTTCTGTATTCACTTATAATCAGAGATGTCCTCAGCTTACTTGATTCTCTCTCACACTGCCAAAGCATGAGCTCTCCATGCACCCATTTTTAATACCAGCAAGCCTCGTCTTTCCAAGTCAAGCTGTGCCAGATTCACATAGGATTCATTCTTGTATTTCCTACTGACATCACTCTCTCTCTTTTGAAAGAGCTGCTATTCAGCGTCCTCCTTAGCATTAAAAAAAAAAAAAAGAGCTTATAAATAGAAAACACTTACTATTTGGGATACCCAGCCGACACTGTTCCTTTGTGAAACCACTGAAAGTATCTTTCAAGGCCTGACTCATCACAGCCTTACTGCATGGGGTTAACAGAGGCAATTCACAGTTGTTTGACTCTACAAGAAAGAAAAGGGGTGGAGGGGAAGGAGAAGATACATTAACTTTTAGGCCAGTGAAAGGAACCAGCTTCGCTATTTGAAAAATAAGAAAGGGATGCTAGAAACCAAGTATTTTAAAACCAGAAACTAACAGCTGAGATCCATTTTCTGATATATTAAGTCTTGTACTTGGCTGATTAAGTCTTTGACTTCATATACCAACACTAAAATCTGTGCTACTGGTTTGATAAAATTGCATCATGCTAAATTGAAGCTTTGCAGCTTTCCATGATATAAAGCCTCATTTACTCTTAGTAGTTACATAAAGTGCCTTTGTTGCAGGGAAATTTTAATATTTTTTTTTTTTTTTTTTAAAGGAAATATGAGACTGCTTATGCCTATTTTGTCACCTATGGTTTCATCTCAGACTTCCTTATAACTCCAGACCGTCTTCACTTAGTTTGAGAGCTAAGTAACTGGTAGTAGGGTTGGGAAGAACCAGCTTGAACTACTTAACACTGCTTTCCAATGGGCTTTCAGACCTTTCCATGCATCTCTCAATCACCCAAGTACACGGTGCAATAGATTATTCTACCATCTGAACTTAACAAGCGTGACTGGTAACAAGCTAGTGCTCAGTGCCCAAATAATGCAACGAAATCCAGAATCAACTTCATCTTATGCCTCTATAAATTACTAATCTGCTTAACTAATTTTTAAATTTGGCTGACACTCAGCCTTTCTCATTGGGCAATTTTCACCAGAAGATGCCTTGTTCACTCTGAAAGAAGAACTGCTAAGTTGAAGAAACCCAACCACACTGCTAATATTTCACATTAGGAAACCTTTTACTGATATTTTGCTTGTGATTGGTGTCATTAAGCTAGAGGTAATTTGAGGACAACTTAACCAACCTGCTACTGCATCCCTGAACATTTGAGAGCCTCAGAGAACTTGCACATAGGTTGCATTTGAAGGAGCTCTGCTGTGTTAGAGTCAGGGTATGTATATGCATATATATACATCTACATATATATATACATCTACATATATATATATATACACACACACATATACATATATATATATACACACATATATATACACATATATACACACACATATACATATATATATATACACACACATATATATATATATATATATATATATATACACACACACACAGACCCAGCAAGAGGAGCTCATCACCAGCCTGCGCTTAACTTCTGTTTTTACCACACCCATCCTCAATATCTGCTAGCATTTGCTCCCCTGACCAGAGCAGGTGACTGATTAGAATCATATTGGAACAAAGGACTGGAGGTTTTCAGAGGTTTGAGGCTTTGTTTCCCCTTCCCTAAGGGGAAATAAAGGCAGCATCAGGTAAAATATTGATATTTCAGACAAAACTCCCCATTTTGTCAGGCATTTTAGGCAAGGATTTATAGAGAACTTTTAGTAAGTTCTGTCCTACGTACAAAAAAACCCCAAAAAACCCAAACCCCCTGTTTTTTAAGGTAAAGAGTAAAACAAACCCTGATGGGGCAATGGGGAAGTGAAAAGGAACAAAGGTTTTGTGTTCTGGGACTTAACACCAGAGGGTCAGGAAAAGACCTTGCAGAATACCTGCAACATCTCAACCATAATTAAAATGTAAGTTTAAATACATATAATAATTTATTTTTTAGTAAAAAAAATTAAAATTAATCTATCTTAGCTCTGCTTTCATGCCTACTAAGTCTTCTTCCATGGACTGTCAGTTTATTAGGCTACTGAATCCAAGTTCCTATTCCTTTTCAGTACAGAGAACAGCAACTATCAGCAGAGCAACTCACATGGATAAAATAAAGTATGGACTAATAGTCTGGGTACTAAAACACTACTTTTTAGAGAAATCCATGTTGCACTTGTATTTGTTTTTGACTGCATTAAGTAGCAGAGTGAGGAGTTACCATAAGAAGTAGAATCAAATCCTGTTGGCACTTCTTGAAGTGTTTGGTCTTCATTTAGTGAGAAAAAATATCCAGCAAAGAGAGAGTTTGAGCTATCAAAGGTGTCAAATGCTGGTTGACGCTGTAAAGGAGCAGAATAAAAAAAAACAATGTGAGCATTTTGCTAGAGCACTGTCAACTTCATTTCTAGGAAGCAGCTGGGTTAGGTTTCCTAGATTTGGAGATCATGCACAGCCACTATCTTGAATGAGCTATCTTGTGCCCCCAAAGTATGAAAACAATAACAACATAGCTTCTTGTACATGAATACAAAACAACTAACATTCAGACCACAGTGCTAGCTGGGTTGCATGTTCTCTAGGTTACAGTAAAGCCAAGTAAGGCTATTCTTAGTTTTCCTGTAATTGAGACTTTTAACAATAGAGAATGCATGCGTGTGTATAGATAAATTTATTTATTTCCAGTTACATTTCAAAGGAATCTTTATTTCCTTAACCCTTTAAAAAGACTATCCATTTGATGAGCACTTGATGGCAGAGGCAAGACCAATAAACTATGGAAAAACAGCTGCGAGTGCAAGACCTACAGTAGACTTATGCAGCTTCTCTCCCCCTCCAAAGGAAAAATCTGAACTACATCATTTGAAGCTACACAGCCAGCTTTACAGGACTTGTGGAAAGATCTTACTCCTTTGCTGTGACCTTTTTATTTCCGAGTTACTGGATTTGCCAGCCACTACATTTTGCAGTCTTTCAAGTGCTCAGATACTCAGTGAAACACTGCCAGTTTCATTATACAAAAAGGGATAAACAGGACTCACAAAAGTGTTCCAGATAAAAGTGGATTCTACAGATATATTGGCAACATTCAGTAAATATTGTTATATTTTGAAAAACAAACTTCTTTCAAATTTGACTTGCATCAACATGTATGCTAGAAATACAGAGTACTATCACCAGATTCGCACCTGCCACATTAGTCTTCGGTGGGGGGTAGAGGGGATATTAGCATAGGAGGAAATAACTTTAAAAACAATTTCTGCAACTTGTCTACTAGTCACAAGGAATCAGTATCTGTAACATCCAGAGACATGGATGAATAAAAGTTGCCACTGAGGTTTTTAAAAGCACCTGAGGATAGAGCATTGTTCTGGAGAGCTGCAGCGTGCTCACAGCAGCTCCTGCAGTTCAGGGAGCTGGAAACAAAGGCAACTTGCAAATGCTTATTTGTTTTAGGCATCCACTGGTCTGTCAGCTTATGCCAAGGTAGAGGATTTAGCTGAGGACAAGGCAAAGATTTTTCAGGGCAGTATTAATGTGCAATGCAAAAGCAACCTGAATTATGTTTCTGGAATAGCAAATAACATTTCCTCACATTCCCTATCCCATTTTTATGTCATCACAAATTGGCTTGGAGTCTTTTTTGTACCAGGTACCTTTCATGTGCTGTGCATCATCCCCCTCCCCAATCTCCCCAAATTACATTAACCCTAGTCAGAAACCAGGAATCAGGTTTTTATTAGTTGTAACTTATAATAAACTGCAATGCATCCTAGTACATCCATTATGAAAGCATACATTCCACAGAAGAAAAAGCCGGTAAAATAAACAGTATCATGCCTCTAGGGGTTAACTGGGTTCAGAAATCTCCACTGAGCACCAACCAGAGACAAATTGTGTCTGGTTGGTTCAGGTACCCACCACAACTAGAAGAAAAGAGTCAAAGCAAACCCACGGAAAAGCTCACATCCAAATTAAACAAGTTAATAACAATTGCCAAATCTGCTAGTAAAAGATTCTTTATACATTACTAGATAAAAGCACTGACTCATCGCTAGTACCTAAAAGAAAGGGCAAGTTCTTTCAACACAATCTGGAAACTCCTGCGTTTTGTGTAAATAGCTGACCCTTATCCTGAGTCACTGGAAAAAATGCTGTGGCATGTGAATGAGTAAAATCTATACTGTGCTAGTTTCATATTTCAAAAAGGAGAAAATTAATGTTTAAGCAGGTTCTTGTTTGATAGTAGTAAAAGGGGAAAAAATCTCGATGTAGAATAAATTCTGCTTGCCCTATCAGTTATGCAACACTTTGTTTGGCTTTTCAACATATGTACAAGTAATTATTACAGAACAAAATAAAAAGAAATGTGAATAGCTACAAAAATAGTAGAATACAGGTCTCAATTTTGACTTAATTATATGACAACTGAATAACTGCCTAGCACAACCACTGTGTTAAAGAGTGCACAGCTATTAAACTGGGGCACCCCTTGTGGATTTTGTTGTTGTTGTGGGCAGGAGAGAAGGCTAAGAGGGCAAATAAAACATCAGAGAAGTCAGCATACCACTGCCTCACTGACTGATTCTTTAAAACACAAACATTCCTCAAAGTTAATGAGAGCAGAAAGTGTCTTCCTAACCTTTATTTGGTTTACATTAATCAATGCTGTGTAAAAAAAAAAAAAAAAAAAAAAAAAAGATACTGGGATTAAAAAGCAATTTGCATGAATGAGGTGGGAAGCCCTTAAAGATTGAGTCTTTACAGTCTGCTTCTCATTTGTCCTTCCTTTGAAAGTTCCTTTCAAAACAAGGTAACAGACACAATCTATCTAAAGATAAAATATAAGTAATAACTACCATTGGTTTCTTATAATGTATTGGACTTCCATTTCACCTAGTTGCATGTAGTAACTGAATAACCTATTTCCCCCCCCCCCCCCCCCCCCACACACACACAAGGCTCTTGAATGAATCGGACCTAACCAGTCATATTAGAACAGCCCTCAAGTTAAAGATTTAAAGACCACCCCTACTGCCTATCCTTTAACCTTTATTTAGCAAGAGTTCCACCAACTCAAACGAATTTGAGCTCAGTTCTTGGCTACCTGTTATTTTTGAATTCTTAAGATTTAGGGGATGGACGGAGGGAGCCTTCTTTGGAGAGAGGGTTGAGGGTGCAAGATTTACATCTTCCTATTTCAGTTCCCCTTTTCATATCTTTACTGAACTCAGTAGGAATACTTTAGAAGAAGAGTAGAGGTTACAAGCAAGCAAATAAAACATGAATATCTGTTCACCTTGGCATGGTTATACAATCCCTGTGCTAGCACTAACAAGAACAAAATAAATGCATCAGCTGGGAGATGCCCCAGTTGGGTTTAGAAGGTGACAGCTCAAGAGTACTCACCTTGAGCATTCCTCTGTACATGTTAGAGACAGGAGCTACTTGATCCATGTTCCTGATCCCAAAATCACTCATCTGAAAAATGAGAGGGGTCACATGAAAAATGTTGCTACCGAGGAAGCAAGCATGTTAACAGCTGTATCTCACAGCTTCAGTACAGACTACAGAACAGCTCTCTAAATGAGATACAGGGAAAGCTTTCCTTCTCATTGCTCACACCCCAACTGCACAGGGCACAATCCCCATCTTGCTTAAGCAGGTTTTTTTAACTGGAAAACATTTCACAGGCATCACTGGAGTTAAAGTTCTAGGATATGATCAAAGGAGGATGATTAGCTCCCAATAACCAACATGAGGGCTTTTAGTTCCTCATGAAAAGCCTACAGAAGTCCTTTGTCTACCAAGTATCTGTCACTTTGAGATATTTTCCAACTTTCACCCATTATCTTAAACATTCAACCAGGTGCTGTTTTTGCTTACTATATTCCTGCTCACATGCCATGATTCACTTTGGACTTTGGCTTTCACAGGAAGGAAGAGAAGGGACAGAGCGCTGACCATAGTGCACCTTCACGTACTAACATTCACCCCTTTCACCCTTCTGTGAATAATCACTGAAGCCAATACCCAGCATTAGCAACCTGCTTCCTTTACTAGGCAAAGCATCTCCAAACCATGCTATCTTGTGTATTTTGTAAACATGGCATTAGTATATTTATAAAGCTTTAGTGGGAATATGTTTAAATTGAAATGGGTTTATACAGTAAAACATCTTTTTAAAACAATTGATAATGGGACCACCAATTCATGCTACTGAAGTCAAAGCTATATCATGTTGCCTGGATTACCAGGCCTGTACAACTTGAAAAGAGTGATAAAATTCATATCCTTTTACTGACCTACAAGAGAGATCAAACATAAGGAATAAAGCCAGTTTTACGGCCACTATTCAGGTTTATCATGATGCTGTAATTGAGGTGTCGGTGAATGATACCTTATCAGACTACACTGAAGCAAGTTGTCTCTCAACAATTTTCCTTCTCCTTTTTATCAGCATTAGGCTAAATTCTCTTGCTACACAGAAACTGTCTGAAAATATGCATTTATGGATCAACAGTCACATAAGACACTATTAATATTTCCAGAAAACTGTGATCACTTACTACAAGCAAGTTCTCCTTAGCCATGTTAACACAAGGAGAAAACAAAATACTATCTTAAACTCGTAAAAAGATGGCAAATTAGGAGCTTAACAAAATAAGCTCAACCTGCTAGAACTGCAACACATTCAAAAGCCATCCATACAAGTAAAGAGGAAAATAAAATCATCCAACAGCCAAACACAAGGAACCCTTTCATCCTCTTACATAGTCGATCACTTACAAGAGTCCTTAAACTGAAAGGCTCATTTCAACTTCATTGTTATTAGATGTATAGGGTTTCTAACTGAAATAAAATAAATCATCTGAATATGAAGAGATTAGACAACTTATACTTCATTAATGTTACCCAGAAGTGCAATCTACTGAACGTTGGTTTTTTACCTCAAATAGCATGTACAAATATTTGATCAAAATTACACATCTCATCGAGCAGCAAAGAATTTTACACAGCATGAGTCTCACTCTGCAAGCATACTAATCTTTAGATTAAATTTGCCACAGTTTAAACAACTGTTTATCCTTGTATTTGGTTGGGCCTTTAAAAAGTACACGGCAACTTCTAACACTCTTTGTTTTGCCTTGGAAATCTGCTCTGGTATCTAGGGATAACTAGCTGTAAGCCTCAACAATTGGAAAGTATTTGTGAAAAACATTATATGTATTTTCAGCATGCTTAGATCTGATCCCCAGTTAGGACTAAAAATACGATTTCTGACATTTTCAGGGGCAATCCCAGCCTCTACACAAATCCTGTTAGGAACTTTCCCATTGACTAAAAGGCCTGGGATTATCTTCTTCCTGGGTTTTGGGTTTTTTTTTTTTAATTTATTTATTTCTTTAGAAACCTTTAGGGTCCCAAGACAAAAGGTTTATACAAAGTCTTCATTACATGGCGTTGCTCATTAACCCAAGTTACTGTTTCTCTTCTCTAGGCTGCTCATTTGTTCTGTGGCCTTGCCTGTGCACTACACAGCTTATGAAAAACCAGACATCAGAGCTCCAGTCTAGTAACACATGAAAAGCTTTAGCATGTTCTGTAACATTCTAGTTTTCTCCTTCCAACCAAATACCTCACACTATTATGAATTTTGATAGCCTCTGCTCACCATACATCAGCTTTCTTCCCATCAACAGTCCTAGTTTCCAGCCCTCAGACCTGAAACCCTTACAGAGGCACCACAAGACCAGCAGAACAACACGCAACACAGCTTTCCATGACACAAAGGGTTAAAGCTGGCTTTCTGCTGGACTTGGAGACCTGCTGTTTAAGTTCAGAAAAGACACTTACAGCAGGGCACGGTGTGACTGGGCCTCACTTCCAACTCCTCCACTAATGCTGATGACTGCGACTTGCCAGCTATAATTGGTTTAACTGGCAGGACACCTTCTTCTAACACCCCCGCATAGCTGAGTGGGTGAACCAGAACAGGGTCAACAGGATCAGGCACTTATTAACTAATACTCCTGAATTCTGATCAACTTCTTTTCAGCAATAGCCAGGTGCTTGCCCACAGCTGTATTCAGCTGGGAATCACCACATGGAGAACTAAAGCATGCTAGTGGCTGCAACATATCTATCTCCACTGTTTTTGTGTGCTTTTGTTCTTTTTTTGTTTTGGTTTGGGTTTTTTTTGTCCTTTGGTGGGAGTAGTGTTTAGGCTTTTTGTTTGTTTGGTTGGGTTTTTTTGCTTTTAAATAGCTAATTTTTCAGACAAAAAAATTGGTACCGATACGCTCAGAGAGAACCGCCTGCCTTCGGAGAGCTGATCCCCCCTGCAACTACTGGGCTCCCCAAGTGCTGAGGGGAGAGCGAGACAAGAGCTGGTATGACTTTTCACACATATGACACACTCGCCCACATAAAAGTTAGCTGGGGAGATCATACAGCCCAACATTTTTTTAAGTCCCTTTAAAGTACTAACCAGATCCAGAGTGCGCGCTGCCCATTAACCCTTTGCTCCCGGGCAAGCAGCCGCCTCACCGAGGCGCCTCACCGAGGCATCCCCGTCCATTGCCGCCGCGAACGCGTCCCGCCCGCCTCCGGGCTCAGCCCCTCGGGGTACCCCGCCACCCGGGCAGGCACCGTCACCCCTTCGCCCTCGGGGTCTGCCCGCTCCCCGGGCCCGGCTCCCGCCATCACCCCCGCGGGGAGTCGCTCAGGGGGTCCGGCCGCGCCTCCGCCCGCGGGGGACTGGGGACGATGCCCGGCCTTCCCCCGGCGGCGGACCGGGTCGGTGCGTGGCGGCGAGCCGCCCTCTCCTCGCCTCCCCCCTCCCCGCCACCGCCCCCGCCTCACCTGGCCCCCGAGCCCGGCGCTCGCCTGCTGCTCCGCGTCCCTCCCCGGCGGCAGCACCGGCACCACACACAGAGTCCAAAACAAGAGGCGCCGCTGCCGCTCCGGGAGCCAAATATCCTCGATGTGGCAGAGCCGGCCAACAACAGCGGCGGCGAAGGTTGATCGCAGCGGAGAGTCCCGGAGGAGGAGAGAGGGGGGCGGGAGGAGGGAGGGGAGGCGGGTGCCCGGCAGCGGGTGCGTGGGCGCTGCTGGCCGAGCTGCTGCTGCTGGCCCGCGCTGTGCTGAGCCGCACTGAGCCGTTCCGTGCCGTACTGTGCTGTGCTGAGCCGTTCCGTGCTGTGCCGCGCCGCCTGCCCTCGCAGACGCTCTTCAGCGGGCGGGGGGAGGCGGTGGCGGTGGGTCCCGCCTCCCCGCAAGCCCGGCCCCTTTCGCCGCCGCCGCGGACCCGGTTGTTGTTGTCGGCGCTGTCGCTACGGCAGCGGCGGTGGCAGCCGCTCTGATGCGCCGGTACCGGCCCGGCCCGGCCGGGCCTCTCTCGGCCCGCCCGTTGCCCCGGCCCCGCCGCTCCCCCCTGCCTGGTGCTGCTGGGCGTGGGGGGAGGAAAAGACAATTTTAGCTCACTCAGGGAGACAGATTTCGTATTTCTTTTCCTCCCCCTGGCTATACAGGTGATAATTTATGCTGGACGTTTTCCATGCTTATTTTTAATGAATACCTGTCCTCGAGATAGATAAGATTAGGAGAATTAACCCATAAAAGCCAAGCATCTGTATAAATAGTCTATTTGCATAAGTAAACTGACACTTGCTACTGTGGAAATTCAGCAATTATGTCATGTTGCATCTTCTACAATTATTTTGGGAAGTTCTTAATATAAACTAGATGCTGTGTGAAAGCTGTAGCGACAGCTTCATCTTGTGAACTGCAGATCCAAGAGCCACAGTCAGGAAAATGGAGTTGGCATTCTTCAGACCTTAAAAAAAAAAAAAAAAAATTGGTAGACCTTGGAAAGTTGCAAGAAGCATTCTATGCCACTAAAATATAAAGTAACTTTCTGTTAAATTTCTTTTGTCAAAGTGCGTTCCCCCTGAGGGTTTGGAGAGACTCAGTGGACAGGCAGAGAGGAGGCACATGGTGCTTTTCTTACTCTGCTTCACGCTCGTTGGAGCCACCGAACTTTCCCGACTGCCTTGCCACATTGCCTACGACTGACTCCTTTTATGTGGTACTGAACACTTGGGTGCATCCAGCTGGGGGGATCCATCCATGCTTCCCAGCTCCCCAGCCTGGCCGCGTGTTGGCATGGTGTCCTGGCCATGTCTTGGTTTGAGACCTGCCTGTGTGCCGGCTATCACTCCTGCTGCACACTCTGCTCAGGAAGAAGCGACGCTGTGTCCGTCTGGCTGTGGCTGCCCAGGGGACCTGCACAGCAGCCCTGTCCTACAGCACCCACCTCAGGGGTTACAGGCACAGTCTTTGACAGTGGTAAGGTAAATCACTGAGCTGTAAGGAGAAAAAATCCTAGACCCACAGTTTCTTGTTGCTTCCACCCTCAACTTCTCCAGATTGTCAGTGAACACCAGGGACCTAAACTGCACTTCAAACGCTGTTCTTTAAGCTTGCTCTTACATGTTGCTTTATTTTAACTAACTCCCATTTCAAATTAACCCTTGTGTCATATGGTTGTAACTTTTCTTGTAATAGGAACCCAATGCTACCTCTCAGTTCCTCACCAGATACTGAGCCTTTACCATGTGCCTAAGCTATGATTATTTTTGCCATTAAAAAGTCATCATTTCTGTGGCTGTTGGTGGTGCAGTTGTCCAGGCTTCCACCTTCTATATTTTCCAGCTCTTTCTGGCTGGAACAAATAGCTGAGCCATGCAACTTGTTGACCCGAAGTAAGATTCTCTACTACTTCTTCCAAATTCTTCAGAAACCCTTCTCCTTATGAAAGTGGGATATATTTCATTCCTTAGAGTCAAATGTTACCGGGCAAATTGTGAAAGTCTACTTTGAGAGAGTGAAGGAAGTGTCTCGATTATGCCAATGACATTTCTTACTTTGGGGGCGTCCTGATCTAATAAGGCAACATCTGTTATAATCCTAAGGGAAACCATTAAAAACTGTATGTCAGCTGCATAACAATTTTAATTATAACACTGACAAAAACAATTATGCCACCCTTTTTATAGGGAAAACATCTGTCAAAAAGATAAGATGAAAAGCTGGGAGTTATTTATTTCTTTCTAAATTAATGTTCTCGGATCCAGAGCAAAATTATTAAGTTGGCCATATTTTGCTCTATTAAAATATCTTATTTTTAAAGTAGTTCTTCTTCCATAAGAGTGTTTAATTTCCTTAAATAATACTTAGCATACAAATATACTATTGCTTCATTAGAAGGATGCCTAGTAGGCTGGAGCACATGATACGTGAGGAGGGGCTGAGGGAGCTGGGTTTCATTAGTTTGCAGAAAAGCGGGCTAATGGGGAATCTCATTGCTATTTTCAACTACTTAATGGAAGGTTATAGCAAAGAAAGAGCCAGACTCTTCCAGAAGTGCACAGTTGCAGAGGGGGAAATGCCAGTTGGATGTTTGGAAATAAATGTTCCCAGAGCAAGTGAAAACTTCATCTGTAGAGTCCCTGATCTTGCCCGGAGAAAGCCTCGAGCAACCCCAGCAGAAGGTTGCCACAGAGACCAGCAGTGCTCCTATCCAGCCTGAGTTACTCAATAATTGTGTGATCTCCCTGCACTGCTAGTTTTCAAAATGTAAAATCTTTAAGCGCAAGAGTCAAAGCAAAAATAGGTTTTGTTTTGGATAAAAATGCTTCTTGTAGTGTACCTGTGTGTTTTGTTCTGACTTAGGAATTGTCCATCCTCCTCACAATTGCTTTAGCTCTTACCTGTGCTTTTGTGTGTGTGTTTGTGTGTGTATGTGTGTTGGCATACTCTCAGTCAAATGGCACCGTTTCATATAAACTTAATCATGGCATCATCACTATGCTGCAAACTTCTGAGATTTATTGCTTTAAAGAGGACCCACACTGCAAGTGAGTGTTCAGGGGTTGTTTCTGCTTTTATAAATTGTATTTCTCTGCATTGGTATCTCAGAAATATGCTGGAAAATTACCATCTTGTAATGAATACAGGTGAAGAAACTTGCTAGGTTTTTTTCTTTAAGTATGTAAGTACATGGCATTTTGCACTGAAAGCAATGGATGGTTGTCCAAGGGGTTAATTTGGCCCCAGATTTCTGATTTGAGCAGCTGCAATGCTGATTTGTGAGTTTATTAGCAAAGAGAAAGAGGAAGAGAAGAGCAGCGGCTGATGGTCAGGGCACCCCAGGGAAGGACTTCACTCTGTCTGCTCACCATGTTCTCACTGGGCCAACACAGAGGGGGAATAAGATCCAAAAAATGTAGAGGTTTAAAGCATAGAGAGGGAATGCAAGGCAGCAGGTATGTGGAAGGGCTGCATTGCAGCCAGGGCTCTGGAGGAGCTATGACTTACTCCTCCAGAATTCCTCTTGCACCACGGGAGAGGACACACAGGAGTGAAAACCCTGTCGTGCTGTCAAAGTACGTGTTGTGCACTCATCTGCATGTTGGCTCAGCTCCTCTGCCCGAGTATGTTTGGGGCGCACGTGTCCCTCCTCTTCCCGCCGTGGGGAGTGGCGTGGCCATGCTGGGATGGAGCAGCCCTTCCCAGGGGAGCCCCGTGGGTGTCTGGTGGGTGCTCATGGCTGAAGGGCCTGCACCTCCTCCTGCTCCTCCTGGCAACCCTGCAGTACTGGGGATGCCTCCTTGTTTACTTGCATTCATTAATGCAAATAAACAGAGTCATCCTGAATTTGAAAGAAAAGGCTGTATAGTTGTGCCCCTAAAAGACAATTAACAATGAAGCTCCAGTAGCGACTGTAAGATCACAGCATAAAGGGTCTCAGGAAATAACGTCTTTGAAAAATAAAGGCCTAGCTACCTGGGTTTGAAATAGCAACTTCAAACAAAACGCTATTGTGATTGAAACAAAGGATGAAACTCATTGACTCCACCATTCAGACACAACAAAACCAAAATATTTATACAGGGTTGGGGAAAGGGGGATATCAAACGACCTTTCACTCAGACATGTATTCTTGGCTTGATGAGGAAGAGGCTGTTAAAATAAAACATCAACAACCATCCCCACAGCTCTCGCCACGGTGTTTGGTGCACAAAGTGTGACCAAGATAATTTCTGCGAAGGCATCTCAGTGAGTCACAAAAGTTTAGCAAGTTATTCATGTGAGTGTCGTTACTCTGAGCGCATGCAAACCAACATTAGTAATTACTGCGGAGAAATAAAATACTATGTCAAAGTTCTGTCAGCACGTTTGAGGAGTAACAGAAACTTCTCCATTTAGCCCATAAAGCACTACATTTCACCTTCATAAAACTGAAGGAAATTAAGGGAACTGCCAGCTCTCTAAAGGATAAAATTTTGGAGTTCTTATGCTTCTGATTTTTTAATTAAGTGAAAATGTTACAAGCATGCCTCAAATAATTTTGCCAGTGGACAGGAGAGATGCCTAACACATGAACTGTAAGATGATGTCTCATATGATTGAAAAATTTAAGCCTTTACCTTTCATACTAAAGCAGAAGATTAGTCGTTAAACTAGCCAGTGCTTAAGAGATTGCTCATACAATTTTGGGTGTATTTAATTCATTTCATGCAGTCTGAGGCATTAAATAAAAAGCACATGTTAATACTTTAAGGCCAAGTGTATTCAGAAACAGCAGAGTTTAATAATTGGTTTTGGATGACTGTGCTCAAAAAAGTACACTTGAGCTTCCTTTAGCAGCAGAGCTTTTTATTTTATTCTCTGCATTTCATGTACTGCTGGTTTCATTTAAGAATTACCTTGCTTGTGTACAGGCTTACAGTTCTGTTCAACTCACTACTCACTGCGAGGTGCCCTTCATCACCACATTTGCTCTCCCACCTCCTCCGGCACGCGTCGCTTACCAGTGAGGCCAGTACTTCATCTTGCAATGGGTACAGTTCCCCCCTTCTCCTCCCGCATCACCAAAAAACATAAGAGTTTTGCATCATTCTTCTGTGGCTCTAAAAGTTTCATGTTGGCACTTGGTAAGTTGTCACAGCTATTTAAAAGCCTACATTAGCCGTAGGTATATTGATAATGATGTTTACACCACAGAAAGGGAGAACCCATTGCTAGGAAGCCTTGCTGTTGCTGCTGCCCTTGTACTTCTGTAAGTGGGGACTGTCTGTGTCCCCAGTGAGCACTAGTGTATTTTTGGAACAATGACTTAAGATTATTTTGTACATACTGACATATACTCCTGTGTGTGAGTGTCCAAGCCCCAGCATAATACAATTTGTTAATTTTTTATGTTTTCTGTTACCTTCTTTATTATTCTCAACCTACTTCATTCTCATCCCTTGCTGCTCAAAGCAAATTCCAGCTTCACTTTTTCATCTCATTGACTTCTGTTTGTGTAGCGAGCAATACAAGCCGAGAGCTGGGTGGTGGTAGGAGTCGTGGCCCAGAAGGTGAGCACAGAGTCATATCTAATCGCTTGTTTCTTTCTGGTGAGAAAATACTATGATTTCATCCATGTGTCCCTCTTACTGCATGTTTAGTGCATATACACATCCTTACATAAAGAGCAGTGGTGAGTCTCATTGTGGTCAGTGAATAAGAGGAATATGCCTGTTTACACAATGTTTTGAAATTAATTCAGAATCTGGTAGGTGCTATATGTTGGGACCTACAGGACATGGATTTTTCAGTACTAAGAGTGAGGGAGAAGTTGCTGGCCTCTTTCTTGACCTAAGTGAAAATTCAGGTGTAGACCACTGTAGTCAGGGTCATTCGTCCCACTCTGTGTTGAGGATCTCGGCCTGAAGCATTTGGAGCAAAAGATCATAATTTGACTGGCCTTGAGTAAAATAACATCTACGCAAGACCTATAACCCATTTTATTGACCTGCTCTCTGTTGGAAGACTATTCAGGCCTTCCTGTCTCAAGGAATTTAACCCTAATCTCACAGAAGTAAGAAAAGGAGAGGCAATACCAGCTTTAGCCATAGGTGGATGTATACATTGTTTTGTCCACTGGTGCATACACTGGTAGACTTGGAAAAGCGCCTGGCTTTGATTCATAGATATCTTCTCTGTGAAGCACTGCTCCTTCTTAGCCAAGTTGGCTGTCTTTTTGCTTTTATTTCCCCAGGGGCATAATGTCAAATTAGTCATTTTTACAAGAGAGGGAAGCTTCATAACAGCCACAACATAAGTTCTCTGGAACACTGACAAGATAAATTCTCTTTATACAAATATAAGCAGTAGTTGCTGTATCTGTCCTGGTTTATTTTTTTTTTTCTTTCTTTTATCTTCCTTTTCATTTTTTCTTTACAATGGAGCAGGTGCAATGCCTATGTCTGTTATCAGTATCTAATATGCTTTTAAGCAAACACTGAATTGCTCACGTTGTCTAGGTGTTGCATGTAGTCTATTAGTCATTCCATTTAATGCTTATCAGAATGCAAAAAAACAACATTTGAGATGAGTCATTAAGATTCATTAAAGAATATCTTTGTCATAATAGCAAATGAGGTAGAAATATGGAAGGGACGGGTGGGGGTATGTCTAATATTTGAGGAGAACACATGACATATGCCATATACCAAGAATCTTGAAAACAATACTGTTTGTAAGAATATTATTAGCAGAGCAAAAAATAAGCTTAGTTGTGTTGATTTACCCTAGTAAGCAAATTCCCTATTTGGAGTTTGAAATAATTAGCTTTTGAGGGGAACTGGATTATAGGGTATTGGGAAGCTGATATGCTGCACCAGTGTCAAACTGGTGCCAAACCATAAGTCTTGCTCCACCCATTGTGCAGCTTTGTTAGTGGCAGGAACTCAGGGCACTGTGGTCCCCTTGCCCTGCTAGCCATGTCCCCAGAAAAACAGACATTCCTGCAGTATGTGACATGGCCACTCATGTGGCCGCATGTCCCTGTCCTGTGTAACTGTGGCTGTCTGGCCCTGCATGAAGCCCAGACACTGAAAACATTCTGCAAGCGCTTAATGACACACAGTACTGAAGCCACCACCTCTGTGTCGACACTGGCCAGCAAACCCTCTGAGGGGGCCAGCCTGTGCTGGGTTGGCCTAAACCAACGGGGAAACCATTTTCTTAGCCCATGAGAATCTGCTGGAGCTGAGGCGTTGTGTTTTTTTTCCCTCACAGAACAACAAAATCAGTCTCAAAAATACCTTGTGAATTGCATTTTGGATAAAAGCTATATAAAAACAAAGCAAAAACTAGCTGGGATGGATCAAACCCTTCCCTTCTTTTTGCTCTCGCTTTATTTTTTATTTTTTTTAAAAAACCCCATGTTTTTATTTTAAATTGCCCTTTTTTTTTTTTTTTTTTTTACAAACAGTGGGTTTTAGTGGAGCTCAGGACACATCAACCAAAGGCTTCATCTTGTGGAGAGCACTGTAAGCAGGTCCTCCCCACACAAATCTCCATATAGCTTTTTCCACACCACCATGAATTCCCCTCTGCAGGCCAGATGTGCTTTTCTCCTCATAGAGATGAGTGTTTCCATAGCTGAGGAGTTGGTCCTGCTGACAACACTGAGATTTCTGGAGTCACTGCTCACTCACAGGTGTGAAGTGGATTGCTCTCTGGCCTTGGGCAGATAAGCAGCCATAGGAATTTGTTCCTCTTGTGCCTTTTCCTGGCATTGGAAACCTTTTAATTAAGGGAGAAATAAATTGTTCATGTAATTTATTTTTTTCAATAGCGCATTTTTTTCCCTTGTCTCAATACAAACCGGTTTTCTTACTGTGGCTGATTTATAAAGAAAGCTGATGCTTGCCTAAAAGTCTTCGAATGAGCATGTGTATTCTACCATGACCTTTACAGTAATCATTCACTTGCTTTTTTATCGATGTCACCCAAGTGATTGCTACCCGCACCACAGCTTTAACGCTGCACATGTATGGAGACTGAACTTTGGAAGCTGTGTGCCCTTGGGTCCTGCTCGGGCAAGCTCTGCTGATTTCCACTGGGTTTTTTTAAGTGGAACCTGTATTGCTTTAAATGTTCCTAAGTAAACCCAGGAGAAACTAACTGTTGTGTGGAGCTCTTATCTCAGAGGAACACACATTTTGGCCATGCAGGAAGCAAACTGAACAGATTTTAAAAGATAGAGATTTTGATTTCGCCTTCTTTAAATTCCTTCTATGCTCTCACAGAAACCCAGCATTTCTGGGAACCCACCTTTCCCAGCATCTCTGGGAACCCACATTTCCCTGTACTTGGACCCTCTGTTCCTTTCCAGTGTTTTTGCTGCTTGCAGCCTTGCCTTAGGCTGGTTGAGCTTTTGCTGCTTGCTGCTGGCAGCTTCCAAACACCAAATATATTTGGGGCAGCGCTGTAAAGATGTTTCCTAAAAGGGACTTGCTGGACTGTCACCCACAAGGGTCAGCATTTATGTAGTAGTAGTGGCTCCTATTGTTAAAAAAAACCAACCCCAAAACCAACAAAAAAACCTAAACAAAAGTTGAGAATTGTGTATAAAATGTCCCATAAATCCTAAGTAATACATCTACTTCCCACATCAGTCATTTTGACACTAAAAGCTTCCCTCACTTTCTTTACCTCTCTGTATTCTGTGTCATTACAAGCTCCCGTGGAGAGTTTAGTTACTGAGGAAGAGGTGAAGAGCTCCTAAATGAGCACACTTCACTCCTTTTGCTGTTTTCAAGGATATTGAAAACACCTAAAGGAATTTAGTTTTTCTAGGATATTTCCTTCTCCCATCTCTACATGTATACCCTCCTCTTCTCTTGAAAGGAACATGTCCCTAAAGAAAATGTCTGTTTATCAAGTATTTGTTACATAGGTTCGTGCTTTCTCTGCAAGGATGTGTTTTAGCTTGGATTTAGCTTAAGGAAATGAGAGTCACGGAGTCACTCAGCCCTTTTTTTTTCTGGCTTCCTGTTTCCCCCAAACGACTTTTGAACTCTTTGGTCAAATTTAACCAAAACTGGGAAGTATTGCATGATCTGAGGGAAATAAAGTTGTTACACATCTTAGAAAGAAGAGGCAGCAGAGTAGATAAAAGACACCAGAGCTAGTGCCCCCTGGGGATAAAGGCAGAAATGTGGGCTCAACTGTTTTTGTTTCCAGAGAATCACACAAGAAATTATTGCTATTAACAAGAACCTTTGATCAGAGCTCACATCTTACTAGGCTTGGGGTAAGAGTTTGTGTCTTATTAGAGATCAGATAAGCCACTCTACAACACAAGTCACAGGAACCAGACATCATTTGTTCTCCTGCTCATGGAACAGCTTGTTGCTTTGGTAAAGTGTAATATTTACTTCTACTCGGTGGTTTCTTGTCACTGCTTAAGCTCTATCTGAGCCACCTCATGTTTGGTGTGATGTGGGAGGAGCCTTGGGCTCCCTGTTTCAGTGTTGCCTGAACAGCAGACTTACTAGGGTCAGCCTTGAATTGTTTGCCAAGCCTATGGTGGTGGGGTTGAGTGACTCCCAGGCTTCACAGGGAGATGTCAAATGGACCTGTTCCTGTCCAAATGAGCTCAACAGTGACTGAAAGTAATGATTTTCTGAAGGCTATTCAAATACTATTAGTTGTTCAGCTGGCAGTTTGATTTGGGAACCTATTTGGCAAATGACCACTGCCATTGATATTTAAGTTTGCCAAATCTTACCAGGAATGAGCAATGAGACATGGAAAATTCATCCCTAGGGAGTGAATCAGATATCTTATTTTGTTTCAGGAAGAGCATGAATTCTCTTTGTGGTTTGTTTTGTTCGTTTATTTGTTTGTTTTTAATGTGCCAGGTCTGTAAGGAACGTGGGGACCTCATGCTAGAAGTCCCAGTGGGAAGAGTGGCAGAGTAACTTCTGCACTCTTTTCCCTGCCATGGCAGTCTTCTGGATTTCAGTGCTCTCTACCTAAATCTTACCAGTTTATCATATTTCTAGTATTTCAGTATGGACAGTATGTCATATATGTTCATTATGGAGAGTACTCTCCATACCCAGTAGTGTTGGAATAGGAGATAGGTTCAGTGTTCTGCTATTTGAGATACTGATAATGCAGGTGATGATCTTAAGTGATTTAAGTACGTATGCAGAGCAGTGTGGAACTTAGGATCTGCGCGGCTTTTGTCTTTGGGTTTCCAAAAATAAATCTTTCCCAGTTATCTTTTTGACATCTTTTGTGAACAGTAAATTCAAGAACAAACTTTGTAAAGCTCCTAAGCCTCATCTTCCTTATTAGCTGCAAAGGTCAAATTTCCAATTATGCTCTGTGTTTGTTTTCGTCCTCTGGGTCTCAATATTCATGTTTGCTTTTGCTACCGGGGACTGTGAGGCTCTTAGTTGGGTCAGGTGTTAGACAAGCAAAGCAATCCATTCATTTTCCAAAGACCTTCCATCTAGTTTAAAGGTGGCAATGGAGTGCAAGAATGCCTAGAACTTCATAATGCATAGCTGGCAGGCTTCAAGACAGGGTTTTCAGAAGAAGTGAATTAATTTGTACGGGATACCAACTTGTTCTCTAACTCTATTATTTAAAACATTTTTTTCTGTGCCCATCAGAAGAAACCCAGTGGATAACCAGCTCCTTTGCATTTTTCAGGTGGAAGAAGCAGCAAAGTCATTCCAATCTGGAATGCAATGGGAGCTGTGGGACCCAGGTGGGAAGGTACAAAAGCAGGCATGTAGGAAGGACTAAGTCTCATGAATCATGTCTCTGGTAAGGGCTGGAAGCCTGTGGCTAACGTGATGTAAAGCCTTGTGGAAAAAAGGTGTTGAAGTGACAAACCTTGAGGATTACTTTAGTGGCAGCATTTTCAGTACAACTTGTGTGGGGAAGGTTTGAAGATGGAAAAGACAGAGAAAAGATTGCAGCAGTTCAAAGGGAAGAGAAATATCATTTGAAGAATTATGTCTCATGATACTGCTTCTCTGCATGATGCTGGTTTAAAGCCTAATAAGAGTTAAATGAATCCTGTTTTCCTGTGTCTCTCCACCATGGTGAATTCCTGATTAATTCAAGCTTCACAAAGTTTCTCTTTCAATGACGGCACTGACAAGGTCCCTCTCTACCCAGTCGCTTATTTTCAGTAGGAATAGGGACATGATACATTTGAGACCTCTTCTTCTAGATGTGATTGCAGTTGGTTAGCGGGTCAAAGTTTAATAAAGGACAACAGTCAGTCACCTCAAACATACCATGATCGCTTATTTCCTTATAAAAACATGATAACGATAGCAAAATATCTGAATTTGCTCAACAGCTTTTAAATATCAGTTCAATGCACCTTAATGAACAGTGTACTGCATGTTTCACTGTAAAATATAGCATATTTAACTTTACTCTTTTTGAGCTAAAAACATGCCAGAAATGGCTTTTAGTGAACTAACAAGTAAGAGAAGAGGTCTGAGAGATGTTGTTAATGTGTTGTGCTGTTGTTTAATGTTTTGGTTCCCCTACTGGGGCAACATACTACTTCAGCCCCAGTAATTACTTCTCTGAGAGATGGTGGTACTTTGGAAGAGAAGTGTTTGAATAGGCAGTTTGAATATTTGATAGGATACTCTGAGGTGTTTGGATGAACTGGTCATTTAAAAACAGAATCAATAGGCATGCATCTCTAGGGAATAGTAAACAAAGTTGGAGTCATTCCTAATTATTGGGATACAGCTCTGTCATCAGCTTCTTCTCTAGATACTATTATTTATAGAAATAATTATTATGCAGCATTTAAATTTGGGATGCACACGGTTCTTTAATTGGGGGCTGAACTTGTATTCGGTGATCTGGATTCCTATCCTTACTCATCTGTCTATCATTTATAAAGATTATATATCTGGAACGTGACCTGTACATAATTACAATTAATTAAGTCACCAGCAGTATGCTGAAAAACTTGCATTTAAATCAGCGGTTGAATAATTAAAGCAATTAGTTAGAACTGACTGTTTGTAATACGGCTTCTTGAAAATATGGAATAATTGCTAATCTTCTAGGCAGAGAAGGACAGAACATCAGCCTGGTATTTAATTTTGTAAATATGAATTAGATGAGGCTGTACAAGTATGATATTTATTTTTTTAAAAAAATTTTTGTAAGTCATACAAACTGGTAAGCGGTGGCCAGCCCAACAGATTATTTCAGGACACAGTAAATTTAGAAAGTCCACAGGAATCTTCAAGCTATTAAAACATTTCCCTCTCTTGGCTTTCATAATTTTGATCTATAATCTTTAATTTGTGTGGTTGGGATGGTGCCACTCAGAGAGTAACAGTTCTTATTCCACACCCTGCTCTTCCACACGCTGCCGCCGGTGCTTGTCCATACGGCTGCATACAAGCTGCAGCACGGCAGTCTCTCCATGGTTGCTCTACCTCCCTTAGCGAGCTCCCTGTTGATTATTTATTTCAAGGAAGGCGTGAGGGAATCTAACACCCACGCTCAGCAAACTCACCTCCTCGTCACCACGCTCGATCACAGGCTGCGGCTGGAGCAAGCACGCCACGTGTGGGAGAAATCAAGAGGAGGAGATCAGCTAGCGTGGAGAAACCAGACCCAGCCTCACCTTCCTCCTCCCCAGCTTTGGCCAGGGCTGGCTCAGCCCCAGCCCAGCCTGCAGGCACTTTGCTTCCAGGTAGATGGTCTAGATAGGGCAGCCCTCCAGCCTGATGTGAGCACCCTGCCTCTACCTGGCAAAACATGGGTGACTCAGAGTGGGATGTAAGTGGGAAGGTGTCCAAGCAAGCCAGCCCCAGTGGAGGAGAACCTACCCCCAGCCTCCCAGGGCAGCAGCTGGGTCTCTTACTCAATGCTGTCATCAGGTGGTGATGATGGGTGATACTATCTGCCCCTTTCCCAATTCAGTTGCTGAAAAAATGTGTCATGATACCAACAAGTATCAATCGGGCACCCTTCAGAGAAAGGTCTGGGGACTTCCAAGGGCTGTGGTGGCCCCAGCCCTTTGTCTCCTGGTCCCAGCACAGGGGCTTTGCAGGCTGGGGCTTTGGGGGCAAGCTGAGGTTCCACACTGAGGATGGGTAGCTGTAGTGCCCAGCCTGTGCTGCGTAATGCCTTTCGTGCTTCCAGCTGTTCGTTTCTCTCTGTAGCTGAGGCTATAGGATGTAACTTGGACTGGCAAATTTTTATCTGGATTGTCAGGAGTAGAGGGTAGGATGCACAATGGCTGCACTGCGCGGAAGATGAGCTCACTGTGTAAGTCTTGATTTTACACAGATTTTCCTTTTCTTTTTGAAAACTGTCTGGGTTTCTGGAACTGGAGACCATTATACAAGATAGGTCAGTTAAATTATTTAATTGAAAGCCCAGTTAAATCATTTATTGCAAGAGCTTATCTTTGATGCTTATATTCCAGTAAAGTTAAGACAGTGTTGACAAATTTTGCTCTCAGAAACACAGGTACATTTTCCAGAACTTGGATAATCACTTTCTGTGTTTCTCCTATGTCTTTTTTTTTATTATTTTTTTTTTTTTTTTTCCCCAAATCCCATTTCAATAAAGCACTCAAGACTGTCACTTGTGTGGAAGTTTTGTGTGCTTAATGTTTGGCATATGCACAAAGCAGCATAAGTGGGACCTTACCAGGACACCTAACCCATCTCTCCACCCCAGAGCTTTGCCAAAGTAGGCTTTGTGCTTTTGAAGCACAGAACTGCAAGAGCTTGTGATTCAGTGTCCTGTATATGGGGGATGGCTCCTAACCACTTTGGAGATATTTTTAGAAGCTGATAAAATGGTGCTTCATAAAACACCAATCAGGCAGCTCAAAGGAGGAAATACGAGTGGAAGAGACTTTGGAAAAACATTACTGTATTTTAAATTATCAGTCCTTTTGATGTTGTCAGCCTATACCTTAAGCAACGGGAATAATTGTTTAACTTCCTTCCTATTTAATGTGGTCATTTTATGGCTTACAGAAATGGCTTTTGCTGGTAACACTTAACCATTTATGGCCACAGTTGTGACATGCACAGGGCTGGCCCAGGGGGAGGGCATTTTGGGCAGCATGCAGAAGCATCCATCCCAGAGCAGGTGGCGAGATGCCTCCCAGCCCGCTGCCTGTCATGGCAGGAGGCAGCTCCCCTCCATCCCCTCCTCCTGGCCCTGCTCCCTGCAAAGTGGCCACCCGGTCCCCCTCCTGAAAGTGCATGGGAGGGTAGAGGCAGGCTTCCCCTCTACCCCAGCAAGGCTTTGCTCAGCTCCCTGCAGAAGCAAGGGCTGCAGCAAGGCAAGGAGAGGGTAGGGTGTCTCACCTCTGCTTTTATGGGGCTGCGCATCAGTGAAACCTGCCTTCTCACACTGTTCTGCTGTTTCTTACAAAGCTCTGTTTGCTTGTGCCTCTCTGCTGCTCTCCTGTTGTTTTTAAGGAGCAGTTGGCTCCCATTAGTGATTATTATTGTAGAAAAGACCCGCTTCATGAAGCTGGATTCAACTTTCTCCATCGTTAGTGGTAGGACCTGGGGACAAGAGCAGTGCTGCTGGGCTGCATCTCCCTCTGGGCAGTAAGGCATATTGTTTTCCACAGGAACTTCACCTCATGGCGTCCACTGAAATTTCAGCTTGCTGGAGCTGAAATATATCCATATACAGAATTAACATGTGAATAGTTGTCTTCTGAGCCAGTGAGGGAGGCCAAGCTCTTTGCTTCTCTGCTGGCTCCCAGGTGAGTAGGAGATTCTCGTTGCGACAGGGCAGGGGTTTGCAGGTGTACCCCAGAGCTTGCTAGCTGAGCTGGGAGAGAACTGCCTTTCTCAAAATGAAAGAAAAGGAGGAAGCAAGTCCAAGTTTGAGGAAATAAATCATTTCAGTGTAAGTGGGAACTGGGTCTCTGGGAGCATGGGGGTAATAAAATGGACAGAAATGCACAGTGAAAACAAGATTTCAGCATCTCCTACCTTGTATACTCAGGACATCTGAGTTGGCCTATTCTCATTGAATTTGGCCAGTCCACACTAGATTGCAGGTGGACAAAGCCTAAATTTATTTTTCCCCCCCTGTTTTAATAGTCCCAATGTAACATAGTCTACAGCAGGACATGCTCAGCCCTTCAGTTAAAGATATCTTAGGTCAGCGTGTTGTCTCAGGGATTTTTTGACATCACTTATTCTCCCACAAATAAATGAAAGAGTTAATATTCTTTCAGTTAAAACTCTTGCTGTTTCAAGGGTTCAACCTGCTGAGAAGACAAATAAAGTATGATGCGGTCCAGAGCATGCTCCCTGTTCAGTATGATAGCTTGCAGGTCAGCACAGAGAGACACCATGATCCTCAGTAGACTCCTAGCATGCCATGGAAGTGGTCCTTAGGATGTGGACTTCTCCGTCACAGTGTAGAAAGAAGCTTGGATAAAACAAGGAGTTCAGTTTCCCTTGCCACTGACCCCAGAAAGGGTACTCTGGGGTTCTGACTCCATGTGGTGGGAGTTGATGTGGGCTGCTCAGTCAAGGAGATTTACATTCATCCCCAGAGCTCCATGGAGCATCAGCAGAAAGGATAATACTGAAAGGATGATATTGTTGTGTATGCAGCTTGGCCAGAGAGGCAATTCAACTCCTGGAAGACAGCTGAGGAACAGCAGTCTGCCAGGAGGCTCTGAGAAGTTGCCAAGATACAGGTTCCCTTGTCCATACATCCTCTCCTGAGAAAACAAGGCTGCAAAAACAATGGCACAGATATGCCAGGTGTGTTTAGCACTGCACAAAGATTCCCTGCATGGCAGAAGAATTTCCAAGTAGCAAAAAAGTCAGCTTTATAGACCCTTTATGTTCTTTAAGAAATACATAGGAGCTGCAGCAGCAGAAGGACTCTTTGAGTTAATCTGAAGGAATCATCCTTAAACTAGGAAGGGCCCACCACTCCAGCAGAGCAATGCGGCTGTTTCAACGCCCCTTCACGATTATCAGTGCAGCTCTAAGGATGACAGACCGATATAGACTAGGAGTGAAACGTAATGGAGAAAATTAACTTGTTTCAAGAGAGACTTCCACATTTCTTGTGGCTTTCACTTTTCTCAGTGATGCAGTGAAGGATATCTGCCATGGGAAAAATGTAACCCCTGGGGAATTCGTCCGTGTGCCCATAAACTCCAGCCTGAGCATTCACGTATCTATATTTGTAAACATTCTTAGCATATCTTCTTTGGGATGCATACAAGCTGTACTGTACTAAAATTCTGTTATATTACTGCTGGCTGATGCAGTTCATCATACTTTTTGCTGTGTTTCCCTTATTTTGATTGTCACTAAATAACTTTCAATGAGACAATTTTTTTTTTTTTTTATGATGATAGCTGTTGGGGGAAAATAAAAGTTTAAGTGGGAATTTTCTAATCAAAGTCACTGTTCTTTGTTGTTTGTAATCTGGAAGAAGGGAACACACAAATGAAAAAAGATGGCTAGATAGATGGATGAGTCAGTGTGAGTAGTAACTGATGCTTTTGAAAGAAAGACTACTTATATAAACACCTGTGTGATCTGATGAAATTTACTACACATGCTTGTGATAAATGAATTTGTTAAAGACTATTTAAGAGTTTGAGCAAAGTTTGGAGACCCTCTACTAATGCTACAGTATTAATGGAACACATCTTTCAGATCTTCAGTACGAGCTGAGACAGAGATTTGAGTATGGATTTTTCTTTTTCCAAAATGGAAACAATTTTCAAACAGTGTGTAAGTGCTCATTCATGCTTAGCTATGTGTAACTGGATTTAGAACAGCAATCCTGGCAGTGTTTTTTCTTTCCCCTTAAAATGCATATTTTCCATTAAGTAGCTAATGAATGTTGCTACTTGTATGAAGCCTTTTTTCCAGGTTACCAGTGAATCACTTCAGGCTGTGACCTTATCTGATCTTGCATGCTCAGCAGGGCTGGGACTAATCAATACTTGGTGAGATTTCATCACAGAGACCGTGGGTGCTGCAGGAAGCAGTTTGGTGATTAAGTAGTCAACGCTCTCTCAACCATTAATGAAACTGTCCCATCGAAGCCCCGATAGAATTCTGCAGCCTTTTGAATGGGACAGAAAATTGAGATCTTCACTGCTCATTATTCATAACTATCTTGTGGCGTTCTTTATGTGTGAACTATTCAACCAGGCAGTCCTGGCCAAATTCCAGTTTTGATAATTATTTTCTGCCTAGCTTCCTTTAGTTTCAATTTAGACTATTATTCTTCTTTGTTTCCTAAAACAAGGTGTTAAACTTCTGGTATAAGTGCTTCCCAGGCCAGGGCTGGGAATGCTGCATGGCCAAGGCAGGTGTGATTCTGCTGCCTCTAAACTTTATTGAGTATTTTGACATCTTTTCAAAGGGCTCTCTCTGTGAACGGCTGATAGTGTTGTGTGGAAACATCTGGACAGGGTGAGCTTTTCAGCTTCCTGGGCCGGAAAGACTTTAGCTATTGAGGTGCACAGATGTAGTCTGATCTTAAGTTTGATGTTTAGACCATAGACAAAATCAGTGCTTCCCTCCCAACCCAGTAACAGCCTCTGGGAATTATTAGTGTTGGCATTAAAGTGCTCTGTAAAATGTTGAGGGAACGTCTGAATGCCTTTCTTGTTTATTTGCCTGCAATATGTGTAAAGACAGCCTGGAAACCTCCTGGTGTTTGCTGTTGGTGGCATTCTCTGAATGCCTCCATGTCCCTGCTCCTTGTAGAGAAATACAGGGATTTAGCAGCTGATCTCCTGCCGGACCTCCCCACTTCTGCCTCAGTGCTGCCTCTCCAGGGACACAGAGAGCATCCAGGCTATTTCTCTGGGCTAATAGGGAATTGGGGATTGGAGGGAGCCAGGCTTGATATTCCTGGTATTTCTGACAATCACAGAATCAGTTCCCAATCAGGAATATGTGCTACTGAAGTGAGCGCTAGGTTTTGGAAAAATCAGTGTTCCTCCTCCCTCCAGGTAAGCCAGTAAGGTTGTGATCATTCAGATGATTTCCATACATCATGGGAGAGGTCAGTTCTAGTCCCCCCACTCCTCCCTTCCCAGTCCAGCTGCTGGTTTTGCCTGGGTTGCTTCTTTGCAGCCAGAAAATTCAAAGGGGTAGGAGGAGAGACTGACTTTCTCAAGCTGGAGCTAGAGCTGCTCAGACAAAGACAGACAAAACCAGAGCAAAATAAACTTATCAGAATCAGATTGGCTCAAGCTGATGTGAGAAGTTGAAATTTCTGTGGGGAAAATGAGAATCCTAAACCCCTGGCTGATGCCTTCTCTTGACTGCAGCTGTGCCAAATGGAGCTCATCACTGCTTTCCCCATCTGAAATTATCCCTAGTTGCATCTCCTGGTGGACCTGTTCCTCAGGCAGGGATGGGGGTGGGAGGACTAAAACGTGGTTTAGTCAAAATGAGCAGGTTACCTTGCACAACACACACAGAAAGTCTTTACTAGCTGAATTCATGTAGTCCTCAAGGAAGCCTTTAAGATACCTTGCTCTCCAAGACCTTCAGCATATTTCATCTTGAGCTCAGTGCCTTAACTTCCCTTAGCACTGTCTTGCAGACAAGCTCTGAAAGTCAGATCACATTTTTTTCTGTTCAGCTGAAGTAACTCACTAGTGCGGAGGAGGACCGGTCCCTCCTGCCCTCTGCCTGCGTCAGGCAACGTCAGACAGCATCGGTGATGTGGGAGCACTGCTGCGGCCAGCCCCTTGCTGGCTATGCTGGGTGGGTTTATGTACTGTGCTTCAGCCTCACCATGCCTCCTCCTTACAGGATTGTCTTGTTGGGCCTGTTTGGCCACACATTGTTTTTTCAGGGTATTGTCACCTGGAGAGTCCCAATGGAAATTTTTGTCCCCATGTCCTACACGCCACATAAACACATGAGGAGAAATAGACCCTGCCCAGAAAAGCTGTAAATAATGAAGCCAGAGAAACGTCACAGCTCCCCAGCTGATGCCACAGTGATAGGACTGCGCAGATTACGGGCAGTGCTGAGCCTCAGCAGAAAAAGCTCATGTCTGCCTTTACATGGCCATGTAAACACTCTCAAGTAGTGAGAGCAAGGCAGCACCATGCTGTGTCTAGATGTGAAACTGAGGCAAAGAGGCTAGGCAACCTGTCTGTCTGCCTGACAGCACTGAGACAAGAGCCTGGACCTCCTTCTTGTGCCCCCACAGCAAGCCCTCTATCATAGCTACCCAAGGTCTGAAAAAGATCAGCTGCCTGAACTGGTCCCCAGTGCTCAGGACCAGTTATTTCCTGGTACAAAATCTCTTGTAGTTTTAAGTCATGGCTTTATTTTTAGATCAGCTCCACCTCAGCCGTAATTACATTTGTACCAATCAAGTATGTGGTAATTCTCACAGGTCTCTGACTAGTCCTTTAGTGTAAGAATTAATTTGCGGGGTTGGAAAAGGCAGAGTGGCAGGTGTTTCATTGTAGCATGTCATTGAGGTTTCACCTGCCCCATACGGCTACTAAAAGGTGACGTCCCAAAAGAAGACAGTAGCAACACTGGTCACTTCATGTAATCAGGGTCCTTTAGTGCCCTCTTATTTCAGAAGGGGTCCTCCAGTGCTGACCGTATCTTAGCCCTAACTCTTGACAGGGAGCATGTTTTTAATGCTGCTTTATTAGAGAGTCAGAAGCATTTGTGGGATTAGTGTGGGAGTACAAAATTGTTTTCTGATGAGGAATTGAGTCAAAGTTTGTTGGCATCTCATGTAGTGGCTGTTTATATGTAAACTTGAAACCAAACCAAGCAAACAGAGTGAAACCATCCAAGGCCTAAAATGTCATCTGGCAGCGAGGAGCACTGCAAATACCAAATTAGGAGAGCCCAGAACCAGCTGGCTGCTGTTCGCGCTGAAGTGAGTGCTCACCAGACGTTCAAAAGCTTTCTAAGCTTGCTTGACTAAGTTCCTATGGTCACTGCTGCTCATGCAAGCAAGCATGAAGGGTGCTCCTGTTTAGCTGTCAGAAAGAAGGCAGGGAAAACAGCACAAAGTCAAAAGTTTTAGCATCCTTTCTCCTGCAGTCCACAGCAAAGACCTGACTTCTGCTCCCTCTGGAGTCAGTTGCAAAGTTTTTGCTGATTTTCAGCAGGACTAGGGTGAAACCAAAGCACAATGACAAGTCACAAAGGCTATATTAAAGACTGACGCATGCTCCCTGAGAAAAACAGCTGTGGTGGTTTAGGAGGTTGTTGCCTCTTCTAGCTGTTTTGCTTCTACCCCTCTGATGGAGGTTACTGGTTCCAAAAAGGGGCATTCCCAGAAGGGAATGTGAGATCATGCTCTGCCTCACAGCCTTCATATAACCCCGCTTTCCTGGGAAACAAGCCCATCTGCAGTTGCAGGCTGTGAATTGGAGCAGGGAAGCTACTGAGACACACACACACACACATATGGCTTCTGGCACCTCTGCTGTGGGGTGGCCATCTCCAGCAGAAGGGTGGGCCAGCCAGATGGAGGTGATAAGAACCCCACTGCAGCAAGGTTTGTCAGAGCCCATTGTCAGAGCCTGTCATTATCCATTGTTCCCTTTACTGAATGCAGTTGTGCCTAGTGCATGTCTCCACATTCGGTTTGACTTAAAAATTTGACCTGAAACACAATGGATAGAGCTTGTTGGTCAGGAAGTGTTTCTTTTTATACATTAAAACGCATGAAGCTTTGTTGTTGTTGTAGCAACAATATCCTGACACACTTGCTGTGATGATGGGTGAAGGAAGTTTCATTCTGAATATAGCTGGTCTCACACTAGAAACTTAACACTTTGAGGTCTGAAAGTACCCGTCACATGTTAAATCTCAACTGTCATGGGAAAGGATGAGTTTAAAAACCAGCTTTGAAAGATGATCTTAAAACCAGCTCTTACCCAACTTTAGACTCAGAGATGAGTATTTGCACATACGTGATTCCAGTGACCTTGATGGAGCTGTTTCCCAGTATAAGTAAAATCAGAAGTGGAACTTACAACTACAAGCAAATATATGTGTTTGCGCTGCACTTCAGACAGATTAGTAGTGTAATAGCTCTTGTATAGTGTAGATCTGTCTCCTTTAATGTCTTTTTTCTCAATGCTCATGTAGCTTAGAATTTCTTCAGCTAAAAAACCTCATAGCTCTTGGCATCCTGCCCCATGGCATTTACCTGATGCTCTTGCAACTTTCTGTGGCATTAGGTTTACTCTTGAGCATGTAATTGATCTTACCTAGTCTCAAATGTGTTTATTATATCATTCAGTATGGCTCTTTTTAAGCATTGGTATTTGTCCATCTCAGGAGGTCTATGCAATCTATATCTCCATATACTTTCTTTAGTTGTATGGAATACCACTAGGTGTTATGAGTTTTTGCTCCTCACAAAGTGAGGATTAACCAGCTGGTTAATTTTCAAGTTGAAAACTTAAAGCATCCATTAGTTCAGCCTCTCACTTCAAGAAGCCTTCATAGATCATGTTTGTGACCCATGAAAATTCACTTCAGATGACAGACTATGAGGGAGGGGGACTGGGAGATCTGTCTCGATACTCATTTATTAGCTTTACTGTGGGTCCCATCCCAGGCAGGGACTTTGGCATAAAATGAAAAACCTTAATTCACATGGAGTGAGTAGAATATGTAGCAGATTATCTATAGAAAAATATAATGCACATTTTACATGGTTTAGGGAGAGGGTATTTATAGGAAAGGGGGAGTTTCCTCCACTTGTCTCCAGGAATTTGAGACATGGTTTCATTTTTGTAATAATCAAACATGCTTAGTAAATAACATAAACATCACGTCTGCAGTGATACCTCATCAAATACTGGGAAAAAAATGAAGACATTTAGATAACACAAATATAATGAGTTTTCTGCCACGATATACAGTGAACTACTTCAATGGAAAATCAAGGCTTTCAATGCAATTCATTTAGCATTTCCATTTTAACACTTCCTCAAAGTCAATTGCAGCAGAAAACAAACAACTCAGTGTGCTTCTTCAAATCAAGATGCAAAATAGTGAAGAACTTCTGCTATGAAGCAATAAAATCCCTTCAGGGCAAAATTGCAACCTTCTTGTGCTATGACTGATGACATGGCTTAAGGGCATTTCCAGTTTGCTGTCAGGGAGAAGGGTACGTCTTCATTGCTGATTGAAATTCAGTGTAATTAATTAAAGTTTGGTTTGGTCTGATGTTTTTCCCTCCCAAGTTACTTTAGTGTGGATAAAAGCAGCCCCTTCATGAAATGCAACCTAGGCAGTTGGGTACATGCTGGTCCTGCACTCAAGCATGTATTGTGCTAAGATTGCTGAGGGGTTTATCCAGAGCATCTCTGCAGGAATTTGACTCATTTTATGAATTTTTTACAGAGGTATTATCTCAGCACACAGGGTAGCTGGGAGAAGCCATTAATGACTAGCTGTACCCAGAAAGAAGAAAGTTGCCAAAATTGTCCTGTTAGCAATTGAAACTGTGTGCTAGCTAAAGCTTTAGCCTGTGCTTCCTACAGAGAAGCAAAGATTGGTTTAAAAGGTACTAAATGCGAGTAAAGATCTTTATATCTAAGTAGGCCTCAACTGAAAGGCAACACTCAGGCTGTATGTTTTGCATTTAGGACAATCCTCTAGTATTTCTTTCTGAACTACTTATTTTTGTTTCATTTATTAATGGCTTCAGTGGAATTCCCTTTATAATCAGATTTTGGAGGAATAATAGTACCAAGAAAAAGCCAACATAAGCAACCTCCTATCCTGTCCTTTAAAAATAAAAATTAAGACCAAAGTCCATCAATAGCAGTTTGTTCTTTGGTAAGGGGCTAATGGGATACAGAACTTGGCATGCTGAAACAGCAACTGGAATGAAGATATTATCATAAAAATCACTTAAATCTTGACTTCATTAAAACCTATTTAATAGGATCAACATTTTTTCCTGGCCAAAATTTCTTAAGTTATGTAATAAACTTTGTGTGCCTTATCCTCCAGGGTTATTTCCACACTCCATTAACAGGCTATAGCAGGTTTTTAAAATATGCAGCGTGGTATGGCGTGTACCTGGGAACAAGGAACAGAAAGTTCTTTTAAAGATTCTATGTACATATGTCTGTAGGCTGCATGAGCTTTCCTAAACAATTCGCACCACTATCAAGATGATCTTGGCAAAAACAAGAGAAAAAGAGATTCAGTAAGTTACATAACAAGCACATATCTCTTTCCTTTTTAAGCAATGGCTGTTTCCACTTAACAAATGATATCTGAAGCATTTCATAAAAACTATTAACAAAATCAATTCCCATGGTCTCTTCAGGAATGGAACTGATTATATGTAGGATGGTAAGACATTGGCTTCAGTTGCCTGATCTTCTGGGTAATTCCAGATATTTACATTCCTGGAGATTTCAAAGTTTGTATTTATAAATATTTGATGGTAAAAGGTAGATACAGAGAGTGTTAAGTTAGGAAGAAAAATGGAAGGGCAAATAATATTCTTTTTTCCCAGGCTGAAACAGACCTGACTGTACTGTAACTTTAGGGAGCAATGCACCTGGAAATCCCCTCAAATAGCTACTGAACATGCACAGATCCTGTATTTCTGGATGTATGTGGATATTTTGAAATATTGGAGACTGTCAGATGATCAGATGTGGGTGGGTGGAAGTGGGGATGCCAGAGTTCCAGCCTGGCCATCTTCCCCAGAAAGCTCTACTTGATTTTGGAAGCTTTTGCCACTGAAGTCTTCACTCTCAGATGCAGCAAAACCAAGATTCTTGGTAAAAGTTATAGAAATTGAAAGAAAATGCCTAAATGCTTACAGAAATTTTTCACTTAGACGACCAATGGGTATTGGATACGACTCAAATTCCCATGTTACTGAAGATTTTGAACTAAACATTCAGTCCCTTAGAAGAAGAGGCGTGCTTCAAGAGGCCAAAAGGCCAGCCAGTTGACTGTCCTGTCTCTGGACAGGGGACTCCAGAACAAGGAGCAAGAAGGGGACAAGCTCATGCTTGCATTTCCTTCAGCACATCCTGCCAGCTCCTGGCAGTCACTGCACAGGGACTTCCTGGCCCAGAGGCCATATTTGGTTTTTTGTGTTTAATAGCTTATGGTAGACTTTTCTTCCATGAATTGAACTACTCTCTCCAGTTATATTTTTGGCTTCCATAATATCCGATGGTAATGAATCCCACACTGTAGCTATGTGCTTCGTGAAAAACTGTGTGTGCACATGTGTGCACATGTATTTTAAACCTATTTCTTCTCTCCACATCTTGCAGTGTGAGAAACAAAGAAGGAATGTCCCATGTTTGCCTCCTCCCAATCATTCCAGTTGTCATGCTCTCTCACTCAAACTAGCCTTGTCACCTCTTGTGCAAGGCAAAGGTTTCTCATCTACTGATAGCTATTTTTACCCAATTTGCATAGAAGCTGAACGCCTCTAGTTCTCCTTAATGTTACAAAATCAAAGGTGTGGGTGCACTCAGCATTTATATTAACATTATATTATATTAACATTAAGGTTTCTATGACCTTAGCTGATATGGTTGTCTTGTGCTTACCCCTCAGCAGTGCCATACTTTGGTTTGGTCAATGCCATTATTTTCCCCCAATAATGTAAATAATCTCTGCTCCTTTAAGCAACATCCCAGAATAACAGCTTTGAAAAATGCAAGACAGGCTTGATGGGACTCTATCTTTTATGTGCTGAGTTAGCTCTTCTGCTAGCCAGACAGGAAAGCTCTGGAAGCAAAGTGCTTTGTCCAGAGGGGAAGAAGTCTCTTCTCTCCCTTTCCCACAGTTAAGAAACAGCTTTTGTGGAGTTATAAAGAAAGTCACTTACATAATCTATGGTCAGAAGGCTGGGCTGGCATGCTTTTGGATGACTGGAAGTAGAACAAAGGGAAAAGAAATATTGAAGTTTCCCAGCTGACCCCAAAATGAAAACCTCCCATTATGTTGGCACTTACTGCACGGCCACTGTGTAATTTGGTTTTGTACTGACTCCTTAAATTGAGATTATCTTTATGTAACTGTCATTTATTTGTTTATGGATTTCCTCATAGAAAAAGCATCAATGTCACAGCTCTCATATGGCTGGAAATACATCCCCCAAAACCTTTCCCCAGCTCTCCATAGAGATCTGTTCTGCTTCCCCACACAAAATTGCTCTCTGCCCTGTCTGTATTTTAGGGGGAGCAAAGGGGAGAGCGACTTTCCATCCCTTGGCCATTGGGCCTGGCTGGGAGAGGGTGCCAGAGGCAACTCAGTAGGACAGGGTTGCGTGGGCAGCAGGTGGCTCCCAGCTCAGATGGGTCTCCCTGCAGGTTCCTGGTGCTTTGTCTTGGCAGTAGAACTGGAAACCCCACCGAGGTACCAGCCCAACACAGCTCCTTCTCCTGCCTTGACAGAAGTGTACTCTCTTGCTGTGATAACCAGAAAGAAGTGATGATCTAGGGATGGTGAACTCTATCCTAGGTCTGCTGACATTGGCAGCTTCAAAAACAGAGGGATGTCTGACAGGCAGACTTGTTCTGCATCTGTGCAGTGGCTGTTTGGGGGAGGATTTCCAGGTGGGCAAAGTGCTGTGTTGGCTTTTAAATTATTTTTACTTCATACCTGACAGTCTTGAGGAACTTTCCAGAATACTCATTGTAAACCATAGTTTTGATCTTCTGGGCAATCAGTTTCCTGTCTGCCAGCATCTCCATGAGTTTCTGACCATGCCTGGAAGCAATCCATGGGTCAGTGAGTGTGAATGTGTGTCTGTGTAAGACATGCAGGATAAGCAGCATTCTGCAAAAATCCCCGTAAAGATTACCCGGTTTTTCTCCTGGAGTCTCTTCAGAAGGGATAGGATATTCATGAGCTGTCCTTAAACAGCACCTTCGTGAGTTCCCTCAAAAGTCCACCAAAGTCCAGTGCTATGCATTTTTTGTATAGAGACACTTAAAGCTTTTAGTTTATGTAGGTGAAGACATGTTACAAAAGCAAGAAAAAACATATTGTGACAGAAGGCTGGGAGAACAATTCCTCCAGTTGTTTCAGAGGTTTGTTTGGGACTATTCCCAGGCTATAAATCATAGTGGTTACCTGCTACTTGGGAATATAGGTGTCGATAAAGCCTTCCAGTGCAAGTTCTAGACTGTGTTGTTACACATTTCAGCACACCAATGGCATGATTGTGTGTCCGGTATATTAACCTCACAAAAAGGTATAAACCTCATTTCCTTACTGGTTGGAATTTGGAAGCCAGTAAGCTATTTTAATGACACCTTATTATCTTCAGTTATGTGTAAACATGAACTAAATGAGTATATGTAACAGACATATGCAATAAAAGGTTTAGCATGTATAAATTTGCATTAGTATATATGCAAGGAATAGTAGAAATGCAATAGGAATATATAAAATATGTACATGCTTATGCATGCTTATATAAGCATATGTTTATAAACATGTAAGTCTAAATGCATTAGGTATATTTATGTATTAAAAACATTTGGTATATAAAAATATTAGACATTGTTACACTCAGAAAATGCTTAATTTGTCTGCAAGACTTAAGAAATCCCTACATAAAATTATTATTGACAACAAAGATTGATTTTTGCTTCTGATGTGAAAGTCTGCAAGAGAACCAGAGGAGAGATTTTTCTGAGTCTCCTTAGACTGCGTCTAAGCTCTGCTGTTGTAGAAGGAAGAGAAACTGTCCTCAGTGTGTACAGCAGAACATGTAATTGGTCCCCAAATTCTCTGCTTCATGAATGCAAGTTGCTTGTGTAAACTCCCTGTGCCCCTCCATGTAGCGCTAATGGTTCCTTGCTCCCCAGCTTCCACCCTCATCACATCACAGTGGAAACATTACACCCTGCTCCCCCAGCCCTCAATCAGCACTTTGACAGAGGGATCTCCTCATGAGATTCCTGTTTCAGACAGTCTTCATGGGGATCTCAGCAGAGCTGCGGCCTTGTTCTGCTCCCCATGTGGGATTCACGCTTGCTTGAGCATCCCCAGTCTGTGTTCTACCTTGCAGGGTCACTGCCATGCAACGTTGAACTCTCCTGAGCCTGCAAGAAGGACCCATTGCCTGGCAAGTACTTGATCATATGGGAACTTATCAAAGTGCTCTTTCACTTTCTGGAGTGAAAGTGGCCCATTGCCTGACACATTTTGGAGAAGCGTGATTTTTATTCCTCCTGTCCTCAGCTGTGTTCTGGAGTATCACCTCGTTTGGTATGTCAACCTCCTCAAACTCATCATGAATCTTTGCCATCACTGTTTCTCCCCTCCTATCCTTCCTCATTCCCCCTCGTGTCCCCAGACTCCCTTATTTGCAATTATATTCATCTTTAGTGAGGAGCAATGGCTTTTTAATTTTCCACAAGAAATGGAAGTGTGCAATTATTATGCAAAGCAGCTTTCTTTTAATTCCCCAAAATTTCCGGTGTACTCTGTAATCAGTCATTTTCTACTGTGCATTTTACTGTCTGAAATTGTAAGCCTAGACCATTAGAAAACCATAATAAATAATTCAGTGATTTCCTTTCAGCTTCATATTCTATTTTGCTGAATATGTTTGGAGGTGTAAATATCTCTCTGGAGGGGGATAATTTTAAGTTTAGTTTTCTAATTTGATTAAGGAAGTGGCGCCTGCCTGTTTCATCTACAGGCAGGAATTCGAGTGCACCAGGGAGATGTTGAGATATCTGTGTAGGTGTGTTTAATGTGTTCCACCTAATTGTATTTCCTTTTCACTAAATAAGAAAAGTGGTAATGCAATGGGATTAATCTTCCCATTTCCCCTCACCTCCTTTTTCCTGGTTTTAATTGTCTTGCTCCTCACAGCTGCAGCGGCATGTCCTGGTAATGGATTTTGGTGGCTCAAGGCACATCCCGGCATAGATGGCTGTGGCCAGCGCGGGGCTCCAGCCCAATGGCTTCATCCAGGTGGCATCTGGTGATTAATCCAGCCTGGAGTGAAACCACACAGACGGATTCAACCCCAAGGCTGCACACGAGTTACTCTGTCAAATGCGGTGTGATGCAAGGGACATGCTTGAAAACAGTATGATCTGTCTTGCACTGGTTTCACTCACTGCCTCTGAGAAGGGAAGGAGAGGTATCAGCATCAAAGAGTACAGTCTGTTCTCTCCACCTCATAAGTAAAGCAGAGATCATCTTACATGAGCAAGCTTTTAAAGAAAGCAACTTTCTTCTGTTTCCATACAGAGTTGTGGCTAGCAATTCACTGTAACAAAAGAACAGATTTCTCTTAGCAGCTTTTTGGAAACATTTCAACATATTTTGAAGAGGTGAATGTGATAATTCATTAGAACAAAAATGGCCATGAGAGCAAACATTGATAGCTGTCATGAGATTGCAAATGCTGGCAGTGACTCTTTTGTGCATGGCAGGAGGGGGTGTTAGTATGAGTAGGCACCTTCCGCAAACTAATCCTCCTTCATCTTCCCTTTGCTTCTGTAGAAATTGAAAGGGCAGGTGTGCCTAGCTCTAGTTTCTGATTTCGCAATTCAGATTTATCTATGTGGTCCTCCTGGAAAGTTGTGTTTGTCATCAAAATATGCAAGGTTTTTTTGAACCATATATTTTAAAAAATGTTCACTCTCTCTGCTCCTGCAGGCATCATGACCCCAAGTACATCTGCTGAGTTTTGAAACATAAAGGTGAAAACCAAAGTTGGTAGTGATATTACTAATACGTGAAGCACACAGGCTACTCATACAGAAAAAACAATTTTGACCAATTCCTTTTTACTCTTTAGCTTTTTGATATATAATCCTATTAATGCACACACAGGCCTGCTTTGTGATTGCTTCTCCCCAGATCATTCTGAGTTTTTCTGAGACAAGGTGGTACAGTAATTCCCAGCTGGTGAAGTGATGAGGGCATCAAGGACAGCATTCAATTTGCATCCTGTCTTCTTTGCCTCTCCTGCTCACTGGGGACACTATGAAGGGCTGCCTTGAGACTGAATAATCCAGTTTTACTCACATTACTGTGCTGAGCTTAGCATCCTCCATCCACACTGCAACTTGATGCTCTCACTGATCAAACAAGCAAAAGACCTTCCTCCTCCATTTTCTGTCTCCAGTACCTGTACTGCTGACAAGTCACTACTGAGGCTGGATAAACTGCTTTTTGAAGAACAACTAAAACATACTTCAGTATTACTCACTATGTATAAAAAACCTAAACAAGAGCATTTTGGAAAATACCCCAATACTACTACAGATAGAATATTTCTTTTCTTACTCATTGCTAGGTTATCGGAGGGCCTGAGGGCCGGGGGTACGTTGTGAACCCTGGTCTCACATTTATTCTGTCCCAAGCATGGCACTATCATTTGCTTGCATATCTCAACACTGACAGCTCGTGCCTTCTTGCGTTCACACAGACATAACATTAACAGGAGAGCATGGTGTTCCTCACACATCTTGGAGATTGATGTGCTTTTTTGGAGGGTGCGCTTGACTTCCCACAGGCTGTAGTGGGTTGTTTACAGTCCTTTCATGTCCTTGGCAGGTATGGTCATGTTTTGGGTTTGTTGGGGGGAGGGGGGACAATGTTTTTTGGTAGTGAGGGAAGGGGCCACCTTGTAAGAACAACAGCTCCCCTGGTTCCAAGGTGGAGACCCCCCAGCCCAGGCTGGGCCAATGAGCAATAGAGAAATGCCTCTGTGAATCCATATTTGTGAGGAGAAGGACAGTCCTGAAAAGAAAAAGGTGGAGAGAACCTGGAGAAGAGGCCATTGACCCAAACAAAAGATGACCATGGGCCTAAACAAAGAGAGAGCTTTGTTGCCAGGAGGAAAGAGGAGAAGGGTGAGGACAAAGAACCTCAGACACCCAGTTCAACCGCATGGAGCAGGAGAAGGCAAAGGAGGTCCTTGCATCCCATGGAGGTTCAATGGCGGAGCAGATACCCATGTGTAGGCCATGGAGGACTCCACGCTGGAGCAGAAAAGCTGAGCCTGAGGGCAAGTGTGACTGAATTGAGACCCTGAGAGTCACTCCATGCCAGAGCAGGAGTGAGGGGGAGAGCTGGGCTGGAGGCCTGTCTGCAGCCCGTGGGTGTCCCCATGCTGGAGCCAGGAGCTGAACCCAAAGAGGTCCATGACTCCATGGGAAGCTCTCTTTGGAACGTCTTGTTCCTGGACTTTCATGCCAGGAAAAGCAGCAGAGGTGAACTGACTGAGCCCCCATGCCCTGTCCCCTGTGCCACTGGAGGGGAGAAGGTAGAGAAGTCAGGAGCAAAGTGATTTGAGCCTGGGAAGAAGGGAGGGATGGGGGAAGGTGTTGTAAGATGTGGTTGTTATGTCTCACTGCGCTATTCGGATGAATGGCAACAAATTAAATTGATTTTTCTTCCCCAAGTTGAGTCTGTTTTGCCTGTGAGCATAACTGGTGAGGGAGCTATCCCAATCCTCATCCTAATCTGTGCCCCTTTGTGACTCCCTTCCCATCTCACTGGGTGGGGGGAGTAAGTGCATGACCGCATGGTCTACCTGTGGTTAAACCACCACAGGTCAAAAGCTAATTAGCTGGGCACCTCCACGTGCTGTGGTATTATTTGAAAAGAAATCCTTCTGACTGCATTTGGTGAGGAACCTGGGCTGGTTTGAGGTGTGGTTTGAGCAGGTGAGGTACTCCAGGGGTTTGAAGCTCAGTGTCTAGAGACCAGTGGAGTTCAAGTGGAAGCTAAAGACACCAGAGTGGAGCAGTGCTTGGAACAGCGGGAACCCAGAAAGTTCAGACACATCTAAGGTACAGGCATCCTATCTGGGCAAGGAGGGGAACATGGGAGGAAGGTATTGTTGGGCCATAAACTGTAGGTGAGATTGAATTATTTTTGAAGCTGTCCCATTGTCGTGGAGTAGTTTGCTCTTCAGCTTTTGGCACGCTCTTGAAAACACCCTGTTTTCTGAGGAAGAGAACTTCCTTCAAGGCCTCACCCATCCTCCCCTCCATGAAGCTTTGTATTTTGTGGTTCTGCACGGGGCCAAAATCAGACATGCAGAAGCACCATGAAAAAATGCAACTGGAGCGTTCTTGACATGACTTGGCAAGTGGGAGCAGGGAGATGGTGAATCTGATAGGCTTCCAGACATGTTCTGCAGACTCAAGAAGTGCAAGCAGTTGGATAAGCATCTGAACTTTTGTATGTTTATCTGAACTGAACTCGAACCCCAAGCCATTTCAGAGTTTACCTATCAGTAGCTAATAATTACTAGAATGCTTGTTAAAATTGGAAAGTATTATCAATAATTAATTAATTCACAAAAAGACATAAACAAAACCCCTTATTTAAATTGCCCTGGCCCAGGAGTTTGAAGCAGGCATTCTTCTCAGCAGACTGTCTAGAAAAACCTTTGAAAGAAAAAAAAAAATATTACTAATTCTCCTCTGCTTTAGAAACTGTTGAGGATCTATAAAGCTAAAAAAAAGAGGATATTTGATAAATAGAGGATTCCAGATTCCAGCAGATCTGATTCCAGTTCTTGTGTATCTTTGTATGTCAACAGCAATGCTATGAAGTTACCTTCCGTAGTGGTGTGAAGCCAGTATAAAACTAGATCGTGCCCAACACTTCTAAAGATGGAGTTACATTGTCAAAAGAAGGGCAGTCAAGAGAGGCTCATTGCTATGAAAAGTGTGTTTAGGATCCTGCCCAGGAACAATACGGTTGGCTTTCCCAGTAAAATGCATTATTTAATGAAAGAAATAAAGCTTTTTTGGTTGTGTAGGCTTAGTTGTCATTTACTACCTCTTTAGTGACGTTAAACTTTAACACGATAACAGCATGCTGAGCAGAGAGAACAGTTTCCACCCACATGGATAAATATTGATCTCAGTGATAAAGAAGAACAAACATTCTGATGGAGTGGTAGGAAAGAAATTGAACCTGATACGGGAGGGTTATTTTTACTGCACCGTAAAAGAAAGTTAGTCTTTCAACTAAGAACAGGGAAGGGCAAGGGGATGGCTTATCAAAATGCTGTTTACAGGACAATAAATTCTCTGACTTCAAACTGCAATGTTTGCCCATTGGCTGTGCACAAAAACAAAGCAATGACCAAGTTGAAGTTCTGGTCACAGTCGAATAAGCGGCAGCTTTGCTGCTGACTTCAGTAGGGTCAGGTATTTATAGCTGGAGCGCTGTGCAGGGCTCTGATGTCCTGTGGAAGTCTCACATGAACAAATTGCTTCTTTAAGTCCTTCCTTAGCCAATGTCTGCTTGAAACGAAGTGTGTGCTTCTCTGCTCTGCCAGACTTGGTTCAGATTGATGACTGATCTAACATTTTAGAAAAGTGTGAATCTCTAAGATACAGCAGTTTTTGTTTTTTCAAACTGAGGTTGCCTGTGTGATTTCTTGGTCAGTTGGATGTCCATTCCCTCACCTAAAAGGGACAGCTCTCTGCAGAGCTTCCTTCTCTCCTTCACATGAGAGACTATGGCTGGGCTGTGAAGCAATGCCAGGTGCAGGGAGGGTGATGTGACCTACGTGATGGAGTCATGTCCCTTTGTCACATGGCATCACCGGACAGCACTAACCTCTGGGAGGTGAAGGAGGAGGCAAATGAAAGCCTTGATGTCTTTAGAGCCCCAAAAGTCCTTCTAGGTGGGTCTATGGGTCGGAGTACAAGGCTAGTACCATCAAGTGTGATTTGTACTCTCAAAAAGAATTAAAGCACTAACTATACCTTCAGTAATGAGATGCTTGGGAGGTGGGGATTGTATGTGTGTGTGTGGAGAATAGGAGATTAATCTGAGCAAAAGCAGGTGTCTAAACATCTGTGTCAGAATTAGTCATCTAGGTTCCACCTGTGGCCAGTGGGGAGGTTCAGACACCTGTAGGGCATGATTCATCTCCTAGTGCACTTATGGATCAGGTCAGATGAACTAATTGCCTCCTGCCAGCTGCTCTCCACTGGCTGTGAAAGGAGCCCTCTGTGACTTGCTCTCTGTGCAGGTATCTTACCTGTTTGCTTGTAATGGCAGATCATGTGGAAGCCCTTCCTGGTTTTGGAAGCCATTTAGGAAATATGTATCACACTTGTAGGACCAAATAAACAAAGCTCTGATGTGGTATTTTTTCTGCACTTCTCATGTCTTACTATCTGATCTTCTAAACAAACCTTATCCATCACTTTTCCTAATAGCACATTTGGATGTTGCCTAATCATTCTCTCTCATCAAATCTGGCTTTCTATGCAGGGTTTCTACTCATTACAGTGTGCGTGACAGTGACATACCACTACGTGTTATGTTGTGATGCAGGTGTATTTTTTTTTCTATAGGTTCACCTAGAGGTAGTTACAAGGTCCTATTCCCACAACATCTTAGCAATTCATATGCCTTAATACATTTTCCTTTAATGTACAGATGTTACTTCTGTCTCCTCTACCTCCTGTCTTACCATTCCCCTTGGCTTAAGAAGGATCTAGGCAGAATTATAGTTATGGAAGGTCTGCCTTGGCTTTGAGCTGTTTCCAGCAGCTCCATTAGACTCTCTTCCTCTCTGTTTATATGAACAGTAAGGAAGTTTTCTTGCCTCCCCCATATGAGCCTGTGGGGGAGGCAAGCAAACTCCAGCTGCCTCTCACCTTTGCCTGTTAACTTCTGCCTCCTCTACATGATGCAGGGAGGTTTTCCAACTCAATCACTCTCAGCTACTGAGAGCTTTCTGACAGTCAGTAAATCACAGCCTCTAATCTTGATTGGAGCTTCTGCTGGCTGCTGTCAGATACTTACTGCAAATACTCAATGTTACTATTACATTAAATGATCTTTTAATCACTGCCATAGGTAATTGTAGGGCAAGATGTGTGGGGGCTTTTATGCCTTAGAAATGGATTTGTGTGGGGATAATACTGCATGTGCATTCCAGAAGAATGTTTGCTTCCTGAAGGTGATGATCTGAAGAGGAAAATGGTGGCTTGGAATCAATAGGTCTCTGTATAGCAAATGAGCTAAGCAGGATTTGCCTTTGATGGGATTACCTGGAAGAGTTTATTTGTGATGGAAGGTGTGACTCCTGCCTCAGGCAGTTTTGAAATGAAGATTTTTTTTTTCATATCTGTTCAAAAGTCAGACAGAAAGGTGCAGAATAAAATAATCACTTCTCGTTCCAGTTATGACTCTACCTAGCTGAGTCTCATTCTTTCTTAATCTTTCAGGTGTTTATCTGTGGAGGTAGGCTCCCTTTGAAGAGCAGAAATAATAGTCATCATTCTGTTTGCTTTTTCAACAGAAAACATCTTTGAACCTTCCTCTGCCTCCCTCTGTCTAGATTGCCTCCAGTAAGTCTTTTTCCCTGGCTTTCCTGGGATGTCTTCAGTTGTCAATGTGAGATGCCAAACTGCCTTCCCAGCTCCAAGATTGGGGTGAGAGTGGTGTGAGTCCTTAGTGTCCTCTCTCATGGTGGGGCACAGTTTGTCACTTCCAGAGAGACATCATGGCCATCAGGGCACTTTGGAAATGTCTCATCTATGTCTCTGTTGTTGGCAGGAGCATCAAAGTAAAGATGCAAGTAGCAATAAGATTATAAAATCTGGCCTTGCTTATCAGCCCTCCTGTTGGATTAGTGACCTATATTTGAAATTAAAAGGGAGTATCCCAGGACAATTAAAGAGCCTTTTGGCCTTGGGAGCCATGCTGGTCTGCAAGGGCTGCAGTGGAGGCAGGATGCTGGGCCCCAGACTGTGCGGACCCTTTCTGTGCTGCGAGGGGTTCAGCTTGGTTTGGTACTACATGTGTTGTCTAAGACTGAAAGTCAGAGACCCTCGGGTAGCTGCCAGACTTAGCTGCCAGGGTATCAAGCACATCCATTCACACTGGGATGCATCCTCTACGTCTTCCTGTGTCTCGATTTGGCACGAGGCTACTCATCTAGCAAGAAGTTTGTCTGCCATTTTCCCTGCTTTCTAGGACCACATACAGCTTTCCCACAGACAAACTTTTTAATTAAAGGTTTGTCATTTTTGCCCAGACATCTTGAAGAATGATTTTGTCTTGGCCTCTTTTTTAGTTTCAGCATTCAGCCAGCAAGCAGCTCTTCAGACCAGTCTCTCCTCCCTCACCGCAGCCACGCACTTGTTCCCCTTTGGCTTCATAGCAGGCTTTATCTTTCCATTTTTGCTTCTAATTTATCGATACTGAGCGCCTGCTTGGGTTTTGCAGGCTTTCCTGTAATGAGGCAGCCAGCTCATGAAAGGCTGTACCACAGCCTGGCTTGTTCTTGTCAGCGGCTTTTATCTTCCCTCTGCAGTCACTTCTGTACCACTACTTTTGATTTTTGCTTTAGTTATTCTACTTGGTTTCAGCTGAGCTGCTTTCTCCGTTAGAAGAAAGATGATTTAGTTCTGCTGAAGCCTGGCAATGATAGTACATGATGGCAGTATATATTTTTAATCTAGATTTAGTTTCTGTGTTTTATGGCACCAGGGAGAGTCTGTTTTTGTGTCTGAGGTGCCACTAAAAAATGTGTATGATTTCCTGAGTGTTGATGATTGCCGTGAATTATCCCAGTTCTGTTTTAGAGCTGTTGCTTAGAGAATTTTTAGTATTTAAGTACAAAGCTAGCCAAAAAAACACCCTTTTTTCCCAATTCACCAAAAAAAAAAATATTTCTAAAGTTAGGTTTGCATCTCAAGTGAGCAGAATCAATTCTTTTCCCTCTCTGAAATCTCTGATAAATTTGTGAAATAGGTGCCATGTGCAGCTGTACAGCTCTTACCCCTGGTGCAATTTGACAAGGATGTCACTTTGGCAAACCTGTCTGGCGTTGACAGGGCTTCAGGGAGCCATCAACCACCAAAGAGTCCTTGTTCCCCAGTATCCAGGGAGCCCCATTAATTGAAGGGGTCCCAGCCCCAAGGGGGACTGGCCAGGAACCATGATGGTGCTGAAAACACTTTGAACCAGAGGTTGAATGAACACAGTGTTTTAGGCTGAGGAAACCAGCATTTTTCTGAGTCTCTCTATATTGTAGTACTTTTCTGAAGAACCATAAGGGTAAATTTGGCCCTACTTAGTGATATAGTTTAGTGCTAAGACAGCACTCCAGACAGATATGGTGAAATAAAGCCTGAAGAAATTAACATCTTGAACTTCACATGTCATGAGCTTCTGAAAGCCCCAGATCACCTGATTTGGAGGCAGTTTACTGCTGGGCGTGTTCTCCTGCACTGCTCTGGAATGAAGCACTAGGGTTTTGGGGGCTGCCTCTGGGCATTTTCTGGGGCTTTACAGACACTCTGTTTTACAAGGGAGCCCGTGGAGTTTGTGCATGACAACAGTTTTATAGGAGATAGATGACCCTTACATGCTCACTTTGTCTCCGGGCAGGGTTGCTCTGCCCTCCTGAGCTCTCCCGGTGCCTCCCCAGCGCTCTCTGCAGAAGGAGCACTGCTCTCTGCCTGGCAGAGTGCTTGTTGGAGAAGGACCCTTTATACAAGCTTGCTGCTCATCAGGATCAAGTATCATCAAGCAAATAACCAGGCAGTGTTTTCTCAACCTCCTTGGGTCTGAGCTTTGCATAGGAAGGGATCTTGGCCTGACAAAAGTTGAAAACTTAACTCAGAGGAAAAAGTACTGAAGCATTTTAAGTGAAAACTCTGTGGAGTTTGTTATTCCATTTTATATCACAGTATCTGGATTATCCTGAACTATAAATTGTGGTAAAAGGAGGAAGGTAATGGTGAAATCTGGGAAAATAAATTACTTTTTTGTGAGCCAAAATTAGCAGGTGAAATGGGTCTAAAGTGATTTGGTACTCTTCCCAGCAGTGCTCCCTTATGAAACAGCCTCTTACTGTGAACCCAGTGATCTCACCTGGGGCCAGATCCTGCTCCTGCTTGCAGCAGTGACGGTCCTGCTCCTGACTGGTAGTGAGGACATGGTGAGCTCTCAGGAAATCACACACACATGAGCAGACAAGACTCACAGGGCAAAACATGGATTAATTTTGCACAGAGTGATCCTCATTGAAATACTAGCAAATGGGCCAGAGCCCTGTCTGATTCCTTTTTCATTTGATCTCCACTGGGAAAGATAAAAGGTCCAGCAGAGAAGCTAACGAGCAGGAGAAGTGAGTCTGACATGAAGAAGGCTGCTTAAAGTGTATGTTGAATCAAAGCTCTTCTGTGTGATGCATTTCAGCACAAAAAAATGTTTGCAGGGATTGGCTGGTAGGACATGACTGCATTTGAGTTCGGAGCTGTATGTTAATTCACCACAACTTTGCCCCCAGTGTGATGATTAAGGATCTCCTGTAAGGCTGCTGCTGAGTTTCTGTTGAATGCTTTGGCCTCTACAAGTACAATATCAGAGGGAAACGTAAGCTATTTCCCTACTGCTCCGGTAGCCTGATAAATTCTCATTGAACTTATTTTCTGTAAGTTGTGTAAGGATAAGCTATTGAACAAGAGGAACTGAGTGGAAATGACTAACATGTCAAAGTGTGCAGAAGTGAGCTCACGTCTCCACGAGGATATATTTTTTTGTGTGGGTTTTATTTGTTTTTTTACTGGGAAACCAGAAGTAAAAATAATATTTTTTCTGAGTAAAGCACGAAGCAAATAATGGTGACATTTCCTCTTTCTTCAAGAAAACACTTACTCAGTCTGGTTATTCACTGAAACATGTCCCTAGCTTTCTTTGCATTCTAGGAAGAAAAAATAAATAAATAGATAGATAGACAGACATAGATAGACAGATAAATAAAGTGTGTATGTATGCACACACGTACACACACATATATCTACATATATAGTTGAAGTTTGTTGGCTGATACTCATTGTTCCCTCATCTTGATTCAGATCATTTTCATTTCAGTGGGGAAACTGATCACAGTAATAATCACCTCTTGTAAATCTAAGGTAATGTAACTCACCACGTTTTCATTAGTCCAGGACTAAGGAAAAAAAAAAAAAGTAAGTTTTGTAGAAGGTGATGTCATTTGTAAGTGATTTAAGGTCTACAGGGAAAATGTGCTTTAATTTCAGAATTACTTTGTCCAGCCTGTTTAAAGTTATGTGATGCTTCAGGTGCTCTGGTGATTTTCCACCTCTAAAACTCTGTCTCATCTGCTGTTACCTCTTATTTGACACAGTGTGAGAAAATCAGGTAAGGTAGAACAGAACAGATTGCTGATCAAAACAATGGAAGATCCCTCCTAAGAGCAGGTTTTAGTCCAGTGGGGGTTTGCATAGTAACATTAGGAGTTTTAAGGAATCTTTCTTCTGAGATGGCATTGATTATTTTCCATGGTAGATAGGAAGGTCGTTTGCTACATTAATCACAGAATATGTGAGTCCCAGAAGGACTGGAGCAATACAACTGTCAGGAGGAAGTCCAGGAGGGAGAGAAACAGCATTTTTCACATTCAACAGGTGTTGGAAAGTTGTTGCCTTCCTTATGTTTGTCATCTGCCTTTCCATCCTCAATGCATAGGTTGAAAAAAATCTTTCTTCAGAAGAACTGGAATAAGAATCCAGATATTCAGCCTTTTCCTATGTGTGCTGTGTATCTATAAAATATGATTGTTGCTTTGGGAGTGTGGCTGTTGGCCTTCTCTTGTTTGATTATATAGCCTTTTTCTTTTGCAATGCAGGGAATAATAGTGGTTTTGCTGTGAACAAAGGATCTTTATATAATTGAGGCAAATCCCTGATATTAGCCACATCTCTCAGTAGCTGAAATGTCATATGTTGAAACCTCCTGTATAGCTTCAAACATCCTGTTGCTGCTACCAAACTTGAGAAGTTCCTGGCAAAACAATTTTTTACTTTTCAAGAAGAAAAAGACCAGGGAAATTTTTGCTGTATGTTTTTAAACAGTTAAAGAAAAATCCTTTATTTGTTTTTAATCTGGACTGTTTTACAAATCAGATTTATTATTTTTCATCACAACTTTGGATTTTAGTACTTTCCTTCCCCCTCCCATTCTGACGAGCTACTGCTAAAAGCAATGTTTTGCTTGAGAATTACAATTTTTTTCAAGGTAGTTGAGGAAGGAAAGCCAGTTGCAGCTGCTGTTAGTGCATAAGGACTTGGTCCTCAAACACTTTTGCACACAAGTAATTTGATGTATTTAAGTAGCCACATCAAATGCTCTTGTAAAGTTATTCATATGAACAAGTGTTTGCAGGATCAGTATCTAAATAATTGTTCTGGTTCTGAGTTCTCTCATGTTTCCCCATCTGTAAACCAGCGATGTTGCAGGCTGTGTTTGAAATGCTTTGAAATCAATTCGTTCAAAGCAGTATATATGAATGTGTCATTTATTGATGTCAGAGGAGAGAAGGAATACTGACCAACCAAATGGATATTTTCCAGTTTCCACAAGAAAGAATAATAAAGTAGAACAGTTGAGAGATTAACCTGGGAAAGCAATAAATACTTCTTAAAAAGGAATAATCCCACAAAAATGATGCATGAAAGAAGGAAAAGAAGCCTCTGAAGAAACAAATGCAACTAAAGCAAGAAAAACATGTTAAGTAACTTTGCTGTTAGCAGGGGAACTTGGTTAGTGTGATGTCTGGGGGGCTTCCTGCTTCTTTTCTTTCCCTCCAATAGGCAAAGTGTCCATTGTACTTTCAGACACATTTTCTGATTGATTCTCCTGCCATTCTTCCTCCGGTAAACCAGGAACCGTTCTACCAATGCACATGGATTCATACTTAAAAGTCAAGCCCTGTACATTCTGATGCGACCCTTAAGGGGAAATCTTGGCCACACAGAAGCCAGTGGCGAAAGTCCCACTGCCACCAGAGGAGCCAGGCTTTCCTCCCCATTTTCTATCTTCCTGACATTTCTGCTTTATATTCCAGAACAAACGTAATCTGTATGTTTCACAAGTTGCTGATGATGATATATTGAATAACAGATGGCTGTCCTATACAACCTGCCACTTAATCTGCCCAAGAAACAGTTTTGACTTCAGTGCCCTTTGCTTTCCATGTTTGATATATTTTGATATCAATGAGCTGATGTTAGCGGTGGGGTGAGAGAGGTCATCTGGCAGCCCACTGGGATTCTAACATGCTATTTGAGAACGATTTTGAAAAACTTGGACTGGAAGGGGAATGGAGAAAACAAGGTGTTTGTTTTTCTTTTGAAAGCATTTTAAAAGTGTCGCAAGACTCTCTTACTCTCTTTTCAGTGTGCTGTTCGTTAATCTAATGGTTCGGGCTAAGGAACACAGGCAATTAATGCACATTTAGCCATGAAGGTCTCTCATAAATTAAAAGTGGCAGTGCTGTAAAGTGATACTGAAGTTGTTACGCTGATTTGTTAGTTTGTTGTTTTGTTTTTTGGGTTTTTGTGGGGTTTTTTTTCTATTTATAGTGCACTTAAGATAGCAAGTGCTTACAGTGCCACCATCTGGTTCAGCCAGCCGCTGTCTTCGTGTACAGATTGTATCTTTAAATGTAGTTTTCCTATTGCTACAAGACAGTGCAAGCAGCTCTTATGAGCTTGCCTACACTCCTTTCACTTGGTTTTCAGTTGTTGAGAACAGTAATTTGAAGACGGCAGCTAAAATGACTGTTACTTGAGAAGGATGGATATCATCTATACGGAGTATGAATAAATTTACGCAGTTTGTAAACTGTGAATATTAATCTATGTTAATATTATAAAGCTATCATTTAAGCTAGAGTTCTCAGCTTTTAAATTTTGTATGTGTTTTTATGTTTATTTAATATAAAATTCTTCTCTATGTATTTAGTCATTGCAAAAAGAGTCTATTTTTCTTTATGCTTCACTGATTTAGTCAAGCCGGGCAGTGAGATTACTTACTACAGCTAATTTTTCCTTTTTATTTTTTATTTTATACAGTCTGGTCCAGCAGTTGTAAATGCCACAGTAGCAATAACTATAGGATCAAGTGTGCAAAATAAGTACATAGCATCTGGGACACTCTCCTCCCTTCAGTCAAATGGACCTCACCAAGCATGGAAACCCTGCAACAAACGCCTGTGAGGCAGGTAGCCCTCTTGGCAAGTGATTGTCCTAATAGGCTGGGCTGTTTTATAATTCCACTTATTTCTTCTGCATGTTTGCCATCCCATGGGTACTACAACTATATTGGTGCATGATGTCCAGAAATTGATAAAAACAGGGTCTATGCTTGCTGCACTACCCTGTATTTCAATCCACCTGCTGCCAGCATGGTCTTTCCAAAGTGCAGACCTCCGTTTTCAGTCTCAGTGCTGGATTTGAGGACTTCTTCACTGTCTCTTCCCTGACTAACTACTGGTATTGCCTCCATCTGTGTTAAATGCCTGAAGTTGCCCATAACCCCTCTGGCAGCTGGGGGTGGTTGCTCCACAGCGCTCAGGGCAGTCATGGGGGTACAAAAGGGAGATAAGACCACCCTGCCCTTGTGGCCAAGTGGCAAACCACTGCCTTCTGCTTTCTTCAGCTCTGCGTTTACCATTGGAGAGCCTCAAGGAGGAAGTAAGCCCAAGAGCAGATCTGCGCTTTCTCAACAGATGGACCCCAATGCAGTCAATTTCTTTGACTCCTTTCCTCTGTGGATGATTCTCTTGTAGGGTCCTGCTGGAGGACTTGGGCCGCCTTATGGAACAAGTTGGCTATGTTGTGCTGACTCTCCCAAAGCTGGAACGATCATGTGGGTGTTGCTGTTGCTTAAATCTTCTGTTCTTTGCATAGAGCACAGGCACATGTGACAGTCACTGGAGGACACAATGATAAACATGGATATGTAACCTCGGTTCTTTTATGGGTTCCTTCTCAACAGCTATGTTGTGCAGGTGCCACAAGCAATTACCTTTTTTATGGAGACTTGAGTAGAACATTTTCATACAGGGAGATGTGGGTAATCGCTGCCCCCTAAGGAGTTGTTTCGTTTTTAATTGTGCATTTTAGGGTCTATGGGGCTATGATATTTCAAGTTCTGTGCAAACAGCAAGCACACTGCCATCATTGTGTTCCCCTGCTCGAGGCTTGTGGCTGAATTACCTCATGATAGGCCTTTTAAGTCTTTTGGCCTCCTTGGCCTCATATTTCAACACAGCACTTGAAAGAGATGAAGAATGAGCTAAAACTCCCTTCCAACTGTTGCAGAGTTATGGGCTATTTTATTTTTCATTCCATGTGGTTTTTAGCAACCTCTGACTTCGCTAAAGCAATGCAAGCTACATGAAGACAAGCATGGAGGGAGGGAATTTCTCCTCTGATGTCAGCGGTTTGACATATTTACCTTCACCCAAAAAGGTGGAGTTTTGCTTCTGTTTGCTGCAAACAAAGTGAAGGTCCCTTCCCCAGCGCCCCTCTGTAAACATCCATTTGGAAAGCATGGTCCACACATTTCCCTGAAAAGAAAATGCATCATGACATTTCCCCAGCTGCACAAAAGACTTTGTGTTGCTAAATGTCACTCAGTTATTCATTACAGTAATGTTTTCCCAAGGCTTGCTCAGGCCCCTGGCAGAGCTGGCCGTGCCTCGTGCAGTCGTCCCCTGCCTCAAGTTGAGAGCTACTGCAGGTTGGGGCTGCAGAGGCATCACTCAAAGCATTCAAAATCTGCCAGAGCTGATGCCACTGGGGGTTACAGCTGCTCTGCCATGGCCTTTTCAGGAGGTTTTGGGGTGCCTGGGATTCTCTGCCCATGATTCTTCAGGAAATAAAACAGAAATGAAGCTCTGTGTAACAGCCCCGCTCCCGTGCAAGATTGAGACCTCTCCCCCTCCAAACACAGTCCCATCACAGGCAGTGTTTAAAAATTGTGCCAGTCTCACAGGAGAGGAGCAGCCCTGCCCCAGCAGAAGGTGGGCAGTGCCTGGGTGCACTGCATGGGCAGGAACAGTGATAGCAGCGATGCAGCGGGGTGGCAGGATGGCATGCCATGCAAGCAATAGCAGAACCTTCTTCAGCCAAGGACAGAAGGCAGCAGAAGCAGTCGAATATACCGAACTGCTTACTCTTCAGTCACAGGGCAGCCCCTGGGCTGGTTTACAGCCTGGGAATAATGCAAAACCTTGAAAGCAAACCTTGTCATCACTTCATATTTGGGCAGTTCTGGGTGTTTGCCTATGGGTGACCCAGCTCAGACCTTCCTGTTGTCATTTTGTGTCTGTATGTGTCCACTGGCACAGCTTGCAGAGAAACCTTTGCCCCTCCAAAATATGAATATTATGTCTTGGTCTTGAATAGAGGAAGGCAATTCCTATGGAAACAGGGATACATGTCAGAAAATGGGGCATGAGGGGGAGGGAAAAGAAATGGCTGAATTTGTCTCATAACCATTTAATCAAGGTGTATTCTTATGGCATGCTACCAGGCTGAGTTACAAGGCACATGCTTGTGGACACCACCAAGGAAAGTAAAGGCAGAGGATGGAGCCAGGAGTGCTTGGCAAGCCCAAGTGCTGTGGAGCTGAAGGACGGAGGAGTAATTTAGTAAATGCTACAGAGCATCCAAGGGAATTAGCAGATGAATAGATGAGAGCTGAGAGGAAGAGACGTCACTCCACAGCTAAAGTCTGGAGGGTCTGGGATCTTCACAGAGCCTGTGAGGAAGAGCAAATTTAATATGGAAAAAAGGAATATTACTGCAAGAAGCACCTACAGCAGAAGACACTTTTACTGGGTGGTCAGGACAAATTCTGTAGCCTGTTTTCTGTAGTGCAAGTCAGGCCAAATATATAAGAGGAGGTGTCTGTATTGAGTTGGAAAACTTTCTTCCATGCTGTCATCTGGAACTGGTTGAAAGCAAAGTACATAAAGATGAGGAAAGAATGAGAGACTTTGCTTCTGTTGGGTAATTAAAGGGGGGAAAAAGCCTCACCATCATAAAAAGGAATGAGATAAATCATGTCACAAAGAAATTTGTTGCTGTGGTTCTAAAAGTCTTCCCCTTTCATAAAAAAAGAAGCTGATATGGCTAGGATCAAGTATGATTAGACCTTAACTCCACAAGGAAAATAAATATACAAAAACTATAGCAATCATTGAGGAAGAGTGGAGGAAAAGATAAAGGAGAACACAGTAACAAGATGTGGGTAATTTGTAACTTAGGATCACATTCAAAAAAGATTTAGAGAGCCTGTATCCTCCCAAAGGAGCATTGGCATATCATTAAACCCTTTAATATTGTCTCGACAACTCTTCTGTTTCTTGTATGTAGCTGACTGATAAGGCAATATTCTTAACTTTAGCATTGCCATCTTTTTTTGCTCCTTAAGAAAACTTGATCTTGCACTAAGAAAAGATGAAGGAGGAGGAAAAAAATGCTGGATCCCTTGAGATGCTTATTTTTTTTTTAAGATTGGAGCCAGGAAGCCTAACAAAGCACTAGAGGAGCCTACAGCTTCTCTCCCTGCCCTCCTTCCCTTCCCCACTTTGCTGGTGGAAAATATTTCTTTAGATTTGTTATGTACCTTTGCTGCAAGACTTGACTACATGTCTGTGGGTCTGTAGGTTATCTGCCCAGGGACAGAGTTGAGCTAGACTGTGAAACCTTTGCTCGTGACTTGAGGTCTGGTAGTCTGCTGACTCCAGTGGGGCTGCTGCCGTTATGTGCTGGTTTTCAGCATGAGTAATGATGTCATGATCCAGCCCATAAATTCCTGGTAATTTGTAAAGTGCCTGTCACAATGTTATCTAAATAGCAATGTCACGTTGGAAACTGTTCTGGGCTGTTGCAGAGAGAGGCTTCTCAATTTACCTCTCCAATGCAGCTCTGTTCTTACACATTGTAGTATGCTCCTTTCCAACCTCATATTAAGATAATCTGAACTCTGTTTGTATTAGAGTAAGCCATGATTCCTGGAACCATTTTGATGCTTAACTTCTGCAATGGACATAACTGAATAGAATAATAGATGTTGGAATAGGTGTTACAGAAGGCAGCAATTACTTTCCGTGTTCTTCTGTGGTTCCGAATGGATTAATATTGGCTTTCTTTGTACCTTTCCTTTTCTGTGTTTCTTTTGAGAGTTTTGAGTGACTGATTTTCACTGACACAATTCCATGGAAATCAGATTTCTAAGCTGCATGTGTTGTTGTTATTCCTCGTTGTGCCCACGGTGTTCATGGTGATACAAACTCAATACAAAATGCTTCAATCATCAGTTCCCTGTTTTCCATTCACATGAGAGAATTCACATCAGAAATCTTCTTATGCTCCCCCAGCCTGGTGAACATGTGGTGAATTACCTGAGCAATTAAATTAAGGCACTTGTGTGAACAGTGCACATGGAATATTCTTTGAAGATGTTCTGTGATCAAAGCAGAGAAAGGAAATAAAGATGAGTATATTTGCTCAATACTGATTAAATTAAACAGGAGGGTACTTCAACGAAAAGACAGAACATGTGTTCATGGAAAGAGGCTGTATCCACTTCATATTCATGACAAAATATTTTCTGTTGTTCTGTTAACATTCCTCTCAGTGGTTCCTGGTAGAGTAACTAGAGGATAAAGGAGCCTGAGACATAAGCGGTTTTGTGGGTATCTCTTTATAATTAATGGTGAAATGTTCCAATGGCTGGGCCATTGTCAAATTTCTTTTATCTCCAGAAGAAGAAACAGAACTAAGAAGGCTGCCAGATCATAGAATTGTACAGTGGTGGAGGCACCAAGGCACAACTGTTCTGGACAGGTAGCAAGAACCATTAAGCATCTACTAGTTCTCTTTAAGTTACCAGTGTGGTAGTAAAGGGGAGAAGTAAAAATCAAGCTAGGCTAGGTTCAAAATTGTTGAGGATTTAACCTTTCACCACAGAGTGACTGCCAGTTTGCGACCCCTGGTGATTTATTTCATAAGCTTTCAGTGGATTGGAAATTGAGCTTTTGTCTTTATACATCAGTTACAGAATTAGCAATAGCTTAGTTCTTACTGTTCAGTAGGTGCTTATTGTAGAATGAAATACACCATGGAATAAAAACTCATAGCCCTCAGGTCACAATTTCCAACTATTGTGAAGAAAGTCCCTTATGGATGTGGGAAAATTATTTTGCCAAGTTGTAATTGGGAATACAGCAGCAGAAAAAATACTGAGCTGCAGATCATATATTCAGCGTCAGAAAGGGAAATAAAACTTGTGTCTCTTGACTCACTCTAGTATTCTGCTTAACAGTGATGAATTGCCAGTCTCGTTTTTACTGCTACTTGGGCAGGCAGCAGCTCTTCACGGGAAGTACAAGATTATTTGGCATTTCTTAAAATATCCAATGGCAAGTTTGGTGAAGAATATGATGTTTGACTGTGCATAGATATGAAGTTATGCTTTTGTTCAAATATGTGATTCTTCAAAGTCACAGTGAATCTGAGTGTGTGTGTAAGAGAAACTCAGTAGTTAATTTTCATAAGTAATGTCTCTGTTTTCTTTTTATTAAATCAAAATTCCCTTTCACATACCATTGTGTAAAATTCTGAATTAGGCTGTTTATGTATTAGATTACCATAAATAAGCTGAAAATGGCTAAACTGTCAAGTATATTTTATAGGGATAATAATAACTGCCTGATTTAGGCAATTGCTACTGATGAAAGATGTAAAGGTGTGCTTCTACTCTTCAGAAATAAGATAGAGATTATACTAATCTGATTTTCAGACATGTAAAATATAGCAAAAGAAAAAACGTAGCTTCTCTTTTTTTCACAAACTACTTTCGGAATAGGAGGGGCTTCTTGCCTTTTAACATGACCCTGTTCAGTTTCGCTTCATCAGATTTCTTGGTAGATCTCTGCAGCACAGAGAGAAGGCCCTCAGAATTCTTCTGAACATGATTTTCTGTTACTTCTGACTAATCAGGGAGTTTTGGGATTTTCTAATACTTTCTCTTTTAGGTTGCTGCATTGGTTTGAACTATGTTTCCCTTAAAGGTGGACACTTGCAAATCCTTAATTCATAAGAACAGCACCTTCTTCTGCTCTTTATATGTTATAAATATGAAATACAATACTTTTCAAGGAGCTGTGCTGTGCCTTTCTTAGAGTGCAGTATCATCATGGGATCATCAACCAGCATTGTCAGACCTCATGGTTAAAGCATAGGTGTTTGTCAGCAAAACACTCCTGAGGTAGAGCTTCAAGTTTATTTAAGACTGGTTGACATACTTAACTCAAACCACCATGTGGGGCTCCTTTCGTGTGGAAATAAACTGGAACAAGTAGGATATGGAAGGGGAGCAAGGCCAGATGGAATGCTTTCACACAGGTTCCCCTATCAGGAAGAAATGGCAATCTTTCACACTAATACCATTGACCTCAACATGAATCCAAATGCCAGGATCCCCTGTACAGGCTCCCCTGAGCTCTTCAGGACAAGGAGAGGGTTTTATTTTTATAGTCTTGTCAATACAAAGTAAGGTCTTGGTTTCCAGGACTCAGTTTTTTATGCCGGAGGACTCAGATATGGAATCCTAATCCATAAGAGATTGTGAGAGGTTTGGCAGAAACACTGGGCGTTCAGCCAGTCTTTCCTCCCATTTATGCTACCCCAGCAGCACTGACTCTAACCACCTCAATTAAGTTTAAAGTTATTAAGCTACAGTCTCACTAAATACAAGGTGATGTTTCAAAAGATGCTGTCTAAGGCTTATTATCCAAAATGAACGTGATTTACAACCCACCTTTTTCTTTTAAACTAAATAACTTTTAATTGCTGTGGTCAGCCTCCACACATATGAGAAATCTATTGGCTGTTGTTCTCAGTAGGTGCTTAGTATGCCTCAAAATCTGTCTATTTTGCTCTCTCAAAAACATTGCACTTTGTTGTGTACTGATTTCCTTATACATTCACAAAACAACACAGGGAATATGAAGAAAGCAGTCTTTGCCTCCTTTAATGTGCATTCATTCCCACAGATGGCAGAAATCATCATATATTCTATTCACAAATACATGAGTGTACTTCTTTCTAAAAATATTGCTTATTATCTGCAAACCCTGTGATGTCTACACACGTGCTTTTAACTCTGTTGAAATGACCTCAAAGAATAAAAGCAATGTTTCTTTATAGACTACATTTAGCAGAGATTTATTAACATGTCTTAATTGCAGACCCCGTTTTTCTTTGAAGAAATGGCAATTGCACTAGACCATGGAGGGGCAACTTGCTCTGGAAAATAATAGTTTGAATATAGCATTCCTTTCTGTTTTGAATCGCTTTCAAATATACTGTCTCTTCAAAGTACAAAACATTTGTAATCTCTAACAATAATCACAGCAGAAGAGAGATGGGAAGACATACTATCTTCTAATTTAAATTAAGAGTGACAAATAACTTTATACCTATTATCCCATTTTAAAACTTGCCCTAAATTGGTGAAAAAAAATGTTCTTTAGGACCACTGGGATGGTTAGGGGCTTGGAGCATCTAACTTGCAAGCAGAAGCTGAGAGAGCTGGGACTGTTCAGCCTGGAGAACCAGGGGGATCTTAGACATGTGTAAAGAATAAGAACTAAAGAGCAAAGAGGATGCAGTCTGACTCTTCTCAGTGAAAGGACAAGAGGCAATGGGTATAATCTGAAATAAACATAAGAAAAACCTTTTTTACTCTTAGGGTGAAAAAACACTGTGAAGAGGTTGCCCAGAGAGATTGTGGGATCTCCATCACTGGAGATTCTCAAAACCAAACTGGACCTGCTGTCTGACCCTGCTTTGAGCACAAATTGGGGTTGGACAAATCCAGAAATGCCTTCCAATTTCAACTGTCTTGTGGTTCGGTGTTTCACATTTTTAATAGAGAGGACTGTGTCTAGAAGTCACAGGTTGAATTTGTGAGGATTTGGAGGGTGAACACACACAGTTGTCTCTCTGAACATGCAATATGGCTGTTTTGGTCTTGTTGAGGGCTGCATGAGTGAGAGGGGAGTCTCACTGTGGGAAGCCTCCACTGAAGCAGTGGACCCTGCACAAGAGAAACTTTCTCCTTCTTCAGGGGAAGCAGAGAAGCTGGGCAAGGTGTCCACTCTTGCCCCTGCCCTACTCCTATAGAGAACAAAGATTCTCTCAGGTGGTTTCTGTGTATAGTATCACTACTGTTGACATGGCTCAGACTCCAGGACTACTTCACCCCCCTTTGAAAGGAACTCTGCTTCCCCCACTAGTTCCACTTAACAGAGGGGAAGGGCTTTGGGGTTTTGACTCCTTTTTTTTTCTTATTCTGTCTCTGTAAGTAGATTCCTGGCACACAGCTGGGAACCTGTGCACTGTACTGGGACATGCTCTGCCCTTTATGTGCTTTGGTCAGACACCAGACAAATATGCACCAGAAAAACTTCACCAATCCTTATTACCTGTCACAGTGAACATACCTGCAGGAAACCATGGCTGACAGGGATCATCACTCTTAGTGCATATACAGATGTAGTCTGTTTTTTAATGCTCTTTCCCTTAGGCTTTGGTTCATGCGATACCTTGGATGCCACAGTTCTATATATTAGGGGTTTGGTGACCTTGCCTCCTCCCCTTCCTGTGCAGTCTAGTCTTCAGCCACTTGAGATCCCAGCCTTTGCTCACATGGTAAATGACAGAACATTTCTGTGTGCTTGTTATTTTCTGGCCCAGAATTTCCAGTCTCAGAGCAGCTACATTAAGCAGGTAATTCCCTTTTTCTTATTACCTCCATCTATTAATAATTGCAGTCTTCAAGAATGGGAACATTCAGTATTTTCTCTAAAGCGACAGTCTCATTCAATCCAGATTAGATTCCACTCCCCTACTATTTATTTTAAGGTACAGTAGAGGAAAAAAAACAAAACAAAACAAAACAAAAAAACCTCAACTTGTAGAAAATAAGAGACTTTGTTTAAGCATGCAAAGTATTTTGTGCAGAAATCTTAATTCATGCAGGAAAATTCTTAAAGACTTCTTTGTTATTAAGGTAGAGCCTGAACACTTAACATGTCCTAATCAGACTTGTTCTCTGAGCCTGTCTCCTTTCCACAGTTACTTACAGGAGATACAAGATCTTCTCACTGCAGAAAATAGAAACCTTTCTTCCCATCAGTAGCAGCCTTAGCCTTCTTCACAGTGCCTCGCTTTTTTGATACTGTTTGGACTTCAGTAAAATATCTTCCTATAATATTTTGGGGTCTCCAGTCTGCCCTGCCTTTTTTTCCCCTTCTATTTACCTGGTTTAGTGCTGAATGAAATATGGCCCAAAGGGACTGCATGAATCATAAGGTTTTTCCTGGTGTTGTAGGGTGTTGTTTTCCAGGACAGATTGTGAGCCATCTAGAAGCTCAGCTTCCAGCCCACCCCCTTTGCTTCCATTCAAAACCTGTTCAAGAACTTCACTCTTCCAATAGTTAGCAATCTCATTCCCTGTTTAAATTTACTTGTGGCCAGTTTATATTTATTTTCTCTTTTGTCAAGTCTATCCTTTGCTTCAGTAACACAAATACCTCCCTAATTTGCTTGTAGAAGTCACTTATGCATTTTCTCCCTTAGCTCTGTCTTTGTTGTTCGACTAAAAAAACTAAACTCTTCCAGCTTCCTTGGGTGGAAAACCTCTGTTTGTCATGCAAGTAGTCATTCCTCACATCTGATCACATTTGGATATTACTCTTATAGACACAGTTCTACAGCAATATTTGCAGTACAGAAGATGAGATCTTAATACAAATGGGAGAGCATTCGTACTTCACTCTTTCTACTGATAGGACCTTCTGTTTAAATTTGTCTATTTCTGAGCTGTATCACAATGTTGGGTTTGTGAACTTAATACACCTGGGTCTTTTTTCTTTCTTCCCTCTAATTTTCAGCTGAGAGTTGCTCATGACCTTTCTGTGTATATTTCTTGGATATTTGAGGGGACTGGGACAATGTGGAACTTCCTGTTCTCTACATTGAGATCTTTTTTGGAGCCAAGCTGAGTTTGGAGATACCTTTACATCTAACATAAGAAAAGCCAAGTGGGATCAAGTTTGAAGCCAACTTGTGAATCCTTCGCTCTTCCTAATCCTCTGCAGACATGGATTCAGTTAGATACTTCAAAGTATCTCAGCAATTATAAGCACCTTTTTTATGAAGTATCTTAGCATTCAAACAGTTGTTCAAGTGACACAGCTCAGAACTCTTATTTTAAAAGGCCTCTTACATATTCTTGGCCACTTTATTTGTCATGACTGTTTTTGGAATGCTTATCCTTAACAGTCCACTGCTTTGGCCTTTAACTAACACTTAAATATTCATAGTTCTGCCCCAAAAAAGCTGTTCTGATCTTAGCACAGTCCAAAAATGTCCTGTTGTTTCTGAAGGCTGACATAAATTGGGTGGACTCGAAACTGGGTGTGACACAGGACTGGAGAGTATAGGAGCAACTGTGGAAAAAGAAAAGTTTACCTGTCCCTGTTGTAACTGAGAAGAAAATTATCAGAAAGAAATGTAAGCAAAATAATTCATAGCTTCAGCATAAAAAATGCTTACAATACAGTGCTTAATCTCTTTGCAAATGTGATAGAGACAGACACAGAATCAGTGCTGATGTCCTGCATGCTGTAGCAAGGGCTCTGTAAATGATGGAAGATTAAATAATCCAATGGATAAGGAATTTCTTAGCAGTTTAATGGTGTAAAAAGTAGGAAAGAAAAAAAAATTAACTGATGCAAGAAACAGCATGAGATAGATGTCTAACCTTGGAAGTACTAGAAGTCTTCTACGGTTGCCAAGACTTCTAGTTAGCCAAGATGAGATGTAAACAAGATGTCACACAACCCAAGTGAGTGTGGCTATATAAATGACTGCACAGTGACCATGTAAAGTAGCATACAAAGGGCAGATGCTGTATTACAGCACAGCTAGTTTTCATGAATTCTTCCTCATTCTGCTGGCTACATCTTCTCTGGAAGAATCATTTGAGGATTCCCAAGACACTTAGAACAGCAGTTCTTCTGAGAAGCAGAGGTGCAGGCAGTGATAAGTTATGCAGCATTTCTCTAACAGCCAGGAACAGGGCTAAAAGCCTTTCAAGTAGGGCATAGAAGGGGAAGAGGTAGTTTCAGTGGGTTTATTTGAGGTTGCATTCTCTCCCTGCCCTGGCAGCTTGTGATCTGATAAATCTGCAGAACAGAAAGTGGAGATTTGCCCTCCTTGGTTTCTTCAGTAGATATTTTCTGCAACAGAGTACTCTCACAGTAGCTAGTCTGGTACACAGGAATGTGGATGTTGCACTATTTCATAAGAGCTGTAATTAAAGAATAATACTGATATTTTCCTTTTTACTTTATGTTTTTACATATGAGGTTGTTACAGACTGAATTTCATTTCTATTTTAATATCTATCAAATCATTTTATGGGAATAGTCTGCAGTGGGATAGTGTTCTGCCATTCAAAATTTAGGAATACAGTAAAGGATCCATACTACTTAGTAGAGTCATCAGCACCAGCTAGAGAAGATAATCCTGTATATGCTGTTTGTGTAGGATTTATTTTCATTTGTAGACCCATTAAAACAGTTACTCTCAGTTCAGATTCATGAATTTGAACCCTGTAACTTAAAGAAATTATAAAATGTCTTCAGTTTATGCAAATCTTGACAGTCCACACAGCTGATAGGTTTGGTTTTAATTTATTTTTTCTAAAGTATCATTATAGTGATATGTAGTAATATGTGTTTAAGATGTTGAAAACGCAATTCAGAAATGTCAAATTAAGAAAGTATTTGCTGGTTTTGACAGGCAGATTCAACCTGAGGAACTGCCAATCTGATAAGCATGTTCTGCATATAATGAAACTGAAACAGTGGAGTAAATGACTCGGTTCTCAAGTACTTCACAACATCTTTGTAAAATGTGTTAATGAGTCAGTTAATTAAACAAAAAAAGAAAAATAATCATAAAAGAAAAAATTATGAATAATAAGGAGGGAAAACACTTCATTTCAAACAATACTTGTCTGAGGAGGAGAAATATAAAGGAAGCCATAATGAGTGTTTATATTTGAGCGTGACTAAAATATCAAACATGGAGATATTTATGCCTGATAAAGTCATTTACATGAATAGGTAAATATTTTGTATGTATACAAACTAAACTAAACCAAACCAGGGCAATGTATTACAAAAAATGTGAATTAAGTATTCTTCACAATGTGCCTGTTTTGCCTAATGGTTTGAAAGAAGACTGAATAATTTAACACATCTCACTAAAAAGTAATGAAAGGAGAAGTTGTGTGGACTTTTAGTCTGAATTCAAAGGACAACAAAGCTTGTGAGACCTCAATGGTCTTGTATATTTCTGGTGCTAGCTTTTGGTGGTAGAGTTGACTGAGCCAAGAGCTAAGTGACTTTTCTATCTTAGGGCACAACGGTGGTGTTCATTACTGTGCAGATAGCCCATCAGTCAGGCACCAGGGGTCAGCTGAACCCAATGCTTGCTCACAGCGTTATTTTACTTTTTTTGTAGATTAGCAGGGGGTATCTGAATTCACATGTAAAATAAATATTGCCTATTTACTAGGGGCTATCATAAACTTTGATAGATAAGATTTCATTGACTCTTGTTCCACTTAGACTTCAGGCCTTGCCAAAGGGTTAGCAGGAGGGTTCTCACAGATCTGAAAAGTGTAGGAAAAGTGGAGTCAAAGCTCAGCTTTCATTTCACAAATGTGTTTCTCACTCCAGGTCTGCCTCACATCTTATGAACATGCAGCAGTATAAATCTTCATGACTATAATCCAGTAAACCAGACAAAGTGGTCGTAGCTGTGTAGAACAAGGTGGAAGTTTTAGTAGTTTTCACCATCCTCTAGCCCATAAATACTTCTCAGGTAAATGGACTCAGTTTGGTCAAGACATGACCTGTAAACTTCTCTGAGCAGCCTGTTGCATTACATGGGTTGTCCCTGTGGCTCAGTAGCACAGCAGTACCATAGCAGGTACGTTGGTGTTTGGTACATGATGGGGGTGAGTGCCACATCGGTGGTTTAATAAAGCTCCTTGAATGGTGCTACAGCCATGTCTGTCCCTTTACGAGCCAGGAGGCTAAAAAAGTGGCACAAATTCTTCAAGGAATGACAACTTTTAAAAGCTGAGCTCCACTTGGTTTGCCAATAAAATACCTACTCCAACTGTTCTCTGTCTCAAAGACATGTGGGAAGGATGTTCCCAAGCCAACATTTCCCTGTAAAAAAAAAACCAACAAAAACCGCAACAAAAAACTTTACTGTGGATGACTTGCCATTCTGTTCTCACTCTCACTCAGCAAAACCCTTCAGTACATGCTTAAATCCATCCCTGTGGACTCAAAGAACGACAGCTTTTAGGGCTGTCCTATATCAGCAGCAGGGCTCTTGCACCATGGGCACGCTCAAACACACGAAGCCAGGGGAGAGCGCGCAGTCGGAGGGATGGGGTTTACATGCTGGAGGACTTACCTTAGCAGCAACCCCCTGCCAGTCTTGCCCCTCTGTTTTGTTCTTAAAACCCATAAACACTTAGAGCAAAGGGAGAAGATGGAGGCCATGCGGGAAGACGCAGTGTGTGGTGCCGGCCCTCCACAGAGGAGAGGGGCAGCTGCCGGCTGGAGCTGCAGGACCACATGAGTTATTTGTGCAGCCCTGAGATCCAAGATGGGAGACATGTGTCACACTGCAGATCTGTGTGACTTGGCAGGGGCCTGCTCGACCAGGAGCTGTGAGGCCTCCCGGGTTTTCCACCACCCTTCAGATCCCTGGCTGTCACATTAATCCTCCTTTTAAATCCAACCTTCCTTCCCCAATGATCGACTCCTACATCTTTTTTTTCATCTCTCAGAGCAGCCAAACAGCATCCTGCGCAGCTGAAAGCTATTCAGCTCCAGGACCAAGCACACACTGTGAGGGAAGCTCATGGCCTTTCATGGTGGTGATGGCCAAATATGTGTGTAGTGTTCTTAGTCTTCACTAGCCCACACAGCGAGAGACCCCGCTCCTCTCTTGAACTTGGGCGTAATGCGCTCCCTCCGCCATCGGGCAGGCCAGCTCTAGACTAATATTTTCTGTATAGTTAATTATGACAGGACAAGTGCTGTACCCCAGTGGAAATTTGCCACTTGAAAAATTGCCTAAAAATATATCCTACAGTAAATGTTTCTCTGCGTGATTAAGTGTGCATGTGGACTGTACTGTGCAGAGGGTTTCCCAAAAACAAATGTCTCGTCTAAGTCTCTTGGCAAGATCTCCTTGTTTTTTTAACAGTTTATCAGCTTTTGTGTTATTTACTAATGGCAGGAATTAACTCCATAAGTCCTTTTTAAAATAAAAATTCCAAAAGCCTACAAAGATGAGGGACCATAAAGGTAAAAAGAGGAGGATGGTGTGAGGCAAATGGGTTCTTTTCAAGAAGAAAAATGCTCCAGGAGTTAAGCTACATTCTGTGGACTACAAAAATTGGGTTTAGCTCCTTGTTTTGCCTCAGCCTTCATGCACTCATTGCTAGACTGTGACTGTCTCTGTGCCAGGGGACCTGATGCACAGATCACAGGGAATGAGTGAGTCCTGGAGCAAAGGCGATGTGACCATCTCAGGCAGTCACCACTTAGCAGCACTGCATATTTGCCACCATAAAGATCCTTCTTCTGTCCTGCTTTTAAGATCAAGGCAGTACTGCTGCCTGGCCTGTCTCTGCTCTGTGTTGGCATGCCAGATGGTTTGGGGTTAGCTGGGGAGCCTTTGCTGTCCCATTCAGTGGGATGGCTCAGACAAAACCACCTTCTCAGTGAATCAATCTCAATTCTCACTGCTTAAAAGGAAACCCTTTACCAGTCCACAGGGGACACGTAGAGTCACCTGGGCCTTGATGCCAGTCTTTTAAGGCCTTATGAACTTAGCCTATGACCAAAGCTCCTGCCTGCTACCTTCATCATCGTGTTTCAGCTCCTCTCTCCTGCTAGCCCTGTGTGTCCATACCTGCCTCTGCCATGAGTCTTATGGGAAACCAAAGCCAAAAACTGGCCTGACCCAAAAAAAAAACCAAAAAGAGAGGAAAAAAGATAGACGCTCTCTCTCAAAAGGGTGTTGAGGCCCTGGTCCAGAGCAGGGCTGGGAGTAGGATCACTCCTTTTGACAGACCCAAGCTGCTGGATTAGTCCAAGCGTTGTGTTAACCTGCCCTGTGAGGCAGAAGAGGAGCAGAAGTTTTCAGCATGTGCAGCATTGAAATGGGGTCACACTCCTGGCTGGGAGGTGGGCTTGCCCTGAACATTCGGCTCAGCTTCTAGCAAACACAGCCTGGCCTCTGATGCACTTGATGGCTTGCAGATTTCTCTGAGAGAATATTATGTAGCTGGAAAAAGAAAACACAAGAAAGGAAGGAAGCAGCATTGATTGCTTTTCAGTCCTTTTCAGTTTGTCTCGTCTCTTCCCAAACATGCAAAGATGTCTCGCAATGCCAAAGACCCGATGCGACATAAGGATGCTTGGATCCGCAGGGCAAATTGCAGCACAGGCTTTTGCCTTTCTTCTTCAGACAGACTGGTGCAATTTGAATGGCATAAGGCAGGCTGTGTGAACGAGAAAGCACCCCCTGAAAAAACATGTTCCTGTAAAATGTCTCCTGGTGTGCGCTGTCTCTGTGCCCCAAGCAGGATTTCTCTGAAGACGAGAAAGGACTATTGCAATTGTATCCTCTGAGACAAATTAACACAATTCCACTCTGTGCTTGTACAAGACTTACAATTCTGTGATCTGCCAGGGTTGTAGCATAGTTAATCTTAGAAGCAGAGTTTTATAAAGGTGCTAACTGGTGTTTCATGGTGCCCCTGTGGTGTTCGTTTTCATACAAGGCCTTATTTGGAGAAATGCTGTGTGAGCATTTAAAGCAGTTACAAGGGCTGTTTGATCAGACAGAATAGTTCCTTTGGGCAGTATTTTGAAAAAATAATATTTAAAAATTGCACTTTATAAAAATTGTTTTTATATGAGGACATATACTCTGAATTGTTGAATGTCAGCATAACATTCTTTTCCTTACTTTAAATCTTGACAAAAGAACACAGAAATTAGAAGGAAACCAACCTGCACAACTTAATACAGTGACACTTTTTAAGAGGGTTTCCACAGTTTTCTTTATATCATGGAACTATAATTTTGAGGTGTTTTGTTTTGGTTTATTTTATTTTTTTTAAACTGAACCCAAGGACACCTCCTTTCAGAATTACACCTATTAGGCATTCATAAGTAGCTACTGAAGGGGAGAAATTGTGTGTTCCTTCAGGGTATATGCATTTGGAGCTTTTGGAAAAGATTCATAAGAAAGACTCTGTGTTCAGCCCCCAGCCTGCCTCACACGTCAGTACTGTCACCTCTCACAGTGGATGTGCAAGTGTAATCTTGCAGGCATCTGTGTATTTTAGGAAGCGTGCCACAGCAATTCAGAGGTCCACACTCTTCCTTTCTTCTGGCTGTGGAGGTGCTATAGGCTGTGCAGAGAGGTGGCCAGGAGGGAGGAGAGAAGGTGCATGGTCGGGGGGGACCACAGGGAGACTGAATGTATTGATAGCTCCTGGCTGTTTGTATTCAGTAAAGCTCCTGTAGCAATTTTGTGCAAGTTTTAAAGGTCTACCTTTGGTGTCCTGGCTGTATTCCAACTTGTGTGATCTTTCCTCCTGACCTACAGTCCCTCTTCAATTTCAGCTAAATAAGCTGTTCCTCATTTTCTCTCTGTTTACCTTTGCTGTATCTTGTTAGGACTCCCATCTGTGAGGTGTGGAGCCCTACTGTGATATCCCAAGTGAAAAAAGGTAGCAAAAGTCTTTCAGTTCCAGTAAATATTCTCAAAATATTTTCCCTATTCCATCACTGGAAGAAGAGTGGGACATTAATTTGAGCAGGGGTCTTCCCTGCCCATCTGGACAACCAGGCACTGTGCAGACTGCTCCTCTGGGCTGGATGGAAAATTTCATCCCAAATTCCAGAGCATTTACTTGAGGTGGCATTAGTGAAAAGGGGATTTTCACTAAGTTTTGGTGTGAACAGCTTGCAAATATTTAAGTGGGGTTTTCTGTCATCCAAAAATGCCAGTCACCTCAAGCACTGAACTTTCTTTTGACTTCGCTAGCAGCAGGCAGCTTTCCCAGCCAAATGGATTTAGGTCCTTAAACTGCTGCTGCTCTTCCTGTGACTGATGATCTGCATGCTCAGTTCAGTGGGCTGTGTGCCACGTGCAGTACAGCTCTCTTTGGTCTGGGCTGTCCGTATGCATGTATGCTCACGCTTTGTGCTTTGCAAAGGGTAGCGTTTGCTTCTTAACCCTCAGTTCTCCTTAGCTAACACTTAGCTGGAGATTAAACCTGTTTTCTTGTTGAAACCTACTTCATCACCTTTCCCTTTTGCTTCATTCTTGAAGCTCTGTATGGTGTTATTTCTTCTGTGTTTTTTCCTTTGTTTAAGTCTGCAGTTAGGTCAGTGGCAGGACCTTGTTAGCAAAGAGGCCTCAATTGCCCAAACCATCTTCACCTGGTACCCCCACCAATCCACCCTCCGCCCACTGACCAGGAGCTCCATTTAAGCTCAGCTTGGGCACTTGCTCCTTTTCTGAACTATTGTGTAAGTATAGCTTGGTGTTCAGCTCCGTCTCCTGCCTGGACTTCTTTGATGAATCCTGAACCTTATTCATCATTTGCCTTCCTGGGGATTGCTGATGGACCCTCTTATGAATCTCTGCATGCCATGATCAGATGCCACAGGACAGTGCCCCATGGGTGAGGACACAGCCTGTGCTGGGGTCACCTCAGCTCCTGGGTCATTCCCTGTGCATGGAGCAGCCCTACTCTTGCTGCTGCCTGGAATTCCTCCTTGCTACTTCTTGGTCTTTCAAAAGGGAGCTCTATTGCTATTACTAATCTAGAAAGAGAAAACCGGAATAAATCTCTGAGCCAAATATGACCTTGGGATCGTCTGGGTTTGAGTATTTTCTTATTCTTTGGGTGGGTCTCTCCCTGCAGATGTCAGACCCCTTACCATTAGTGTCTAAATTCATCTCATGTGTTGGGGAAGCCTTCATACAGCAGCCTTTTCTTTCAAGACCTACAGGATTTCCTTCAGGATTAATCCACAGTGCTATCTTCAGATCCAGGATCCTACAGTCTGTAGGCACTGTTCCAGGGAACCACTGATGACCAGTGCAGCATCCCTGTTTACAGATCTTCCAAATCAAAGAGAGAACTAGGATGTGAGGTGATATTTTGAGGGACAGAGCCTTTATCAAGCAATGCCAATGGGGAGACTGTCATCTTTGCACTACCCTCAGAGCTACAAATTGTTAACAAAGCTGGAGCATGCAAGTGCACCTGGATCATAGCACAAGTTGGCAATTCTTTTCTAATGCTTGATACACATAGCCCATAGCATGGGTGTACCTGCCTGTAGGGAAACATCCTTGTTATGTGGTCACTGGGAACATGGAGACATGTGTCAATGGTAACAGCAACATCTGAGATGCCAGGTCCAGGACAGCTGTCTTCTCAGCTACTCTCACAAATGCCACACCAAATGTCTGTTCATGAAAGAGGTAACCCCCTGAGAGCGTGATCTGAAAGCAACAAGGATGATCATTAAGCTTAATACCACAACAAATCAAGTCTTATTGTCTCTTTAAGTCACTGTAAATTGCAAACAGCTCTGGAGGAGGAAGAAACTGTTTCACATTCAAATACAGATCTCCTGGGATGATCTATGGCAGTCTGTAGGAAAGAGAAGCAATGAAAAAGCATTCTGGAAAAAATATATGGTTAAATATCTAAGCTGTCTGCATCCTCTGATCCCTAACAAAAGCAGAAATGAACCCTAATGAGTACAAGCCATGAGACCCATGATTCTCCTGGGGAGAGAAATATGGGTTCACTTCTATCTGACATTTGTTATGCAGGACTGAAAGATGCTCAGGTGAGATTTCTGGAGTACGTCTTCAGAGACATGTAAGAGTAAGTTGTTCTAAATATTTTTGTTATCAGGAGATAGAATCTCTCTGAAATTATTCTATTATCAGTATTATTTGGCTAAAAAATTGTAAAATCTTTTAAAATATATGGGTTAAGGCATTTATATGTGTATGGGCTGTAGAGTTAGAACAAGGGTCAGCTGCCAGACAGGATTTGGCCATTTTAAGGTCTTTGTTGGTGGTGTTTGTTTCAATGGTCTTGCCTTAGCCACAGAACTAGATGCCAATTGCAATGGATAGATTGTAAGTTAGGTACAGACTCTGTTCCCAGCTGAGCACTTGCCAGTCCTCAGAGGATATTGGGCCATGATTGGCATCTTCTATAACAATTAGCACAATGGCTTTTAAAAATACACTTTATTATAAACTCATGCTTTTACACAATTGCACATGTGTATTCACAATACAGGAGGAATGCTGTGGCACATCGAGACCTATGCTGATGGATCTCAAGGAATAGTCTTCTGCTTTTAAAATTATATCTGACCCAGGTCATTAACAGATTAGCTTGTCAACAGACAATGTTTTTGAAGCCTAAACAAAAGGAGTAAGACACAGGCCTTTAGTACTTAAGCCAGCAACATAATAAACATTGCTGCCCTTATTGGTACTGATAACATATGAGAGATTCCTCCAACCTAAACTTGTGTATTGAAAAGGCTTTTTCTCTTTGTGGAGTAGTGCTTGAGTCAATTCTTCAGAGGCATTCTCCTTGCATGTCTTAGGAGAGGTAGATTAATTGAAGTGTGCTTGTGAACGGAGACAATATTTTTGTGGATGGACAAAGGAGATCCTTTTTCTTGTGGCAAGGATATCTGTTCACGGTAAGTATTAATACTTAGCCTGTTATAATCTACCTTGTAGATTCACTTCTGATGTAGAAGAGTTCCATCAAGGTCTTTAGGCATCTAATCCTCACTGAAACAATTTTGATTTAAGCACTTAAATATTTGGAATGGTCAGGGCACAAATTTATGTTTATTTGCAATTCTGATGTCTCCTCCATTTATACATAATCTCTCAGTATAAAATTCAGTCTTTGTGTAGGGCCATACTTTGGTCCTAGTGAAACCAGTAGTGGCTGATAACAAATGGTACTAATTCAATGATGGTAAAAGATACCTTGGTGAACAGAAAGCTTACATTCATGTAAGACCATCTAGACATCAGCCTCACCTCTTGACACCTAAACAGAAACAGCTACGAGCAGAGGGATTTTCTATATTTGGTTATAAGATTTCCAAGTGCATTAATTATTTGTAGATTATAAGTAAGGCGGTAAACACTTACAAGAGATCTGAGACCTTGAAAAATATTTGTGCGGAGAATTTCCCTCTGTCAAATTCTTAGGCCCCTCCCTGGTGGGGTCAGCTGGGATAACATCCCAAAATCTGATGGGCCAGTTTTAGCCCTTTCTGCTAAACACACACCCATGGGTTTGACAACATTTTGAAAAGGCGCTGGTTAAAGCTGGCTGCAGCAAGAAATTAAACAAATAACTCTGATAATGGGAATAACCTCAGAGACAGTGTATTTTTTGGTGACCAGAACACTTAGAATAATTTACTATTGTATGAAGTGATGCAGCTGGTTAACTGAAAATATTCCTCTCTTCCACATGGGGAGAGAGATGGCTGCAGGAAACAGTTCTAGAAAGCCATTTGCATTCCCCTGTGGCTTGTTTTGCTAAGTCAGTTGCAGCAAAAAGAGCTACTCCAAATGGTGCATTTTTCCTGTCTTGGTTTATTTTGTAGTTGTTCAATAAAATAGATTCCAGAAAAGACAGGGTTGTATAATTTTTAATAAGATTTGTTAAAAATAGCATGGCTGTGGTGAGAGGAATGACCAAAGGAAGTGATTTGTTTCCTGCGATCATTCCTCCTCCTTTACCAGTGACCTTTCTGAATGCGAGCAGAAGAGAAAATATTCACTTTATTTAAAATTCATGGCAGACAGCGAGAGAGTAGCAGGGCTACCACAACTCTCATAAATTACACGCAAGCCTGACCCTTCTGGAAGACGAGGCCTCACTTTGCTAAAGGACTTTCAGAGTTTGGTGCTTCTGCCTCTGACCACAGTGGCACACAAAATACACAGTGGGGAGATAGCCGGAGGAGGTGGGGGCCAAGCCGCTTGCTCAGCGCCCAAGCCCAGGTCCATGTGCTGGTTCCAAACCTCTGCCGGGGCTAACCAGGGAAGGAAGCCCTTGCCCACAGTGGTTCCTGCCTGTTCAAAAGGGGAACAGCATGTGCCTTAATGTGGTCGTGGCTCCTGCTTTTACCAGCATCCCAGCCTTCCATGGCAGCCCCGGTGCGCTTCCCTGCCCTACCCACCCAAGCAGGTGCTGCCACCGGGGAAAGCAGGAAAGCTGCCCCTGGAAAGAGTGGAGCAGTTTCAGATTGGTATTCTGCCCACAGTACTCGGGCATCTTTTTAATTATTGTGGGACTGATATTTCTCATGCAGGATTCCAGCAGGCACAGGCTATGCAAACAGCAAAGCACCTTTTTTTTCTTGCAGCCATGCCATAAAAGGGAATAGCTGAGGAAGGTCTTGCAGAGTACAGTGGTAAAATAATGAGTGCAACGAGCCATATCGTGACTGGAAGTAGCCAGTTTGGGGCAGTTCATCCCCTTAAACTGGGGAAGCTTCCTGCCATATCCAGAAATGATCATTTTTGTTCTAAAGGACTTTTCTACAGGTCATTTTTGCCAGATAGCTTGGCCAGTTACTCCGTGCTTAGTCCGTTTTAATAATAACAACAGCAACAAAACTTTACAAGATGTTCTTTCCTCTTTGTCTGGCAGGATTAGCAGTTCAGCCAAGGTCTGGCTGGCCGCTGGCTCCAGAAGCGAAGGACTCAAAGACACTCAGAGGGAGCAGTCAAATGGAGAGCCTTGTTACCAGAGTGGGCTTCGGGGATCAATTTTTCCTCTGCACTCACCCAGAGCGGCACTGCCCCGTGCCGAGTGCAGAATTGAGCTCTTTTGCTGTGGCAGGAACTTTCTCTGAGGTGTCTTCTAGGAAAAGCAAAGTCTGGGAGGCAGGCAGACATACCAACAACATTTTCCCCTGCAAACCTACTTTTATATGTCTCGTTAGCACCGAAGGATTGAAATAGCAAATCTTTGGAAGTAGCTTGGAAAACTGTTTTCTCCCTTGGAGCAGTCGTCTTTGAACATTTGTGTTTAAGCTAAAAAGAAGAGCAGATGTCATCCAAGCTGACTGAAACAAAAAAACATCTCCATCAAACTTATCTCCGAACCGGTTTTGCCTATCGCTGAAAGTGGCGAGTGCATCGCGATAGCAGGACAGAAAAGGACCCATTTATAGAGGCTGGGGGAGAGGAAGTCAGGAGGAGGTGATGACGATGACAGAACTTCAGGCTCAAACAATGCAGTAAATGAATTTGTTTTTTTCCCTCCCCTCCTTGTCCATGCAAATGGAGAAACTTCTCTTGTAAACATTTCATAGGCACAAGAATATAAACATGCAACCTCAGGGCTATAGGTACTGCAAACACTATGGGTCTCTGCTTATCTTTACTCCCTTGGGAAGTTCCCATTGAAGATATAAACCACACCATTTGCTTACAGCAAACACATAAATGTTTGGGGATGCATAAGTAACATCAAGCAGGTGAGCCTGCGGACCAAACCACGCTTCTGAGGAAGCCTGGTTGAATTTGCCTTTCGGCTCACAAGAAATCAGGATTAGGCTCCCGTTTTTCCAACTCACGCGCTGGATTTTCACCTTTCATGCTCCTTCTGCAGCGCAACCGCCTGCTAAATTTAGAATACCTTTTTTAGAAGTTGTTTTATGAACACACACACAAAATAATTACATTATAAAAAAAAAATGCAGGCTTTTGAAATGCCATTTGTGAAGCGTTCCAACTATGTACGACTGGCTCAGTTACTAGTTTGCAATTGCCATCTGAACATCTATTTTTCCAAGCATTTAAGAAAAGTGATGTGTACATTTTTCATGTGTAATTAGGCAGCGTAATGTGATCTCTTGCTGCAGTCAAGCTGCCATGTGCCGTAGCCTCACTGAATAGCTTCCAGATTTCAACCCAATCTCTTCTGTCTAGACTCTACGTTGCTATTTTTTTTCTTCTTTTTTTTTTTTTTTTTTTTTTTTTTTTCCGCCTAGCTTAAAGCAGACTCCAATATAAAATGCCAAAACCAGAAGGTTTTGTCCCTCTTTCTCATAAAGACATGGGACAGATCTGGGAGGCCCCACAGAGAACTGAGTCCCAGACTTTCATAAGACACGTGTCGTCTGAATTTGACATTAAAGATTGTGCAGGCATTTCAACAGGTCATGCACACTCGGGGGAAAAAAATGCCCAAAAATATGGTTTTCATTAAGAAAGTGAGTATTTTTAGAGAGGTGTGGTTCAGTTCAGATGAAAAGGAAAGAAAGAAAAATGAAAGCGGCGCAAGAGATCCCCAAACTGCAACATTATTTATACTGCTGTTGAAATGCAGTGTGTTCTCTTTATAAAGCTGCTTTTGGGAGTGAAATAATATAGACCCTGCCAGAACCAGGTGCATATCATGTAGATTGTTTATAATCCAAGTTAAAGGATAGCAGATTTATACCAGAAAGAACTCTCCAAGGGGACTTTGGAGTTTAAGTGTACTGTCTTAATCTATGCATTACCTCTTCAACAAAGCGGTTGTCTTAAACAAAAATATAAAATGCGGTTTCAATGAATTCACAGATAATTCCAGGGAATTTTATCCAGTGTGATATAGTTTTAGACTGCTAATTCTGTTCCCAGCTTTTTATTTGACTTATTTTATTTCTGCATCAAGAAAATGAAAAAGATCAGAGAGGGATCGTTTCCACAGAAAGATGTTTTTGTGCAATATAAGCAAAGAGCCAGGCTTTCTCTGGCGTGCATTTCTACCAGCTTGTCCTGGGACTTGCTGCAGTTTGTATACACTGTGATGGCTATTTCCACCCAAAGTGGGAAAGGCTCTTGTTTTAGTCAAGAGAGTTATGCAAACTTTCCCTTACTTTTTTTTCTTTTTTCAATTTTATATTCTTTCTTTTTTTTAAAAAAAAGCTTATCTTCTCATTTAGTGTTGTAACACCACACCTTAAGTTTTCCTTCTGCTCTCAGGAAAATGGCTATTGTCCCACTGCAAACATGCCTTTCTGCCCACTTTTTGTGTAAATGGCAGATTAGTTGAAAAAACAGGAACATTTTCACTCATTTCTGAAGGGAAGCATGCAGTGCTTACTAAAAATTCCCATGCTTCTGGAGAACCAACTGTTTTTTTTCATTAAAAAAATATCCAACTACTTTAACAAACTTTTCAATACATTGGCCCATTTTTTCCTTACGGTAAAATATGAAATGCTTTAAATGTTTGAAATAATTGTGTCAATACTTTCTCAGACATGCAAAGAGAAACTAAACCAGAAAGCTACCTGTTCAAAATGAAGCTTGCTGTGAAATTTCAAATGATGACAGTGGTCAGTGTAATAATTTGATGACTGATAAACTTCATTAATTACATTTTAAGTCAAATTAAATGCATATGTTTTTTTTTTTTTTCCCTCTACGTCTGATATCTAAAATGATCATGGGAAATAGTTTGCATTGTTCTCATTGAAAGAGCTTTGCAGAAATAAAGCTGAGTAAAAAATATTGGGTTTGGGAAAAGGGAAGATGAAGCTCATCAGTGAACAGCCCTTCCTTCAGGATGTGGGACAGGTGGGTGGGTACTGCTGGCTCCCCAGGGTGGGGCTGCACAGTGAGGCTGTGAGACACACAGAGCCAGCTGCTGTGGCAGAGACTCCCCGGGCAGCTACACACCACCGCTGCCCAGTCTGCCTGCCTGGCTGCCTGTTAGCAATCTTCTCTAGGTTTTTCCCTTTTAATTTCAACGTGGCAGTGGTGCGACGTTTGCCACTGTTCATGTGGTAAGGACTCATTTCGCTAAAATAGGGGTTTTCTGAGCTGTAGATCAGGTCAGAATTTTGACACACGGGCTGAAGGGGAATCTTTGCAAGCTTCCCATCAGTAACAGCTTTTTTACAGCGTGTCTATTCTAGCCTATATCGATTTCATAAATCATAAAAGCCAGATGGGACCAATTACAATAATCTATTCTGATGAATGGCAATAAAGACTGTAGGATTTCTTACAGTTGTTTTGTGTTGCTGTCTTGTTATCATCTGTTGCACATTTCTGGATGTTCCTCTTAGTAATTTCAAGAATGTGGAGGGCCTTGTCCTGATCTTCATTCTGCTCATGAATGTCACCAAATATATATATGTAAGGTGAGTTGCAAAGGCTTTCTTCACCCTTCAAGCAAAACCGTCATTGCCCTTTGAAACTGTCATCCTTCAGGAGCCACATTATGACAGACCATTATGTCCAGCACACCTATGCTACGTGTGTAGTTTGACAAAATAAATCAGTTCTTGGTCTGAAGAACCTATTCTCATATTTTCCTGTAAAACCACAATGTCAGAAGCATGTTTCAGGAGTGAGATATGCTTTTGAATACTTTGCTTTTTGCAATGAACAGTGCATGTAAGCCTGGTCCCCTCTTGACCTACATCGTTAAGTGCTCTTCAGGTAATTCAAGAGCTCAAATACAAAATCAAGGAAGCATCTTCCTTTGTGGAAGGAAGCATCTTCCTTTGTGGATGGAAGCATCTTCCTTTGTGGATATCCAAAGTTTTCTGAGCTGTAAGTCAAAAAACAATGGGGCTCCAGCATGACATTTTTTTCATCTGTGACAGAACAAATAGACTTCACTTAATCCAGTCCAAATGGCTGTCCTAAATTAAACATGTTCTTGATTTTTCATTATCTCAGAATATCATGTCTGAAAGAAATGTGGGACACAAATTGTTTGTGCTGAACAAGAATGAGGGATTTGGTGGTGGGACATACAGGGCATGTGCCACCAACTGGCTGGTAACAGAGACCTCAATCAAGGTGTTACCTGAGAAGCATCTGCCACAGCATCCCTGTCCCCGCACACAGATGGATCAACTGCATCACCAAGTGCTGCAACTCCAGCAGTTACCACCGTCTACTTCAGATGTGCAGCTTTAGCAGCTGAAAGTAGGGGGTGGGTGTCTCCCTTCGCTGTGGCTCATCCAGAGGGTGATTCAGTGTCATATCCAGAGCTGAGTCACTTTCTACAGCTGCCTTTCCCTTCCTCTCCAGACGGCAGAGAGGGAGCCTGTGCTGGGGCACCTGTGTCAGTGCCCGGCAATTCCTCAGTGTGAGCTCTGACCCACCTGCAGCCCACATCGATGTCATTTCTAGTGTATATATGTAACTTGTTTGCACTACTGCCACAAGGTAGGTGTGAAAAGAAATGTGTGTGTGTGTGTGTGTCTGTGTGTGATATAATTGTAGCTGTGGAAAAAAAAGGAAGAAATTCTTTCCTGTGAGGGTGGTGAGACACTGGAACAGGTTGGTGAGAGAAGTTGTGGATGCCCCCTCCCTGGAAGTGTTCTAGGTCAGGCTGGATGAGGCTCTGAGCAACCTGGTCTAGTGGGAGGTGTCCCTGCTCATGGCAGGGGGGTTGGAACTGGATGATCTTTAAGGTCCCTTCCAACCCAAACAATTCTGTTCCTATGGAAATCAAGTATCTCCTATTCATACATCACTGACCATTTTGTAGCTTCAGTTCTGGAGGAGGCTGTTTTTCTGCTTCTCACTATAGTTTCAGACATTACTCTGTTTTATGACACAGCCAATGTAGAAATGCTGTGGAAAACTTGTGCTGTTTGATCTAAATAAAAGGTGTGTGGTAAAATGAGGAGCTAATAAATGGAGATAGCTGCGAAGAGATAGGTATAGAGGTAGACCTAAGTCTGCATGCTAAAATAAGGTTTATTAGAGCTTTTTATGGTAGTATGCAGGTCTGATACCCAAAGTCATATATACAGCTGTATGGGCACTTGTATATGAACATAGAGCCGACTCCATAGACCTGAAGGAAAAATTTAATTTTTTCCTGGTATTGTGACAAATGCAGAAAATAGAGGAGCAGACTAATGTAAAGAAGAGAGACAAGTAAGATAGATAGCTCACAAATGTAAATGTACAAATGTAAATCCTACAAAAAATTTACTTATCTGGATATTGATTCTCTATTTAGTTACATTTGTATTAAGCTATGGCCTCCTCAGACATCACTATACACCAAGTAATCAAAGGGAATGAAAAAATATAAGGACATGACTAAATTTACTAAGTTACTAAGTTACTAAGCAAGTAACTTTTTGGTATTTAAACTGATTAATTGCTCTCTGTTGAATGATGTAAGCATATTATTTTGGTTGGACTTATCTTCATGCATATGCATTATTTATCTGCAACCTTTTATATTTAAACCCTCATTCTGACCTGAGTTATTTCTGTATGCTGGCTGAATTCTTCACTGGTAAATAAATGCATACTTTAGAAATTATGACATTTTGTAACTTACCCTAACTTTGTCTTTCTGTTCTTGAAAATTATTCAACTTTTAGTTTTCTTATTTTTAATTTTTGCCATGTGGTTGAAGAAGTTCACAGTTCTTGCAAAGATGCACTGCTCAGCAGTGTTGCAGAGAAATGCCCCTTTGGAGACAGGAGGGGAAATGTTCTGAATGAAATAGGAAAAGGTACAAATTCTGCCCCCCATCCCAAACTGAGAATGAGTTGGAAGTTCAGTTTTGGCTGTGGAAATTTGCACAGGAGAGTTTATATCATTGTTATTCCAGTTTGCCTTGTGGACTGATCTTCAGCTTTATCTAGTTTGGGACTTCCTGCCAAAATACAGGGAAAAGAGCTGACAGTTTCACCTTATTTTGGAGAGTCAGAATGTTTAGGAGGGATTCAGGCAAGCATCCCAGCTTTCCCACCACTCAGATCAGACCTTTGACATTTTCTAATTTCTTCCATCATTACTTGTGGTCTCATAAAAACCCTGCTGAAATTCACGGGAGTCTCAAGTGTTGCCTGGACCTTTCCTGCCAACATATTATTTGTTTTTTAAACAGTCAGTTTAAGTAGAAAAAAAAATACTAAAAATGAAAAACCCAAACAAACAAAAAACAATTTTCCTTTCCTTTTAGCCAATTGTTTGGGAAACAGTGGGAGTTGTTTTAAATTCAGCAGTCCTGAATATTCATTGGTGTTGAATATCCTGGTGACCAATATCCCATTCCTCCAAATACCTTATCTAACCTTATATTTAATCAGGTAAGTTCCAGTGTCTCTCCAAATTAAATCCTTTCTTTTGCTGCCTTAAGGCTTTTAAGAAGAACTGATTTTTCCTTCCCTAATTAAAAGTGATTCTCTTATACAAGTGACTCCTGTGATCTTCTCAGAGACTGCCAAAATGCCATCAGTGCCCAGTCTGACTAAAAGAAATCCATGAATGCCTTAAAAGTCATCCTTTCTGGTACTTAAAAAATAGTTGCCTCTTCATATCTAGGCAGTAAGATGTGTCTGTATAGCTGCTTATCTCTCTTGCTTTAAATGTCATTTTTACATAAGAGAACCTTTATTAGTGAATGTCATCCACACCTGTGAGAGGTAATATTTATACAGGTGTCCCCTTTTTGTTGCAAAACTAGCTCATATTAAATGGTGTTTTCATAGATATAATGTTAATCCTTTCTGATTTTACTGAGCAAATCAGGTGCTGGGATTGCCTTTTGCCAGGCAAAAATGTTACACAGCAGAAAAAAATAATCTCTTCTCCATTTATAGTTTCATACAAAAAAACAAACCAAAACAAAACAAACCCCCCCCCCAAACATTAATATATTCTATTACCTTGATAATAACGGATAATTAATGCTGTGAAATTTTCACTAATATCCTTCTTTCTTCACTTCTATTTAATGTATTGGAGTTGAAATACTTCTAAGATAAATAAGTGCTAGAACTTATTATATAGCACAGCAAGTGTGGAACACCCCTCACCTGCTGGTATAGAGGCAACCCAGCACTACTGGGCAAAATACTTTGTTTTGTAATATACAAGTTGTCAAAGATAATACCTCCTGTTTTTTTCAAAATAGAAAATTCAAACTGCCATGAACCTCAAAGCCCAACAGTAATGGAATCAGAAGCATGTTGGTGAAAACTGAAGTCTAGATGGATTCCTCATCCAATTTTGATATCCCACGGCACTTGCCATTGCTTTCCCTGGAGCCTGTGGCAACCAGGCTCAAACTGTGGAAAGCTTTGCACCCCTGAAGTGCTCCAGTCCCCAGTGACGAGATGTATGTTCTCCCATTAAGAGACTGCAAGTTATCCAAGGCTATGCTATATGTTACATGCTAAATGTGTTTTTATAGGCCCACTGCTCTGAAAGAAAAATGGAAAAAAATATGGTTATGTTGTTTGTTTTCTTTTTCCAGATGTGAAAATTTGTTATTTTTGATTGTCTGTTTCAAACTTGTATTTTGAAAACTGTGTTTAAGGAAATGGAAAATGGAACACTTTTTTTCTTTCCCCATGAGACGCCTGAACGAGAGGCAGTACTGGAAGGCCCACTCTTCACCTGCTACTGTCTGCAAGTTTCCTCCTTCCTCATGAGAGAAAATTCCAGGAATGAGTCTGCAGGGAGGATCCTGTCCCCACACAGGGCACCAGGGCCATCTTTGGGGACAACCGCTGTGACAGAGCCAGTGGCTGCAAGCGAACAGCTGCAGGGCAATGTGAGCTGGGGCTGGCTGCAGGAGAGGGCTTCTTGATGCCACCTTAGCCACGCAGGTTGGTGGTATAGCAAGGGATGCTCCAGCCTCCCATCTGGCTGGCCCCTTCCTCCATCTCTTTCCTACCTTGTGGTCACACCACACAAGGAATGACTTACTTTCTGCAGAACCATCGGCTGAAGATTTCAGGTTACACAGGTAGGGTTTAAAGGATCAGCAGGAGACTGGTTTCCTGGGCAGTGCTCTAAGCCTCAGTCCCCAACTGCAGCTTGAAAGGACGATGCAGAGCAGCTTTGCACAAGGAATTCCAACAGCTCGTCTCCTGTCCTCTGCGGTGGTGGCTTGTTTGCAGTGGGGCTGCCTGCCCTCTCATCCAGAAAGTGACCAGCTTCACAGGACTTTGCATCTGAAGGTGGTGCAGGAGAGATGCAGCCGCATGGGCACATCGATAGCCGGGCATGACCCTCGCTGCATCTCCTCAAGGAAAATACAGTGTTTGGGGGCCCCACCATGGGTCCTGTTCCTGCATCCACATCGCCTAGGGTGCAGCAAGAATCTGACAGCGTGCTCAGAGTTCCCCTCTCCTCTGCTTTATTCAAGTTAATAGGAATTTTGCATCACACTGTTTCACAGAGCAGTTTGGAGCCATCAGGCGTTACTGAGAGCTGCTGCAAGTACAAGGTGGCAAAGCAGTGCATGTCAGGAGCTGCAGGACACCCCACCTGCCCTGGCCACTCCCATCCTGACAGGCATTTATGGCCTCAGGTGAGGGGCAGCTCGGCTCCCATCTCCCTACCTGGGTGTCTAACTGCCCCACTCCTCCTGGCCCGGGGGTATCTAACCACAGTGCTGACAGGCAAACCTGGTGCCACTAGCACATCATAAGGATGAAACCGCTGCCGGCTGCAGTTTGTTTTGGGGAGCGACTGGTTTTGGGGCCGTCTCCCTCCTAGATTTATGTTCTCTGAAGAGTTAAGTACATTAGTGTGGGTAATCTCACTCCATTACCTTCTATAAAACCGAATCTGTGATTTCCTCCCTGGTGAGCATTTACCATAGCAAAATAGGCTACTATTTTCATATTTAACTCATTGCTAAGTCATAAAAACAACTCAAATTGTCTGCCCCAAAGAGCAGAAGCTGTGGGACAGGATGGTGGGTCAGAGCTTTTACGAGGCCCAGCAGTATCAGCACAGTGCAGTCAGCATTGCCTCTTGCTCGCCCTCGCATCCCTATCGCATCCCCCCTCCTTCTGCTTTGAAATCGACAAAATTCAGAAATTTACAAGGCTTTTTAAAATCTGAGATGAAGCAATTAAACCTCCAGACTGGAGGATGTGAACCTTTAAAGGCCCTTTGCAGAATATCAAAAGAAAGAGAGGATTATATTTAGCAGGTGTGACAGCCCACGCAGGACATTTCATTGCGAAAGGAGCTGACATGAACCAGGAACCGATACTTAAATTAATATAAAACATCTTGGGGAAAAGGTGTTTTCTTTTCTTTTTTAAGCATTAGGAAATCATAATGCTTTCTGGCTTCTTCAAAAGCGAAAGGTCCAAATATACAGGAGTCATCTGGCACGTAAAATAAAAAGAGAAGAGGGAGGGGAAAAAAAAAAAGGAGGGGAGCGGGACACCTAAAAATGCTTGGGACAAGGTTGGGAGGCAAATGTTGAGGGGAAGGGGAGCCATGACCATCTGCCTGGCCAAGAAAGTCAGTTGTGTTTTTTTCTTCCTTGAGGCTTTGCATAGGCCCTTGCCAGGGCAGGTTGCTGAGGGCAGAGGTGCAGGGCTGGGACGTGGGATGCTGGGTCTGAGCCTGCTCCCGCAGCTCTCGGCACCACAGCATCCTCCGCTCTCCCGCCACCTCTCCTTGTCATTTCCCTAACTCCCTGGAGACACAACCCTTCATTACAGGGGTGATTTATTCTGATCGCTCTGTTTCTATTCATATCATAACCTACCAAGCCTCAGAGTGGAAAACTCGAGTCAATAGTTTTGTGGGGAGGTGTCCACTAACTTCTTGCTTCATTCACTAGCGTGTGTTCCTAATTTTAACCGAACTGCTCCGTTTTGATTTTCCTAAGCTGCAGATTTAATGCCCAAAAGTTTGAGTTGTTTTCACGCCCACTCAATGAGGGCCACATGAGCGACGCTGCCTATCTATAGCAGGGGAGGCAGCGGCTGTGGGGAAGGTGGGACAGGCAGCAACATGGTCCCCAGCTCTGCACCTCAGCCTGCAGAGAAGGGACCGCACAAGCTCACCGGGAGATCTCCATAGGTGGGTGCCGCTGTGGCAGCTCTGTGGCAGAGTGTATTTGGTCCCACTTTTGGAATATTTTGTCTCTTCACTCTGCTAATTTGTGGTGGACGTGAACCACATTGTGGCTTGGGACCTTAAGGTGCTGTGCTTGCTGCTCTTAGTCACTCAAAAATGAACAGCAAGGTGAAAAGCCATCTTGCTTCTATCTGTGGCTACTCTCTGATGGAGAGAGGCGTGTGGTTGCCCGGACTGGTGCGTTATTTGGTATCCTTTGGCATCGAGAGAGTTAAAGGTCCTCGGCACCCACCAGCCCTGGTCTAGGCAGTGTCTAAAATCAGTCCTAGACCCGCTTTATTTTTTCCTTAAAAACAGGAAATGGAGCCCTGAAGGCTTTTTAACTGGAGAGGGAGTGAGGAGGGGGTATAGTCACTCTGCCCATAACCAGCCCTGCGCCTGACCCAGACTTGGGGGTCTCTGAGTGTGTTTTTTTATTTCTTCTCTCTCTCTCTCTCTCTCTTTTTTTTTTCCTATTATTTTGGCAGACTTTTTGGAATGTCTGGGAGCTAAGGGCTTTGCTTCATGGAGCAGAATTCTGAAGCAAGAAAAAGAGAAAGTTATAGACTAAACCACAGAAATGTAAACATGTCTGCAGCTAAAATAACTCCACTTTCATTGAAAACACTCCTCGCTCACAATCAGACTTCTGTGTGCTACGCTCAATAAAACTGCATGCTAATAGCAACCAATTAATACATTATGTAGTTCTGCTTTAAAAACTGAGACGCTTTTAATTATTTTTAAATTTTTAAATTATTTTTATTTTTTATTATTTTATTATTTTTAATTAAGGGAGTACTGGGTTTTCTGCTTTGTACGCTGGCTGTCGGCGGTGACCGCTGGCTGAGAAGCGCCGGGGAGAGCGGCGGGCGATGCCCGGCGGTGCGGCGGGGGCCGAGGCTTGCCCGAGAGAGGCCGGGGCAGCGCGGCTGCGGCAGCGGGGGGCAGAAGCGGCGCCCCGGTAAGGAGCCCCGGGCCCGCGGGCGGGAGGGACGGGACGGGGAGCACCGGCCGCTTCCCTCCGGCGGGCCGGTGGCTTTCCTGCGTGTGCGTGTGAGTGCGTGTGCGAGGTGAATGCCGCTGCCCGGTGGGACGACGCATCCCCTCCCCAGCACCCCGGGTGATGGGGCGCTCAGCAGCGGTCCGGCCCGACCTGGCTCCCCTGTCCCTCCCCCGTCCTTTTCTTTCCGTGCATCCCGTTACTGATCTTACTGCCCTGCGGAGCCCCGCTGCCGCCTGGTTACAGGCCAGGCTTTGACTTCACGTCGGGTCCTCGCAACAACCGCATGCTTGTTCTGCCCCTTAAAACACGGGTCTCTTGTTCCCCGCGCCGAGAGGAGCGGAGACCCGCCGAGCCTAGCCGAGCCCCTGGTAGCCCCGCGTCCCCCGCCCCTGCAGGACCCACTCACCTCCAGTTCCGCCCGGCCCCTCCCGCCCCCCGCCCCGTGCGGAGCGGGGGCGCCCGGGGGAGGGCGCCGGGGAGCCGGGGGCGGGGGGTCCGGTGAGCCCCGGGGGGTGCCGGTGCCGGCGGGCGGCGCGGAGCCGCCCCGACGGCGGCGGGGGAGCCGGGGAACGCTGGGGAGCAGCGGCTGCCCCGCTCGGCGATTGGCGAGAGGAAGAGGCGCACGGAGCCCGGGGCCAGCGCGATGGGCTGAGCCCGTCCCGACTGAAGTGACTCACTGCAGCCGGCAACGCCGCCGTCCCCTCGCCCGCTCCCTCACTCCCTCCCTCGCTCCCGCCGCCGGCGGCAGCTGCCTTTCCCCGGCGGCGCCCTACGCGCCCCGGCCCCGGCCCCACGGTCCAGTCCCGTCCCTCCCCTCGGGACCCCGGACTCGCCTCCTTCACCAGCCTCGCCCGGTAAGTCCTTTCCCTCCAGGGCTGCGATGGGGCGAGGAGGGGGGGCGAGCGGAGCGCCAGGAGCGGAGGGGGCGCGGCGCGGCCGTCGGGGCCGGGAGCGGAGGGCGAGAGCGGGGCGAGGGCCGGTGGCGGGCAGCGCCGGCGGGCCGGGCCGGGGTCAGGCGACTCCCCGCGGGTGGCGGGCGGCGAGGCGGCTGCCCCTTCGCCGTGGCACGGCGACGGATGGAGCGGGGCAGCCCCGAGGGCTCGGCCGGGGCGCGGGGCGGCAGCTGGAGCCGCGCGTCTTCTGCGGGCGCTCGTCGGGCAAACTGTCCCTGCCCGACTGCCCTCAGCTGTAACGCGTTAAGGCTGTTTGGTTGTAAAGCATGAAGGCTGTTTGTTTTCAGGCTGACTGCTGTCTTTTCAGGCATCAGCGTCTGAAATTATATCATTCCCCCCCCCCCGCCCTCCGCCGACATAATATTTTTTCCTGGTTCGTAATAGCAGCGTTGGTGTCTTTGTAATTCTTTTATCAAGTCATCATTCGTTTAACTAATACCTCTATTGCCTTTTCAAAAGCTGCTTAGCTCTTGCGTGTAGGAAAACCTTCAATTACCTGAGTTGTTCTGAGGAGAGTCAGAATTGCTTGTGGTACCTTTCAGAGTGAGCGCTGCGATTCAATACACAGAGATCTATTTTGGTGACCAGATGACTTTGCTGTTGAGTTTGGAGTGTACGTACTCATATTTACAAAAGCTGAAGCTGCAAGTTCTGGCTAACATAAACTCCCATTCATTGCTGCTTTTGCTGAGAACCCACAGTACAAGGAAACTTGCTCTTTCTTTAATGATTTTTTAATTTGTATTCAAAGTGTCATTTTCTGAATTAACACTGTGCTTCAGTTCTGCAGTTCTAGTTTGAAAATTACATTCTACCCATGTAATTTTGAGTCCATTAGGAAAACCAGAATAAGTCTATGAACTGCACATGGAGAAATGTCACATTCCTTTGGTTTAACCCTTTAACCACTTCCCTGGTTTCACTAAAACAAGTGAAGTAGACAAAGACAGCTTCTCACTAGGGTGTGAAATGTAAATTTTTGTTGGGGGTATGTATCAGGTGTGCGATTTCCAGCACACCAGAACTGATAGGAAAATGAAGAACAAGAGATTGTTTGACAATTTCCTAATTAAAAGGGAGTAAGTAAAGGCAAAAACAAACTAAGCCATACTTCATATTGGACAAATACGTTTGTATGTTGATTATCTTATCTATTTTTTAAAGGACATTTATAAAAACAAAGTTGTGGTACACTGGAATAGTAATGCCAGTTCTTATTTTATTTTGCATGCACTTGCGTGCACTTGTACAGTTCTTTGAAAAATTTTGCAAGAAAGAAATTGCCACCTCCAAAAGCATTTCAGGGTTTAGAGCTTTGAGCAGCATCTGTCCCCACCTTCCACAATTTAGTCTCAAAGTTAAACAAATCACATAGTACTGGATAGAGTTACAGGTTACAGGAATTTTTATAAATGATCTGTCAGTACAAGTCCTAGGTGTGATTAGTTGGACTTTTTGCTCCTAAGGTGTTACTTCATTTGGATTGTAATATATGTAGCATTTGGTTCTTAAAGATATTTTCTAATAGAGATGTCTTTGGCATATTTTTCTTCTGATGGTTTATGAGCAGCACTGACTGTGTGGCTCCTCTCTCTTTCTTTTAAGCCAGTTTGAGCTCTTTGTTAGATGCCGAAAAAATCTGGGTGTATGAGTCCGTCAAGGAGTTTCAGTGATATGAACCATGAGCTTAAAATACAGATTGTTACCAACTTGCAAGTAGAATATCTTACCTTGAGTGCAGTCACTGGTATGTTAATAGGTTAGACCTTTTCTGTGTGAAATACTGAGTCGGATCCCACAGTTGTTAGTGTTCAAATGTTTATTCCATCTAGGACCAGTGCTTTCACCTTCGCCCTCTGGCTACATCTTTGCTACCTGCTCTTCTGTGGGCAGTTTATTTTCCATGTGCACATGGAGTTGTGTAAACAAATACAAAACCCTGTGATGACTGTTGCAATCCAGTTGGTTTGAATAATGCCACATGAGTAAAATACCTGGCTACTGATGAGGCAAATCCTTTCCCATTGTGGTTTTTCCCAAAATATCAGCACTTTGCTATCAAAATGTGAGGCTCATGGCACTGGCTCTCCCTCTGCAGAACCCTTCATTTTGATGGCTTTACTGAGGTCTCAGCATACAGCAGTTTGTCCTCTCGGTTATACGCACTCCAGTAAGGATCAAAAAACCATGAAAAGCTTTTGCAGTGCTGATGACATCTGGTAGCCCTGAAACGTTACATGTTACATCTCCTTCCTTTCCTTGCCTCCGCATTAGTGAATACTCCAGGAGTTATTAGCGGGTAACAACAAAATCATTTAAAATATTTGGGTTGAAATGAACCCTTTCCCTTGAAACACCTATTGCGTTGGGGTTTTTTTCACTATCAGGAAGCTTGTCATTTTCTTCTAAATGATTTTTTGTTTAAATATTATTATTTTATTATTTTTCTGGAAAGGCAGCTGTCGGGGCAAATGGTACTTCTTTTAATCATGCAAGTAGCTCTGTGGAAATCTGTGTCCTGAACTCGAGGTGGAAGTTGTTGACAAGGGGTATGACTAGGAAGGGCCCTTTGGGCCTGATCCATATCAGCTAAGGTCAGAGGGGCAGGCTTAACCTTGAGTGCCTAATGCTGCCCACTGTTTTTTCTGCTGTACAGCTGGGAAGGTAGGCCAGAGATTAGTTTATGCTTTGTACGTCAGCTTTCCCATACAGTTGATTTAAAATGCTTTTGTTAAAAAAAAAAAAAAAAAAAAAAGTTCATGTCAGTAAGATATTTTCAGCCTGAATTATAATGATGTTTTTCTTGGGTTGAAAGAATTACCTTTTGTGCAATAGCACCACACTGATTTCGTGATACCCACAACCGGCCACTTTCATAGCCACTAGAATATTTTTTATTTCCCAGTGTGGTTCTAGCTATGCACTTTTCCACAGGCAGGTTTCCCACTAAAGTCAAGCATCATTTTGTCTTTTGCATGGGTTGAAGGTTTGAGTCACAAGAATTTGTATTGCTTTGGCATTTTGGCAGGTAATGAAATAAATTGAGAAAATCTAATATGTTTCCTTCACAGCATAGTTGACTAGTGTAGGTAGAAAACTGGCAGTCTAAAATTACTTTGCTAAATTTAAATGTAAGTAAAAAGTAGGCAATAGGAAAAAATTAAAGGGTATATCTAAATATGGAGTTGCGGACATATCTGTTATATTTAAACTGCATTTTAACCTCTTCTATTTATATTTAGTGGTATGTATAATCTGGAGGGCTTGATTGAATTTGAGAAACAGTAATTTCACAAGGAAAAGCAAAGAGTTTATTCTGCTGTGGGCATGGTGCACATCCTTGTTAGACGCTGTATATATCAAAACTAAAATGTATGCAGCAAGGCATTTTTTATGTCGTTTGAGAGCGAAAATTATATTTGATCTAAAGTGAGCATGAATGGATTTGCAAAAAGCCTGCTTCCCGTGCTGCTGTGGCAAGCGTATCTCCTACTGACTTCGGTGACACTTTTTCTTGCATGGAGCACGAGACTGCAGTGCAGGGTTCGTTTTCATCAGCTTATCTTTGCTATGGCCCATTCTGAAATGATGCTTTTTAATTTAGAAGGCTATCATGGGAAGTGGATTGTTCTTGCATGCTGCTTGCATCAGATGAAATCCCTCCTTGGCACAACTTCATTCCAATAAGAAAAACTTATTCTGGGAACAAAATACATAGTTATTTTTGTTTGATAATGCATCATATAAATATTAATTGTCTGCTCAAAGAGAAAACGATAAACATATGTTTTCATTTTAGCTGGAGATACAATGGGGTTTGATAGAGGATGGTTTAAAGCTAAGGGCCTCGACACAGGCTCTGTAGCTGAACTCGGGGTGACCAGTCCTGTCTGGGAGATCGCTGTTGTGCACAAGTGGCTGGGGGCTTGGGTTTGAATGGAGATCTTCTGTTTTGATTTGTTTTTATACAGGCACTAAGTGTTATGATACTCAAGTGCTTATTAAAATGTTTTGACTGTAGCATTACTATCAGCTTTCTCACTGTCTGCTAAAAGATGCTGTGTTTCTGCTGGTCCTTTTAGCAGGGAGAAAGCAGTGGGCTGCCCGGGTGCTTAGATACTCTTTAATATTGGTAGGATATTAAAAAGCCGCTGCCTCTTTTAGATGCTGCTCTAGCAAATGAGTATTGACTTCTGTTGTGTTTCAGAACTTCTGAATTTGCCAGATAGTCTGTAGCTTTGAACTACACACACCCAATTAGCTGCTGATTTGAAAAAGAAAGGTTGGCTTGTAGGAAATGATGGGCACCGGCCGGCTCGCAGGACTGCACCAGGCAAGTTAAACAAATACAAGCTTAAATGTGGTTTCAATCAGCTCCGTTTAGACACCCAAGTTTTCAAGTTTCTCCAGGAGGTCCGTAATGAAACAGGCTTGTTTTCTTTTCCCTTCGCAAAGAACCAGCAACAGGAGAAAAATCCCGATGGAGTTTGCACCGGCTGAATAGCCGGACGCTGTCAGAGAGTGGTTCAGGGTGCCAGATGGGATGGGGAAGCATAAAGGAGATTGAGACCATTGCTGCTAAGTCTGGGAATACAGCCCATGAGTAACACACAGCTGAGGGAGAGGGAGAGGATTAGAGAAGGAGAAGAGAAGAAGAGAAGAGAAGAGAAGAGAAGAGAAGAGAAGAGAAGAGAAGAGAAGAGAAGAGAAGAGAAGAGAAGAGAAGAGAAGAGAAGAGAAGAGAAGAGAAGAGAAGAGAAGAGAAGAGAAGGAGAGGAGAGGAGAGGAGAGGAGAGGAGAGGAGAGGAGAGGAGAGGAGAGGAGAGGAGAGGAGAGGAGAGGAGAGGAGAGGAGAGGAGAGGAGAGGAGAGGAGAGGAGAGGAGAGGAGAGGAGAGGAGAAGGAGAGGAGAAGGAGAGGAGAAAGAGAGGAGAAGGAGAGAAGGGAAAGGGGAAGGAGAAGGAAAAGGAGAAGAAGACGAGGTGTCAGGCGTTCTGCAGTGCCTGGGCAGCTGGCAGGGGGTGGCAGAGGGAAGCGTGGCCACTGCTGTGCAGGTGCGAGGGGCTCAGGAGTAGGTTCCGTTCCCTCATCCCAAATATATTGCCTGCTGAACTAGCATCTTTTCCTTCCGCTTTTTACCGTCTGCTACAAGTGGTCAGTAAGGGTCTTCTTTTATTGCTAATATTGTGCTGTTAGTAAAGGTGCGTTGATTTATTAACTGGTCAAGTCTTTATTGCTTTTCTAGTGCTGGGAGCAGTGGTTGAGGAGTAGCAACTTGCTGCCCTGTAAACTACTTAATGACAAAATGTTTTGCGAAATATGACTGATTTCTTCTAATTTGTAAGTCATGTAGGCTTACCAGTTTGAGCTTTTCATAATACCTTCTGGCTTTGCATTGAGTTTATTGCTTTATTTTTAGCTTATGAAGTATAGATGTACACAATATATTTGACCTGATTTGACCAAAGCAGACTCTTTCAAGAAGTCGTATATTTTTTGTTATTCAATAGTTAATGTGAAATTTGTTTTGGTGCAATTAACTATATACGTAAAAATCATGTGGCTTTAGCAAATTTCACAATGTAACTTTTTCTGTAAATTACTCTCATTAAATGAGAACAAAAAATGAAATATGGTATTCAAACAGTTCACTTCAGACAAATTGTGTTTCTATCACAGTTTATATTTTTCTGTGCAATTAAAAAGGGCTTTATAAAGGAAGAAGTCTAGTAGTTATGCAGAAAGAAAGTCTTCTAAGCAAAAATTAGTTTTCTAAGGAGACTTTGTCAGTTCTAAATAAACCCTGCAATAAATTTAAACCTGGGGCTTTAAAATTCTGTTTATAAAATGAACTGCTCTCTGTAGAGTTCACAAATTATACACAAAGGATTTATAGTAAACTACTAAAGTAACATTAATATGTTGCATTACAACATGCACTGAGACAAGACTCTTGCAAAGCAGACATGGTAAAATCTCTCCATAACTTCTCCAAAGAACTGCTCTTACATTGAGTGTTCTGATTGTAGTTGGCTCTTCAAAGGCTTATAGAGGGGTTTGGGTTTTGGGGTTTTTTTTTGCACAGACTCGTGGCTGTGGCATTAAAAGCAGGTTTGAAAAAGTTAAAAATAAAGGATTTAAAATCAATCAAGATCTAGTTTGGTCCTAGTGGGTATCTTGTGCCTTTTTCAAAATTTCATTAGATTTGCCTGGAATGTGAAGCTGGGGATTTAGGCCAGTGCTCTTCATTCCTTTGCTGCATTTTCAAGTTCTCTGGTATTTTTATGTATTTATAGCAAACAGTCTGTAACATGCTCTGTATCTCCTGCCATTCAGATAAGCCAAATCATCTGTCATGAACATGTGTGTCAATATCCTGAAATCACAAAGAGCATCTCTTGGTAGTCCCAACCAAGGCTTCATTTCAGTGATGCAATTCATCACCACCCTCTTGAAATGAAGAGCACAGAGAAATCTGAACCTAAAGTCTTGGTTCTTCTATGTAGAGAAGTTAGTTCCATGTGATGAGACTGAAAAGCAGTTTCAGGAGGGTAGGATTCACCTCACCTAGCTGTAGCCATCTAAAAATCAAGCATATAGTCGACAGTAATTGTATTAAGTTCCCTCCCTAGTCAAAGGAGAGGTTAATCTTGCCATTCTGAGGCAATTATGTTGGTTTAGGAAGGTCACTGAAGATGCAGCTTCTGTCCATCAACTTGGGCAGGAATTGGGGTAAAAGGACTGGCATCTTGGCTTTCAGACGGCTGGCACTGAATGCACTGAATTTTGTGTCCAGAGACCGATCCAGGCCCCAACAGCTGATCTTAGGGAGACTGAAGGAAAAACATAGGTAAAGGTACACCAGAGAAACTAGATTAACGTTTTACAGTCTGACTGGGAATGAATCTCGTTGCTTATTTATTATTTTCATTTTAAAGTTGACTCAGTGCATAATAGTTTTGTTTTTACTGTCAAACTACCTTTATACAGTCCAGTTGTATCACCAGCAACAGAAATCTTAGAAATAGCACGGAAACCCCTTTTTTATGCTTTCTGCACTGCTGTCTCATTTAACTTCACTGAACAAATTGAAATATGAAAATATTAACCATAATTTTTTATTATTAGAGTGGAATGGATTAATGCTGCTGTCTTTCTATTAAGAGTCTGTTATCGTCATGAAGTAAATAGTCATATCCATTTTTTTTTTTTTTAAGTGATCCAGTCTCATCCAGGGCAAAAGGGTTTTACCAGCCATATAGATCATACACTTGGGATCTGTACCTTGCTTAAATCTCTCAAGGCACAACTGTGGAAAGCTTGCTTTGGGGACGCTGTAAGCTTTGTGCCTGGCCCTGGGCACAGGAGCAGTTTTTAGCCCCTGAGCGGTGCCTTGGCGTGAAAGCAGTCCCTGTGATAGAGGACAGCTTGCCTCTGAAGCTGCCGTCATCTTGCAAAAGAGCTGGCAGGAGGGAGGGGTGAGCTTTGTGGTTTTTATTTGCTTGTGATTTCCATGACATTTACAGGAAAGACAGTTGTAAGGAGGTGGGATGCTGGGGAGCTTGGTCTGTGGTTGGTCTACAGAGCAGTAACGTGGGGCTGGGGGTCTGCTTTGCTGAAGGGTGCAGGAGTCAGGGTGACAGGAAGGGGAGTTATCCTCTCCCTCTTGGTGAACAGCACCTTGTGTGCCGTGCTGTGCCATGCCGTGCTGTGCTGTGCCGTGCTGTGCTGTGCCGTGCCTGGCAGAGGCTGGGGGAGCGGGTGGGCAGTGGCACTGACCCCCTCAGCCACACACAGGGCTGCATCTAGCCCTTGCTTCTGCACCTCGCACTGAGTTAATGAGTCCCAATGGGTCTTGGCTTGGGGTGGGATTTATATAGCTCCTTCTTTGCTGTGTTGGTTCCTCAGGACTAAAGAGAGTGAGAAGTAGTAAAAATCTATTTTGGTCACTAAAGTAAGCAGACATGACTCAGAATACTCACTGGGAACAGATCTGCTGGATGAAAAGGTGCCATTTTTACATAGTCACTTTTCTGACCATGCCCTTTAAACTCTTATAAAAATAGAATACTTTCTCTGGCACTTCTCTTGGAAAGCAAAAATGGGAGTGAGAGCAAGGATGTTTGCTGCACTTCAGCCCCTGCTTCGAAACCAGACAAACTGTGTGTCAGTTTTGTCAGGCATATGTAACAGAAGTTTGACACCAGGAAAAATAAAAAGAAGGCATTCGAATTTTGTGGGGAGGGGATTTAGGCTTGGATAGTTTTACCATTTGTAGTGGAAAAGTGTGATTCCTAGTTCCTGCCTGTTAACGGTTGGATGAATTCTGACTAGCTCTCGGCACTGATTTCTGGCATCCTCCTGTCCCTGAAGAAGTGCAGTTCAGATCAGTAGACTCATCTGAAGCACAGCGAGGCTCCTTTTGACCATTGCCTCTGGGTTCTTCTTGGACTGTAAGTGGTCTAAGCTAAAAATGAGCCTGAAACCACATTGACGTAAGCCTTGAGTGTTTATGGACCTGTGAGGAAACAAATCCATCACTGACAACCAGAGTCCCCAAGTGGCAATGTTGGCACTCACATGAGGGGCGAGTGCCTCCCCATGCTGGTGAGGTTGGTAGAGAGGAGATCTTCTGCTCCATCTGTGGACCTGCCCTGGTTGGATCCCCATCCCTATCGACTCTCATCTGCGTTTGATGGAAAGGATTAGCAAGGCAAATAATTTCACAAGAAGCCACTTGCAGCTAAGTAGGTGATACAGAATTTTTGTACTTGTCTCATTTTTATTTTTAATGGTTTGGTAGGAAGCTAGAGCCTGGCTGGTGCACAGAAACTCAAAACCAGCAGTGTACTCCACCAGATCTGCTTATGGGTGCTTGTCAGTCCTGTTGTTCTCCTTTGGACCATTGCTCTCTTGAAAAGAAAAACAGCAAACCCTTTTTAACATATTTACCACTTTCAGTTGGTTTTACATGGAAGAAACCATCAACCCATAAATTCATCTTCCTTCTTCATTCCAGAATAACCCATGAAAGAGTTTGAGAACTCTGCATTTCTGTTCAGTGGATTAAATCTGGACCTTGCTGAAGTGGCTGAAGCTTCTCAGTTGGCTTCTGAGGGAGCAGAGCTCTTCAGCTTATGAGTTTCTTCCTCGTGTTTCTGCTGGGTCTGGAAAGCCATGGAAGTGTTTCCTAAAGCCTTAATTCGTTCCAGTTACTACAGCATTTAAACACACTGTCTTTTTAGCACAGGAAACAGGCACTGCTTTTTCTCTTGATAAAGTTTCCCATGTGGGAACTCAGAGAATTTCCACTTTCACTGTGTGGGCTCATCTTTCATAGAGGAGACATGGGTTATACACCTGCAGGTGTTACAACTCCCTCCTGCTCCATCTCTGGCCTCCTCCCATTCCCTTGGCAGCAAGGAGTCAGTGAAGATTTGCTGTCGAGGTCTCCTGTTTTAATTCCTCACAGGGCCCAGTAGCTTCCTATTGCAAGGGAATCCTAATTTTTCTGTTTTAAATTTGAAAGGCGTTTTGGATATGATGACATTTACAGCCAAAGTGCATCACCTTTTACATATCAGCTCCTTCTCTTGCAGTGAGACAGGTGATTCAACAGGCAAGAAAAGGCTGGTGGGACATGTAAGGTTGTCTCTAAACTGACACTGAATGGCCATGAAGATAGATTGTCCTTCTCAGCCCTGCTTGTGTTGTCTAGCAGAGAGGTGAGACAACCACAGAGAAATGTCAACTCCAGTTTTTGAGTAGAGGTGGTTTAGAAGTTTGATGTGTTCAGAAAACCCCTGTGCCTCCTCTTATCTGCACTGAAAGAGTTTAGGGGACAAACTCACCCTAGGAAGAGTCAGCAGGACAAGAGGTGGCATGCCATGCAGCACCTTCATTTCCCTGCCATCAGGGAGAGGGCACGGGGGTCACAGCTGGGTGTCAGGGTGCCGCTGCCAGAGCACAGCCTGCCTGGAGGGGTGCGGCTGGTGCCGTGACGGGGTGGGCAGCGGAGTCTGATGGGCTGTACCCCAGTGTTTCCTAACTGCTGTGAACTGAAGGGCTGCCTACAGTTTTTTTACAATTATACCCCTATTTTTTTGTGTGTGCGTGTCTGGCAGTTGTTTGCCAGGGGCAGAGGGAGTGAATGAGGAACTCAGCTTTTAGGTAAACAAAATGTTACTGTTGTACTGCTATAATTACAGGCGTTTTAAATTAGGTATTGACAGCAGTTGAGAGCTGGTTCTTGACTATGCCTGCTGGCAAGGCAATGAGATGTCTACCAGCTCCTAAGGGAAGCCTTATTGCAGGCTGTGAGAATAACTCATTAACCAGTTAGTCTATGGCGGTGTTACTCCACATATGGTCTGTGGGCTGCTGGTGGTCTGGAACACATTAGAAAGTGGTCTGAGAAATGGCTGCACAAGAAAGGGAGAAATAACCCCAGACAGGCAGATTCACGTTCCCACACCACTGGCAGGTACGTGCCCGTGTCAGCAAGTCACCCCGAGTCAGCAAGCTGTGCTGGGATGTAATTGCCTTGCCCCCCAGCGCGAGCCCAAATGGATGGGTCTTGAGTAATTGCACGTGAGGGGAACCTTTGTGTGATGACATTGATGTGGAGCAAGTCTTCCTCCATTAGGGAGGATGAATGCTTTGCTTCTTCTTTCTTGTGATTTTGAAGCACAGATCGGCTAAAGGTGCTCTCTACATCCGTATTGCTAGAGGTAATGAATGCTACGGGGAAACGGACGGCGGTCAGCCCATTTCCTTCACAGTGGGAGGAAAGTAGTAATTCAGGAGACCATTAAATGTTAGAAATTCCTCTACGAGGTTCCTACAAAGATACACTCCATTTAGATTAAAGTCCCATAGGGCCAATTATCGTGGAAGAACATGAGAACTTAAACAAAAGCTGAGTTAGGTATGCTGCCCGCCAATGGATATGAGCAAAAATGGATGCAGTGAGAAAACACTCATGCGTATTATGAAAGTGAGAACATTTAGAGCAGGTCTGTGCAATAACCAACTTTTACTGTTCCCCCAGGATCAGCGTGCACAGGAAATATCTGTGGCATGTTTGCTTTTCCTGGAGATGACAGCAACCCTTTGGCAACCAGTTTGTAATACGTGCTCAATACTTTTCAAAATGTTGGGCTGTTGTTTTATGAATGTGCTTTGATTTTCTGGTGCCAGAGCCTTTACGCTTGGCTTTCTACCCTTCCTAAACTTGCCCATTCCCCTTCTGACCCTGGATGCTTCTCCTCTACTGCCATTCAGTAGCTGTGGTGGTGCCTCCATATTTGTCAGTGCTAACATTGGGCTGGGGCTTGAGAAAAAAGGAAGCAAAAGTCCCTTATGCTCCTTTATGTGGAAATGACTTCTATGGCCAGTGCTGGTCTATGTCTGTGTGGCTCTGGACTCCTGGAGATGAAGATATGACTTAATACTGTGTTGTGGCTGGAGGTTTAGGGCAAACTAATTTGAAACACTTTGTTTCTGTTAATGTTTTCTAGGAGTGGGCTGAGTAATTTGCACAAGACTACCAAGTGGAGCTTGATATTAGTGCTGGGGTTAAAGTCTGCCTTTGCTTCAGCTGACAGACCACAATTTTAATTGAACATTTAGCTTTTTACAATTAGAACTGAGTGCTGGAGTGCACTGAACCTTTAGGCAGGGGATTTTGAAAATGAGTCAGTTCTAAGACACTGGAGCAACAAGTTCCTAGAAGTGTTTACTGATGGAAATTGCTGCCTGGTCTTGAAATGGCCTCTTCTATTTAACACCATAAAAGAACTTTCTTAAGAGAAGGCACAATAAAAAGTCTGAGGTCTAATAACTGAACATGCAAGGCTGAAAGTTTTTAAAATACTGCTCGCTAAATAAGAGTCATTAACATTGTAACTGATAATGAGAAAAATGCTCATGCCATTAGTGGTTTACCACTTTGGTTCTGAAAGGATAGAAACAACTTCATAAAAGAGACCACAGACTGTCCGTTTTCAGCCTCAGTGTGGGGCAAATGCTTCAGAAAATACGAAACCCATAATTTAAAATAATAATTCAGTATTTGTGTTTAGGAAACATGGTCGAAATGCCCTTTGAACACATGGGAGCACAGCGATATGGGCTCGGTGGCTGCAGCCATGGGGGAGCACCGCGGCTCGCTCTGGTGCGGTGCAGGGAGCCCTGACACCAGTGTCCTTGTCCAGGCGCCGCGCTGGGGCACCCACCAGATCACCTTCCCACTGTGAGCAGTGTGGGGCCAGACCCTGCTTTCCAGCCCGCCTTCGGGATCTGTCTGTCTGTCTGTGCCACGGGGCTCAGCGGGTCCCTGAGGGCAGCCTGGGATCAGTTCCACATCAGCCCTGGTGTTGCCTGCTGCAGGAGTAGTTAGGTTTTTAAACAATGGTTACATTTCAGTCCCAGCTCAGCCTGCTGGTAGGGGAAATAAAAGATACCGAGTCTGAGAGGTGCTTGGTGCCTCAGGGCATTGCTGGGACTTGGTGGCTGAGGAGCAGTATCAGTGGCAGTGGTATAACCTCATTTAATTTGTCCATCTGGGACAGCTGCTCTTTTCTTTGATAGCCACTTCCCCTTCTTCTGCACCCCTTTTTCCCCTGGGCAGACTAGGCTGGACCCTGTCTCCTGCTCAGGTTAATAGAAGGGCTTGAGTTGACCTCAGCGAGGACTGACTCAAACCCTTGAGAAGATCTAGTGTTCTCCAGAAAGCTGAGTTTAGGACTGAAGATGCTGTATTCTAACCTTGTTGTTAGTAAGGGTGGCTGGAGGTTGAAACATTCTTTCAGACTATCTCTTGATTCTAAATACAACTACACTGGGTTTTATTGATGCTTCATGAAGCCATATTACATTGACTACAGTGTTTGCTCTTATGTAAAAATTGAAAATTTCCCCACCTCCCCCTATGAAAATGACTGTTGTGCCTTATTCAAAATGAAAATCAATCAAAGAAGGAACACAGCTGGGTGAATGACAAGAGAAACAGAATGGTGCCAGGGTGAATTTTTATGGAAATGCTCTGTGAATAGTATTTCCGTGAAAAGACAACTTACTTGCACATGTAGGCTGCCTTTGGATGAAGGAGAGTGTGATGCACCACACCCTGAATCTCTCAAGGTCTGTAAACTTTTCACATATTTTAAATTTAGGCAATGGAGAGGTCATATTTAAGACACAAACGTTTTCTTCTTTACTTCAGTGTAAGCATGTTATCTGCAAAGGTAGAAAATGTAAGCCAGGCGAAAATAAAAATGGAAATTTATGGAAGAAACATTTCAGATATAAAGTAAACTTCAAATATAATTTGAAATATCAAATAAATTAATTGATCAAAAAGGCAATTTTCAGTATAATGAAAAGCTACTGACTTGACCTTTGAAGAGCATCCTGGTTATAACAATGACTTGTAAATCTACCTGCGTCAGGCTGCGTAGTGGTTCTCTTAGGAGAGCTAAGGAGTGAAGGAGCATGAGTGGCTTTAAAAATGCAAAAACATTTTCCTGTTGATGGTGGTGAGATTTTTCTCATTCCCAGGAGCAGAAGCAAGATTAGGGAAACAATATAAAAAGCAAGAAATGAAGGATGATTGATGTTAGCATTCAAAAAATGGGAGGGGGAAAAAAGGAAAATGGTAAAATCATCAGCCTGTACTTGAAACTGCCACACTTGAATCTACTTAAACATCTTTTTTGGAGGTGTTGCAGCCTTTTCAACGGGCTGGTTTCCAAATGGCCTGACTGATTTTACTGTAGACTTACTGTCTATCAGCAGAGCTCTTGCAGAGGTAGATTTTTGGAATTTGTTAATTTTCTGTTGTTTCTGAGATTTTTTTCTTGTCATACCAATCAAGTTTGAAATGTGCTGAGAGATAAATTCTTGAGACAGCCTTGCAATTTTTCAGCCTATTCCTGCATGTCACTTTCTGAAATAAATGAGTATTCATTTTTTTTTTAATTTATGATAGCTTATAACTTGATGTCACTGCTATTCTAAGAAAAATAATCAAGGTTTGTTATACTGACTTGATTGTTTACATTTCCTTTTGACATTGACAGTGATAAGCTAGAGGTAGTAATGCTAAGCATATTCTCCTGTCATCTTCTCAAAACTTGTCACCATCAAATAGAATATGACTCTGCATGGGTTTTAAAGATAAAGACTTTTGTCAGCTGCTATAATTTCTTCATAAAGATCTGCAGTGGAGATTCCATTACCCAAAAACTCTGGAATGGGTAGTCCTTGGCTCTGGTAGTTGGGAGAAGAGATGTGTGACTGCCATTTTTAAACAGTATTAGATTTGCCAAAAAGAAGAAAATAAAAAAGAATCTCAGTGGGAGATTGTGAAACTATGAGCAGATTTGGTCATGGCATTAAAAAGAAATAGAAGGCATGCTCCCTAAGGGGTTAGTAGCTCTGTTGCTCCCCCATACTGGTGTAGGTCTGTGCCCCACATCCTAGTTGGTTATGGAGTTGGGGGTCTGTGTTGATGGAGCACCTGGCAGCAAGGAGCCATGTGGCCATGTGTCTCCGCATCGGAGAAACACACATGAGGACGGAGAAGGGGATCTTGTTACCACCCTGTTCAGCTTCACAACCCTTCAGCTAGTGGAGAACTAAATATTAGCCCTTTCTAAGCTGTCCTGGTGAGGAGGGAAAAAGCAAGAAAATGTTTCTTACTTCACTGAGCTTTTATTTTAAAAGGTCTGTATGGGCATAGATGTGCCATTGGGAAACAAAAGTACAAGTGGCTCAGCAACTATTGCAGATGGCAATGGCTATCCTGGGGTGAGTGAACACATGTCTGGGTTCAATCTGCTGCAGTCAATAAACTGTGCTGTGCTTTCATGCTCTGTGATGTCAGAAAAGTACTGGAGTGAGTGACAGCGTTCTGTTTACTCTGAGACTGTTTATCATCCCTCGTGTCGTTGGAGGCGTGTTGCACTACAAGAAACAATTCACAGGCCATTCTCCTAAAAAGAAGAAAAATCAATTTATGGCAGTGCATGACTTCCTAGTATGGGTAACCCCCACCCTCCCACACACCCACAAACGTATTCACGCATTGCCTACTTAGCACTAGAAAGGGGATATTACATCTCTAGGTTATTTCCCGAGTACTTTTATTTTTCATCTCACTACAGGAAGGGTTCATAGAGTATATCCAAAAAGATGTTTTTGTTCCCCCACCTTGGATTTCAGTCCCAAGACTGCCAATTAAATTATCCCATAAATCCTCCATTATAGGTAGTAAAACCTAATTTTAGATTTCCTGCCCACTCTAGTGTCCTGCCTGATTGCTACCAGTTGGGTAGAGGCTCAACCTGTTAACCAGACAATTGCAGTGAATTGACTGTTTCTTTCTGTGCCACATGTGGAGAACTTCTTAATATGTGGCATTTGGTCATAATTCTCACTGACTATTTTCTACCTTTTAGTTGCTGAAACTTTTTTTAAGGCTGAAAAGTAGACATCTGTAATTTATTCTTTTGTCAAAAATTTTTGTGAGAGAAAGGTTGTTACCCTGTGGGCTGGGAGGAATGTTAACCTACCTGCCACCAGTAAAACACTAATATTCATTTTTTTTATAATTCCTGTTTAAAAGAAAAGCCTAGTATTAATAGAGCTAACACATACCTTTCTGTGTAAGCTGAAAATATTTCAGGTCGTGTGAATATAAATGCGTTATTTTCCTTCTTGTTCAAATGCAAATCTATTATTAAGCTGCAAACTGCTAATTCTCTGGAGGGCAGGTTCTGCTAACTGTGTTCTCACAGAGGAGCATTTATTTCACATACAATTGTACTAAAAATTTCTATTTTATCTTGAATATCAACAACCCCTAGCTTGGTGTGTTTCTTCATAAGCTTTACTGAGGACAAGTAATAAATGAAGTTGTCACAAAAAGTGGTTTTATCATGAGAATAAAGTGTAAGTATCTGTGCATCAGTGCCTTGATCTTTGGACAAAAGGATATTTGCATTGTGTGGAGCACTTCTGTCACTGGGATTTAAGCAGAATTCAAGAATCTGCCCATGAGCTAAAATGGGGCCTAAAATACTATGAAAGATTAGCACCTTTCTTTGGCTCACTGCCAGATTTTTTTGTAGTTGTTATTAACCTGGTAAAATTCCTGACTCATCCAAGTCATAGATTTTGATGCTGCAGAGGTTCCCAAGTATACCTTGTACCTTCACAAAGCACTTCCTTTCTGAATGTATTTGCTTCCTGAATACATTGGTAATGTTTTAACAACTCTCTGTCAAATCAGGAAGGTACGTGGCAGTCGGCAAGGGACTTTTTAATCTCCAGAGTATGGTGACAGGAAGTTTAATTCAAGATACATGGTGTGTATAATCCTACGGGTATTTGCAAAAGGGAAAAATACTGCTGAGAGACATCGTGTTGAAGGAGCAAATCCTGCTTCTCAGACTAATGTAACACATGTGCCAGAGAGGGACTTTCCTCTAAGATCCAGCTTTGGTGATCGACCAGCTGGCTTGCATAAGGTAGGCTTTAGATGAACCTGTGGGTGACAACCATAGAATGGTTTGAATTGGAAGGGACCTTAAAGATCATCTAGTTCCAACCCCCTGCCATGAGCAGGGACACCTTCCACTAGACCAGGTTGCTCAAAGCCTCATCCAACCTGGCCTTGGGAGGGGGCATCCACAACTTCTCTGGGCAACCATAGCACATAGTGGTAGTGCTCAAATGGTGGCATGAACTTGTCACTTAGCAAGTATCCATCCTTGCTGGCGGGCAGGACTGTGGGCACAGAAAGGAGTGGTTCTGTTCAGATGGGAAAATTCACTTTTTTAATGATCCCTATCTGTAGATACTAGCAGTCTGTGAGCCACAAAATGAATCAGCCCCCTTTGTCAGTGCTGTCCTATGTGGATTCTCTGATGTCTCATTAAAGCTGCTCCCTTTTAGCTTTCCCCTCAGGGGAGGCACTAAGAGTATTTGCCTGCTTCCCCCAGCTGTTTGCTTCCCTCACTCTTTATCCAATATAATATTTTCAAGTCTATTAACCCCCAGTTAAATTTGGGGAAAACCAGGGGCTGATTCCTAAGCTGGTGGAAGAAAAGGTCAAGAAAACACTCATATATGCACACAGCGTGATATTTCAAGACTCATTGCTTGAAGAACTACACTAAAAATGGAACCACCATGGTCTCCTTGCTAAATGGATCTTCTCCACCTAGCTTTGTTTATTGTACTGTGACTCTGTGTGGGGAGATTATCATTTGCTGAGTGATGCCTGAAGCATTGTATAAAAAATAAAACATATACAAAGACTAAGAAAGAAAAGAAGAAAGGATTTTAGACCTCCCAGTCACAGCACTATTCCTTTAATGGTCGATGAAATATATGTATTTTTCCAGTCGTATTATTTATCCGATTTAGGAACCTGGAAATATGAGAAGGGATGGTTACATCGGTGCTCAGAAGTGTAGAACAGACAGAAAGTAGGAAACAATCTACATGTTTTCTGTACTGAAGTTAAGTGCATGAGTGACAGACAGTGCCCTTCAGGGTATAGAGCTCTGTGAACTGCTGCTGAATTTCTTGGGCATGTATCTGGCCTGGGAAAACACCCCTTGTAGCAGAATTGTGCTGCGTAATCAAAGCTTTAGGTCCCTAGACACAGTGCCTGTAAAGGAAACCTTGAAATGTAATCCAAGTGACTCTTTACTCAGTCACATCTGTGTATCTGTGGACAGCATGGGAAGAAAATTCTTTGAAACAGAGAGCACTTGATTTATCCGTGGGGTATAATCCTGAAACCTAATCACAGTGTGTAAAATGTCAATACTGTAAATTATGTCCTAGTTGACCGTTTGGTATCAAACTACTAGCAACACCTTAATCTGTGCCAGAGGTTCCCGCTCCCCTATCTAGCATCTGCTGCACTTCAATGCATGTTGGCTGTACTCCGAATTTCTAATTTAGGAGCAGCAAGAAATGGAGACAATTTGATACCCAGTCCAGTAACACTAGGAGTTCTACACTGATTGATTGTACTGGGCACTTTTGTACTTATCTCATTTAAAAATATTAGCTTTTTACATTGAGCTGAGAATTTTGCTGAATATCCAATATCTTGTATGGGAATGCTCTTAATTCTACGCATCCGGCTTCAGAATTTGTGTCAAGCCTGTGCTGTCTTGAATATGCTACTGTTACTAGAAAAAAAAGTCTCTCTGGTATGCTAAGAAAAGGGGACATGCTGGGGTTTGCAATTTTAGCATTACAGGTTCTTTATTATTCATAGATTAGTGGGGATTTTTCCAAAGACTCCTATGAGTCACAAGAGCTCCTGTTACTAAATTTCATATACTCATTTATTTATACAACTATACACGAGGTCTTACAGTCTTTTTCAGCCCAGAAAGAGCCAAGGTACTGTAAGTCTAAATGCAGTTTATTGAGTTCTGGAGATCATAAATATCTCCTTTAACATCGGATTTATCTTGAACTATGTGCATTGAAAGAAACGTCTCAAAATTAGGCAAGAAGTGGCATATGCTATTCCTTTGGACAACCTGCGTATTCATACCCAGAACGAAACTTTGGCAGAGAGTAGTTATAATTAAACTGTCACCACCAGGGCAGTTTTACTTTATGTACTGCAAGGTTATATGAGTTTTATAGGTTCATTTATTTTGCTGATTAACAGTCTAGTCCTGCTCTTGACAGTCTCCTGTTTTTTTCGTTCCTGTGGCTTCCCCAAGACGAGCAGAAGAGATAAAGTCTCAGGCACAGGGAAATGTGAGAACAGGAATGTCAAGGGAGGAAACTGTGTGTTCTTCGTTTTCCCCTCCCAGCATAAATTTGTCTGGACTTTATGACATTTTGGTTTTGTATTATGCAGAAACCTTCTAGGCATACCTCAGCAGTGCGAGACCTCAGTATACAAGGGAGCTGGCTACAGACAATGCCACGTGGAGTTCTTCCATGCTGGTAAATACCAAGCAAAGCGATGCCATCAGCTCAGCGAACTTATCATAGTATGGTTTGGGGTTGGAAAGGACCTTAAAGTTCCAGCCCCCCTGCCATGAGCAGGGACACGCCCCACTAGACCAGGTTACTCAAAGCCTCATCCAACCTGGCCTTAAACATTTTGAGGGAGGGGGCATCCACAGCTTCTTTGGTCAACCTGTGCCAGTGTCTGACCACCCTCACAGTGAAGAATTTCATCCTAATATCTAATCTAAACCTACCCTCTTAAGGTTTAAAGCCATTTCCCCTTGTTCTATCACTACCTGCCTTTGTAAAAAGTCCCTCCCCAGCTTTCTTGTAGGCCCCCTTCAAGTACTGGAAGGCCACTATAAGATCTCCCTGAAGCCTTCTCCAGGCTGAACAGCCCCAACTCTCTCAGCCTGTCCTCATAGGAGAGGTGCTCCAGCCCTTGGATCATCCTTGTGGCCTCCTCTGGACTTGTTCTAACTGGTCCATGTCTTTCTTGTGTTGGAGGCTCCAGAACCAGCCTTACGAGAGTGGAGTAGAGGGGGAGAATCACCTCCCTCAACCTGCTGGCCACGCTTCTCTTGAAGCAGCCCAGGATACGGTTGGCCTTCTGGGCTGCAAGCACACATTGCTGGCTCATCGCCCAGCCTGTATTTATGTTTGGGATTGCCCCAACCCAGATGCAGGACCTTGCATTTGACCTTGTTGAACTTCATGAGGTTAGCACAGGCCCACCTTTCAAGCCTGTCAAGATCCCTCTGGATGGCATCCCGTCCCTCTAGCGTGTCAACCGCACCACTCAGCTTGGTGTCGTCAGCAAACTTGCTGAGGGTGCACTCAATCCCCCTGTCAATGTCACTGACAAAGATGTTGAAGAGCAATACCGACCCTTGAGGGACACCACTTGTCACTGGTTTCCACTCGGACATCGAGCTGTTGACCCCAACTCTTTGAGTGCGACTGTTCAGATAGTTCCTTATCCACCAAGTGGTCCATCCCTCCCTCAAACCCACTTGTTTCCAATTTAGAGACAAGGATGTCATGCAGGACAGTGTCAAACGCCTTGCACAAGTCCAGGTAGATGGCATCAGTTGCTTTAGCCTTATCCACCAATGTTGTAACCCCATCATAAAAGGCCACTAGATTGGTCAGACATGATTTGCCCTTGGTGAAGCCATGCTGGTTGTCACCAATCACCTTCTCATTCTCCATGTGCTTTAGCATAGTTTCTAGGAGTATCTGCTCCATGATCTTGCCTGGCACTGAGGTGAGACTGACCGGCCTGTAGTTCCCTGGGTCTTCCTTGTTTCCCTTTTAAAAAATGGGGGTTATGTTCCCCTTTTTCCAGTCTGCAGGAACTTCACCAGACTGCCAGGACTTCTCAAATATGGTGGATAGTGGCTTTGCAACTTCATCTGCCAGTTCCCTCAGGACCCACAGATGCATCCCATCAGGTCCCATGGACTTATGCACCTTCAGGTTCCTTAGGTGGTCCTGAACCTGATCTCCTATGGTGAGCAGACTTCTGAGTGTATCTGCTGTTACCAGCCCACTGGCAGCTCCAAAGGTGGCTTGGTGGTCACAGATCAATATGTTTTCCTTTGACCTCCCAGCTGTTTGATGGGAATTTTCCAGGGGTGTATTGCTGTCACAATTAGCCTTGGCTGCAGGAGCTCACTGGCCACCCATCCTCCACTTTAATGAAGTGTAATTAAGCTATTCGAAGTAATGAATGATTTTAGGTGTTCCTTGTCTTCTTTTGAGTCTTACTTTTATTGGATGGACGCTGAGCAGTTTTTGAAAGTCTGGCCTCTTTCTTGTCTTGATTGGGTCGACAAAATCACTGGTTTACTTGGAAAACAGTTACCTGTACTTGCTGCTGTGGGAAGTAACAACGTTCTGAGAAATTGTTTGTACTGATGTTATCTTTGTCTTTCCTTGCTATCTCACCGCTACTGAAGTGGAGTGACAGGCAAACATTGTTTTCTTGAAAAACAAAGGTGATTAAGAAATGGCCCTATCTCATTTCTTTCAACTATAATAAAAAACAGGTGATAATTAAGAACATTCTGAATAATTGAATGACAGTAATATGAGTATTTTCGACCAAATGATACACTGTGGTTTCATTTTCCACAAGCAAATGAAGGTGGTGCATCAGGGCATCAAAGTGATGGTGATAGATGCCATGAAAAGATAAAAAATTTGGAAAAAAATATTTTGTTTTGGGTTAAAAACTTAAAGCAACCTGAATAAATGCCTGTCTGTAGGCAAATTTGAGGCAACTTTGACTCTTCTTTCAGAAGGTCTGCATGGGCCTAGCTGGCTGTCCACCCAGTTTTAACAAGTCAGGAAACTTCCTCCCGTGTGCAGTTAGCGCAGAACTGCTCTTCTGCTGTGTTTTGCTGCATGGTGACTTCTGTCATTCCTTCTGTCATGCTTCCTTTCTACGGGCCTGCTGTAAAGTAAAAGCTGTTTGCCAAAACAAGAGAGGATTTAAAAGGTCATACTGGTCATAATAATCCCCTGGCACACTGGGTATGTAAGACAGCGTGTGCTGTTTTTGCTTTATGCTGAAGGGTATAATAAAGAGGAGACTGGCACAAAGTAGGATGTTGGTTATCCTCCTTTATCTTCTGACATGACAGCTGGCCATTGTGTTATTCTGCTTTTCCTTTGCCATTATCTCTTCTTCTTTCCTGTGGAAAGCAACATCTTTTAAAGAAACAGGTTGTCTCCTTACTTGTTTCTCTGTTCCCTCATATGTGTTATGCTCTCTTCCTTTATTTGCCTCTACCTGCTGACTGTGTTCGAGACAGCCTGTATCCTGCAGGCACATTAGCTGAGCAGGAAATCTGCCTATGAGATTACTTCCAGAATGAGTTTTCCCAGTGATTACGGAAAATAACAGCTATACACTGTGGGTGCACCCCTTACCTGTTAATTTGTGTGAGTGCACGCAGGCAGAGCATGCTGGCTTGGGGGGCATCCCCTGTGTCAGCTTCCAGCAAGCTTGTAACTGGTATCCAAGGGGTTGGTTTAAATCTGTAGTCCTGAATAGTGTGAGATTCAGTTACCACAAATATCACATTTTTCCATAGTTGAGATGAGTGGAGGGAGCATTTATAGGGGCAGGAAATTCTCTCTTGTTCCTGAGCCCAAATTATTACTTTTAAATCCCTTTCATTTGTTTCACAGACTTCCATAACATTGGGCGGGTGTCCACAATTGTGTTTTAAAGCATTTAGGATAATATTTTTTTCTTCCGTGTGCTTCGTTAGCACTGTTGTGAGTCTGACTGTTGGAAGAAGTGTTGTCCCCAAACTCTTCCTGTTTCATCCTTAAAAGTTCACAAATTTGATTTCATCACTGGTCCATGGAAATGCATTTTCCAGGGCTCTCCGAACACCCAGACCTCAGTTTAAATTCCTGCAGTGGTTCAAATGTGGATGTAAAATGGCATCTCACCAGTTTAGGATATCTTAATTATAGCATTCAAGGATGCTGTCAGATTGGTCTCCCTCCATCCCCATTGTAGGATTTGGTCCATTTTTAAGTAAAACATTTAGTCACAGAGTGAAAAAGACTGTAGCCCAGTTATCAAAACACATGGAAAGTAGGGCACATCCATGCTAGTCTCTGCTACAGCGAATGTCTAATTATTTATGTAAAACATAACATTGCCAAAAGGAACAGTTAAAAGCCATTGAGCCATGGGGCCAAGGGAGGTACATGGGGCTTTTCTTAGTTCCTGCAATATCTGTTGGAGACATGTCTGTTCTGGAAACTTGGTTCAAATCTTCTAATAGTTCAGGGTAGCTGAAAGCTGCATTTTTTTTTTTCACAGAAAAAATTTCCATGAAGTCATCATCCCTAAATTCAAAAAAGAAGTGTCTTGCTTGGAGTGGTTCCCACCAAGAAATAAAAATATCAGCAGTATTACCGTCATCAATACCACATTGTCCTGTTCTCTGCTCTGCAGGGTTTCCACATGCTCTGCTTATGGCTCCATCTTGCTTGATTTTGATTTCAGAGGAAGGGAATATGCTTGTATTTTTAGGTAAATATCTTTCATTGGATTGTCCTGCCTAAAAGTCAGTTCTTTTTGGACTGTATGGGAGTGATCCCACAGATTGCAGTGGAAGATTTGCTGTTTATCCCTGTGTAAGGGAGTTTAAGCTAAGTCAATGGAAACTAAGTTGCTGAACAATTGCAGCTCCGAAGAAACTTTTGTGTTGAGATCAGTGCCCATTTCCAGCCTCAGCATGAGTAACAGAAGGCATCAATTAAATTCATTTTTACTTACTTAGATGCAAGTTCATGTGCAGAACCTTTCTCTAGTTAATAGCTAAACAAAAGTATGACTGAGAGGAAGAAGTATACTTTGTAGCTAGACATTAAATATTTATCTCCTTAAGTGGCGCTTAAGTTCTTGCCATGGCAAGAATTCCACAGAGAAAACAAAATTTCTAGATTAGGGAGAGAAGATGCCCAAATGTAGTTACAAAGATGCTTGGTCCAAACTGGGGATTTGGTTACTGTTTCAAAGGTTTTTTTCCCCCACATTTAGCAACTCTGATCCTGGCAGAGACATGGGGCTTTGTTGCAGATGGTTGTTATATATACTGAAAGGACTGTATTCTTACAATATGCTCCATAAGCTATTAAATGCTGTAAAAGCCTGGCTGACTTTATAGTTTGCATCCTGCCATTAGAGTTCCCTCTGAAGTCTGTCAGGGGGATATAATTCCACTCTAATTAAAGCTATTCCCCTTTTCCAAATGTGAAACTGGCCTAATTAATGACTAATTGTTTTACAAATATAAAGTGAGACTAATTGTTCCTTACCCCTTCACAACAGTGTCCTGTGTGCTCCAAGCTAAGCAGAACCCCTGTAAAGGGTGTTTTGTCTCCATTAAACTCGATCAGGACTACAGTCTGTAGCCAGTGGAAAAGAGATGTTTGGAGCATGTTATTTTTCCACTGATGGTGAAAATGGTCTCCCTGAGATGGCAGTGTGTGGGTCCCCAGCTGCCCAACAGATCTCAGAAGTGGGATGAAGATTTTCAAAATGTACTTTGTGCACTTCTGAAAACAGCAGCTCTTGTCTCCTCCTGTCTTTCTGCAAGGAGAGGAGAAAAGGATGTTGGGGCCAGTTACTTGAGGCAAGATGGAATTAATGGTGTTGTGACATTGTCTGGGGGAAATCCTGAGTCATTTTGAAGTCATTTGGTACTTAAAAACCATTTTGTTACAGCAAGTTCGTGGGTACTACTGAGTCCATAGGAAATATATACCGCTTCTGTATATCAGAAAAGGACGTCATACCCATTACTAATACCATCATAGTTAATGTTCCCCAGCATGCACATCCTTCTAAGGCAAAGAAATTGGATTTTGTTTGTTTGTTTGTTTCCTCATTTTGGTGTATTGATCGGTCCCAGAATGCTCTCTCTGCCACTGCTTGTTTATGTGTTGGCATGGGTCAGATCCGAAACCCACTGATATCGAGTGGGAGCTGAGCAGGATCTGGGCCTTCGATCTTTGTAGTTCGTACCTGAGTCTGAGTCAATTAGCTGCTCAGGGGGTTCCTCTGAAAACTATGAGCTGCTCAAAGATGAAGCACACAGATAATGCACAACCAGCCCTGCAAATAATCTAAAAGTAAACGTCCAAGTTGCTGTGTTTAAAATCATGGCATACTGCAACTGCAAGTATCAAAGACAGTGGAAGTCACAATACTGATTTGTTTCTTTTTCATCCCAACTATATTTCATGAGCAGGTTGCACAAAGATGAGTCAAAGCCTTGGGTGGAGAGGATAGTGATTTACTTTTTTAATTCTACTGAAAAAGCAGAGTCATTGCTGTTATAGATCTAGTATTTGACATTTATATACACCTGGCACATAAAAAAAGTAGAAGAAATTTGATCTACACTTAAAGGAAATATTTTGCATCACTCAGTTAAATTCTTTGAACTTGCAGCTTGCTTTTTTTTTTCTTTTCTTTTAGGAGTACATTTGTTTAAGGAAATGCAGCTGATGTTACAGAAAACATAATTCTTAATCTACATGCTAACATGTCTAGAAAAGATCTTTAATACTGACATATATAACTTTTTCTAATGGTTAATAACTTTAGAGAACACAAAATGAACTTTTAGAACCACACCAGGGCTTTGAATACTTTATAAAGGTATGATAATATGTTAATTGTGACATGGAAAACCTGTGGCTTGGAGAACTGATGAGGTCACAACAGCCACATGCCTTTTCTTTTTATGTCATTGGGGGATGGCTAAAAGGTGTTTTAACGTGTAGTGAGTATGAGATACCTGCAACACCTATTTGGCCCTCATGAATGAAGCATATCCTGATTCACTATTTTGAGGGTTCATGAGCTCTTGAAACAGTGCCTTCATTTGTAAAATTACACACTGCTACAGACACACCCACTCTTTTTTAGCTGAAATAAATTACGTTAGTACCTGACTGTTGCAGCAAGACAATGTAGCATTGAGCAAGAGATCACAAGCATGAATAAAAAAGGTCCAAAGTTTGCAGAATAGACAAAAAATATTATTACAGTCTTCAGCTGCCTAATGAGAAGTTATAGAGCAAGACAGAGCTACATTCTTCTGAGGTGTGCAGCAGAAGTCCAAGGGATTACAGTTGGAGGTTGCAACAGTGGAAATTGTGACTAGAAAAAAGGAAAAAAAAGTCTTCCTAAGGGTGGCCACACAGTGGAGGAGGTGGCCAGAGCAGTAGTGTGATTAGAATCATAGAATGGTTTGGGTTGGAAGGGACCCTTAAAGGTCACCTAGTCCAAACCCCCTGCAGTGAACAGGGACACCTTCAACCACATCAGGTTGCTCAGAGCCCTGTCCAGCCTGACCTTGAATGTTTCCAGGGATGGGGCTTCTACCACCTCTCTGGCCAATATGTTCTGGTGTTTCCCCACTCTCATAAAAAAAAAAAAAAATATATATATATATAAAAAAAATCCATCTAGTCTTAAATCTCTCCTCTTTTAGTTTAAAATCATCACCCCTTTTCCTATCGCTACAGGCCCTGCTAAAAAGTTTGTCCCCATCTTTCTGGTCTGGGAGATACTCAGAGCTTGACTGAGCAAGGTCCCGAGAAACCTGCTGTAATTGGTCCTGCTTTGGGCAGAGGTCATGCCAAATGACCCCATCCAACTGCAGTTGTTCTGTGGTTCTGCTGCCCCAGACTTCACCTGTGTTCCACCATGTGAACATGGAGGTGCTGCAGGATGCATGTGGTAGAGTAAGGAGGCATCGCTAAATGCTTACAGCATCTTTTCCTAGCATGAGATGGGATTTCTTTGTGTGCTGCAGCATGTGGACATAGACAGGTGGAGTGGAAGTAAAAGTTGGCCTACATTGTAAGTAGGTTGATGACAAATAGAAAGCAGTTTATAGGCTCACAGTTCAACGCCACAGTTGTTTTGACAGACCTGTGCCATATAGATTGGGTGTCCTTTGCTAGATCTCCATGCTGGGCCTGGAGTTCACCATATGGGAGACCCCAGGGCAGCATTGTGTTTGGAGTCCCTCCACACCACCTCCATTGACAGCATCTCTGCAGCTGACTCAAAAGCAGTATGCTCAAATTACCTACCATCAGTACTGTTGATTGTTGTTGAAATTGGTCAGAATCGGCAGAGAAGAATCAGCAGGGTTTTAGAAAAAAAAAAAAAAAAGATTGAATAATTTTTGGGTGAAACATTTGTCAGCTCTCACTGAGCTTAGGAATGGGAATGGGACCTGAAAATGAAGAGGATTTTAGACAGAAACACTGCAAGAATAAGTGAGCAGTTCCTAGATGTAGTTGGATCTAGGGAAATGTGCGTAATGGTGGAGAGAGCAGGGTAAAAAAAGAAGGGGAATTATTTGTTGCATTAAAACATACTGATGGGTCTTGTTTAAGGTTGCACTTTCGGAGGAGAGTGGCTGAAATACAAACAAATATGTAGAGATACATAAAAATTTATTCTAAACTTGGACTCTATAATCTAATTTTGAACCACTGTAAAATCTCAAAATTGTTATGTGTCTATGTCTCATCATTTTTTAGCAGGGAAATTTGAGATGGGATCTGTTGCTTTGCAGGGATAGAACAAAGAAAAAAAAAAGAAGCTATAAAAATACTGGAAGAACCTTTTCTTGAGAGCACATGATTGCAGGTTAGGTCTGTTGTGACAAGGTGTCCTGTGTATGGCTGGACCAAAAGAAAGGGTGAAAGGGCAGCCTGGGGTGCAGGCAATGTGTGTTAAATTCCTGTGATAAAATTCCCACACAAAGGCACCAGCCCTCAAATACCACCCAGAATGTACCAGTTTCACAGGGGCAAGGCATTATTTGGGTTTCCCTTGCTAAAGAGAATCTGAATTAATTGTATATCTACAATTGCCATGTATTTCTGCCGATTCTGGGAATTAGCTATTTTCTGCAACAGTGTTCTCCATCAGAAGAGTTGCTGCTTCCTTCCAGGCACAAATCCCTTCAGAAATGGGTGAAATACATATGTATACACATACAGTGTCTGGAGTCTGATCCTGCATGGCTGAAATCTGTGATAGCTTTGCTGTTTATGTTAATGTGAATGGGATTGGGTCCTGTGCTAGTTATATGCTTTTGTGAACTGTCATGATGGAAGGCACAGCAATAAATGTAGCAAGATAATAAACCTTGGCCGTATTTCTATAGCAATGTATAAGCCCATCTGTATGCCGTATGTCAATAAAAACAACTAATTACAGAACAACTAAATACAAAGGGCCCCACTGCTTAAGAAAACCCTCCTGTATCCCATTCCCAAACTTCCTATTACATCTATGGAAAGTCTGGACCATAAGCTGTATTTGTTCCATTAAGTCCTGTTTTTGAATCAAAGATAAGCAAGAAGATAAATGCAGCCTTATCCTTGCAAAGGCCTCTTCGTGTCTTTAAACATTAAAACTAGTCCCATTTGCTTTGAGGGAACTGCTTCCAAAGTGCAGAGGTGGTTGCATCTGTAACTCTTTGCCACACTGGGGCCTTCCAAAGTTCTGGAAAAGCACACAGGGTGAGCGAAACCTGCCTTAACCCTGTAATCACTTTTCTTCTCCAGCTGTAAGTACAATGCATCATAATTAATAATATTTCTTTTTCACTTACCTGCATGCAAAACCCCACGCGCTGCTTTTGCTGCACTTTTTGCCTGCTGTGAAATCAGGCTGGGTGAGCTCAATGCATTCCTCTTCACTCTGTTTTTAAATAGTTTTAAATAATTTTTAAATATGAGGTGGAATACAAACATTTTCCTTCCAATATAGAGAAATAAACATACTAGGGGTTTTCAGCTGAGCCTAACCAGTGCCTTTTCCGTGTGAAATTTGTTTATTCATATTTCTAAGTCAAACTTGCATCTTTGCTTAGCACAGGTTCAGTGACGTGCTGTAAATTGCATGTTACAGCTTTACAGTCACTATTAGGAAATACATTTAGATCTGCAAAATACTATTTTCCTAAACACTTAACTTCAGACTTTGCAGTTTTACAAATGATAGGTCCGTGTTTCATCTAGTAAACTACTGCAGAATCCAGATGCTGAAAGAATGAGCCTGAAATTATACATTCAGTCAGTATTAGCTATTTATAGACATTCTTCAAATGCATTTGAAATAAAAAGGAAAACAAAGCTGTGAAGGTCACAAATCAGAGGATTATTGCAGAACACTTATATCCTTCTAAGGTACTTTCTTACTAAGGATATGGTGTATTTCTGTTTTTATAATGCATTAACATTTTTTTATTGATAAAACAAAATTCAAGTTGCAATGGAAATGTCAGTCTTTCTGATATGCACTTTTTGCAGTGCAAGTTAACACTTAATGGAAGACACTTTATTTCTTAAATAGCACGTTTTTACAGCAGTGAATTTTTTTTTTTTTTCTTTCCAACATCTGAAGTGGAAGTGCCACAGTGAAAAGAGAAATAAAACCAACAGAAAGGAAAGATTTTATGCCAAGGACATACAAGAGGGGTGAAAAGCATTTGGTAACAAAATTGGTCTGAAGAACTTCAAAGACTCTGCTTAGTTTTGTTCTGTATTTAAATGATCATTTCCACTGGAAGCTGGCTTAATTTAGTAATGTGCTGAAGAACGATCACCACATGTATTTATACTTTTTCTTAAGAATACTTTAAGAAAAAAATGGTGTTGCCAGTCATATTGATTGAGTTAATTTTGTTCCCCACAAAGCCCCTTTGCCATCCTTAGGGTGGAGTTTCAAAACAACAGAAATCGTGCGGGGGATTGTGTAGGGTCATCCACGCTTCTCCGTCACCCTCTCTATCGTGTTTTGCTTATCCCTTCATGGAGGACTTATGCATTCCTTCTGCTGCTGACATCCCATAAGCTGTCCCCCTGCTCTTCTGCTGATGCAGGGGACACCAATACATGACTGTATTGAGAAGGGAGGGAGGCACCATGAGTATCTTTGAAAACAAAGTTGCGCTGGAGGAATATGTTTTAGACATCACAGCTCACCTGTTGTTTCACTTTCAGTCAGTGTCCACAGCTAGGTCAGGCCTCCTTCTGGAAAGTTTCCACATATGGGACCGTTTTTCACACTCCTTGGAACACTGTAGGTCCACAAACCTAATTGCTTGGATGTGCCCAAATCTCTGAGCATTTTCTCTGACAGAGAAATTGTCAGTGTACTTCAGCGAGTGGCTATGGGATGTAGTTTATATTCACACGGGCTGATCTTGATTTAACTTTCTTCAGAAAAGTTCTTGTTGAGCACAGTTTAAGGCTTGGTAGCATCTTTGCCCTCCCTCCAGGCCCAGCATTCCCCAGGGGCATGTGTCAGTGGACACGTACATCTACTGCTCCCACCCAAGAAGGGGGAAGCTGAGAAAATTTGGCACAGGAAGCCTTGCTATGAGGTACCGCAGAAGAAGAAATGGGTTGCTGGGTCGTGGATGGAGTGCAGTGGTAAAGGCTGGGGAACTGCAGCTGTTTCTTCCCACTGATGCAATTGAGACAGCTTCAAAGATGACATTCAGTGGAGCTGTCTGATGGGTGAGTTCCCCAGGACACACAGCTGCCTCTCCTGTTTGCATCACCCTGGACCGACCAGAGTGAGTCCATACACACGGGAAAAAAGTAATAAAATGGTATTGCTCATTTAAATGATGATTTTCCCCATTAGAACTGTGAGCATCCCTCAGAAACCTAAGGGGAGAAAAGGGAGGACAACTTTTCAGTGCAGATTACTGAAACATTTGTTGCATCCCCAAAGTGAGTGCGTGCATACAACAGATTTGGTGCCAGTACATTCTGTTCCTGAACAGCATATACGTTTCTTGAATATGACAACTAAGTAAATTCATTGAAAGCAGAGAAAATGTGAACTATTTGTTATTTCTTGCTCATATATTTCTAAGCTAAGTGACATTATGCTTTAGTTCTCCTATTTATCTAATTTTAAATTCTTCAGATTTTAGGTATTGTTTTTAACTGTAACAATTCAGGGCTTTCCTAGGTTTGGCAGAACTGTCTGGATAGTCTGGAGTAAGTAATGTACTAGTCTAGTGTACTCAGTAAATATTGTAAGAGCTTGGTGTATGTAATTTCTGATTATGCAAGTTTAATCAAGCAGTTACCCTTGAAAAGTCTGTGAAGTATTCACACAATTATTTATTACTGTTTAAAAATACTTCTGTTTTCTGCTTGTTATGTATACGCTTATCAGTTTGTAGTACATGCTTAAATAGCATTGAAAATACAAATGTTATCACCTGAAGGTTGCGTGAGGTGCAAAACGTAGGTTGATTCTTGCACATTCTGTGGACTTATTAGAAACAGATCTCTTGTGAACAAAATTAAAAATAGAGTCATAGGTATCTGGCAGCTAGAGGGCAGCTAGAGCATCTAGTTTAATCTCTTGTACGTCATCTGTCCTTCAGCTTCGCACAGCTACCTCTGACCTGGAAAATTCAGGTACCAGAACTGAGTGCTGAATGCCAGCATCAGCTAATCCACACATCTTTCTTAAACAAATGGCCTTAAAGTCCAAGAGGCACCAGCCAAGGAAGGCTTGGAGGAGCTGATAACATATACCACAGGAGGTTGATATGTAATTTGTTATTATTGAATTGGATCTTGTTTCACTTTCAAAAACACTCATTTGCTTTTATCTTTCAACAAGAGATAATAGTTTTCCTTAGCTTGTGACTTCAGCCTAAGAAAAAATTCTTGTTAATTCTTTTGATAACAGTGAGTGTGTCTTTCCACAGATAAAATTTTAAGTGGAGCATCAGTTAAAATGTTTGGAATGGGCTTGGGCATTAACAGTGGAATGAATGCAAATTAGATACTACTTTTTGTCACTATATATCTCTCCTGGTGTCGTTCTCTGTTTTTCTTTGGAAAGTCATATTTCTGTAGAACACTAAGGTCCATAATTATAATCTGTAGTCAGAAATTACGTGGTGGTTACTCCGTGGCTGTGGTGTCTTGCTCTTGTGGAGCTGACTGGCAGACATCTTCAGCTAAGCATGGAGTTGAGTTTGGATAGTTAAACACAGCAATCCAACAGGGCAGCTCTAGCACAAACCAGAAAGGCAGCAAAGTGCCTCAGGTAGGAATTTTTTCTTGATCCCGGAAGTTTTTCTGGTGACCTCTGTGGTTTTCCACTTGGAGAGCACAAAGTCTTGAATTCATTTGATACTCTCCCCTCAGTATCCCATGCATGTGTATAAGTATCCTGTAACAGGATAAGCATCAGGGAGTAATCATTATCAAACACCCATGCATGGTATTAAGACAGGCAGTCAAAACCTTGAGCTATGGAAAGCGGTTGGTGTAGTTAAATGTGTCAGACGTGACTCAAAAGTCTCCTTCCTTTCTGAAGATATTACTTCATTCATGTTAACCACATTTGTAAGTGGCCTGGACTGAAGAGATAGTGTTTGGGGAATTCCAAACTCTTTTTATATGCAGTTGGGAGTTTCAGGAATAGCTGCTCTGCATTCCACATTGATATATAATCCTCATTATGGCTTTGAATAAGAACATGGTAATTCGCCAAAAAAATAAATAAAACAAGTTATTGGTCAGAGGCGTACTATATAGGGAGTACTAATAAAAACAAATATTTTTGGCTGTAGTCTAAAGTTCCTACTGTAAATGAGCTAATTTAGGGCCGTATCCTCCCCTGAGATCATGGGCTGAAGCGTGAGATAAGCAGTAGCTGCACAGATGCATTTGGGTGATAGCATAGAAATGTGTCTTTTCCACTGGCTCCACATTCAAAGGGCAGGAGAGGGGGACATTTGCCATCTTCTCCATGTAGGTGGATTGACCCTTCCAAGAAGGGGAGCACTCTTCATCCATTAGGGGATAATTAACTCCTTGTACTACCAATTCATATTCTAACTCATTGGAAATGTACGCAGATCAGCTTGGTATCTCAGAAGGAATACCATCTTCCATGAACTTCAGGAGAGACAGACATAGACAGCGTAGACACGTCTTCAGGCTGATGCATCCATTTGCCCCCTCAGACATTAAGGACCTGGAGTATTGCTATTAGTACAGAGCTAACTGTAAACTGTCCATCTGTCCCTGCACAAACACATGGCTTATTCTTCAGTTACTGACTTGCTTACGGTAACACTCAAGTTGTGGTTTCATGGTCAGCTTGAACCACGCCAAGCCCACGTCCGCTACCAACAGGGAAATCTTGCCTTCCCACCACCCCACGCCCGTATGTGCTCCCTCCTCTCTTGTCTTACCCCAGGGGGGTCCAGGGGCACCAGAACTCACTGCATCAGGGAACCTGGGCTGCTGAAGGGGAGTCCCATCAGAAAGGGACGGTCATACCAGCACTCTGATCAGACTGATGGACACACGGTGTTAATGTTGCATGAGGGAGAGAACTTAAACTTACCAGAGTGAGCCAGTCATAAAACCAAACCCTCAGGAGGCTTTTCAGGAGGAGGGCTGGGTGGATGAGGTTTCTTTATTTCTGGGGAAAAGAATAAAAAGATGTAGCGCTCATTTTTTTTATTAACACCTTTAGGTGTTGTTTGAAAGTTAAAAGTCTTTCAGTTTTTAGCTGCCAGAATCAAAACCCATCAAGCAACCATCCCCACTCAGCTTTTGGTTTTCCCACTTTTTTTTTTTAACAAATAAAGCCATATTATATATTAAAAAAGACCTATCCAAGAGTTGTAAATAGAAAATTATAAATAAGTTATTCTTCTATTTAAATTGCTCCTAAAGAACTTACCATTTATTTTATGTGCTCATAAGTACAAAGTGTACTAGATTCACAGGTTAGCAACCTCTCCTCGCCTAGATTTATTTACCCTAATTTAACTACTGTAACAGTCGGTGCCACTTAGCGTCACTTCACTCCTGCAGCTAAGCACATGAGGCAGTGCACAACACATCCATTGTCCTCTGTCCTGCAAAGGCAGGATGGGTACCAAAAGTTTTTACTGAGAATGGAAAGTTGTAGAAATGTTGATTGACACATCTTTTCCTATTTTGGTTTTCTTGTCTTTTACTGTTGTTTTGTTCATGGTATACACCTGCAGTCACACAGTCTTACCTAACAGCAGATACACCCTGACTGCAGATGAATTGCCTTGGCAGTAGCGTTTCTTTAGTGTAGCAGGATTTTTACTCAGCATTTTATTGTTGAGATTGTTAAAATCCAGAGAGGTTGCAACAAAAGAAGAAAAAAACAAACAAACAAAAAAGAAACCAACACCAAAACCCTGAAGTGGTTATACCTAACCACAAGCTAAACATAAAAAGCTTTAAGCCCATGTCTTGCAGCTCTGCTATGCAATAGCTTAGTGTCAATATTGGTCTTTGATTGGAAGAGTTGCATTTCACAGTCTGCTCATCGGAGCCCTGGTTTGCAAATGCTGAATTACAAACACTGCTGTGACTTCAGTTCTGGGCCTCCCTTCACTAGATACTGCTGTGTTTTGCTCTTTTTGCTATTTCCCCATAGAAATACAGGTCTGTGGTGCAGTGGGCCACTGGACATTAGGAAAAATTCTTTCACTGAAAGGGTTGTCAAGCACTGGAACAGGCTGCCCAGGGAAGTGGTGGAATCACCATCCTTGGAGGTATTTAAAAGACTTAGGTACTTATGGATGTGGTTTAGTGGTGGACTCGGCAGTGTTAGGTTTAGGGTTGAACCTTAGGGATGCTCTTGAAGGTCTTTTCCAACCAAAGGGATTCTTTTGTTCTATGATGCTATGGTCTGCCCCAGCCCCCGGGAGGGCTGCCCTCAGATTCCTGGCAAACCTCTGAGCAGGCAGGAGCTGACTCCAGCAGCTTGCCTGGCTCCAGAGTACCTTCTTCTAAACCTGGAAGCATTAGACAAGGGCAGGGGGCCATATGCTTGCAGTACAATGCTCTGCAAGAAGCTTACTGCTTGCTTTCTAAGTTTAGCATTTTCTAAATTACATGCTTGTAGTGATCTTCTAGTCCTGTGTCTTGCACATATAAACTAAGATGGAGTGGCTCAATTTCTGGCCTGCCTGAGACAGGGGCAAAAGTCCAGTTTATTTCAGTGGATGAGGATTTCTCCTCTTAGTCCTCTTAAAGGACTTAATTTAAAGAACTTTACCTTAATTTCAACAAAGCCCTGTGATATAAATAAAGCAGCAGCAGCAGTAGAGGAATGATTACACACTGGTTTTCAGTCATTGGTCCTTGCAGCTCCTTAGATCTGTAGACTACTTCTAAACTGCAGGAAGCCTAAGTTTGGCTTAAATTTGCTATACAAGGGCTCCCACAGTAACTGAAACAATTTTAGGTGTCCACAAATCACAGAAAGGCTGAAAACCATATGTAGGGTATTCGTCTACCAATGAAGGGCAGCTCTAAGTTACAGCAGCAGGAGCTAACACTGCTACACACTGTTGAAAGCAAGTTTAGTCCTTTCACCTTTTGAATATCCAACCCTTCTTTCTTTTACACACTATCTCACCAGTGCTGGGAGGACCCACATGCACAGACAAAGATTTCCATAAAAAAACCCCAACAAAAACCCAAAAAACCAATAAGAAATATGTGGAGCTGCCCAATTCAAAAGTTCTCCAACAGCAGAAAATCATAAGTTCTTATAAAACACATGACAAGTACAGTTGCATGAGAGTGTGAGGGGGTCTGAAAATCCTGCTGGCACTCACTTGGGATAGTCTACATAACTGTTCAGGGATTCACCTCCTGTGAGTAATGGTAAACATCCTGAAGTTATGCTGGTAGAAATTCGGTGCAATGCCACTTAGTATTATTCATCCTACTGGACTGTGTGTCTGTGTCCCTGTGTGTGTGTGCAAATTTCCAGTGCTGTGTGCCATTCACAGCTTTTCATGCCGTCTTGCGTTCACACATTTGTAACGTGTGGGCTCTTACTGTCCCAGCAGCAGTGACACAGGGCTCTTCAGAGAGAGATGCTGTCCTGCAGGCAGAGCTTTGCCGCTGCTCTCTGCTTGGGTAACCATTCTGTGATTCTGTGATTTAATACTGTCCTTGCTTTCACTGCACCAGAAACCTGGCCCAGCAGTTCTGGCAGCTTGTTTGTCGTTGATTAAGCAGCCCTTCATTATCTGGTATCGGATACACACTATGGCTGTATTTTTAATATTATTCCCTTTGCAGATAAGTACTTTGGGCCACATTCAAGCCCAGCAGAACAGCAGCGTGGACCATGTTTCTTTATTTGCTGCAGCCAAGCTCTGCTCTGCGTGGGCGTTGCTTTGCCGAGAGCTTGGCCCAGTCTTTTTCCATCAGTTTTGCTGACTGTCCGGTCATGATCTCTCGCAGCACTTTAGCGCAGGGTGTAGGGCACGTCGGGAAGAACCTGCTGTCTTTTTAGGTGAGCATAGCATGCCAAGTTATGGGCAACGGACCTGTCTTCCTGTCTGTGAGGTAACATGAGTGTGAAAATGTATGATAGGGGTGTGTATTACCCCCCCATATAGAGGGGAATATTCAGCCTCGCCATAATTTGGCAGTATATATGTACATTAAAAAGTCTAGTCCTTTTGATATGACTATAAAAAGGGAAAACAATGTAATCACATCTGGTGAACTCTAGAGCTGTACGTAATTCTGCGGCCCTTTGATGTATTTACATAACTCCAAAATTGTGGGCTGCATGCACGCGTGCACAGAAAGGCAACAGACCCCATAGCTTATCTATCTCCTCCTGTGTGGGGTAGCACGGTCTGGATGGTTTTGTACAATAGCATGGTTTTATCTTGATATTTTAATCTGTCCTCAATGTCAGAGGGGAGTTTGTGTCTCCCATCCCATGAGCAGTATTGCTACTTTTCACTATTGCTGTTGTTCCTCTATGATGCTTTGCATGCGTCAAGGGGATTGAAACCAGTACCAAAAGCCAGATCCTGTCATGAGTATTTAATGCTACCCACAGCCTGATGCCAGCTATCCTCTTTTCTTGGGGACGTGGGGAGGGCATGTGGGCCTGGTCTACTGTCCCAGCAGTCTCCTGCCTGTCCTCTGGAGCTTTCTCTCCCAGGGCCCGTGGGGCATGCTCAGTACGTGCTCTATCCCCAATATATAACTAAAACACATCTTCTTTTCATTTGGTGGGAGCGTGTTGGTCATAGGGAGGGAGTGCGCATGCGTTTCAGCTCCACTGAGAAGCCATTGTGTCTCTGTCTGTGCCATGCCATGGCCCCACGGCAGCTCTGTCACTCTGGCTGGGTGACCAGACGCACACAGTCCAACTGGTTACGTGGACCCGGTGAAAGATTATTTGTTTCACGTGGCGGGAAGGCTTCTCGCTATGTGGCAAAGCTTTTTTCCATTTCGATTGTATGATGGATTTGTGTCTGGCCATGTGCCAGCAGAAGCTGCAGGGTCCATCCCCCGGATGCTGCTAGGAATGCTGCTGTCTCTCTGCTCTCCAACACCTGGCAAGGTGGGGTGCCATAGGGACCTTACCTCCAAAGCAGGATTAACAAAAGCTGGTCTTGACTTAGGACACCAGGAATAATAAGAAAACCTGCTCTGTGGCTACAAATATATCCTTCCAGGGTTAAACCCTAAATCCGGAAGGCACTTAAGCAAGCATTTAACTTTCAGTTTGTGTTATGATTTCCTTGTTTCAGTTTCCTGAAAAGAGATGTCTCCCTAAACCAGGCTTTAGTGTCATTTTAGCTCTTAGAGTCATGCGAGTCAGTGAATGTGGTGCAAAATCTACAGCCACGTGCAGACCCTGTGACAGACTGTCAAGCACAAACATGACTAGCATGAAACTTGGAGTGGGGGTTGAGGAGGTTTTGGCAATAAATACCATCTGGTTCAGCAAGTTAGTACCAGATGTCTGGAAGCTTCCAATTCCAGCCAGTAAAGGTGGAGCTGAATTAATTAAAATTATATTTCTGTTTGGAAAAAGCCAGGAAAACTATCACGGCTTTTTAACAATGATTTCCAGAAGTAAAAAAAAAAAACCAAAAAACAAAACCAAAAGTCATGCCTTGTGCAAACTAGGACATATCCCACTTTAGAGTAGCTATAAATGAATATCCAGGTGAGAAAGAAGAATGCACTGCCAAAGGCTGAGTTTAAAGCAGAATTCCCCCTTTTGGGATCACCGCTATGCAGCAGGATGGAGGAAAAGTCAAATGGCCAGAACAGTTGCATATGCATCTTTCCAGCTCATACTGGCTAACGTTTGCTTGTCTTTGATTCCCATACCATATGGTGCAGAGTTGGCAACTGGTTTGCAAATGTTCTCAGTCATCTTCCCTTCTATAAAGAATCCGTCTTCTTGGAGAAAAGATGTGATATGAATGGGCCTGGCATAGTTCAAACAAGTTCTCTTAAACCCCAATAACTTCAAGCAACTCTGAGCTGTGAAAGAAAAGTCTGTTGCCCACCCTGAGCAACATGGGGCATCTCTGGAATGGAAGCCACACCTCTGAGCAAAACTTGTGCTTCCTAAGCGCAAAATCCTGCTTTTGTCAGGCAAGCCACCCAGGCGGCGGGAGCTTGGAAGAGGCAGAAAACCCTGCTCCACTGTCAGGCGTTTCCAGCTTAGCACATTTCCTGTGTCCTCCGCCTCCACCACAGTGCGAGGTGGCGGGTGGCATGCTCCTGGTCTTGGGCAGGGGACAGGCTCCAGGACAGGGGACAGGCAGCATTTCTAGGGGACAAAGAGGGGCGCAGGTACACAGTTCTGTAAGGAGCATCAGAGCCCCGTCTCTTTGTCTAGGTGTTGTTGGAATTTGCTTCCCAAATTGTATCTGTACCCACCTCTCTTCTGAAACCTGGGTTAACCAAGTCAAATACATGGGTAGGGAGGAGAGATGCAGTGCATACTTCCACACTGAGCCAAGATGTTAGAGAGACAGAAATAAACACTGATGGTGGCACAAGTCCCCTCTTTCCTGGGCCGGCTTCTTTGCTGGGGGTGAGGTACTGTTATGGGAACACAGTGATGAAAGTAGGCAAACTGTGAAAATATGATCTAACACTGGGCTCAAAATATTTTTCTGTTCAGTTTAAATGAAATTTAGTAGTTTCCAGATCCTGTGTATGATGTTTTGAAAGCTTAAAATATGAATCCCATAAATCCAATGAATAACGCAGCGGGTGTGGATTTACTAGGGAAGGGAGGAAGGGAACTGAAAGGCATGTCAGTGCTGGTAGTGTTTCTATGTGACTTAAATCTGAACGACATCGCTGTTAAAAGTTTGCTTTTACCAAAACAAGTGTCTGTTGCTTTTAAAGATATTTAAGTTCTGTGAAAAGAAAGATCTTCACTTAAAACCATGACATTAGTATCCCATTTCATCATCCACAGATAGCTGAGGAAAATGTACAAAACAGGAATTTGGCTTGGTTTGGGGTTTCTCTAATAGGCCATTAAATTAAGTACATCATTTTCATGGATTTGAAGAGGGACAAAGTCAGCTACTTTAAGTGGTAAGGGGGAAAAGTAGCAAGATCTAAATGGTGATACCTTCAATTGCGCTATGTAGTACCACAGTTTATAACTGGTTCCCTTACCTCATGAGAACTGCTTCTGGGGCAAGCTGCAACTCAGTGTTAGTCAGTCTGTCAACATTTCTCCTGAGTAAACTGGTAAAAGGTATTTGCAATTTGGTTTGCAAGTTAGTGTAGTTGTGAGAACAGATAATGAAATTTTAAAAAGCCAATACTGAGGAAAAATATTTTTTTCTTAGTGCCTTGCTGTTTTAAAAGATGAAAGAAGTTCAAGGTCATGGACAAAAGGAAACTTCTTGTGTGAGAAATGGGAATTTCCAGGGTTTTAAAGAGAACAGAGAAAAAGCCAGATTACTTGGAATGACATTCAAGTTCCTACATTTTCCGCATGTTTTCTAGTTTCCTGACTTATCGATCCCAATTTATTAGCAGTTATTTGATGTTTTAGTTACTGAGCAGTAGTTATATATTGTTATTATTTTAAATTGTTTTCATGGTTGTGCGCTTCCCCCCCTGCACATGCAGAGGAATAGACCCTGCCTTCCACCCACCCCTCTGTACTTTATTTCTGGACATTGATGAGGGATCCCAGAACATCCATGCTCTGAAGCACTGTTAATTGAGCAGCTGGACCAGATTTGCAGCTATTGTAAATGGGCACAACTTCAGTGAAATAACACTTTTTTATATCAGCTCCAGATCTGTATGTTTAAAAATTGTGAAGAAGGGATTCTGGAAATCCCTGATATCTCAGGTGAATAATAGATCTGTGCAGGGCAGAGCACATCCCAGAGTTCTTATATCAGAAAAATTGTCCATTACAGATAAAGACCAATTTTCCATGACAATTTTAGGGCTGACTCTTTTCTCCTGTATGAAATATATCCTAAACAGACTGTATGGAAACAGAAATGTCTTAGAGCTTCAACTGCACTGAATCTCGAGGTGGTCTGGGGAAGACAAGATGCTTATCAGTCTATAAAAAGATAAGAGATTTCTATTGAAAATAAACTTTTAAAATATAATCATATGACCTTTCTTTGGTTATGCAGCTGCCTTGGGATCTGAGCTCCTGGTAAACACGTTGGCCTATTAAAGGACATGATTCAGACTGTCCCAGATCCAGCAGCTCACATCAAGGTTAGTTTCCTGTTTATTGTGAGTCCTCAGATGTTTTGAGAGTCATGAAGTTAAAGAATATGTACACATACTGCAGGTTTCCTTGCTTGTTTATAAATTGTGCTACTGCACAACACTGGCTCTTTTATTCCCTGATATTTATACACTATTGTCTGAGTCATTCCTGCAGTCTTTGTTGCTGACACCTGTACTGATGTGCTCTGAAGTGTGTAGATATTTTGAGAGTAACTTTTGCTAAGATTAAAACCTCTTGATCGTCCTTGAATATTTGTCATGCTTGATAAAACACACCTTCCTGAAAAATACTGAATTTATATGTCCCCAGTTCTGCTCCATGAAAGCCAGTGACAAACATTAAGTTCAACTAGAGAAGGAAAATGAGCAGAGTGCAAAAATTCAAAGGCAAACAAGCATCCCTTTGAAAAGATTCAGTGCGTAGTTTGATGTAAGTCATAGGAGTGTAGACATTGAACTGGGCTATTACCTTAAAAACAACATTGTTTTGCTACATTTCAGAAGGTGGTGTACTGTTTTTACTGTATTGTTACTATTATTATTACTATCTACTATTGTTACCGTGTTTTTCTTATTCTTCTTCACTGAAGACTAGGAACCTGCTAGACTTAGCAGGTGTAGCTGATGACGTGTTGCTAAGAACAAGACATTTTGGGCTTTTGCACATGAACAACAGCATCTGAGCCTCACAAACTGTCTGGTTTGGGGGATACTCTCTTTCTGCCTCATTATTTTATAATCTAGAGGTTTTGTTTGGAAACGGTTTCCTAACTGCTTCTAGAGAGGAACAGTTATCCTCTTTTGCATTCACATAGCAATGTCTTAGGTGGGAAAAGCCATCTGATCCTTATATACAAACAATATGATGAAACTGCATGCTTCTCATTGACGTGGATTTTGCCATCTGAAAATACTGCTGGTGTAATAAGATTGTTGTCAACAAATAAATAGATCAGCCATGCTAAGCAGGCTGTAAGTAAAAAGTTTTCTTTATTCTTTCTGACTGCCTTTCTGTCTGTCTGTCTTTCTGTCCTTCTCTGAAGTTACATTTTCTACAACTTCTTTCATGGGGTTTCTTCTGAGTCGACTGCTATCTACCAGTCTGCAGCTTTCTATAGAACAGCTTAATTTTATAACTTATTTTTAACTGCATAAAACCAAAATATTATTTTAAACGACTCACTTTTCCTGTAAAAAGGCAGTGAATGAAAGAAGCTCTCTCTATACCTCCCTACAGAGTTTTTGGATTGTGTTTCGATAGTAGGATGACTGGCAGTAGTCTGAGAGCTTGTCCCTCCCTCTCTCCAAGATTTTCAAAACCAAGCACTGTCACAGTCTTCTTGTCTTCAGTTGTTTTTATAGAAAGAGCAGACAAAACACCCCCCAAATAAGCACTCTCGCCTCAACATGTCTCATCACCTGGATTTCAACCAGTAAGGCTTCAAAAAATTGAAGGGGATTTAGTACCTCTTCATGCTGTCTAAGTGTCTGCAGCGCCAGAAATAACATTGAGAAGAACTCGGTTTCATGCTTTCTGCCAAAACTGGTATCTGAAGTAGGTTTTTTTTAACCACGGGAGTTAGATTTTGAGAGGGCAAGGCTGGGTATGCATGCATCTTATTACAGCAAGTCAAAGGGAGCATAAAAATCTCTGTAATGATGTGTTCAAGGGAACTTGTAGGAGCCTATTTTCAGCAGAACAGCACACAGAAGTTGCTGTTACATTGAAAAAGGATGCGAGGAAGGCAATTACTTTAATACTGTGTTTGGAATAGGAAAGCTAGCCAAGTAGACATCAAATCCTTCACATTTCTGTTTATGTCATTAGGATCTGCTTTGGTCTAAACACATTCTTCAGAAAGCTGCCAGGGATGCTGTGTTCATTTAGACTGTAAAAGTGGATGTAGCTACATGCTTAAAAATAAGCCACGAGAAAGTATAGCATATAGGATGTGGGAAAGACTATTTGGTGTGGTGGTCTTTTATATTTCTCATTGCTGTGGTGAGGTAGAAGGGACAAATTGGGTTAATTACAGTCATCCTTTATATGGTTTTGTTTAATTAACTGTACTCCATCAGGTAGGTCACATAGTATTGTTTCTTTAATTTTCTTGAATAAGCAGACACAGCCTCATTCATGCACATTTAGACTTGTAACTTTGAAGATCGCTTTCTAGGAAGTGTCTGAATTATTAATATTTGACACATTTTAAGAGTTTTCTGCCTGAACAAGTGCAAAAGGTTAATTCAAAAGATAAATGAAGATAGCAATATGAATATTCAGAGACATCTTTTTTTGCAGAAAGGGTGATTTCATTTGCATTATGTTATGTGAGTTTTTATGTATGCTATTTTAAAATGTGCCTTTCCTGCTATCAGGAGAAAAATGCATCCAATCTGACAGCTCTTGTGCTCTGTTCCTGAATGAGAAATGGTAAGAGCCAGATTCCAGTGCCCAGGCAGATCCTGTCCAATTTTGGGAATGTTTTGAAAGCCTTAATGTCTGTGTCCTCATTTTGTTTGGGCAGCTTCATTCCATAGCTACTAAAGATAAAGCTTTGTATTTTTCAGCTTGAATGAAGCATCCATAACTGATAGTGTCAACCTGTGTTCTTGTTGCTCCCTAATGTCTAGTCTCATCTGAGTCACAGCCTTGTGTTTTGCCCAAGCCTAAAGGAAGGAAGCATTTGATGTGGACAACAAAAAGGATGTCTCTGTTTGGACCTTTAGTTCCAGTTCAGTAAAATATGGGGAATTATGACCCCAATCTTTGAGCAGTTCCACACATGTTTAGTGCCTTTGAGAGGGCTGGAATAGGTAAGATGACTCACAGCGATAAAGTTGACTGTGTTCCCAGTGGTTTGTGGGATCAGCACCCTAGTTTAATAAGGCTTGCTCTTGCTAAAGGCTTAAAATAGTATCATTACTTTGGATTAGTGGCAAACTGTTAAGAAAATAAGTGTTTATTTGATTTAATGCAAGACAAATGATTTTTTGCTATCCATTATCCCTAATTAGAATGAAGAAAGGATGCTTGGGCAGTCATTTGGGCAGTTTTTGATAGTTGAAAGGGCTTGGGTACAAGGTGCTCACATTTATACTGAGGTTTGTGTATTCCCTCACTGTTCCAGAATAGGTTTTCTCTAAGGAGTCTGCACACGGGAGAGGAGTTTGTAGACAAGACTCTGCAACCAGCACTGTCCTCAGCTCTCACCCTGCCCAGGACACTGAAAGGGGCTGTCATTTTAATTGAGAGCTGTAAAATTTTTGATGTTAAGCATAATATTAAGAAAGATTTTTGTCTATGGTGTTAAGGGATCAAGGTCTGATTGTCACCAACAAAAGTTTTCAAACACAGCAAAAGTGGATCTCTCATTCTATGTACACTAAGAGTCCCTTCTAGAAAACACTGCTTTCCAAACTAGGTGTTGCATAAGTGTGCTGAACACAGTTTTCAACAGGAAGCTGAGTCTTTGTCAGTCTAAACTGTTTTTCTTTGGGTAGTTTGTCATTTGTGAGGGACATAAGAATCTAGTTGCTTAGACTGGTATTAAATAACACAACTGAGGAATAGTTGTGTCTCACCAAACTTGAAAGTTTAGAGATGTTTTCAAGAAGTCAGTGGCTAGGCTGCTGATTTGTATGGGCAAGACTAACTGTTATTTACACACATGTTTTAATGTGATATTTTGTTGTTCTTTTATTTGCTAAACTCTAGTTCTTACAATGGTAGTCACAGAAACACTGTAAATATTAGCTGAGTTTTGCATGTTTTTAGTGATGTATGCTTTGTGAATGCTGACCATTCAATGAAACTTTTATTTTTTAAGGGTTAAATTCTGCTTTCAGCACCCTCATTTGCAAACATCAAATGCTTGTTTGATTTTAGTTAGCTTGTGTCAGCATTATGAGGGGATTTTGTGGAACCAGTTCTCAGAAAAAAAAAAAAAAGAGTTACAGCTGTTACTTTGGCCCTCACTGGGAGAGGAAGAGTCCAGGGTCAGGGTATGGCTTGTAGGTAAAGAAATTACTGCATTTTATCAGGAATGGAGTCTACCCTGGGATAAATGGGTATAGTTTTAATTGAAGCAAGGCTGATTTATGCCGGTGGAGGATTGGGTTTGTGTATATATTCTAATATACTGTGTATATGGTCTAATTCTTACGTTTCTTGGTGATGATTTTGAGATCTGGTATGACAGAATGGCAGCAGCTGAACAGAGGTGCTTGTGAGTTGCATAGCCATCTTTTGCCTTGTAGAAGTTAGAAAACGGGGACACTTTACATCCCAGATAACTTAATCAAAGAGAACATTTTTTATAAAAATTCTCAAAAGGCATCAAGCACTTTGAGCCAAATTCAGCTGGTCTGTAGCCATACGACTCCATTTGTTCTGTGGATGGAACTAGATATTGTTGCCTCTGAATCTATCAAATTGAGGTTACCAAATCTGAAAACTGTACCTAATATTACAGTGAAGGAAAACCTGATTTCTCAGAAGAGAGTGAAAGAATGACTTCATAGCTGCTTGTGAAAATTACTCCTGAATTTAGCACTTCAGTGACTGGGCTATGAGTTAGGTGGCACACACACATTTCCATGCACAGCATCCCATATTGTTGTTGTTAAGTATTACAAAACTTGGTCCAAAAGCTCCTTTGTTGACCAAAGAATACGTTTGATTTCAAATTGTGGCAGTGTAGAGATGCTGCTGGATGTACCTAATCTGTTGTGTTATAGTTAAATCAGATTTGTTTTTTAACTGGTATTATTCATTAAGGAGCATATTCTAGGTCTGATATAATCTGTTATTTTTCCTGGAATTGTAGAGTCTCTAAATAGGATCCAAGACTTTGTTATGCTGGGAGTTTTGTATGCATAAAACAGTCTCTGCCTGAATAGGCTAAGGGGACAAAAAGAGAAGGATAGAATTACTGTTATCCCCCAGGATAAGGAAAATAAAGCTAGCCTTTTTGGTTTTTTGGTTTTTTTTCTTCTGCTCTTTTTTTGGGGGGGTCTTGGCTAAGCTAGGAGCCTAGTCTTTATGGATTCTTTGCATTACTAAAGTACTTCTTTCATTGCTTATAAAATGATATTTGGGCAGCTCAGCTAAGAGTGAGAGCATGGAAATCTGAGCCAAAGATACAAAGAGCTTTGCCCAAAGTCGCGTGTGAAGTAAGCTAATGGCAGACACATTGCAGCCTAGTTGAGAAGGTGATCCATATGGAGTGTGTAGTACTACTGTATCACAGTATGTCACCACTGGAGTCAATTTGATAACATATCCCCATCCCCTCCAGAAAATATGGACTAACTGCTCCTGATAGTTGTTGGCTAACGAGCCAAACCTTCCACAGGTACGAATCGGTGGTGACCCCGCGAACGTGTTGCCTGCAATGGCCTCTAGCTGTGAGATGGTGCCTTTAGCCCCAGCACATGGAGGTGAACAAGCTACTGTGGGTTATCTGGGCTGCAAACTCGCTGCCTGACAGCTGCTCCAGGATAACTGCTGCATGCAGGCTCTCATCTTGTGGGTTACAAATGTCCCTCAGTGACAGATGTGAAAAAGCATCAGTATCAGCAGTCCCCAAAGCTGAGTAGCTGTAAGTCCCATCCCCTTTGCTTACCCCTTACTGTGTACTTCATTCATTACTCTGGCAAAACTTTAAAAGCTCTTCCCCTGCTTTTGTACTGACAGGATAATACTGCTGTTTCAATTTCACTATGCTTCTTACTAATTATACTAGCTGGATCACAGCTGGTAAATCTTGTTTGAACGATAGCCGTGGTTTACTCTGGGTTCTCATAAAATAAAGGAACTGAGTTTATCGTGAATGTGAGTGACAATCCTCTGCACCAGCACTCCTTCATCGAGCCCCCAAACTGCCAGGCTTAAAATCTGGTACATTCTTTCCATCCCCTGTCAGCGTACATCAGTTGCCTGTAACAATACCAGAATCACTACTGTATTTGAATGCTAGAATCTCCTTATATGTAGAAATTGTGATTTACTTCTCAGAAGGTTAGAATTCTAGATTGTAACCAAATGATTGACATAGAGTTTAAATGAGTAAATTTTTTTTTTCTTTTTTCCTTTTTTTTTTCCTTTTCTCTTGAGCTTTACCTCTTCTCCCTGTCTGAGCAAATACCTGCTTGCTAAAGGAAAAGAGAGATAATGGCTTCTGTGTACTGTAATTGATGAACTTTCAGCAATTCGGAGCAAATCCAAGGTTGCTGCCAACAGCCAGATGGAAAACAGTGTTAATGACATGTTCAAAGAAAAGTATGTTATTTTGATAGGGGATGGTCTAGAGACTTTAATCTCTATTGTTCTGGGGACTAATGGCATGGATAATTCCTTAAGTGAGGCCATTTTTAAACAAAAATTATCTTTTTCATAAGCAGGAAAGAGCTAACTAAAGAGCACCAAATGCATTTGCAATGCTCTGGCTGATATATATGCTTTACACTAACCCTTTGTTATGTGGAGTCAGATGTGTTCAAATCTCGTTTCTGCAGTCTGCCAGATGGTTAAAAGTCTGGACATTGCTGCTGCTGCTGGGTAGAATGGATGGTCATGGAAACTAGAGCCAGGGTAGCAAGCTGAGGGCAGGGAGAAGTTACAAGAAGTTGGGAAGGACAAACAAGACAGACTGGGACAAGGACAAAAAGAGGACAAAAAGGCTTTGGGGAAACTGGGGAAAAAAAGATTCCTCCCCTTCCTCTTCCTCCCCTCTAGAGCCTGGAGTGGGACAGAGTGCTCCCAAATCGCAGGCTTGTCTTGCTGCCTGTAAATCTCTATCAAGCCCACCACCAAAGTAGGTGTCTCCTTCTTAGGTCCTGCCCATCCTGGAAGACAGGGCCAGCATCTCCACTAGCCCAAGTGTCTGTGCCATGTTTCATGCCTCCAAGTCTGTGCCTTTTGCATGTGGCCACAGTGAGAGCACTGAAAGGAGGGGGTGCAAGAAGGTTTGCCTTGAGAGGCTCCACCAACATGGTGCTTGGGCAGCCCTGGGACTTTGAAAGGCTGTAATGACAGTCTCTTCCTTCCTTGACAAGTGGTTACAGGAACCACCTGCCCAGGACTCTCCTTGCACAAATATGCAGTGCATATGCTAAAGATGTGCAGAGCTTATCTCCCATTGAGTCAGAGATTACTATTTAATACACATTAGATTTGCATTTTGCCTTGATCTAGCGACAGATATCCCAAGCAATGGGTCATCTTTAACCTTTCATGAGAGATTATTGTGCATGACTCAGTACTGTGAAGCATTTCCTCATATTCAGCCACCCTGCTCCCCTCTTTGACTGGCCTTTGTGTATCTGCTCTGTATAGATCCAGGCTCCTTAATTTCACACTGCTGTTGCTCCTCCTCACCTTCTTAGAGGGGGAGATTTATAGGGAGCGCTCAAGGGAGGTTGCCAAGCATCCCGCAGCCTGTCTGCGTTAGTTCTGGTCACAGTCCATTTCAGGTGTTGGGGGCCAGGCATCCTTCTCCCCCTCACCACTGCAACTGCATCCAGCCCTGCTTTCAGCTATGCTTGTTGCTTGGTCACGAATCCCCACATTGTTATCCTGCTGGTAACACCTCCTAGAGCTGGAAGTCATACTCCAAGGGTTGTTGCTCCTGCAGCCTACAGACAGGGCGAGATGCCTCCCTTTGGGCTTGGTGGTGTGTTTTCTCAGCTCAAAAATTAATCTGTTATCTCTCTCTCTGCCCCCTCCCCTTAATTTTGATCTCATATTGCATACTCGTACTGACAACCATCCTCTTTAAATCTGAAATCTTGCTTCTCTATTTCCTACCCATGTTCTAATCTCCTCCAGATTCTTTTGGACTACTTCAGCAGACCTGTTGGTGTTGCAAAGTCGACTTTAGGGTATAACATCTTTTGCTGATGTGCTGTTTAATCCTCTTCTTAAGATTATTAATACAGACATTACCTCATAAACAGTTATGGGCGTTTGATTAGATATCTCCCACCAACTTGCTGTTTTATCGTTTGCCATAAGCCTTTGCCCATTATTCTGTAGGACATTGTGAGACTCTCGGTGTTTTTTCCCAAGCCAGTTCAGATTATTGCTGTGAAAAATATTTCTTCTTTGGCTCAAGCCAGTAGCCAGTATTTGGGTATTTCCAGGCATGTTTCATTCGAAAGATAAACTGATTCTATACCATAGATGTATTCTTGGAGCAGTTTTGGGTATTTTCTTGAAAATGTGCAATCTGTCCTTTTTGCCCTAGAAGAACAGAAAGGGTGACAGGACCCCTGCTGTCCCCATAAATTCTCATGTCTGTCTTGCCAGTGAGCCCAGTATCCAAGAGGCTCTACAATGTGCTCCCTTGACTATTGGATCCTGCTCAGAAGTACAGCTTTTTGCTGCCTAATAACCTGCAAAATCCAAATGTTACCCTCCAGATTTACAACACTGTTAAACTCAAATAATGTGGGTGACTTACTGTATTGCATCCCCTACATCCCCAGGCCAGTACTTCTGTTGCTTCCAGTGTTTGGTTTTGGGTGGAATTTTTTGATTTTGGGGCTTTTTTGTGACATGAAAGGGATAAATTTATTCTGCTGCTGTGGCCTGAAAAGAGTGTTTGGCATGTGCATGATATATTACATATTGTCTATGATTACCTTGAATCAAAGATAAGCTTGCTGGCAGTCCTTATCACCTCCTTGCAGAGCAGTAAAAGTTTGGTAGGACACTGTAACTTGCTATTTCAAATTCAGCAAAGCAGCACTCAAAAGCAGGTAGATAAATCTGCTGTCTGCTGCCAGATTTCCATGAAGAGCTGACATGATTATTGTCCATACTGCCTTGGTCATGTGTAGAGATTTTACAGGGACCCAGCAACCTTGGCAGATGTCAGGGCTGTGAATAACGTGGGAGGAATCCTGCAAAGGTGAGAAATCCTGTGTCCAGCACGGCCAGCACGCGGGTAGGTGTCAGGAGGAACATAGTGTGGTACATTGGCTTAAATCAGTGGTAGTGTCACTGCAGCAGAAATCCAAACACGCACCAAACTTTGTTGCCTCTGGCCCTACCAGAACAGCTGGGAACAGGAGAGGGAGCTTTGTTCCCAAACGTGTAACCTTTTTTTACCTTTGTGTTTTGTGCTTTCTGCTCTGTCTCGGGGCCTGGCTTTGCGAACAGTGACACTCGCTTTCTGCCCTCTGGGGAGGAAAAATAGACTAAGATGGGAGAGCTTTAAAACAGCAAACGATCAGGGAGAGCCTGAGGATGTGCTGGGCGAGGCACTCGCCTAACTTTACCTGCTTTTGGTTGGTATTTAGTTTAAACAGATTTCGGGTCACCTTTTTAGAGAGTGGGGAGACACCTATATTGGGAAGGGGTGAATTTTCCTTTGGAAGCACCTCTATCTTTCCACTGTTTACACAGAGACTCTAAGGTGGTTACGTTAAGCACAGGAGGACTTGTAGGTGGCTCTTCATTAGGTGGACTGAATCTCATCTTACATGGTATATCCGTAATATGTAACACAGAACTAGGGATACACGCCTTTTCCAAACAAGCTAGCTCCAAATCCAAAAGCAATATAATCACATCAAGATGGGGTTTTACACAAGTGTAGTAATTCTTTGGAAAGCAGGAAATAGATGGCAGGCTATACAGGAGCAGCCGTGTCCCAGACCTGAGTCTGGACATCAGGGCAGAGTGGAGATGAGCACAGCAGAACTAGAGATGATGTTTGAAGACACCTGGGGCACCATCCTTGCTGCTTCATCAGCAGGAGACAGGCTAAGCTGCCCTCCTCCCAGCCTCCAAGCTTCCTTGCAAAGGAGCCTGTGTAGGTGAGCAGAGACCTGTAGGGTCCTTGTATAGGACCTCTCCACAGAGAAGATCTGGGGACAAGGGCTGTAGAGCACAGCATGCTGTGTTGCGTGGACCCAGCTGGCACATGTGTCCAGGTCTGGGCGAGCAGAACTTCCCTGCCCAACATTTATGCTATGAGGCTCTCAAAATGAACTGAGAATGAACAAAAATATGTTTAAAACTTGAAGTGGAGCCCAACTGAGAATTCAAATTCATTCAATTGGAGAAACTAAAGAAAGCCACTAGTCTGTAGTTACAGCTTCAGAAAATCTTTCCAATTCTCTCAGAGTTGTCGCAAAATTGCAGCCAGTCGGCTGACAGAGCATGAGCCATTGCAGAGACATTATTAACTCCGACAGAGGAAAATATACTTTCAGTTATTACATGCTAATAAAGCACAAACTAAACAAATTTAGGCAACAGAAGCAATTATATCATTAAACATTTAACTGCAAGATTGATTTTTAAATTGCTAATGATTCAAACCAAAGCCTGCACACAAAGAGGAAGGGGGAGGAAGGTAATTTTAACAATTGAATCTAATCAGTGCCTCAGTTCAAATCCATGGTTATAAATGTCAAAATACGTAAGATCTGATGCAAGAACAGAAGTGGAACCAGAATGGATGAGCATTCCTCCCTTGACCAGATTCCTCTAACTGGGAGGAAGTTAAACACATGGAGTGGGGGAACTTTGTGAGCTGGGTTATCTCCAGAGCTCTCTTCAGATACCAGTCTATGTTTCTGAACAGCCTTCCAAAACTGTCAGGAAGCAGTGGACTGAGGCACAAATTGCAGGCTCAGTCTCATGCTTGCATGAGCCCTTCCACATTCTGCTGCCGTCGCTTGCAAAGGAGGATAAGCTGGATCCTTACCGAGTCGAGAGAGGGCTGCAGGGACGGATGGCTCCCCACAAAAGGAATGGAGAAATTCCCATTCTCATCTGAAAAAAACCTGTTTTCTGTTCCTCTTTGAATTGCATTGGAAGGAAGGGAGAGACTGTCCTGGGCTGCAGCAGAAGGTGGATTTGATGAAGATCAGTGGTGTTGGAGTGCAGCAGGGTGGGACATTCTCTGGGCTGCAGGGTTGTATTTGTTTTCATAGCTTATGGCAGGGCTGCTCCCTTTGAAAAAGTATAAATCTTAATCAAATGAAACTGATGTGCTGCCATATTCACCCATCTCACTGGTTGTCCTACATCATGTTTTAGCATATAAGTTACATGACAGAGTTATCCAGGGGTTGCCAGCTGACACAGAAACAAACCCTCATGTTAAATTGCCTGCAGATGTCCTCTTCCAACTCCTGTAAGGAACTTCTACCAGTTCTCTCTCTCTCTCTCTCTTTTTTTTTTTTTTTTGTGTGTGTGTGTTAAATAAAAGCAGCAGAAGAGAGGGAAAACAATCTCAGTTGAATCTCTGTGCTAGTGCCTCTGTCTCCAGGATAGGAAGCCTTGAGAAGACAATGCAATTTATAGGCAAGTGCAACAAAAAGCCCTGTAAGGATTTCCATGAACTTTAGTGGACCAAATGAGTCGTAGTTATTTTTAAGACTGGAGCTGACTGAATAATGCCAAGTCTAATGCTGCCAAGGTGGGCTTTTCAGAAGATTCAGACTTGAGGAGGTGAGAAGATCTTTATGTTCTGTTGGCTGTAATTTATTTGATACTAGAATTTATGTCTTCAGAGTTTTGACTAGACATCCCTTTTGTTTTGATAGTGATCTAAAGAAATCAGGATTTTATCTGATGGACCTAACTTCTTGTTCTGTTTGGCAGAAATCTCCAAGTAAGATGGTGACATTCTTGAAAACATTCACTGTTTTCATTTACATAATTAGGAATTTTCATTTTGTCTTTGTTTTCATTGTATGAATTTACTGAAGTTTGTGAACTTTTTGCCTGGCTGTCCCCCTTGGTCGGGGAAATCACAGAATGTTGTTTCTTTTTCCTGGCTGGAGGAGTATGGTCTATTTATGCATAGTTTTAAAATACGCTTTCTGTGAGTGCTTACATATTCCTCTTTGCGATGTGATATTTCTGGATGATCAGCCTAGCCAAAAGCAATTGCAAAAGGTTAGTGGAGAGCAGAGAGCCTATTTAGACACCTACATGAAATACCATCCCTTCAAAAGTTGTGAGTGACAAACACCTCCCACTTGGAACAATGGAAGCTGGTGAGTGCCGACAGCTTCTGAAAATGTGACCTCACATGGCTTCAAAACAGATTGATTAGCAAGTGCAGCAAACTGGGTCTTTTGTTGTTTGGTGGTTGTTTTGTTTTTTTTTTTTTTCTGTACTTGCTTAGCTCTACATGGAGAATACTATCTGCACTTGAAGTCTGCTCAGCAGTTTCAGGTGATGCACTAAGAGGAAGGTTCCTCCTGGGAAGGTGGAGTTCCAGGTGAGTTGGTAGGTAGGTAGCTAGGTGGGCAGGCAACTTTTTCCCAGGGTTGCTTCAGGAGAGCTTTGGGCATGAGTGTTGAACTTTACTAGTCAGGTAGAAGGAAAGCCCTGGAGAGCTACCTCCGTAACTCCCCCACGTGGATCTTTTTTCAGTAAGGAAACAATAGTGGTTTTCCTAGTTGTCTTAAACTGCTTCGGAAGTGACATAAACAAAACCAGAAAAGGCCACTCTGCCATTACTGAAATAGGGATGTCCAGATGGGAAATTATAGCAATATAACTCTTGCATTGGAACTTCATGTCCTTTGTAACTTCCATGTGTGGGCAAAGGAGATAAATTCGCTCTCTGGAGTTACACATGTGCTTCTTGCTTTTGATTAAGCCTGGAACACTTTTGTCTTCCCTCCTGTGATGATGGAGTGAGGTCCACAGGAAAAGTAGGATTAGAAATTAATATTTTGTGAGCTTTATTTCTAAACTAGGTTATCTTTGCAGCTTTTGGAATTGTTTTTTTTAATTCTATCTATCCCAAATCACGAGCCATGTTTTTCAGTAAAGCAGACCTTTCAAATACAAGAACGATAGGGCTGTGCTAAAATGAGGAAAGATTAATTCTGAAAATCAAACAATGGGCTTTGGTTATTGTTGCTTTTCAAACATGGTAAACAGGTTGAGGACCAATATGCTTGCAAATGACCTAAGTCTTCCTCTCCAGTGGTAATCCGTATTCTTTTGAAAAGCTAATAAAAGTGGTGTATGAAAGAAATTCCTGGGGCACTGCAGAACTCACCCTCCTAGGGAGAGAGCCAGATGTGCTGGTTAATAACCTAGCAAGCATTCAAAGCCAGGGCAGTAACTGCTTGGTATCACCTAAGCCAGACGTTCTGTGTCGACGCAAGGCAATATCGCATACTGGTCACATTCGCAGCAGAGAGCTGGAAGACATGTGCAGTCTTATTAAAGGAAGAAAAAAAAAATAAAACAAGGAAAAGAAAAGGAGGGGACAGGGAGAAGGAGAGGGAGACAATGTGTCTGTCCTGAGCAGCAGCAAAGTAGCAGACACACTCCTCCACATGTGCGTTAGTCTGTCAGCCTGGATTCTGTTATCCAGATGTTGGGGTGGATCCTATGGCAGGGACCACGAGGAAAAGGCTTTTAAAAGAAATCGTATTTCAATGCTGAAATTAACGTTACCAGATTTTTCAAATGCACTAGTAATTTTCAGAATGCTATAGTAAAATAACAAATTATAGATTTAATGCTTTCTACAGGCTTCTTTGGCAGTGCCTCTTCCAAACACAAGCATATGTGTGTGAAATTTGTCAATCACTTATAAAACCAAGGTGTCTTAGAGTAAACTGCACATTAAAATTGTTCTCAAATCAGTTCCACTGAACTGAAAATTGTTTGGGGAGAGGATCCTGAAGTCCAGTGGGCCTTTCTCAGGGCCCCACTCCTCAGCATCAAGCCCTCTGAGAGCTTTGGCCATCACGTCGAGACGGTGCTCATGCATAATACAAACATGCATATTTGCAGTGGCAATCAGAATACATCAGCATCAAATAAGATTTTTTAAAAATCCCAAATTTACATTCCCAGGCACAGCAGAAAAATAAATTACTTATGGCATTTATGGTGTATTTGTAACTTGAAACCGATGGCTTCATGTTACTGGGCATAATGTATGTGGCATATAAACAAACACTGCACAAAAAGACAAGTCCCAGCTTTTCTCTCTGACACTTTGCCTCTGTGACCGGGATCCCACAATGAACACCACACATGTATTTCTGCTGAGCTTGTGTTTATGTTGAGCTCGGCTCATCCCTGGGCTGATCTTGCCAACTTGTGGGAGAATCAGGGTGTTGGAGGGGAACTCAGGGTGTGGTGGTAGGAGACGATGTGCATGCCTGTCCCGCCGTGGTCATCACAAGGGGAGAGGGAGAGCATTTGTAAAGAAAGATTGATTTTAATGTGTTAATGCAGTTGTTATTCTTGTCTGTAAATTTTTTATGAGGCCTCAGGAATGCAACATTTATGCAAAAATACGGTGATATGTAAATGTTATTAAACCTCATATTCATAACTGGTAAGGAGTCACTGCGCTTTCAGCTGTCACAGAAAGCAGAAGGTGGATATGTGAAAACTTGAAGAGTGGATTTGTTATTATGTTGCAAACACAAATAAGGCAATTTTATATCAATATTAGTACAGTGCACTTTGGAAGCAGTCTTGGATGTTTTCATACATGATTATGGTTTCAGTAAAATTGTAAATTCATAGAGGCAGCTGGTGTATCTTTTCCCATGTTGGAATAGTATCAGCTGAGTAGGTCTTGTGAGAAATCTCAGTTTGTAATTTTGGTAAAAGCCAGACTCGCAGATGTAGATTTCTTTGTGGCGTTTAACTGTTGGATATGATCTTGATTCTCCTGTGAATCTCAAAGGATAGTGGACCTCTGCAGTACATTCTTGCATCAGTCACACAAAGTACATGGGGAGGTGTGGCACCACCTAACTGGGATGAAAAAAAGTAATATTTCTTTTTTGATACAGCCAGGGTGTAGCTCTGAGTGCCCGTCAGAGATAACCAAGTGAGCTGAGCATGGGCCAGCTTTGGTGCTGCCCACAGCAGAGGCTCACTGGCATGATGCTGACAGCTCACGAGCTCACCCCATTCAGCAGCCGTGCTGTTTGGGTTCCGCATCGCCTCTTGCCCCTGGTGAGGGGAGGAAGGGGTCATAGCCACCTGCCCCTGCCCTGCAGGGCCTCACTGAGCTGAGTGTTCTCTCAGACACCCATTAACCTCGCTGCCTGCCCCGGAGCTGAGCACACGCCTCAGACGGGGCTGGGCTGAGAGCTGCTGGGGCTCCGTGGGCGAGAGCTTTCTAGGCGAAGCAGCCCGTCATCACACACTGCAGTTTGACAGAGTGAGAGCCTTGGAGCCGGCGGGGTGTGATTCATACATCCCGGCAAGGTCTCTGAGGCAATCTGACATTATTCGGACTGATATCATTAATTAATGAGGGCTGAATGTTATTCTTAGACACTGGATTGAGTATTGGGTAGAGAAGCCTATGAAAGGGCTCTTTGATTTTGGAAAATTCCTATGGCACTGTCAAATTTGCTAACAAAATTAAATCATCCACCAACTTTCCAAGTTAAGGAGCACATCCCTTCTGGAGGCTTGACTGAGTCTCCTCAGTGCCTTCTTGGGATCAAGGGATTATTTCATTTTTAGTAATGCCAAACGAAAATGATAGATAGCCTCCAAAACCCAGTCATATTAAAGCTACCAGGCAGGCTTTGGAGAAAGTGTTTCTGTTTTTTTCCCTCAGCACAGACTTAGTCCTCCCACACTTTTGTTTGGCTGTGTTTGGTTTAACGTAGTTGAGGTAGAAGGGAGCCAAAAAACTGAGTTTCTGTGCAGCCTGGGGGTTGGTCACCAGGTTGTGCCTGGGCTCTGCCCCTGTGCTGGGGTGACCTGCAGCCCCCCCATGGCAGGAGAGAGGACTTGTTCACCCAGCCCTGGCTAACTCAAACCTCAAATTTAATGAAGTTTGGGTCTGGTCTTGAAGAACATCAGGGTTTGCTCTAAAGCAGATTAAGAGAGCAGCTCTCCTTGCTCCCGGCACTCCTGTCCCGGGGGCTGGCACTGCTTTTCCCCCTTCCCAACCCTTTTCCTCCCTGGAATCACCTCTGGCCCCACTGCCAGCTGGCCGCCCGCTTCACAGACCTTGCAGGTGTCCAGAATTAGCAAAGCCTTTGCAGAGATATAAATATAATGCTGTCATTCCTTTAAACCCCAGGCTCTGCAGGGCCGGCAGCGCGGGAAGCGCACATGGGCCGGTCGACAATCACACATGGATTCCATTGCAGCCCTAATAACGCTGGGGCGGGGGAGAAGGGCAAGGGGGCTGCCAGCAGGTCAGCCCCCCCGCCCCCGGTTCGTCTGTCTCCCGGCTGTTGTTAGCCTTTGTGTTAACCGAGAGGTTCCCCAGTGCGGATGGTTCCTCAGTTTGTTCTTGCTCCCGTGTTTTTTAGGCAAGGAGGTGGCACGCGTGGCCAGCTGGTCTGTCCTCAGGGCAGCCGCTGCAATACACAGACACAGCTGGGAGCAGACCGGCAGCCACCTTAGCTGAATAAAAAGCACATGAATGCTTACCATTTGGGGAAAAAAATAATCTGTTATGGATTGTGCTAATTATAAAGGGGTTTGACAGGGTACTATACGTTCAGGAGCAGAAAGACCCGAGTTATTTGAATCCCCCATTTGGTTTGGTGTGGCTTGTGTCCATGAACCAGGCTGTAATCTGTAATTCTGGCTGCTGGAGTGGGGATTTTTTTAGGGATGTGTGTGTGACTTGCTTTAGATAGCTGCTCTGGAGGCGCCCTGAAAGCATTTTGCTTCCATTGCCAGGATCAACAGACGAGGTGGTGGAACAAACTGATAAATTAAATAGCAACAAGTTACCCAGACCTGATGGTATTAATCCAGGAGTTGTGAAAGGCTTGAAGAATGAAGTGCCTGAGCTGCTCACAACAGAAATGTGGGTACTCAAGGGAAGCGGGGAACTTGGGAGTGACAGTCTTTGTGCTTACTTTTAAAAACAAACATGAGAGCGGTGCTGGGAAGCACCTCCAAGCCTTACTGCAGGGCAAAAATAACATCTAACTAGTCGCAATAATAAACAATGGCGAAGTTGTAAATACATCTCCTATATCAGTGATACGAAAGAGATGAAGTGGAGTGTATTTTCCAAAGGAAAATTTGAAGTCTGTGTGGTACCATAATTTTTAGAATGAGCGAAAAAGCAGGTTTGGAAGAACAGGTTAAATTTTTTTTAAAAGCTCAGGGAGCTTTCTTGACAAGGGAAAAAGTGACATTCAGTCACCATTAAAAATCAGTAGGAAAGAAAAAAAAAGTAAATAACAGTAAACATTCATTTTGCTGCCTGACACCCCAGATCAGCTGTAGGGTGTCTCAGATCCTAAATCTGGTGTTGTTTAATACATTTAGTAATGAGCAGGAAAACAGGAAGTGAGGCCCCAATCAGATTGGAGATGATATGCATGTTCATGGTTTTTTTTAGGTTATTCAAGACAAGCTGAAGGAAATATGGAATGTTGCACCAAGCCAAGTAGAAAGCACTGTGCTATGACAAATCAATATGAAAATGCATATGAAAAAGAAATGTAGGTAGGAAAAATTATGTGCCATTGAGTAACTATCACCATGATTAAATATACTGAATACTGCTTTTGAGACACCCTTCATTAATCTTCTTCCACGCTGAAAACTGGTCTCCTGCTCTTTGCTTATCAGTTTCTGATTTATGGCACAATATGAACCTTCATCCTGTGACAACTGTTCCTCTTTGATAACTTTCTTAAAGTTATTCTGCAGAAAGTTCTGAGCTTCTGGTACATTTGTATTCTGTCTGGACCAACCAGTGATCCACGTGGTGCAGCAGCTGACAAATGACAGTGATGGTAATTAATACCACAATCAGCTGTTGTAGCTGCTATGATGGGCCTCTGTGCTTGTGACTGAGTGTGGTGGCTGGGGTGAATACAGGATTAACGCAAGTCCTGATACTGCTTCTCCACAGAATCATTCTTAGTGCTGCTGCTGTTGGTTTGGGCATGGAGTTTGGTATCAGTATTTTTTTTTTTAGATACCTATAGAAAATATTTTTAGTTGGCTTACATTTACTGTCTCATGAAGTATGAAAACATTAATTTTTCAACTTCTTTTAAGAGAAGTGAGAGAAGTTCAGCGATTTCAGGAATAGAAAAATGGAATGTGAAAAATATTCTGAAATAACAGAAGAGTTGGTGCTCAGTGACATATTGGAAACCTGCTCTATAACTCTCCCCTGGCCAAGGAAATCTCACTTGTTGTGAGACTCTAACATGAAAGACCCCTGACTGTAAGTGGTGTCCTTGTAAAAATGCATAAGTGAGCCTTAAGGTTTTTTGTGGACCCTGCAAGATGCTGTATTACTCTGCGAAGTTTCTGCTCAGGCATCACGTCTGCATTCGCCTGAGCACTGGGTACTGGGAAGGTACAGTGGGGACTGGTCACTGTTGACCCTGTTTGCCCAGGAGAATGGTAAACAGCAGGAGGAAACTGAGTGAGCATCCTTCCTGTCATGTCAGTGTCTTCAGGCATGGTCTCAAACATCCACTTGCAAGATGAGAGAATAGTTTGGTCTCTGTTCCTCTGGGAAGCCTTCTCCTTTCCAGAGGAGGCTGCCAAGGTTCATAGCCATGTGTGGGTGTAACCTGAGGTGTGGTCAACGTCTTGTTTTTTGGGACCTGGTTTAAAACCACCACTAAATAACCACCTATCTGCTGCTGATGACTTCTGATTGTTCCCAAGATGAGCTGGACTTAAAATGGTAATGTGGATGACCCAATTCCTATTTACAGTTTCCTCAGCTCTCCCATGCTCCCAGATATATCTCTATTTGGGAAACTCCATAAAGCCACGTGTTTCTTTCATAGTTTCCATTAGTAGTTTTAGTACTCAGCTGAAGGTATCAAAAGTACAGGGATTAGCAATTTGGATTTAAAATTACTAAATTAATTTTTTTGTGGTTTCTTTGTGAGGGTAGAAGGACAAACATCATTCATGGCTTCATGAGACCATGACCTTTTAAAGTTTGGTAACTCAATTTTTAATGTTAATTTTCCTTTCACCAACACTTCTAGGATTACACATAATTTTAAAATTATATTTAATCCCATCTCTTTAGGAGTTGGTTGAAATATATTGCTTTAATGAGTTGTGTCTTCTTGGCTCTGCCTAAAAATTAAATACATACTCATCTTTGTTCTTTCTTTGCTCCAGAATGAGGGGTTTTTTTAAATGGGTTCAAATGTACAGCCCCATTACCCAAGTGATGGTATCATTCCTAGCTAGGATCCCTGTACCTCTTGCAGATTTTAGCTTTTGCTGACAAGGAGACACAGCATTCCTGGCTATGTGCACCATATGGTGAATAACTGCAGCTTTTATCATGAAGGAATCCCCGAGTGCTTTTCAAACTATTTTTATAGGAGTCACTTCACTCATCACTGAAATGGAGCCAGTGCTGGGGTAAAACATGGCAACCATTCAGTGGTAACTGGAGTCTGCAGCACTTCTGAAAAACTGGGACTGTTTTGCAAAATATCAATGCTTTTGATGACATTGGTTGTGGGAGGCCAGGTCCTGAGTATGGATAAATGAACATTTTGGCTTCACTGCTGTATGCAGAGTTGCTGTGATTTCTAGCCATGGCAAAACTGGCCCTGTCTGAGTACTTTTCATTCTCAGAAGCCTTGATTATACAAAAGGCACTTGTGTCCTATTTCCCACTTTGTAAATCTTGAAGCATCTGTCAGAGGAAGCACCTACCAGTTGCCTGCTTGATCCTGAGCTTGGCATGAGGTCTCCGTCTGCTCGTGTCTTCTGCTGTGCAGCAGGGAGATAGCATCTCACCAGCAACAAAGGAGGCTGCAGTATTTTCCCACTTCATGCATCTGTTATGAGGGAAAATCAATCAAGTAACACAGGCAAAGAGCTGCAAGGTGGATGCATAAGTTAAAGACAAACAAACACCAGGTAAAATTCCTGAGGTAAACAATACAAGACCATCTCAGATGCCTAAAGCTAGAAATCATAGCTTTCTGCCATCACTGAAGACAAATAAAATTAGAGATTATCCCTGTGAAAGTTTTTGAAAGGAAATTCTCTTCTCATGCAGTCAGAAGCCCCTCTTAAAATCTGTGAGGTGTTTGCTTGAGTCTGGCCTGGCATGCATCGCCCTTGCAAATGGAGCACTCTTCATCAGAGGGAAATCTCACAATGAAGAAATGAAACAGCAGCTCCAAAATAATGCTTTTTGTATTTAAGATGTGCAAATTCTCATTATCTTGTAATACATGCCTTAACTAGAGGCTCTCCAAGACAGGTTAACATGAATCCTGGGGTCTGGTAATGCAGGACTTCCCGCACACCACCTGGGCTTTTCTGAGAGTGTGTCCTAAAAGATTTGATAAAAATGAGGCCCATGACGTTATGGGTGGAGCTGTGTGTAAGAGATCATGTGGCTAACAGCATTTTTTCCAGGAAACTGGGCAGTGGGCTTGTGATTTCAGATGCTTTACTGGATAGTGATGGTGATCTTGATGAGCAAACCAGGCTGCCTTTCTGCTGGGTGGGGTTCAGATACTGCCTAACCCCTCTGTCACATACTTTCATGTGGTTTAGATATAGAATATTTATATTGTTTTGAATGAGATAGACTTTAATGAGAAGGCAGTTTTGGAAGTGCTGGCTGTAACAACAGCACTGCTAGTATTACTGGTTTTGGCACAGCAGGCACTGGAAAAGTCTTTCTAGAGCCAGAAATCTGACAGGCTTGACAGGGGGTAGCATCTCTTCTATCTGTCTTGCTCTGCATGTGGCTATAACTGAAGACTATTATTTCCTCTGTGACAGACTAATAATTTTGCCAAAAAATTGACTTGAATGTGGGAGACAAAGATCAGCTTCACAAATGTAGATAATAACATTTTGCACTTCATCTTCCTTGCTCCTCCAGAGAAAAGTTGTGAAGGAGTTTCCTGAAATATTTCACTCACATGAGCATGAGAAACTTTTTTTTTTTCTTTTTGGGGATAGATGTTTAAAAGAAAGGAAGGAGTCTGTAATTACATAACTTTCATTTATGCCAACATCTATTTTTAATGATTTTTATTTTCAGGTAGCAAATCAGCATTCCATTTTCAAATGGACTGTTGGCTGCATTACTCTGAAGCCTTAAAATGTTTCTATATTCAAGCTGTATATTTACATTTGAAAACAAAACTCTTCAAGAAATATTTTAAGACTAGGGTTTTTTTTTTTTTAAAAAAAGCAAAAAATGATAAATCATTTATAAGGGACTGAATATATTAATATTGCCATTTATTAGCTATATATCACTGAACACATTGTCAGGAAAGCAATACAAAATGTTATAGTTCCCTGCTTTGAGGAGTTCTGCTCTCTGAATGGAATAAAATTGAAGTAATGTAGAATTACCTCAGAAACCTCTCAAGGAAATAAAAAAAGATGTAAAATAACCTCACAATTCTCAATTTACATATAGTGACATTTCACAAGAAAAGACAGTCACATACAATTTATTGTAATATTTTGAGTCTGCTGTCTTGTACGCTGGCTAATCTTCATATTTTTGGGATGCAACCACAAAATGACCCAAACTGGAGGTCCCTGGAGAGGCTGCGTAGCCGGTGCCTGCCCTAGGTAAGGAGCAGGGGAGCTGGTGGGGTTGTAACCCAGGTGAGCATCACCCCCATGCACCCACAGGAGACCTTGGCACACCCATTGTGTGGCCACAGGGGAACCACCCCAAGGCTGCCTCCAACTGAACACTTTTAACTCCAAAGGTCGCCTTCTTGGGCGCAAAAAGCTGACTTGCAGAAGTGGAGCTGGGCAAGTAACTGTCCTGTTGCAGGAGAACAGAGAAGCTGGGGACAGCTGCCCCACTCCGGGCAGAGGACCCTGCGCCCAGGCTGGTCTAAAGCAAAAATGTTCCTTCTGGGAGAAGTTGCCTAACTTTAAACAGCTCCTCTTCTCGTACCATTTAAGGGTGGGGAAAGTATTCTCCCAACAGGTCTGAATTGTTCACCCTTCTTTAACATGAGAGCGTTTAAACACGTATCGCAGCCTCCCAAGGACATTCTTCAGACCACAGGGTCAAAGGAAAGCTTAGGATGTGGTGGAAAGCACGGCAGGGTCCATCCTGGTGGGGTTGATCCACCCTCTCATGCAGGGTTTATGGAGCGAGAAGGTTGGATTCAACACCTCTCAGTGCACCTTGCAGCAGTGGTCAGCATCAATGGGTACTGGGACTTTAAGTTTTGTAGACAGTTCTACATGGACAGAGATATAGTCATTGTGGATATCACTCCAGGATCAAGACATCACAGTAAAACTTCTACCAATAGGAAATGAGGAAAAAGTTTGTATTTCATGGTGTAAATTTTTCTTCAGAGTAGTGTGAGATATTTTTTTCTACCTGAAACTAGATCTTAGACCAATATATAGATACATAAACAGAAATAACTTCATTTTCTGAGTGAAGGTTGGTTAAGTGGTTTGGTGTCCCTCATAATTTTTTTTTAAACTGGGCAGCCTGAACTTAACGTCTTAGAAGATGAATCCAGAAGGAGTCCACTGTCTTCAGAGGGAGCCGGTCTGACTAGTCTAGAGCTTTCAGATAGCTAGCATAAGCAGAAATTTATCCCCTGCTTAAACTCAGATTTAGCCTGGCCAAAACTTTCAAAACTGCCAGAAGTTTACTTTCAACACTGAGGTTGTTTTTAGATCTTCTCCCCTCACACACACATGCATTTTGGCTGCTATTTATCATTTTAAATTGTTCCCTATCAAATATGAAAAGTGTTAGGAGTAGCTAGGATGAAGTGCAGGCTCTAAGGAAGACAGTGACAAAACTCCTCTGGCTTCAGTGGAGACAGGATTTCACCCTCAGCATATATATATATATATTTTTAAAGCTATATGTATATACTTATATTGGTTATGAATTTTAGAATTTTTTCTATTTTATTTTGGCAGTTTCAAGCTAGATAATTGTATTTTTTTTTAAGTCAAGTTGCTAGCTTGGTAAAAGGAAATTAAATACTCAATTTTGACCATAATTAGTCTGTTGAACAAAATGGCTGTATTAAGGTGTTAAAACCAGGAAACTGTAGAGCCATCCCAAGGTAAACTATTGAGTGAAGTTCTTCATAAGGCAAAACATTTGGATATTTTTTAAAAAAGTAGTCAAGTTCTAAATACTGGCTTTTTCTTCTGTAGTTGTCCATGAGCACAGAATCATTTTCTACACATTGCATGCCCTTTGAAGTCATTCACATATTGCATCAATGCATTCAGGCTGTGGCTTGCTCTCAAGCTATGAATTCACTATGTTGATTGAAACTGTCTGACTGGTCCGCTCCCTGCATTTCCTGTAGTACATTTTCTGAATGGATAATCAAAATTGTCTAAGCTACAGGGCCAGAAACAAATCTGATAGTACTCAATTGTCTTTCACTGAAATCATCCTTCAGTACAGAATTTCCATGCATAAAAACGTGGTGGAAAGACACTTGATTCCTTAGCTTCCAAAACACCACAGTCTTGTCATAATTTTAGGCCAATGACTTCAAAATGTGCCACATGGAAAACTAAGAATATCTAAATTTTTACAACTGTAGAGTATATGGATGAGCAATAGTTATTTCAGAAGGATGATGTAGCATAGTAACTAGTGGTGCTACATTTTAAGGGAATTTGTAGAAAAAAACACACAAATTTTTACTAGCAGTGGTTATTGAATCTTAAAAAAAGGTAACTAAAAATGAGTTTGTGGAGCATCAAAAATGCTTAACAGTGGACATTTTTTGAAGTATGCAAATATTTGCATCAATGCCTGCATTAATTTAAGTATTTTGACCTATAATGAAAATGCATTAGCATGAGGAATATATTATACAAAGCCACACTAGTCACTGAGATTCTATAACATCTTGATGACCTTCCAAAATCTGGCTGATATAAACTTTGTTAAGCTAGTAGTAGCGATGATGTAATTTGCCTTGTAAACAGCTTGAGAAATTTGTATGAAGAACATCAACCTTGGCACTTGAGTTTTTGTAAACAAGCCACCCCAAAAAAATGTATACACAGAAAAGTCACATATCTCGGCTTTTTTGGTAGGCTTCATCTCACCTAACTTCGGACGTCTGAAGTTAGGTGAGATTTAAGCTATTTATCCAAAGCTCCCTTTATGTGAGTATTCCTTTCCAGTGGGAGGGAACCAGCCATTTTTAAAGCCAAAAATAATCCCAGCAGAATGCAGTCACTGAAAATTAACCAGAAAAAGAAAAAAAAAAAAGAATCATACAGAATACAGTCCTCTCAATTCCCCCAAAAGATGCTTTGGAAATAGTGTCTCACTGGAACAAAGGAAACACCTGGCGAAGGTGGGAAGGCCTTTGGGAGGAGGAAGGGGTGTCCTGGGGTGGTGGTGGTGTAGGAGAAGCGGAGCTGTCCAGCAGTGCCAGCGTCATGCACCCAGCCAGCCGTCTTTGGGGTACAGCCGTTGCGCTCTCTGGCTGAGATAAGGCATGCACATGGGGAGGAAGTCCTACCTTTCCCTTCCACCAGCAAGTGGGCACTGCACTTGCATGCTTTACAGCTGCAGCAACTATCGCTTTTGAAGCCTCCTTGTTTGCAGGGGCTAAGAAAATACTGATTGTGTCTGACATCATCCACAAATGTTAAACACAAGTGGAGCTGGGTCAACGGAAGTTCTCCTTTGAAACATGCTTTTGAAACACTGCAGTCTTCAAAGCCGGCTTACATACCCTGTGCTGTGATATGCAGCCTTTTGTTTTGCATAAGTGTTTGTTTTAATGAGGTAGTGCAATGCAGCTCATCAAAATCAAAAACATATGATGCACCCTAGGCAAGAGAAAGGCAATAACTATACAGATTTTTGAAGAGGGCTAGTCATACCACAGGCTACCATTATAACAGAAAAAACAACAAGAATTTTAATATAGCTGTCTGGCCAAATATATTAATTTAAATTGAATGGCTTTTTCTGATATTATAGCTGTGAGGCACAATGTTCTACTGGCAAGCATCTTCAAAACCTTTTTTAGAAGATTTGCTTCAAATTATTTCTGTGCACCAGATCTTGATGGTATGTACATTTGGGAGTCTAACGAAAGGAAAAAAAAGCTTTTGATTAAATCAATGACCTTTCCTGAAGGTTGAATGAAATGGAGACTGTAATACAAAAAGCTACCTCCTCCAAACAGTGTTTTCTTCATAATATTTACTCTAAGCTCTCCTCCATTAAGTTTGCCCTAATTTTTTCACAAATGTTTGTATCCTTGTGCCAGCACAGAAGTATCCTTTCCCATTAGCAAATCCTTTCAAATAAATTTTAGTAATTTCCATGATTACTTCTCCAAATGGCTCACTAACCACCAATTTCCATTCTTCGCCAGAGAAGACTGCTGGATTCTGTTTATGCTTGGAAACTTAGTCTTTATTGTGCTCATGCTTTGTTCTGCTTCTTCAAAACCTGGTAATACTTGTTTCCCTCAGCTAATTGCATCTATTCCTATTTGGCAAACTGGAGAGATTTTCATGCTGATGTGGAGAAGAATGAGTGCAATCATTTCTTAAAAATTATTTTCTGTATTGATTTCACTTGATAAAACAGGGTGTCATCAGATCCTGGCAAATATCTTTGCAGTTTGTTATTATTTAATGAAGCAGAGCTCTGGGAACCCACTGAAGCTGAGAACAACATGTAACATCCTTCCCAGCAGTTGATGTTAATGAAAGTTGAGTCCCACAAGGAGATCAACAGCTTGTGTGATATTAGGCTGCCTATTGTTAGATTAGACTTGCTACAAAGCCATCATAAATTTCACCAAAGGGCACAACAACTCAGTAACAGCTACTGTGCAGAGCTGGTGGAGGAAAAAGATGACTTTGCTGCTCACCTGGGCAGCCTTATTTGCCCAGTGGGTGTGGGGTGACCTACAGACAGCCCTGACACAGCTTGAAGTGGTCTCTTAGGATTTCTCCCCATGCTGTCTTGGGTGGATACTGATTCTCTGCAATCCAAGTTGTCTTTTACAGCAAAAGAAATCTTCAGTGACCCCTTTAGAGAAGGCTATTTTTTTCTGGCCTGAGCATGTCTGATAAATGACCTGATCAGGATTTGACCATCTGGCTCTATGCCAATAATGCAAAGAGTATTTTAGAACAGAAAACAAGTCTTTGCTAGATACTTTTTAGAAATACAGTCTACTGTTTGTAATTCCCACAACACCACTGTTTTTCCAAACATGCTTTCCATAATTTTGGTTCCATAAGAGTGATTTAAAGCAATTCTGATAAAATCAGTTAAGGAAACAACCTTCTCACAACATTTCTCCCATCCTTTTTGCATCACATGTTACGTTGTGCTGCACTTCTAAGAACTTTTCAGGCAATTTACACCCCTCACAGGAGACAACAAAATTCTTCAAGGTGTAAAGTGACAGCAGTCCACTTTCTCGTACAAGACAACATCTCCTCCTGTATCAACAGAGGGTATGAAAATTGCTAATGGAAATATTAACTAATACTATCTCTATTATAATAGCTCTGCTGCTCTGAAACACCAAGCAGTGGCCAATCCTTCTGCCAAGTGTGCCCTTCTGCCAGCTTTAGCCTGTGGTACCTTCTCTGAGATCCCCATGCAACCATCCTCTGCAGTTAACAGGAGTGCACCACTGGGGCAGAACCAAGGGGCAGCATCTTCCTTCGGTGAGCTGCAGCAAAACAGTTTTGGTCAGAAAGTTTAGTGGTTCTGTCTGAGTTTCCAGGTTGCATCAGTTGTCTCCCTGAGAAGATCTGGATGGAAATCATGCTTGTGGAGCACCACTCCTGACAGCAGCACATGACCCCAGGGCATGAAGGCAATGTAGGCATAGCATTGCCAGGCTGAGCACACGCTGCCACCTCAGGCACATAGTTTCATACTGTCTGATAAGAGTGCAGATTCACACTGTTTTGTTTTTTGTTTTCAGTTGCTTCCTTTGCCTTGAGATTTCTCCTTGGAGGCAGGTTGCTGTCTTTATTTCTCCTGTGGCCAGACAAAAATCCAAGATCCATCAATTACAACCAGGTTTTGCAACCCATGGGATTGAATGCAGAATTATGGTCAGTCCCCACAAAACATAAATGCCCATTCCAACTTGGTGGACTGAAAAGTCTGAATCTAGAACTAATGGCAGTGCTCTGGACTGGTTCTGTCAGCTGCTCTCACACACGGGCAGCACGATCAGTTACATACAGTCACACATAGATAAAAATGTTTTTTACACTCACACTTAGCTAAACAACCCAAATAAACAATGATTTCTTAAAATTTTAAGTTTACTTCTATGAACCTACTGCATAGCCAACGACTGTTTTCGTATCCAGTCAACTTTCAGTGAATTTGTCCACTTACCTGAATGTTTCTCTGAGTTTCTGACTTCACCATTGGTCACTAGATCTGGTATGGTTAGAGTTTGACAAAGCTGTTTTCTTCTGACTTACAAGCATTTGATTACCCTATTTGCTATTCTGTAAGTGTTGGAGGATCATACAATCATAGAATGGTTTAGGTTGGAAGGAACCTTTAAAGATCGTCTAGTCCAACCCCCCTACAGTGAGCTGGGACATCTTCAACTAGGTCAGGTTGCTCGGAGCCCCATCCCACTTGACCTTGAATGTTTCCAGGCATGGAGCTTCTACCACTTTCTGGGCATCCTGTTCCAGTGTTTCACCACCCTCATTGTAAAAAATTTCTTCCTTAGAACTAGTCTGTATCTACCCTCTTATAGTTTAAAACCATTATCCCTTGTCCTATCACAACAGGGCCTGCTAAAAATTTATCCCTATCTTTCTTATATGCTCCCTTTAAGTAATGAAAGACCTTCAAGTCTATGTCAGATTTGGGTATTTTCCAGCAAAATCTTCTCATTTATAAGCCTGGCTTTTATGAAGCAGAGATGTATTTTTCTTTTACCAAGGCCCCCAGCTGTAACTCTCCCATGGTCAGATCTGGAGAGGTGCTGATGCCTTTAGGAAACCCCTTGATTTCAGAGATGCCAGTCACAACATAACTTGGTTTTCCAGCCTGTGGTGTGATGGCCCTTTTATCTCTGCTCAGAGATGAAACGTGCAATAAGCAACAGCTGATTGATGGGTGTGATCAGGTATCTCCTACAAATCACCTTGTGTGCTTTTCTTTAGTGCTCTATACAGGGATGCTTTTAGTGACTTTGAGTAGGAGATAATTTTCCTTCTAGTCCCATTCAGTTAGGTTTTCATCCTAGTTTTCTAGAAGCTTTCTCAATAATAACTGGCATTCTATTAACTTCCAGTTTGAGTGTTTGTTTTTGGGGTTTTTGTCCTGGTTTCTGCGTTTACCAATAGCAACCTATATTTTTACCTGCATTTGCCTACTGACCTTGAATTCAGGAAATTGCCTGAATACATGCTTAACTTTGAGGATACGCTTAAATTCTGCCAGTTTTAATAGGTTTTAAACATATGCTTAGAGTGAAACATAAAATTAAATGTCATCTGTGAATAAGGATGCTCTCCTGAGTCAGATCCTGCATGCATTGCATTAGAATAGATCCTGACTGTCCCTTGAGTATGTTAGACACACTGAATGCTTTCAGAAGTGGTTAATCTGATGAAAGAATTTGTCTCAGAGTCATAAAGAAACCACAAGTTTCCTTCACTTTCAGTCTGCTTCTTTGATATTGTTGGTCAGCTGCTGGTGCTGCAAGAGCATTTGTGTGGAAATTTTCATAGTCTTATGGTTGTGTAGGTAAGAGGTCTACCCAGCTGCTCACACAGAAGAAGCTGGTGTGACTTTTATTTCTTAACTTGGTGCAGGTAATCCCCTTTGTGAATACGGACTGGGCCTGTGTACTGACATTTTGAAAGTGGAAGTTGTCAGATGAAGACCAAAACCTCCAAGACTCAAGAAATAAGCGCAAGATGATAAAACACAAATGCTGCAAAACAAAGAGAGGGCAAGAAGTGCAAGGGGCAAATACAGTCTCATGTCTCTTTTTCCTTGGACAGGCAACACACTGAAACCTTTGAAAAGAGAAGAAATACTGTGTCAATACACAGCACACTACCATATAGATGTAAAGTGGGAGATACACGTCATTATCCCTGCTTGTGGTGTGTTGTTTTAAATGACACATGGTTCTCTGGGTATATAGAAACATTTTGGTTTAGAAATGTTGTTGTAGAATGTTTTGACATTTCCTAATTTTCTCACTTTTTGTTTTTTAATAATCCAAAGCAACTCATGGAATTACACTCAAATTTGCAAATATTTCAGATGGCTCAGAATTGTATTTTATAAGAGGTGTATTATTCACTTCTCTCCAAAATGTGGGAACAATATCCCCATTATGTTTGCAGTTCTCCTCAAAAGCCATTTTCCCAGTAAAATTCTACTCCCTAATGATCTGTGTCACTTAACCTAATTTATCCAGTGCATAAGGAAGTGTGTCACTCTACTGTATGCTTTGCATTTCCTTGGTGCATCCTAAATATTTGGGAAAGGGGGTTCCTTCCATGTCTTGTCCAGGGAATCATGGTGTAATGAATGACATTGAAGTCTAAAATAACATGGTGATTAAACCATGTATTTATGTATATAAATATCCATAAAGTATTTTAATGCATGAGATTTATTTTATTCTATAGGTGTTCCAGCTTGAAAATTGCAGAGCAACTTTTTTTTTTTTTTAAAAGAAAAACCCCCACAATAAGAAAATTAGCCTGAGGGAGAAAATCCTTCAAATGAAACTTCACCCACAGCAGCTGAATATTTTGTTAAACCCTGAACACACTAAAATCATCATGGTAATTGAAGAGTCAACTGTTTTGACTTCTTTCATATGGTCTTTAAAATTAATAACATAAATTACCACGTATGAATCTGGCTATTCATAGCGCACAAAGTTCTCTTGTTTGGTGCAGGAAGCTTGCAAAGGCAATCTACTTGTTTTCCAACCTTACTTGAACTAACTTGTATCGTTTAAATTATCATTCACTTCAATTCTGTTTCAAAGGACAATTTCTAGAATGACAGCTTAGTAACATCAGACTTACGGTAACTTTTGCATTTTTTGTTTTTCTATTAGAAGTTCAAGCCAGAAATATATCCCACTTCTTGGCAGTTGATTACAACCATTTACTATAATTTTTGACGCTGCAATTATATGATTCTGTGTCAAATAAGACATTCAAAATTCTTTCCTCATGGAGAGAGCTGTGTGGCTGGCAATATCTCGATGGACTTGCTTGGGTCATACTTGGGATATTGGCAGATACACAGCTTTAGTTCTGCATATGCTTGGCTTGAACAAAGCCTCCACAAAGATAAGTTTGAGAGAAATGCATTTTTCTATGACATTATTCTTGTGTGTTATTTTTACTCCAATGGCAAACAAAGCTTCCCCTACCACCAGACCTGGGGCTGATGTTCTGCAGGACCTGGGAGGAGTTTATTATTGAAGATCCTGATACAGGAACGCATCTGACCAAGTGTTATATAGAAGTTCAGTTGCTTGTGATTCCTTCTGTCCCACTTTGCACAGGACAATTAAATAGCAAGAGAGAGGCTGAGCTGGGGAGTGAGTGACTGAATGATGAAGCTGCTGCCTTGGCAGGGGGCCAGTCCTACTGGTGAGGGATGGAGGTGACCTTAGTGCTGTGCCTGGGCACACACTGGGCTACTGAGGAGAAAGAAGGGAGGACTTTCCCTCCTTGAAAAGGTTGAGAATTATTCTCTTTCCTTCCTTTGCTTTCATGACAAGTGCCCTGAAAACAAAGCATTGAAACCACTTAAAATAGCTGTTCAAGGGAATGGCCAATGTTTCAAAGCTTACTGTTATTTTGTTCAGGCCAAAACTATTCAGCAAGTTTGTCCTGAACTAGCAAATGGCTTCTGCTGTCCCCAAACCACATTCTTTGGCAAATAACTGCATTGCCCACAAATATATGCAATTGCACCAAACTATGATGGAAACATTGTGTTTGGTAAGAGATGTTTTCAAGACTGGAACTGCAGCTTGGCCTTGGAGGGGGACAGGCGGTGTGCTTTAGTATGAGGGTATTAAACCACCTGGTCATCTTGAATACCTGTGGCTAGCTGGCAAAGGAGGTTGTTATGATGCGTAACATCTTGTGAAGTACTGACACTAACAGTAGTGTCAGCAGCTCAGGTTAGGAAGGTAAATCGGTTTATACAGGACTGCTTTTCAAATGGCATTTTTCTATATTTTTGGTAAGCCCATTATCAATATCAAGTCTAAAAAAGTCTGTTGAAGACTATTTTCCAGATCAGATCAGAAAGTCCAGGGTCTTTGTAAATTGCTTGCATTTGTTTCACCTGCTATTTAGGGCTCCGAAAACTGAATATCTGATTACACTGCTAAATCTCACAGCTGACTGACCTACATTGAACATGCAAAGCAGTGACTTCAAGCATTTGTACGTGTGGTATGTGAAAGCATGAACCTAGGCTCAGTTACAGCTACAATGAAAATTCTCAGAAAAAGGAAAAATTAAGAAATTAAAGTCCCAAGCCTGAAAAACCACATCCATAACTTACTTTCTTACATTTTATGTAGTCTTCACTGAAGTAAATGAGAACATAGCATTCAATTGTGTAAAGATAAACACATGTAGAAGTCTTTGCAGGACTGAAGTTCACATCTGTGGTGTTATTTTCAAAACCAAAATGAGATCATTATAAAGGAAACCCGATGGTTACAGTTGCTAAATGTGGTGATACCAATAGTGTCCTTGTTGAACCTAAGAACTGAAAAGCTATGGAATAGTAACACTTAAAGAAAATGTAAATCTTGGTTACTTTGAAGTCTCTGGAGAATTTCTTACTTTCCCTTTTCTGTTCTCATTCCCTTTTCTTTTGCTTTTCCCTTTTCCATTTTTTTAATGCCAGATCATTTTACAAAATGACACTGACATGAAAAACACATCTTCTCCCCTCTCCTCATAACGAATTTGTCATTTACAAGTGAAACAAAATTTTCACATTGATTCTCTTAGTTGTCAAACTAGAACTGTCTATGAGATACTGGGTGAAGAGAGGATTGCCCCTTCATCAAGGCAGCCATTCAGTGTAGAGGCAGATTTGACTGGATGGACAAGTCTGGGACAGGTTTGTCCTCAAGTATGAAGGACTTGTCTGTCTCAAGAAGATGCTGTCCACCTTTCATAAGGAAACAGAGGTCTCCACCCATTCAGTGGAGCTGTTGAGAGCTCAGGGAGGGAGGGGAGGAGTCCTTGGCAACAGGGTGGAAGGATTAGGGGGCAAAGATGCAAAGGAAACCAAACTGCCTTAATGCCACAGCTCCTTTTTGAGAAATGCAGTAGGACTTTAGATAGAAATGTTTTAAGAAGGAACTTCTTCTGTAGACTGGTCACACATGTTGTGGTAAATACTGGGCTAATTATTGAGTGAGTAAGATCAAGTGATTCAAAGTCAGATCCAGCCCAACAGAAGAAAGGACAGTTTAAATGTTTATCTTACAGCTGACACAGTCTTATGAGAAGATGGAGATGGAGAAATAGATACCGCATGGGGTTGTGTGCCATGAACTGGAAAAGTTTTATGTCTTCTAGGGCTGGGCTGAAAACACAGATCCTCTTAGAATAAGTACCCCATTCTTTGAGACTAATGCTGTGTACAAAATTTCATTTCTGTTTTACTGGATCCCAGCTAATGGCAGATGGTTGTTCTAGAAGTCACAGGCCACCAAAGTAATTCAACACACATGTTTTAGCAAGTTTTTCACACATGTCTGGCAAGCCTTTCATAGTAGGAGAAGGCTTTAGGGATTCTTTCCCGGGCCTTAAATCATACATTAAATCCTATCAATTATTGGTTCCCTCCCTGTTTCTACCTCTGCTAATTTTTTGTTATTGGACAGTACTTTTTGTGTCTTGTAACATGACTTACTTAGAGTCCTTTGAAATTCAGAATTTCCAGTTTGCAGGGTACTGTGTTAATATGTAATTTTGTTTAATTCTCAGCGGGTTGAAACCTTAGTCCCATTGAGGCGAAAGGAGTTTTGCCATCCATGTTGGTGGAAGCAGCACATTGTCTTTATTTTTCTTAAAACACTGTGTAGCCTAGAAAGTGCTTTAGATATGGGTAAAAAGATTGTGATGTTCATGACAAATCCCAGGTCTGTAAAAACTCTGAGTTAGAATTATCTTGGCAATTAACTATATTAAATGTTTTTTTTTTTCCAAAGTGATAAGCATTTTATGCCCACAGTTTTTATCCATTAAAGTAATTGAGAACTCCTTTGCTTTCTTTCTTGTGGGTGTGTTTAGTCCCCATGAGAAAATATTTTGGTTTATCATTGTCAAGTCCTTTGATTTCACTGTAGTACTTTTAAGATAATAATCTAGTTTTCTTGTATGTTGTTGGAAACATCTGTCTCTAAATGTACTGAGCTTTAGAAATGTGGTCATATGGAAATCAGGTAGGGTTTTATCAACATGGCATTTCTTGGCTGGTGGAAATATTTAGCATTTGTCATCAAGTTTTACATATCCAAGGTATGCTTTTACTCGTTAGAAGAGTTCACAAGTAAGTTTCATTCTGGTAGTAAAAATTTATTTTATACACTACTTGAATAATGCCAAAGGTAGAGAGTTGCCAACAGACAGCTCCTGGGATCACCCAGTTTCCAAACAGAAGTCCTTTCTCCTACCCAGACAATCCTGCATGACCACCACCGCAGATATGGTGTAAAGCTCCCAGATATGGGATCTAGCAGAAGAGAGGAATGAGGGGTTTCATTGCTAGAGAAATGAGTGAGCTATTTGTAGCACTTTATCATGTGCTATATGATTTGAGACCTATCCTCTCTGCTGTTCTGAAAGCCACAAAAAACCTGCAGTCCCTACAGGCATTTTTGGTTATTATTTCCTCTCAGTGTATTTGCTGTGCTTTTCAAAAAGGTGATAAATATGTTTAGTTTAATCATATAGCTGAGATTCAAGATAGACCAGTGTTAGTTAACAGTGATTTTTTAAATTATTTTTGTCTCACAAGGCATATGGTATTACTGGGTCTTAGAGAGAGCCAAAAATATCAGACAGTTACAGAAGTGCATAAATCTTATCCCTTTTTGGACCACACAGCCTAGCCTCAGGAGTATTCCTAGAAGATGTACTATCACATTTTCCAAATGCTTAATTTCTATTTATTTTTTTAATCTTATTGCAAAAGAATAGTTCAATGATTATTGTTTTCATGATTCCAATATTTAAAAAGGACTGATAAATGTATTCTTATAGAATCACAGAATGGTTTGGGTTGGAAGGGACCTTAAAGATCATCTAGTTCCAGCCTCCCTGCCATGAGCAGGGACACCCCCCACCAGACCAGGTTGCTCAAAGCCTCATCCAACCTGGCCTTGAACACTTCCAGGGAGGGGGCATCCACAGCTTCTCTGGGCAACCTGTGCCAGTGTCTCACCACCCTTACAGTGAAGAATTTCTTTCTAATATCTAATCTAAATCCACCCTCTTCCAGTTTGAAGCCATTACCCTTGGTTCTATCACAACCTGCCTTTGTAAAAAGTCCCTCCCCAGCTTTCTTGCAGGCCCCTTCAGGTACTGGAAGGCCGCTATAAGATCTCCTCGGAGCCTTCTCTTCTCCAGGCTGAACAGCCCCAACTCTCTCAGCCTGTCCTCACAGGAGAGGTGCTCCAGCCCTTGGATCATCCTCGTGGCCTCCTCTGGACTCATTCTAACAGGCCCATGTCTTTCTTGTGTTGGGGCTCCAGAACTGGACACACTACTCCAGGTGGGACCTTACGAGGGTGGAGTCTAGAGGGAGAATCACCTCCCTCGACCTGCTGGCCATGCTTCTCTTGATGCAGCCCAGGATATGGTTGGCCTTCTGGGCAGCAAGTGCACATTGTCTGCTCATCCACCACCACTCCCAGGTCCTTCTGTTTGGAGCTGGTCTGAATCCATTCATCACCCAGCCTCTATTCGTGTTTGGGATTGCCCTGACCCAGGTGCAGGACCTTGTACTTGGCTTGTCAAACTTCATGAGGTTTGCACAGGTCCACCTCTCAAGCCTGTCAAGGTCCCTCTGGATGGTGTCCCATCTCTCCAGTGTGTCAACCACACAGCTTGGTGTCATCAATTCTTCTATCTTAGACAGAAAAAAGTAAATAAAAGAGAAGAAAAGGAAGCTACCAGTGCAGTAGAAGTAATTTGCTTTTACTGATAGATATGCAGTGTGTATTTAGTATTTAGAAACAATGGGGGAGTGGCATTTCCTGAAATTTGAATTTCTCCTTCATAATTTTGACAAAAGAAGAGTGTTCGTGGAGGAGCCTAATTACTGCATTGCTTCATCGTCCCCCACCCCATTGCTCTTCTAACTGTGCCCTGTCACCCACAGCTGAGGGTGGCCCCAGGCAAGGGATCCTTACTGCAGACAGGGCAGTTATTTCAATTTTAACATAAGATACTGTGAGATACCTGACAAAGATTGAGACAAACTAAATAGAACAAAGTTTTTTTTATACATCTATTATTTCTTTTACATTTCCTCTTCCCTGCTGCTGAAGAATTTACCTTTGGTGGAAGACAGTTGTCTAAATGGAAGGAGGCAGATGGATACTGAGGAAAAAGATCAGTGGTGAATCAATTTTTTTTTTTGCTCTTGTTCAAATCTTGAACTGTGTCTGAGTTCATAATTAGCATAGAGATGTATGAAAGTCCTGAGGGTTTCTATTTGTTTCTGTCTGTCTGTCTCTTGGGGTGGGGATATTCCTGGGTATGTACATGTATCTCAGGGTGGTCAAAGTGTGGCAGATTTCAGTTATTAAGAATGATCTGGATTAGCCCTGGACTTTCTGGGTCATTTAAGTTTCAAACAGATATTTCACATCTGTTTCTTGTTCACAGCCACTAACAAAGAAGTACAATACTGAAAGAGTCCCAATTTTAGGTGCATGTCTGGTCCTTTAAGGAATTCAGCTAGTTACTTAGAAAGAGAGGGAAAAAAGAGCACCGCTCTCCCTCCTATTCAAATTTTCAGATTAGGCAAAAGCCTGGGGGTGAAAGGTCAAATACAACAGTTGAAAGCATTTTCTATAGACTTCCTGGTTGTGTAGAGGAAAAAAGAGTATGCAGTCGTCCAAAGCATGCTATAAAAAACAGAAGAGTGTGAGAGACACTTTAATAGGTTCCATTCTTGATGAAAATCTTGAAACGGCCTGACTAATATTGTATAGAAATCCAATAAGCCAGACATACTTACAGTGTGCAATGCCCATCAATCTAGGGTGTTGGTAAGACCTTGAAGGACAACGATATGTAATCACTAGTCCAAACTGTTGTGTATTTCAGTTAGAATTGTCTAAAACATTTGGAAGAAAGTGATGAAAAATGTTGGCCTTTGCCCCTACAGTTATTTATTTTTTCCTTGCTTTTGGGATCAATACTGATTGATCAAAAAAATTTGCTTTTTTGAAGTGTTTTGGTTTGGGGGTTGGGTTTTTGGTGTGTCCTGTGGTATCATTGTCACTTAACCAGCTTTAAACTATCATCAGATACAAAATAAATAGCTTTTGTATGAGTGGCAACTTTTTAGCCTAAGGTTTCAGCATGCTTTAATTATTAATCCATACAGCGCTCCTTTGGCATTTGGGGGTACAACTGTTAATATTTTGGAGATGGAAAAATAAAGGAAGAATTAACACAAAGTTGGGTGAGATTAATTTCATGTAATGAGAGTTACCCAAAGCTGGGTGTCTCAGGTAATTGTACAAGTTCCCTTTGGAGGTAGTAGAGAAAGAGAGAGAAATACTTTAAACATGTGAGTCATCTCACCTCTTCTAAGTATCACAGAATCACAGAATCACAGAATCACAGAATATTAGGGGTTGGAAGGGACCTCGAAAGATCATCTAGTCCAATCCCCCTGCCGGAGCAGGAAAGTAGCTGTTGTAGATGAGACTGAATAACATGGTGAAAATGATAGTTGTATTGAGAACTGCAGAAGAAGTCTTGGAGAACTAGCTTAGTCTGGAAACCTACATTAGTCTCTGAAGCCTGAAGTGAATCCCACTTCAGCAATAGCGATTCAATTCCCTGTCTGCAAATGAATGTGTCAGCACTTCCTTATTATGAAGTACAGGCATTGACTATTGCAAATAGCTCCAGTGTCAATATAATAGTGACTGTGCCAATGTGATTCATGTAAACATTTAATTTCCCATTTCTGTGGGGTTTGTTTGTTTGTCTTGTTTTTGTTTGGTTTTTGTTTTTTAATGTAGAGAGTGTAGCTGCTCTCCAAAGATGATCAAACAGCAAAGGTGGGCAAACAGTGGTGTAGTCACCAAAAATATTTTAGCTAGTAGAAGCTTAAGTAGCTTAAGTCATAGTTAGGGACTCAGAGTTGGTAAATGAAGTGCTTCTGACTTTCACTTTGTAAGCTTTCAGCATTTCATTTCTGTAAAAATTTGTCCATTGGAAAACAATCCACTCTTGATTGCTGTTGTTCCATGAAGTAAAGTTAAAAAAAAAATCGTATTTCCACCAAATCAGTCTCTTTCCCAGATTTTCAGCTCTGCCACCGAGTGAATTCATTGCTATGACAGGAATGGGGGAAAGATGTGAAGGGACTAATTGTCCAAACGGGTCAGAGCAGCTGAAGATTGAAAGTGAAGACACGAGAGTGGGAAGACACTAAGTAGTAACCAATCCTTAAAGCTTCTGTTAAAGTACTCATTTTCTTACCAGAAGTAATCTCTGACATTGGAAAGAGCTGTTGATGGCGTGGTGTTGGAGGAAAGAGCGCAGGCAGGGAGGCAGCAGCTCCCTTAGAGGGGCCGGGAGCACCCCCTAGTGACCGCGTCCCCCCACTGGGAACCTCGAAGGGATGCGAGACCTGGTACTAAGGGAAATGAGAAGCATGAAAGCTTGAAAACAATGCTGAAGGAGAAGGTGCTTCCCATGGGATGCGTGCCGTGTTTCCCCAGTGCCCAGGTAATGATAATTAGAATTAATTACGTGGTTTTACATGGGCTGCTTGCTTTAACGTAGTAATTGCTGTTTGGCACCAAACGTCCTGCTTCACTTGGAGTAGCACCTTCCTAACCTTCACGCTTCCAGCCATGGGTCAATGGGCATGAGCCCACCCCAGAACTGCACCCCATTTTTCACAGGACAGAGTTTGTCCTGCACTCTCAGACCTGATGCTGTGTCAAACCCACTCAGGCATGGAAGGAAGAGGTCCCTTGGGCAGCCGTGAAGGCCTAGCAGTCCTGGGGATGGGGGACGAGAGCTCCCATGCCAGAGAGCAGTGCCCAAGCTGCTGGCCCCTCAGGGAGGGCTGTGAAACCGCATTCCCCTCGGCACCCCTGTTTGCTCCCCTGCTCAAAGCTGTTTTATACGAGCTTGCTTTGTGGTGAGGAGAGAGTTTCCCCTTCTGTGAGCAGATTTGCTGAGTTTTTCTTCAGAGCCAGCTGAAAGCTGTGAATTAAAGGGAGGAAGTCCTGCTGAAGGGGTTGCTGAAAACTTGGTGAGAGTGTATTTGGCCCTCACATACTGAGGTGATTATGGCCAAACATGTTTGGAGCTACATTTGAGAAAAATGCTACGTCTTTTTGAGAGGATTAAGACTTTTATGGGTGTATCTTCTTATGCCATGAAGTAGCATTAATTTGGCTGAATTTCTTAAAATCTGCTTCCAAAAACTGCAATGCAAAGTCTTTTATTGTAAGCAAGTTTTTTGATTTGTAGCCTTGTTCTACGTAGAGGAGAACCTCCTTTTTACCTGTAATGCTGTTAAGAGGAACAAAGCTCTTCTTCTCTTCTCTTCTCTTCTCTTCTCTTCTCTTCTCTTCTCTTCTCTTCTCTTCTCTTCTCTTCTCTTCTCTTCTCTTCTCTTCTCTTCTCTTCTCTTCTCTTCTCTTCTCTTCTCTTCTCTTCTCTTCTCTTCTCTTCTCTTCTCTCTTCTCTTCTCTTCTCTTCTCTTCTCTTCTCTTCTCTCTCTTCTCTTCTCTTCTCTTCTCTTCTCTTCTCTTCTCTTCTCTTCTCTTCTCTTCTCTTCTCTTCTCTTCTCTTCTCTTCTCTTCTCTCCTCTCCTCTCCTCTCCTCTCCTCTCCTCTCCTCTCCTCTCCTCTCCTCTCCTCTCCTCTCCTCTCCTCTCCTCTCCTCTCCTCATCACTAGTGAGGATAGCAGAGCACACTTCTAGTCTCTTGGTCAGCTCGGGCTGAGAGCAGCATTCCTGATTTACCTCCTCCTTATACAGCAAGATGGATTGCAGATCTGTTTATATAGGGACTGTTGCAATATATTTCCTACATCCTAACACTCTAGTGGATATAATATGAAAAAATCTGAAGATAGGATTGGTTTTTAGAGTTAGTAGTGGTGTTTAGAATAGCATGAGAAATAGTCTCTTTGGAAATATTTTACTTGTTTTTAGGTGAGTACTTGCATATTGAACATAATTCTAGTACATCCTAGAAAGGATGCAACAAGCAAAACAACTTTTTTCTTTGAAAATTCATCTTCTTTATTTAGGATCTAGTCCCTTTGCATGGTCAGACCTTTAGGTCTGCTTAGGGCCCTGTTGGTTTAAGTAGATTTAGATCAGCACAGGTTGAATCCTTTGTCTCCAGTTCAGAAAGGTCTTCTCTAAAGAGGGAGCTCTTTAGTCCTAAAGGTAGAAAGCACTTAAAGCAATGTTTAAGCCTGTCTGTATTCAGGAAAGAACTTAAGCACAGCTGTAATTCTAAAGCATGTGCAAAACCCCTGTTTTGATCAAGAAATTTGAGCACGTGTAATATTAAGCACATGCGGTAGTGTTTTGTTGCTCTGTGGTTTCTAGATGCAGGCATGAATGTAGAAGAAAATTCCAACAGAAAGGAGCCCAGACAAATTAGGGTAAAAAGCTTGAGAGGAAAACTAAGGGGGGAAGGGAGTGTTAGGTGACTTGTGTGGATTTCTAATACTTTTTTGTGTTTTCATTCTGTTTGTTGACCAAGTCGCATTTTTTCAAACTCACACAACCTTATTTCAGACAATAGCACACAGTTGCCTAACATAACAAAAATATATTTTCTTTCTATTTAACCTTAACAAAATGCAGAAAAGAGAAAAATAGTAGAAGTGCTTGTACTATTTTTCTTTTGCAACTGGATGATGGTGATTTGATAACCCAATATTTTCCTTTCCTTACAATAGCAGGGCTCTGTCTTGCAATTGGATCAACATAAGCGTAAGCGCTCAGAAATCTGCCTGTGGGTATTAGCTTGAAAGTCAAATAAACTTCATTGAATTCTTTGGCACAGAATGTGTGCCAGTTTAAAATGGCAAAATCCTTACCAGGCTGTGGGCTCTGTAAAACTTATATAATAATAATAGAGCTCAGCAGAGTCTGATATTGCCTGCCTCATGCTTCCAAAAATCCCTATATAAATCAAGAGGAGGTTTGTCTGTGTGGAGGTAGGCTAGAGAGGAATCATGACTAAAACTGGTTTGTGAATTAATTTGTTAGATCCTGTCCACTGGAGGCTGGTACTTCAAGCCTTTCAATATATTTGAGAAAAAGCCAGAATATCATGGGCTTAACTGGAGTGGAAGTCACCCAACTGAAACATTATACAATGCTTTGAAATTTCAAGAAAAAGGTTCTAATCTTTTGACTGTCTTACTCATTGTTTGGAGATGAAAAGAGAGGAAATCAACATCCCCATAAAATACAATTACTGTAAATTGCTTTCTTTTCATACTGTTCATAATGAAAATAGGAAAGTTACCAGAAGTTACTGTGCAGAAGCACAGTAATTTGGTGGATGCAGACTGCAAAAAGCCATTCAGCAGTGCAGCACTGGATTTCTATGTGAAGCAACTAATGGAGAATATAAACTATTTCTCAGCAGTGCTGGCTCTGGATTGCTCTGAAGTGACCAGAAGTCAGCTTTGCCATGGAACAAACCAGAGCTCCTTAGAGTAAACTATAAGCTAAACTTGTGCAGGGAATTGATCCTGTGGCACCTGAGGATCTGGAGCGGGGAGGAAAAGCAGGGTGTCTGCTCTCCCCTTCCCAGTGTCTCTGTCAGAATCTGGAGTCTGACAGAGGTTTGCTCAGCCCCTTGGGCTGGCTGAGGAGGCCCTGAGGCTTGTGAGGCAGCTGGAGATTAGTTGGGATATAGACGCAACTGGGGGACACACTGCAAAGTTTGAGACAGGGACACCCTGGGGGCAGCTCTGCCCGATCCCAGCTGCGCTGGTCCTGTGTTGCTCCATTGTGATCAGGGATTTCCAGCTCTGCTGTCCTCATGAGGCACCTGGAAACAAGGATTTCCCAGGACCTAGTGGGTGGGAGAGCCATCTTTGTTAGCAGGGGTGGGTGGACAAGTCTCTCCTCTGCCCTGCCTTGCCTGTGATGGAGCAGCACCCACGAGATGAACTCCCGAGGGCTGAGCAGGCAGCGCTGCGTCCGTCTCCTCCGGGTGCATGTCTGGAAAAGTGCAGGGCCTCATTTCACCTTCTTTGGGTCAAGATAGGTGGGTAGGAGTGAACTGGGACTTACCATTGTCATTGTGTACCATTTGAAAAAAATGCATACCAAGTGCCTGCACTCATCACCAGTTACAGAGCAGTGCTCCCATTTCCTTTTCTTTTCCTAAGGAGCAGGAGAGGAAGGCATTGGGAGAGGGTGAGGTCATCTGTCTCCACTAAATAGTGCTATGACAAGCCATCACTATTTCTTGTTCTTTTTCATCACACCAGAGTCCCTGGTCAGAGGGCAGGACCGTAGTACAGTGGGAATTACCTACAGTGCTGCAGTGCTTTCAAGCAACATGTCCATGGTTTGCTATTGTTACAAGGAAGCATTGAGAAATCATAAACTGGTTATAACAGGACCAGCTTTTAAAAATAACAAGGTTATTAAAAAATAAATACATTCTGAATTTTTAAAAATTTTTCCTTTCATTTTTGAGAGTTCTATTTTCAAGCTTTTCTCTTCTAGCTGAAAGCTCAGATTCTCTTGACACCAGGAACTATGTCTTGTACAAAACCACAAAATATTGACAGACTCATAAGATCAAGAGGGTTATGCCAGCACTGGGTTCTGAGTGATTCTTTATCTGTGAACTGTTATGATGGCTGATACTGTGGAAACACTTTGCCTTTCTTATTTCTATGTGCTTTTTTTTAAATTATTTTTTCAGTTCAGCACTCCTAAGCAAGTGTCTGGGACAGGGACGGTATTTTGTTTGCACAGCTGGTGGTTTTGGGGTACCCTGTGACTGCCAAGTGCTACAAAAGGACAAATAAAAATATAACACTGAATAAAAAATGTCTATCACACTCCAACCAGGATGGGAATTGCCAGTGAAACTATCTGATTTTCATGCATAGACAGAGGTGTGAAAGAAAGGAGGAGTGTGGAACATTTAAGACTGTTTATGGCATTCAGGCATTTGCTTTTGAAATGTATGTCTTTTTGTGACTTCCTCTCCTCAGTAAGAAAGAGACATAAAAAAGAAATTATTGTCTTTGATCTACTTGCTGGTTCTCTGAGAAAAAAAAATAAAAATGTGCTAGGTCAGATAGGCTACAAAGTGTCAATAGCTCAAGAATCCAGGAATGAAGTTAATGGACAAATATAGATGTGGTGTAAGCAGGGCTAGACTTATTAACATATTTGGAATTACACCCGCTTATACCAAGTCTGGCTTTGGCCCTGAATCAGTAATTCCCCAGTGAGTAGACTGCATGAAACTAACCCTGAATTTGGCCCATTTCATCTGAACATCTGCATCCTGCCTCAAAGTGGCATGTCACACTTACTGCACATCAGGTCACACCTGCCTGGGCAGTCACAGGCAATTGACTTTTGTGTAAAAAAAAAATAATTAAAAAAATTTAAAAAATTTAGTCACATATCATCAAGAAAAACAACATTGTTTTAGGACTCTTATCTCTTCACTCCCAAATATCCTGTTTCTTCGAGCTGCAGTGGCCAGGACCAATAGAAACCTCTTCCTGCCATTGGCTGACTTCATTTCCCAGAGTTAGCACAATCTCATCCGCTCTAAACAACCTCATCAAAACTTCTTTCTGGTCAGAGCGAAGCAATAATTATTATTAGCAATTATTAGCGATCAATAATCTTGATCACATTATGGCAAGCACTATTAAGGTAAGAAAGGGGTACCTTTTTTGTTGGAATTATTTTCAGTGGTGTGTTCTTTGGTTTCCTTTATCAACCTAGATAAGTTAGAATTGGGCAACACCCCCACTGCCACAATAGAGGACAACAAGATTTCCTTTGTACTGCCTAGTAAATTTCCTTTTTCCTACTCCAACCATCCGCAAGGCTTAAAAACTTCAAACTCGGAAAAAAAATTGGTTTTTTTAAATTCACTGTACAGTGCTGTGGATTGCATATGCGAAGCCCTTTTATCAGAGCTTCTGAAATTTCTTGTAGGTATCATTTTGACAACTTGGATGTCTTTGCGGACTGCCGTAAGGGGAGAGGGTGTGCACTGGAAGGAAAGAAAGGGTTCCTGAGAGCACTAACCTTTTGGATACTTTTAAAAGTTTCTCTTATTGATGGGGACACCAGTATTAGCAAGCGGGAATGAGAGGCACCAGCTCTTGCTTCTGTCTCATGCAGGTGTTAATTACGTGCTTTTCTAGAAATTCTATCCTGATACTCGGGACCTTTCTGAATGTTATTTTAATGGTGGTAGCAAGATCTCATGGGTGTGTTCTTTTTGTTCTAATTTTTTGGACAATAAAATTCTCTTATCGGCTTATAAATTGATCTTGGTGCATGGTTTGTTATTTTAAGAATGGCTTTGCTGAGTTTTTCAGGTTGTGTCACTGAGAAAGTTGAACAAATCTATCTGTCTATCTATCTATCTAGTTTTTGCTTCTCTGTATGTTGCAACAGATAGCAGTTACAGATATAGCAATAGCTGTGATTAATTGCAGAAGTATAACTGTAACTAAACGCTTTGTGATAGTGAAACTAATTTTATGTGAAGAGCAACCCAGCATGTACAGTGAGGACTTTGCATCGTTGTATTATCAGACTTGGGATCAAGGTATTTGTTTTATTCATGGTATTGTGTATTTCTGTACTTTTCTAATTATGCCAGAGATTTAGTAAGAGATACAGAATAGCAGCAGTGCCTGGCCATTAGCTAAGTGGAGCTGCAGTTTGATTTCTCAGTAACTACTGCTTAGATGTTTACATTTTAAAGATCATTTGATGCGTTTTGTTATAGTTTTTGAAATCTGAAAGTCTTGCCTGAGGACAATGTGATTAAAAAAACCTAATGAACCTTCTTTTTTTGCAATCACTGATGCTTTCAAGGGGCTATCTATGGAGACAAAGATCTGAATCTCCTCTGCATTGCTGGCCAATATCTCTTATAGGCTAAGTAGCGCCTGAAACAGCTGAATTCCTTTTGGTTTTGTTGTGCATTTCAGAGCACCCAGGACATGGCAGGCACTCTATGAAAATCTTGAGATCCAGGGAATCAAGTTTTGCATTGCTAATAGAAGGGCTATGTGCTGAGATAATAACTCATTTTTTTGCTTCTATTAATCAGAATGCACTGTCGATATTGATGGGAATTTTTTTTTTCCAAAATTATGGTACAGTGAGGTTAGATGTATGCATTTTGAGGAGCTCATTTATTTTTTGTGTTGGCTGAATTAGAATAGGGTAAATGATTGTAAACAATATCTCATCATTATTGTTTTGCCTCCACCTTACACTTACAGAGGTGAGAGGAGGCTGTGTGTAGCTAGCTGTGTATTATGCAGCCTGTTAATTCAACACAGACAGCACAGCCTCCTGAGTGGAAAAAAGTACATTTTTATCTCCTCATCTGGGAGTGGAGCTTGCAGGGATAAATAGGCACCCCAAAACATTGAGGATTTTGGTGCCCAGGGTGCTTGGAATGCCTTATAATCCGAAGCAAGGATTTTATTTATACAAGTGCAAAATGTAAAATGACTGAAAATAAATGACAGGTGCTTTGTACTCTAGGTGCAGGAGATGTACTCTGACATGAAGCTAAGCCAGTCCAAAGAGATTCAATTCCTCTTTTATACTGAGTACGTAAAGAAGTCATTTAACTGAGAGGTTTCGGAAATAAATTCCATTTGAATGCCAAAGTGTTTTTGCTTTTGCTAAACTATTATATTTAATAAAAGTGTTTTGCACTTTCAGTGTAATAGCCTGTGTTGTCTGCTGGAAATGGGTAGCCCAGCTATTCCAGTGTAGGCAACAAGATGCTGTGGCCAAGGTACGTGGAGAGCCTTACTGGGGATCTCAGCACCGGGAGTTCACTCTCTGCTTTGGGGAAGCCATGCAGTCATTAAATGTCAGAATTGGGTTGCAAATGGCTATGAGCTTGTTCATAACCAAGTAGAAATTACTCTGAATATCCACACGTGCAAAGGTGGCCTCACAGTCAGACTGTTTGGTTCATCTTTTTCCTATCACAAACCTGCAGACAGACCAATGGGATGGTTGTGGCTCATGAGAAATCAGGCTGGTTTAACTGGGGCTAATCAGTATCTATGAAGGCAAACATCTGTGTAAGTTTTTTGGCACTGGGGCTGACATTGTGAGCATGGCTTTGCGAGGAGATACATGTCTTCTCATCCCCTGCCCTCCTTCTGCTGCCCCCTTCCCCTTCTCCCCATGACAGGGAAAGCCCTACACAGTTGGAGGGCTGATATTTCTAATGCATTTGCCTCCCTGTACCTCGTGTGCACGTGGCTAATCTCACTGTTATGTTTTTTGGCACTTGAAGGATATATTTTTTTTTTTTTTTTTTTTTTCAAGTTTTTCTCAACAGTCAGGATTTCAGCAATGAGGTGACATGTTTCCTTCTGGCACAAGTAGCACTTGGCAGATATAGGCAGTAGCACAATGGTGCAGGGCACTGAAGCCAAAAACTATCAAATCAATAATCACTGCTGATTATAAGTGTTCCACTAGTTACTGTAAATACAATTTTAGAAAAATATCAAAAGCTTCTGAATTAGGCAGCTGCCTTTTTTTTTGGTGGATTTTTAAATAGAATGGAACAAAAATTACTTGTGTTACCTTGAGATGATGTAAAAAATACTTATCCTGAAGGTCATTTTGTTTTGTTTTGTTTTCCGTTATCCTATAGTGGAGGAAAGAACGTTAAATAGAGAAATGCAACTAGAATTCCACTTCCTTGACATGTAGCAAGATTTGTTATATTTCTCTCCCTGCCTGACAATGCAATTATTCTTATACTTAGAAAAGCTGTTCAGTAAGTTATCCTAACTTTACAATGACTTACTGATTACACTTGTGGGTATTTCTTTTACTCTAATTTACTTCTAAATATGTGCATGCCCACTTCTTGCTGCTTTCTAACCTGCTGGTCACATGGAAGCTACAACTTCTGGGAGAAAAAGTCTGTGTATTTGATAAAGCAGAATCTTTGTGGTTTCTAAGGCCTGAAAGAGTATGGATATACTGATTAAAGCAGTACATAGTGGCAAGATTTTTTGTGGGGGGAGGAATCTTAGTCTGTGCTTCTCTTCTCTATAGTATTACTTTTCTCTCTCTTTTATAAAATCTAAGTACTCACACAAATATTTCTAAATCCAAAGAAAGCTGGATACAGTTAAAAAAAAACCCCTGTTCTTGGCATATGGAAATGTTTAAGCCTTTGTTTAGAGGGCTGCATCTGCACTGAATCCAACAGAACTAATACAGCAATTTGTACTTTTATTCCTTTCATTAAAAAATTATAAAGATTGTTATGTTTTTGTTCTCATCTCAGTTAGCAAATGATCCAATGTTGTATTTAACTTTAAGCCTCTAAATACTTCCATTGGCTTTGGTGATATGACACAGCCCTCTTAAAACGAAACACACACCTTAGTGCTCTGTTGAATCAGAAGCAAGAACAGAGAGTGCCTTAAACCACTTAGCCCGACCTTGCACTCTTTAATTCAAAGTTTCCACTAATTTAACGAAAATTTTGTTCCGATAAAGGCAATAGAATCAGACCTATAATTATTTCCAGGTAAATTGGTATTTCTGACTCAAATACAAAAGTACAATTTCAAGGAATAAATAGTCATGTAAGAACAGAAGAAGATATTTTGGGGATTTTTGTGTTGTTTTCTTTTGCTTTTAATCAGCAGTCATTTAACTGAATCTGGTTTGTGACTACATATGCCAAAACGAAGTCAAATATAAGGATTTTGCTTTCCAGAATTAAGTCCCCAGGCAAGGAACAACAGCTGGAAAATGCGTATGTTTGACTGTCTGAATTTGTTTGTTTGTTTTTTTATTAACAAGAACTATATTATCTCTTAACAAAATGTTTTTCAGCAAGTTCTATGAGTTACAAAGGGCACATCACAAATAATGCTAAAGGAATCAAGTGCTTTTGGAGAATGACTTGCTGAAAGATAAATACAGAAGTAGTTTTGAGAAATGTGAATGCCAGAATATACTTATTTTCCAGGTGATAGTTTATAATCCAGTAATAATATATAATGCTGTTCACCCAAAAAGAAGTAGGCTTCATAATGCAAGTTTCTAAATCAAACCAACAGAATTATTTTGAAAATCAGCAAAGTGGAGAAAAGAAAAAAAAAAAAAATTGGTTTGTATCAATTATATTATCAATTTTAACAAAATAAAAGTGATACAGTAGAAGACATCACATGCAGTGCCAAAGCTTATCAAATTGATGAAAATCTTTTTATTGACTGCAATGTGGTTTCTATCAGATTAATCGTTAACTATTTAAAAATTAATTTCTTTTGGTAGATAATTGTACAGTAGAGAAATACTAGCAGTTTTTTCACACTGTCAGTAATGAAAAGGCAATGGTCTGACAAAATGGCATGTGTTCTGCTAGTCGTCCTACTGTTCTTAATATATATGTGTCTTACAGAAGAAATGTTGACTGTGTTCAAAACACTGACAACGATACAGAAACTTCAAAGCGCTCATAAATCCTTTCCTTAAAGGATGAACGTGTCCTTGTGGCTGAAGGGGTTATTTTAAATGTAGTAACCAAGCCTGTCTGAGGCTGGGTAGTGCTATGTCCCTCAATTTATTCCCCCCTGCCCCCCTTAAAAGAAGGATTGTTTAGTACTGTAAACAACTCATAACAGTGAACAGAGGGAGAAGTTATTTCAGGAAATCTGGTGAGATTCAGGTTGCAAACCTGTATCACAAGGAAGTTACCTCTGCTCTTGGCGGGTATCCTTAGGCATTGGGTTGCTGATTTTCACTATGCATATAGCCATCCTATTAGAAACATTAAACATTGCTTTCAGGAAAGGGATATTAGTTGGTAATAAACAGGTAATATTAGTAATGATTTTTAATAACTACTGTGTACAAACCAGTGTTTACCACTTCTGGTAATTATCATGTCATAAATCTAATTTGTTTCAAAATGAAATTAACAAAATGACAGTTATTGTCATAAAATGTCATTGAATATTAAAAGGTTAAAAAGAAATAATGAGTAATTTTAAGGCTAGATTGAAGGACACAAGAAGCAATCATCCACATAAAGTGGACCACGCAAGTGGTCTTTTGGAATGGTGGATTTTGGAAATTAATGAGTGGAAGGAATGTCTCCCTTCATCTGCAATGTGTGCTTATTTGTATTGAGTGTATATCTCAACTGATGGGTGGGAAATGGTGTCACTAGGCTGGTATAATCTTTTCATGCTAGGAAAAGATCTGACTTGCTTAGTTAAATGTATGTGTTGCCAGGTTAAGCAGTGCCTGATAGATGGGAAGGAAATACAACAAATTACAAGGACTGTCTATATGCAAATACCTGCAGGAAGGGGTGGTGAATAACTATTTATGGGAAGTGGCAGAACTTTTTAAAGTGACCTACCTGAGTTAAGAGAGATGAGAGAGCAAGATACAGAGGAACAGTGCTATAACTGGGAAAAAAGCCACAGGAGACTGGAAATGTTTTGTTTGACAAATGCCTAATTACAGTTGTGCTGAGAGAAACAAATAGCAGAATATTAATTCTACATGGAAGATTTTGCATAACTGCAATGTTAGCCTGCAAGATTCTTTTTAAACCTCATTCTTTAGAGTTGAAAAACATCTTTTTTTAGACGATATGTTTATTACCTTGATAAACAGTAAAATGCTGCCACAGCAATTACCTTGATGATAAAGAGACTGTAGACAGATACTTCCTGCATTCATTTCCTACCCAGATAAGTTGCCAAAATCAGGGACTACCAATACAGGAAATGCTTTCAATAGGAACTTCCTATCTGTTAATATCTAATTCACTGAAAAGATCTAAGCCCTTCTTGTTTGATATAAAGGTAACATTCTGCCTGTTGCTATTTAAATATTTAAGACACAGTACAACACATCTGTATGTTTGTGTAAAAATTTAAGACCAATGCTGTAAGGTTTGACTATGAAATATCAGGATTTTTCCTGCAATAGTAGGAGAAGTGACCGTGCATTTTCAAATACTGGAACTCAGGATGCTCCAAAGTACATTGTCATTCTGTCAGATGAAGGGCAAGCAACCTCCCCCCAGCTCCTTGTTGCCTGCATTCTTTCCTTATTTGTGTGCATCAGCAAATGAAATACATGTTTCACTAGCCCTTGAGGTAGACTTCTCCAACAAATAGTTCAGAGCATGTTCTGGATATATTAAACAGTCACAGCCATCACTTGCAATCCACGGTGGCATATATATTCAACTGAAATGACTGAAATGGAAATTTTGCCTCACTGTACAGAGGAATAAAACCATGACTAACCTGTATGTTTGAACTTCTGCTAAGAAAAATAAATCTATAGCAAAAGAAAAGTAAACAAAGACTGAAAACCTCCATTGCTAATCACAACTGCAGTGTAATTACTTTCAGGCACATGAATAGAATGAATGAGGATTTATGAAACCTGAAGTGAAATTGGCCAAAATGAAGTCAAAAGTATTTGGCCAGTAGCTTGACTGAGGCCAGGCTTTCACCCAAGATATTCAGGAGCTGAGCCCAAATTCTGTGCATTGTTTTGCCAGTGATTCGCATGGAGTTATTCCAGGTTTCTGTCACTGTGACTGAGATTGGTATCTTGGCCTGTCCCCATAGAGTTGAGCAGTCCTTTGGTATCGTGTCTTCATATATATCGCACCTTTTCATCTTTGAAGAATAGGCCCACGTTCAATTATCTCCTCAGGCTACTGCAGGAAAGACAGTTGCTTAAGTTCATGTTGTGGTCTAACAGGCTGGGAATTGGAGGATGGATTTACAGATCCTTCCACAGACTGTGTCACTTGGAGTTGTCTGACGGGAGAGCTGGTCCCATGGGGACCTGACCCAAAAGTCCTTTTCCTGCAGATGGGTTCTGCAAGTTGAACTTAGTTTTGACAAGTAATTTCTGTAAGGCCACAGGTGAAGAAGCTCTAGGAAGCTGCCCCTTGGCTTTGGGTTCACAGAGGTGTTGGGGAAATAAATTCTCCATCCTGAAAGCAATGTGCCCAGGACATGGTTAGCCAGCTCTTATCTACTTGCATACATTTTTATTATTGTTAGTCTTTGGCGTATTCACATCAGCTTTCCTCATACATAAGATATTCCCTTGGAAGTGCTGAAAATTGTTGCTTTTTACTAATCAGATCAACTCACTAAAGTGGTGGCCAGAGACATTTTTCACATTATTTCCATACAGTCATTACCTTTTAAAAAATTTTCCTGCGATTTGTCATCAAGGCACCGTTACATGTACCATTTTCATGGAATTCAGAATCTGATTGTTTAGTCTACGTAAAGGGGGAAAAAAGAGGGCAATCCTGTGCCTTTAATGTTGTTTATAACGGTTGGACAGAGCTTGTCAGGTGAAGGTTAATTGCTCTCCAGTTAAAGCAGTTCTCTGCACAGATGGGTTATCAGGGCTGAACACTCGTTACAAGATTAATCTCATTTCCGACAAGACTTCCCTTTCCTTCAACTGATTTTTGCTCAGCCATTGGGCCTGTCACCAGCCGTTAAAAGAAGGGTGGGTTACCTCTGGGATATTAATGCTTGTGTTCAGTGAAACAATACAAAGTGTGTGTCATATCGGCAGGGAACATCTTTAGGAGACAGCACATTTCAGTGCTGTTCTGAAGGTCGAGATTCATAAACAACAGAAACAATCAGGAACATTTGTATTAACCCTCTTAATGAACACAAACTCCAACCAAATCATATATATGTTCCTTTTTCATGTCCATTATCTTTTAAATGTATTTTTTTAGTTCCAAAAGTGTACTTTTCTTTAAAGTTTTAGTCAACAGAATAGCCACTACATGACATGTGGAACCCAGGACTACGCTTCTGTACAGTCAATTAAGTGATGGACGTGGCCACTTCTGTTAATGCTTGTTTCAGTGAGAGGAAACACAGCATGGTGGCCACTAGAAGACATTCAAACTCTGGGAGTCTTGTCTTGAGCTCTACAGTAAACCTGTTGGATTTTCCTCTTTCTCTAAGCTGGAGTAAATCACAACTGGATTGACTATATCCAATGGGCTACAAAGGTATAAGATGGATGCAAACTGAGAGGAGAACCAGGCGCATCATGTTCTCAGCATAATTTTGCCTTGCTAGCCAAGACTGAAGCAGATCTGCTAGTTCAGAGTGATCCTGAACAGCTGGATGGAGTGAGTTCAAGGAGGCTACAGCATGAACACAAAAGTCTAACTGGAATTTTGGGTTTATTTCAGGAGTTCTGATACAACCAAAATAACACAATTTGACAAAAGTCTCTGGCTGCCAAGTTTCTTCCATGCAGCTTTAGTCAGTAAATTCCAAAACACTAAACAAATATTCAAGGCAACAAACAGCGTATTTCCTCAGAGTTTCCTGTCCTGGCTTCAGATCAGCACAATCCTGTTGATGGTGCTGAGTCTCTCCATTGACTTCAGTGAATTTTGAACCAGGCTGGGTTGTCCCAGTGAAAAAAGCAAGCGCTGTGGAGGGTCGCAGGCAGCACAGTATTCATTGAATGGTCGTTGTAGATGTGATCCATCAAACCATACAGATGCGTGCTAAACTGAAAGCATCTGAGCTGTTCCACTGATGTTTTAGATTAAGAGTGTGCAAACATGCCTCATTGTGCTGGGGTCTGCAATGGTAAGGTGATGGCTCTCGCTTTCTTTTTCTTGAGCTAATAATACAAGTCCAGCACATGTATAGTATTAAACAGGTCAAGTAGTGAGGAGACTTACGTTCAGGGAGATATCAAAATATCATGTTATTTCTTCTGATTTAGAGAAAAAATGTAGGAAAGGGATAGAGAGAGACAGGTCATCATCCTTGCCTGAAAGATACACAGAAAAAAATGTGTCCTTGTTCCCTTGCATGGGCCTCCTACGTACTGAGAAGAATAAATTTGTATGCATTGTTAGTAATATTGGGCAAGAAACAGTTATTCTCCTGAAAATGTTTCAGTGAAGGTCTATACTGAAACTTTATTTTTCGTACATGTTTTATAAATATTTAGCAAACCTAACAAATTATCTGAAAAATAGTTTTTGTTAGAAAACTTCTATCTACAAGCTTCTGTCAATTTCTTAATTTTCTTTTTTTTCTTTTACTCATCAGGGTAATCAGAGTAGTTAATAACTTTACTGCTGAATTTTTAGGGGTTTTTAAATACTAATGAGATTAAAAATAAATTTTCCTTTGATTTAGAATCCACAGGTTTAAAGGAAATGTACTGACTACAGTTATAAAGCTGAAATGAAAGGTAGACAGGAATTTAACCTCTGGATGTCATACTCTTCAGCAGTATGCATTCAGAGCCAAAGAAACTCAAGTAAGTGGATTCCATTACTGGTTCTAATAAGACAGGAAAAGTGCATAGTAAATCTTTACAATCCCAACTAAATCATTAATGCTTTATGCCAAAGGAGGCAAGTTTAGTAGAAAGTCTTTAAATGGACCAAGTTGAAATTTTCCAAAAAAAGGGTCACTCATCAAGGTTGTTAAATCTCTGCTTAGAGCCCTGAATAAGGATCTTCATTTTCCAAGGTGGCTGATCAACTTAGAGAGTTCCCACTGTTTCTACTCAGTGAGACTTTGGATGGATTTTTGAAGATGGACTGCTTACTTGGAATTGGGAAGTGTTGTTATGCCACTTACATGCTTTCACTGATGTGAAAAAAACCCTTCTTTGTCAGTGCTACCTTTCTAACAAAAGTAAGGAAAAATGGAAGTGGTTAGATCTTTTTTTTCCTAGGAAAAGTCTGTTTAGTAAAATAATGTCATTGAAAGTTGAAGAAAGGCAGTCACATAGGAAATGAATTTGGGCAAAGTGGCTTTGCTGTACCTTCCTCCCAACCTATAGTTTTAACCAACTGAAATGCTAAAAACCTGAAGTTTTGCCAAACTTCTATATTTTCCCTCTCACCTCTAATACACAGAATCAGAGGCTGTTTTTGTTTTGCAAAGTAGTAACCATTCCCTTTTAAACTCTTCAGACCTTTTGTTCGATGGTAGTGTGTTAGGTTTTTATTCACATGGGTATCAGTGACATGCTTTCAGACAAAAAATTGCTGCTAACTGTTGCTACTCATGCAATGATTTTGCATTTTGTTTTCTCACTTAGGAAGGGAAGCTTTAGCTGCAAACATTCAAAGTGAGATAACAATGAACTATGATTACAAAAGCGCTTGGTGGCTGTGTTACAGATTTGACAACTACAACACCTTTTTTAAAAAGGCCTTTAAATTGATGTTAAAAATACGTTGAAGTAAAGCACAATCTGTAAAAAGTATGTAAAATTACTGACTTCAACCTCACTCTGCATGAATCCTTTCTCCACAATGGTGCCCATATCCTTTTTAGTTAGCATTAATGCTACATCTTAGCTGTCTTCAGATTCACTTTTTTTTCTACTTCTTCATCCATACTTAATCTAACCTTTTAGAACCCAGACAAGAGCAAATTCAATTCCAAGTATGTTTCTCTTCTGAGCTTGGACCTTCATAGTGCTGTCTTCCTCTTTCATAGAGGTTTTGTTTGGCCTCAATCTCTGCCAGTCTCAGCTGCTTCTTGAAGAATGCAGTTCTTGCCAACTTTCATAATTTTTATCAGGAGTCTTGTGGTATTTTGCTTTTTTCCTAAAGGACAGTTTCTTAAATTGTATGAACACTTGAGATCTTCAGTTTTCATTGACAAAAGACTCTCTAGTAGTAAATAATCTACTCTAAAAGCTTAAAAGCCAGGAGGCAGACCCAAAGTGCATTGCTTTTAAGTATTCTCTGTTTCTGAGGCCTGACTTAAAAACGTTGAACACTTCATGTAACAGGGCTGACTTCATCACAGGGCAGAAACCCTGCAGAAGAACTACACACACTGCATGGACATTGCTTACCCACTTCTTAAGGGACTGTGTGGTACTGCTCAGTACTGCTTAGGTCCTGACCTTGTCCTATGTGCAGAGGCAGATCTTGCACAAAACAAGTACCTTGTTTAAGGGCTGATGCAGACAAACACTCAGTAACCTGGAATTTTAGGGTATATTTTTAATTAATAAAAATAATGAGTCAAACACATATCTGATCATATTTCTATTTTGTAAACTGGGATTTAGATTGATTCTTGCCATCAAATGTCCAACATTAAGTCTTACTCCTGAAGCTCTAAAGAAATAAAGCTGGCAGTCTACTGTATAGGAACTGACAAAAGCTTCAGCTCATTTTTTTAAAATCTGAAAATATCCAATGTTTGTAATATCACTAGTAAAGATAATGTACCTCTATATATCTTAGTAGAAATTTGCTCTCCAAATATTGCCATTTAGGGGCTTGAAGGCTTTTATGATGCCAGAGAGGATCAATTAAGGGGGCTGGTAGGTTGCTTGAGAAAGATCAGTGTTAAGTGTTTTCCTTTTTTTCCCCCCTAGCTTTTCTTCTGTTCCTTTCCTTAGGTAAAAAGGAGGACTTGGAGAAATTCATAAGGTTGAATAAGGTGAGGGAAAATGTTGCAAAAGGTTCTATGTTAAAGTTTCAAGGTGGAGGTAGAGAGAAGTGGAACGCAATATTGAAATTAAAGTGACGATAAGGAATGCTATAATTTTTTTCAGTAAAAGATATTCAGAATTCACAAGATGATGGCATGAGCTTGAGTGTAATGGAATTTCAGGAATAATATATGTTATATTGTTAATCTTCTTATCTGTCTTTTAAACGTTGAAATTCACAAATTTTTAGCTGAAATTACAACTATGAGTCTCAGGTTTTCAGCTGACTCTAGAATTTAGGTTCAAAGGATCCTAAGGGTCAGGAAGATCATGAAGGTTGGCAACTGCAGTTGTTAAAAAGGAAACTTGGTAAATCCTCAGAATTAACTCTTTAGAACACTTAGATAAGATAAAGCAAATAGGATTGAGATGATGCTGGAAATGAAGCTTCTAAGTTTGATAATGACACTAAAACTAGATGCTAAGCAGAAGCAGGAACAGTGCAATAATTTGCAAAGTACTGTATATGCAACTGAAGCAGTAATAATCAGTGCTGGTCAGTGCTGAAAAAAACAAAGGGAAAGGTGGAAAAACAAAATCTGTCAAGGAAGTACTTTGAGTCATGAAGTATCCTAAGGAGGACAAAGTTCTAGACTTTTTGAAACTATCAGCTTATTGTACAGGGACTTTAGGAGAAAAGAAAAACAAAGTCATTATACTGTGAATTTTCATGACAGTGAGTATAAACCATAATCTCCAGTACTTCAGAGACCATTTACAATCACCAGACTTGTGTAAATAAAGGAGAATGTGGCCAAGAAAAGGAGAGCAGGGGCTCAAACTTCAAAAAAAGTCTACATTTGCAAGCAAAGAAGTCCTACACAAAACACTACCAAAGTTTCCCAGTTTTTCCTGTGAATTAGGCAAATGCACAGAGAATCCAAAGCCCAAAGTACAAGCTAAAAATTTGCATTTGCTTTTACAGAACAGTGGGCAGTTATAGAAGACTCTTTTTTTGTGCAGAGACCCTAAGCTTTTTTATGAAATATGACTGGTTTCAAGCAGTGAGCTGCCTTGTGCCCTTCAGCCACAGACAGACAGAGGTGCTGTGCAAAGGCCACTGCCGGTCCCCTGGAAGATCGCCATTGCAGAAGGAGTGGACGTGCTGCTTTCTGCAAGGAGGAAATGCCTTCCATTCCAGACAGGTTGTGTCAGGGCAAAGACAAGCACTTCCCTACCTGCCTTGGACTTAGCAAATGACCGAGCAAGTCATCTCTCTGTTCTAGGGGATGCGATGCCTGTGGTGGTCCCAGCACAACCGTGGAAATAATACAGAAGGAGGAGTCCTCGGTTCATACGTGTGAATGTGTTCTCCTTATCGTGTGCATCGTTTGTGGGCCATATCATTTAGCAAAAGTCTTAGCCCCATATGTCAGACATTCATGTAAGACTATTTGTAAACTCAGCTGGCTCAGAAAGAAACCGCACTATGGTTCCTTGGTTTGTCCTACTGCTAAAATGCCACAACAGATATGACATGAAAAATGTATTCAACCAGCCACTGTGTTTTTCTAAGCTCTATCTTCTGTATTTGCTGTAGTATGGATGTGTTAATATCAATCCATTCTATTCCAGTCTTTTACCCAATGTGTCCACTAAATGCCAAATGCTGCTTCTATCTTTCTGTAGGTGACAGGAAATTTAATGCAGAAGCTCACAATAGAAGCGTTCAATTTTCTGACCTTCAATATCTTTTTTTTTCCCCTTTCTCTTTTAGTAGTCCTTTCTGATTTGCTTTCTGGGCTTCCTAGAGCCTGCAGGTTTGCTGATCAAATGTCAAAATATATCTCTAAACTAAAATGAATATTTTTTAAAAATTAGTTTTGTATACTGCTCCAAAAAACACATCTCATTTGTCTCCATATATTGAAGTCTTACAAGGCTGAGTGATGAATAATCTCTCATATAAACTGTAACCACTGTGGATATCTTCAGCAAATCAAAGTCCTCATGAACATTACCTCGATTGCCTCTAATTTTCTCATTTTCTCTGGTTGACTTTGTTGTACTCAATGGTTTCCCAGTGCTCCAGCCACCAGCAGAATCTTCCAGTCTCAAAGACTTCAGCTTATTTTTTAATCATCCATATTTTTCCTTCTCTAGATTTCTTTGATCTCTTTTAGGAATACTTCATCTCTTACTCTGTTTTCTTTTCACTCACTTTTCTCTGCCTTATGTAATCCTCAGTTGCCCTCAACTTCTAAACAGGTTTCTGAAGGACAGAGCTGGTTTCACACTGTCTTCTGCATCTTCACACAAACATCTTACACCCCTTTCCACCAGAAACACAGTTCACTTGACTCTGCAAATTTCAGTACCTTGCTTGTATGGGAAAGCATTTGTCTTTGAATAATGAAAATGCAGGAGGAAAAAAGTCCGAAATCCTCCTATTTGTATAGTCATTAGCCTGCTAATTACTCCTATGGTTGCTGGCTAAGTACAGGACATTTTGCCTTTTTTAACTCCCATGTTCTAAGCCCAGTGGGAACAGAGAGTTATGTAGCACCAGTGAGTCAGAGCGGGTTCTGTACCTGCGTGATCTGATGGCTAATGACTAATTTTCATTTATATCCACAGATCCACTGTGCGACTTGAAAAAATCACTATGTATTTTCAAAAACAGCTGCTTTTTTTTTCAGGTTCCATCTGGAACACTTTCATTGTGATTTTCAGAGCTTTTCTTTTTCCCACAGAATTGATGTTGTCACTAGCCTCTCTGCACTTTTAATCTGGCATGAAATGGGACATTATACTACTCAGCTGATAAAATTTCATAGGCTGCCAAAAAGCTCAGTTACTGCTGAAGTTGTTCTAGTGCTTTGAGAAATATTTATAAATTAAAGGCTGTTAGTGCTTATTTTCCAATAGTGCTATTTATGTCAATAGAAGTGCTCAATAAAAGATAAGTGTGGAATGCAAAATTTTTAGCTACCATGTTTTAAAATGAGTAGTGTAGGTTTTTGGCAAGAATTGATGATTTCCTTGACACTTAAAAAAATATTGTAAGTTAGAAAAATATCCTTAGGGATTGTGCTAGAAATACAGTCATGAACTCCACACTTTGAAAACTGCATAAATAACTGAATTTTTAAATAACTGATTCTAAAAAAATATTTGTACATGTGACAAATGTAATATTTAGTGTACTCAACATACAAAGCCTATTTGTAGAAAAAGTAAAACACAAGAAGATGTGGCAGGAATTTCAAATGTTTCTAGCAAAAATTTTCTCCACAGTTGTGACTGAAATCTGAAGCTTTGGAGGGTAATAAACATCTTTAAAACATACCTGGTCAGTGATTAAATACTCAACATGAGGAAACAAAAATCTTCCTGCAGCCTTAGATCTGTTTTTCATATTCTTACAGAAGAATTGGTTTCTAAAGATCTGTTTTAGATTTCAGTCTTACTGGAGGTATATTATAAGAAAGCTTTTATATATTTAAAAGAACTTCAGAAGAGTCAGCATACTCTTCATAAAACCGATTATGTGTTTCTGTTAACTCTGATGGAGCAAAATTAGTTTGCATTGAACAAGTTTTGTTTTGGTAAAATTTGTGTTTGAAATCCTCATCAATCTGTTTGCATTGGGCTGGCTGCAGAGTTACAGTCTTGAGAAATCCATGCTTTGGACAGACACCTAGTTCAAACATGGATACCTGAGGCTGAGCACCTACATGTATGTTTGCATCGTAATTATTTGCTTGACTTGCAAATGTATTGACCACTCACAGCTACAAAAGCCTCATTAACAGGGTGTGTTCCAGGTGAACTGAATGATATATTAAGAAAACTCTTAAGACTTTCCTTAGTCAAATTCCAGTCTTCCGTCTGTCACGCTCTCAGAGGGAAAATAAAACATAAAAAGCCCACTTTCGTGCTTTCATGTCAAGTGCTCTCACTGACTTTCTGTTGCCTTTGGCTTACCTCAGCTGTTGGCAGCTCCTGACATTATCATAAACCAAGCCCCAGCATTGTAGGAGGGTTCTGCACACAAGGGGTGAGAGCCATCTTCTCTTTTTTGGGATGTGCTACGTTAGGGAAATTTTCCCAGCAAGAGCTTGCAGGGATATTCCCTCCCACCCTGCACAGGTATCTATCTATAGCAGTGAGGGTTGGGGCTGACAGGGGAGTGCAGGGGGACACTGTCATTACCACACAGTGCATTTGTTCCTTGCATGTTCTCCCCACTGTGAGGTCCAGGGATGGTCCTGGGCAGTGAAAGGGCATCCAAAAGTGGAGACACCCCTCCAGTTTCCCCCTTGTCACCATGATTTGGTCACAGAGGGAAATCAGCTAGAGCGGAGCAAGAGAAAGCAGCTGCAGAAGGAGCCCAGACAGGGATGAGTCGTTTGTATGGTTTTAGCTGGGCTTGCTCCAGACTGTGCTGAATAACTCTTTGCTCTTCCTTCCCTCTTCCTCAGACTTTTCTCTTCACCACCATGCCGATTCTTGCCTGCCTTGCATAGTATACTTTCATATTTTATTGTCTTCTGTGTAGCTCATTCACATTGAAAAATAACCTCTGGCGCAACCATGACAGTCACATTTGTTGCACTATGCACTTAACTTGTGCTTTGTATCTGTTTCCCTCAACTTCTGTTCCTTCTGTGTTAGCTGAAAGCATTTTGTGTCAAGGTCTGTCTACTGCTTTGCCTTAGCTCAGTGCCCAAGACATCAGAGTCCGTTTCTTTCTTGTATCCAGCACTGTGTAACATTCTCGGTTAGTAAATACTATTGAGGCATTTGGAAGGTTCTTTTTGCTGCAGTACCATGGCAGTTTCGAAGTCCACAGTAGGAAGTAAGCACATCATGACATCAACGTTGCCCCTATCTCCTCCTCTGTAGAGTACACCTTTCATGGTAATGTCAGATCTTGTTGACACATGGTAGAGTTTTGTACTGTGGAGTGTAATTACAAGTGATTGCAAAGTCTGTGTTTCTGCATCTTTTATCAACAGAAAAAAGAAAGGTACCACATTTTTTCAGTGCAAAAGAAATATCTCCCTACCCAAAGATTTCAAAGCTGGTCAGATTCTTGATGTGGGGAAAAGCAGTCCAGTTGTTGATTCTGGAAATGTTTCTTTCTTACTTGCATAGTTGCTATGGCCAGCAAGGCTGAAATAATTTGTTCCTTCCTTACTTTTATTCCTTCTTTCTGCTTTTGTGTCCTTGACAAGCCAAATATGGAAGCAGGGTTTAAAAATGGCATGGTGACATTTATCATTGACTTTTATCCTGTATATCTCAGTGAGTGATATACATTATATATGTACCTACGGGAGTTTAGTATATGGGTTTTCTTGTTTTACTGAATCCAGGGAACTTTGGAGATTGCTTAGGTCAGCCAGGAACTAAATCAACATGATCTTCTGGTTCTCCCTTCTTACAGAACGACATGTATCATTTTGCTTTATTTAGTCCATGCTTTCATTTTATTAGGTCTCAGAGAAGCATAAATGGTGTCTGTTTACATTCCTTACTGATTCAACTTGAAATTATAACCAAGTATGGCTTGGGTAGTCTATAAAAAGATATGGTAGTTTCTGGCTCTCAGACCTATAAAGGTGTTCCTGGAAGCTCAAAACCCAGAGTGCAAATCAGTTAGTCTTCTCGATGATTTTGAAACCTCAAATCCTTTGAAATAGTTGGCAACTTGCCTGTTGCATATTTACAGTTACACAACTCTTCCTCTCTGTGACTTTTAAAAGTTCCTCCTTCCTTTTTTCTTTAAGTGACTTGGCAGCATCAAAACAGCTTCTCTCCCTCTCTCTCAGCCTTTCCCCTCTTCTCAGCCCTCCCCCCTTTAGCTCTCTTTCTCCTTGGTACAGCATATTGTTCTGTGGAAATGGGTTGTTTTGAGTTCACACTTTGTTTTCCTGCTGTTTTTCTGGGAAGCTGGATGGGGCACAAAAGATATGGGAACAGCTTGTAGGAAATGGGTTTGTTTGGGGAAACAATAAAAGAGAAACAGCCCGCATACCTCTCCTGTATGTTTGAAGGCATACTGTACAGTATATACAGTCATTTCAGAGGTCATTGAAAAATACAGTCAATATCAGAGCTGCAGGGCATGGTTTTAGTAAGAGTGATAATGTTGGTAATCACTAGTTCAGAAGAGATACCGCTGCAGGGCAAAACTGCAGGATTTTTCTTGTTGCCACATCAAAGATCGACACATGCGTTTTCCTTTTCTTCTTCACATCTGCAATTAAGAATGGGCCACAGCCTGTTTCTGCTGCATACTAAATTAGCAGAAAATGTAGTTGCAGAGCCACAAATTGCACAATAAAGGTAATAGCTGAATTTGTGAGGCAGTTCTTCTAAAAAAGAGAAAAAAAAAAGAAAAAAAGTTTTAAAATTTCTATAATAATTGTTTAATTTCTATAATTTTGGGTTGGTGATTTTGTTTAGAAAGATATTGCTTAAATAAAGTAATAACTCAATTTAAAAGTAAAACCGTAGCTGTAATCTGGATTTTTTTTCTTTTTTGGAATGTCAAAAAGCAGATTTCTGTGTGTATGTGAGGTTCTTGTTGTTCTGTTTTGTTTTGTTTGGGGACAAAGAAAGAACATTCACTCCAACCTTTATAGGTCATAGATATGAAACAACATTTTTCTTCTGATCTGTTGATTTGACTACCTGTCCAACTGAAATATATCTAGAACCATACCAGTCTCTTTAACTGATCTCGTTAATTTTTGAGCTAAAACGACAATATTCTTTCTTTATACTGGTGCAGCAGAGCAGGTTAAATACGCTTAAACATAAGCACACACTTAACTTTATTGCTGTTTGACTAAACGCTCCCCTGTGCTAATCTTTGCACGCACAAAAATGACTTAGAGTACTATGACATTCAACTCCGTATTAATTTCATTAGTCATGTTTTGTGGCAAATGACTAAAATAGCGTGTGCTGAAGTAGGAATCAAGATATTCATTGTAAACAATTATAGGAAAGTATGTTAGGCTATACACTGTAAAGGTTATCGTGACAGGAAGTCATATTTTACATACACCGTGGGCATACTTGGAAAGTTCATTCTGAATTTAAAAAGATTACCCATCTGAACAATATTCCATATGCTCATAAAATGGGGAATACCATGAGAAGCATATCATACTATATATGTATATATTTGATGTATACATGGAAGATCCAGAATAAAAGGTGGCTGAGGAAAAGGAAGGGAAACTAATGTAAACAAAGGACTTTCTGTTACAATGTAGTGCAAAAATAGAGAGCACTCTTAATATAGTGAATTTTTAAAAAGCAAAAGCAATTTGCATTTTAATGCCAGTTCTGTAATGCAGAAAAGTCAGTCAAAAGTATCAAGAGAAATACATTTGAAAATAAATAAGAACATTCTTACAAATAAAGATGGTTTAAGCAGTGTTTGCACCAGCTATCGTTAGGAAATTAGTGTAATAAATGTTGAATGTGGTAAGTGTTTTCTAAATAGGAAGGTGAGAATTTTAAATGTGCATGAAGGTTAACATTGGGGAGCATCTGAGCCCTTGTCAGCCTGATGCAGCAGGGAAGAGGATCTCCAGCTCCAGGGGGTCCTGAGGAGGAAGCTGAGCTGCAGGAAAGGAGCTCTGCAGATGCCCAAGAGTGGTTCCCCCTCCCTCTCTCCTTGCTGATTGCTGTGCCTGGCCGCTGGTTTGAGGAGACCAGCCAGATTTAACAGCTAACATGCCCAGTGGACACCCTTTTGTTTTCTCACAATTTCTTTGTGGTGCCTAATACTATTTTTTGAGCTAAGATCCCCCATAACTGCAGTCTTTCCAAGCAGAAAGTGAGTGACCTGCTCATGGCACACACGTGTGCGCACGTGCACAAACACCATACACGGAGGCACTACAGGGAAGTGATGGGTCACCCAGAAGTTCAGTTCATGGCCATCGTCCAAGTATTATTTCCCTAATGCTCTTAGGCATTCATAAAAACCAAAGATTCATTGGAAAGGGAACTAATTTGGATTCTCTTTTCAGGTTTACACCTAATATTTAATTCTTTCATCAATTCAATGGCTGTAAAGGTCTCTTCATTCCTTTCTATGCATTTCTCATTACTTTGATGATGAGTTTGTCTTTGGAACATAGTATGCCTTAGAGAAAAGTATTTTAAAGCCTGAATTATTTTTACTTTAAAGTTTTTTCAGAAATTGAGGATGGGATTATTGAAAAATGTGTGTGTGTACATATACTTATGTGTATATATATAATTAGTATATATAATTATATATACAAATATATATTTGGTGGGTCAACTCACCACATTTAATAAATATTAAATTTAGTATAAATTTAATATATAATCTTGAAGTTTTGGCTAAACAGTAGGAGGAAGAGCTCCAAATGTTACTCTCTTATGATAACACTGGACAAATCTTTTGGATAAGGCAGAAAAAAATCATGTGGTATCCTTATGTTAAGAATTTTCTCAATAAAGTTACCAAAATCAAAGTACCAGGGCAGTTACCATGCTCAAGCAAAGCCTCCAGTTCTTGACAGATGACTAATTCCAATATGCATGCAGTAATTCTTGAAAACATCCCATTCAAACTGCTAGGGCTACCCATGATGCCAAAGATGTTAGGAGGAAACACAAAAGGGGTAGGATTGCATGCCTAGAATGGGATTGGTGTCTGGTTTTAGGCGGCTATTTTGGCCTCAAGACTCTTTCCCAATATAATTTTGATCTATTAGCAGAAGTTCGTATCATAGAAGTTCATGTTTGATCTAATGAATCCAAGTTCATAGTGGGTTCATTAACTCTTGGTTTGTGGTCTTAGCAGGTGTGGCCTCAGTTCACTTCCGATTGTGCTGCAGGCCACTTTACAAACCTGCCACCTATTTTGCCAAACAAATCTTTTCTTGAAAGATTGCTGAAAAAAACCCCAGATGTTTATATTTTTTAACAAAGTAGAAATTTGGCTGCTCCTTTATATTGCTAAAGTTCTATACTAGAAAAGTGGGGTAGAAGCAACAGCTAGGTCGAGGCAGAAGTGAAAAGGAGTTTTATATCCAAATTTTCCCAGTTTTCTAGGCATTTTGAAGCCCTAGAAGTTAACAGCCAAGCATGAAGGAGGAAAAAACTTCAAGCTTTCAAAATTCATAATGGACAATACTATCAAGTGAAAAGGAAGAAAAGTCTATTGTATTGACTGAAAAAATAGTCATTCAAACTTCAGTGTTACAGCTCTTTATATGTATGGAAGTGCTAAAATAAGCATACAAAGCTACAGTTTCTTTAAAAATGTGTGTACAGTCTGCAGAATACAATTGTATTGTTTTTAGCATTTGTGAATTAAGGTTGACATAATAATTCAGGAATATGTATTCTGAGCCCAACTGATCATTGTGCTGCTCAAGCCCTGCAGCCACTACCCCCCTGTTTGTTCAGCTACTGGTGCAGTAAATAAAACCTGGTGTTGCCTCAGCCATTAAGTAATTTGCCAGCACTGTACTCATACAGGTGGAAAAAACAGAACTGGACTTATCACTGTATAGCACCAGATTGTCTGCTGTATTCCCCAGGCTTTGTGATACACTCTTGTGAATGCTGAGGTCTACTTTCATTTGGAAGCCTGGTGCAGTTCCTCAGTGGTTGTACATGGTCAGAGCTGTTTCCAGGCATACCCCTCTTGCAGTCACTTGGACATTGAAAGTGCACTGAAATGGATGCAGGGCGGATGCTTTCATCATTGCATTTGAACAAGCTCACTGTGTTGTTTTGATGGTGGCCAGGGCATGTGACATGTATGAAAGAGTTTCCTATCTCCATTTATTAACTCTTGGTTTGTGGTTAAGCTATTCCTTTGCACTTTACTGTCAGATAAAGACTACGGGTGAAATAATTGATTGCAAAATGTCAGCTCTTTAAATCAGGTACTCATCAGGACACTTCCTGATCTCTGGAAGTTCGTGGTTCATCAACTCTACTCAGTGTGTTAATTTCAGTGTGTGAGATGCAGGGTAGTCCCAGATATGGCAGGAAGCTTGGCATGAGGGAGATATGTTTTCTAAGCTGAGATCCATTTTCAGTCATTCTCACTAGTTTCCTCATCTGAAATAGTGGAGTAGTGATTTTCTTTTTTTCATTTTATAAAGCACTTGGAGACCAGGAGTTGAATGCCTCATGCTACAAATATTACCCTATGATGAAAGGAGGTGATAAAAATAGCTTGGGCAAAAATAGGGTTTGCTGACATTTTGGGAACGACAGTCTGTATATTAGAAATTATGATAAAGCACCACAGTCTACATATGAATTTATAATGTCTCAGAATTTGTTCATTAAAATACAAAATGTTAAACCTTTGGGCTTAGCCATGAGGCCTCTATTCACATTACTAGCCCTAGTGAAGCCCGAAGAGTGACTACACAAAGAAGGCTGCAGGATCAGTCCTTAAACATCTGCTGTCGTTTCCCAGAAATGAACCTAGTCTGCAATTTCATAACATCATTTTGATGGATGCTTGATTATTCCTTTTTTCAAGTGGAACTGCAACAGTGGCTCTCCTTTGATTCCAAACATCCTTTGTATTTTTCTCAGCAAGCAGTGAAGATACCAGATAAGTGGCAGCACAGGGCCTGTGTTTGGATTAACATGGACTATCCAAGTGCTCTTTGCAAATAGGTGGAGGATGTTAGCTGAGCTGGCAATAAGATTCTCATGGGTGGAGGTGAGGACAACATCTGTCTTCCTATCTTGTACTTGCCAAGGCTTTTTGTTGTTCCTGAACTCTCTCATGAATATAATATGTGGGGTTTTGTCTGATCTAATGAATCCAAGACTCAAGAGATTTAGAAGGAAAACATATTCCAGATGTGTGCTGCAATTCCTGACTCAGGTGACTGCATTTTAAGTAGTAACCTTTTCCAGTATGTTCCACACACTATATTGAATATCTTGTGAAACTGCTTCTTTTGTGAATGGTCAGAAGAGAGTTGTAAGAACATCATGATTAATAAACTATAGCAAGGGTAAAACATCAATCATTTGTCTTTTGTTTCATCGGTTATTGCTGCATGCAATGAATCCAAGGCTCAAAGACTTGGCTTTAAAGTGGGACTGCAAATTTAGGCTAGAAGCTCTTTGGGCTGTTCAGCCACAGCTTGCTTTATCATGTAGCAATGCCTGTTGCAGACATGAGCAGAGCACAGTTTCAGACTGGAAAACTGCCCGCTGGTCTTCAAGGCTCTGGTGTCCAGCCTCGTGTGGGCTCTCTGTTCCAGCTTGGAAATTACATTCCTAGCCTGTTTGAAATTAGGCTTCCACTCCAGATAAACAGCTTCCTAAAGCATCAGAAGAGGTACTCTGATGAAGAACAGAAGAGTAGCAAGTGAGAAGAGTGCCTTGGTAAAGTGTGGAGCAGCTGTACTGAGGTGCTCTCTTGCACACTCTCACCTGTTCTTTCTTTCAGTTGCAATTCTATGTAATTTGATTGCATGCAATTTCAATAACAAACATTAGCAAGTATACAAGGGATACTGGGTGCAAAAAAGAATGGAAACACTTAATAGAGCTAATTGCATGGTCTTAATCAGAACAATCTTCCCTCAGAAAATGCAGATCCTCTCCAAATTAAACTGTTTATTAGAGTGTTTTAACATCTGCAAAACACATGCCAGTGGAGTACAGTTCATCCTTTTAACAAACGTTTTGGTGAAAGTTTTCATATAACAGCTTTTTGTCCAATTTAAAATTAAAATAAGTCCCAGTATGTCAGAATTCTTCGTAGAATGGAGAATTAATTTTTCTGACCAACTGTAGACATCTGACAAATGATAGGAAACAGCCTGTGTCTGAATGGATTGTGGCTGTGTGGAGCTCTAAACTTCTGCTTACGTACATATTATCATGAAATCAGATTAGAGAAGAAGTAAAACTTTTTTGCATTAATGAGGAGAAATATAATAAAACTGTTGTCAAAAAATAGATTATATATATATGCAATGACAAATGGCAAAGCTAATTAAAAGTTCTCGATTGTAGTTTTATTGCAAGTCCCTCATAATCAAGGGTAATAGGTCCATTTTGGAGTGTGGGAGTGCTGACTCCACAAGCAATAAATGCATTTCTCTGTCTGCAGCATCTCTCAACATTCAAAGGAGGTTGTTGCTGTATTTGTGTGTTCTCATGCATTCTCCTAGTTCTTGCATCCTCCTAGTTCTTGCCAAGTGTCCTACAGGTTTGTAGCCAGTGTTTTTCATCATACTGGTGTTTTTAATCATACTGGTATTGCCTGCTAGGATTTTGACAGTGCTGGCCAGTAAATTCTTGACTTTCAAAGTTCTTGAAGCATTTTTTTTGAGCAGCAACTCATTTGATAGATTTTGGATAGCCAGTGGGCATAGAAAAGATACACTAAATGTTTTTCTGTTACAGAAATTAAGCAATAAACCATGGAAATATTGAAGAAATGGAAAAACCAGAGCTGAATATTTTGAGATATACATATATACACACACATACAATGAGTATCTACCTGGAGACATGATTCATTTTGATTGCCAAATGAACAGAAGTGGTGTCATGTCTAAAGTGGAAGTTGGATTGATGACATGGAGGGACAGTGCACAAATGTATTTCACACACACACCAGCCTGTTCCCCACTCAGAATTAACTTGAGAAAAAGAATTGCCAGGTTACAATGGCCTCCAAAGTATTTTAAAATCCTGCTGCAGTATTTTTTCCCCAATAATCGTCAGCACAAGCAAATTATGCTAGACAACTGCACACCTCATTGTCTTCTTTAATTATTTCTTAAGTTTGATCAAGCTTTAGGAAAATATGTCTTTGTCCTTAGTTCCTGACATTGCATATAAAGGACAGGTCAGCTTGCATATACTTCTCTTGATGGGAACTACTTTAGTCACATTTCCTGTAACTTCATGTTACTAGGCCAAGTAATCTTGCATTTGATTAAGTAAACACCTTTGTCCTAATGACTTTATGCCTACTTTAAAGGCGTTGCTGTACCTATTGTTCTACAAATTTGTCAGTCTGTTATTCTTTTTTTTTTTTTTTTAACTTATCAGTGAAGTATAAGTCAAAACCAAATAGAGAAGACATTTTGTTCTTTTATCGCTAGTACGGTAAGTTCAAGTGAGAAGCCAGGTTTTGCTAGTACAAGCGATAAAAAAAAAATCTTAATGAAGGAACAGATTTTTATGTTTTGCTGGTGGTATGATGAGAGGAAGTATGTGGAGAAAGGAAGCTGAAATAAAGAAAATCTATGTCCAATATTGGCCTCAGATAATAGTACCAACAGCTCTACTTCATGGGCTTCCATGAAAGACCTTTCCCACCTGCCACTGTGTAAGCAGTTACGTGTTACTTTCTTCATATTACATTACCCCAGACACTGGTTACTAGAAATGAAAGGCTTCATTTCTGAGATATCATAAGAATATGTTATTGTCATGCAAAATCCAGGAAGATGACCCATCCACTACTAAAATTATTGCCATAAAAGTACAAAACTTGGCAAGAATGAAAGGAGTCTATTTTATTATATTTATTAGTTTGCTTTGCTTTACTTTATCTCACTTACTGCTTGATGTTGACAAACTGCTCCAGAAACAGCATTAAAATGGATGAGAAAAAAAGATTAACGTATAAAAGAGTAATGAAAAGTATTTACTAGAAATAGAACTGGCATATGTAAAAAAACCCTTGCCAAGCATTGTCAGTATTAATAGTTTTGTTTAGGTTTACATGTGGCCAGACTGTGCAACTATTCTTCATGATGGTGAATGCTGATAATTTTTATATAACATTTGGTCCAGGAGCTTGCATTTAGAATTACAGCAGAAAGAACATTTTTCAGTCCCCATATTTAAGAAAGAAATACCCATCCTGCTTTCTGTTAGCTGTTCAGTACAGTATTTTGCTGTTGGAGCCTTCCTTGCACAGCTTACGTAGGGTTAAGGTTTGAAGGCTTAAATTAGTAAAGAGAAATCAAGGAAAGACAAGATGAAACAATCCATGCAAGGAGCAGCTTAAGGGCTTTTTCTATTTCTTTTTGGAGATACCAAATTATGTCAGTTATCAGACATTCTTGCATAGCTGAGAAATGCTTCATATTTCTTTATGCTATTTCTATGCTTTCCCATAGTATATGTTTCACATGATATTATATCAGATTATATTAGCTCTGATTGTTCAGCGTCACTGTGTCCTGCAAGGTCAGTAAATTCAGAAATTCTTCACGTTTTAAGATCACTGAGAGGAAGAAAGGCAGCAGTTGCCAACCCTTGACACACGACTCCCACCCATGTGTTGGAGAAAACTTTTCCCTGTGTGTGAGGATATACAAGGACACCATTTATCACCTGTAGTGGTTGCTGGTAGACCAACATCAATAATCCTGGCTGCATTTGAAGGAGAGGTCAGTCACTATAACTGCTTGAGTCCTGGCTGACAGGAGGAGTAGCAGACAAGATGCTAAACACCGATTTCCATGTTTCCCACACTGAAACCTCAATCTCACTTATATGAGAGAAGAAAGAAAAGATGATTAAAGAGGAAGTAAGGCTAATTCTAGTTTACACCAAGTTGTTTAGTTATGCTGACTCCTCAAAATTATGCAAAAGCTTAGATGGCCAGTTCAGCTTCTCTAATGTGCTCAAGGGAAGGCTGATACATGTCCTAATGTCCTTCAAGACGGGCCAACAAAGATCAGTGAGGACTCGGAGTAAAATGTGAGAAATCCTTGCTACCCTAGACTATGCATTAGTAAGCCCTCTGCATAAGGACCAACCCAACAATGTGCAAAGTTGGCAGAAGCTCAGTTATTCCTACAGAGCCTTTACAGACATGTCAGTGTGCACGAACTGATAACTAGCAGGATGGAGTACAAATGAGTGTTTACTTTTAAAACAGAACAAAACTCTAGCTAGCAAAGTGATCTTTTTTTGTCCATGAATAACTAGGCATTTTTTCCTGAAATGTGAAGTCTGAGTCTGTCTCTTGGGTTCATTTCTGTTTGTCTTGTTTTTGCCATAATCTTTTAGATATTCACACAACCCTTATTAATTTGGTTCATATTTCCATCATTTGCTGTCCTCCTCAGAAGGTTGAAATGTGTTTACTTTCCCTCTTTGTGCAACAAAATAGGCATCCATAGCACAAGCAATATTTACTGTCATTAGTAATGCCAATAAATAGAAAACACGTTGGGTTTTTTGTTTACATTTATATCCCTTTTTTTACTTAATTATGTTATCACAGAGGTGTTACTGTATTTGTAAAAAAGGTGCAGTCAAGTTTAATAGGAACCAGAATAGATTTGCTTTGTTTCACTTGTGTGGAGGAGGATGAGAAGTATATACATAATACAGTGTTTGATGCCTTTTTTGAAAAGGTTTATTAATAAATAGTTTGCAGAGTAATATTCTGCCTGTTGTATTTGCAATCTTGTATCTGCTTTCTCCTGTATAATTCAGACTCTCATGTGTTACTGGAGCTAGCTCTTACAAAATTAACATTTCATTACATGTATTTTGGCTCATGTATTAGCTCTACAGTTGGGCAGAAAAGAGGGAACTGTGCAGTAAATAGTCTCAGGAGTGGGATGCATTGTGGTCGTCTGGCCAGGCTGTGTGTGTATGTATATCTTCATGAAGAACTCTCATGGACTGTTGAGAAAGAACTGTGGGGTTTTTTTCTTCCAGTGTAACATGTTCTGTCTTCAGTTTTTGTGATATGATCCCTGCTACTTGACCATCCAGGCACATCAAGTCTCCCTGCTGTTTCTCTGCACAGTGTAGCCAGGGAACAACTGCTGGGGTGCAAAGGACCAGCAGCCATCTCCCTCCACACCTCCTTGAAAAGCAGGAGCCACCTGCAGACTTTCCAAAAAAATGTCTCATTAGAAAAGTTTCGGACTAGCAGCAGCAGCAGTTTTTAGCAGGCTGGAGACCCAGAGGAATCTGAGAGGCATGGCAAAAAGGGAAAGGTGTTATTCTGGCATCCCTCCTGTCTTGCAGAAGCACTTTCACACCTCCAGACCCAAGAGGCAGCAGTTCAGTGGCTGGGTGCAGGTTGTGGGAAGAGTATACAAAGCTGGATAGTAACTGAGGAGTTAAGATTAATGGTGACAGCAGTGACCTTTGCACTCAAACAATGTCTGAAGAGCAGTACTGAAACGGTGCAGATCGCTGTCTGATTTTTGCGTCTGGCCTCTGGTGGGAAGAGGGAGTTGGCTAGTGTTAGTGATTCAGTCAAGAGCCTCGTGTCACTTGGGGGGCTGCCTGAGATCCCATTCCCCAAGTCAAGAGCTTAAGGGGTGATCTCAATTTTCATGAGAAGTAATAATAAAAAGTGATGTTCTAGCCCTGGCAGTTGCATAGAAAACTATGAATATTAACAGAATGGACCCCAAGGGCTCACAAACCAGGCGAATAAAAAGAATGATAAATGTATATTCCCTTAAAATCAATAAATACAAACTGCTGATTTTTAGGGCAGCATGTGACTTCCAGAGCTTGTGCAAAGCCCTCTTCCAGCAGCTGGGAAAGGTAGGAGCCTGCAGGCAGCTGCCCGGCTTGCCAGAGCCGAAGGACTCCCATCACTCTGGTTCTTTTCTCTCGCCCCTCTCCGCTGGGTCCTTCTCCGCTGACAGGGCCACGCGGTTTTATTGTCCTCCCATGGGCCATCAGCGGCTGGGCTGGCGGCAGCACCGGCCCACACACGCTGCCTCACCAGGGTGCAGTCGCACACGGAGCACCCTGCCCCAAATCTGGCTCAGGCTCCCCCCCGCACCCCCATCCTTGGCCCCCACACATCCAGCCATGGCCAGCTGGCTGCCTCCACAGCTGCTGTCATCTGGCGTGCTGCAAGCCGAGCCTTCTCCGTCGGCCCGGTGCTGGGGCTTGCTCCCTGGCTGTCAGTGGTGGCTGTGTGGGAGGGAGGGAGGGAGGGAGTGAGGCACTGGCCTGTTTCGGTCATCTCAGGGCAGAGCCATGGTGCCAGGGTCAGCGGAGGGAGTCACACTCTAAATTATCATCCATTTACACTCTACTCCCCATGTTCACCCTAAGTAGCCCCTGGAGAGGGGGGCTTTCCTTGGAAAGCTGCTTTTGGAGGGGTGGCCCCTGAAACCTTTGTGGTGCTGGCAGACAGCAGGAGGGTGGGAACCCAGACCGGCTCCCATGTCTCCCATGTCTGGAGAGCTTTGGCTGAGGCAGGATGGGTCCCTCCAGCAGCATCAGCCCTTCCTGCAGCTTCCTGATGGGTGCAGCAGGCACGTTGCCTGCCCAAGCTGAGCCCAGGAACCGCCTAATTCCCATGACTCAGCTCCACATAACGTGGGGAGAGAGTTGGTGCCGACACAAATCCATGGTGGTGTGCAGAGAGGGTGGCTTTCAGTCCCTGGTCTGGTCTCCAGCCAGCCACAATGGCAGCCATCCCAGGGGCCTGGTGAACCCTACCAGCCTTGAGGGCCATAGTCTCAGTGCTGCCACAGCGAGGGAAGGTGCCCCAGGAAAGCCCTTCCCACAGTGCCTGAGCAGGATGCCCGGGCAGGTGGCCTGCCAGGAAAGGGTTGCTGTGAGAGAGAGGGAGGCAGCTGGTGGGCATGGTGTCTGCTCGGGGCTGGTGATGGGCACCTCTGTAAAGCCAGCAGTGGATGCTGGCAGGAAGAGCAGGGTCCCTGGGTTGGAGGTTGCGCCCAGCTGTCTCAGCTCTCTGTCCAGAAAGGACTTGGCCTTGGTCCCAGAGGAAGGAAGAGGAGCTCCCAGTGAGTCAGCAAGGCCTTTTTAGGTCGCTCCCTGCAGGGGCAGTTAAAGCAGCAGTGGTAGCTTGCTTATGCCCCCAGCAGATATGGCCTTCCATATCCCTACCTGGACTGCCAGAGGCCTGAGCTTAGCTGCCCCATCCTGCCCTCTCCTTCCTCCCAGCTCCTGGCTTCTATTCCTAAGTATTTGGTAGCATGTGTTTGTACATCTTCTTAGCCACTGGTGGAAGGAGTCTCCCTAGGGGAGAGGTTATCCATGAGTCCTCACCTTCAACAACAGCAGTGATGTGCCTAAAAATGCTAATGAGCATTTACGCAAGTGACTGGCTGTTCACCTTCTCGTGAGGTAGACAAAACCTTTTTCCCTTGGGGTATATTGTAATGTCTGCCCTGAAACAGAGTCGCACTGACTTCTCTTGTTTGGTTTGCAGGAAGCGTTATCAGTCGTGAGTGAAGACCAGTCCTTGTTTGAGTGCGCCTACGGATCGCCCCACCTTGCAAAGACAGAGATGACGGCCTCCTCCTCCAGTGAATATGGGCAGACGTCAAAGATGAGTCCGCGTGTTCCCCAGCAAGACTGGTTATCACAGCCCCCAGCCAGAGTCACTATCAAGATGGAGTGTAACCCAAACCAGGTTAATGGGTCAAGGTAATAAGGCCAGTGTTACCATGGCTCAAGTACACTTTTTCTTGTGATGGGTATAGCTCAGTTGTCTAAATATGTGAATCTAGCACCATTTTAGATGCCCCAAGATATCCCATCCGCCCACCAGCTGCTATTTCAGAAGCCTACAGATCTCCTGTACGTTGTGGGTCACAGCTGCTAGCTCCATTCAGGTGTTGCAGAGGGTCTCAGATGGGGCTACAGGCACAGTCTTCTGAGCGCACCTTTCTGTGTTTTTTCTGACTGTGAATAATTTTGGATATGAACTTGCATTGCATGCTAGGTGAAAGAGCAAATATTAAACTTGGCAAAATGTGAGTTTGCTGTAGTCTGGGGCAGTGCCTTTGATCCATCTAAGGATGTGGTGTATGTGATCTAACACTCAATGGAAGTTGTCAAAACACAGTAATTTAGGAAGTTGCCTTTGCTCTGTGTGTAAGCAGAGAAGCATAGGAAGTAAATTCTCATAATGGCAGACAGAATGAACTATTGATCTTCACTTTTATATTTACTGTAAACATAGTGCCAAAAAGCATAACCGTGGAGGTGGACTCAAGAAGAGCTCATGGTGAAGGAACAGCACATGTATGGAGGCAAGCAGAGGAGTAGTAAGGAACAGGAAAAGAAATTACTCAGCTCAACAGGCAGTAGCCACAGCCTGTCCGTGCATTAATTGTTGTCTTGGGACTTTTTAAATTGAAGTCTCTATAAAGGACAATTGTATTGATTAAGCTGAAAGGGTAATGCAGTGGATTTGTGGATATTGACTGGTAGTTCTCCCAGGCATAGGAGCACTCTATGGGATTCCTTCCATCTGAAAAAGCACAATGAAGATTTTTTTTTTTTTCCCAAGGAAATTATCCAAACAAGTGCTTTCCTGTTTAAAATACCTGACTGTCAAAACAGTTTTCCTTTGGTGTTGCCGAAGGGCAGAGGTCCAGAGAGTCAGTTGCTCACAATTGTTGGTGATGTACCAGTGAAGACTGTCCTTCACATCTCTCTGTCACAAACACCTGCCTACTAACTTCATCTCCCAGCATCCGTTGTTTAGAAAAACTTAAGTGATGGGCACTGTGGTTACTGTTCACACTTGCTGTGCTAATGTGATGAGCACCACAAGTAGGGCAACATGGTTTGGCAGCTTATCACACCTACATGTTTTCACTGGTGAGGATGGCAATTGTGCTGAATTCAAATCAGAATTTCCAGTGAATAGTCAGAGATTTGAGATACGTAGAAATAAATGGTGAACTGAAGTTACAAAGAATTAGGGGAAGTCTTCTAGTAAGCCTGCTTATTCAGAACTTATTCACAATTTCAGTGAGTTTTTTCTTTTCTTTTTTTTTGTGCTAAGCAAATGCATACCTGTAATCACAAATGGAGTATTGATTCAAAACCAGTTTCACCTGCTTCCTAAAATTACCTCTAAGTATTTGTGCTAGCATTTCTGTAAGAGAACTGATCACAGTTTTTCTCAGTGTAAATTCCATAGAGTGCATTAGAGTAGATAGTGATAATTGTTACTGAGATTAGTGGTAATAATTTGTAAAGTTATACATAACTACAGTCAGTTATGTACAGACTTGTACTTTGACATAGTCCTAAATCACAAGGAAGAGTCCAGATGATACCGATGCATTTGAAATTGTTGGTCAATCACATTTTTAAAATAATCAACCCAGAATCCTGAATTTGCTGTCTTGAATTCCTGAAATACATAGCTAGCCTGAATATTAGAGATCAGTTTGTTAATCACAGATATTTGGCTGTTGCCAAAAGCACCTGGCTTCTGCAGGGGCTGCCTGGGTCCAGAGAGGACTGGACACCCTGAGACGCTCCTGCTATTGCAGGGTGCCTGGGGAGGCAGCTGAGCCCTGCCTTGCTATCTAGGGAGGCTTGAAAGTGTCGTTGTCGATGGATGTGTGTTTGGGCGTGCAGATGGGAGAGATCCTGTGCTCAGTGCCTTTGCTTCTCTGCTGGGGGCTGTGCTGTTGTTGGATAAAAACAGAAGTAACCCAGGGAGTGGGGAACCGCAGCGCAACCACCAGAGTAGAGTGTCCCACCTGCAGGGCTGGAGTTAGGCTCCCCATCTCTTGCCTGAACCCACAGTTCACGTGCTGCTGCCTGTCTGGCAGCCAAGCTTCAGCAGGCAGGACAGGATGGGCTCGTGTTCAGTGTATGTTACAGCCTGGTGAATGGGGGTATGCACTCAGGCTGGGGGGCTCGCTGTCTGTATCTCCCAAATCTAAGATATGTTCACCTTGTATATGTGAGCTCAGAATACTTCCCAGGGATGGCTAAGCATTCAGAAGCCCTGAATTAAACAGGCTGTTCAGACATATCTTCATAAGGTCTATCATTTCCCCTTCCTTTATGCTATTTTCTATCACTTAGGGTGATACTTAGGCTACCTGCACAGTCAATAGACAGGAATTGGCTGCTGGTTTAGCCTGCCCAAGTTGCTCTTGGCAAAGAGAGGTATCTGCCTTTCCTTCAGAGGTGTCCTGGTCTCCACACTACCTGCATAAAATGTTTATGCACAAGGTCTGCACTTTTACTGGCAGAAAAGGCATCTACTTTTGCAAGGATATATCTAATCTAAGCATCGAGGGAGTTGTCTTTGAATCAGTCTTTTGATTCATCATGAGCACATCTTATGAGGATTGACTGAGAGAACTGGAGTTGTTTAGCCTGGAGAAAAGAAGGCTGAGGGGAGACCTTATCACTCTCTACAACTATGTGAAAGGACAGTGTAGAGAGGTTGGGGCCGGTCTCTTCTCCCAGGTAACAAGTGATAGGATGAGAGGAAATGGCCTCAAGTTGTGACAAGGAAAGTTTAGATTGGATATTAGGAAGAATTTCTTTACTGAAAGTGTTCTCAGGCATTGGAACATGTTGCCTAGGGCAGTGGTGGAGTCTCCACCTCTGGAGGTATTTAAGAGTCATGTAGACATAGTGCTTAGGGGACTTGTCAGTGTTGGGTTAATGATTGGACTTTATGATTTTCAAGTTATTTTCCAATCTAGACAATTTTTTGATTCTGAGGCATAAGTTTGATTCATACTTTTCCAGCAGAACTGTTAATTGTTATAAAGAGGTGGCACCCAGGAGTTGCCAAGGCATCTGGAACCCCAGTGACACACTGTTGCACCATCCTGACCACCATTACACAACAGATTAAAAGAAGAAATTTTGTGCACCTCCTCTCTAAAAAAAATAGCATTAGGTCTACCTACTGCATCATTAGGACTTGGAGTTTAGTGCAAATCAGCTGAGCATCAAATGTAACTAAGTTCTTCATTTTTCTCTGGACAGCGTCACTCAGAGATGCTTAATGTGGCCATCATTAGAAAGTGAACAGCTCAGCAATGGCCTTTCTTTCCCAGTATCAACTGGTGTGTGAGCTGGCACATGGGCTACGTTGCCAGGAGAGGCTGTATAGGTTACTACTCTGAACTGCAAAATGTTTTTGATTAGAACACTGGCTTTCTAAAGGGCACATTCTGGCTGAAAATATAATGAGAAGAAATGTAATTCTTTCTCTATTGAATTCAAAATAACCTGAAGCATTGGATACAGGGTTTCATTTATTAATCTTGGATTTGACAGTCTCTCCCAGTGACAGAGCGATGCAGAGTTGCTCACTGGAGAAAACAAGGAAGATTCACACTTCACTGCAGTTCCTAAAACATTACATTATGCTGAATGAAATAAACAAAAAAAATCACTTATAGGCTACCAGATTAACAGTACAAAAAAAAATAGTGCATATATTGCACGCTTATACTTAACACAAAAATATTATTGTAATTAACATAACACTTTTTATTTCATCAGAAAACATTTTATAAGGCCTAACACATGCCTGAAAAAAATATATCTTAATATTAACCCTTTAATGGAGAACTAATATCACCAAGTAACAAATATAAATATGTTATAACATTTCTAAAACACATAAAAATCATAAATCATAAAATGGTTTGGGTTGGAAGGGACCTTCAAAGATCATCTAGTCCAACCCCTCTTCCTTAGGCAGGGACATCTTTCATCTTTCATATATATGTGTGCATATAAAACACATGGTGTTAATACTTTGAGAATTGTAATGTTTCTTAGTATGTGATATTCCTGCCAGTTATAGAAAAAAAGTGTAAATCACTCAAGCCTTGCGTAAAATGGAATTACTTATCAGCAATACGTTATTGCTAAGTAATCATAACAAATATTCTGATATTTTGATTAGTACTGGTAGTATGGAAGTCACTACAACTCAGTGTGATATATGCATCTCTTACAAATCTGAAAACCATTTTTTTCCTTCCTGAAGTCCCTCTAGGCCTTTGCCATTTATGTGTTGGTGTTTCACTGGTTTCCTGACAGACTATCTGCTGTTCGTCACATACATTATATCGGCCACAGATTAGTGGTATCCTGCCATTCTCTTGGCTCCTTTGCATTTTCTTTGCTGCAGAAGCCATCTCCATGCTGATCATTTGCAGTCCATAAATTTATTTCCTTAAATGAAATGCTCAGTTCTTAAAAATGCTTCATATGGTAAACGTTAACACAAGCAGTAGCTGTAGAGCTTGAATCTGCTTTACATTTTTAATAAAACTTTACCTTCTCTGTTTACACCTATTTTAAAATCTGGGTTGTCCCAAAGGAGTCTAAAATAACACAGCCACACTGCAGAGCCATAGAAGTGCTACCTCTAGGATCTCCAGAGTATCCTTTGTAATCATCTTCCTACAGGGGCGCCTGGGTCTGAATGATACAGCGTAAAGTGGATGCAAAACAGGGAACCAGACCCCACAAAGTGGTAACCAGAGAATAGTTAGCATTTTGATGTTTTGTTGTCCAGCTCTCCCTTCTCACTGTGTTAGGCTGCTTCCTGGCCATATATTCTGTCGTCTGGAAGCGGGTATAAAATTTTAGGAGCGTACTAAACCTCTTGCACGTTGACAATTAAGTACCCACTCAAAGCAGAAATGTACTCACTATTCTAGGACTTTCCCTAGATTTACTTGTGTTGTAATTGCCCTACATTAAATCTCAAAACAGAACAGTCTCAAAACTGACATTCTTGTGAATACTGAAAAAATAACATTAGAATTAAATGAAAGGGTTATTTTCAGTGTGCTGCAGAGGGATTTACTATGCAGTTTTCTTTAACAATAACAGTATTTTTAAAGCTAAACCCTGCTGCACAGCATCAGAAAATGTAGCTTAAGGGCCTACCTTAAATTACATAAAGCAAGAAAAATTTAACTGTTGTTGCATATATAATGCAGTTTGTCACAAGTGGTATCAAATTGAGTTTCTTCAAATCCATTATGTTGGTACAGCCATTATATTTCTTCCAGGTACATTAATCTAATGAGACCTTTTGTGCCACCATATAGTCAGCCTTTCACCTGAATGTAATATTGTTTCCTGCTATTTACTGCTCTTGAGTCAGGCCAAAAGATTCACCCTGTTATAGTAAAGCACTCTAATATAATCTGGAGGTGGCATATGTCATACTGTTACTTACCTTTCTTTTTATTATTCTTTACGTATTTTATCAAATTAAGTATGAGCAATTCTATTACAATGAATGAATGCAATTCACATTATACATTTAGGGTGAAATTCACTCATTTGGAAATGCTCTCCTGAGGCCCTGGGTACTGCTTAAATAACATTTAAATCCATGGATTGCTCAGTGGTCTTTGAATACACTCACCCATGGGACTCCTACCATGCCCATGGGTGGGACTATACAAAGGTAGTGTGGAAGAACTCCATTTACTGGTATGTAATCAATCTTTTTAAGGGAGGCTGAAGTGGAACATAGAGTCGTATTCAGGCCACAGATAAATTTCATTTGCTGTGAGCAGTGTGATGATTTCATTGAAAAAGCATTTTGAAAGTTAGCTGCAGTGAAAGCCCAGCAGTTTTCCAACATCAACTTGGCTGATACAGAAGTTTTAAAGAAATGCCAGAAATAATTAGTTCTCATTAAGATTTAATCGTGTGCAAAATGTTTTTTTAAATGCTACCAATTGTTGCTTGAAAACCATTTGAGAATGAAATTATCACTTAATATATCTTTTGTGTTGGCTCTTTTGGGAAACACCATTTTTGTTTGCATGTTACTGTTCTAAATTCTCATTAAAGAGCCTCTGTACTAGCTGGGTTGAGTGCATCTGACACACAGGAGGACTTTTCAGAGTCCAGAGTGACCTCAAGTTTTTGTTTGTTTGTTTGTTTGTTTGTTTGTTTTTTCTTTTCCCCTTGATGTAAAGTCTCCTAAGTGATAGCTATTTTGTGCTATGCAAACCAGCAAATTTGAATGGGTAGCACTTGAGGTGCCTTGCACAGTCTAGTCATGTGCCAGCTGATATGCCCAGCCATTAAGGAGGGTGCATTCATCCATATGGAGCTCTATATTGCCACCACAACAGAACCATCCTGATCCCAGGATCCAGGCTGACGTACTTTAAGCTAGATGTGGCACCTCTGCATTACGCCCCAGTCTGTGGTATGATACTGGTGGATCTTGTTAGAGTATTTGCACACCTTGCATGTGTCCAACACATGGAGAAACAAGGGTTGATCTGCAATGCCACCCTGACATCACTTGTTTTCCAAGGGCATAGCTTTTTCCATCCCTGGAGCACAACCCCACGGCTGAGGCTCGGTGCCATCCCTTCCACATCTGGTGGTGTACCATCGGCATGCAGCCCTGGTATTCTTGGTAAACCTCAGCTCAGACTAAACAACAAGCATGGTCCAAAACCCACTGCAGTCAATGGGACTCTATCCTCTGTCTCCAGCAGGGACTGAGTCAATCCCTACGTCAGTCCACAGCGAAGCTGGGCGATCTGTCTTAAGAGGATGACTTTCTTAATGCACTTATTGGAGCTGCCTATATAAAGTAACATTAATCTTGCCTAAAAATACGTGGTGTTAGTTATCTCAGACTGATAATCTTTTTTTCCCACTCACTGGGTGGTTGGTGGAGTGGCAGTCTACCAAACTACAAAAACTGCAAATTCAGGACCTTCTCCATGTAAGGCTTTATGTGTGACTACTTCAAGAAGTTCCTATTTGCTCTGAAAATCCACCAGCTTAACATAAGTGCGTGCATGTATGTGTATGTGCATGGTTTGCCTCTGTTCTTGAGGCAAATGTTGCCAAGGAGAAAAACAAACCTAGCTCACCACTACTACAGCTACTTTTTTTTGCAGTGTTTCAGGGGGTACTGGGCTGACAGGTGCTAGCTAAGGAGCTTTCCACTCTGGAATAATGTGTTCATTCATAACTGGCATTTTGGATTGACCACTGATGCTTAAATTGTGTGCTTAGCTTCAGGAGTTTAAGAGGGAGGTGAGGATAGCCACAATTTCAAAAGTGCTAAGCAATGAAAAGCTCTCATATGGTAGTGAAATATAAAATTAGTGTTCAAATAATGACATAGGACCCCACAAAAGTTATGATCACTGTCATTATTTATGACTATTGCTATCATTACTGCTTTATTTCCAGCACAGTGTTTACTGTGTCTAGAGCATTTAGAACCGATGGTTGTGGTGTTCCCCTGGCCTGGCATGGCACAGGCACTGTCAGTAAGTAGGTTGTCTCTGACCCAGCATGTTTGGAGATGAGTCTTCTCTTCACCTCCTTCATTAATCAGTGGTTTATTTTGATCAGGGTAGTGGGGGCGTTCAGTATTTAAATTTTGGGAATAGCATTTTAAGACAAAGTAGATGGTGAATAAGAAAAAGTGGCTAATCGTTGGCTTGACTGTTTTGCACCCATCAGCCTCACAGCCCAATAATGCTAATCACGAAAATCAGCAGACATTCCACAGACATAAGGGATTATAGTTTCCATACAAGATGCCACTTCTGTTTATGCCTGGCATGTTCTACTTTGCTAACTTTCTATACGATCCTTGCCCACAAAAGAAGGCATATGTGGTTTGGGAAGGGCCCTGTCTCATGGTATTTCATATTTTATGAAACCACAAATACAACAGTCTTACAAGCTCTTGAAATGAAATACAATTTGAGAAATGTAATCCATTACCATTATAATAGAATTTCTATAAAAATAATAAAAGAAAAACAAGAGAAAATGGGTCCTGAAAGTTATAGGCCAGCTGGGAAGTCATTGTGGCTTTGGCCTAGCTATCACCATGTCAGGCTTCAGCCTTTTCCCAGGCAGCAAATTATGTATATACAGAACATCGTTTCTTAGCTTTGGCTTTTAGTGACCCCCTTCCCTTCTTTCCCTTTCTTCACTCCAATCTCACACATAAGAAATATTGAAGTGTTTGCACTAATGGAGAAATGACAACGTGCAGTCAAACTTAAACCAGCTGTTTCCCTGCACTGTGAACACAAAGAGCCAGGCTGGTAATATTTATAGCTTGACTGGCCTCTAGTGAGCCAGACGTTGACTGCCTTAATTTGCCATGATGGCCTTAAGGCTTGAAGCAGCTGTGAACCACAAGATAGCTGGGGAAAGTGAAGCAAAAAAAAAAAAAAAGATTGTTTCAATTAGCAAAAGTTATTGTTTGATTGAAAATGAATGGCTGCTGCATATGCAATAAACAAGCTTCTTTTCTTTTGCTTACAGAAAGCCAACAACATTGCATGCGTTGGCATGTGGTGTTTGCTTTCTCCTTTCGCTGGAGGAAGGAGCCAGAGGCACCTCTATGTGCCATGCTGTGACATCTCCTAGTGACCCCTGAGCCGACCCCATGCACCCCTGAGTACCACTGAGCTCAGGGCACCCCACACAGCAGTGTCTGCCCCTGTTTTGGATGCTGAGGGTTGTGTTAGCATGGGGCTGCCCCAAGCCCAGCCACACTGCAGCCCCGGTCTCTTGGGGCTGTTCAGACAGGTTTAGTTGCCCCTGCGTAGCCCAGCATGGAGCAGTGCACCTCCATGACTGCGTGGCCCAGTGAGGACTGATTTTCCTTTTTTCCTTTTCTTTTGTCTTCTTAGGACTGCTTTTCACACTCACCTTATAGAAAAGGTAAACAGACTGTCACCATGGCTTCAGCATCAGCTTAAGCCAGCTTTAGCCAGCGGAATGGGTCCTGAGCAGTTTCCCTCCCTTCCACAGATCTCAGCAGCTTGCTCCCACCCTGGCTGTGGCAAACATTGCGTTCATGCAGCCACCCCATGTGCGTGAGGGAGTGACTCAAGTTATAACTAAGCACTGAGTTACTTACCCACCCGCCCATTTTTTTGCTTATTTGTGTATTTGCTGGGGAAGCAGCTTCCCAGCCCAGTTCGCTAAGCAGCTGTGTGAGAGCCTGTGTGAGCACTCCAGGGATATTTTGACCTATGTGCATTTTCTGGCATTTTAATGCCTCTGTTATGCTGGAGTCCTCTGTGGGGAATTTTGCAGTGCTTTCACGAGAAGCCTTGGAAAGGAAAAAGAGAAAATAAAACCTCTGCTTTCCTTTCAGTAGGTTAAGCGCGGTGATGCTCATGCAGTAGATTTAAGGGCAGGTGCCGGCAGAGGGCTTGTTGTGCTTGCAGGGCTTGACCTGGTGTGTGCACAGAAGAAGCTGGGCAGCAGCATCCAGCTGTGGTGCTGGGTGATGAGTGTGCACGGTGGAAACTGAGCTTTGTCTAAGCAAGTGTTGGGGATTCTGACATCACCACTGAAAGCTCTTTTCAGTGTCTCACTTAGCACCCGTGGGGATCACCATTGGTGCCAAGGAAGCAGTCCCTGGGGCTCTGCAAAGCATCTGGGAAGTGTGGACAGCCAGAGCAGGAGCAAGCTGCCACGGACTGTGAAAGGGATGGAATCACTGGGACCCCAGTGATTGCTACCAAGTTGGAACTCAGAGGAGGATCCACAGGACCCCTCTTTGCATGTCACTGCTGTGACAGGTCTCAGCAGACGTGAATCCCTCTGATTCATGAAAGGGAAGAGGGTATAGAGAATGGCAAGGAGGAGAGCTTAGGGTTGCAGCTGTGTAACCCTTTGAATTTATATTGTGGACTCAAGTATGTCAGGTGTGCTTAAAGAAACAGCTGTGTACCTCGAAGTAAGAAATCTCAGGGGAGTTTTGTTTTTTCCTTCATGGGCCACTTTTTCACTGACAAACCATTTCTGGGGGGAAGCACTGAGCAAATTCACTACAGCTTGAGGTGAGCCTGAGCATGCTTTGCAATGCACTCAATATGAGCTGGCCTTTACATGATGTAATTTTGGTTGAATATAAATTTACATATGTTGGTCCAAATTATCTGAGGGACCTGGCTTTGTGGAGCTCTCCCTCTTGTACTTAAGAACAGAGTAGGGACATTGCAGCCCTGCTGGGGCCATTCCCCTCTTTCTCAGATCACTGGCATTATAAAATGGGAGAGGAGAGATGAGGAGAGGAATCTGTATCCTGTAGGACAGTGTCATGGTTTGTTTGCCAGAGCCTCACAGAAGAAAAGTTCCTGGTAGCTCAGCATATCCTCTGGCCTGACCAGTCATGGGCTGGATGGGGACCACGCATGGAAAACTCTTCAAAGATATCCTTACACTGCTCTACTCTCCTGAGACCACTTTTCTGTAAGTAGCCTCTGTAAGGAAGTTATCCAAGCTGTGGTCATTAAATTGACTTATAAATTTAGGTAGATATTTGGAGGATTTTTCTCCAATTTCTACAATTTTTCTCATTTCCCTCTGAAATTCAGAAGTATTAAATAGAGGGGTTTATATTATGGGAATGTCACAGAGATCATGTAAAATTTTGCTGATTCCTATTCTGTGTTTCTCTGACACCTTCCATTTTAACACCACAGGTGTTTTATGTCACACGGGGAAAATAGTAGCATAACAAAAAGGAAAAAATGTGTTTCATACACTTATTTATGAACTTACATCTGCTTTCATTGGAGTCAATGACTGGCAAAACTCCAATCGGCTGCAGCAGGAGTGGATGCTAAACTTAACCATCAAATCAGCTTGATTCTAAGTAACCCTGAATAAAGGCAGGGTTCCTTCCAGTTCTAAGGACCCATGGAGAAATACTTTTTTCAACAGACATTTATCAGCAATCAGAGCTGAATCAGCTCAGGACTGGACAAATTGCTCTTGGGTAGCATGCTTGTAGTCTTCCACCTTTAAAAAAAAAAAAAAATCCAGGTGTAACACAGTATATTTACAAAGGGTAAAAATAACGTGCAGCTATGAAGAAAAACATCTTGGGTTTCATTTCAGACCTGGAGCTGAGGATGAATCACTGCAAAGTTGCACCCTTTACACTGGGCACACTTTCTGAAAGCTGCTTTTCCACTGCCCTGGCTCCCCTGGTGGTTCAGAAATAAAGCAGACTCAGAAAGTCCTAAAAAAAGCCTTTGCAGACAATTGCTCTCTTGTTCTGAGCACTAAAAATACCATTTTCTAGTGTCTGCTTGCATTTTCAGTTTTGCTTTCCACACCGTAAAAATCCGTTCCAGCCATTTGAATTAAGCCTTGGTTCAGTGGTATGCATAAGCACACGCTCAATTTGAAGTACCCAAGTAGTTCTGTTAGCTACCGTGGAGCTGCTTACATGCTTGAAGTTAAGCATGGTCTTAGAAGATATGCTGAACTGGGAATTTGCTTGTCCACCCAGTAAGCTAAAGGAACAAAACCCTTAGCCATCTGCTTCTGGATTTTAATGAAAAGTTATGGCTTATTTGTGATCTTTTTCCCCACCCTTGTCTGTTTATATTCAGATCAGAAAAGCAGCTCAGAAGCCCTGTCAGATTGCCAAAAGCTGTGTGCTACTACTGGATCTTTCACATCATTTACTATTCAGTGTTTACAAGAGTGTTTTTAATGCATGATTGTCCATTGAAGAGGTGTAGACTAATACTGATGTGATATTTCACATCAGCACCATGACTTTGATGTCCCTGTATCCCAAGTTTCTTTTCACAGAAATGCCAATTAGGCCAAAGCATGCTACTAGTTCTCTGTTTCCCCAAAATATCCCTTAAAAGTCATTGAATGGGCCAAATGGTTCTTTCTTTTGTCTTTGTAACATAACTGAGCATGTGATTCAGCATGGGCATCTATGCAGGTATAAGGAGTTAGGTGATGTTTTCAAGTATACGTGATTTAGTGTGAAGACTCACTTATGCTTATATGCCATTTGTATTTGTTAAACAGAAAAAGCCAACATTTTAGTCACAAGCAATCATCACAAAACTCTTTTCAACATGTTTATATCTGAAAGAAAAAGTTACTTTGTTTTGCTTAGCTCTGTTTCAACAGAAATAACCTGCATCCCAGAATTATATTTAGATGAATGCAATTGGATAGAAAAGTTAAACCTGAGAGAATAATGCCCAAGTGTTCTGGTTCTGAGAAGAAAGGCTAAATTCACCACCACTTAATGACAGGCAAGACCATGTGCTGACTGTATCTTCCCTTGTGGTTATTATTCAGTCCTGTGGCTGACAAAGCAATTGTAGGACCTTTACACAAGGCAGATTTCATATGTAGTATGTTACACGGCACCCAAGATATTTTATACCTGAAAAAGGTATGTGAAGCTAACATTTCCCAGGCAACATTCAAGGCCCTGTTCCTTCTCCTTATTGAGATGACAGTACCCATTGAATGATTTCTGTGATATATTTTATTTTTAAACTGAAAGCCACCAGTAGTTATTTTTTAATATAGACATTAACACAACAAAGTAAAATTAGTAGTAATACTGCGTAGAAAAAAACCTGATATAATTAAAATGTATTTTTAGTATTTAAGATGTATACCAAATCATTTCAGCTGTCTGAGTTATTTTTTTAAACACAGGTGAGAATTATAACTGCTTTAGTTCCTGACCCATGGTAGTGCTGAGTTGACTCAGCCAAGTCACTTGGGCATTGTATAAAATATCTGCCACATCCTTCTGACCTACGTTGAGCAGACAGTGATCCAAACTGTGTATTATTTTTCATCTTTTGTCCTCAAACAATAGCAAAACTCTTCTGGAAAAGCACCTGTATTCTGACCACTGGTGGGCTTACAGTGACATTGCTGCCCAACGCTTCCAGCAAGATCTAGGATTTCCAAGCTGGGGAGAGCAAGAGGCTCTGGATGAAACACATTTTGGGGAGCAGGGGACAGATCCTGAAACATGCTTTCAGACATCTGGGACTTGGAGAATCTCTTGGTTCTCTAGACTGCAAATGAGTTGGTTTGGAAGGAACCGAAATGAAGCATCACATCCTGACTTGCTGCTTGTTTAATAAGACCATAATACAGTTTCAGGAGTTAAATGGCAGGACTGAAATCAAGCTTGTTAGTAATGTAGTATCTAAGAAGCCAAAACCCAGCTAACACCATCCTTCCCTTGCCAAACAGCCACTTTACATTTAAAGGTATCCCCTGTGGTTCTGTTCTTTATTTTGATTTTTGTAACAATCTTTCTCTCTCTGATGAAACACGTTGTAGACATTAAATTAAGGGACAAATATGGCTGAATCTGCCAGAAAGAAAACTGTGATGCAATTAAAATGCCATTAGGGAACCCCCTGTGGGATGTTAAACCTAAAGACTCTATTCAGAAAGCAAAGCCAAAATTAAAGAGGTGTCTGGTTGCAGATCCTCTGCAGATTTCCATTTCTTGCCTACAGTGCCATGGAGACTGTGCTAGTCAGGAACTGAAAGGCTTTTCCAGTCATGTGTGTGGTATTTTGAATCATGGCTTTGGCAAATGTTCCTTTTCTGTAAGCCATACGTGTAAGTGTCTACATTGCCTGACATAAAGTGCAACTGAGTGTGGCCCACATGAAACAATGACAGCAGTGGAGATGGGAAGCTGGCCAAGCCTTGGACAAGTCTTGTTCAAGGCTTGGACAGTGACAACTAATAATCGTTTTTCCTCAGAAAATTTACATTAAGTGCATCTCTGTGTTTACTGAGTTGTCTGTGAGATGTTTTGAGAGAGAAGTGCAGCTAACTTGCAGCCATCAAGTTCAGCAAGCTTATGAACAAGCCTCCATTCTAGCCCAGTCTCTGGCAGTAGTTAGTGTTTATGATGTATTTGGAGACATTTAAAAGCCTGATCCTTTGAAAATAAAAATAAATAAATGGTCAATTGAGACTGGTATATTTTTTTGAGGCAACTGAAGGTATCAGGGTGGTAGGTACTGAGTTTTCCAGTGACAGTCCAACCCTGGTGCTTGAGTCTTGTTTTTTCCATTTCATTCAGTGTGATTATTTGCTGAAGATATTAGTAGGGACTGGAATAATAACAGAAGCACACCTCTCTTCTCTGTCTAGGAATTCTCCTGATGACTGCAGCGTGGCAAAAGGAGGGAAAATGGTTAGCGGCTCAGACAATGTTGGGATGAACTATGGAAACTACATGGAAGAGAAGCACGTTCCACCCCCAAATATGACTACCAATGAACGAAGAGTCATTGTGCCAGCAGGTTAGACCCTCTACACAAAAGTTTCAAGAAAAATAAATGTGTTTCCCCTGAGTCGACTAACATTATTTAAGAAGATTTAGAGAAAAGTGGCAATCTGATACAGGTGATCAGGAAGAAAAGAACAGTAATTTTCCAGGGTTATTAAAAGAATGAGCTGAGAAACATAGTGAAGCCAACTCCTCAACCTGTTTGTCCCATTTCAACAGCAGAACTGGCTGGTTACAGGCACTCAGATCTTACCTGACTTCTCTAGCTCCTTTTAAAGTATTCCTCCCTAAAGTGGGCAAAAGAAAGAAGCACTTCCATTTCCTAACACCACAGACTAGCTGGGTGCAGAGTGAGTGGGAGAGAGAAAGGATCACTTTACCACATGATATCCTCCCAAATACTAAATGCAGTCTGGCCCTCAGCATACTAAAACCACAGTACTGTCTTTGAAATCAAACAATGATCAAAAAGCATTTATCTAGATTAACCCCTGAGTTTGGGTGATGTAAAACATTTTAATAAGCAAACTGACAACTCCACTGCAATATAAGAGCACAGTTGAGAAATTCTTGGTTAGTCTTGGCAAGCTTGGTTGTGGGATTCAACAGTTAATTGAACAAGAAAGGTATTCACTCCTGTTGGCTTTGTCCTCCAAACAAACCTCAGCTGGAAGGTTTGTTGCCTCAGTTTGCAAAATAATTATTGTGCATGTTTCTGAAGTCAAAGCATTAGACCATCATGACATATGTGGGTGTTCATAAACCACTGGATATGCACAGCATACACACAGCACCTGCAACCTGCAACCAGAAAGGAATGTTTTTCTGCTAGTTCCTCTCCAGCAGAGATGTGCCTATTTGAAACATTTCTGTGACTGCCATGTTGCTTAATATTCTTACAGTTTTTCAGTTGCTAAGATATGCAAGAGTACTGACTGCGGCCAATTTTGCAAGCTGTGATTATTTCAGTTATTTGTCAAGATATGTGTGGACAAATATGTTGCAGTATTCTCTGCAATGGTATTGACAGCTCTGTTCTGAAGCACAGAAGAGTGGTGCATTGAGTAATGAAGTGTCCTGCCTAACTGTAAGCAAGATCACACTGAAATTCATGACATTTGAATGTTCTTCTAAAACATTTGTCTTCTTGGTGGTTGGCACATTTTTCAATTTTTTAGTAACCTCTAGCATGTTTAGCTCAGTAAGATCTTTTTTTCTCAGTGTTTTCCTGGAGGTGTGTTTAGAGGTGGATTTTAGTGACATTCAAGGAACAAGATGGTCACATTCACAGCCTTTACTATTTTGAGGTCCCTAGAAGAAATGTATGGGTAAAAATCCATTGGTTTTGTTTGACTACCACATAGGCAGTGTGCAGCTTAAGTGGCAATGATTAGGAATAAAAAAAACCAAATTCACATTTCCAACTGTGTTAACATTTAAGCATTTAAAGCATTTCAGTATTTAAAAATTATAGGCATAATCAACATGTTTTGGTAAACTTCCTGGTGTTTAGTTGTTTACTTCAAAACAAACTGAATGTAGTTGTTCTAGTTCTCTGCTGTAGATGTTGGCAATCTGATCCAGACCCTAGGTTTACCAACCAGACTTGCATCTCTCTAGATTGCTACATATTTGTTTGTGGAGTCTTCTTCTCTGGGGACATTCAAGACCCGCCTGGACGCCTTCCTGTGTGAACTCATCTGGGTGTTCCTGCTCCAGCAGGGGGATTGGACTGGATGATCTTTTGAGGTCCCTTCCAATCCCTGACATTCTGTGATTCTGTGATATTGTGTATCGTATTCAGGGGTTCTTTTCAGTGTTTTTTGTGCACTTCAGAGAACAGAGAAACCCTCTGAAGCTCCAGAAGATTAAATATTCTGACTTGCAAGGGCTTAAAATGCCAAAAGAAGCATAAGAAAAGGAGAGGGACTATTTGGTGTAGGACTGGGAGTGAGCAAGAGCATGACAGACTCTGAATCGTTCCAAACCCAAGGAAAGATGTCCCCACCTCTTTCAAACCAGCCTGAACAACAGTCAAAAGAGAGGGGAAGGCAGTGAATTAAGCCACAGAAAAGCTATTTAGGCTGTCACTCAAGTCCCAGCTCTTCCACAGACACTTATGTGACAGAGTACAGCCATTTGACTTCTATGTGCTCCTTTCTCAGTCTTCAGGATGTCACAGAGTCTTTTAGGTTGGAAGGAACAAACTCTTCAGGTTTTTGTTTCCCCTTAGCTTTATTCTTTTCTCTAGTAGAATGGAAGCGAAATAAAAAAGGAGGAGTTTAGAGGCAAAAGAGAAGTTGAAGTTAAAATCAAAGATTCATTCAAAAAGACAAGATATTTGGCCTTACGGTTCTCTAAAAATCTGGACTAGTTCTTGGTTTTTTCCCCATGTGGTTTTGCCAATACTTCGGGTATTGAAGGTATTTTTACTTCAGGTAAAAACCCAGGCAGGTGTAGCAATGTACACCAGTACAACACAGCAGTCTAGGAAAGGAAATGCAGAATATTTTTATATGACCCACTCTAGTTTATGAAATAAGAAGCCAAATCTGTGAGTGCTTACTTGGCCTATGCCCAAGAAACAGTGCTTCTGACTTGAGTGGAAATTTCACTTGAATGAAGATACAAATTCAACAGAGAGCTTTGAAACTGTTCAGATACAAGTCACAGTGCTGTTAGTGGGCTCGCTAGAATACTTCTCTGAAGAATATTCTTTGCATGAGGACAGGAGCCTATGTTAATCTGTGGATAATAATGCATAAAAATAACAAGAGAAAAGAGCTAAATGTGAGAAGTTGCTCAACAGCAGAGGATTTGTTGTTAATAATCAGAGCTCACAGCTCTTCTCTAATACTTTTTAAAGACATTCTCCTTTGCACTCAACAAACCAAACTAATTACTCATGTACATCCAGCAGTCAGTAAACAAGGAATTAAGGTCTCTCCAGTTAGATTGTGGTCTACATTTATTTTTTACTGATCCAGCGCATTAACACTCTCCTCTCTCTGCCTAATTTTATGCTTTGTGATACCAACAGATCCTACGTTATGGAGCACAGACCATGTACGCCAGTGGCTGGAATGGGCGGTGAAGGAGTATGGTCTCCCAGATGTGGACATCTTGTTATTCCAGAACATTGATGGGAAGGAGCTGTGTAAAATGACCAAAGACGACTTCCAGAGACTCACCCCGAGCTATAATGCAGATATCCTCCTGTCACACCTACACTACCTCAGAGAGAGTAAGCTAGTTTTCTGTCATTACGATAGTGGCTTCAGTGAATTTGTGGTTAATATCAGTCTTAGATTTAAGGATGTGGATAAACTCAGCTGGGTGTTCAGATGTCTGTTACAAGTGTTGCTCTTCCTAAGGACATAGGAGAGAGCCTGATCCAGAGCCTCTTGAGTTTGGTGGAAAGATTCCCATTAATTTCAGTTGGCTTTCACTCATGTTCATCGAAGAAAGGAGTTAGGGAATATTTCTACATGTCCATCTCAGAGAAAAATCAAATTGAAACCCAGCATATTCATCAGCCTACTGTAGGAAGAAAGTCATATGGGATTCAGTGCTAATGTTTTTTCTGGTCACATACTCATTTCTTTCCATTTTAACTATGAGAATGCTAAATGAGAGTGCAAACATTGATTCATATTGTGAATACCAGGCATGATTCTAAGCACTGAGAGCAGTTTTCTCTACTCTGAGTAGGATCAGGAAGATTTCACTGAATTTAATAAAAGTTCCTTAAATTAATGGAAAAAAGGAATAGTTCCTGAAGTCCAAATGCAAATTTCTCATAGTGCATGGCTAGCATTTCAAAAGAAGAAAGGAAAGAAGGGACTAGTGAATTCTTGGGTTTGACAGTTTTCATCTAAGCTTGAGGAAATTTTGCAGTCTTGCCTTAGTGTAAATAAGTTAAAGTGAACATGTTTTTTTAAAGAAAAAAACAACAAGCATTGCAACACCAGTGCGGTGCAGTCTTCTCCACACGCACACTGTTAATAATCAGTCAGAAACACTGTGCATTCATAACGCTGATAAAATGAATGCTCTAGTTTAAGCTGTAGTATGCACACTTCCCTCTAAACTGCAGACTGAAACTGACTGTCGGTAGATTCACATTCAAACAATCCTGTCATGGGAAAATATGGTTTAAAAAGATAATTCACAATTTTTTTTTCATTTTGGTGTTGCTTTTTGTTTTGTTTTGTAGCTCCTCTTCCACATTTGACTTCAGATGATGTTGATAAGGCCTTACAAAACTCTCCACGGTTAATGCATGCTAGAAACACAGGTAATGCTGGCACTGCTCCCATTGCTATAGGTCATCTTCTAAAAGCACAGGGTTCCTTTTTATGGGTTGCTTGCTAAAAACAGAAATGGTAAAACAGGAGGGAGACAAGCGTATCCTCTCCTTGCTGTGTGTGTGAGTTTTATGCACAGACACACAGAAAAAAAAGTGAGATCATGTAGGCCAGATGTTAAAAAATGGTCTCCTTTCTGGTAATTTCTTGTGTCCTACGAGAGAATGGGGTCCCTGATACATGATAAAGCAGGCTCGGGGCCTTTGTCTCTGAGGACTGTTTTCTTATTCTGTCTCATTGTACTGTCAGATCTTCTCCACTGATCCCTAGAAGTCGGTGGAGCTCAAAAGTGCTTCAGCGCTTGCCTAAGTGCTGTGGACTCTGGTGAATGAGGACTGTTTCCCCTCCCATGCAGTATATATTGTACATTTCAATAAAATTGCTCTTCAGGGAGTTAGCTCATCTCATTTGTCAGCTATATGGGACTTAAGCTGGAAAATCCACTAAGTTTGATGTTGTAATTTTCAGTAAGTCTGATCTCAAGGTAAAATTATTTTTGTTAATATTCACCCTTCTGTCAGTTTGGCCCAGGAAAATATTGTGTAGGTAGAAGAACAATACAATACATGCCTCAAAAGCATCTGTCTTTCAGGATGTGACTTAAAATATTTTGAAAATAATTCAGAATAAATTTTGTCTTGCTCTAGCAGTTGTGCAACAGAGGATGGCATGGAATTGTATATACAGTATGGTATACATGGATTGGAGATGTTTGGAACATTACATGATCATGCCTGAGGGTGTTAGTTACCTACAGTGACCAGAAATAACAATTCCTTTTGAGCAATGAAAAAGATAATACAAAGGATAATGCAAAAGAAAAAAAAAACAAAACCTTGGATTGCAATGACTTTTTCATATCTCATTGAGTTTTTCACTGTGATAAATAGGAGCGAGTTTCCTAGCAAAATTAATTAGGTTAGAAGATCTCTCCCTGAGGTTAGATGTTTGCCACTTGATACAAAGTCCCACTGCAGGCTGTAGGCCTGCTGCAAATCCCACCAAAAGCAACAAAAAATTTTCCATTGACTTTAATGGGTTTGGAATAAGCCTTAAGGTCTTTTTAAAAATAGATGGACTTGATGGTCTTTTCCATCTTGGACTTTCCAGATTCTAATTTGCCAAGCAGTTTTCCCATGGAATTATCCAAGTGTTGTTCAGCAATTCTATGTGTTATCTTTTTCTGTATGTGTGCACTGACAATGATATTTTGAAATTAACTGCACCAAAATGAGATTGTCTGCATTTCTGTCATTGGGAGTGTGAATAATATCATGCTGATCATTGGTGTAAGGAAAATTTGTTCTTCTTGTGGCATAAGAACTTTGGAGTGGGATTTTCAAAGGACCCCAACAGAGTTAGAAACAAGATCTTCTTGAAGTCAGCAGTAGTTTCACAAATCCTTATGACTCTTTTCATGTGCCTAGAGATGGTCATTAGAAGTCTGTTGATGTAGTTAGAGCAAATTCAGAGATAAGTGAGATACCATTTTCTATATCAAGCTCAATATGTTTCTTTTTTTTCACTCTGTGAAAGAGAATGAGATTTCTGAGGGTCTGACCCAAAGCCAACCAAAGTCTGTGAGAAGGTTCTCACAGACACCAATAGCCCAGGCCTACAGTCTCTGTTGAAAATATAAACCTGTTTGGGAGATGCATGCACTAATGAAGAGAGGCAAAAAGGTTTTATTTCAGAAGATATGAAACCATTTGCCCAGGTGGAGGTGATTGTGGGGAAATTAGAAGGGATTTCCTGAACTTGACTCTCTCCTCTCTTAACACAGATTTTGCAGACTTTTATCCAGTAATTTTGATTGGATTTACACAGTTGAAAAGGCTATCGGAATTAACTTTTATATATAACTGTCCAAAGATAGAAAATAGTTGTTCATAGTCTTCATTCAGACACACTACAAGAGAGAAAATATCAGTGGACTTAGGGTCTGTGAAAATGAATCTTTAGGTGCTATGTCTTCTTCTTTCTCTTTAGGAGGTGCCACTTTTATTTTTCCAAATACATCAGTTTATCCAGAAGCAACACAAAGAATTACAACCAGGCCAGGTATGAACAGTGACCACCTTTTGCATGCTGTAATCTTACTCATTTCATCTCTTGAAGTATATTGTTCTTTTTCTCCTTCAACTCTCTTTTAGTAAATATGAGGCTATATTTTGAATACAAACAGATTATATAAATATATTATATATATATATATATATATATGTGTGTGTGTGTGCATATATCATTGCGTACAGTGACATGATTAAATAGAGCAGTGTAATGGCCAGAGTGTATTCACTGGTTTTGTTGCATTGTCTTGGCGCAGTCACTTTTCAGTGTCTTCAGCAGTCTGTCTCTAAAATGAGGCAAGAATATCCTCTTTTATAATGCTAATTGAAGTATATTGGGAAAAAGTACTCTAAAAATGCAGGATACATGTATCTCCCACTATCTAATTATGTTTGAGGCAAGTAAACCCCATAACATTTGATTATGAGTTTGAGACTAAATAAGGAAAATCAAAAAATAAGGAAGTTCTTATTGCTCAAAAGTTTGAAGCCCATGGAATTATTTTGGCTGTGCTGGTTTGTGAAAGGCTAAAGGGAATAATTAAAGAAGATGAGGACATTGCTGTGAAGCTAAAAGTCTTCTTTACATCACCCTTCACCACGAAAGATGCTGGAAAAATGCCTAACCTGGACATTTGCTTTTCCACTAATAAGCACAAAGTACTGTGAGACATCAAGAGGAGTTGCAGCAAAATACTGAATTTTGTGGAAATCCATTAGTGAGCCAGAGGCATACATCCAAGTGTTCCAAAGGGCCATACACTTGAACTGACTGAGCTCTTGTGGAAAGACACATTCTCTCATTAAAAACAAAGGGGCTTTTGGATAGCAAATAGTTTGCCTATCTTTTATCAGTGCTTTATGGTTTAATCCAGGAGAATATACACAAGTAACTATTTTATAGACTTGTATACATGTATATACACATGTCTGTAGATTTGTTAATTGATAATTAAGAAAGATAGACAGGGAAACAGCTACCAGACCATTACATGATCAAATCCACCCTGCTCAGTTTCTAGAAAAACAAACTCTTCTGCTAGATTTGTTTGCCTATAACAATACTGTAGTGAACAGAATGGAAGCCGCTGATCCAATGAATACATTTGGCATTTGGCTTTCATAAGACACTGACCAAAGTGCCCCACAACAATTTACAGTGAAAGTTAAATCAGCATATCATAAGATATAAAATATTTTAATAGATCAAGAACTGTCCAACTAACCAGTTTCAAGGACTAAATAATGGACATGTTAAGTCATGGGTGCTTTAGCGTTCTCTGCCATGGTCTGTAGTTACTAATAATTGGAAAAGGAGACAATAAAATTTGGTATAAAACTTAGAGATGACATACAATTTTGTCAATACTTAAAGCCAGAGATTCCTCTAAAAGATTCCTGTACACGTGCCCAGAGCCTTATTAGAGATCAACGAACTGGCAATATGTTAACAGCTGAAAATACAGGTAGATAAATGCAGTATAAGACACAAGTTATTTGCCTATCTTACTGATTTCAAATTAACCTTCTTCATTCATAAACGAATAACTTAAAATAGGCATCTTTATTTATGGCACAATGAAAGCCACTGCTCTAGTTGTTGACCAAAGTGAAAAAAAAAAAGTAAACAAATTAAGAAACAAAGTGGAGGATCATATGAGAAGTCTGACCATGCCATTAAATAAATCATCAGTGTGGCCTTTACAGAAATCTGTGTGAATCATCCCTTATGAAAAAGGTTATTTGCAGAATTAGAAGGCACCAGAGCAAGCTGTGGGACTATGGAAAGTCTTTCCAACACATTGAAAGATATAAAAGTTTGAAATTGTTCAACTCTGGGTCTAGGGATGAGGAAACATGATATAATTATCAAAATAGTGTCACAGTACCTGCTTAATCTTCGTATTAGAAGAAAGGGTATTTTTTAAAAAGTTAGACATCTTCATGAAACATTAAAGCAGACTGTGGCCCTTGTGGTCACAGGTTATAGTAGCACCCAGGAGCTTTGAATGGCACAGAGGAATCTGGTTATGAATATGGATGAGAAGACAAAGCATAGCTATAGAGACAGTGACCAACTATGCAATGTAAACTGGGATGCCTGGAGCTCTTAGTAGTTTCCAACAAAAATGAACATGTAATATAAAACCAGAGGGACCTGGGTGTCCTACAGCAAATAACCATGCCAATCGAGAAGATTTCAGGCAAAAACTGGAATGAGTCTACTGTGAAATAATACTATTTTATACGTATGTTTCCACTGGACTTGAACAAAAACTGGATTTTTTTTTCCCATGAGAGATTCTATGATTTCAATTTTTGTTTCATCCTGACTTGTGATGGACTAGTTTTCTCTGAAGTGAAATGTTCAAAGAAAACCAGTATCAGACATGGTGAAGAAGTCATTCATTTCAGCATTTTTATCCAAATCACATTTCAATTACTCTTACAAAACCGAGTCCTTTAAGTCAACATTAAAAGCATCTTCCTGTGTTGACACAATTCCTTGTTGGAGTTGTAGTTTTGATATGGGGATGTCTATTCTTTTGTGTAAACTGTTGTATCCTAACTAAACATTTCCTACAACAAGCGATCATGTGTTTTTCAAAGTATTATTTTATTGTACCTTTTACAATTGAAAGTTGACAAACATTTTTAAAGGCAGAATTTTCATTCAGAAAGGAAACAATTTTTTTTTTTTGCAGAAATTCAGATTTCTCTCAAGAAACTATTTTGTTGGCTTATTCCATGGCTTTCCCTTTAGTTAAATGTCACATTTCAACTAGACTGCAAAGAAGCTTTTTCATAACAAAGTGTCCTTCATGTGAGAGCAATAGCAGACCCCAGGGACAATCACTTGATAACATGAAAAAGGTCAAAATTGAGGGGAGGGAGTAATGTAAAATGGGAATTAGCCAAATCCTGGGATGCAAGTCTGGAGAAAGTAATTAAGCATTGCCATTGTTAAGGCACTACAATAGAAAATAGGAAATGAGCAGGGCTTGTAATGAGCTGCAATGACAAAGGCATATTTCTTCAGTCATCTTTACAACACAACATGAGTTTCAGTAAACTGAAAGCAATACAATGAAGCTATTGGGAGCTCAAGAAAACCTAATGTGGGTTTGTCTACATGTCTCATCAAACAGGAGCATTCCCATCAAAGATCTGTCCAAGATAAGGACATGTTGTATTAATATCTCATGAATAAGAACAGATCTACTTATCTAGGATAGCAACATGTTTATCAAAGCACAATACTGAACTAAGAATGAAGTTGGAATTTTATGCTATTTCAAGAAAGGCTGATAACTGGATTTTTCCTTTAATGGAGAGGGTGTAGTCAAAAAACCATCTTATGATGTGTTGAGTTAAAAGGGCAGTTTTCTCACAGTACTAAATTTGTATCAGATATATTTTAAGGCTGCAAGTGCCACTGAGTCCAAGCACGCAACATCACACGGCCCTCTCAAAGTACAGGTGTCTAATAATTGGGAGATGCAGAAATAGAAAGAAAGAGGGAGGGAAGAGGGGGAGAGAGAGAGTGGGGGAGAGGGAGAGGGAGACAAGAGATTTTAAGAAGAGTCGCACAGCCTAATGACAAGCACATACATTCTATGTGATCTTTTTCCCCTATTTGTCTGTAGTCTTTCTGGGCAGGGAATGGAAGGAGTGGGGGAAATACGTTCCTTATGTTGTCAGAATCTCCCTGACAAGGCTGCCATGGAGGTAGAGATCTGGCCAGGCAAGACAGGACTGGACAAGATACATGCAACCAGCCCAAAGCTGAGCCCTGTCCCACACGCTCTGCACAGGCAGAACTCAGAAATGCCTGGAAACATGACCAGATTCCTTCTGAATTTTTTTGCCAGGTGGTAATGTCCTCAGGCCATGAGGTGTCTCTAACGGCAACAGTTAATAGCAGTGTTGATCTCAATCTGGTCAGGACCTCTGCATGTTACAGTGATTCACCTGCACACCAGTATTCTGCTCAGAGATGAGAACTTGTGCAATTCGTGTTATTTTCTCTGAGCTTCTGAAGTACAAGACTGTGGAATAGTTCTCAAAAAATCAGAGGTGAAAAGGCAATATCTATTAAAATGCAATAGAAAGATAAATTGCATATCTCGGCAGAAGCAAAGTTTTGAAGTGTAAGATTCCAGGAGAATCAGCAGTGCTGGTAGTGCCAGTCTGCTCCTCAAGCCAAACAGACTAAATAAATTAAAGAAAATTTGGTGGTGGATTTCACATTACACTTTATTTCCATACAAAACTTCTGCTCATAGCGCTTGGAAATGGGTAGAGATAAATCTGTTTTGCACAGAGCCGGTCTGTGACTGTTTCTTTACTTCTTAACGGGTTTAATTTCCAAACAAAATAAAGCACAAGCACTGTTAATGTCAAAATAATCGGAACCAACTTAGTTCTACCAGGTGGGTATTACTACCTTCCTCAGATCCTGGGCAAGCTACATAAGTCTGATTTTGGCAGCAATTCTCGCTAATGTATTAAAGCCAGCCATAGAAAAGCACAGGCAACTGCAAAAGATTTCAAAGGTTAAACCAAACATTTGAATTTACTACATATACTTTATGAAAAAAGCTTTTATGTTTTAGCTTCTTCATTTTTATATGCTAAAGCATTTAAATGAAATAAAAGTAATGAGTAAATGAAAGAAAAGGCCAACAAAAATTTAGATGCATAAAGTTAAGGAGGTTGTCCCAAGAAGCAGAAAGGAATGCTTAAATAGATGAAGCAGGGAAAAAAACTGTTCACTTTTTGGAAGAAATAGAATAGGTGTACATATGTATATTTAACATTTAAGCATGTTGACTGTTCTCACATGTTATGTTTCTAAATATCTGTGAAGGTACTGGGGTGTGGAAGGGAAAGTGAAGGAAAAATAATTATTAATAATTTGTAATGACTAGTAGAAAAGAAACAAGTGAGATTAGCAAAGTCCAGCAATTAATTGTCCCAAAAGGTTGGATTCTGAATGATGAGAGTGAGACCAGAAGGTGCATCTGAGGAAGAAAGGACTTGCAAGCTTGAGGAGTAATATCACAGAGAGAGCATAATAAAGCGCGTGGTGGCAATAAGAGCTGGTGGAAACACAAACTTAACAACAGTGGTTTAGAGGAATCTCCAACAGACAAAACCAAGACTTTGTTATCTCACATATCTCTGCCTGTAAGGTTTGATCAATCTCAAGGGATGACAGCAACAGACTAACAAAGAATGGCACAATGAATCAACCTAGGTCTATCTTCTTAAAATACTGTTACGTGCAGAGACTCGGAGGGAGTAGTACACGGTTTATGCTTCATCTGAGCTCTGACCTCTGACTTTTCCTGCAAGACTCTAGCATAAATTGTCCATGATGTGCAGTGTGTGTCATTCCTTGGTGTCCTGGGCTGAGGAAGGAGATCAAAAAGAGTACTCTGAGCCTTTGGAAATGATGGGCTCTATAGACTATTTGTACCAGCTGTTTCAGTGCAGTTCAGATGTCTAACAAGAATAGGCACCTCTAAAGAGCAATGCAGAGGGCAAAGTGGTACTGTTGTTTTTAGAAATAATAAAGAATATAAAGGTTTTAACAAGGAGTATCCTTCCTATTTCAGTAATTTTTCCAATCCAATGGTCCCCTAGAAATTTGCCCCATATGGACATAAACACTTCATGCCATATCTGCATGAATCAGTGTATTTTTCCTTCACAGATTTGCCTTATGAGCAAGCCAGGAGATCAGCATGGACGAGTCACACCCATCCCAGTCCTCAGTCAAAAGGTAAAAAACATCTGCATATGTCTAGCCTGTGGGCCTAATGCACGTTTGATGCAACCTGCATAGACTCTGAAGTGAACTGATAGGAGCTACCTCAGCATTCAGCTCGGGAGGATTGTTTACCTGTGCCTTGGCTGGAAAGCCTGTTAGCTGTGCATAGGCAATACTGGGTGGTGTCACTGGGGCAGCCACATCCTTCCTTGAACTCAGGCTTCACCAGGTCCATGACCATGTAGACTTATAAAGCTAAATCCTATTGTGACCATCATTGAGTGGTGAGCAGCAGGAGTCCCAGGCCTATGATCTGTCACAGGTTTGGTAACCATCTTCAAAACTGGAAAAATAATTGAATGGGTTTTTCCATTTTCAGCTACTCAGCCATCATCCTCAGCAGTTCCCAAAACAGAAGACCAGCGTCCTCAGTTAGGTGGGTGTAATTTTGTTTGAACTATGCCTGGGTGTGGCGGGATTTGTTGAATATGATAAGAACAGCTCTCACCTACCAACTAAAAGCAAACTGCAACATCTGATTCAGACGACTAATGAGATCTCCAGCTTGTGACCACTAAATCCCCAGACATCTATGAGTTGACTCCACAGCTGGATCTGAGATGAAGGCTCCCATGGCCATTGGAAACTATTTTTAGTAACTGTTTTAAGTGATGACCTTAGAAGTTAAAAAGCTGTTAAACAAACTACCTATGTACAGTTTAGGTAGAAAGGTGGGAGGTAAGGATATCAAAAGACCATATACTCCACAGTGGTTGAAATGCCAGCAGTTGGAATATGGGCATGAGCAAAGAAAGGAAAATGGATTATGGTGTACAGAAACTTATTTGAATTAGGCTCCTGAAATTAGTCAGGAAAATTAGAAGGATTCTTAGTCTGTTGAGAAACTGAGGAGAAAGTAGAAGTTTATGGGTTTGTAGACTAGTGGTTTTGCAAAATGGATACATTTTGTGTTTTCAAAGCAGCTAATTCATGGGGTAATACCCGATCCCTTATTGTGAATTAGACTGTGTTTTGGGTAGGTAGCTCGAAAGCACTACAGAGATTCTGAATTAGTTATGGCTGATAGGAAATAAAAGAGATTTGGAGGATATTCTTAGCTCAGAAGACTCTGAGCCTGTTTTTATCACATGGATTTCAAATCATTATTCTGGTTTTTGTTATAGCTAAATAAAACTGTGCACATGACTGCATCTCATTAACTCATATACATTCTGCCTGGGAAGTATTATACTGCTTTTTGCCCAAATAGTGTTTTATCTAATCTGGCCTTCCAACCATGAGAATCCTCTAAAATATATACTGATGATTTATGTAAGTCCTTAGGACCATTAATGGCTGTGTGTGAGCTGCACAGATTATTTAAATGTATAAGGAATGTAGCCTGATTATCTTCTCGGCTGTTAAACTGGCGGCCGTTTGAGAGCAGCTGTCCAGAGACAAGACAGCCCAGCGACAGCGTCATTCAGTGAGGGGCTCCAGGCTGTGCTTGCAGCCCATCACTTTGACTTGTGTACTTCCATCACAGCCTTCCCTGTTTGCTGTTGTACTTCAAGTCAGGCCAAAATAAGTTTTCATTTCCGGAGGGAATCCCTTGAGGAAAACATTGAGATGCTACAGAAATTGTTTGGCTGATGCAGGCTCTTCTGAAAACCCTAGTTGCAAGGTTAATACAGGAGACCTCTCACTGAATTCCATTGACAAAGAAGAATAGACCCAGCCTCATTGCCTGGCTTCAACCACGCATTCTCAGCCCTCTCCTGGAGGCTCTTTTTGGCACAGAAAGAGTTAACAGTGGCACAAGGAAAACAAATGTGGCCTTACAAGAAGAGAGGTCACTATCCTTTGCAGAGGGAACTCTCACCCCATTACTTGTCTGCACCTGTGGGCCCTGGCACGCTGCAAAGGTGGAGAGTACAAAAGGGTGCCTGCACGTCCATGTACTTTATTTCAGTAAGAATCAGAATACTTCTGGGCCAGATTTAGAGTATGTCAAAATACATGCGTGTGCATGCTAATACAGTACAAAAGGCAAATGTGTATTCTTGCAATTATTCACTTGCATACCCAATTTTAAGAGAAAATGTGCAAATACTGCAATACAGAGAAAGGAACTGCTTTCCTCAGTGTTGGATCTGCCATCCCATCAGGCAGTTACAGGGTTAAAAAGTAACACTTTAACACAGTAAGTCACTGTTACATGATTTAAAATCTTTCTTTCACAATTTTGTAGATCCATATCAGATTCTTGGACCAACCAGCAGCCGACTTGCAAATCCAGGTGAGAAGAGATTTTGTTGATTTAGGAGTATTTATCTTCACTGCTAGTGTCCCCACCTTAGCTTTAATGCCAGACCTGGAAAGTGATGTGACTAATTTTACCACTCTTCAGTATGACTCAGTGGGAGCTGAGGATACCCAATGTGCTGCAGGGTTTCTAAATTACACAAGAGTGGGGCTGAGGCCACAGATTAAGACACATAAACTCATGTATCCTAATGTAGGTGTCTATGTATGAGCTAGGTGCCTTATTGCCCATGATACTCATTGGAGATGTGGTTCATATAGCTCTCCACAGAAAGCTATTCAAACCATCCTGGAGTAGATGGTTACATTCAGTCAGTCAATTATCAAATTCCTCATTAGAGGTATTTGAATGTCTCATATCAATGAGAGTTCCCTTCAGTAGCCTAAACATCGGGATTTTGTTAACTACTGTAAGATGTTCCATCTGGCCTCCAGGTACCCCTCCAAAAGGGCATGAGTCTCTTACTGATCTGTGTCATATGTGTCCCAGATTCTGTTAATCCACCACACAATGCCATACTGACCTTGACAAATAAAAAAATTATGGGGTGAATAACCCAAACCAGCAAAAATGCATAGGAAAAAAACAGGAAAGCATAATGTATTTGCAAAGAATAATTAGGTTAAACACTTCAAAAAAGTTCTCCCACTTTAATAAGAAGGCAACAGGGAACATTGTGGACAGAGGCTTGAAGCCTATTTTAGCTAAAGACAAGGAACCTTCTTGGTGAGTTAATAACACTGATTTTGAATACTGTGCAGATTTCACTGGTGCTGCTCAGAGTCCGCAGGACACACTGTGGCTGTACACAGCCATAATCAACATTATAATCTGCCACAATGGGTTGACGTTGTATGTGGCACTTCCTATTTCCCTTGCTTTAACAGCCACAGGGCACAGTGTTCCTTGTTCCACATTGCAGGTCTCCTCAACCCCCAGTAACAATGTTTCTTATTACAAAGATTGTATGGCTTTTCAAGGCATGAAATTGCCAAAATACTGATCCATTTCCTTTCACTTTAGCCCAAGTGACATCAAGCACAGTTCTAGATTAACTTACTCTAAAGATTTTTGCATGGCATGGGAAAGCAATTAAGTAAGTATTAAGAACAGGATTTTCCAAATGGTCTAAGGCAGTGGATTTCCAGGTGACACTGATCGTAACTGGAAGTGGAGGCCTATTTCCCTTTAATTTGTTGGTAAACCCCAGCTTTTACAATTTTGTCAAACATCCATTTGGTAGCCTTCATTACTGTGGAAGGCACTAACATGGTCTGGATTGGGAGACTTTTTTAACATTTGGATATGGAATTCCTACACACCATCATTCCTGTACTTTAACATGTTTTGTGTGTTTATAAACTGATGGAATTACTCTCTCATTAAAAGGAAATTGACAGCAACCATTTATTTTCATAGGACTATATATTACATTTGGAAGGCAAGTGTTTATGTTAGAACATATGTTGGATTGCTTATTCAAAAATTTGTGTTTTGTCCAGTGCTGAACTGTTTATTGATTTTCAAAGGCTAATCCTCTTGTTATGTTTCGTGTATTAAAACTTGCATGCCTTGCTCATACCATGGATTCTTTTGTTTGTTTGTTTACTTAATGCATGTTAATGGAACAGAAGAAATTCATTAAGGACAGTTTGTATAAATAACATTTAAATGAATGTGGGTTTCAGTTGCACTGAAGTATAAACTGCTAATGGATTTCAGATGCTACTCTAGCTTGATATTATAATTCACCACTATAAGCTTTCTAAAGAAAAGCTTGTTTATTATACCTACATATCTGGTTTGGAAAAGAAAAAAAAAAGAAACCCAACTGATGCCTGATCAGAGATGTACTTAGAAGTTAGCACATACAAGCTGGTTGGCAAATTCTGCTGGCATTGTGCTTGTGAAACAGATTGCCTTGCAAGCTGCTTCAGCTGTATTTTGCATCATTTCAGTGCTGCTTTAATAGGAAATGCTAAGCTTTTAATGTGAATATCAGTGGCAAGGCCCTTTGAAATCTATTTTCAATTGCCTAAAATAGTCAAATTTTGTTCCCATAACTCTGGGCAACACAATTCTGCAAAGTTTGCAGCAGACTAATTTTTTTTTTTTTTTTTTTAAGATTAAATTGGCAGAGGAGAGAGAAAAAAACCCAATGTTTTAAGTCTTAACTTCAGTAATCATTTAAACTTGTTTGACACAGAATGATGACAAGAATGTATTTTATGGACCTTTTCACTGTTCTTGCAAATGTTTTGCCCTATGATTGTATGCAGTGCAACAGCAAGCTAATAAGTTTCCGTTTTGCATTTCCCCAAATGCTGCAAAGGGATGATATGGTTTGGCATGAGCCCAGCTTTCTCTAAACTTCTCCATTTTGTGTGGGCTTATTCCATAGCAGAGAACATTTAGTTGCAACATAATGCTGTGAGAACAAGTAAAATGTTACGCAAGTGAAAGCTGTTTGTCCTGAACTTGAGAGATTAGTTTTCTAAATGTGCACTGTATTATTTCCCCATCAATTGTCTCCACTGACTGACATTAGGTAACTATTAAATCTCCATGTAATGGCATTCTGCCACTCAGATGAGGGAAAACATGACACATTACCATTATCTCCGCTCTTTAGGATTTCATGAGACAGAGCTGGGAGAAAGGGGCCTAGTTAAGAAGTAGGAACCGACATTGCGACATTTCCTAATAGAGTCCTATGTGAGAGCCTGGAAGAGCTGATGTCTTGACGTTATTGGTCACTCGTCCTGACATTTCTGTTTTGTTTTTCCCCCCAGGAAGTGGGCAGATACAGCTATGGCAGTTCCTGCTGGAGCTCCTCTCGGACAGCTCCAACTCCAGCTGCATCACCTGGGAGGGCACCAACGGGGAGTTCAAGATGACCGACCCTGATGAAGTGGCTCGACGCTGGGGGGAGCGGAAAAGCAAACCTAACATGAACTATGACAAACTCAGCCGTGCGCTTCGCTACTACTATGATAAAAATATTATGACTAAGGTTCATGGTAAGCGCTACGCCTACAAATTTGATTTCCATGGAATCGCTCAGGCTCTCCAGCCTCACCCCCCAGAGTCGTCCATGTACAAATACCCGTCAGACCTCCCCTACATGAGCTCCTATCATGCGCACCCTCAGAAGATGAACTTTGTAGCTCCCCACCCCCCTGCTTTGCCTGTAACATCGTCCAGCTTTTTCGCTGCCCCTAATCCATACTGGAATTCACCAACTGGAGGTATCTACCCCAATACCAGGCTGCCAGCTGCTCATATGCCTTCTCATCTTGGCACATACTACTAAGTGGGGGAAAAAAGAAACACCAGAAAAAGTGAACAAAGACACTTCTTGCTGGGATACAGTCCCTGATGAATTGCAATGAACTCTATTGGAGTACATGAATTAAAAGTGCCTAAAGAGACAAGTGAAGGTTTGGCTGGGAAAAAAACACATCAAAAAATAGATGTCAAAAAGACTCTTTGTAGTAGGGATTTAAAGGAGATACTCAAGAAGTATTAAGATACTAAAATGTAATGTATATGGGCATCGACTCTGTGGACCAAACAACAATAGACTATTGTAGGTAAAAGCATGAAATTATAAGGATAACCTACGAAAGCTAGTGGTCTTAAAAGGTTGATAAGCTTATGTGTAAAGTTTGATATCTTGCTAGTGCAAAACTGGGACTATACTACAGCAATATAAGGATAAGTCTATAGTGACCTAAACTACAATATATGAATCATTACAAAAGAGGGGGGAAGAAGGGGGAAAAAAAAAAAAGATAAAAACAACCTACCTGTATTTAAAAAAATCAAAACATATCAACAAAAGAGACTGTTTTATTGTGGAAGCTGATTTGGAATATAACAGCATTGTTTTGGTTAAAATCAAATGTGTTCCATTCATCAGAGTGTTATCAGCTACTCAAACTGTGAAGACAACCCAAACTTTTAAGATTCCTTGACAGTATTACAAGAACCCTGAGCCAGACATTGGAAATGAGAATGTGCTGAAGGGCAAGTGTATGATTGTAGATCAGAGGCCTGCACCTGAGAGAGGAAGCAGAAAGGAGAAAGAAGAGGACAAAGGTGGTGAGAATGGGAGAAAAGAAACTTCTTTACCTGTAGAGACTGAAAAGACTGAAACTTTTGTAGCGTTGGGACTATGAAGAAACACTTGTTTGGACTTATGAAAAATATTGCTCAGTATCATACCATTCCCAGTATTACAGCAGGAACAGACTTGATTTTTTAGTAATAAAAAAAGTGGAAAAAGGGAAAAGCAGAAGAATTCAGAAACCAGAATATGCATCTCTTTAAAAAAAAGTAAAACTGGAATTGTGTTTGATATTTAAAAGTTACCGGTTAGAACCTCATCATTATTAAGGGAGTCTGTTTTCTATTGGTTAAAGCAAGAAAGCAAGAGACAACCCCTGACTGCCAAAATCAGAAATCATCTAAGTATTTTTGTTAGGCGGGCGCCAGTTTTTCTTTGTTGAGTCGCGAACGCTGTGCGTTTGTCAGAATGAAGTATACAAGTCAATGTTATTTTTTCCTTTTTATATAATTATTATATAACTTATGCATTTATACACTACGAGTTGATCTCGGCCAACCAAAGACACAAAAAAAGGGACAATCAAAAATATTGTGGCCTTGAATTTTAACTCTGTATGCTTAATGTTTACATTATGAACATATTAGTACTTAGAATGCAGAATGTATGTAATAAAATAAGCTTGGCCTAGCATGGCAATTCAGATTGACACTGTAGTTTGCATTTGCATTTGCATTTTTAGTGCCTGACACGCCTACCAGATCTCCTACTCACTCATATGCTAAACATCTTGTTTTAAAATGATGTTTTGTGAAATCTAGCAATCATGAAAATGTAGGATCAAATAGTAATGCTTAGCCTAAATTCAAAGTGGACAGGTGCTGTGTATCTTCCAGACAGTTCTGCTAAAACACTTGCAGCCCTTCTTTAACAGTGCCTTGCCGTTCTTGTCCTGAGCTTCTTTTGCCCAGAGATTGCAGCCATGCCCAATTCTTTGATGACTTAACAGCCAAAATTGAAAATGAAGTCTAAAGGAGGCCTCTAAGGAAGAATACTGACACCCAGAAATTATCTTTTGTTGCCATCAGATTATGCGGCATAATCTCAGTCTAAGATGTGTTTTCATGCTGAATCATATGTTGAATTACCATGTCCCCTTGTTATTAGTACCCACTGTATCATGATTAGTAAATAAAGTGAATAATTAATAACTTCCATTATTCCTCACCTTAGAGTAGAAAGTATGGTAGCTTGTTAATTTGTCATTGCAATCCATCCTGGCTGTTTACAGAAGGCAGGATATTTTCTTTCTGTTCTAAATTTGGAAGCTTCCCACACTGTATCCTGGGCCCTACAACTACATCTGGTGCCTAATGGCATGACTCCATTTTTTTGCAGCACCATCTGAAGAACTGGTCTGGAAAATCAGCACTGACATTTAGGAGTGGCTGTCCACAGCATGCAGTATTTACTGCAGAGACCCCAGACAGCTCAGACCTCCAACTGTATTCCTCTTTTTTTGCTATTCTTTTGTCTCTTTTTCAGACAAAATGGGTGTGGTTTCAGGTTTTATAGCAAGTGTTCCAAGTATCTGTTTTGTGGAGCATTGATCAGTGCTGTGCAATGGGAGCTTACTTGCCAGACTGCTGTGTTATGGGTGTCTTGGTGGCAGTTTATAAGCACAGGAAGGATTATATTAGTAATATTTGAGACTTGAGCAGTGGCATCATAAGCCTTGTGATCGTTTGGGAAATAAGCACCCTAAGTCTGTGTCTCTTACAAAATAAAAACTCACAGAAAGGTTAGAAAAACTGAACTCTTGGAAAAGGTTAGTCATTCACTGTTTTAGAAAGTTATGGCAGGCACACCTACATGCTGGCTATAACAATAATAGTTTGCCTTTCAGTGGAAATAAATCTCAGATGCTTGCTATCTACTTCATGTGTACTTCCAGCTCAAAAAACGGTAAGTGTATTGTTGAACCACCTTTTAATTAAACACTTAAAAATCCAGATAAAACAACCATCTTTGTTTACATTGGCAAGGACATGCCTGTAGGCCTCCAAAGCATCCCCAGTGCTCACAGAGCTGCCTGCAGGATTTCCAGATTGTGTTGCCTGGCTGCTATCGTCTGCAATGGGAACAACATCCTGACATTAAAAGAAAGGGTCCAAATACTCGGATGGGGATGGAGTCACAGCAGATGTCGTGATGGAGACCCTTCATGATGAAGAGCAAAATCCTACAGTAGTCCATGGATAAGCTCACTGGCAAACCAGTTCCAGACATCAGTCTTGGAGCTACACCATTCCCTAGGACCAGCTCACAGCATTCCAGGAGCCTTGGAAAACCTGGATTTTGTAACCCTGGGGATGAAAAGGAGAGTAAAGGATGGAGAGACCATACTACTTCTGCATTGGGACAGGTGGGTCTGCTACTTGCAGGACCTCCCTACCTCAGGGGCAGCAGCCACCCCACAGGATCTTCCTGCTGGAGGGCAAAGACCAGCCCAGTGGTCCAGGACACTGGCAGAGGCAAAACAGGTAGAGGACTCATGGTAGTGCCTCTGCTGCTCACTGCCTGCTACCCAGTCTGGCCCTGTTCCTGGGAGCTAGGAAGACCAGAGTGAGGCCAGAGTTTCAGGGACCGGTTCCTAGTTCATACCATGACAAGGGGTGGGCCCAGTACAGCCAAAATGCTCAGGAAGCTGAGCAACTCTGTGTCTGTACCATGAGAGACATTCACGTGAAGCTCAGACACCAAGACCTCGTCTGAATGTGCTGTCTGTTTGTCATTTAAGCACCTGGATGAATGGACATGGCCCTGATGAGTCCACATTTGTACAAGTTGGTCATGTTGATAAATTTGACCCTTTGTTTAAATTAGAACTTCTTTCAGAGTCAGTTATCAGTCAAGTCTCCTACCTTATTGCAACACTCTGAGGACTGCTCTGAAAGGAGAAGCTTTATTTTTCCTGAAATTTATAGATATACATGTGTACTTATCTTTCACCAAGAGATACACATCTGTCTGAGAAGCTCCACTGTAACATGGGAAGTGATGCTGAGAAAAGTTTTTAAAGTAAAAGTAGGAAGCTCACATTTTGCCATTCTTGATTAAGATATTTCCCCTGATATTAAATTGGTTTTAGTGAGCATATAAATATGCTTTTGAAGGATGTGTTCTACAACACTTGTACTGTGAGTCTTAAGGGAAGATTGCCAGAGGCTGGGACAGCACAGGACCAACTGTGACAAACTGCATCATTCCTCACACTTTCCACATTCAGCAGAGTCCACACTGGGTATTTCAAACACTACATGCTTTTTTTAAACTGCCCACAGAAACACAGGGATCATCAGTGATTTAGACTTTCTTCTGCAAACTCTTCTTGCTCAGACTGTGTCTTACTCCAGCTAAGATCTAATTTTAAAATAAACTTTTAATTACAGGTACATTAAAGAAAGGTAAAAAACCCACTCGACCTTATATTCTATGTTTAATGATTCCATGATCTTTTGTCTGTGCCCTTGTCTCAAATTTTGGTCACATCATGGGAATGGCTGTGAGAATAGTCTCTCTTTACCTAAATCTCTGGTCAGTCAGATGACACCTCATCTGTCCAAAGGATTCAGGTAACTCATGCCTGAATTTTGATTGCCTCCTGAAGCAATCTTGATGCAACAAAAAGTGCTTAGTTCCTTATCTGGTCAATGGAAGGGGCCTTTGGGTATCTTCACAGCAGATCCTGGCTGCCTTTGAGACCTATATTAAGGAGATTAGGTGCTACCATGGAGGCTCACAGCAGACTGTGGCTAGTCCTCGGGCTTGGCTGGGACCTTGCTGACTGTCATCAAGACCAGCCCTTTAATGAGTGACAAGTAACCGAGTTATGTGGCAGTAACACCTCATGTCAAAAATAGAGCTCCCTTGTGCTTTCTTGGTAAAGATATTTCTTTTCCCCTCACTGGAGCTGTCACATCCCTCACTGTGTTAGGCTATTTGGAGAGCCCTTCCTCATCAGAACTCAGCCAGAAGCTTACAGCCCTTAGGGTTCAGTGGAGGCTACCCTCCAACTCTTGGCATTACACTGAGGGAGGCAAGGGCTAGGGCATCCATGAAGCCTCCCCCAGTGGTTAATTAGCACCATACCCTGTATATACATACACCTGGCCGAGATGTGAAGCTCTCAACTATATAGTCCCTCATGCCTCTGACCATCTGCTCATGTCTTGGCCTCTGTGCAGACCACACGAGTGGGTCACACCAGGATTTCAGAAAGAGAAAACATGAAAATGAAGTCTGGGTATACCACACTGTTTTCAGGAAGCACATGAAGCTTCTCAGAAGGATGTCCTGGCTCCCTGCTTGTTTCCAGGCTTCAGCTGCAACCTCCAAAATGGCTCAGCTCCATGGCTGCCCCTTGGGCGGTGTGATTGCTCCTTTGAGGCACTGGCCACTGAGACTACATCAGATGCATGACCCAGTGAGAGCCTTGCTTGAAGAAGAGGGACCACTTGGTGAGGTGTTTAATGAGGATATTAGGCAAACTGAAATGTGGAAAATGGTTTCAAAATGTAATGGCCGTCATTCTTTAAAAAAGCACACATTTTCAAGAAAACTAAATGAAACAGACAGGCTGCTTGGGCTAAGCATTACCCTGATATGTACATTTATATCACTGGAGTGAGGACTTCTCAAAACCAGGCTTAGAAAAATTCATGGGTTGTGTACCAGAATCTTGGGCCATATATATTTCATAAAAGAATAAGGGGCAGAATAATTTTCTGTGCACAGTCCTAAGAGAAGTAGTGAGAAAGTCTACTTGGGAAACCCCAGCCACCCCCCTCACTATTACAGAACTATTTTCTATTGTATACTTGCTGATATTTCTTAGCCCTTTTCTAATTTGAAAAGGTCTCAACTCCACTCATTCCCTAAACCCAGAGGCTAATACATCTCATTATCAAAGAGAGGTTTTTTTGTTTTCCTGCTATGTTTCTATTTTGCAATTTTTTCTGATTATGCTCCAGAGTTCCTAGCTCACGTCAATGTTTACAGCTTTCCAAATATTTGTAGTTTGTTATCATGCTCCCTTTGACTGGACATTAGCCAAGCTTAGACATATTTCGCTTCACAAACATATCCCTCTTCTTCTCTGATAATCATTAATGGGCCCTTCTTTTTAATTTTTTTTTAAATTTATTTTGCTGTCTCTGCCCATGAGCAGGCCTGATGTCTCCTGCTGTCTAAACCATTTACATCTCTGAATTCTCTCATTGCCAACTCCTTCCTGCTGGAGTATATATCTCTCTCCCCAGTCAGGCAGTTAATGTGCTTGTAGCCCTCACCCCTTCGTCTCTAAATCGACTTCCATGTTCTTCGTTTGGAGGAATTTCTCTCTCATTAACTGAAAAACCTCCCTTCCTCAGTTCTCTCCACCAACAGACCACTAGGAAGGTTTTTCCAAACTATTGTTGTGAAATTGCTGCACTAATTCCACCAGCTCATCTCGCCCAACTGTGCAGTGTTTATTTTGGTCCTGTTCTGTCTGTGTCCCAGCCAGGCTGAAAGCTGCTCCAGGCAGAAAATGCACATCCACAGAGCACCCAGCAGTATGTTGCTGCTTAGTACTAGACAATCATGACTAATGTTGACAAAAAAAAGTGTATACTTTTCCAATTTTCTTTGTGATGGAGGTGTCATTCTTCTCTACTGGGAACTTGAAAAATACTCTGCAGAAAATGGATACAGGATTCTTCAAACAGGCACCGGTGCTTGGGCTAAATGATTGCCATAGTCCCTGTAAGGCTTCAAAATAGTCCTAAGAGGATATGAAAGACAAATTTTAAGTTTTAGAGTAAATTCTTTCATGCATTTTTGCAAAACTAGTTACCAATTTATATCAGCAAATGAGCCACATCATAGACCCCTTGGCCACCTGAGACGTGAGTGCAGGACTACCTGGAATGATTAAGGGCTTCAATGACCACCTTCCTGCACTCTCCTGGAGAAGAGCTGGAGGGCTTGAGAAGCTCTCCAGCACATTTGCAGCAGCGCAGACCACTGGAATTGTAAATTTTTAAAATAATGTCCTTTTACCTTGTGTGTTGCAGAGGAGTGTGTTCACCTGCATGAGTAGACAATATACAAGAGAAAGTAAAAAAAAAAAAAGGGGGAAAGACAAAATACTCATTTGTTTTATGGTTGAAAAATCACCCTATGCTCTCTAGTTCCCAGAAAACTAGTCTGGTACATCAACATATTTCAATTTGCTGGGATGAGAATGGCATTCAGATGACCCAGCCATGAGGCGGATTCTATTGTGCTATTGTGCTGGATATGGTAAATACAGATCATGACTAACAGATGTTGCTTTGAAGTGCTCATATCTTTAAATACACAAGACTAATAAATGCTGGAAGAGGCTATATTTTTTACCAAGACTAGCTGAACATTTTCCATTTCAGCTCTTTCTTCAGGAGGGAGGGTGGGATTGTTTTTTTTCTTCTAACATGCTCTGAGAGTAAATCCAGGAAACATGTAGAAGGTGCTTCAACAGTGTGATGGGCTCATATCCTCACACAGATAAGCAGCTCGCAGCCTCGCTCCCCAAGGGACTGAAGTGTCTGCTGTTTCCCTGAATGACTGCTGGTTATGACCATGGAAAAGTCGGAATTGGCTCTGTATGGTTGTAAATTGTAAACCTCTCACCACGAGTTTCCAAGAAAAAGACAGAAAATTAGGAGTAATGCACATGGCATATAGACTTTGGAGCACGGCAGCGTTTGATTCTCAAAACAGCTGTGAAAATAAAGGTTGTTACCTTGTTTGTTCCTGCAAGATTAAAGTGAAGGAGGTGGTAGGAAAGGGGCCTACAACCAAGGATGCATGGAAATAGCAGATGGAGCTATTATCAGTTGGGCTTGGAAAAGGGAAGGAAAAATAGGACAAGGAAGCCAGGATGAAGAGGAAAAGAAGAAAAAGAGTTATGAAGTGCTGTCAGAGGGGATAGTAAAGCATCATGATACTGCCTCCTTTCTTAGCAATTTATAGAAGGGGGTATAAGTGGACCTTTAAGATGTTCTTGCAAGGATTACTCAGTGCTAAGTGTTAGACCTGATTTGATTATGTTGACATGAGATCAGATCTGAGTTGACAGTAAACAGAGAGCCAACCAGAGGATCAAAATGTGGGCTGACAATGTGAAAGCAGTGATCAAGGAGGCTGACTTAGCTCAACCTTCCGTCTCCCTTAGGGAAAGAGGAATTGCATAAGGTCAGAGGATGCCAGGGAGGCTTCAATACCTGGTGAAACCCAAACAGATTATTTTCCTATATAGACATGGAAAGTGAACAATGGATCTGAGGGATGTGGAGAAGGAAACAACAACTGGACATCAGGAGTTTGACAGAAAGAGACATGAAAGTGGAAGAAAAGGAGACCATAGACCACGGTGAATTTAGAGGTTCAAGAGAACCAAAAGAGACTTAAAGAGAAGATAAGATCGGGTTTAATTCAAAGTATCGAGCCCAGAGGAGATGCTGGAGAGGAACAGTGATGTGTGTTGTGATGTGTGATTTGGTAGGAAGCAGGTTAGCGCATCTGGGCTAATGTAAGAGCTGAAGCTGCCTGAGCTGAGGAGATGATGGAGTTTGTAAATGTTATACTTAATTTCCCTTTCTACACTTACCACTTTAGAATATTTTCAGCTAACATTTCATTATAATTTCCACAAACATTTCATGTCATGACTTCATTACAATGTAGACTGCACAATGAACAGCTGTAAAATAGCCTTGCCAATGCTGGTAATTTGCACTGGGAATGTAATATCCAGTTCCTATCACTGATGAGTGCTATGCAAAATGAACTAACCAGCATTTTTCATTTCTTAACCACTTACCTCAACAATTAAATGCATTGCAGTACTAAATGTATAGTATATAATAAATCATTCCAGACTGTATAAAAGCATCAGGCCATACATCTTAGTTGTTTTGTCATAAGCTGTATAAAATGCTGGCTTAGCACTCTGTAATGGCTCTGTTCACTCTTGTTGTTTTAATAGTAGACCAAAACACAGTAGAGTTTTATGCATGCAGTGTGTGTCTCCCACTATGTGGGAGCCAAATCCAATATGCTCTCCTTGTCTTACTCAATGCAGATCACAGTGAAAAGTATTAGAATAGCAGTCTATGAGGTGGGAAACCAGTCACGACTTTAACATTTTTGTTGTTCCACTGTAACTACTGGAATAGCTCTTGAGCTGAGACATAGTAAGTGATCCTAGTTACTATTGTATTTCCATTTGCCTACTTTGGCTAAAGGCTGAGACGTTTGGTTTGTGGCTCAGTCATCTATTTCTCAAAAATGTTGGGTGGGCTTTACTGTAGTTATAATTATGTTATAGAGAGTCATTTGGCTTAAGCACACCTTTTTTCTTCAATTTTGGCACAATACAATGTCAAAGTAGAGAAATTGGAAGAGGTAGAGCAGCTTTATTCAGTCAGAATACCTGGCAAAATGTAGTGAGTTGACTGATGATAAGGTTTCCGAAAGACCCAAAGTAGCTTAGGCTCTCAAATCTGATAGATTTGAGATGGGGTTTGTGTCCCTCAGTCACCGAGGTGTTCCAGAAATCCTTCCCTGGTGATTTGTCGTTTAACAAAGTCACGTTCATTCAGAAGGACTTGAAGGTGAGTGCACAGCCCTGGAGGTGACCCACCCTCCAGCAAAGGCAGCCATCAGGGGGTAAAATGCCACCATATGAAATGTTAATTGTTAAAGCAAAAAATAGTTCACCAAAGCATGTTTCAAAACTGTGATTGATAGCTTTATATCCCTATGGTGGGTCTTGGGGTGGTCTTGAAAAAAAAAGAGCTGGACAACAATCTAGATTTGGGATTGTGTTTGAGTACCTTTGACTATGAAGCCTACAGTCTTGGCCTAACATCTACATGTTGATGTGCAAGTGTGACCTTCTCTCTGCAAGCAAGCTCTCCCACACAGATGAACAGGCCTTATGGCTCTTAGGCCTCAACAAAAAAGGCCTGTGCATTTTCTAACCCATTTTGTGGGGCTGCTGGGGCTTCTCGCGGCCTTCAGGGTAGTGGCAGCCAACAAGTGTCTGGGCAGTCACCTATTTCAAGGCCACCAAGCATCTGTAGGGAGAAGCACTCTCAAAGACTGTGAGGGTGCTAATGAGTTTCCTGACCAATAAAGTGAGACACTAAGGAAGATCTGGATGCTTGTGGCATTATCTGGTTGCTAAGTGATCTGGGCAGGGCTGTGGTCCGTGGTGAACCATAGGGAGAATTGACAGGTCTCCAGGGAAGGAGCAGTGCTCCCATACACCTGCTCGGCCCTGTGTGGGTTATGCAATTAGCCTGATAATAAGGCTCCTGGAGACTCTTGGGCTTAGCCCCTTGCAATAGAAAGAGGTGACCTGAACATTTTCTAGGACTGGTATGGTTTGCTTGACTGTTGAACTAAATACAGGAGTGCATGCTGGGCTTAGCCTGCAAATAGTTCATGCCTCCACTTTGTCCCTCCCTCATGTTAATACAGTTTACTGACTGACTGACTGATTGAGTCAGCTCCCACAACTCCTGTCACTTCGCTCAGGCTTTGAGATCCAGAAACCGTGTGGCAGCTGGACACCCCAATTAATCAGTCCCCACAGGTAAGGTTGCTCACAGAGCTGCGGGTGTGCAAGGCACCAGGCATTTTTCTCTTTGGCAAGAAAAATAAATCTGGTTTAAAAAATACAGGGACCAGTAAGTGAATTTGTCACCACATGTTACTGGTGGCAGCGTGCCCAGGCTGGGCTGCTGGGGCAGGGCTGTGCTCCTGCAGAGCAGTGGACAAGGTGGGCTGCCAAGCTGCGACCAAACCCACTGCCACAGCCATGCCCTGGCACTCAGCATCTCTGGGCTGTGGACAAGAGCTTCACAGGCTGCAAGCACAACCTATGCCAAGGGGACTGAGGCAGAGGCACACCAAGTCAAAACCTCCTACTTTCTCATCCTGCATGGCCACCGTGCTTCTCCTATGGTGGGGTTCATCTTAGGGCATGAACCTGTGGGATGGGGCTTTTGCAGGCAGTGGTTCACCAAGCAGCCCTGCGTGACCTCCTCCTGCCTGTCCCCCTTCTCCCCATAGCCATGAAGGGAGGGCTGGGCACCCTCAGGCAGAGGTTAGGGCTTCCTCAGATGCCAGCAGAATAGTGTGTGTGTGTGTACATGTGTGTGCATGTGCACGCATGTGTGTGTAGTTTCCATGACCTTAATGCTCCCTGGTAAAGTCTCCCCATGATCTCATAATTACCACACCAGTGCTCTGTACTACACAGTGACCTGCAGGGTTTTACCAAGTGGTTTACAACCAGCTTTTTGAGGGCTATGTTTTGCAACACAGGTCATATTCAGTCTCTTTGTCCTCTCCCCTCATCTCTTTCCTCCTGGGCTACAGCTGAGTGGCTGGCAAGAGCTAAAGGCACAGGACATTTTTGGAAGCCCTTTATATTTCAAATGCTTCCTGAAGTTTCTGTGCGAAGGTCTGGGCTGTGCCCCTCACCCCAGCCTGGAGTAGGCTTCAGTGCTGAGCCTGATCTCCCCAGGGCAGCCAAAGGAGAGACAGAGCAGTGTGGGTGCAGGAGATGAAGGCAGCATGGACTGGGGAGGTTCTGCAGACCGTGCTGACCGCACAATCCTGCTGGGAAAAGCCTTCAAGTCTCCACGTTTCTCGTCCCCTCAGCATGCCCCTGTGACATGGCTGACAGTGTACTTGCCACAGGGGCAAGTGGCCCCCAACCCAGCACTCACCCCCTGCTGCAGCACTAACCAGGGCCCCCAAAGCTGGTGCTGAATGCCACACTGTCCTATGTGACCTGGGACGCAGCCCTGCTCAAGAAATCCAGCCTTGGTTTGTCTCCTCAAGCTGCTGCAATACCAAAGCACCCAGGAGACCCTGCACATCCAGCCCTGCCCTGAACATGCATCAGCTCCAGCAATGTCCTGCTCCTCCAGGAGCCAGGCACCAGCAACCGAATATTTGTGGAGCTGCTCTACTCAGACGTGTCAGGGCATATGGGCCAGTTAAGACATATTCCTCTTTTCCCCAAAAGATGGCACTAGGATTCACCAAAAGTGAACCTTTTAGCACCCTGAATATTATTACATCTGTGAAAAATGCCACCAGGGCCCTCCACTGAGGTGCCCACGCCTCACCCCCATAACCCTCAGAGAAGGACCCCTCCAGAGTGTGCAACCACCACCTCCCCAGGGCAGATCCTAGTGGGGCCCTAGGTTATGGGTGGGCAACAACACCAGAGTGAAAAACAAGTTGCCACCTGCTGAGAATACATAGCAGGAGGGGATATCTTTTGGTAGGATGAAAATATGCCCCCACGTACGTCCTGTGGTTTATTTCTAAGGCAATGAGAAAAACAAATTTGCAATATTGGAATTAATCTTCTTGTATGCTGACATTGTCTGCTGTAGTAAAATTGACATCACTAGGATTTTTAATGAGAAGTTAATGATTTTTTCATTTGAGCAACACAGCCCATAAACCTGTGAATAGAGTCTGCCTGGTAATTTAGGCCACGTTTTAAGGTTTTTTTGAATGCAAGTGTTGCTATGTAGTGATAATTATAGAAATATTTTCATGATTATAAGAATAAAACTAATGAAAATAACTTCTGGGGAGATTATTTTTCCTTGCAATTTTTATAACTTGTTGAAGAAAGCTTTTTATCTGTCAGTGAGGTAATAGCTTTTTGCCTGAAAAATAATTCCCATTTCAAGGTAATGGACTTTTTGTATCCATTAATGTCTCTAATAGAGCTATCACCTGAACAGCTGGGATTTTTCTTTTCATTAAAGAAAATGATAGGATCATAGCTCTATAAATGAAAATAAGTTAAAGCATGCAGATGAAGGGTTTCTAAAGACAGCAGGACTACAAGGCTGAAAGTGCTGCCTCAGTACATTTAAAAATGAAGAGAGCACCTTGTCAAAGCAACTCACCTTCCTGGGCAGCTCAGCAGCCTCCGAGGACTATTATGTCCCACAGTTGCCCAAGCAAACAGCATTAATTAGCAACAGCAAGTTCAGCAGAGACACTCACTGCAAGAATGTCTTTTGTTTTGCTGGTGTCTCCTGAAAGATAGAAGTCTGATTCCCACGTGCTTCAAGTTTTTTTGCACCGGAGGTTAGCATACAGTCATCCCTATCACCAACAGTCAGAAAGATGGGGCTTTTTCCATGCATGTTACTTGCCAATAAAGTGTGATTAAAAACTTAAGCATGAAAGGCAGGCTGAAGACTGTACTTACTCCTGAGCTGAAAAGACCACATGATAGACCTGGGGAATGTGAGGACCTTGCAATGCAGATGTACTTCTGAGTACATAAGTTTGGAGGTGTTAGTGGAGCACAATACTGTCCCTGAGCCTTACCCTGGTTTAATATTAAGTATGATCTGAATGTCCCACTTCCTGCATTGCCCAGTCCTTTTGTTTTACTTAGCAATACAATTTTGCCACTCACATCTTTGGGTAGGAAGGTGGTCTGCTCCATGGTCTACAAACTGTCATGCACCATTACAGCACAAGTAGTAATGAAATAGTAAAGTGGTAACACAGCCTCAGAGGAGAAGACTGCTCCAGGCTGGATTCACCCAGAGCCCTTCTGGAGGGCAGCACTTTGCTGCCTTTTCTAAATTTTTATAAAACAGCAACAAAAAAAGACTTTACAATGATTGTGGAAATGCGCTGTGTAGAGTACATATTTAGGATGCTCTGGAATGAAATGTGTGGGCGTGGGGAGCAGAATGTGTTAAAAAGTCCTGACACTAGATGGTGTGGTGGGTTAGAGCAATCTCCTCGTTGCCGGAGAACCTGTTTTGAGCACATTTTAGGCCATTTCTGGGGTTTGGCAGGACTGTGCAAGTTTGTCAAACTCTGCTCAAGAGGTACCAGGGTCTGAAGGAGACGTGTGGTTTTGGGTCAAGACGGAGGTGCTGTGCAGAAAGGTGCTCAGCTGCCTGCAGTTGTGCCAGCCCATTGGCTCCAGTCCCGTTTCTCCTTCTCTCACTTTCATTAACAGCAGCATTGCCCAGAAATTACATGAAAAGCAAAGCTAATTACCAAAATTAATCATCCTGAAGAGGACAGGAGCTTACCTGTAGTGCCAAAATAGGCACTGGGTTGAGTTTAACTCTGCTGCAGGGATACTTTCCCTGCAGCCCATAAGCATGAGTCCAGCTCTTACCAACACTGATGGGGCCAACCATGGATGCAAGAAGTCGGCATGTGTGAGAGTGTGTGTGCGTTGCCGTGCCAGGGCACCGGCGCTTCATCTGGCAAGTGCTGAGCTGCCACGGGGAGCCGTGGGCGCCTGCCATGCTCGCTGATGTCAACAGCAGCAAATGGGATTCGGTGCTTTGAGGATGGCTTGGCACCTCACAGGCAGGAGGCTTTAATGTGGTTTCTTGGGTGTAACTGAAAGCAGCTTTTGGCCCAGGGGAATGAATATTTTTTGCCTTTGTATATGCCCTGATTTTTGTAATCATGCTGTCAAATACATCTTTTGGAGAGAGGTAATTAAGAGAGTATATATTTTAGTTACTCCTTCAGAAGCCATTAAGTATGCTTGTTCAAGAGGTTGTTCCTCTTCTCAATAGATTTGCTTTTTTTTTCAGCAACACACGTGCTGGCAGCATACTGGGGGTCAGAACAAAGACTCCTGTGAGGATTTCCTTCATGACGCTGTGGATTAGGCACATGAAATCCTACTGACCTGTGCTGAACTCTGTGGTCTTGAGCCTCTTCAGCAGTTTTGGTCATTCTCCCACTGCCCCAAGAAATATTTTAAACCTGTCCTTGTGTGTGATATTTATTTACTTATTAGGCACTTTTTCAGTTATATGCATTATAGGTGAAAACTGAGACATCATAAGAGAGAAAAAGGTGACTCCATTGAGGCATTGCTTTATAACTCATGAAGAACTGAAAAAAAAAAAAAAAGAAATATGAAGCATTATAATAACCGAGTAAGGCTTTCAGCACAATCCATCATAACTGTTGTTCCTGAAATGTCTCTTTCTCTGGTCCTTGTGATGTAAACCTGAGCTTAGCTTGCCAGAAGAATAAAGTTTCCTCTATAATGCAAAAGTTGTTCTAAAAGCTTGAAATTTTGAAGTCTATGGAAAAGTAGGCATTGAGAAGATGCAGGAAAAAAAATAAAAAAGCTTGGGGAGGGAAAGAGGTATAAGATAATGATCACAATAAAATGGTTACAAGCATGATTTCACTGTCAGGAATGCTGCAGCAGGAATTTGAGAATTTTTTTATCACTCATTAAAAGGGACAAAACCTAAAAAATTGGCTCAGGAATATTTTTTATTAACAAACAATAAAATTTTAGTTTTCTGTGACTCCTGGATGCAGTTTTGAGGTCAGCAGGGACCACTTGCTCATGTTGCTTGACCTTCTTCATTAGCAGAAGCCACATGATTTAATCTAGTTACTCCTGTAATGAACTTGACACCAGGGAGACAGGTTCTTAATTTTTCATTAATATACAGGCAGAACTGTAAGAACTCTGTCACTTTCAGCAGTTTTAGCACAAGTGTGTATTTCTACCAAACTTTCATCCACTACTGTGTTTGTGTTGCTCTTTAGTTCCTTTATTTGTTTGCCATCTATAGCAAATATTATGTTCTCCCCTGTATAAGTGCCCACCCCTCAGTCAGGGAACAAAAAACAATCCCACATCCCTGAGGTGACTCACACACCTCGTGGGTACTGAATCACCATTAAGATGAGGTGAACATGTGGTGTGCAAAGCGGAGGCTGGAATGTTTTCAGCCAAAACATTCAGAAAGTACTGGTAGGCATTAAGGATTTCAAGGGAAGGAAGAAGAGCAGCTTCTGAATTATTATGTACAACCCAAAAGACTAAACTAACAATTCCCAAATGCTTCTGGCAGGAACCTCCATTAAAGACCATTCATTTTGTGTGACCCTAAAACCAGAAAAAAGTACAGAAAATTCAGCTGAACTTTGTCTATCTCTAGTCCACAACCCTCCCCAGAAGGCCACAATCCAATTTGGGCACTACTAGGATAAACTATTATTTGCTTAGTACTATGAGTGCTAACAATACAGTGGTGCACTGTCACGCACCATATACCACAGAGAACTCCTTCTGTGCCCTGCAAATGAGGCTCTGCTGTCCCTGTCATCATCAGGAAAGGGCTGGAATGAGTGGCATCAGCTCTCCAGAAGATGATACTACAGAGCTGTGTTGGGGGCTTTCCACTTCAGAGTTTCCATCCATGACCAGGTTGAGGAGGAATAAGGATGATCCTCAATAGCTCTCAGGCAGATTCATTCCCTGCCTGGCATAGGCAGGTGGGAGCTCTGTGTGCGTGATCAGCGTGGTACCAAGTAAAGCCAGCTGCTCACCAGGGTCTCAGCAGGCAACCTTGGAGGCAGCATTGTGTTGAGACAAGCACTGGGCCCCCAGCAGCACTGAGCACAAGCAAAGATCATTTGCTGTGGCATGGCACAGCACAACGCGGAGACTTCCCAGGGGCTTTTGAAACTCCATTCTTGAGTGACCTGGACAAGGCCATACTGGAAACACTCTGAAATTATAGGATCTGACTCACAGATCCCAGCCTGCACTGTTTCACATCAGATGCTTTTATAGGTTAAAAGTAAATTATCTTCAAGAGGCTTTTTTTTTTTTTCCTATATGAAGGTAATTTGGAGTGATTATTTTGTTTAGAGTTGGATACATGATGTTTTGTTGTTGCTTGAACTGAGAAGTTCATGCGTTAAACACTGTTCCAGAGCTGTACCCGATTGTATCTAGGTTAATAGACGAGCTTTTGTCAAGGACATTGTGCAAACACATTTCCACAAGACATTATTGTCTGGACACATGAGCAAATATTTGCCTAAAAAGTGTAATTGACTATTGTTCAAGAACTGCCACCTGCCCCTTGGTTTTCTGGCACTCTCGTAGAAGGGACTACGCTGTACAGCCTTGCCTTCAGCCAACAATTCCATGGGAGCCAACTCTTGACCAGCAACTAAGTAAACATCCAGCTTGCTGATTTTTCCACACACCACCTCCCCACCCCCAAGGCAGCGTAGCCCTTTTATAATGAAGGAAGTGTTACAATGAAAAGGATAAAAGGCAACCAGGCCTGGTTCAGCAATAGTGCTGTGGGGAAATTATATATATGGGGAACGGTGGTCTAACACACTGGAATAGTCATGAACCAAACAGCAACACAAAGGACATGCTCATCTGTGTTGTCAAGTTCATTGTGTCAGCTGAAGCTATGAGAAGTGATGACAGTCACGATGCCAGGGGATGGATGGACAAAAGAAGACTGTGCAGCTGTCCTGTAATATGTGGTGCGTGACATGCCAGGCAGTTTGAGCAGAAGCTCTGCAGCCTCCTTTTGCATCTCCAGTAAAGCTGCCCCAAACTGCAAATAAATGACTTCAGAGATAAACACTTGCTCACTTAACTTAATCTTAAAGATATATTTATACAGAGATATCTTTTGGAAAGCTACACTTATTTTCAAAGTGGAAAACCAAATATTTCTGTTTGACAATCTTGAAGTTAAATATTTTGATGGTTAACCATTGTCTTCTCAGCCCTTTCAACTAATTTGATGGGAATTAACCAAAATATTTGGTTAATTGATACTTTTCTGATTTAAACCCTTTTGTTTAAAATGGTTTCATCCATTTTCACTCATGGAAACTGTATGATTGCCCCAAATGATTTATTTTAAATATTTATATCACCTTTATTTCAAATTGATTCTCCCCAAACCAAGTTCTGTTAGAGCTATTGCTGCCAGGCTAAGCTGTACCACAGGTTGTGTGGAAGTAGGGACTGGCTAGAAATGTATAATTGCACTAGATGCATCGCCTTTTGGTTTGCTCAGTGTAAGAAAATGTTTCGCTACCAGTTAACATAAGTTACTGTTTCTTTTTACATCTCTCAGATTTCCCAGCCGACTGGCCCCCTTGACCCTGGCTATTGCAACTCTGCTGGTCTCAGAGCTCAGTTGGCAAGTTTCCTTGACTCCCCTCCTTTGTTTCTTCCTCTCAGACCCCCACTACCTGCTGAAATGGTTCTGTCTTTTCAGAACTTCTCCAAAATCATTGTGGTGGGTTGACCCTGGCTAGATGCCAGATGCCCACCAAAGCCCACTCTATCACTCCCCCTCCTCAACTGGGCAGGAGGAGAAAAATATAACAAAAGGCTTGTGGGTGGAGATAAGGACAGAGAGAGCTCACTCACCAGTTAGTGGCACAGGCAAAACAGACTCGACTTGGGGGAAAAAAACCCATTTACTTTATTACCAATCAAACAAGAGGATAATGAGAAGTAAAACCAAATCTTAAAATACCTTCCCTCACCCCTCCCTTCTTCCCGGGCTTAATTTCTCTCCTGGTTTCCACCTCCTCCCCCTCAGAGGCACAGGGGGTCAGGGAATGGGGTTGGGGTCAGTTCATCACATGGTGTTTCTGCCGCTGCTTCCTCCTCAGGGGGAGGTCTCCTTCCCCCATACCAGTGTGGGTTCCCTCTCACGGGACACAGTCTTACACGAACTTCTCCAAAATGAGTCCTTCCCATGAACGACAGCTCTTCACGAACTGCTTCAGCATGGGTCCTTTCCATGGGCTGCAGTCCTTCAGGGACAGACTGCTCCAGTGTGTCCCCCATGGGGTCACAAGTCCTGCCAGCAAACCTGCTCCGGCGTGGGCTCCTCTGTACATGGGGCCACAGGTCCTGAGAGGAACCTGCTCCAGCGTGGGCTTCCCGTGGGGTCACAGCCACCTTCAGGCATCCACTTGCTCTGGCGTGGGGTCCTCCACGGGCTACAGGTGGTCATCTGCTCCACCATGGACCTCCATAGGCTGCAGGGGGGCAGCCTGCCTCACCATGGTCTTCACCACAGGCTGCAGGGAATCTCTGCTCCGGCACCTGGGGCACCTCCTCCCTCTCCTTCACTGACCTTGGTGTCTGTGGAGTTGTTTCTCTCACATCTTCTCACTCCTCTCTCCAGCTGCAAAGTGTGCAGCTTTTTTTTTTTTTCTTAATTATGTTATCACAGAGGCGTTACTGATGGGCTCGGCCTTCGCCAGTGGTGGGTCCATCTTGGAGCTGGCTGGCATTGGTTGTGTCCATCTTGGAGCTGGATGGCATTGGCTGTGTCGGACATGAAGGAAGCTTCTGGCAGCTTCTCACAGAAGTCACCCTTATGCCCCCAACCCCTGACTCCTCCTCCCCCCACTACCAAAACCTTGCCACTCAAACCCAATAGAATCATCCTAATCTTGACCCTTATATTCTCACTTGTCCTTGTCCTTTTCTCATTTCAGAAAATATGGCCCATGAAATCCCAGCTCTTAAGGCCTGACTGAAGCACTGCAGTAGCTTGACTACAGCTCGTAGTCTTTTTTCTGCATTGTCATTGCAACTCCCCCAGCTATTACAGCTCTCTAGAGATGTAGTACATGCCTGGATTTGTGGCATCTCTGTGCTCAACATCTCCATCCTTGCTTGGAAAACATGATTGTCAGGTGAGAGACAGACAGCCAGCCCTATCCAAGGATGATAAAAGCTGAGTGGAGATACCTGTGTTTTCATAGTGGGACACACAGATTAACTTGAGGTCTTTAGCTATCATCATCTTTTCCCTTTGATCTGTCACTGTGCTTGTGTTATGGCAACCATTGATGCTGTTGACAAGGGTGAAATAATGTTACCAAAACCTCCCCAGAATAGCCTCCTCTCCATCACTTGAGAAGCCCTTTTTCAACACCAGCTGTCAACTGCCCATAGCAGGAAATGCTTCCTCCGGTGTGTTTTCCTCCTGAGGGACTGTTAGCTCTGAAACATGCCATTGTGCAGAGCATGGATTCAATACACAAAAGGCTAAAAACTGCACAGCATCCTGTCCTTGCTATTCATAAAGTGGAGTCCTTCTCTCACTCTGCAACATGGTGAGGGGACAAAAAGAAAACCATGGGCGCATAGCCCAGTAACACCATTGTCGTAGAAGAGTCACATCTCTGAAGGCTGAATCCTAACCCAAAGGTGAGCACACGGAAAACAGAGCAATGGTTAGAGAGCTGACATGCCCGTCACTGCCTGGAAAAAGAGGGAAATGGGATGCTGGACTATTTCCTTGCACAAGGGCTGCAAGATCTCCTAAGCGGAAGGAAAGAGAGGTGCTGATGAGTTAGAGTGCTTTCTACTAGCAGATTGCCACAAATACTTTGTCTAACTTTGGGGAAAAAAAAAATATCACACTTGTGCTTCACTGTGCAAGTGTCTTTACTGGCATAGCACACTAGGTTTGGTATGGCAAAGCTTTGGCAATGTCTCTACTGCCCAATCATTTTGCAGAAGGGAGCAGAGGTGGGTGAAGGTGGGCCACAATGAATTGTCACTGAGCCGTCAAGAGTGTTACTGGAGTAAGTACCAAGAAATATTGTCTTGCTGCTTTCAACTAGTGGTTTATGAGGCTGCACTGGCCTGTAGTATGTTGTGACCTCCCTTGAGCCAAGGTAAATCCCCCAGTGTCTTTCCTGACAGCTCAGGAGTCAGGGGAGACTTGTGTGAAGATTTTGCTGATGAAAGAGGAAATAATCTCTTGATACATGCCAGGGTTATAACTGGGGGGATTTGCGCAACTGGGAAAAACCTAGACTTTTCTTCATGTCTCATGAGGAAATTGAGAAGCTCAATCGCCAAGTATCTGTTGGGAGAATCAAGAGGAAGCAGAGGTGTTTATTCGCTGAAGGAAATGGGAGGGCTCAGTGGCTGCAGCAGTGACATTATCCAACTGTGGGGCATGCATGGGGCCGTGCTGGGACTCTCATCCTGTTACCCTGGTGGAGCAGGAAGCTATCATCCCCAAGCCATCGGTCCTGCTGCTGCCTATGCTACACTGAGCCCCAGGGAGGGTCACGAGCCCTGTGGGATTTTTTGTTTTAACCTCTGCTTCAAAGACCACGTGTTTTTCTGTGTGTGTGTGTGTGTATGTGTACGTGTGAGACTTGCTTCTCATCCATGCCCTCCACAGTTTTCTTATTTAGCTTTTCCTGTTGAGCAAAGGTTTGATTCCACTCTGGAAGAAAAAAAAAAACAACACCAGAAATGCCTGTCTGTACATCTCACCTCCCCTCTACTTCAGCTTAATGGAAATGGCTCTGTGAATTTAGTGAGCAGTGCTGTTCTGGCTGTTCTACTATCCATAGTTTGGGGTTTTTTTTTATTATACTGCTTGTATCTTCCCAGGAGCTGTACATGATTCCAGAAGTACATTAAATCATATTATTAGTATATGGCTGTGCGGTTTGGTCTTCCTTTCCCAGAGGAAATATTACTTGTGCAATATTGCATTTTGATTTAGTACTTTCAGAGTTTTTAGGATGCACTTTTATTTTAATATCCTCATTCCTCTCTGTGTGTGTATTAAAGGGTGACAAAGGCTGAGATAACCCATAGGTTCTGTGGGCAGATTATTTCGTGGTCCAGGACCAGCTTCCAAAGCAATATTTTGTCCTGAAACAGAAGAATAATAAATTTATGGGGAGAAGTTATTGATGGCAGAGAAGACTTTCTCCACCTCAAAGTTTTTCAGAAATGCTGGGTTCAGGCTTGAGGCATGTCTGTGCAGCCAGTATTGTAAAGCAGAACTTCCACAGCTTTCTCTTGCAGTTAGTGTTCTCATGGGTTGATGGCTTTATGGTTTTGCTGTGGTCTACATAATTAGTGAGGAGACCAAGGGAGTGCAAATGGTCATGTCAGAAAGGAATGACAGTTCCTAGACAATGGGAGTTGAACAAAAGCCTTGTTTACTGGTACCATCATGCATTACTTAACATACATGGAGGACCTAGGAGCTCTCCAAAGCTGTGGGCTAAATGAATCTGCTGCAGTTCTGAAGATTGAGCCCCAGGTGGCTGCAGCAGAGCTGAAAACTCTTCCAACCACTTACTTTGGCCAACCAGCACTGCCTACACCCCCCACTTTGGCACTGGGTCAGAAGTTGTGCTTTTCCCTGGTTATGCCTGCCCATCTGGTCTGAAGAACAACAGTGCTTACCCATGGTTGGGACACCTCAAAGATCTCTTAAAGTAAATGTTAAAGAAAAGATAGACAGCAATCTGGCATCTTTTGTTGGCCTAATGCTCCTCTGGGAAATGTCAGTGCTCTGTGAGGACAGAAAGGGAAAAGGTAAACACATGGGGTGTAATTACCCTCCCGTTGAATAGGGAACTAGAATGACAAAGCCTCTGTAATACTGGAGGTCTAGGACACACTATTAAATTGCTGCCCATGCACTTGTTTTTAATTTTTTTCCTGTGCCATCCTAGCCTAATCATTAAAACCCATAAAACAACAAAGATATGGTGCCACAATGCTCAGAGTGGGATAGTGTATGATCTCCACCAGGTTCTCAAGGCTATTTCAGCCCCAGATCAGAGACTTTTTTTTTTATGTATGCATGCAAGATGTGTTATCCTCCATCAGCTGGCCTATGACCACTCTTACAGAGCCTTTCTAAGAGAATTAGAACACGTGTTTAAAATATCTGCCCATTTACACAATAAAAACAGATTACATTACTGTAGTTCCTATCAAAGTCCAGGGAGCACGTCCATAGAGCAGCATGATTTGGCCTTTAAACAGGAGCCCTCTTACTAAATTGAACAATGTTGAAAAGACAAACTCTGTTGTAAATAATTTATTTCACTTGAGTAACCATGGGAAAGGAGAGAGCAGAGAAGGAAGGAAAAGGTACCTGCCTCAGCAGCCAGCAAGATTGGTATCAGCTCTGGAAAGATATCTGAGTAGGGATCAGAGAAAAACTGACAAAGATTGTCCTTTGTGTGTGATCTGCAATAACAGAAAGGGGTGTAAATGCCTTCCAAAGTAAACAGCAAGCCTCTTTTCTTTGAGACGCAGAGCCATGTGACCAGTGATGGCAGCAGCTCGTGCCTGGGTTGGTGGTGAGGAGAGGGGCAGGGGGGAAGCCGTATGGCTGCCAAGGACCAACTGTAGCTGCCATGTTGACAGGGAGCAGCAGAGCCCCTGGAGATGCCATGGCAGGGTCAGGTCCATGCTGGGGCACAGGGCCACAGAGAACATGCTTTGGCCCATGGGATGCACCCGGAAGAGGAATATTTTTTGGTCCAGACCTGTTGCTGCCAGAATTAGGAAATGAACATCCTCTCTGACCCAGAGACATCCTGGTCCCCAGGCACTGCCAGCTGCGGTTTGAGGCACTTTCTGCATTGCCCACATCACTCCGGCCAGCTGGGCTTCTTTATGTCAGTTGCTCTGACTTCAGTCCCACCAGGACAGTGGTGGTGCTCTTCAAGTAGCAGGCACAACCCATGGAGTCAATGACTTTTACCTAAATCAATTCTACTTCAGAGAAAAGAGAAAGCAGAAAACCTGATTCTAGCCAGTTCCTAAGGCTTGACCCCTTCCCTGGTCCTGGGGAGACCCATCCCATCCTCTTCCTTTGCAAAAGCAAACCTGTTACTCACTTGTCCTTACCCATCCTCTTATCTCCCACCAGAAAAGATTTTTAGTTCTGCAATCTCCTTTTGATCAAAGGCTCCAATGATATATAATTTTCAATTTTCAAGACCTCTGAACCCAACAGCACTGCCTACTATCTTTTTTTATAACCTTAAATCACCTTATCCAGAAAACTGGCAGGTTACTTCCTTGGTTTCATTTTCCACAGATTCCTTTAAATTAAAACATACAATACCTGTTCCTGGACCCTGATACAGTTTATACAGTTTCTCTTAATAACTTTCATAAAATCATTAAGTTTATTACCTAATAATATATAGTTGGGAGTCATAAAATTTATTTACATTAGGTAGTTTTCCAGGTATTCGGAAGGTAATTCAGCACCCCCAGTCTGTGTTCTGATAAGGTCAGACGGATTCCTTAGAATACAGGAAGTTTACCAGCAAACCGATTATTTTTAATCAAAGTAATATCCCTGCCAGCTCTGAGATATTTCTCTGTAAAGTGTTGACTTTCAAGAATAGTGTACTTTGTTCCTTTGTTCCTGTCATGCTACGGTAAGCAAAACTGTTCATGTTTTCCTTTCCTCTTGGACCAAAACGAGCTACCTGAGAGCCAGCAGCCTGCCAGGGCTTCAGACAGTGTGGGGAGCCCTTGGGAGGATGGGGGTGACCGAGTACTGCAGTTCACGCTGCACATCAGCACCAGTGGTACCTCCCTGTGCTTTGTGTCAGGACAAGTCTTGAAGTCACCCTCAGGTCACAGCTTGCCTGCTAGGGTCTGTGCTGAAGAAACATGCCCTTCGGTGCCTGAGGAAACCTGAGCGAGTGACCCCCCTTACCCCAACAGGGACCCCAACTGCCCCGGGTGCCTCCTCTGCACAAGCAGTGGCTGTGAGGAGGCAGAGCAGAACCTGATGAGAGCTCATCTAGTGACAGGTCACCTCAGGTTGCTCTCTCAGTGTAACTCCTCTCATGTCTTTAGCTTTTGGTTGAAAGGAAGACTTTGCAAATAAGGCGGTCTCCTGGAAATCAGTGTCTAGGTTCAGTTTTGAGCTCTGCCACGGACTTCCTGAGATAGCGTGGGAAAGCCACTCCAAACTGCCGTGCACACAGTGTCTGTCTGTGAAGGGGGAAGGGAGAGATAATCTCTCATTTCTTCCTCCCTTTGTTCATCTTGTCCTTTAAGACTGTAGCTTCTGAGGTTAATGGCTGCTTCTCATAGCATGTATGACTATCCTGAGTTTGGCCAGGGCTCGTAGGTGTTACTCTAATATAGACAATAAATAGTAATAAAAGTAGCCATGAAATTGCTGTCACCAGGTATGAAGCAAAAATAAGTGAAATAAATAGCATGTAGCTGAGCTTCTATTCCAGTGGATAGTTCCTTTGGTTATATAGAGTTCCTATAGCAGGTCAGTGTGGAAGGTTCTTGTAATGGCACTGAAAGTCTCCCAATATTTGAGTTTTTCTGAAAACTTAATGTTCTAGAACCAAATGCAGTCTCACCTTCTACAGAAAAACAAGTTTCTCTACTTCTAATGGTCAGAGAAAAGATTTAAAATATTAAACCTGGAGGAAAAGAGGGAGTTGGAGATAGAGAGACAAACAGGACCAGGAGAAAAGGAGAGAAAGAAAGAAAGAAAGAAAGAAAGAAAGAAAGAAAGAAAGAAAGAAAGAAAGAAAGAAAGAAAGAAAGAAAGAAAGAAAGAAAGAAAGAAAGAAAGAAAGAAAGAAAGAAAGAAAGAAAGAAAGAAAGAAAGAAAGAAAGAAAGAAAGAAAGAAAGAAAGAAAGAAAGAAAGAAAGAAAGAAAGAAAGAAAGAAAGAAAGAAAGAAAGAAAGAAAGAAAGAAAGAAAGAAAGAAAGAAAGAAAGAAAGAAAGAAAGAAAGAAAGAAAAGAAAGAATCCATATTTTCTTGTTTGTGAAACTATCACATAAGGTCTCATGATGTTTATACCAGTCTTAAGATCTCTAATGGCCTGATCCGTGGTTTCTGAATGGATTATCTTTGGCAGCACAGGAATCTCATTTAAGAATTTAAACAATTATGTTCTCAGAGTCTCCAAATAAAATGTTTGTGCTTTAACAACAGTGGAAAAGTGAAAGGTTTGGCTTCTTTCCCTTTTGGATCAGCAATGGAATGAATGGAAAACTGGTGCTGTGTGCTGCACTGATAAAAGAGCAAACAGATTTGTTTCTAGTGATGCTGGAGCACATCAGCTAGGAGGACCTGATGCATATTTCATCTGACTCTGCTGATCTGTGGGCAGGTTCTGTTCCTGCCAAAAGAGTGTTTCTCTTATAAGAGAGATGCCACCCTCAGTAGTTTTGAAGACCCCAGCTTCTTTTTGAGAGTGTCTTTGGACATTGTGTTGTGAGATGTTGGGGAAGGAGGTCTTCCAGAAGTGAACAAAAAACTCATCATAAGCATCCTCTATTAAGCTCTACTACTGTACAATCCAGCTCAAAGAGTAAGCAGCAACACATATTTACAGTACAAATCTGCCAGCTGGCACAAGTCCCTTAGCTCAGTCCTAGTGCCCTGGCCAGTACAGCAAGAATGCTCACCTCCATAAGCTGTAGCAGTGGAAGTGCACTCCCCCCTCCAGCTAGATTAGGACAAAGCTCAGTCCTAGGTATAGTCTAGGTATCACATGGAGGCTAGAAGTCACAATATCTTTCGAATATCCAGGGCTTTGATCCCCACAATCAAACCTGTTTCAGTGGGTACTGTTCAGGATAAGAAACAGAAAATCATAAGGCTCACATAGGCTGGTTTTAGGGCTTGACTGCAAGGTCTTCTGGTTATGCCACGGAAATCAGTGGATGCTGAGGGGTATACCCGGTGTCCTGCTTTGCTTTGTTTGTGCCCCAAATCCAATGATAGAAGCTGTTTTGGTAAGAATCCTCATCAGATGAATCCATGAATTTTCCATTCCTCAATTATGAACTCTAGTCCTGGGTCAGCTTTGAGCCACAAACCAAATCTAAACTTAATCTGGATGCAGATCCAACTCCTTCCCCTGTTCAAAACACGCAGGAATTCCAAAGGCAAATTTTGGAATTTTCCATGGTTTGTGATAGTCTCTGTGGAGCTGTGTGTGGGCAAAGCAAGCACGTAACATGGCTATTGAGGGCCAGATGAGTGGAAGCAGTTGTTTGCTTTGTGGGTAATACCTTGGAAGTCAATAGGGCTGCTCTCTAGGGAAAACATGGAAAATGAAGGGCAGAATCTAGCTCTGTATTTGTAACCTTCTGTAACTACAGGGTTCAGCAAATGTGCAAGAGGCAGAGCTAGCAGGGAGCCTTAGCGGGGCTGCTGCTAGCCCACTGAAGACCTGTTTTCTTCAGGTTTGAAACCGTAGGGAGGAGAAAAGAAAGGGTGTGTTAGCAATTTCTCTCTGAGATTCCCATCCTTTGGATTGAGCACCTCTAGGAGAATACACCATGTGAATATCCACCAAAGTGTAGTGAACTATTGAAAGCAGGTAAAAACTCTGTCCTGTTCAGAGGACTTACACAAAAGGCTTACCCAGCCACTGAAGCTCAGCAAGTCCCTGTACTTGAGCCCTACTGGGTGGGCTGAGTGAGTGGCTGGGTGAGCATGAGGCTGCCTCACTTCCCAGGAATGCTTGTTACCCCCTGAATTCTCAGTTGTTTGTAACCTAAATGCCACTTAGAGTGTTTTTTTCCAAACATATTTTGCAAAACTGTCGAATTTCAGGCATGCAGGTGTGTATGAAGCCCAGTGGTGGAGCTGGTTTGGGAAGCACTGGGTGAGTTTGCCTAGCAACCATTTCAGACATATACTCCAGTTAGACAGCACAAATGTTCAAATTCCTTGGCTGCTTTCTGGAGTCCCAGGTCTTTACCTTGGCCTCAGATCTGGATCAGACCAGAACTGCTTGGGAGTGATTTTCCTTTATCAGCTACTTTACAGGTAATTTACTAGCACTCCAAGCTGCATATTTACTTTGAAGAGCAGAAACTTCATCTTTCAGATAAGATTACTCTCCTAGGAGTAAATGTTGGGCAAAACAGAAGGAAAAGATGAAAACTGCAGACAAAATGAAAAGGAAATGGCTGATGAAGCTGTTAGATAGATAGTTCAGGTTGAAGTACCTTCAGAATCAGTCAGAAAGGAGATTAGAAGGGAAAATAGTTCATGGCTTTGTCAGACCAAGTGCAATCCTCTACATTGGCTTGTGATCCTTGCAAAGTATTCACCTGGCAAGCCCAGTAGATTTAGACACTGAAACTGAATTCAGAAAGAGCCTGAAGAGCTAGTATATAAATACTATTCATCTAAATGTGGCTGTTTGCCATTACATCCAAACTCTGTTGCATGCTAGCCCAAACTCTTGAACAGAAAAATTAAAGCCCTGACTAAAAGCCTTTTCTCTGTGGAGGGGATGCTGCACTGCAGTGCAGCAGGTGCCAGGCTTGCCCATCATTCCCCTGAGGGAGCTTTCAGAAGAGCAAACATTTGTAACAAGCTCTTTTAGAGCGAATGTCCTGGGAAGCATGCCAGGGTGGGGAACCTGGGAGAGAGACAAAGCAATGATGAGTTGCATCAGCTGCAAACCTGGGTGCCACATTTCCATGTGGTGCTTGGCTACCCTGGTGACAGACACGTTATAAATACCTCAAGACAGACCCATTTTGGAGGGGTGCCTGCAGCTGTGGGGAAGCTGCAGATTAGAAATTCCAACCGACTCATCACAGACACTAAAAATATTTCCCAACACCGCTCGGTGCTTGGGGGGTTTTTCTTAAACAGATGAGACTTCACTAGAAAGCTGTTAGAAAGGCTTGTGAGAGCTGCATTCAGCCCAAAACCTGATTACTGCTGTTGTCAAAGCCAGTCTGATGTTATGCTTGCCCTTGGAGGAAAATAATAAGACAAGTGGAGAACTGATTGTGGTTGAAGAGGCAAAGGCTTGAGCTGGCTGTTTAATGCCATCACTGGGTTATGAAGTGGAGGAGCCAGTAGCAAAAGCCCACATGTGCACCTAGGCACCAGGTCACGCAGGCCAAAATGCACTTATAGGGCTTATGCCACCCACATGACAACAGCCAGAAGAAGACTGCAGGCAGGATTGTGTCACTACTCATACTCCAACCCATATTCTGGGAGACTAAGTGTCCACCTTCAGTAGCATGCTTTAAATTACATTTGAGATTCAGTACAATGTCCAAACCATCCCTACCCATTTGTTCTCATGTTTTGCATTCCTGAAGAAGTGACCATCACACAGAACCTACCTCATGGTAGGATGTTCATGGAGGTACCTACCTCATGGGTGACAGAAATGTTGACAGCATGGTTCACGGCATAGGTGAAACGTGAGACAGAGTTTATCCTGAATTGAGAACCTCGAAAACCTTCCCAGGATACACTGATATTACTGCAAATACAGTTGTGAAAACTCTTATTAGGCTGAAAGCATTTTCATTTCTGAAAAATAAACATTTATCATTGTGACATTTTGGCAAGCTCGGTTGCAGGCATTACAGTGCCCAGGAAACAATTGAGGCCTCGCTCCTGCGCAAACAACGGGAAGCAGTGGAAATGATGCAAAGCCATGCTGGAGCATGTACCTTCCCCTTCATGAAGACTTGAATGACAAATTGCCAGGCTGAATCATTTCTTTCTGATAAATGACTCTATATTAATTAAACCTAATCACTCTAGCATAGCTCCTTATATGGCTGTTAAATTGTTACCAGCCCACTGATGATCATGTTTACGAAAAGTAATAGGGCTAGTCTTTATTGGCATTATCAGAGATTTCCACCCATCACTAACTTGTTCCTTCCTCCACCACAGACCCCTTGGATGTGCCAAATGCCAGATTAACTATTGTTGGGGCCACTGTCTGCCTGAAGGGGAAGAAATCTCAAACTGAAGAAGGAGTCAGGTGCAATAAGCATTTTTAATAGGTTTTTCCTCCTCATTAGTCACTGGTAGTGCTTATGAAGACAAATGAACAAACGAGAATGAAATGGTGCAATATTCTTTTGTCTCCCCATAGGTGCCATTTTTCTGCACTACCACAAAATTCCTGCTGCCTAGACTAATGTTAAAACTTGCAAGTGCTCTTGGGCCTGAATTGCATTCAGTGCCTCCCCTTGCCAACATGAAATGCATATTTTTTTCATATATATTTTATGTGTTCATAAAAAGCTATACCCTATTTGACATCTGTTATCTGGATTAAGGCTATTCATTCAGCTGGCCAAAAAGGGATGGAAATCTGTAGAGCATTTCATTTGCCACAATCCACAGACGATGCTCGTTTATCAGGTTGCTAATATGAACAAATCCAATAAAACAAGCAATCAGCCTATGGACTTAAATAAAACAAGAGAAAGGGGAAGAAATACCAGACTCTCCTCCATAATACTCTCCTATTTATTATTTTTTTCTGTGTGGTCTTGCAACTATAAATATTGCTATTACAGTCTACTTACTTTCTTGCATGAATCACTGAGCAAGGGATTTATCACCAAGAACTTCTAGTAAAGAGAAGACAAAATGCAATGCTTTGACTGTCTCCTCTGAATTCAAACACCTGAAGAGAAAATGGCTAGTATTAAGCCAGTTCAGAATTACTGCTACATTTACTGGAGCTAGTAATGTCCAGAGTTATTTCTCTGCTCTTTTACAAGTCATGTGATTTTATTTCTCCTCTATCAACACTCTAGTAAATGAAAACCAGACTTATAATCATACAATCAATTTTATGACATTGCCACTGTGTGAAAAGGAAAGCTTCAAAGATTAAGCAGCATTTTAGATAAGGAGAGTGAGCAAACCGTGACTGCTTCAGCAAAAAAAAGCAACAAAGATGGAGCGTTTAAATAAATTATTGTGGAAAAGAAGTATTTCATACAGTCAAATGTAATTGAGTACATAACATGGCTGATATGCTGATACTCATGAAAATTTAACTACCTTCTGAGCCACTGAATGAATTATACAGCTTCTGATTGTTGCAGATCAAAGTTTATAGGCCAGATTCACGCTTGGCCCAAGCAGAGATACATTGGTTTCCATGGAGTTGTCATCATTTGTTCCAGAAGCGAGCTTGGCTCTCCAATCCTGCAGCGTGGATCCAGAGTTCTTTGAAGTCAACAGAAAGGGTCCTTGACTTCAAGGGACTGGAAGTCAAGTACATCAGATCATGTCTGATGTATCATGTGTTTTGCCAGCAACTGAATTAGTCATACTGCAGATCACCATATACATACATATCTGGTGGTGTGACATGTGCTGACCCAGGAGTGGGACTGGAAATGCAACCCTAGCAGCAAATACTTTGTTTCTGTAACTCAAGCCCACATTTGGAGCTAGTGTCTTCACATTTAGAATATTTCCACTTAGTGCCCAGCGCCTTAGTTTGTTTGCAATTTAATTCCTTCTAGTGTGTTATTCCATAACCCCCTCAAATCGCTCAGTAACTCCCTGAAAATTGAGGCTATTTTAGATGAAGCTTCATTAGAAAAGATGTGGTTATAAGCTAACATATTCTTGCCCTGCACCAGCTGTCTGTTTTCTAAACCTAACTGTGAACACAATTTTCCCAAGAAAGCTCTCTGCCAGAAGTTAGGTAGGAGAAGGATGATGGAGAGCCAGATCATCCATTTCAACCACCAGTTAGTAGTATTAAGTTGCAGAGTTTGCACTTGTCAAATAATGTCCAAAGCTGGGTAGAGAAAGTACATGTGAGCAATGCAGTGACTCCAGTCATCACAAAACTAAAGAAATGTGGAAAAAGTAAAATGAAACACAAAGCTCTTCATAGGCTCTGCTTCCCAGTGACTTGATGGGGTGCCTCAGATGGCATTTCTGGACAGGTTCAGGGTGCATCAGCTCTGTGGCTCTCCAGTCAGATCTGTATCCTCTCCATACTGGGTCTGGAGATGGAGCCACAGGTCTCAGCAGCAGCAATCCACCTTTCCTGTTGACAGGCTGAGGGAGTAAATGGATTTTTACTTGTCCATTTCAGCACAACAAATATTTGTGAGAGAAGGAGGACAAGCAGAGAAGTAGACTAAGCAGACATATAGGGAAAAAAACAAACAAAACCAAATACCAAAAAAACCCAGAAAGACTCTTAACAGCAGGAGTGGCAGCACAGGCTGACCAAGAGAACTGAGGAGGAGAACAAAAATTGTGCCAGTAACAGTGGTGTTCACCTTGATGGACAACTAGCAGTGTGAATTTGAACTATTTCCTTGATGACAGGAAGATGAGATAGAAAATCTGACACATGCTACTTCTCAGGTAGCATCAAATGTATTAAAAATGTTTACTTGCCTAATGTGATCTAATTGTGTCCTCACTGAACTAAAACTCAGGTCTCCAGCTTTGGCATCTGATATCGTCACCTCCAACTTTGACCTGCTGGGTTACCCTTGCTGTTTTGCTATTCTGAGCCACAGCTTCCCAGTTATGAAAAAGAATGACAGTAGATCACATCATTGACTGCTTTAATAAAGCACTAAAGAACCTCCTGCTCTAAAGAGAAACAAAAGCAATATAGGCAGAGTTACTATTATTTAGTAACTGTATTCAGGTACGAGATGGGATGGTGATATCAGATTAAAGGTTTAAAATAGACACTTTCAGAGTATGGAAGTCCACCACGGATTAACAATGAAATCTAAGTTCAAATTCCAGTTAATAAGCCAAATTTGTGGTTCTAAAACAATGTTTAAACAAACCTGCATCTGACACCAACTGATCATCACAAAACAGAATTAGAGCTGGCTCAAATTCTTCTGGGTTAGCATGAAACTACTGGAAGTTTAAAGCTTTTTCATGTTTTGTCACAATCTTGATAATGGGCTTATTATGGGAGTTGTAAAATTTCATTACAGCACATTCATTTCTTGAACAAAATGAGGCTCATTTTTCCAGTGGAAATAGCTTGGTCTTGGTGCTTCTCTCTGTGCCAGAGAAAAGGTTCAGCTGGCTTCTTGGATCAGCTTTATGGCCTCTTTACAACACCAGGCTGCTGCAGAAAGGGGAACCGTGAAGCCAAGAATTTGGCTTCTGGATTTCAGTGACATTAACACCCAGAGAGAATTCCTGGGAAGGACCACTTCCATAAGCAAAACTGGAGCCATTCCTTGCAGTCTGGGGCTTGTCTGCACATGCAAATAAATGCATCTGGAATAAGAGAAGCTGTAAATTTAAAGTGAGAGAGTGGTAGAATGGAGCAAGTCATGTGGCAATGCAATTATTTCTTTTTTATTTCTGATGGAAATGGTCATAAAAGGCAGTGAAGTTGATGCAGGGAAAGACACCCACATTCCAGTCTCACAATGTCCATGTGTACTATCGCTCCAGACTGAATTACTTGGAGTTAAATGATTGCGCTGGAATAACTCCATATGCAGACAAACTCTCCTTTCTGTAGAACTGAGGAACAGCAGAATTCTATCAGGGAATAAATTCAGCTTGCTTATTTCCTCTCAGAAAGAAAGATTTGCCCAGGTTTGTGAGGGTATTATAAATAAAATTGCTGGGATAAAGCAATCACTGTTTCATTAACAGACATTTCACAGCTGAGTAAACTTTTTTTAACATATCAGCTGGAAGGCTCAACCATTTCTGGTTTCCAAAACATAAGCGTTGAGTGTCTGTTCTAGCTTTCAGGCACCTTGGTTGAAGGAGAAAAGATCAGCTATCACGTTCACCCAGGTGTAAGTCAAAATATTATTTTAAGGCAATTTTCTAGGGGAAAAAAACAATTTACCTTATACTTAGGTGCAACTTATTTGAAGAGGAGAGCAAGTCTCAGTTCCAAAGTACTACATACTTAGAGAAGGTATTTATCTGTTTCTCTTTTTCTTGCCTGTGTTTTGGTAAGTGTTTTCCCTATTTTTTGCCAGTCATAAACTTTCACAATATCTACTCAAGTCTTCAGCTTTTCGTGTTGCTTCATGTTCATACAGAACTTGTAAGGATGCCATTTGTTATTCAATGCTATTTGAGGTCACTTAGTGTACAGAACATTCCCTCAAAATAAATCTATGGAAGAGAGCAAAGGAGAGAGGGAGGGAGGAAGAAACATGGGGATCTCATTGGGAATTATGCTTAATCTCTTTTCTGATCATCTCCAAATACCTGATGGTATCGCACTGAGACTAAAGTGAGTGATTCTGTCATACAAGTAACAGTTGGACACGCTTTGGGAAATAAACATTGCCTAAACCTTTGTTTCTCTAAAGAAAGCAGCTATGCATCTACAGCTTTAAAACTAAAAGCTACCCTGACTTACAACAAGCATCTTTCATAGGCTACTGTGGTGTACATTGTTCTTTATTTTGCCTACCATCAGGGTAGCGTTTGTGATACATTTTTCTGAAAATAACTATCTGGTTTTTTCCAATAACTAGCAAGTTTGGCCATTTAGCATGAATCACCTAATTTATTCCAGATCTTGGTCTTTGATATTTATTTTGAGATATTTCCTATTTTGGAGCATAGCAAAGGGTACATTTCATAGACCATTTTACCAATTTCATTGGGTAAAGAATGAATAACAATTCCCTAACTTGAAAATTGTTGTTTAACCACAGCTGTTAAGTGAAATCTTACTCTGCTTATGATTCAAGTATATATCTTTGTTGCAAAGCAAAGATAAATAAACTATGATCCTAACCAGTATTAGATAATTAGATGTTTAATATGAGTAGTAGAAGGGAATATACATTGAAATAGGTCTATGGGAGGTGAAAATTTTGTACTGCAAAAGTCATTAGTGAGTACTAGAGCAACCTGACCTCTGCTAAGTCTTTCCCTGGGACACCTCAGTCCTTTTTAATGTATAGCAACTTAGACTCATTGCATTTTAGTTTGAGGCTGACGTGTTCCCAGGAGAGAGTGGATGCACAGTGAGGGTGGCCAAAGACATCTTTATGTTGCTGTCCCCTCTGCATGAAAGTCAGCAGAACAGAATACATGCCTTACACCTCCACAGTGCAAGATCTTAGCACCAACCTACCTACATGAGCTGGTTTTGATTTCATCAGAGCATGCCACACATTTGAATCTCAGCTGGAGCCTCAGTAGTGCCAGGCAATGCTCCATTCTCCTGTTGGCCCTGAGGGTACTGATCTTGGGCAAAAGAGAGGAGCAGGCAGGAAGAGCAATACAGTCTTTGTCAACTATGAAAGATTCAGGGCAACATGTCTGTCATAGACATAAAACCTATGTCCTTAAACACTTTCTTCCTCTCAGTATCGCTAATGTCAGTCATCATATCGTATTTTGTCTGGATAAACATTTACAGGGATAATAAAGAAAAAATGAATTTAACAGTCATGTGATTTGGTGACATGCACAGTGACCATTGTGGAATTTATTAAGAGATGCAAAAAACATATGTATGCTGTGCTACTTGTTGAATTATGTTGTTTTGCACTGTGTACTATGTGCTAATGCAGGACAGGGAAGCTCTGAACAGTCTCTGCTGAGGGAATACATGAAGTCCTGGAAATGCTCCAAAAGCTCTTTCAAGCCATATAGGTACAGGACGTTCAAACAGTACCTACTGCATTAAAAGGGGCTCTGTTCTGATAATCTAATATTTGCAGAGAGTGTCTGCTGAAGGCTGAGCAGACATATCAGGGTAACATTCCTTTATTCATGTAATCCCAACAGCATGAGGGTGACCAGGACATGACTGCTTTGCAGCCAAACACTATATTAGCAATGAATAAGCAAGAGCTAGAGCATGCATTATGCTTTTTTAAGCTTCTCTCCGTCACGGATTTGATATAGTCTTACCTGTTCCCTTTCAAGATCAGGCTGTCATCAGGGTAATACTGAGCAAACACCTTCAGAGGTCTTTAGGAATATTTGTTCAAATACAGAACTTGCATTCACTTTTCCCAGTCCTTTGAGTCATCTCAGCAAATCTGAGAGCTGTTTTGTTGGGGTTTTTTTTGTTTGTTTGGTTGGTTTTTATTCTGGCATCCTATGGAAGTTGCAAATGTTCATATGGATGTGTATGAGTGTGTATGATTGGGATTTTTTCCTCTCTATTTTTCCATTCTGCACCCCTTCCTAAAGTATCTTTTAGACCTAATGGCTATTTGCCCTCCTACCTCTATTCAGAAAATTAGAGAACCTCATTTTTCTGGAGACCACTCTACTCCCCTGGCAAATTCTTGGCTTTCCACAAACATTGTCATCAGTTTGGAAGATGAGGTGAAACATTTTTAAAGGATGGTGGATCTGACTCTGGCAGTCAGCCTGTAGTCTCTGGGGGTTCATTTCTAAGTCATTGCAAGGAAGTAACAGAAGTGAAATTATGCTTCTTCAATCACCTACCTCCACAGGAAAAAAAATCAAAAAAGACAAAAAAAAAAAAAAGGAACAATGAAGTATTGAAGCCAAAGCCAAAGCAAATAGTTCAGAAACAGTCCATGAGCTGAAATAAGTTCCCATTCAGCTGTGTGCTGTACAAGTCCAAATAATTAAAACTCTCAAAATGTTATGCTCACTGATAACTCACAAATAAAAGAAAGATAAATATGTCATATTCCTCAGTAAATTTTAAAAAGTAAATTTTAATTTACCATGAGTATTTTCTTCTGAATGATCTAGTGGCTGGAATGGAGGTTTTGTTTGACAGACATACTCATGCACTTAGTGCACACAGGGACAGGCGACTCTACTGCTTTATTTAGTCCCTGAAATTTTAGAGTCAACTTTAATTCAAATTTATTCATAAAGTTAGTACATTTTGGAGAGTAGTATAACTCAGTGGTTCCCAGAGCAGTATCTTCCATTTGTGGGGCAGGGAGAGGGGTGAGAAGGTGTTGCTGACAACTGGGTAGGGACCTGACCTGTTGGAGTTGTGAATGCTCTGCCCCGACATCCTCAGGACAAGCAATCAGCAGCCAAAATGGTTCTCTCACCCTCATTCAGAGTGTGGGCAGGACAGTCCTTACTCATGGGTAAGGCAGCTTTGAGACAGCCATGGTCTTTATGGTTTATGGTTGTCTATCAGTCCCCAGCTGAGGTAAATCACTATAGCTGTGTTTATAGAGGTTCTGGTTTGCTGGTGATTCATATCAGAACCACATGTCATGACATTTTTCCACTGCAGTTCAGTACTCTGCAGCTAAGCATGCTGCTCCAAAGCCACTTATTCTCTTATTAACTCATAGGTCAAGCAATGGAAGTTATGCTTGCATGAAAGCAGGAAGGAAATGTACAGCTCGCTGCAGAGTAAAACAGTGTTCTAAAGCTGAAATGTATGAATATCAGTACATTATATGTTATACTAATGTATGTATATAACACCACTCCACATTCTCTCACTACCTGATGAAGTCAAATTTGCTTTGACTTTCCCAAAGATTCCTTTCCTTTCCTTTCCTTTCCTTTCCTTTCCTTTCCTTTCCTTTCCTTTCCTTTCCTTTCCTTTCCTTTCCTTTCCTTTCCTTTCCTTTCCTTTCCTTTCCTTTCCTTTCCTTTCCTTTCCTTTCCTTTCCTTTCCTTTCCTTTCCTTTCCTTTCCTTTCCTTTCTTGTAGGACTGAAAGTTCAGACAAATTAATTTCTGTAATGCTTTTTTTCTTTCCAAGGGTTTTGCTTGTGATGTTTTTTCTACAGGATAACCTAATCACTGGAACAACCTAGTGAACACAGTGACTGAACCTTGGGATTGATGTACATAGGGATTTAAGTCTATACCTGCTTCCTTGGCTCCCTAAGTGAAGATCCTAAAAATTTACTGCTCAGCAGCTGTCAAAACCTGGAGCAGCCTGGCCTCTAGGCTCCTAAATGTCTGCCACAAAAGTCTCCACACAAGTACATTGCTGCAGGGGGGTACCCACAGGACTTCCTAAATCTGACACTCAATAAGTACTTAGGCTCATTGGGACATGGTACATGTGTGCCCTACAGGGCTCAGTGCACTAAGATTTCTTAAGATACGTGCAAGAAAGTGTAATAGCAAACAAGTTTGGTGAAATGGATGGAGTGCTTATGTGAAAGATACAAACTGACATGCCCCTATTTCCAGGGATGGGAAGGGAATGGGGGGAAGAGGATCAGCTGATGATCAGGTATTTCTAGAGAAGAACCAGCTCACTTGCTGTTGGTGAAGCTGTTTTACAGTCAATACACAATTGAGACAATGACTTAGGAATGATCTGAGTACTTATGCAGATAAGAAAGAACCGGAGTATATGTTTGATTATCAAAACATGGAAGCTAGGTTTGGTAGAAGTAGGGTTAAGACACCTGAGCACTTTCACCTCATCATCCCAAAACTGTTTTTTAAGTTGTGGGATATGAACCTCAGGTCTAGAAAATGACTGCAAAAATTCATGGAGCATACATGCTTCATTGGCATGAAACAAGCAATCAAAGTGAAGGAAAATTGAAAATTAACAGTCAGTGGTTTAAACATTAACATCCTCTATTTGTGGTTGCAAATGAGAACCTGTGTGACAACACAGAGTAATACCACCTGGAAATTCTTTCAAAAAATCCTAGGCGGTCTCTGCAATTACAATGGTTTGAGAAACATTGTAGTGGGTAGGTTAGGAAATCTTGTTGGATTAAATTAAGTCTCTCTCTTCAGACAAGTACTTGGATCTCTGATTTCTTACACAGGAGAGCTAACCACTTACATAAATCATCAGTTTTAATCCTCTCATGTCCCTTCTTATCATCACCACCACCCCCTGCAGTTTTCACTCCTTTCTTCCTGATATTCATTTTCTGTGTTCAGCTTGCTGTGTGTCTCTTCAGGCACCAAGCTGGATTCATTTATTGTATAGAATATTGTATGGCAGACTGCAGAACTGCATTCCACTAGGTCACACAGTGCCGGGAAGCTAAGCACATTAACAGTAAGTTTAACAATGCCAAAAGTCCTTTCATCACTGCAGACCTTGAGGATCTCAGGCCAAGACCTGGCCCACAGACCCAAAACTCATAAATAATACAGCTTTTCCTTGCCAAAGTTGTAGAGGAGCAAAATGTCTACAACTCAGAAAGCTGCCAAAGTGATATGAGTCACAAATAACTTCTGAGTCTCGCTAAAAAGGCTGACCTATGTATAATAGACATGCCATATGGGCACCACTGCTACCTGGTTTGCCGCCTGATATCTGACCCCTTTAGTGATCTGCAGAGTCCCTGGGTTGTGTGTTAGATGCAGTTGCCTACACCAAGCACTCAGCTCTTTCAACATCCTCAAGGTACCACACCCTCTCCCTGTGCCACAAAGAGACCAGGAGCTGCTCAAATTAAATTCCTTTATTAATGGAATGGCTTTAATAGACCAAAAACAAAATGGATGAAAGGAATGCTTGTCCTTTATGGTTGCCAGAAAAAGTAAATATTGTCTACAAACATTACACATCTTTCTTTTAACCAAAATTAAATACAGTCAATAGCAAAGCAAGCAATCTGTAAAATGTATTATTATGCTGCTATTACAATCTATTTACACTGGATAAAAACCAGCTGTTTCAAAGCCAGCTTTAACCTTAGTTGATTGCTGTTATGATTCTGTGTATCTTGCTCTCATCTCTCCTTTTTGCTATTATATATAAATCAGGTATTAACAAGGTTAAAAAAGTGAGTGATCATAAAACAATCACAAAACAAGCTCTGAGTAGCAGAGACAGAGTGAGCTCCCTTCCTCACCACCCAGCATGACTACTCTGTCACCCTCTTTCAAGTTTATCACCTCCTTGCAGGCTCTTCCCACATCCAACCATTTGTCTCTCCAGTCAACCTATTTTCAGTGCCAGGAATCCCTGCAAAGGCAATACCTGGTATGAGAATATACATTTTAAATATACATATTTTAGAGGAGCATATTTTCTTCTAGCAGTACTATGTGCTGTCTCTGCAAATGCATGTTCACAGTAAAACCATGTCAAATAAATATTTGAAGGAATCAGCACAGTGCATCCAGTTTAACCTTCCAAACAGAAAGTAGTGTGTCTGTTTTTAGTGGTGCTATACAGCAGAGACTTAATACAAATCCAACTTTGCTAAGTCACGATCATGAACAAAGAAATTCTGCCTAATTACAAAATACTTGATTAACAACTCAGCCAAACAAAGGGATAGGTTTACTATACACCAAAGCTATTTGCTGAAAAAGACTTCACTTCTGGTTTCATAGCAGACATACAGCAGAGTACGTTTCTTTCAGTTTGCAAAAAAGAGTAATAATAATAATTTGTCCGTTAAATCAAACATTGCTCTGCTGTAACAACATTGTTCTCAGTTCCCTCTCTCTTTGATCCTCTTGCCTATATTTTTCCTCTAGTTTTTGTTTTTCAGAGTCCATACTATAAAAAGTGGAATCTGTGCTTCTCCTAATCTTCTCAAACTGACTGAAATCCGCAACGTACTTTCCATTTGGAGAGAGAGAAACCACAGGCACAAACTCGTAGCCCCAGTGGATCTCGTCGGGGATGTAGGAAGTCCTGCTTTGGCAGACAGCACTGGTGGACTCCACAGTGGCGTTCAGGAGCACCACAAGCTCGAAGTCCTTCTCCTTTAGATTTTTAGGTGTGAGATCTCTCAAAGGGCTGCTTTCATCCAAAATGTGGTAGAAGGTTAAAGGCAAAATGAGAAATGGACTCTCTGAAGAGGAGTCAACATTGAACTTGACACTGGCTTGATTCAGCAGGATCCGCTCCCCTTCTTTGGTTTCATATGTCTGAAGAAGTTTCCCAGACAGCTGACACTGTATCAGAAGGCTCTTTCTCATATTTGCTACTCTGATCACCAGGCAAAGTTCTCCATTGTGTTTAGTAATGACAGCACAGTGGCTGAATTTAATAGTCTCTGCCCTTTTTTTAGGTCTTGCAATTTTGGCCAGAAAGGTACCTGTGATGAAGATTTCAATCAAGGTGGTGATGACCAGTTGGGCCACAAGTAAGAAAATGGCATGAGGACACTCCTCTGTAATGAAACGAAATCCATAGCCAATGGTTGTCTGTGACTCCAAGGAGAAGAGGAATGCCCCAGTCAGAGAGTCGACGTTCTTGACACATGGCTCGCGCTTTGGTGTGAACTTGTTTATTTCTAAATCACCATGAAGGAATGCAATGGCATAGTAGATAACTCCAAAGAGGAACCAGGTCATAACAAAAGTAGCAGCAAATAAGGTGAGTTTGTACCTCCACTTCATGTCTATAACTGTAGTCCACAAATCTTGAAGGTAGAGTAGGTAAATGCCATCCACTTTGTCTATCCGCACATTGCTGTGACCACTTTTGGACATCACACGGGGTTTGTGTGCCTTGAGCATTGTAGTGTCAATGCCCCCATTAACCAGCGGGACGTGAGACATATTAATCTTTGTGGTTTCCATTCTCACTGCTTCAGTCCTAAGGAGAGAATAAAAGAAGACTGTTACTTAATGAAATCAAAGCACATAACATATTCTGAAAAGCATTTGAAAATGTTGATGGAGAGAAGACACAAACATAATCTAAATCCAGTAGCAGTAAATAAAAGCAGTTGGAATATAAATATCATACAATATCTGACATTACAAACAATTTTATATTATTTTTTCCATTAAAAAAAAAATCATTCTTTGATTCCGGTGACTGCCAAATATGGAGAAGTAGGTTTCTTTTATGATAGCCTGCAAAAGAAATTTGACCAAGCTGAAATTTTATATTAGTACTTTATTTCTGTAAAATGCATTAAAATTTTTTCTTACGTTTCTCTAGAGAAGAGGCTCTTTTTGATTACTGAGCAGGTTTTCTTTAATGCCCTGAAGAGAGACATCTGATCAAAATTAAAGTCGCGTCAATGCTTGGTTTAGAACGCAGATCCAGCACACCACCTCTGTCTCTTCCTGCGACCGAGGCAAAATGAGCCACACCAGCTTTCACTGTGAACAATTAACTTCCACAAGTGATTTACTCAATCGGATCTGGCTCTTTGTTACAAACCTACAACTAAACTAGAGGGAAACAAAGCAGTCCTGAACACATCAAAGTCAAATTTTGGAAAGGAGTATTTACACCTGAAAAAACTTCGAAGCTGTTTGCATTGTACAGCACTCCAATTTTAAACTGTTTAAGGAAAAAAAAAAAAAAAAGGAGGCAGTTCACAAAGTCAGCATTCTAGTCATGGGCCCTGACCTGCACGAACCCAGCAGTCATTGGACCACCCGACTCCTGAAGTTTGTTTACTGTGCATCAGTCCGGATGGAGAGTAAGTGTGCGGACACACAGGACTGAACAAAGCCCACAGAGTGAAGCAGAATGGTGCCTCTGCCAGCTGGATGAGGCAAGTAACAAGACCCAGCTTGCAGGACCAGACAGTGATTACGTAGAGCAAGGACAGTGCATGTTATAGTTGTTTCCAACAACAAAACTTCCTGCTGACAAAAACAACAAAGAAAAAAACATCCCATGCATCCTTTGTGCTTTGGCAGGTCATACAAAAAGCATTGTTTTGTTCCATTGTTTTCCTCAAAAAAAGAGCCTTAAGTAAGTGATTGGTTTTCATGAACCACTGGGGGAAAAAAAAAAAAAGTCTTCCTTATAGCTACTTAAAAGAATTTTGCAGGAAGTAGAAGAGATATTTGTGGTACACACATGTGCCAGTCCAGGACATCAGCATAATTGCTCACTGAAGAACCTTTCCTGTTATGTCAATTAAGGAGAATTTTTGTTTATGACTATACCCATCCTACTTGTGCAGGTTTTCTGGGAAAGGGTAATTAAACTTAACTCCCATTAACACCTGTAGCTCATTCCCATTTTGGTTTAATCACTAGCACTTCTCTTCCATAACCTAGGAGCCATTGCCATACATATGTATGTGTACATATATATATATATGCACATATATATATATATATATATATATATAAAAGAAAGGAATGCATCAATGATCCCAGTAGGAGATTCCTTATGTGACAGTCAAATCAACACACAGCGCACAGCATGTCCACATAATAAACAGGAAAAAACCTTCAAGTGATCTGAAAAAGAACAACGGGAGGAAATGGGGGGGATGGGAGGGGTAGGGATGGGAAGGAGCATACATGCAACTGCTCTTTAGGCAAACTCAAAATCAAGAACTACTGTCAGTGCATGGTAAATCTATGCAACCTCTAACTGGAAACCTTTTAGGAAAATGTATGATACCCAGTGCAAAGGCTCCATTCCCCACACCAATCCTCACACTGGGTGAGCCATGGATATAAAACAAGCAAAAATCTGTCCTGAAATAAGTACACTTCTTTTTTTCCAAGCACACTTCCCGTTAGCCATTACTTCCAGGCACAACGCTGTCAGAACAAATTTCTCTGCTACAAATTACTAGGCCAGGAGACAGCTGGCCACTACAATCCAATGCCAAGGACACGTAACCATCCCATCCCCCTGCTCAGCCTACCTGGATGCCTGCTCCTGGGAGCTGCTCCCCAGGGCTGCCAGCTCCTCCTCCTCGTGGAGACCATGAGGATTGAGACAGTCAAAGCTCCACCTTCCCTCCTTGGTGCTCCAGCTGGTGGGCTTCAGCTGGTGGGGCAGGGACAGGGCTCACAGGCTTGGCAAAGAGCAGACTTATTTGGTCAGGATCAGGGGATGGCCCAAGGCGAAGGGCACATGGACACTTGGCGTACTACACTCACAATAGCTCTACCATGCCCAAGAAACATTGGCTTCTGCACAAGTGTTTGACATATGTGTAATAAATCTGTCACATCTGGGATGCACTAGGCACACTGTGCAGAACAGCTCTGCCCCGCATGCACTGTGGCTCTGATACTTCCTTCATATGCCAGACTTGGTACATATATACGGCACCCTTTATCTGCAGCACCAGCCAGGACCACAGTTTCAACCTGCACAAGGGTCTGGTAAAAGTTCTTGCCCCTACCTCTGCTCTGCCCTGAAATACATTGTTCCCTGTCCAGGAGCCCTGAACGGAGAAAATCCTGATCCTGCAGCCTGCCACTTTTCCAGACGTGATGGAGGACATCTAGCATCAGAGACCTATTGAAATGCCATAGCAGAAGAGTTGCCCTCACAATACAAGAGGTAGGAAGGTAATTGGCAAGGCACAATGTCTTCCCTGGGCTATGCCAACAGAGGGACAGCTGCAAAATTTGCCATTTCAGGCTTAATCTGAGAAGTAAAGCTTTGCTGCAGACCTAGGCAATGTCTGGCATGCTCCAGACTGTCCTTCAACTCACAACCCATTTTTTTTTTCCCACTTGTCCTCTCTGCTGGCCCCATTTGTAAAGTTGATATCCACATGTGAAGTCAGTATGGCAGAGCTGTTAGTTTTGGAGTCTGCCATAGATGAAAGAGGCTGTATCACAGCTCCCCTGTCATCTTTTGTGTCCTCCTTTGATTTGTATTTCTGTATGTGACAAAGTTACTCAGCTTTACAGTGATTTCCTGAAATGGATCCCAGCCAATTTCTGGTGCTTTTTTTGGTGTTAGGGTATTTTTTTAGTTGATTTGCTTCCTATTTTTTTCTCTTACATCACTTTTTCCTGTGTGATCCTGAATTCCACTAGTGCTCTTTTCCTCTCCAGGGAAATTCATCTTGGTTTCCTTTCCCTGCTGAAATACTTCCCTTCTTCCCTGCCACACTGATACGGGAAGAGAGGATCTGTCACGCTGCCTTGGAACAGTGTTCCTCTGCTCCCCTCACTTATTACTGGACGTAGCCAGCAGCAATCTGGGGGAAGAAACTCTGAGGAAACCAATAGTGGAGCAAAACCAGGCTTCAGAGGAGGGTTGTCCCCAGCCCTCCACTTGTCTATTGCTTCCCGAGTGAAGTAGCCAGTGCATCACCCCACAATAAACGATTCACGAGTGTCCGTATGTATAAAACCCATATTATAACACCTCTATTACTCTTTCCCATCTTATACCTTATAAGGTACTTCAGATACTCTATGCCCTGGCAACTATCCCCAGCACCTCAGCTGAAAGATATTGGTTTCTTTGGTTTCTGCTCCTTTCCCTCTAAATCAGAAAGCAAGTCTACCACAGTAAGTTACTACAAGCAAACAAGCCTGAATAATAACAGTAGTATATATTTTTAAATTAAAAGAACAACTCCAGTCCACTAACTAACTGATTTTACACCGATAAAGTATTTTTTATTACTGTAAAAATCCCTACTCAAAGCTACAAATACTGAAGTACAGTTAAGGAAACAGATACTTCAAGAGGGAAGAAAATTAAATCATCTCAGACTTGTCTAGCACTTTAATGTCCTATGAATTAACCTCCTTTCCTCACCAGCCCTTTGAAACAGCCAAAGGAGACTCCCCGTCAGAGTACATGCTGGTAAGGAAGTTTAGTGCAGACAAAGTCAATAAAACATAGAGCTACATACCAAACCACCAACCATGAATACCTTGATATTAAGGTAATTCCAGCAGCCAGGGATATAACAAGCACATTAACACTGCTTCCAGAGACCACATTATCAAGAAGTTGAAGCCAGCTTGCATACACACAAAAATGTTCCTGTTGCATGAAGCCAGATTTGCTTGTGCAAGATCTTGTTTGGCAGACACAACTGATTAAAAGTGTACAGGAGCATGACTTGTTCGAATGGCCTCAGCTGTTTGCTTTTTTTCAAATCAGATATGCTTTGCCACTTGAGCAAACCCTCAGGCATGCTTCACTGCCACTCTGATACAGGGGCAAAACTCGAACTGTTTTTTCAACCAGCATAAACCATTAGCAGGCTTGGCATTAAAAAAATGCAGGAGTGAGGAAAGAAAACATTGAAAAGAACTACATAATCTTTAGATCTTTCCTAGGTCTGATGTGGTTCAGTAGGTTATAAAAGTCCCTCTTGAATTCTCAGTGCTCTGCCTAGCATGAACACCCTCCTCCCTTTGGGCTATGCACCAGGTTATGCTGTACAACTGTCAACCAGCAAAATCCTTCTCTGTAGAGAACACAAAATGAGAGAGAGGAGAGAAGCAATGGTTGCAAAAGGATGCTTCACCTCCACCACCAGCTGCAACATGAGGTCATACAGCTGGCCACTGTTACCCTGGACTTCATAAAAGAGTCCTCTAGTGCTAGGACTGAAGATCGAGTGTGGTGATAGGCAGGCTGGCAGTCAGTCATCTTGTGAAAGATGCTGCCTTTAGAAACTAAAATAACATCTTTTTTATTTTCTTTCACAAAAGGGCTGAGCCAAATACCCCCTCAAGTCAAAATTAGTTCCCAAAGCTGTGCCTTTAGCTCTCCATTCCCCCCTAGAGCCACCCATCAGTGCAGGATAGCCCTGTGAATGGTGACTCTACTTGGTCACGGAAGATGAATTAAAGCTGGAGAAGTCTCATGATGCATTGCTTCTTACGGATGTTTGTACAGTCATCCTGTTCTTTCCAAGGGCAGAATGTAAGGCTTTGCAGTAACTATTGATTTACATAGATGAGCCTTGGAAACTACACTTATGCAAGCAAATAAGAGAACAAACAAGCAGGCAGAAAGAAGGCAAAAGATGACTCAAAGCTCATTGAGGTTAATGGAGAAGCTCCCAATGATTTCAGAGGTCTCTGGATCAGGCCTCCAAGTGGAGAAAAAGCACATACCGCTAACATCTGAGCAGCTAACACACTGCAAGGAAATTGTCTGTCCTTCCAAAAACTTGTCCTCCAGTCTCTGCCCTGGGGTCTGTGGATGAACAAGGGACTTGGGTGTGCAGAGCCTTTAGTCCAGGAACCGTCATGTACACCAAAGTCTTCTTTCAGAAAGAAATAAGTAAACTGATCAGTTTCTGAAACTCTTCTTTTTGTTTTCAGGAATGTGGTTTATACAATGCTGCTAGAAAAGAGAGAAAGGTTCCAGAGAAACCTGTTCTGCTCTTTTATTTTTACGAATGGCTTTTCTTCAGCAGTGCAACATTCAATACTTTTGAATGTCTCCCTTGCTGACATGTTGTTGCTTCAAACTCTTTTCATTTTCAAACACTTCATTAGCCCTGTTAAACATTTAAAACCTGCCTCTGCTGTGACACTTTTCCCACCTACTAACCCTTTCCTCTTTTTGCTGTACAAACTTTACCTGGTTCTTTCTACACGGGCAAGTCTAAACAGACTCTCGAAAGCCTGTCCTTTCTGTTTCTGGGGAGCTGAGTGCCAGAACTGTTCTGCAAGGCTGAAAGGGACATTATTGTTGCATTATGTTTTTCAAGCTCATGCCCTGTACTTCTACTTTCATTTACATCTTTGACTTGCTGTAGGAACATTAGTGATCCCTCACAGTAGGCCTCTGGCACAGGTAAATATCTTGGCGATACCACAGAAAAGGAACTGAGCTAAGGGAGAATGGGAGTCATGTCCTATCCCAATCGATGTTAGCAGCCAATACTAGAGCCAGGATTAGACCTCCAAAGAGGTTAATGCCTACTGTTGTCTTGTGTTGCAGTCACTACCACTTTTTCTTCACTCTTCCTTCTAGGATGCCTTTGAGGGCTTTCACTAGTTACATCCCATCCTTCTTCCTCATTGAGATATTTCTCTATTCCATGAGGGTATCTCTCATTATCCTGTTTTCCCCCATTTGGCTTAGTATCCCTTTCCTCTCCTCTTTCCCACTCTCTGTGAATCAAAATATACAAACTAGTTGCACTTGCAACACTACTAGAGAAGCATGTAGCTGTGGCAGCAGAGTCATTTCTCATGAGACTGCACACTGTTTTATGTTCTGCAAGTATCTTACCGTAGGTTAGCAGCACCTATTCCTGACCTCTCCACTATATGACTTTGTTTTCAATGATTTTGAATTTCACAAGACTTCAGTCCTTTGGGCTGAGGTTTTCCTCAAGGCTGGTCACAAGCAAACACACTTTTTTATTCATTTGTTTACTTAATGTGTCAGTCAAAACAAAATAGCCTTTTCCAAAATCAAAGCCAAGAAAAAAAATGCATGGGGATGTTTCTGCATCTATATTAAGACAGATTTGGTGCCTTTTCCTTCAGGAAACCACAGTGTAAACACATAAGAAATTCTTGGTGCAGAGGCTAAAGCTCACACTCTCCATGGCCAGCTGAGCACCCTAACAGCTTGGCCATAGACTAATGTTGATGCCTTCTTGCTTTCTGGCCTTATGAATCCTCATCCATACAGTGACACAGCTTCATTAGCAAGTGAAGAGTCTCCCCTCCCCATCTCCCTAGTTTCTTATCAGTGAACTTCCTTGGCTAGGGTGGAAGTCTGGGAACAAATCACCTCAGACAGAGGGAGGAGTTTCACTTCCACCTCCTTTGATGGTCCGGTTTGGGAAAAAAAGTAGTAGCAGCCACACAATCTGGGGAGCCTTGCTATGCAGGAGGGAGGTGGAGAAGTAGAGAAGGGGGTAAGGTTGAAGATAAGTCAAATAATGCCTGATTTCTGGCTCTTCTTGCTTAGACACAAGATAAACTAATCCATTTGGAAGCTGATAGGCTACTTTGTGGCACGCCCAAATGCAGAGATGTTGGATACCCAGCAAAATGAGGGTCAGAAGTTGAGACACCTGTATACATTGAGCACTTCCCACACACAACAGAAGCTGGGCAGGGATTTTCTGCAAAATAGTTTTTCACTTAGTCAACTAAGGCCTACCTAAGTCCTACTTAAGTACTTAATTCCTTTTTTGGGAACTGGCCCCTTGCCAGCCAGTGGCTCCCGCTGCTGTGAGTGTGCTTTCACACAGCTCTCTGTCCGAGGACGAGGACAGGCCACCTCACTGGAGCAGGGCTCCAGGGGAGCACCTGCCGGGCAGAGGCACCCAGAGAGGCTGCACTGCTCTTTCCTCTGATTTCTGGGCTGGAGCTCAAGGTGATCGAGTTGTTTGCCCAAAGGCATATTTTACGTCTCTTTATGCTTATTTATATACTGCCTAGTATAAATGACCTGGCTATAATCTGACCACATGAGTTCATGTGCCAAGACAGTTTCTGTACACAACTGACCATGGTTCCTTCTAGCATTTTAGTCATGTGCTGGTGGCTTTTATAACAATGTAGAAAATAGTAAGTCTGAACCCAGCTACTGCTCAGGTTGTTAAGTCCAACAAAGTTCATAGAGAAGGGAGTCCTCTCCCAGGTCAGTGTGAAGCACAAACATACCAGACTGGGCTGCTGCCTAAGTTTGCTGGGATTGTTGTTCCCCTCTCACCTTAGTATGACTGTGTACTTGTTTTCCCTTCTTTCACAGCAGGTAAAGAATAGCACCTTGGTTTTAACCTCCCCAGCATTCACCCATCACTTCACAAGCTGGAAGGCACCTACTCTACCACTGAATAATAGTGATAATGATAAAGTTAAATTCAGAGCAACTGATTTGCTAATCTGCAGTTGGTTTGAAATTTGCTGCTTCTGTTTCAGACCTGAAGAGGGGTTAGTGTGGCAGAAAGCTTGTCTGATTTATTTTCTTGTTTGTTTGCCTTTTTCTGCAAATTCATTTTCTGGTCAAATAAAAATATGATTTCATTTAAAAACAAGCAAGCAAACAAAACAAAAACCAGACACTTATTCTAGATTTTTAATTTAAATTGTCAGCAGGTGGCTGCAAATGAATAGTAATATGCCTAGTCATGGTTATGCAAGAGACAGGGAGAAAAGTTAGCAATTTGCTGATAGTTCATGAAAACTGTCCAAAACATCTGCAGTCTGCCTTCCCCACGGCCACTTCTTCCCCCTGTTTCTCATCTACTATGGCTGTTATATGAAAAATATTTATCAGGCAGCAGTGGGTTATTTCAAATCAGTTAGAGTGGTTTGTGCTTCTCTTTCCATTCTTGGACTACAGAAACCCAACGCTGGACACCAGGTCCCAGCACCAGCCTTGTCTCACTCTGATGAGCAGGGACGCTGGCTCCTACCTGTATGTCAGCCATAGAGTATGAATACCTCCAGTGGCTCGGTAGTTCTCGTTTTAATTACCATCTGTGGTGCCAATTCATTGCATGATCCATGTACTGTATCCCAGTCAAGCTGGGTTTTGTTTTTTAATTAGTTATTGCACACCAGGGCTCTCATAGCTCAGTGTAGGTGTGGCCGTGAGGTGAGGCTCCCTGCAGGGTGTCAGGCTTCTGCTGTGGCAGATTTTTTAATGTACTCTCTTCATACGAAAGCTGCATTTCCCGTAAATCACGGCACACCTTTAGCCCAACCACAAGACATTATGCTGATGCAGGAATGACCTTAGTACCCCACAAATATCCTACTGTATCTACACATTCGCAAACACTGCCAAAATAAACATGTTTATAATTCTCCATCTCTATGCAGTCCCTGAGTCTCAAAACTGAAATATCAGACTATGAGAAGAATTTTCCACCAAAATACTTTTTCTATGTCTTTTGAATATGTAAAAATTTCAGTAGTATTGAAAATAATGGTAGAGTTGCAAAAGGCAAGGAATCTGGCAAGGGAATTAAGTGTTTTATTTAAAGGTCTGTATATTTGTAACCTTTTGTTCATCTACTGTCTAGTGTAGACAGAATCAAATTCAACTGAGGCAATAGCACACCTTGACCCAGAGAGAAAATGGATCTTGTTACAGTAGTAAAGCTTTTCCTCTGTGACAATTTCTGCGTCTCTCTTATCTGTATGATGTAGCTTCTTTGTGCTGCTTCATCTAGGCAGAGTAACAATAAATGCAGAATAACCTGCTAATTAAACCAAATTTATGTGTTCTCTGCATGGCCAGGACATACCAGTGAATTTGGCCTTGTGATTTTTGCATTACTGCAAAGCACATTTCCAAGAAAGAAGGATGGGTTTGTCATGGTTTCGTCTTAGAACTTGTTACAAACTGATTTTCTCAGGAAGTTATTTGGTTATGAAGAATTGCCCTACCTGTGTGAACAAGTTCATACTGTGGAAAATGTTTTCAAAAAGTGACTCTTCTTTCATGCTAGCAAAATGCAGCCTGTGAGATGAAGTATCCACTTCTCTCACCCAAACCTAATGATTTTTAAATAGCATGTCTTTCTCTCTTAGACAAATCACACAGGTGATGCTACTGGTACAGCAGAGATACATATATATTACTTACGTATTTTTTGATAATGAATTACTTTATTGTGAATTACAGAGTAAGTGTGGCCAATATTCTCTTTGAGGGACACAACGGCTTCAAAAATGTTCATTCCTGTTCTGTTTTCTCTGCACTAAAAAGATTTCAAATTGCACCAAGCACCCATTTCCCTTGATTGTCCAGGTCTGATAAACAGAGAGCAAGTTTCACTTGAATTCAAACAAATATTTGATATTTTACTTAACTAAAAAAAAATGTTAAATATTGTAAATGCTGGAAAGAAAATACAACAGTGTCTAATAAAATCAAGATGTGACATTTCACAGGCAAATATATATATGCACTTACATTGAAATCATGGGTTCTTTTTTATTATTTAAAATATTATTTTACAGTATCTGTATTTTCATAAATGATGTATTGCCTATTCTGTAAAGCACAGTTGCAAATACATGGTATCAATGGGGGAGATTTTGGTGTATCCAGACTTAGTTGGGAAAGCATCTTCTTTTACATGTGTTTCCCCTTGTGCCATTATTACTCTTAATAAATTCTCTAGATCTTGACACAAAATAATTTTCTCAAACAGCAAGTCTAGGGCACATCCACAATGACCAGTAACCACAATCTGTGGCGATGGTCTTGGATCAAAGTCCTCGCCCAATCAGGTCTTCTCCTGAGCTATGCCAAAGCAGTGCCCAAATGATCACAACACAGTCCCCACAAAGCCACTGATGTCACCCTGGGGCTCACACAGCCTGTCCCCCTCCCTCTTTCCTCCCCTGGTCCCATTCCTATCCCGACCCTGCTGCTTTCCCCAGCCAAGAGTTGCCACCTCACCAGCCTCCTGAAAGGTGGCCACAGCTCCCAGGGAGACAGAAATGGTCACATGGATCCTATAAACCATTAAAATGCTGTGCTGGTGTATAAACCAAGGCCTTTCACCTGTCTCTTTGAAATGGTCAGGGACAAATTAAAAATATCAGTGACAATTATATATTGGTGTAGGGTTGCTTATTCTCAGCACTGTCCAAGAATTTTATTTCAGGGCAGCTTTCCTTTTTTTTTTTTCCTGACCAGTCCATGGATGTGGTTAATTTAAGGTTTAAAAGGCGTTTTCTCACACATACACACACACCCATATATGTTTTCCACTGAAGTCTGTGCTTTTTCCTAGACCCACCCAAATTCCAGTACATAGCTCACTGTGTGCCAAGTTTTCATACTCTCCATGCAATGAATGGAAAAATGCCCTTTTTTGCACTTCTGCGCATTTTGAGGAGGATAGCATGTAGAGGAGAAGGAGGAAAGGCCTCCAGAGGAATTTAGTTATACCTGTTATTTCAGAGCAGAAATAGAGACTCCCAGCATTCCCCATGGGAATACTCTGTTTTTGTCCACAGGTTGAGGTGCATGGGGTCCGAGCCCCACTGCTTGCTTGGGACTCTGAGCTGTATTTGTGGAGTGCTAAGGAGATTTAAAAATTAATGATTATAAAGTAAAAGCAGCATAAGCTGCTGGGGTAACTGGTGTTTCCATTCTGCTTATAAGAAGTAGTTTAGTACCAGTCTTGAATGCATTGATATTTTATAAGAGGGATAAAAAAAAATAAAATCAAAGCTTTATGATGAGAAACATTGGGGAGTTTTAAATGAAAATTATAGTTTTCAGCTGTTCCATTCTATCTTCCTTTTAATAGGGTATTTCAGGCCATGAGCATCATGGTGAAAGGTGGTGGACTGAGAGCAAAAGGCTCCTCCTGTCACCCACAGCAGCCTGGCAGAGGGAAGGCTGCAGGACTACCACCTTTCCACCGCTGCCCATGCCTACCCTCCTACAAGCACTGCCCTTGTAGCTCATGGGGTGGCAGAAGCCACCAGGCCATGGGGAAGGAGCCAGCAAAGCCCTGTTCCCTCCTACCATTGCATGTCCAGGGTGAACCCCAGGACTGTTACAAGATACAAGCTCTGTGCAAAGCATTTTCCATTGCACTTGCCACTGTGTCGATTCTCTGATGTCTGGAGAAGGCTGGTCCCCCTTGATTTCCTCTTCTCAGTAAAGGTATTAAGAAAGTCTCTCTGACTTACAGAGCCACCTAGTTTCATGAAGCTTGTTGGAACGCAATTTTTGAAGCCTTTGTTCACCTGCCAAGTTAAGCTGAAATTAGCCTGTGGATTTAAATATGTGGGCTGTTCTGTATCCCTTTGTTGTTAAGGAATGGAAATTAAAATATCCATGGTTAATTATTTATCCTTTCCATCAACAAAATTTTATCATTGTCTAGAACCTTATTGTCACTCTTATATTGCAAAAATTGGAATAAAAATATAGATATTTTAAGAAAAACCTGTTTCTAAAGTTTCTTGACCAGGAGGTTACACAGACCAGGATTGTATGTCTTCCAAATAAACTCCCAAGGAATCAAAGGGAAAAGAATATTTGTTTTCCTCTTCGCTTTCCCAAATTACTCAGTCCCTGCCAATTTCCATGACATAGACCCCTCAGTCTGCTGCAGAGACTGTGGCTTCTGAAAGGGAGGAAATAGCATGAATGTACTGGTGCACATCAATGTTTTTTTATTTTCACGCCAAACCAAAAATATCAAAACAAACAAAAATACACAAAGAAAAGTTTTAATTCTTCTGGAAAAATAAAAAAACCCTCCCCTCATTCTAGACTGAGAACACTGTTTGTTCAAACCAAAACTAAGCCTTTCATTTTGCTTTGACATTTGTATAGAGACATGTGTGTGCGTCAAATTTAAATTAGGTGAGGAATAAAGTATTGCTTGAAGTGACAGATCACAATTTCTTGCTTCCACAAAGTCAAAATGAAATTTTTCACTTTTCAAAATTGTTTTCAGATTTTTTCAGTCTCAGCTGCTCTATCTAGTTCACATGAATTCACTAAAATTTTCATCTGACCAAAATATACATTTTCAGCCCATAAGACTTGGCTGAAAAATCCCAGCCTTCTGTAACTGTAAAGACCACATGAAATTCCTGACTGGTTTGGTGACAAGTGAAGGTTGTGCAATGAACTACTTACTGTTCCTCTTAGGAGAACACAGCAGAAGCAATGCCTGTCCCCATTGTTAGGATCTGGGGACATAACTGTGTGATTCACTGTTCATTTTCCTTTGTCCTACAGTTTCTTGGGAACCTCCATAAAAGCTTTGTGGTGCTACTCTGCAACAGGCTGAAAAATAGCAGTGACAATGTGCCCAAACAAGAATAAAAACTCATGCTGTTTTTCAAAGTTACTACACTTCCTTATACTCAAAGGAGGTTATTTTGCTTGTTTATTTACACATATCTTATCTTTATGAGTGTTCCTTTATGAGCCCATGTCATCTCAAAAGCTCTGCAATCTTTTACAGTTGGGAGGGAACTTGGGAAGGTCTAGCTTTGATCACTGAAGTAATTAGACTGAATAGAACATTGTTCATGTTCTGCTGAAAATAGTTTCTGACTACATTCAGAATACCACACATTTATTTTTAAAATTCTACAATATTCAGCAACTTCTACCTTGTTTTTTGTAAGTTTTCCAGATGCTATAAATTTCAGCAGTCACTTTGATGTTTTCCAAGCAGCCTGATTTATGAGAACAAAAAATACCACCATTCCCCAATTACTTTCTGTCGCCTTGTTATAAGGCTTGTATCAATGGAAACACAGTCTGGCTGAGGAGTTCAGGCATAAAGAATAACTGGGGTATGATGAAATCAACTACGTCTCCCACAAGAGATCATTCTTTCAGTGGAAAAATCAAACTTTGATCTCTAACTCTCTGTACTTTTCCTGTAATGTTTAATTTAATAAAGCCTCCATTTTCACTGAAAAACACACTTGATGGGAAATATGTAACTAGTCCTAGTAGACATTTATATGTTATTTTAGTGCTGTTTATATGTTAAGTGCGATTGAACAAAATTCATATTTTGTAGACAATTGCTAAAGATAAGTGGTTGCAAAAGGAGCTAAGAAGGACTATGAATATATTAAATTGCAGCAGATTTCATAGAATCACAGAATGGTTTAGGTTGGAAGGGACCTTAAAGATCATCTAGTTCCAGCCTCCCTGCCATGAGCAGGGACACCTTCCACTAGACCAGGTTGCTCAAAGCCTCATCCAACCTGGCCTTGAACACTTCCAGGGAGAAGGCATCCACAGCTTCTCTGGGCAACCTGTTCCAGTGTCTGACCACCCTCACAGTGAAGAATTTCTTCCTAATATCTAATCTAAAACTACCCTCTTCCAGTTTAAAGCCGTTTCCCCTTGTCCTATCACTACCTGCCCTTGTAAAAAGTCCCTCCCCAGCTTTCTTGTAGGCCCCTTCAGGTACTGGAAGGCCACTATAAGATCTCCCCAGAGCCTTCTCTTCTCCAGGCTGAACAGCCCAAACTCTCTCAGCCTGTCCTCACAGGAGAGGTGCTCCAGCCCATGGATCATCCTCGTGGCCTCCTCTGGACTTGTTCTGACAGGCCCATGTCTTTCTTGTGTTGGGGCTCCAGAACTGGACACAGCACTCCAGGTGGGGCCTTAGGAGAATGGAGTAGAAGGGGAGAATCACCTCCCTCGACCTGCTGGCCACGCTTCTCTTGATGCAGCCCAGGATACGGTTGGCCTTCTGGGCTGCAGGGGCACATTGCCGGCTCATGTTGAGCTTCTCATCTACCACCACTCCCAAGTCCTTCTCTTCGGAGCTGCTCTCAAGCCACTCATTGCCCAGTCTGTATTTATGTTTGGGATTGCCCCGACCCAGATGCAGGACCTTGCGTTTTGCCTTGTTGAACTTCCTGAAGTTAGCACAGGCCCACCTCTCAAGCCTGCCTTTCAAATAAGGTTAAGATAATGCCATTGCTGGAAAGTGACTCCACCAGACAGGTGACAGCTTAATCGCAATGCAGAAAACCCCTTCATTCATTGGTCTGGTGACATACTGTCAAAACCAGTCTTTCCCAAAAGGATAAGTCCTGTCTGAAAGAGCTTCCTCTGGTCCACTTACTATATGCTTCAGACTTCTTGTCTGTAGGCAGTTTGATGCCACAGCACCTCCAAAACCCACCTTTTCTTCAAGTCCAGAATTTCGGTTTATTAACTAACCCTTTCCCAATGTGTTTCTTGTTCACAATCCTTCTCATCTGTCCCATGGCCAAATAACTCAAAATTCTAGGGTAAAAATCTTAAAAAACATAATTTTCCCATTGATTAATGCAAACATTTCATTACTTCATATCTCTAAAGCTCACAGCCTAACCTCTCCACAGCTACTTCCCTGGCTCCCATAGCTCATCTTTCTTTTGCTTTTTGTTGGCATCTTATTCCTCTTCCTCATCAATGCCTATTCCTTATTATTTTTTGCTCCCTTCATGTTTTAGACTTCTCTAACGCTATTCCACAATAGCTTCCCATTTGACATACCTTAAATTTTCCCCTTCACCAGCTTTCAAGCAGATTCTGCAAAAACACCTGTTTTGAGACACACTACAACTTGAACAAACGTCTGCTAGTCATTGTGTTCACCTAGCAAGTTCCTCCTTTGTGTTGCATCATGCCTCCCTTACTGTTAGATCTGAAATCATTTAAAGCACATCTAAAGTTTTCCTCTCTGTTCATCTTACTGCAAAGCGTGCTGAGGACCAACAGCGCAGTGAGAAATGATGTGTTCTGATTGTAGGCTATGATGTTCAGCATCAGCATTGCTAACAAGTGATTTGTTTTCTTGGAGACACTCCTTTTCCAGGATGGCTCTACCTACTACACACCTGGTATACCTTGAATGATGCTTCTTTGTCTAACAGTGAATTTTTTCTGAAAGAAATGTCAAGATATGCTTTTCTTAAAATTTGCCTGAAAATACCAGACATTTGTAAACCTCAGTGAGACCTGACTTGGCTGCCAAGCATCTGCCCAATTGAGACATTTCTAAAGGTACATGCGCTACAATCACTGCATTCTGTACTGAAATTCCTCTCTATGCACTTTGTTCTCTAAAAGGTTTCCATCTAGTCTAAGATAGTCTTCTAAGGCACTAGAGTCAATGGAGACAGTTGGACACCTCCACGCAGTGAGTCTGCCTCTTCTTCCTGTAATGCCTGGAGGTGTCTATCTCCTGGCAGTGCCTGATGAGCTGAGATCAGATCTTTACCTTGTAGGTAGCTGAGATTTTTCTTTTCCTTGCAAGTGTGCTCCTGAGAGGTGCCAAGTTTATTGCTTGTATGGAAATCAACTGTTTCAGTGCTTGTGAAGGTATCCCCACACTTCCTGGAAGAATGAGGCTTACACATTAAATTATATAGTACATGCGTGTATTTAAGTTAAAATATCCTAAATAAATACATGTCAGTCTGACTTTTACTGATGAAGGATTTCAGGTTAAATCCCATAGAAGATGCTGTTCAGTGTGTGGAATCCTATGCAAGATTACACAATACACTCTTTCTGTCACAAATACAGTTTAGTTATTATAAAATAACACAAAATAGGCACTGAAGCAGATGAACAAGGTTCTTATGTAAAAACAGGCTATCTAGGAATCTAAAAAGATACAGGATATGTTTACTCTGTTTTACATGTTCTTGCTAATGACATTCCCTACCACAGGCCAGACTTGCTTGTCTATGTCATCAACATATACACTGCCACCACGTCCCTCACCAAAGTATGGATTCATCACTCTTGTGCTGCAAAAGGCTTCCTCATCTGTGCACTTCCAAAGGATTACATCTGGGCCTGCCTGTGAGCAGGGTACATCCTACATCTTTGTCACCATGGCTTCTTTTGAAGGTTCCCCTTTTCATAGTGCAACTCAAATTTACCTCTGCTTTTCACCATGTCTAACCTGTCATTCAGCAAGATGGAGCTAGTAATCAGCTGAAAACAACAAGGCAACTAAACCAGAACCATTCAGTGACATACATTGCCTTAAGCTGAGCAAAGCTGAAGATCAGAAGTAATTTCTGTTAACAGCACCTGAAGTTTTAGGAACTCAGCAAATTCTGAAACTTTGACCATTGTTTTCTTCTGAGGCTGGGGAATGAGGATATGTTCTGTCTCCCAGCTTTTTAGTGGATTTCAGTGTTAATGTTTGACCTAATGTATTATGCTTAAATCAAAGTTTCTGAGAATATAAAGGTTATTGACTTCTACGACATTGTCAGTCTTTACATGCCACCTTGGGCAGTTAGCAAGTTCCTTAAGATCATATAAAGCATTCAGAAACAGAAATTTATCCTTGATTATGTAATTATTATTTATAAAATCTAAAGAAATAATGTAGCATTTAAAGATATGGTGCTCCTCTCTTACATTTTCACTGCTTACAGACTAGAAATACATGTGCAAAGGCAGAACCCCACACCAACATGCAGTGGGATATACCACTGGAGAAGAGAAGGCTTCAGGGAGATCTTATAGCGGCCTTCCAGTACCTGAAGGGGGCCTACAGGAAGACTAGGGAGGGACTTTTTACAAGGGCAGTTAGTGATAGAATTTTTGGGTAATAGCTTTAATCTGGAAGAGGATAGGTTTAGATTAGATATTAGGAACAAATTCTTTCCTGTGAGGGTGGTGAGACACTAGAACAGGTTGCCCAGAGAAGATGTAGATGTCCCATCACTGGAAGTGTTCCAGGACAGGTTGGATGAGGCTGTGAGCAACCTGGTCTAGTGGAAGGTGTCCCTGCTCATGTCAGGGGGATTAAAACTAGATGTTCTTTAAGGTCTGTTGCAACCCAACCATTCTATGATTCTATGATTGCTCCACTGAAAGGTTTTCTTGGATTTTGGCACATAAACACTAAGAAATGGTCTTGAAATAAGATTTTATGTTGCCTATCACTCACGACATTACAAAGAAGGAGATTTACTACCAATAAATAGTATTCTGGGTCATGATCAGGTCACAGTTTTGATCATTTTATGCTGACAGGAAGAGAAATCAACACCAAATTTGAGCCAGTTTTGTTCCAAAAATATGAATTTAAGGCCCAGTACAACTTTTTTTTTTTTTTTGTGGTGGTGGTGGTTTGTTTTTTTGGGTTGTTGTGGGGTTTTTTTTAAAGTACAACAATAAAAGATAGTAGAAATTAACTTCAAGGACCAGACATTACTCAAGACTTGGGCTGAAACATGAATAATGTTGTTACTTTTACTGAGGATGGGGAGTGAGGCTTGTAGCTGTAAAAGTGTTGGCATAGTTAGCTCAAGAAGAGCAAGGAAATTAGGTAAATTAAGATATATTATCAGGATTCCTGTCAGTATGACAGATCTTTAGACCTCTGAAAAGTTAACTGAAGTATGGCATAATTCTATGCATTTTTCTTGTTGAAATCTGTTCTCACAAATGAAACCAAAGAGATCTCAACTTGGAGCTCAAGGTATGATGTCACTAGCTGAAGAACTTATTCTGACCTCTACATTTCCAGTAACAGTTTAAAAGGGCCACAGTGTGAACAAGATCCAGACCTGAAGCCTTTTGTTTGTCCATTATGCATAGATAAAAATAGCATTGTTAGATTTCCCACACCTGCCTGAGTTGTGTTCATTCACGTCTGGTCTTGTGGAAGCATTTTACACTGCAGTCTTTGACTTTTTTGTGCCACAACAAGAGCTTGCAGCACCTTCTATGTAGCACATTTCACAACAAGTAATGGACATACTGAAGGCCAGCACCCATGAGTTGACATTTGCTGTATTAATTTATAACTCATAAATGGAGTCCCTTCTAACAACTGACTTTCTGCCTAACTTCAGGGAAATAGGAGTTGTAATCTAAAACCAGTAAACTGAGAACAGTCAAGGGACCAACTATCATGTACCATAGAGGCCATCAAGTGTACCAGTTAACGAAACTCAATGTGGTAATAAAATAAAAAGTTGCCTTAAAGGTTTTCCCTTTTTTTTCATCCTAAGCTTTTGCATTGTTGCAAGAATGTTTTGTCATTTGCCTAAGAAAATGAATCAGAATTGCAAGTGCTCTGTATCACTCAAACACCTCCTCCCACATGCTGATATACCTTTGGTGTGTGAATGAAGCTCAGCCTTGCTCAAATGCTGTGAAAATCACAGAGAACACATCTCTGCTTGTCTTCCCTCAGTCCTTTTATCCATTGCTGCAATACACAGAGTTGTGGTCTGGCTGTTTACTGTGGAGAGAGGGGACTGTTGATAGGTCTGGTGTAGGAGTGTTTGAGGAAGGAAACTTTCAGGAAACATTATTTCTGCAGCAGAAATTGAACCCTGTTTGCTTGGTTGAGAGGCTGGAGGTGGGTCAGAAGAGGAGAGTTAGCATGGAAGTTTCCAGGAGGAAGGGTAGGCAGCTTTGAGTGGTATCATTGCTGAGCAGAAAACAAGGGGGCAATTATGGGGATGTTTGCAGAGAAGGTCAGAATAATTCAGAAACTTTTTTTTTTTTTGCTGGATATTTCCCTTGGAAAATATTGACTGAAATAAAAATTATTTAAGCAGAAAGAATATATTTACTGGTCAAAATATTGTAAAGATCTATTTTATTATATGTTTTTGTCAGAATGTGTAATTCTGGAAAAGAAAAGGGAAAATTTTGATCATAATACATTTTTTCCTTGTCTCTTAATCAGTTCATGCTAAGAATATACCTTTTAAGTCATCTAAGTAGGTGTACTGTTGTATATATCGCTTCATTACAGATTACGGTAATTTATTCAACAGATTATAAACATTTTTATCTTATAGCCTAGATGCAAAAGTGCTAATTGTAGATAAGGAAAAGTCCATGATGTAAAACCAGAGAAGTATCCTGTAAACTATGATCTAACCAAGAGTGAATCACCTCAGTTAAAGCAATGGAGATTAATTTAATCTAATCAGGCCATACTATTTTTCCAGTCAAAACTTATTTTACTTTATCACTTTTGATTTACAAAGGGAATGTGGCTTACCTAGGCTCTCTAAGCATGAACAAATCTAGATGACAATCTCCATGAGAAAAACAAACCAGAAAGGAGTCAAATGTGGTTTTAAAGGTATCGAGCTTCAATTTCCAAGCTTTAGGCTTCCCTCCACCTTAAAAGCCAGACAAAATGCAATATGCCCTGAAGGTCAAATTGCAGGGGCCACTTGAACCACGTGGAAGAAAGACATTTCTTAATCAAGAAGCCCCCTTGGGAGGCAACAGAAAGGCAGCTGGCTCTCATACCTCAGCAGACACAGTACAGGGAGGGAAGGGGCTTTGCAAGTAACAAAAATCCTATATCAAAACAATCAAATGCTCATCACCAACACTTGCAAAGTGAGCCAGATCTCCTCAGCAAGGAGGCCAAGAGGATTCTTAAGCTTGGTGACTAAAAGCTTGCAAGGCTTCCCTGTATTCCCAAGGGTGTCCTGCAGACATAGGAAAGCTGCATAACACCATAGTATTTCCCTGAGATCCAACTTATGTCCCAGCAGTTCCATTTCAACCTTTCACCAAAGGCAGCCCACGGCTTGCAAAGGGCTCTGCTGGAAGATGAAATTTGCCAAACACCTTTCTCCCCAGTGGGTAAAAATGACTACAGATGTGTTACCCCAAAACATACGCCTACTCTCTTTACATCCAATCATTTATTTTGTCCAGTAAAGGATGACAATGCTTAAGAGCATTCATGTTGCTGCTTGCTTCCTTTCTGCCTGACCGTGACCTCTAACTTGCTGTGAATCTCAGAGTGTACTAGTCATACAAAGACAATTTCATACACTTAGAAAGAGGGAAAGATGCCCTGGTTCTTACTTGCCATTATTCTTCCTTCCTGCAGCCCAATTAGTAGTGTATCCACTGTTTTTGGCTGCTCTCCATGTGAATTTCACACCATTCAGGCTGGATAGGTATAGAATGAGAAGGCGTTTCAGTTCACGCACAGACAATACAAGGGTGCTACTTTTTTCAGCTGTGCCCTGTAAGTGCGTGTACATGCTTAACATGAAGCTATTTACCGTATTAATGATACAAACACACTAAGTGCCAAAATCATCCTCATGTCTGTAGTAACTCATTTAAGTAAGCTGTGAATGTTTTCTCATTCAAAGGGGTGAGAGACAGTTCAGCAGGAAGATAGCTTTCAAATATTTAACATTTAGTAAATTCATTTGGACTGAAAAGTTTTATTTTAACTGTTTGATACTCCAACCAACGTTTTCCTTTTTTTTTTTTTAATTTTCACATACACCATAAGGTAAAGAATTCACCCTCCATTTAAAAAAAAAAAAAAAATCATGCCATGCCATAATCTGCTTTGTTTTTCCTGGAAGCAAAGCGAATGAAAATTTATTTCAAAATGTTCTGAGGTTCAGCATGCAAAACAGTTAAGCTTCTGTTTTTCTTGGCCCCTCACAAGAGTACCACTTGGTACTTCACAGCTTTGGTCTCTACCTGTTCCCAAAGAATACAGTCTGTCCATGTGAACTGTGTGTTTTACGAGAGAGAAACAGGAGAGGAGGAGGGAATAATATTCCAGACTGCTTTAATGAAATCTGGACAAACAGAAATTTCAGCTCTAATCAGGGCTATGCGTTGATGACTTGTTTGTTTAATTGCATGAGGAGCTAGGATAAAAAAGAACTATTTGTTTTCATACGAAATTCTATAAAAAGTAAGAGGACTGAAGTATTGCATGTATGTTGGAAGACTGTAGCCCAAGTTATCTGCTGCTGTTTTTGTCTCTAGGCCATGCCTCATTTTCTGGGATGAAATTCTTGGCAAAGTTTTTTGTCTCATCTACACTGCACTTTACAAAAACAATGCCAGTGTGTACTGTACAACAAGCACTAAGTTATGTTTCAGACTTGTTTCTCCCCTCCTATAAACTGATTACTAGAGAGTGCAGAGAGCATGGTGACATTTTATAACCAAGGAAATAAAAAAGACATCTCTTTAATAACACATTGCCCCTTTCTCCCCCTCAATTGTGAGAGAAGAAATAGCAGGTAATGATAGGCAAGAGGCTTGGGAGATAGTATTCAGGCATTGTGATCAGAAAGACCCTAGAAATGCCTCTAAATACAACACAGCCAAAGGCAAGTAGAGAAAATAAGGTTAGTCAAAAAGTAATGTTGGATACTCCTGGTTCACAAAGGAAAGCCAGCTTTGTGCGTTTTTTCAACCAGCATGTCATGGAGAAAAGAGGAACTTATCTGGAAATCTCTTTACATGATCCCTATGTGAAAATAAAAAGGGAGGTAAAAGTGAGCAACACTGAAGTAGAGGGGAATTTGCACCACGGGCTTGGACTGTAATTACTGAGGATAAGCCAAACCTGTTGTAAACAAGTAATATGAAGACATGCAAAAGTTGGAAGAAGATTTATAAAATTCTCCAACTCAGACATGTTTACATTCTTTATACCTACCACAGCAAACTTAAATAACCTTTTCTTATACAGACAGGTAACAGGAACTGTATAAAAGTTCTAGGCAAGTTTTCCTACTATGTCAACTCAAACTGATTTCTGCATGGAAAAAAGAACAAGTACTGAATGAAAGATATGCTTCTAAGAGCCTAAAAAGCACTATGTATTTCTATAAGAAAAAATCTCTGGCAGGCAAACATTTACAAAGATAGGTTTGGTATTTTCCCCCCTCCCCAACATATAAAAAATATCTGCCACACATTATGAACCTCACATTCAGTAGCTTGCATCAGTGGAAAAACCAAACCATCACAACTTTTGTTTTATCATTGGTAAACTGCTTGTATCTCAGAGTTCACAAGAAGGCATAATCTTACAAACATTTTTCTTTTACAGACAGTTTTGAAATCCTTAAATTACTAAAATAAGAAAAAAATAGGAAAAGAACCTTCTCATTAGCTTTTAGTTAAGCACAGTTTCCAAAGCACTGTTAAGTATGTATGCATTTTTGACAAATACCTCTTACCTGTAAAAGAGCAATGTTCAGATTCCTTACTAGATGTTATCGTCATGACAAGTCAAACAATCTTTTTTACAAAAGCTTGGATGTATTTTCAATAAAGCATGTGTGCACGATTTAAAAAAACAAAACCAAACAAAACAAAACACAACCCTCAGAGAGTCTCCCTTCCTTCCCTGTCAGTCAAAAAACAAGTTGGAATAAGTCTGAGTTGGAATTACCTGAATAAAGAAACTGGAGAGAGAGAGAGGGAGGAGAAGGAGGGAGGGGGAAAGAGAGAAAAAAAAAAAAAAAAGTAGTCTGAGAGGAGACTCAGTGATGTCAGCAGTATGTCTTAAGGAAATCTACATCTGAGCCCGGCAAACTTTATAACTACATAGCACTCAACACCCAGTTACGTGGTAAGCAAATACCTGCTTAAGAGGAAATTGATGTACTTTTAAAGAACGTCAGTTAATCTTTGGAGAAACTTTAGCCAGGCTGATCAAAGTCCCTTAAAGGCCTTATTGCCTAAATAAATAAGGTTACAAGTGGTTGTATAATGCTAAGAAAAGAGTAAGAAGAATAAAAAGTCAACATTATTTATTGCCCCTTTCCTGTTGGCAAAAGGGAGATTGAAACTCATCTGAAATAAATTCATACCATGGTTGTAACAGCCACGGACGCAGCTGAAATCCCTGACCACCAAAGTTTTCAATCTGTTTAGCCACAACACTCTTTCCCTTTGATGTCTTATTCTGGGTTTGCCTCAAGTGCCTTTCTTCTTTTATTTCCTAGATGCAAAAAACACAGACAATACTGATTTGAATTGGAGAAAGTCGAGCACCTTGTAGACTGATCTGTGACAGTTTGCCATCTGTGAAGATTGTACTCTGCCATTGGTATCACTCGTATTTGATGGGATTCCCAGAACTGAATGTAAACAGCAGCAGTGAAAGGGAAGTCACTACAGCACTAGAAAGTCCAATGTGATAGCCCTTGGATGTCATTACTCTGTGTCCATATTCCAAGGAATACTGCTTTCAGGAATTACATATCTCAGCAAGCAAGTCCAATACACCTATATCTCAACATCACCTGCAGAGACATCCCATCGTCCAACTGACTCCAGATTAACTTCGTTCCCTTTTGCTTGGTGGAAGGAGATTAACACACTCGGTGGGTGGTTTGCTAACAAAATTCTGCCAACTTTGAATTCATAGAAAACACACTCACAAAATCAAAATCTCTCATCAGCAGCATTGGTAAAAAGACATTGAAATGCCATTAACAGGCATTAATAATGTCATGACATGCAACCATAGGAAACTAGAGGCTGGAATTCTGCCGTCAAGTGGTCAAGTATGTAGGCATTCAGGCAGTGCCAGTAGGCAGCAGCTGTTTTGCATTTAAAAGGATAACAGTTAGATGTGATTTTTTTTTTACTTTGCCAGAGACTAAAGAATTTCACACAACCTGGATTGTTCCCCAAGTCCATAAACTCGTATCTCTTTCTCCATATCTACTATGAGTGAGATGGCAACAGCTTCTATCAGTTTTCATAATTTAAAAAAATGCTTGTGAAGGTCTTCTTCTGCTTTCAGATAAGCTCTTCTGTTTGCAGAACTCTCTGCAATATCATGGGATGGAGCACCTATGATAGAAATTCTTTTTCACTATCCAATTAAATTATGTTTGCCTACAACTAAATTAGACATTACTAAAAATCTCCAATTACACCTTTACTCTTCTTTCTTCTGGCAAAGTTTGGGAAACTACCCAAATCATAACTGACTATGAATATTCTAATGAATAATGAATACCCCCTAAATGAGCATCTGTGGCAGCTCAGCGCCCCTGAAATCAGCTCTAGTGTGAGGAGTCAGTGGGAGGAGGCACCCTGAATGATGCATTTCATACTTTCTGCAAAAACACTACAGTTCAGTTTTTAATTCCTGTGGTTCTTTTGCTAATACCCTCTGGATCCTCACTCCATTCTGCAAGGCGGACCAGCAGAGCAGAGGAGTAGAATTTAAATTGCATGGGCATTTTCCAGCTTTGCACACTTGACTTGAAAATATAAATACCTTTCCCCAAACATAGTTTTCCATGCATATTTTTAGCGGAGAGCCCGCAGATGATCAGGGCTCTTTGCAAGAAATGATGAGTACAAAACCTCTTTCCCGGGAGGCCATGGAGAAACTCCAGAAGATGAGTTGACTGCACTGCTCATGACCATGAAAAGTGGTCTTCCAATTTCTCATCCCCCATTTTCCTTCTGCTTTAACTGTGCTGTCCCTTCCCCACTTCTGCACCATATCTGGTGTTTGTCCAACCCCCTCAGTGAATCCCATCGGCTTGTGAAATCAGAAGGCAAGTGCTGATCTGCAGGGTTACTTTTCTGTCAGCCTAGTGATCTGAGGCACCTCATTTAGAGGTCACTCAAGTTTCAGAGCTCCAGCAAAAGGAGCAAGAGGAGTGCGTGGCCAGCATAGGAAGAGCAGGACATGGGTTACCCCAAGTCAGCTGCCTGCCAATAGCTGTCTGTGCTCAGCTCTTACTCCTCCTTTACTACAAGCAAACTATCTTAAACAAGCATTGTTTCCTGGCTGGTGAGCATATGCTCCTGGACTATTCCCACACTGCAGCTGAGGCTAAACAGAGAAACTAATTTGTTAGTTCATGCCCTCCAAAATGCATAAGCTCACATGCTGTTTTTTCAGCTTTTCCTCAATACTGAAGCTCATAAACCTGTCTCCTTACAACAACATCAGGTAAGAGTTCAAAAGTTTGGGCTAGACAATTTGAAATACTTATCCAAACTTCTTCAATCAATAAAGCTGAGCAGGAAATCCCATGATGATAAGAGGCTTTCTTAGGGCATTTTCAGTTCTTATGTTGTCTCTGGATAGAGCTAGGCTTGGAAAAGAGACAGTAAAACTAGAAACCATGTCAGCAAAGTTAGTCCTGCATATCAGACCTGCACCTCTGACTTACTTACCCTTGATCCAAAAGTCACTTCTTTTACTGAAAAAGTGCTTTGGGTTTCTCATGTGGTGAGTGACCCTCAGCTCATGAGAATGTGTGCAGTGGGAATGGGGGAAAGACACAGTGACATTTCAAGCCTTATCTCTTTTTCTTAGGATTAAGACAATTAAATGTTTGCTGTTGTTGTGAACCCCAAATTCATGAGTTTAAAATCAGACACCAGATGTAAAGAAAATGGGACTGTTACGTAAAAACAGACATCAGACTAGAAATGGACCTTGCACACAATAAGTTCAAGATGTTCTGAGCAGACATGTCACCTGAGAACCGCTAAACGCCTCTTTGTACTTTCATGTACCTAAATATCTGTGTAAAGCTGAGCCCTGACTACCCTTGCCCAGATCCTCGGAAGTACTGAGGAGCACAGTTCCCAGGCTGTGCCTAAACACTGCTGCATACCTGGTTCATCAGGACTTGGGTTCCCTCTTTAATATTGGGATAATAGTACAGACAAACCTTAGATGCATTTCATGACAAATAAAAGAAAGACGAGAAGGAAAAGCACAAAAGTTTATCTCCTGTAATAGCACATTTATTTTTAGTGCACCCTCCAAGTCAAAACAATTTGGTAAAGTGTTCAGTTCTGCTGGCTGGAGGCCAGAACTACTCTGCCATGATTCATGGCGCTCTGCATTCTGCAGCAGTTTCAGTCCTGTAGCCCAAACACTGCTTTTACATTTCAGTACTAAACTGCTAGAACTTAATGTTTTTTGCATGTACCATCTGGCTTTCCACCTTAATCTACGCAAGCTGTTTTTTTCTATTTTTATTGCAGGCTTTTGCAAAGTTGCACCAATAATAGCAAGGCCTTCAATTAGTAGAAGTGTTAGTGAAAGGCTGGCAAGAATGCTGCCTAAGTTGTCCATGGACTACTTCAAAATATGTCTTGATTTGAAAACAAGTACTATAAACCCAGTGCAGTAGAAACTATCCACTTCATAATAACAATAACAAAATGTAGCACTCAATGCAGAAGTAAGCTCAAATACAATTTTTTTCAACTGTTATTTGAATTATACCTAGTCATTCAGTATGAGATATCTCCAGGATTAAAATGACATTTGTTGAAAATGGTAAAAAACCCCACATTGCTGTGTACATGAAAAGAGTTTAATTTTAAAAGTAAGAAACTAACCTAAAATTTATTTTCCTATTTATAAGCTTACTAGAAGATCCCTTGCAGCTAAAGTTTCACTGACTTTCTCATATGGAAATAGAAATATATACTTTCCAAAACAGAGCACTTGAATATGAGACATTCAAAATATTTAATCCAAAACAGGTTCTTGTTAAGCACAGACAAACTCTCCTATGACTTTTCACTTTCTTCACTGTATGTTTTTTTTACTCTGTTTTCTTTAATTGTTTTGAGTCACTTATTTTTTCTATTTTGCCCCTGTGCATTAGAGTATTAATCTAAACTGTAAATCAAACCATTCTTCTGCTTCTTATTGATTAATTTTTTGATAAAAAAAAAAGAGTTGAAAAGGCTAAAATTCATTGCACACATTCCCATGAGAATAGGTAAAACATTGGACCAGAAGGTGCTGTAGAAAATGCAATTCTTCAAACATGTGAACTTTAATGGGCACATGAATCTTCACACTCCAAAGAAATCAGAAACCATGCTCTCACTGCATATGTGTGCTCTTAGGACAGTTGACAGACATTTTCCCATCTTCTTTCTTTTGTTACATTGCAACAGCAGCCACACCAAGGAAATCACAGCACATTACCTAGCCTGCTATGGTTCAAAGTGGTGGTTTGTGTACAAGCTCTCTACCATATGTTCTTTGCATTATGAGAGGTTGTGGCTGTCACTGTTGTTCCTAAGGGAGATTTGCGTACATGAAAACCATATAATTGGAATGGGATTTTATTCCACTTGACGAGCTTCACATGGAAGAATCTCATTGAGGGGGGCCCGGGTCTGTTCTCAATGAAGCAAGCAGTGACCTTTGTGGAAACCGTGTTACCACAGAAGTTAATGTTTACAAAAGCTTCAACTTCATCCCAAGTGATTTGGCTTTGTGACTGCAGTTGCTGAGATGTGTTTTACCTGTTCACATTAGGGAAGGTCGTTGTTCTTCATCCAGATGGCTTGGGGTTTCAGAGCCTCAGCAAGGCTGCTGTCCTGCTAGGGATGGAAGAACTTTGATGGCAAACCTTAGCTTCCAAATTTCAGCTCTTGGCCAGAGATGTTGCTTCTTGCTGACAGAAGTACTGATATGTTACCCCCCAAGATGTCAAAAGGATTATCAGGTGGCAGAAAGCTCTGGAGAAAAATAACTTCCTGAGAAAAGCTGCTCTTTCCCAGGCATGTTTGGCTGCCTTCTTCCTAGCTGTGGAAACAAGCATCCTTTGGTTTTGTTTCTAGCCCAGAGCTGGGGCAGATTCACAAACAGGAATTCCAATCCAAGCTGACTTTCCACACCAGAATGAAAATAACAATGGGCTTCAGATCCAAAAGGGGTTTTATTTTCCCCTCCCCAACTAATCTGGTCAAAACGTCCAAAGCAGCCAAAACTCATCTCAGATTCCTGGAAATGGGCCACATGTCTGCATTCTAAAATTCTGTGGTACGTGTATGCTTGGTTTGCCACATCATGAGCCAGCAGGATGCATAAATGTCTCCATGGGGATGATCTGTTCACATTGCTGGTAGCACCCCAGGAGGCAAAGATGCTTCCTGTAGCACTTCCATGCTCATTCTTATGAGAGTAAGGGCAAACATCCCTCAAGGTCACTCAGGTCATAGGTCTAGCATAACATTGGTTTTATTGCAATAGAATCAAATCCACAGTCATGGAGAACTATGCTTTGCAGAACTCAATCCTGAAAATTGCTTTCAGCTACAGGCAGCATATCTGGCCTAAGAAATGTCCAAGGGTTATGGCCCAGAAAAGCTGTTCCAGGGGATGCTAGGAGAAGCAGGGCTGAAAGCAGTCAGCTGTGAGAACCACTGACCACAAGAAAGGGACGCAGCTTTCTCTGATCTAGCATTATCCTCTACTTGACCCATTATGGTCAGTCCTCCTGGTGTTCCATGGCTTCTTCTCAAGCCATGATTCTAGGCAGTGGGAATTTAAATAGTTAGAACTGCCCTGATGACCAGAAATCCTTCTGGGTAATGCTGGAAAGCCATTGGATCTCTCCTATTAATGTGTTTTCTGTGGCACAACTAACATTCCTCAGTCAAAGAGAACCTCGCATATTCAATACCTCCTAGCTACATCTTGTCACATATCTTCAATGGCATGCTTTGGAGGACAGGAAGGGGAAGGGAAATCTCTCCCAGTCAGATTTCAGTTTATTGTAGTCACTGAATCTGGAGAGTCTACTCTGAAATTTTCCCCCACAGGGCCACAGTGTCTAATTCTCAAACATACTTCTTAGCAGCCTCCAGCAGGTAGGTTAGTTTTTTCCTTAGCTTTAAAACTCAGTGATATTTTAATGGAGCTCTACTTTGGAGTAATTTGAGAAATAGTCGATTGTTTTACTTGGGAAATTATTTTCATGAGCAGCAATAAGAGCCCTGTGAAAATACCCATTCTGAACTTTCTTTACTGAATTTCTTAGTGCTGTACGAGCCTGTGACTATTTGGGACAAAAATGTGGCGTTACTATTACCAGTTTCAGACACCCAGACTAGATGGCCTCTCAAGAAGCAGTACTAAAAGGGTAGAACAAATTAAATGAGTATCTTTGTGCATTTTAAATGTGTCTTCCTGGAAAATAAATTCTGGCTTGAATGAAAGGAAGCGAAGTGTGTACTTTTGCCGTACTTTATCAAAGGGGATTATGAAGTGAGCCTACAGACAACTATTGAGGTTGACAGAGCGTATGACACTACTGAAGGTGCACAGAGAGGGTAATAAAGGGAAGGGTACAGAGTTTGCAGTACAGGGTGTATGTACAAAGACTATCCCTAGGCTTACTATCTCCAACATAGATCATGGAATCCTGACTACAAAAAGATTAGGAAAGTGGTCTTCCAAAGCAAAGTGCAAGCATTCATCCCGACAGTGCTAAAAGGACTCAACTTTAAGACCAAATTTTGTAGAAAGCAGAGTTGCCATCATTTATCTACTGAACTTTGAGAACAGGTGAAATATAATCCAAAATATTACAGGGGAAGAAAATGATTGTTTTGTGACAAGAAGATGGCACAGGGGTGCTAGCTGCACCCATTGTCACTGTGATTGCACCACAGTTTCCATCACAACCTCCTATTTTCATATGCCGTAAGTATTGCAAAATGCTGACCTTTGAGGCTGCATTTTTCCATGCTTGTTCCTGCCCCAAAGGTGAATTCTTTCAGAAAGTCTGAGCAAAATCTTTTCAGAGACCATGGCTATTACTTTTTGGCAGTTGCCAGGACAGCTTGCCTGGGGCAAATTATATAGTAACTGCTTTGTTCCTCTAAGCTATAATAAATCCTACCATCCGTCACGTAAAGCAGAAAATTAAGAGCATGAAAAACAAATCAGAGCTCTCTTGATTTTAATATTTGCAAGAACTGTTTAGGCTTGCAAACAGCAGTAGGTAAAGAGAAGAGATATTTAACTGGGAGACGCTGAACTGAGCAAGAGTCTCCTTTAATGACAATTGCCGACACTACCATATTCATATCAGGAACTTTTTGGATACAGAGATGACTATTGACAGGTGGTGTTAAATACGGTCTTCAAGACACAGCAACATGACAAGCCAAGCAACAGGAGACTGCGTCTGTACTGTCCCTTTGAGTGTCTCTTAGATGGGATACTTGTTTTTCTCAAGCAGTTCATTAAGAAGTAAAAAGGTGCACATTCCCCATTCATTGCCATAAGTGAGCTGGTGGCAGTAAGGACTACCACCTGGCACTTTTGGAGGGCACACTTTGGGCTGTTCAGGAGTCTGGTTGGCAGAGTCCCTTGCGAGGCAGTCCTGAAAGGCAAAGGGGTCCAGGAAGGCTGGACACCCTTTAAGAAGGAAATTTTAACGTCCCGGGAGCAGGCTGTCCCCATGTGCTGAAGATGAGCCAGTGGGGAAGAAGTCTGGCCTGGCTGAACAGGGAGCTTAGGCTGGAGCTCAGGAAAAAAAGGAGGGTTTATGATCTGTGGAAGAAGAGACAGGCAACTCACAAGGACCTTGTGAGGCTATTAAGGGAGAAAATTAGAATGGCCAAAGCCCAGCTAGAACTCAATCTAGCTGCTTCAGCAAAAGGCAATAAAAATGCTTCTGTAAATACATTAGTAACAAAAGGAGAGCTAAGGGGAATCTTTCTTTATTGGATACACAGGGGAACACTGTGACAAAGGATGAGGAAAGGGCTGAGGTAGTTAATGCCTTCTTTGCTTCGGTCTTTAATGGTAAGACAGGTTGCTCTCTGAACACATGGACCCCTGTACTGGAAGACAGGAATGAGGAGCAGAGCGATGCCCCACAATCCAAGGGGAAATGGTTACTGACCTATTGCACCACTTAGACATCCACAAGTCTGTGGGGCTGGATGGGATCCACCACAGGGTACTGAGGAAGCTGGCTGAAGTGCTCGCCAATCCACTTTCCATCATTTCTCAGCAGTCCTGGCAAACTGGGAAGGTTCCGACTGACTGGAAGCTGGCCAATGTGACACCCATCTACAAGAAGGGCCAGAAGGATGATCCCACCAACTACAGGCCTATCAGTCTGACCTCGGGGCCAGGGAAGGTGATGGAGCATATCATCCTGAGTGCCATCACACGTCATGTGCAGGACAGCCAGAGAATCAGGCCCAGTCAATATGGATTCATGAAAGGCAGGTCTTGCCTGACCAACCTAATCTCCTTCTATGACAAGGTGGTGTGTTTAGTAGATGAGGGAAGGCCTATAGATGTGGTGTATTAAGACTTTAGTAAAGCCTTTGACACCGTTTCCCACAGCATTTTCCTGGAGAAACTGGCCACTCATGGCTTGGATGGATATACCCTTCACTGGGTAAAGAACTGGCTTGCTGGCTGGGCCCAGAGAGTTGTGATGAACAGAGTTAAATCCAGTCAGCAACCAGTCACTAGTGATATTGCCCAAGGATCAGTGTTGGGGCCAGTTCTGTTCAATATTTTCATCAATGATCTGAACCAGTGGATTGAATGGACCCTCAGTAAGTTTGCAGACAACACCAAGTTGGGCAGGAGTGTTGATCTGCTCGAGGGTAGGAAGGTTCTACAGCAAGATCTGGACATGCTGGATAGATGGGATGAGGCCAATGGCATGATGTTCAATAAGGCCAAGTGCCAGGTCCTGCACCTGGGTCACAACAACCACATGCAACACTACAGGCTTGGGGAAGAGTGGCTGGAAAGCTGCCCAGAAGAGAAGGACCTGGGGGTGTTGGTCAACAGCCAGCTGAACATGAGCCAGCAGTGTGCACAGGTGGCCAAGAAGGCCAACAGCATCCTGGCTTGTGTCAGGAATAGTGTGGCCAGCAGGAGTAGGGAAGTGATTGCGCCCCTGTACTCGGCACTGGTGAGGCTGCACCTCAAGTACTGTGTTCAGTTTTGGGCCACTCACTACAGGAAAGACCTTGAGGTGCTGGAGTGTGTCCACAGAAGGGCACCAAAGCTGGTGAAGGGTCTGGAGAACAAGTCTTACAGGGAGCAGCTGAGGGAACTGGGGTTGTTTAGCCTGGAGAAAAGGCAACTGAGGGGAGACCTTATCGCTCTCTACAACTACCTGAAAGGAGGATGCAGAGAGGTGAAAGTTGGCCTCTTCTCCCAGGCAACAAGCAATAGAACGAGAGAAAATGACATCAAGTTGCACCAGAGGAGGTTTAGATTGGATATTAGGAAAAAATTCTTCAACAAAAGGGTTGTCAAGCACTGGAACAGGCTGCCCAGGGAGGTGGTGGTGGACTCACCTTCCCTCGTGGTATTTAAAAGATGGGTAGACGAGGTGCTTAGGGACATGGTTTAGAGGTGGAATTGGTAATGTTAGGTTTATGCTTGGATCTTAAAGGTCTTTTCCAATCACTACAATTCTGTGATACTATTGTTTCCTAAAGGTTGGGTAAGTCAGTGCCAAGGGCATTAGATACTCTTCATTTTTCAAAAGCAGGACACTTGAAGGAGCCTTAAAACATGGATAGAGATGCTGAACTACAGGTACTCAGGTTTGAAAATGTTATCTCAGGGCTTTAAAGACCATAGACTATGCATTAGGACAGAGATAATGAAGAACATTCAAAGCCAAAAACCAAAAACTTGTGCCTACTATTAAGACATAGAACCCAGGTGGCCTCATATACCCCCACACATTCTCCTGATTTTATCATTCATGGAAAATATGTCTGAAAGATACTGTACAGACAGGAAAAGCCGGTCTCCTTGCAGGCCACAATAAAGACTAGAGCTGTCCAAAGGTCTCTGAGAGTGCAAATGTTTTGGGGTTTTTTTTCAGTAGGTCTAGTCTATGAGGATGCACACCCTCCAGATTACAGCTTAATTTGGTGCCAAGTTAAGGGCAGAGAAAATTTGGTTACAATATGATCTTTAATGCTACTGAACAGTTGATTAATATTCAGCTCTAAGTTCACCTCCTATGGTTTGGTCTTACAGGGATTTCAGCTACAGATTTTAAGGCACAAGCTGCATGAAAATCTAGACAGGCTTTCTAAAAGGATTTTTTGGATAAAACATCACAGTCAGTGTACAAGAGACCAAAGACAAGTTACACTGAAGCCTTAATCTACGCATCAAAACTTTACAGGCAACCATGAATGATCTCTTTAAATGCCTTTTCTCTGCACCTCCCAGGTTTTCAGCAGACACCAGGAACTGAGCAGCGTTGCTACTTGTCCCTGTCCAGGGAATTGTTTCTCGACCGAGTCCAGTTCAGCTGCATCCCTGTGTAGGGTGCCATTCCACTTAACTGAACCCATTCAGACCAACCCGTTGAGTCTGTTTCTTGTTGAACTGACCTTGGCTGCATTTGCATGACTATCTCTGGTGTTCTGTTATCTGTTTGATTTCTGCAATATTCCCACCATCACAATCTTTTCAGGTTCAGTCGTTCCCATGCCTTGACTTCACCTCCTACACTCCTTCCATTTTCCTCATTTGTCTTCAAATGATTGCACTTTACATCTGCTATTGTTCCAACTTCAACCTTTGAGTGCCTGTTTATCTACTTTCATTGACTTCATTGTTCAGTTCACAAAAACATACTGTTCATGCACTGTCTTGATACAGTTGTATTTGACATTAAATATAACAGTTTAATGCCATACTTTTAATCTCAAACACAACAGAATGCCTGGCAAAGATGAAGTTTACAAGGCGCACAAAATAATCTGCTCATTTTATAACTTTGTTTTAATAGCTGCAACGAATTCATCTACATGATAATGATTGTTAAACTGTTCCTCCAGTTTTGTATGCTGTCTAAGAATATCTGTCAGATATCCAATTGCACCTACATAAGACCATCAGTGGCTTTGTTTTGTGGCTTTCTCTAATACTTCTAGTATTTGTAATACCTGGTTAAAGGCAAAAAGAGTGATATTGAATTTGTACTGTGTTGTCATTCACTAAATTTTTACACAAAGCAATGGCTTAACCCCCATAAATCCCTATGGCACTTTGTGTAGGAGTGTAAGCAAATCCTTTGTGTAGGAGTGTAAGCATAGCTTTTATAATTTATGTGGAGCTTCCTATGTTTCTTCTACTTCCCATAACATATTTCAGCTGAATGCAATGAAGAATCCAGCAGAAACAGTGATGGAATCACAGTGGAATCCCTCCACTCTCCATACTTTTCCATGTACTGCTGGAGTACTGATACCCCAACCCCTACAACATACCTTGATTTGAAGTCACACTGCCTCTTCCCTCCTACTTTGCAGCTAACTGCAGCCTGTTGACAATTGATTTCATGAGGACAATGAACTTATACCTCTGGATTGCTTGGAATGAAAGGAACTCTTCCTCAGGGTTCATTTAGCTTTTTTCTTCATTCAGCTACCTTGAACCTTCACTTACTTCTATAACTTTTCGGAGTTTTTTTATGTTTTGTCAGAATTAGTTCCTCCAGACTCTAAAAGGCCAGTTCTGCTATTTATCTCTTCTTGGAGGAGATCTGTTTTTACCTCTTTCTCGAAGCAGTTTTGCGATGAAGAAACTCAGTGCATTTAAGTGTGTCTACTGTGTTTGCATTGCAAGGTGGACTGCGAGACTCTGAAGCTGGTTAAGGCAGGCTTTAAAATATTACCTCCATATTTACTTCACCTCTGTGGTATGTGGTTCACCACTCTTTTTTTCCCCCCTAATTCCTGGTATTATTGGCCCAACTGCATTTCCACAGTAACCTTTAGCACACTGCTCTTGTGCCTTGCTTTCATGATCTTCCCTCAGACCTTTCTCTTGTTCAGCCTCAGAGTGATTTGTTCAGTTTTCTCCAAGATACTTTTACTTCTTTTGTTTCCTTTCAGCCTTGGCTTGTTTACATTTTCCCCATGCTGCCTTGTTTTATTGCTCATCTAGACTGTTGCTAATTATATGTACTTTCCAATAACTTCCTTCACTTGTTTTGTATCACTTCCTTGAATATATCCCAGCTGATCTGTAGGGATTTTTCTTCATCCTTGCAAATCAATGGCCTGTATAGTCACCAAAAATCTCCTTAGAGGACTGTCTCCAAGAGCTATCCTTTAACACAGTCCTATTGTCCTTGGACACAGGAGGTTTGAGGTGCTTTCCACAGGTGAATAGAAGCAGTAAAGCACTCTATTGTAACTAACTTTCAGTGTCACATTGTTTAAGCAGAAGGGTATGTTCTTTTGGAATGGTATTCTCTTGACTGAAGCCCTAAGGTTTCCACTGAATAACACGGAAAAGGTGCTACTGAGCCAGGTGAGAGGGGGACATAGACCACAGGCAGGCAGCTCACAGAGCTACAGAGGTGAGTCTGTCTCAGAGGACAGCCTCAAGTTCCCATCTGGATGATGGACTGGCTCACTTTGGACAGCAAGAGGGCAACATATGGTCTTGGCTGCAAGGTGGGCCCTGACGTGGCTCTCCTTCCTGCTGGACAAAATAGGCTGGCCAAAAAAGCACCCACTCTGTCCAGAAGAATGCAGTGAGCCACGTAGATCTACTCTGGAGCTTGGCCATCAGGCCTAGGCCAGGGAAAGGGGTCTGGATTTCCAATAAGTTGAACCTCCAGGAATCTGGAGCTATCAAAACTGAACGAGACAATTTAATTCCAGCATTGGCAAGACAGTATTTGGATGCAACACATTACAAGATGTCCTGCCAGTTCTGGCTTTAAGCACACACTCCAAAGCAGGTGAATCCTTCCTGTAGTTCCACAGCAAATATAACATTTTACAGAGCTCTAGCAAAGATGAAACTAGCTGGCTGCTAGAAGAGAGGGCAGAGAGAACTGGTCCACCTCAAAAGACCTACTGTACCTGGATTTCTGAAATCGAAACCAATTAAATTAAAATTATTGTAGTCTCTATCTATATCTGCATTGAGATAGGTACCTGTGTGTAAAAAAACCCTGAACCTGTATACACACTCTCGTAATAGATGGTGTATCTGTTTTGATTGTAGCAGTGCTTTCCAGAAGTGAGCTTTTCAGACTTTCTTTGGCAGACCAGACCACCTTCACATCCTGTGATCCCAGATACCATGGTGTCGGAGAAGGAAGCGGCCCTTTGCTACTCCTGGGTTTCTGGAACTACTTCACTTCAAACTCTTTCTCACTTTTATATCTCTGCTCCTGACACATTTGCCAATCAAAGTACACCTCTGTTTAACTCACTCTCTTACTGTCATGTTAAGCATAGACTGAGTTTTGTGGACTTTGGCAACTGAGTCTCAAAAATGAATCTCAGGAGCTTTGTTATAGAATAAAGAGGGTTGGGCTGGATGCCGTTGCCAGACTTTGCAAAGCTTCTGTGAAAATGTACATTTTCCTATAGTGCTACAAAGCCCATATTTACCTAATAGACTGTTGAGAGCCCAAAGGAGTTTCTACAAAATTTCTGGTAAATAGTATTTGTTTTAAGACTTGATATGTTTGCCAAAAACAATGTACTGCATTTATCAGCTTGGAACTATTACAATCTTTTCAGTAAATAATATCCTGGTTTCTGAAAAATCCTAAAATGTGTATCTAGTCCAATTGTGTCACCTCTCATTTCCTTCAAAGAGGGGGGAAAAGGCAAAGCTAAGTCTGAAATTCTGTTTTGAATTAACTGCCACTTTATCTCTAAGTGACCTCTTTGTGCAAAACTATTACTGCAAATACTGTTTCTGAGATCATTCAGTCATCTCAAACCCCTGCAACGCATAACTACAAGGTAGTTAATACTATCATCACTATCATCTTGCATTTATGCAGAGTTTCTCATCCAAAATGTTCTAACTCCTTGCAGGGTGATCCTCTCGCTGGGGATCAGGCTGCACTATTCAGAGACTGGCTCATACAGTGAGTGCTGTATTAACTATTGCAAAGGGTAGGGTAACTGTGAGTAGTGAGGGCAATTATACACTTTAACTCCACTTCAATGTGCCATCGTTAAAGCAAATAACCCTCCCTAAAGTAAAAATCAGTAGCAAGTGCTCTGCAGTGTTGTACTGCCATTAAGAAAAGGCAATGAAGAATAAATACTCCAGGTATTATTCTCAGTTCCACTCAGTTCTTTTTACATCTCTCTGACAGTATGAAGAGATGTAAGTGTAAGAAAGGTTCCGACTCTAACAGAAAATGCAGGGCTAAGAAAGGTACTCATAAAGAGAGATTTGGTTATTTGAGCTATGATAGAGCCTTGATTCTAGTCAGGACAATCTGGTGTGGTAAAAGCTTGAATATTTCAATTCAGATTATTAAAAGCCTGATTCATATTCTTCATTAAAATAAAGGCAATTTAAACTCATTACACTATTCCTTGCTGTTGTTAGTCATTCCAGTCCCTCATTATCTCCACTCAGCCATGCACCCACAAATACCTTTCCACACCAGTCCATTTATTCCTGGTCTCCTCTTCTCAATGACATCTCCAGAGTGTGTCAGCAGTCAATTTCTGAGGACTGAGCTCATCTCAGCTCTCTTCTGCCCTGCTGATTATGGAAGCTCTGCTGTTTCTTCTGGTCAGACCTCTTCCCTACTGCTCCTGCAGCTTCCTTGCTCTCAGTTGCTGAAGAAGGTTGAGATGGTGAGCCAGAGAGCTAGAGAGCAAAGAAGAAAGAAGAGAATTTATACTTTGGTATTTTGGAAGCTGGAATCCAGGCAGAAGCTTAAGAACGTGACTTGAGGCCAAAATGCTTGGCTCTCCAGTTACAGAGCAGAGTGAGGCAGGTTTATTCCTATCGCAACACTGTGGCCCATGTCTTGTCAGGAGTTGCCAGCATTGATGATCTGTGGTGGGTTCAGAAGAACCTATCTTTCACTCATCTCCTCTCTGCAGCACTGTGGGAGGAAAAGGATAACAGGAGAATTAGCAGCACTGTGAGAAACTTGCCTGAGATAGAGAGGTCTCCTGTGCAGCATAATACATGCCACATTATGAGATTGTGTGCCTGGGAGTTATTATTGGGACATCTGGACACTGCAATTCCTCCTGTCACTGTCCTCCTCAACCGTCCTCCCTTCCCCTCATTCCAGCAGACTTGTTGCCCTCAAACTGTTAATTTGGTCTTTGACTACTATTTCATTTATATCAGCTGCTGAGCTGGGAGGTGGGGGGTGAAAGCAGCATCTCACTGAAAACAGATGCTGCCTCTGTACTAAGCAGATAAATTAAGTACATAAAGCATGGGTTGTGTACAATGTTGATTCTTTGTAAAGCTTTAGTGTTTTTATCATTGATATTAAAATTCCAAGTACATTGTATCATTTTATTTTTGATCTGTCTAGATTAGGGAAATATCCCATTGGCATTTCTTATGAGTACTGTAAATTAAGTGGACTAACATCTTAACCACAGAAACAATAGCAAGGAGAAAAAAAGCCCTGAGCCTCACTTTTACTGCTGTAGAACATATGCAGCTTTTCTAGTCTACATTTCTCCACTGTTATTTGCATTTCTATGCAATTTTTCTCTATATCTAACAGGCATAACAGTAATACAATAGAGTAACTCCCAACACAGACCTGCATACACACATGCACACAGGAATACAACTCCATGCAGAGATGCTGGACTAAAGGTGTCCCAGAACACTGTCTTTCTTGGAGTTTGCCAGGTCTCAAACTATCAGTGATGTATTCTGCTATCTAGTTAGCAGAACCAAGAGAAACACTGACCTTTGTTTTAGTATAGTGCAATATTCAAAGCTGACTCTACAGCCTCTGAGGTAAAAAACCTGATCTTTTTGTTTGAAACACCTACCTAATCAGTGTTTACGGTTCTATGGAAACACAGCAATGTGCACAATGTGCATAATACAATAATCTTGAAAGCTTGAATAAGAAATGCCTCCAATTTTCAGGTGTTGAAGTTAGCCAGGGGATGATCTTTGTAACTTCTTAGACCTGCTGAAACAGACTGCTCTTAGAAAAGACAGGCAGAAAGTTTGCGGTCTGCCAGAGACAGCAGAATTTGGAATTTGTTAAAGTTTCAGGATTTTGTGCCTCAAGTTATATTGAAAAGAATATGTATATGAAAGCATATCAGTGTCTATATTGATGTATGTTGATTTTCATCTCAGTAATACAGAAAAAAATAAATTACAATAAAGATGGTTTGGCAGCAAAGCCACCTTCAGACATGGTTAGGGAGACATGAGTGGAAGAAAGAGCTAAGGTCAAAGTCAAAGCATGGCAAATGCAGAATTTCATGCACTATGTGTTTATATACGTTTTCATCTCCTTCTGTGTTCTTTGGCCCTTGTGATATCTCTCCCAGGCAGATCCAAGCAAGATGCCTCAGACATCCTGGTAATCACTACATCTGAGGGTTCACGTTAGAGTAGTGGTGGGGTATGGGGAGGGGGTGGTAGCAGATTCTCACACTACAAAGCAGCCCTAGTGACTGATCCTTGTGGTCTTTTTGTTACATATTCTGCATGAAACTTCTATGGCTCAGTCACTGTTTTTCCTGGTTTCTGTGAAAAGTATCTGAATGAGCAAAGGTATGAACAGGAAAGTCTCCCAGTCTTCTCACAATACAAGACAGGGCATGATTTACCTTTGCAGTGTTCTCCTTGTAAAACAGTTGTAAAAGAGCTACATGTTCAAAGCAGGACATTTGGCTATCTTTGATTTACAGATAGACACCTGGTTTTCTGTGTATAGCCAAAACTCTGAACTCACACTTGTTACTTATTTTAGAGAGTTCAGAAAAACCCCCATAAGCACACCCTTGCATGTGCTCTGGTAAACCAAGGGTAAAGCAACAGGAGAGAGTAGGACTCCCCAATTTTTTAGATTCCTCTTGAGCCAGGCACCTAAAATCTGGAATTCTGGTGTCATTCAGATATCTTACTGAAGTCACACCTGAGTAGCTTCAGAAATTGCTGCATCCCACTTGGAGATCAGTGCTTCCCTCTTTGTCCTTTTGCTTTACCCCCAATTTATTGGACAGCATGCAAGAGTCTGCTTATGGGGGCATACAAAATTTAACCCTTGGGAACACAGGTGCTCAGAAGTACCCTTTTGCAAATCTCTTCTGAGCACCACCAAGTACAATTTTTGTGGGAACTACGCCAGGCTTTTGCAGTGGTTGGTGATGATGACTGTGGTTTATACAGCTGATTTATACTCTCCCCCAAGAAGTGGGGTACCTGAATGGCTCTCCTCAACCACAGAAGACTCTCCTCAGGAGTAATACCAGACCATGCAGAAGCAGGTTGAGCTTGGAACCTCTTTGTTCCTCCCTCCTGCCCAAGCTGGCTGTTGAAAAGAAAACCACCATATACTAAAATAAAGTATCACAGGTGCATATTGTGAAGGGGTCTGATTCCGTCAGGGTGTCATAAGTGTACTCAAAACACACTGACCAGAACACTGACCTTGTGGCACCATAGGTAAAGAAATTGCCTAGTCTCCTGTTAGTCTAGGCAGAAAATCATGGCTTAGCTAGTTACAGCAGGAAAATGATGGCCATGTGCAGAAGCAGAGCTGTGTGTCTAATTGCTCTGAACTGATCGGAATGACAAGCCTAGTTGAGCATATGGATCTCCAAACCAGTGTTTGCATCCCAGTCACTTTAAAAATAACTTTTCTTGTTAATGCACCTCTACTGGGGAAGGGAAATGGATTGCCAGGAAAATGATTTCCTGAAACTTAGTTTGTGATGGTCTGACTTGTGAGTGGTTAGCAAGGCTCAGCTGATCAATATGGGTTTACATGCAAAGAAATGAATTCTTTCCTGTTTGTATTTGAACAAATGTCATTGCTTTTTCTATAGATCATTTGGATATAAAATCAATTACTCAGTCTACTAATTTATCAAATAAAACTTTTTATTTGCTGGTATTCTCCTTGTTGCTGTCACTGGGTGATTATTTTCAGCTAAAACTGCATTTAATGAGACTATAGCTATAGTTTAAAGACACTCTGACAAATCCATTAACTGCAGTAGCTGTTATAAAGTCCTTTCCTTCTGCTAAAACTCAGTGCTAGTGTGACACCCTAGCAGGCAAATTCAAGAATCCAAAGGAGACTTCAGTAGACAACTAAAAATTTGCAGTATTTTTACAGATAAAACTACACTAAATTTTGAAAAAAGCAAAAACTACACTCATTTTTTTAAGACATTATACCCATGGTAAAACTTATGATTGAAAGCATGTGAATCAATTCTTGTATCACAAAGGCCAGGATTCAGCACCTATTAGGCAGATAACTTGCAGTCTGCAAGTACAAAACCTGTTTGTGATGCAACAGGAACCGTTGTGATATTAAATCCTTGGTACAAGAACATCATCTTCCACAATGTTTAACACATCATTAAAATTCCCATTATGTACAAACTGAATTCTGGCTGCTTTTTAACCATTCCTGGTGAGCAAAATCCTGAATATGTGCACTAAGTCAGTTGTTAAGTAATCATAGGATGAACTCCTACCCTTAAGTAATTGCCCTCACATTTCCTACATCCTTCTTCAGCAATTAGAGGTCCAGAGGTTAACTGAGGATCTAACCAGCTTCTTATAAATGCATGGGGACAAACACCATTCAGTGGCTCATTCCCTGACATGCCTGCATGATTCAAGCCGTCAGGATCTGCCTATTGTCATAGGGACCAAATGAACGGCCATTCAATTCAGTGGTGAGCAAGCCCCACTATGGCAGAAGGTGCTGAATCAGGCCTTTATCTCAGAATAAGTTAGCACCAGGCAAGGGAGTTGGGGAATGTAATTGCTAGTTTAAACTGTAGTGTAATTTTGATTTAATTTGACAGCTTTCAAACTATACATCCTGTGACCTTTTGCAAAAAAATCAAGAGCTGGCTGTCATACTGAAGCCCTGGAACTGTCTCTCAAATAATACCAGAAATAATTAGAAAATGTAAAAGTATAATTTGCACTAAGAAAAATAAATTAGGGCATAGTGATCCGATGTTCTTAGTGTCAACATGAAGATCAAGGTCAGAAAACTGAGCCAAACTTCCTCAGCTATCTTTTAACACCAGGGCTTTTTTTCCTTGTAGTGCTGCCATAGCAAAACAGATGCTAGAAATTCTCACTCCAAATCTCTTTGCTTTTCATCCAGTTTTAAAGACATGGTGACGTTCCAAGTTAAACACAAAAGAGAAAGAAATATGCTGGTGTTTTCATTGTAATATGAATTTTCCATTGAAGATTTGGTTGAATTAGCAGTTCATTTTTTAACTATTACTTTAATTTGCTCCTTGTGGTCGATCTTTTTTTTTCTTTCTATAAAAGTCATGCCTCATTCCTGCGCCTTTTGAGACACCTCAAGGTAAAATGTTTTAAAGGGAAGGGAACTGTCTAATTACATGTCTGCAAAGTGGCTAGAGAGCTTCGTTTGTGTGGAATAAAACAAATAAGAGAAAATGTGGAGGAATGTGCTGCTGAATGACTGTGGACATACTCATCTTGTTCCCATACATGGGCATTAATATTAAGGTGTTGGAAGTGATTCTGAGTCTAGACATCTATTATAGGTTTTGCATTTTCAACCCCTCTTTTAACTTGTGCCTAGAGTAACTGATGTGTTCACACACTGGGACATTTAAAACAGGGCAAAAGGAAACTTCCCTCCCCCCCCCCCCCCACCTTTTTTCCTCCTTAGCATATGGAAAGTAAAGAGAATTTCATACTTTTTGATTCTAAACTTCCCATACTTTACTTACCTCCCAGGCACTATGCTTAAGGTTTCTCCTGTCCTAATCTGTGGTGGGCTTTCAGTGCCAAGGATGCAGAAAACCCTCAGGACATTTTAAATTGTGGAACGTTTGCCAGGAGGTAGTTCAAGGAATTCAAAGCTAGTGGGTCCTCTTTAGCTGGACAATCATCGTGGAGTTCTAATCTCAATGCCAGTGCTGGGCACTATGAATATGTGAGAGGAAAAAATGTAACTCATGACCCTTTTCTTTTATGGAAGGTAATAGAAACAAAGAAAGCCACTGCCATACTGGAGAGAGAGGAAGCTGGCAATAGGCAACAGAGAGAGGAGGCAGCCAGTCAACACCCCTATCTTGAAGCTACGTAGGAAAACAGTGAATTTGGCTCACTGAGAAGATGGAGAGGCCAGTAAGGCTGTGGACTGTGACAAGTGGGGAGGAAGGGCTCTGGGAGCAAAGATTACTTTTTCCCTCTGTTCACAGTAATATTTGCCTACCTGCAAAGAAGGAAGCGTCAGACAGGAGCTACACTTCAGTTCCTTCCAACCTATCATATCCCAGCACATAGCTACTATATGCATATTGCATGCCAAGGGAATAGGAAGAAACCTGAGGTGCATTGTGTAGACCCCGATGAAATAAACATTGCAGCTACGTTTAATGAAGCTAAGGATATTTAGAAATAGCAGAAGCAGACTCAGAGTAAAAGCACAGGCCAGCAAACCTTAAAAGAGTCCAGTGCCTTTCCCCAGGGGATGCTTTCCCTAGGCTGCAGTAATGATACTAGACGACAACTAATGAAACAAGACTTTTTAGTGATGGCTGGGTAAAGTTGCCTGAGGGTTCTGTTTTCTTGCCTAAGGCAGCACCACAGGAAGCCCAAATAAAGTTGTCTAGGTGATTTGACTGGGCGTTTTCACAGGTGTGGGTTCTTTTCAGCTCCACTTATAGTCTACATTTTACAGATTTTTAAAGCTTCCTTCAATCTGCAATACTTCTTCCCTAAGTAACAGTTGTATACACTCAGTAAACCTTCCTTAACGGGGTCAGGGCAATCCCAAACATAAATGCAGACTGGGCGATAAGTGGCTTGAGGCCAGCTCAGAAGAGAAGGACTTGGGATTAGTGGTAGATGAGAAGCTCAACATGAGCCAGCAATGTGCGCTTGCAGCCCAGAAGGCCAACGGTATCCTGGGCTGCATCAAGAGAAGCGTGGCCAGCAGGTCAAGGGAGGTGATTCTCCCCCTCTACTCCATTCTCCTAAGGCCCCACCTGGCGTGCTGTGTCCAGTTCTGGAGTGCCCAACACAAGAAAGACATGGGCCTGTTAGAACGAGTCCAGAAGAGGGCCATGAGGATGATCCAAGGACTGGAGCACCTCTCCTATGAAGACAGGTTGAGAGAGTTGGGGCTGTTCAGCCTGGAGAAGAGAAGGCTCTGGGGAGATCTTATAGCTGCCTTCCAATACCTGGAGGGGCCTACAAGAAAGCTGGGGAGAGACTTTTTACAAGGGCAGTTAGTGACAGAACAAGGGGAAATGGCTTTAAACTGGAAGCGGGTAGGCTTAGATTAGATATTAGGAAGAAATTCTTTCCTATGAGGGTGGTGAGACACAGAAGTTGACAGATTTCTAATAATTTGCTACATATGTGCACAATACTTCAGCAACTCCTGATCCTAATCTGGGAAGAAACAAGACCGTGCTCTAACAACATAAGAAAACCCCATACAGTGCAATAATTCATGAAGTGAAAAGCATCATTGTCAGATTAAAAATAAACTTTGCAAGACAGACATCTGCTACCTCTTCTATCATCCATTCTAAGGGGTGAAGGTTTCTGTATTCATAACTGCATATATAGATGTATATGGCCCTAACAAAATAGTCTCTTTTGCCTGTCAAAATTTAATCCATCTTCCATGCTAATGCGTTCTAATACTATTCAAGTTCATTACTTTTTAATCTAAATTCTTTCAAATACCCTTGCTGTATCAAAATATGCCTTGATATAAAAAATGTTAAATAACGTAGATCCTGAGTACCATCCCAGAAGTACTGCAGTACTCAGAAGCCACTGATTCTGCAGCCACATTTTAGTCTCAGTCAATTCCCTCTTGACAGTTAAGAAGCAGATTTTTCACGAGGTTTTTTCCAAAGGGAATCCCTGATTTCTGGGACTGGAGAAGTGTGCGAATGCTCGCCACTCTTCTGGCAGTGCCTCTTCAGCTGTATTTCCTACCCAGGAATCCTCTTCTGGCCCTTGTAGTCTGTAGGTTCAGCTCACAGCCCTCTCCTTCCTTTATTTTTTCCCCAAATAAGCTGAATTTGAACAAGATTCTGTTCTATTTCAGTGTAACTCTCTGGAAATGAATGATCATTTACAACTGTTACTGGTTTAAGCAGAAGCAAACTGTGCCATCATGACTGGTGATTTTTGTAGTATTTGACTGCAAGAAGAACTTCACTCAGGGAGCAATGACTCATCTCACTCCAGCCAAAGGGTTTTCCTGTTGAAAGAAAGGCTCAAGGCTGAGCTGTAGATTTTAAACCAATTAAGATCCTGATTCAGGGTTAATTTTGAGCAGGTACTTCATGTGTATTTAACGTATTGCTTTAACAAGGCACAGAAGCTTGCGACCCTCTCCACTGAGGCTAATTCCACAGAAATATAAGCTTAAATGCTTGGCTAAAAAAGTGGATTTCAATATATCCTCGTATGTTTATCTGTATCTGGGCTTCCCAGGCTGTAGAAAAACTAATTTGAATATGTCAGAGGTACATGTGGGAATTACAGAGAAGTCTGTATATAGGTAGCTGCGGTACTCAGATCCTGGTGGTAGGAAAGGGAAATAAAACATATAGCTGGTAGGTGGCTGATGACATCTGAGAGCAGACTTTGTAGTAATGATTTGAGATCAGTGACCTTGTCTGTGCGCTGGGTCTAAAGAGCTTGAGGCTGCTTAGCACAGCCCCTGCATGCTCTCAATGATCCTTGTAATCCAAAAGCCAGTCAGGGTTAACAAGAGAGAGGCTACTGAAGCGCTTCTTCCCCTGCTTTCAGTAGGTTTCCAATATGTTCCAGTTCCAATAATCTTCAGAAACCCTTTATTTTCTTTGTGTTGAAAGAAACCACCACCTTGACATGTCAGTGACTAACTCACCCTGCCTCTTCCTGTTGCTGCATGAGAGAAAGAAAATGACCACGTACCTACCACCTTTGGGAAGTGTTTCCTTTCCCATCTTTGCGCTTGGATGGTGCTGAGCACATCTAGGAGCCCCTGAACAAACCTGACTCTCCCTGAACTGTAACCATGTAGTAACACAGTATTGCCATTGCTAGTCACAGGCCACCAGCTCTGTAACGAGTTTGCAAAGACTCAGGACTGAGGCTTCTTGGTCTTGCTCAGCCTGAACTGCAGTTTGACCTGCCTGCAGTTTTCTTTCACTTGATGACAGCAAGTAACCTGTCACAACTGTGACATCAATTTCTCTGACTGGGTGTCTATGGCTCTATGGATAATTTGTTCTACTTTTTTTAGTCTTTGTAGAGTACTTGATAGATATCAGTAACAAGCAGTTATTCTCTACATAATAAGGTATTTGTGACTCCAAAATGATGATGTCCTGTAAAGAAATACAAGCCCTCTATGACAGCAGAGGCCTTGAAAAGTGGAGACACAAGATGCAACATAAAGGAGTACAGGCACGAGCTGACAAGAGATGAAGCACAGGCTTGGCTCTGGAGACCCCATGGCTGTAAACAGCTCACCAATGGCCAGTTAAAGACGTGTCAGACCTGGACAAATACAATTTGAGGAGAAACAAAGAAATAGTATCTAACATATGTAAAAGGCCCTATATACAGTAAATTCAGATGCAACAGGGTGCTGCAGAGGAACAAAGACAGAGTAAAAGTGCAATAGCAAGTTAACAAACACAAAAGTGACCCCAAGTGGATCCCAGAACGAGGAAGACAAAACCATCAGCATGAACATCACTTTCCTCCTGGAGAAGGACTCTGCACACTGACCGCTCCCTAACCCCACTGCTACAGCAATGAACTGCCAACTCAGTACCCAGAGGAGCAGTGTAGGGTGAGTGTAACACCAGGAAAATGAACAGAAACTAAGAATCTTGTGGATACCAATTTGAATTAAAATATTATTTCTTCTTCTATAACCATTAGATCTGGACTAGTTATGATTAAGATTAGTGATTCTTAAGATTTCAATAAATTCCTGACTTATTGCTACATAAGGTGTGTTTTCTCTTTGCCATAAACAAATCTGTAAGAGTAACTTTGTCAGCTTTGTGGGTCTGAGTCTTTTCTCCCAGCACAGATTTCAAGTCAGGAGGAATGAGAGCTATGAATTTCAGCATGTATTTCAAGTTTCATGGAAACCAAATGGACATATATATATAAATACACATGTTCAGATCAGACTTGGGGATAAGTGCTTTCCCTAGCAGAGGTCTAAATGCAGCATTAGGTTAGAGACTCAATAGTGGGTGCTATAAATAGGAGACAGGGCAGGGTTCAGCTCCAGCACCGCTCTGGTCTTCTGTACACTGAGCGAATGCACAGGACTCATTTTGATCTAACTTTTCTTCCCACAGCCCATCTGATTCCCTTCTTTCTTGCTATAGTTCAGTGTCTCTGCAGCTGAAATTGCACCAGAGAGGGCTGTGCAAGCAGAAAGGCACAACAAGAGCAGATCAATAGCACTAAACCGTCCATGCCAGGGACCTGACTGTCCCGAACTATGCAGTCACTGAGTTTTAGCTCAAATTATCCCTAGCCTGGGTCTACAGAGCAAGTGGAGTCAATGACTGCATACCCAGATCACACCTCCCAGGCAGGCACCAAGCAGAACCACTCCAGTTTGTTCACTCTGGCCCCTACAAAAGCAGGGTAAGTGGGGTGCCAGGGGAACCGCCCTCAGCAGCATGCTCCTGAGGTGATCTAAAACACCCATACAGGTGTCAGCACCCTCTAACTAATCCTTTTCCACATGACCATTTTCATAAGAAACCCTTTTGAACTACTCCTGAGATGACCTCTGGGCTTTCCACCTCTTGTAAACCACTGAGGTTGCAGTCCCATCTGTTCAGCTGCCTGCCTTCTCAAGCCTCTGACTCCTCAGCTATGTACACAAGCTCCCATGGTAGTTATTTTACTGTTCCAACTGTTCCACTTGAAATGGATGAATTTCAGTGATTCCTTCTTTGTTTAGAAATGGAGAGTCAGTGGTTTCATTTATAATAGTAAATTACTTCAAAGGGTGAGCAGCATTCCACTTGCTATCAGGAGAGTATGTGCAGCATTCTGGCAAGCAGTAAACATAAAATTCTTATGTTTTGCCAAAGTTTGAAATACATCAGATCATCTCTGAATTAAGTGATTGGAAAGGTGCAAGTGTTTTAAAACTCTGCATCACGTTAGTACTCCGGTTTAATCTTAAAAATTCCTTGAGGAGGAGGCTGTGTTTAAATTCCAAGCAGGTTAAAATTCATATCCTATATCTGAGAAGAAATCAGCATCAATTTTTTTCTATAGACTGCTTATTGGTAAGTCTTACAAGCAATGGAGAATTTAAAAAACAAACCAAAAGAAAAGAGACTTATGAAGCAAGTGAGTAGAGCTTCACAAAGCATCATTTCAGACAGAAAAGTCTAGCCTACAGAAAGGCAGGAAGCCAAAACTAAATACTTGTTAATGTTAATTAAAAAACAAAACCAAAACACAATCTACTGGTGATTTGTGATTAACTGACTGAGCATTGAGACATATGAACTCAGCAAAAAACATGTGGTTACAAAACAGCTATCTCTTGGCACAGTTATTGTCATTTGACAAAGCTACCAGAAAGCAGGGATAATTATTTGCTGCACAAGGTGCTGTCTAAGCATCAACAAGTTTACCCTCACAGCTCCACAGTCATTGGGGGGAACAGGCAATTAGTGGCTGGACAACCAAACATGATGGATCACCTGGTTTGCACCATGTCCCTTCAGACGTTAAGCACCACATCCCCTCACACAGCAAAACCACAGAGGAATGTGGGACTGGCCACAGGAACTCCTGATCCTTATTTTGTGCTAAATCTCTGTCTCAAAGAAGAGTACAAAAGGGACTGGCTGGGTTACCTTTTACCTCACTAGAAGATGGGGCCTAGACAGCCATCTCTCTGTCTGAAATGAATCCAGGTGCCTTGTATTTGCATTTATTTCTCTGTGTGTTCCAGTCATTGCAGAAACTGAAAGCTTTCAGGTTTTACAGTTCAGTGTTAACTGTATTAGTGGTGGTGTTAATATGGCTTTCCTGACATTTAACATTACTTTGATAACTTATTTCAGAGGCAGTGGAAAAAGTTAGCTTTAAATTTTTCCTCCTGACTTCTTTTTCTTATTACTCAACATATCCTCACTTTACTCAAAGACAGGCAGGTCTAGCTAGACAGAGATTGTCACTTTACCTCAAATCATAGGTAGTTCTTCACCAGGTTATTTCTAACTGGCCTTTTTCAAGCTAACCCAAGTCAGTTGTGCAATTGCCCATGAGGAGCAGAGCAAACATGGTTCTTCTTGTCCTAAAGCTGTATGAGTCCTACCACGCTCATGTCAGAGCTAATTGAATGGCTTTGTGGAGGTATTTTGCACATGTGCAATTTATCCATAGGTTTGTTGGAAGTATGATTAAGGAGATCTCTAAATGACTCTTAATTATGTTGAAACTTTATTATAACAAGTCAATCAACAATTAGAGGGAAAAGGTTGCAAAGACAGAGGAGGGAACTATGTTCCTCTCAGTTAATCAAGCTGTAAAAACCAAAGTGAGCACATAGTAATTGATCTAAGCCAGAACGTGCCAGAGAATGTTTTAGCTCAGACTGAGACTTTTATAAGGCCACCTACATTTACATGGAAGAAACTATATGATTTGCTGGAACGTGAACATTAATTAAGTTTTATTTAATAATTATGCTTTTAAACTAACTTATTGATATTTCATTTTATGCTAGCTCCAAGATGAACTGAAGAGTCTTTTATACACTAGAATTCTGGACAAAACAACAAAAAAGCCAGAAGTACAATGTAAACTCAGAATTAGAAGAATTTTCTCATTATTTGTGTTTAATTAGCTCTAGAATGCCAGCTCTATGTCATTTGGAAAAAGAAGTGAAAATTTGTTTTCTCTTCCATGAAACAAACACTGTTTATGCCTCCTGAAAATATAAACAGGTTTTGAAAACCTAATTATAAACAATTCTTTATTCTCAGTGCAGAATCTATAGTCTGTTTAGTAACAACAAGTAGCGTCACTAACAGATAGACTGATCCCATAGTGATATTAATGATAGAGCAGGACAGATCAGACTTTGCTTTTGGAAGGGGAGTCTGACACTGGTATCCTAGCTTGAAAATTATACTGTACTTTTTAGAAGATACTCCTATTGTTGTGCTTTAAGATGACGCTCAAGTCACCAAGAGGAAAATAAGATTTCAGAGCAGGTTTGCTACTAAAAGACAGGAAAAGAAACTGGTCTGTATGCTTTCTTCTTTTTTTTTTCATTTTCCACAGGAACTGTGGTTTTCACCTTAAAACAGACTGACTCCTCTTCCATCAAGCAGTGTTTCTAGTTATTTACCACAGAAAGTGCTACAGGTCATAATAAAGATTGGGGTTTAAGTGTCTTTGACACTGAGACAGGAGAGCTGGTTGGTAATTTTCTACTAACCTCATATTTCTGTGGGGAATGCTAGGTTTCCTGATGTTCTCTAATTTCTCAGCAGGCCATCCCAAATGAAATGTTTCATTGTGGGTGAACTTGAGCTATTGGCTACAACATAAGCACCTTCCTGACAGCCAGGTTTTGGCTGGAGCCCAGTCTGAGTGGGGTGTAGTAAGAAGGCCTGTCAGATCAAGCAGATCACAGGTGAGATGAATTTGGAAACAACCCACCTGTGAATGCCAGCAAGGTTTAGCCATGGGATAAATACTTAGACCTGTTAAGACTGTGCAGGACATTTAAGCACCAGGAGAGCTTTTTTTTTTTTTTTAATCTCTCTCTCTCTCTCTCTCTCTCTCTTTTTTTTTTTTTTTTTTTAAAGTCAGCATTTCTAAGAGCAGGCTCCAATGGAGAGAGTCTTTGGGGACAACCTAGGCTGTGGTAATTGTCCTGCTGTATGACTCCAACCCTAGGTGACTTGTCCCTGCTCCTACACAATGTTGGCATCAGAGCAGAAATCAGTTTTACAGACATGTCCAGTCCAATCTTAGTCATGTCTTAGCCCAGTCTTTTACCACTAACCCATCTCTTCTTCACTTATTTTTCCCACTGTTACACAAAGCAAAGAGCTACATATGTGGTTGCATATAAAAATCATGGGGGATAGAAGCCTTTGCTTTTCTTAGAGAAGAAAAAGCCTCATCTTTGCTTTCTTTCAAGCTTTTTGAGACATGCCTCAACCTGAGGACTACAGAAGTGGGTGTCCAGTCCTGACCCCATACAAAAGATGATGCAAGACTTGATGAAATAACACCTTTTCCCTAATGATTCAGATTCACTATTACCACAGTTTGCAAAAGATGCGTTTGCATTCAACCATATTAATAATTGTTGCAACTTCCAAAATATTTAGTTATTGAACATGTCTTTACAGATCTCTTTGTCCAAGATGTCTCTGTCAAGGGGGTGTTTCTCATGAATACCACTCAATGGATTGTGTTGCAACACAAAGAATTTCCCTACTGAATTTTGAATTCCAGACCCTTCCCAATACAGTCATAGCATGAGTTTCCTTTTCATGTGAGAACAGATATTGCAATGGCAGAAAGCAACACTTTTGCAGGACTTCAGAAAGTCTTAGGATTCAGTAGTGTCTTTCACCATCTGTAAGTTTTCATCACCACTACTTTCAGCCTTGGTTTGTAAACAATATTTTCCTCCATTTTGGACACAAAATCTCAAAACAGACTGTGACAAATCACAGGCTACAGTATTAAGCTCTCAGTAGTGTACTGTCTATAATTACATTTTATGCTGAAAGCTCTTTCAGTCAGACTTCCTTTTCATTCTGCCTCTGTGCTAGTTCTGCATTGATAAAAATATCAGAAGAATCACTTGGATTATTTTTTTTTTTACTTTTCTGAATAATGGAGACTAGAAACACTAAAAACATATACCTGCTCCATCTCCTTGTCAAATCAAAAAAGATAATAGCAGCATACTTAATAGTGATTTAATAATAATAGTGATTTAATAATACCCTTTATTAACACCTAATAAAAACATTATTACAATACTCCACATTCATAACATCTTAATAACATCCAAAGAAATGGCCTTCCCTTTCAAAGCCTTTTCCATCAGAAGCTATTGACAGGCAAGCAGGCCACCCTACCACCATATTTTCCTTACAGGCAGCCTAAGTTTTGCTTCAGCCCCCTGCAGCCTCTTCTAGCTACCTTACTGTCCCTTGTTTTTTGTAGGCTCCAGGCTTTGGAAGAGGTCCCGTCCCCTCCCTGGCACTCCCCGTAGCTCTGCAAGTCAAGATCCTTACACTTTTCCTCACAAACTGGTTACTCTGTCCCTTTTCTCTGTGTATTAATATTTGCTGGGGTAGCCCTTCCAAGTACAAGTGAAGTTATGTGAAGTTTTTCCTTTTTTTCCCTTTAATCCTGTATCATGGCATTTAAAGGCTTCCCCACACCAGGCTTGCTACATCTATGCCATCTTCTGGATGTTCAGTGAATCATATTTATCCCAGAGCACGTCTGGCAGTTGCGTGCTCTGACTAACGTGGAAATCTCTTTAACAAATGTTACCACTTCCTGAAATCAGTAGAGGACAGATTAATGGTATTGGAAGGGGAATAAGGTTTTAGGGCCAGGGTCACAGCTTCAGATGTGTTTCCTTTGTTTACTGTTTGTATACTAGGAAAAGTGATTGCTCTGTTGTTCAGTGAACTGTCACTTCTATGCTAAGAATAGTTACTGAATTTAGCAAAAAATTCCTCTTTAATAGGGGGGCTGCTTTCGCTTACTTAACCATTTAACAAATGCTTTTTTATGCATTGAACAACTATTTAGAATTTTCTTACTTTTTGCTGCAAAATGTTTAAGTTATAATTTCCTTTCCAGTATTTTCTCACCTTTTATATATGAGTTTCATGTCACTGTTTCATTAAGAACTGTAGTTAGACTTCTTTCAACTGTTTTAGAAACAATTGTATCTGAATGATGTTCAATTTATTATTTCCAAAAATGGTGAAGGAACACCCTCATTTTGGTCATTCTTCCGCTATGTATATATAAGTTGAAGTTAAAATAATACTGTGGGTTTCTTTGATGAAAACTAGCTAGAATTCTTCTAATAGTCCTTCTTACATGGAGCCCAGAATTAGTGAGGACTTCAGTCAATAAACTAATTCTTACTTGCATATTTAAACATTAGCAACATGCTTAAATGGCATGCTAAATCACAGCCTGGATAGCAAAGACTCAGGGATAATTTCAGTTTTAGACAGAGAGGAGATGAATAATACTCATTACTTAAGGTTTCCACTTAATCTCCACCATTGTCTAAAGAAGCGCAAATAATTCATTGGAAAACCAGAGAAACAGAAGGTTATCTCATTATTTTAAATACTGCTTTTAACAAGCAGGCAATTCTAGGCTGATCAGTGAGGCTGTGCTGCTGTATAATAATTTATTGATTTCAAAGTAAAAAAACTAAAAAGTTTGCTTTTATAAATTGATATCACAGTTATTACAAAGTAAGACTTCTTATGAAAGCTGTCTATCTCAGATATTTAAAAATAAAACATATAAAGAAATCAAGCTTTCGTTGCCAGAAAGCAATTACAGTAACTTCTTGTTGAATGGTACTTTCATAAACTGATGATTCTTACAAACAGTTGGAAAAAAACCATTTTCACTCAATCATAGATTCAGATTACAGCCAGGAGTGAAAGTGTTGAAATTCCTCAGAGAGTTATGTTTTTTCCAAAATTATTGGAAGTGTAGAGCCTTGAGATGTTACATTTCCATCCCTTCTTTGTAGATGAAGGATTTCAGCTATATATGAAAGAACATAAATTTCTAAACTGCCAGAGACTTACATAGCCAGAACAAACTTTTAAAGCTTTTTGTCTTCATGAATGGTGGTGAGTAGAAATTACCAGCTACACACAACAGTACAGGGGTCGTGTGATCTCATTTGACTGCTTAAGGATCTCCTGGCAAGTCATATGTGCACAACTTGGGTTATCATCAACCTGATTCCTCTTCTGCTTCTATGTTCATGGTGGTTTCTCCTTCAACACATGTGTTTCAGTTTCACTTTCATTTCAAAAAAATTCAAAAAATGAGAAAGATTCATATTCCAGCTCATGTTCACTTGCAAAGACTCAGAATCCTATATCCTGCTTACTTTACTCTAGAGATAAATGTAAAGATGTGGACATAAAAATACTCCTGGCCCAAGTTCTGGATCTCAAGTGCAAGGGTGGACAACTACAAGCTCAGGACACTCAGAATGATCCTGCTGTTGTCAAGCTCATCTCAAGCAAACTTTCCCTCCAATGAGCAGTTCGACAGCAGGCTGACCTCTTACACATTGTGCTCATTTATTTTAACAAGAATGGGCCAGGGTCAGCTAAATCAGGAGTAAAAAATTCAGGTATTCAGCTGAACATGCACAGCTCCAATCATGCTAAATCCCTCCTAGAGCAACTCCGGAGTACATCGCATGGTATTAGGACTACAACAATGCATTTTGCATAAGGTGCCTAACCTTTAACAAGAGAGCTTGCTAAGCTGAGGTATATGAGCTAGTTAGTACACTTACCAGCATGGGGGACAGCAGTTTCTAGCTAACAGACAGGAAGGTAATTAACAGAAATTGAAAGGTATGTGAGAATGAAGATGAAACTGCTTGGCTGTAACATGCATATTCAGGATTTACAACACTTCACAAATTCCAGTTTAGCTATTTGACAACTGTAGATGGGGAGAACAGATAGAGGTTAAGGCCAGCATTTCTGAAACATCTGCTTCTTTTTATGGTCTCATTATTTTTATAGCTCACCTTTAGGTAAGCATGCCAGAAACCTAGACTGAAAAGTAGAATTTAGCACATTATACACCTAGTTTTCAAAGGGTCTGAGAATCAAGTTTTCATTTACAGAGTAGAGGACCATTGCTGACTATCTCTGAACACCAGTGCTCCGTGGATATTTTGGAAAAGTGAAGCATGGGGAAGTATCACCATCCTAGCAAAGTGCAAGCAAGGAGAGCTACCAATTTCCCCTCACAGTCCATATCAGTGTGGAATTCATCTTATCTAAAATACTCAGTTAATTGTGTAAACTGGTGTTCTTTGTTCTCTCCAGAGGTGTTGCTGACAGTTAACTCCAAGGTGTAATCCACTCCACCTAATTTAGACATCTACTTCAGCAGGAGTTTATCAGCCTAGCCTAGAAGCTTAACTGGTGGTTGGCAAAAGCTAGGTGGAATGGGATCTACCTTGTATAAATTGCACCGAGAGATTGTAATGGTTTTCAAAGATTAAATTGAGAAAATAAAATAATACATGTTGGTGCAGATCAAGAAAGTTAATACATTTACAAAGTGGTCTGGAGAACTCAAAGGCAAAGAGAGAGAACTCCTGTCTTTTCCCCTGTAAGAGAGAAATGTGGAAGATAACAGACAGAAGATTCATAAAACCAAGCTGCCTATACCTCTTAAAAGAATGCTAATCCTCTTGCTCTGAGTTATATGATGTCTTTACCTAAAGTGAAACAGTCCCAGTTAGCAATCCACATTTATGATTTGTGCTAATCTAAGTGTAAGAAAAATCCATTTCTCTCCAAAATGAGTCATAAATTTCTGGAAGGAGGACTGTAAACAGGACCATTCAACATTCAGCCCTTTGCATTATTCTATAAAGAACCATCTCTAATCTAATGATCTGGTCCAGTTTATTTATGATGGTGCTCCCAAATCCACTTTGCATTGCTAACAGACTATTTCTGTCTAAGTGATGAGGCTGTCTCTTGTTTGCTTCTTATTCATTAGTTATCAAGCAGTTGATGTTAAACACACAGACTTTTGGATGAAAGCTGTGATAGACTTGTTCTAGGTTTGCAAACAAGCATTATAACCCCCTGGGTATCCCTTTATTTTCAGTGTACATGAAAAAGCTGTGCAGCTAACTCAAGTATGTTATGCAGTAGAGATCCATGTTTTTAAGACTCATGCAGCAGGCACCAGTCTGGTCACAGCTGACTAAACACAGAGAATCAAGTGTCTTGCCCAAGTTCCCACACTAAGGTCTTCACCCTGTGAGGAGGTAGGCATGTGTCCTGGGTTTCGTTAGGATAGAGTTAATTGTTCACAGTGAACTGAGAGGGGAGCAGCTGAGGTTGCATACCATGTGACCATGTGACAACATGAAGAGGGGAACTGTGGGAGCAGATGGGGTGGTGAGCTGTTTGGTTCCATGTATCACGCATGTTGTATATTTGTTCATTAGTATTGTTGTTGTTTTTGTTTGGTTTTGTTTCCGTCTTACTTACCATTCCAGTAAACTGTTCATGTCTCAACCCATGAGCCCTGTTCATTTATATTTTCTCCTCTCCATCCCACCGGAGGGTGGGGTGAGAAGTGAGCCTCTCTGGTTAAACCACCACAGTTTTTGGCACCCAAAGTGGGGCATTGAAGGGTTGAGATAACAGCAGATCTGACCAGAGTGTGTTAAAACAATATTTTATATGTATACACATTTAATGTAGTAGTTAAATAGTCCTTGGTCACAATGTTGTTTCATTTGATCGCCTGGCTGTGTTATGTAAAGCCTTACATGCAGTATATATTCCCTGTGGTGCTGTTTATCAAGGCTGGGAAAGTGCTCAGGGTTATGATTTTGTTGTACTGTGTGGTGTCTGCTTACAATATGGTCACATCACTGGCCACACGGGTGCCTCTTCGTTCACTGTGTTGTCGTCGTGGTTGTATCCTGGGTGCCCCCTGTCAGAACGTGTTAGTAATCACACCCAGCCCATGGGGAAGACAGAGAGGGGTAATTTCCCCCACTCCTTTACCTCCTTCCTCCTGGCAACGAAGCTCTCTCTTTGTTTAGGCCAATGGTCGTCTTTTGTTCCGGTCAACGATGTCTCCTCCCGGTTCTCTCCACCTTCTTTTCAGGACAGTCCTTCTCCTCACAAATATGGATTCGCAGAGGCATTTCTCTAGTGCTCATTGGCTCAGCCTGGGCTGGTGGGGTACGCCTTGGAGTCAGGGGAACTTTGAAGTTTATCACAAGGTGGTCCCTTCCCCCACTACCAAAAACAACCTCTCCTCCCACAAACCCAATACAGCATGCCTTCACATGCACTGCAGTCAAATAAAGAATGAGCTATGCCTAAGTAAAGGCTCAATCCAATTTAATCTTAGCTTAAAAAGCCCAGAACACTAGCAGACTACAGGAGAGAGAAAAATTGAAATATCAGTGAGAAGTGGAGATTCCCTCTCATAGAAATGTCAGTATTTGTATCTGTTTAACCAAATAGATCAAAATCACATTAAGCTGCCACTGTTCTCTAAGAGCAGGGGTTTCTTGCATCAGTGGGAAGGGAAGGTTTGGGTGTTGTGTAGGAAGACAGCTCCTGACTCAGGTTCCTTATTGCTCCATTCTTCAGGGATCCATTTCTATCAAGGTATACAGCCTGGTAAGGTCAGATGCCTGCTTGATGTCAAAATGGACTAGATCAAGCAAATGCACAAGACAGAGAAACTGACCCAATGTTAACTTCAAGTCACTCTGATTAACAAAGAAGCCTTCATCTTCATGTACGGAGCCAAATGCCAAGTGTAGTTCTACACAGAGCAAGTTTGTTAAAAAATGGCCAATATTGGTAACAAATGTGGGATTTTAAGTTAACAATCATACTGCACTTATTTTCAGAAGGTGAATATATGCATATGCAAAACATTTGCTACATCTGTGCTGATAAATTCAAAGTACCCAGTACCATTCTTAGGCACTGGGGCTAAAAGGCAAGGAACAGCCACCTTCATGCTGATGAATTCTCAGCCTCTCTGTCAACTCAGGCACATGCAAACTATCTATTGGGAACTATCTCTGTGACATGCTAACTCCCAAACAGGCACTAAGAGATATTTGGGAAAGTCCTATCTATCTGAGACTAAAACCGTATTAGGGTCTTCTCTAAAAGTTATACTGAAGAGGAGGGAAATTTAGGGCAGCTGAGAATGTTTTCTAGCACTGTTTACTGGTAGAGATACAACCTCTATAAAAAGACATGGTTAGTAATTGAAATAAAATATACCCCACAAATTTAATGCTACAGAAAGGTTTGCAAAAAGAGATAAATACATGGTAGGAGTGACACTCAAACTAGATTTGAAGGGATTGTTTTCAGCTTCTTTTTTAGCTTAAATATCTAGTGTTATTTCCTTTCAATGATTAATTCTTCACATGAAAGATGAGATGCTGGCTAGAAGCCTGTTGTATCTGGAAATGAATTTTACATGCTGCACCACACTGGAACTCTTTGACTCTTCAGTATAGATAAAGAGAAAAAGAGATATAACCAACTCACTTTAGCAGCTTCCAGGGTATTTCCTTCTGAGATTTCCAAACCTGTCTAGCTGTCCACCCATGCTGTAATAGCTACAAGATGTTTAAAATGTCTGTCCCACCTTGTTACCCAGCACAGATGCAGTAATCAACTGCCTGGGTCTGTTGTGCTCCAGGATGTACGATTTCCGGCTTAAATATCCATTGGTTTACTGAGATTTTGAGCAACAACAAAACCAGGAATCTACTGCTTCTCTTAACAGGGTCAGAATTCTATGCAGTCACAGAAAAAAGGGTAGCATACTTTATGATGGAAGTCTTGTAATTCAGCATGCAAATATTCATACAGAGATGAGGTTTTTTAACACCTTCTACCACTGGGTAAGATCCAGAGAAATTCCTATTTAACAGCTACAGGGCTAAGGCTCCTGAGGACTTCAAGTGAGGAGAGGCTCTTACAGCAGTGCTATTCCATTTTTGACACAGTAAACGGTGCCAAAAATGACACAGTATTTGCAGAACAGGGAAATGAAGGCAGCACCTAGACCTCCCAATGTCCTCCTCCTCAGCTCTGCTGGCTCAGCAAGAATCAAAGCAAGTCAGATGAATGAAGTGTTCCTATTATTTTTATTCTAAAAGCTAGCTATACATTCATCTTTCTATAGTAAGTGTAGATGACTGTGTATTCTTGTGGAGAACTGAGAGATTAATATTTTAGTAAAAGTGGTTTTTTCCTTACCTTTTTAGTCAAATCATCTAGAGGCTGAACAACCTCCTATTTCCATAAAGTCTTCCTTCTTCTGCATTGACTAGTAGCTGGAGGATAAGATTCTTTTTTGCATCCATTCTTAAGAATTTATTACAGAAAAAACACATAGACATATAGACATACACATAATATACATCTCTTATGGACAAATACACCCTGCAGTGGTCAGAAAGGGTACAGAAGTACCAACAGGATAGTTTGCAAGTTTCAAAACAGTTATTTCTCATTGCAGCTCAACTGAGGTCAGGATACAGTCCTGAAGTGGCCCTACACAACACCAGCCCAACAACAGATGCAGTTCAACGACTCTATGCACAGCTATATGAAGGAGAGGCATGAAAAGTTGTTAGACACCAAATGAGGGTCTACCACTGTTTCTTTCACCTTGAACTACACCTGTGCAGTTGCACTGCACTCAGCAAGGACAGTAAGAGCTAACCAGAGGCAGAAATTAAAAAGGCAGCGGACTCCATCAGCCACACATTAATATGCAGGCAACAGTGCCCGGTTTTAAAAAATATTTTTATGTCTTAGTTGTGGGAAATAGAACACAGTTTTGAAGCCAATGGCATTTGGTGACAGCACTCTGATAGTGCTGTTAACAAATCTGAAGCAAGCAAGGCAAAACTTGCAATTGTTTTCCATAAAGTCTCCCATTCCTTTTCCCCCTAAATCCCCTGCTCATTACAAATTTCTATTCTATCTGATAAATAAAATAAATTTACTATATTTTCTTCCCAGCTTATTTATGTGCATGAAACAGACTGAGGATGAAAATATTATGCATGCCACCCGGCTGCTGTTTTGCTTGCTACTCCAGGGCTGGCAGGATCTGAATTGCTGCAGTAACCACTGACAAAGCTCTTGTCAGACAGGAAAGGTTACTTATATCAAAGCATAATCCATGAGGTAAGACAATCTACCCAGAGTGCTTAGATAGCACTGTCCACTTCCAGAAGAAAGCTTCAAAGGCAAGTTATGAGAACAAACTGTGAGACTAAGAAAAAGAATTTGGTAGTTTTTGAAGTTTATATAAGCCACAGTAAGTAGAAAACAAGCCTTAACTAATCAGCAGTGTGGGTAAAAATGGATGGGGCACCAGTACCAGTTGGTGAAGAGCGTTAGTTTATGTCAGCTTTAATATAGAGTTCAGTGCAATAGGAGCAAAGCAGCTGTTGCTGAAAACCTCCAGATTCATTAAAATTTCAGAATCCATGTACAGTTTCTGGTTCAAAATAAGCTGTTTTGACAGAGGATTTGCCAGTGTCTTACAGGTATTGTTATTATTACAACTACTACTTTGCTCTCAGGGTCTTTTGCTAAGGATTCAAAGCAATGTCTCAAGGCAGCTCTTCCACCTAGTTACTGACCCAGCTGGCCATACTGGACAGAATCATACACATGACTTAGGCTGCAGTTATTTTGCAAACTGAGGATTTGTTGGGGTTTTTTTTTCCCACCAGTGTCTGTTCAGGCTTGACTGCTATTTTTTGGAGAAATAATAATAATATAAATTCCTCCCTTATGTTTATACTCTAAAGTTTCCAGAGAGGAGAAAAAAAAGGCCAATGTTCATTTATTTTGCCATTATTTTTTCCCCCTCTGTATATAAAGTGCTAATGATCAGTTCTCAAATAAATGACCTGGAAAACATCTTGGTGAGTTTATGGCCAGGCCAAACATTGATCCTGCTAACAGCAGAGAAGGAAGAAGAAAGAGCAGAAGAAATAGCCACAGAAGGAATAAAGAGATGTTCTACTGCAAAAGCAAACAAAGCAGGCTAGGAGAAGCAGTCCTTGCTGTCCAGGCAAAGAGTGAAGTATAAATAATATCTCTCACACAGGAGTTTGCTGCAGAGTGAACTGCAGGCACTGTGCAAAACAAAGTTCTTAACTGAGAACTAGAAAAATAAAGCATCTAGGTCTCTCTGCTCTTGGAAATCAACTTGCTACTGATAAGTATGTCAGCATCAGAAATCCCTCCTTTCCTCCTACTTTGAATAATTTCCAACCAATTTATTTTCAACTGGTGCTGACAGTGACTTGGTTGCTTGAGTCACTGGGATGGAAATAATTTTCACCATTGTTGCAGGAGACTCACCTAGCAGAACAGTACTTAATGGCCTTAATACTTTTCAGTCTCCCTCATATTAAATAGTTAAACATTTCTTCTGTGCCAACTGTGAGGAAGCCAGTTGATGACAACACATCAGCCACATGTCATTCTGCGGTGCAGCTGGTTTCTGGAGTTTAGTTTGTGCCATTGGTAACATAGGCTCAGCTATGGGAGATTGAGAGAACAAACAGACCTTTGGCTGCAACCACCATCCTACACGACGAGGCATCTTAATTCATGTTCAGCAGATGTTTGGAGCATTTTATGAAACACCAACACTCTTTTCTGCAACTGTAGGGGGAGCAGTTCACTTGATTTAGGAGCTATGGCTTTACCATAATGGAAAGGACCTGGTGTTAGCAGCAATAGATGACTTTTGCAAAATTTCTTTAGCACAGATGGAACTCCAAGGAGTTGAGAAGCTCTTCCATCATCTAAATATGTTAAACTGCAGAGAAAATTAGAGACGTCATCAACCTGAGATCATGAGTCAAGTTTTACAAAAAACTTCACCATTCTAAAGATACAAAATGCCTTTAATGGTTTTTTACTCTCACAGCTGGATCTATAGCCCTGGATTTTGTATCAAGACCCTCCCCACAGAGTGTTGGAAGGTAGAGTCTGGCTGAAATGCAGTTTCCAGTGTAATGGCCTTACAGAAGAAGTCATATGGGACTCCAAGTCCCATTACAAGGAGCCTGGAGATCTGCCCCTTGTGTAAACTAGAAGAACCAGGACAGTTCCACCACATCCAGGTCTTTCTGCAACTCAGGTCAGCACACTTAAACTCTTGGGGGACAAAATGATCAGGCTGTGCTGATAATAAGAAGAGCTGGTTTAGCACTGCTTTGGGACCAGGCACTCAAGTAGCTATTTATAGATGAGAGAAGAGCAACAACAGGGAAAAGGAAGGAAAAATGGAAATGGCTGAATGTGTGAGCGGCATTTTTCATTTTTAAATTGTACATCTGCAAAGTGCTCTCAGGAACTAGCAACTCGCATTCTGTTCTCCAAACATCTGATTTCACCAAGAAGTTTTTAGGACATTATAATCCCTTCATTCACGCTTGTGGATTAAGAATAGACTAAATATGTACATGATGCTCTGGATCTTCAAAGCCTTCAGTGACTACTGGTGCAGTGACCCTTGCTATAGTCTCTTGATGTAGGAAGCAAACATCGGTCCTGTTTAATGGTCAAGAATCACATGAAGACAGTTCTATCCTCAAGACCAGCTCTCACATCTTGCGTGTCCAGGCACTGTCAAGGTCCCAATGAGTAATTCAGAGCAAAGCCTGTGTTTCTCTAAACTGAAGTTTGTGAAGCAGCCTCCCAGGGACTGATCTGGAGCAGGGATTTCTGAGGGAAGAGCTGAACTCCAGGGCACTTTGTCCAAGCTCTAGAGCCACTAGTGGCTCCTGCTGTTTCACCTCACTCCTCCCACATTTCTGCTACCCATTGAAGTATAGTAGCATATTCCTTCCTGCACCCTGACCAGTGCAGCACAATAAGGAGCTGTATCACCAACACTTACTGTATTATATGGAGATTAATTTGATCTTGCAGTCATTAAATTGTCAGCTGTTAACCTGCTTTGCAGAAAAAAAAATGTAATACTGAGATACCAATGTAAGGCTGAAATCACCCCCCCACCCTCCTCTGCTTTGTTTGGAGGAGCAAACTTAGAGCTTTCACAGCAAGCCTGAGCATCTCCATATTTAAATCCATCTCATGGTATGCACCTTAACTGTCTATCACCTTTTCTGAGAAAATGGGCTGCTTTGAGGTGAACACACTTTCATTTGCTCCTGTTGAACCTGTTCCACTTGTCATCAGCCCGGAAGGACAAAGCAGGAGAGTGAGGGAGAGAATGACTCCCTGAGTCTCAGGTTGGACTTCCCCAGGACTTTCCACAGCAGGATTTCCTTCCCAACCCCAGGTTTCCAGCACCCTGAGTACAACTGGTTTCCAGTAGAACTGTCAGCAGTTCAGAAATCAAGGAAAGCACAAATGACTTTTTTCCCACGTTATTGAAGGCTCTGGCACTTGGAGACCTAGTCCAGTGTCGCTCTGTGTCTCCATCCCAGGGACGCGTGTGGCACCGAGGCTCAGCCGCGGTGGGAAAGGGCCGGCGGTCGCCCTCAGCGCTGTGGGAGGTGGCAGGACCGCCACCTCCTGTACAGCTCCCGCAGCTGTTTCCACTAGATGGCATCTCCATCCCGCAAACATTTCCCGCTCCCATCGCGTTACCTAACCCTCCTGGATTCACACGGCTCATAGAACATCGTTCCAGCATTTAGCAATTAAAGATCGGCAAATATTTCGTTAGTCTACATCAATTTCTATTCGAGGGTGCCGCACAAAAGAAGCACAGACAACTGGCATTGGAGCACCTTCCTTTCAAACATCCCTTCCAAAACCCTGGCACTGCTGTAAATTATCTCCTGGTGACAGAGAGTTTGCTCTCTCGGTACTTCAGCAGATTTATTTCCAGGTGTGCTTTCCTGATTAGAGCAATCTTTTCAATGTTGATAGTAAATTTTGAGATTTTTCATAACATGGGCTAACCTGTCAGGCCAAACAGTAGCAAACAATGTATTACTGACACTGCAAAATTCCATCTGTGAATTGCTATATAATATGTACAAGCTATATAGCTTGAGATGTGACTAGTTTTGTGAACGAAGTATCAGCTTGTGTTGGTTTTGGCTGCGGTAGAGTTAATTTTCCTCATAGTAGCTGGTGTGGGGCTGTGTTTGGAATATTGCTGGAAACAGTGTTGGCAATGCAGAGATGTTTTCATTATTGCTGAGCAGTGCTTGCGCAGAGTCAAGGTCTTTTCTGCTTCTCACACCACCCTCACACCACCACTCACCTATAGTGAGTAGGATGGGGGTGCACAAGAAGCTGGGAGGGGACACAGCTAGGACAGCTGATCCCAGCTGACCACAGGGATATCCCACAACGTATGATGTCATGCTCAGCATATAAAGCTGGGGAAAAATAAGGAAGTAAGGTCATTTGGAGTGGTGGTGTTTGTCTTCCCAAGCAACAGTTGATGGAGCCCTGCTTTCCTGGGGATGACTGAACACCTGCCTGCTGATGGGAAGTGGTGAATTAATTCCTTGTTTTGATCTGCTTGTGCACACAGCTTTTTCTTTACCCTTTAAACTATCTTTACCTTAATCCATTAATTTTCTCACTTTTACTCTTCTGCTTCTCTCCCCTATCCCACCCAGGGAGAATCAGTGAGTGACCCTGTGGTGCTTAGTTGCCAGCTGGAGTTAAACCATGACACAGCTGTAACAGACCTTTCTAAGTGCCCTGCACTACGGCCTCCTCAGGACCTGTGTTGTTTGAAACTTGAAATAAATGTCCAGCTGATGTGTCTGGAGCAACTAGGGTAGCTCACTGAAACTGGATCTGCAACAATTGGTCTGTTTGCTGCACCAGGAGGGCTAAGGAGCCTTCCTTTGATTGATTGGGTTAGTCAAAGTACATGCAGCTTTGCTGTGACTGATAGACAGCACTATCCTGAAGCCAAAGCAATATGTTATGGTGAACACTCTTAAGGACACCAGTGCACCATGTGCCTGCCTCTGTCCCCTACCACATTATTTTTACTTTGGGTATCAGTGAAGGACACCTAGACTAATAGAAGAGAAGCTGGTCCGAAGAAACTTGAAACAGTTTCATTAAGATTATCTGTCAAGGTAGAATAACACAGACAGAAACAAAGCCCCAGTGCTGCCACACAGAACAACTCTTCAATAGCAGTCCTTCTCAGCAGAGTTAAGGGGTTCCAACATTAAAGTGATTTTTATATATATATATTTATATATACTTTATATGTATGTTAAAAAAATATATGCATACTCCATCCTATTCAATGTATTTTGGTGCAGGTCCTAAATTACTCACCCTCTTTCCCTCCCTTGACACTTCCTCCTTGGGAGAACAAAATTACTGAACTATTTTGAGGCAAGTGCACCAAAAGAAACACCAGGCATCAGCTGATGAAAGAAAGAAAGACAGATTTGTGCCTAGGGAATTTATCTGTTTCTGCAGCACTTTTCTAGAATCACTGCAGCTGCTGTAATTGGGAAAATGTGTCAGAGATGAGATTAGGTTGGTTTCCAATGGAAGATACCACTAAGGTGGATATGGTGATAACAAGTTGATATATCATACCCATCGAGATTCACATTATTTTTACAGTATTACAGTAAGTTAACTCAGACAGAACTATTGCTCCTAATAATCTGAACACAAGGAATAGTGCAGATGCTATGATAATGTTAATCATACAAGAGTTTATATGGCTAGAAGGGCAAAGAAACAATACAGATGCAAAAATGCATGGTTGAGTAAGCACAAGTTATAAACTATGGAACTGAAATACTGGATAAATGTCATTTGATATCATGGTGTTTCCAGTGATTTAAGGACTGTGTAGTATGTAAGAGCCCTGGTAACCCCAGAGTCCTTGTTCTTATGGATCATAATGAGAATGACAACAAAAATATTATGATAAGGAGCAATTGCTATCCAAACCTCAGATGTCAGGTGACAGCCTAATGAAGCACTACAGGTGAATTACTGAAACATCAGGCTGAAAGCTTCAGGGCTTATGTTTAAATTTCTCATGTGCCCCTGGCAGATCCTGTCCCCTCAGGCATCTCTTCATACACCTCCGTGCTGTGTTTTCCACCAGCCCCTGGGATGTCCAGCACATCTTGGGTCCTAAGTGTGACCCTCACCTGAGCAGCACCTCTCACACATGTGAGGGTGTCCTCTTACAATTTTCTCAGACAAGACACCTGCATTTTCAGCTGCAGAGAGGGCAAAGCTCACACAGCAACAAGTCATTTTCCAGTTGCAGTCTTGAAGCCACTACAGGTATGGAGCATGCTACTAGTCCTTCCCATAGGCTCACATTCCTGGGAGGGGATAAAGATTATTCTGCCAGCTTAGTGCTAACATTTTTTATCACAGTACTGCCTCCAGGGATCTGATGGATTAGATACAAAGAGAAAAATACATCCGTTGAGTTTATAACCTTGAGGGGCTATCTGAGTTTGAAATCCTGGCAAATCTACTCTCTGCTATTATATCACTAACATCACTGCTCAAAGAACATTTGTTTCAAAAAAATGCTTTCTTCTGTGGGGACCTCTATTGTGATGGTAATGCTGGTTTGATACAGTTAAAAGTATAACTACTTCTTCATTCATATGGATATTTCTTCTAAATAAACAATATGTCAGGAGATTTCAGGTATGTTCTTTTGTGAGAAAAAATTGTGGCCCAAGCCCACTGTAATTGGTTTGACTTTTTTACTTAGGTAGTCAGTTCCTTAGAAAAATTAGAAATATAATGAAGGAAAATGTCACCATCTGTCTGAAACTGGTGTGCAGAGTGAAATGCTAAAAAATGCATATTATTCCCAAAAGTAATTCATCATTTTGACCCAAAGATAAAGAAAAATTACTATGAACCCAGCATTATACTCAGAAAAAAATCTATATATTCAGAGGCTTTGAACTTTTTTGGTTTCTTCTTGACTTTTTTCAGCACCTGCTGATGTCAGAGCCAGCAGGAAAACACTGCAGGTGAAGTAAGAAACAGATAAATCAGAAAAGGCAAAACGGAAGATGAGGAGCCTGAAACTCCTAACTCTTAGCACAGCACTGGCACTTCCCCTGGAACACTTCCCCACACAAGCAAGGTCTACATGCAGCCCACTGTGGTGTGATTTGTGTGGCCTGCTATGCCCAAGCAAGCTGCAAAACTGAGGTGGTACTTTTGCAATGGAATTATGACTGTAGTGAGGGAAGGCAAACAAGTTATGATCAAATAAAAAGTAAGAGCACTTCATAACTCACCTGCTTTGTCTTCCCTTTTCAGTGCAGTAGGCTTTGTGTTTTCCCTTTTTTCCGCCTCTTCTTTTGATTACAGCCTAGCTAAAATAATAAACCTCTGTGTGGGAAAGCATTGGTAAGAATTTTATGTCCTGTGGCACAACATGTTGCCAAAGTTATAGAACATTTTGTGGGAACTTTTTGATTCAGTGAAGTCCATGGCGATCTTCCTGTTAATTCTTAGATCATCATTGATTTCTTCAACACGACAGAGCTCCATATCTCTGACTCTAGAGGCCATTTCTAAGGATAGTGCTTTAGAAAGCTCTTTAATTTCAAGATATGGCCTCACTAGGAGGAACAGTCACCATTCCTGGTGCAAGGCACGTGGGTAAAGGTTGTACTACAAGAAGTCATACTCAACTTTGCCATCTGCCACCACTGCATTTTGTGACCAGTTCCCTGATTTTGTCAGTTCTACTGAAGCTACAGACAACAAGAAAGTAACTTCAGGGCTGTCTGGAACATCTGGATTCCACAGTGGCTCTTCTTGAATTTCTTCCCTCTGTTTACTTTCAAATTAGAGCTACATACATATACAGAAAGGAAGAAAAAAAGAAGAAAAGAAGAAAAATAAAACAGAGGATTAATATTGGTCACTAAAATTCCTGCCCATCCACAAACCCCCCATTGAAATAGAGACAATGCTGGGAGTCTCAAGAACTGTAGCACTCATATATGGCATTTGATATTCATAAAATCTCACTGAGCTTTACGAATGAGGTAAATTCAATCCTCAGTGTTTTATGCATGAAGAAAATACAGAAAAGAAAAAACTCACCCAAGAATACACAGCAAGTAAACAACAGGACTGAGACTAGGACACAAATACCCTCTGGCATTTCCCACAAACTCAGTCCTGGCAATGTGTTGCACTTCCACAGAGATCCTGTTGAGCTTCAACTAACTTCAGAGCCTGGAGATGATTCAGGGTGGTTATTATAAGTTATCACTGCATGAACATTTTCATTCTGACAACAACTTTTCGATCACTCCTAACTTATTAGTGCTTCATTCTTTGTGTCCCTTTCTTCACAGTTCTTTTCCTGATTTCTATCACAGTGGTCATGTTTTGTATAATGTACATCTGTGTGTTGGGTTGGGAGACGGGGCATTTTTTGGTAGTGGGAGAAGCAACCACAGACTGAGCCAATTAGCACTAAAGAAACACCTCTGCGAATCCAGATTTGTGAGGGGAAGGACTGTCCTGAAAAGAAGAAGGTGGAGAGAACCTGGAGGAGAGGCCATTGACCTGAACAAAAGACGACCATCGGCTTAAAAAAAGAGAGAGCTTCATTGCCAGGAGAAAGGAGGAGGGGAGGACAGAGAACCTCAGACACCAGTTCAACTGCATGGAGCAGGAGAAGGCAAAGGAAGCCCATGGAAGTTCACTGGTGGAACAGAGACCCACGTGTAGGCCATGGAGGACTCCACACAAGCAGAAAAGCTGAGCCCAAGGGCACATGTGACTGAAATTGAGATCCCAGAGTCTCTCAATGTCACAGCGGGGGTGAACCCCCCATATCTGGGGGAGGGGTGCTGTACTGGACCAGAGGCCTGTCTGCAGCCCATAGATGTCCCCATGCCAGAGCCAGGAGCTGTGCCTGAAGAGGTCTGTGACTCCATGGGAAGCTTGCTCTGTAACACTTTGTTCCTGGACTTTGATGCTGGGAAGAGCGTCAGAGTTGAACTGACTGAACCCCCATTCTCTGTCCCCTGTGCCACTGCGGGGAAGAAGGTAGAGAAATCGGGAGCAAAGTGATTTGAGCCCGGGAAGAAGCGAGGGATGGGGGAAGGTGTTGTAAGATATGGTTATTGTGTCTCACTGTGCTACTTGGATGAATGGCAACAAATTAAATTGATTTTTCTTCCCCAAGTTTGAGTCTGTTTTACCTGTGACCATAACTGGTGAGTGAGCCACCCTTGTCCTTCATCCTAATCTGTGCCCATTTGTGATTCCCTTCCCATCTCACCAGGTGGGGGGAGTGAGTGCAGGACCACATGGTCTACCTGTGGGTTAAACCACCACAATCTGTCATCCATCAGGAATTTTGCCACAGGTTATATAATTCACAATTCACAAATCAAGTCTTTGGAATTTTCCTAGAAGCGAGGAAGCTGAGAGAAGTCCTAGCCAGCAGGTGGGAAGGGTTGTTTGGCACAAAAGATTACTGCAGCCACATCCAGTCTGCCCTGAGGAGACCCCATCAGATGGGCTGAATGGCCCATGGTGGTCCCAAAGCATCTCTGGGGGCCTGAGGATCTGTCCAATGTGGCAGAGAATGAACGGTACCAAGTAAGAGATGATCAGGCCCACAAGCATTTTTGATGCAGTAATCTATCTAAATCTGCAGGAAGCTGGTCTTGGCCACCACTCAGAGCTGAAGCTCTGTCCTGACACAAAGAGAACTGTGCCTCTGTGATCAGCTGCTTCCCTTGCACTCTCTTGGTTTGCAGCTTTACTGCCAAGATGCTGAATTGCTTTAATCAGATGTATAACAGAGACTATGGATATCCTCCCAGAGCACTCTGGGCTTGTCCTGGCCTAGAGCAATCACCTACAATCACAGCAGTCAGGCACTTTAGAAACAGAACTGGAAGTGTATGGCTTTTTCTTGGCAGTTTGTTAAGGGAATAAGGGAGTAGGGATGGAAGGGAGAGCAGGACTGCACAGCCCAGAAGGAAGCAGCAGAGAAGATGCACCCCTGTCATTTTCCTGTGCAGAAATTTTAGAGGTTGAGAAGAGCAAAGGAGCATGAGCTCTGGATTCAAAGCCAATTCAAGCTGTTTACAACTGCAACAAATCTCTGCTAGCAAACAAGGGAGTGGCAGAAGCTCCCAGAACATATCTGAACCCAGCTGGAATCAGGAGAGTCGTGCTGGCTTCTGCCCAGGCTGCATCACATCACAATCTGCCTCAGAAATGGGGCTCACAGGACTGGGACTGCACGCTGCACTGGAGGCAATTAGCATTTCTTCCACCTTTTCACCTTACTGCTGTGCCTGCATGTGGCCACTTAAGTAGGGTTGAAGAAGAAACAATCATATTAGAAAGCAAGCAGGTCTTCCTACAGATATACAAAGCTAACTCAGGCAGATTATTGCAAGCCTTCACCACTCACAACATCATTCTCTTTCTCATTTGTTCCTCAGCTCCCAAAATCACTCTCCTGTCTTCTTTTCCTGTCACTTATTTGAGAAACTCCACCTCTCCCCTGCAAGGAGTTTAATATTACTCAGGATAGAGCTATGAATCCTGCAGAAAAGCCTGCTATTTCCTTCCACTTTCACATTTGATATAAAATCATAGCTGCTCTAAAAGGTGATCCTTAGCTAAACTGTGAGCAATGCTGAACCTCAGGTTGTCAACTGAGAAACAGAACCGTCCATCCAGACATGTGGTGGGAACAACATAGGGTTCGCCATTGCCTTTTCAATGTCATGCAGAGACTTTGCACAGCTCAAGTTCCCACCTTAAAATCTCACCTCAGCAAATAATAAACAAAAATAACAAAATTAATTAGTAAGGGTATCTTTGAAGTTAGCTCCTGGGATGTCACACACATGACTTTGTTATGAGCACAAAGGATTTTCTTTGTTAAAAATCAGATTTGATCACTAGGTGAATGTATTAAAAAACATCTTTACGTGTACAGCTCCAGAGGGGTGTAACCATATACAGACTCTGAGAAGGGGAATTGTAAGGGATTACGTTTCTTCATTGTTTGGCACACTGCAATAGGTTTGGCAGGAGGAGTCTTACAGGCTTTGCATAGCTTCTGGGGGTGAAATAATAACAAATGATTTCTGGGGGAAATCATAACAAATGGGAGAGAAGATGAGTCCAAAGTTGTCAGTTACACAAGAACATTGTAAAGGTATTTCACAGGCAGAACAATCACCTGTTATGGTGGTTGACCTTGTCCAGCTTCCAGCTACCCACCCAGCTGCTCTCCCACTCCCTTCTTCTCTGCCCTCGATGCTGCAGGATTGGTTCCTGCACTTCCCCCCCACCCCTCACTCCTCTCTCTCACAACTGCCACACAGTTGTTTTTTACCCTTTCTTGAATAAGTTTTCACAGAAGTATCACCAGCTTGGCTGATGGGATCAGCTTTGACCAGTGGTGGGTCCATTTTAGACCCAAGTGGAACCAGCTGTGTACGGCACAAGACAACCCCTAGCCTCTTCTCACAGAGGCCACTCCTGCAGCACCCTGTGCTACCAAACCTTATCACCTATAAACTCTGCAAATCTTGGAGACAGTCACCAAGAGTTGAACGGGTTTCCAATACCAGCTTTGATGGATCTGTTTTCTTCTACATATGACTTGTATCACATATCTCTGAAAGTCCCCTTTCAGAGAGACAAAGCCTTTACCTCCAGCTGTTCTGCTAACTGAACGTCAAGTGTATTTATCCTAACACCCCTGCCCAATATTGGGGTGCAATACATCACCCTCCAGCATCTAAACACAAAACAGGCTCCATGTTAACCAGATGACTATTTGGATTGATGTGCTTTGCAGAGTCTGTGTGTGCATGCTTGTGCCTATTCACACACTATCTTTAAGAAAAGCCTAGAATTTCTAAACCCTAGGGAAAATAATCCCTACAACTAGAGGTTACTCTGTGCTGTGAAATGGAACAGAGTACTGGAAATGGCAGTAAATCTCCAAGTCCAACCATGTAAGAGATGCTATAGTGAAATTCCTGCTCAGATTGCTGATTTACAAGCTGGTCCCATGTTCAAGTAAAAGAATCTAGAGTTCATTTTAAGGGCAACTAGCCTCATCAAGCAAGCAATGTACAATAAAGCAAAAAGAGGAAAGGCAATCAAAAGACATTTACCCTCATGTTCAGCATTTTTTTTCTGATCTACTGAGATGTATTGACCCAACTTGTACATGGGCATGGACAAGTCCCAGGGGATAAGTTATCCTGCACAACCTGCTGTAGACAGATCATTGATCAGAAAATCAGGGTTTATTAACCAGATTTCTTATGAGCATGTCACCCTTTCAGAGTTACTCTTTCAGATGTTAAAATAAAAACCATGCAACATGAAATAAAAAGCTACACTCATGTCTGGTTTTTGGCAAAAAATAATCAAATGAATGTGGTTGGAAAGGGAGAGCTGTCTGTGAAACACGTGGGATTTCAGACTCTCCCTGGTGTATAGCAGCCTTTTCCAGTGCAACAGAGTCCAAGATCTGCCTCCGTCTGAAGAGCAAAGTGGGATCAGAATGGTGGGAGAAGAAAGAAATGACTTGTCCAAAGGCCACCCAGCTCCTTGGCTGTGTTTGGTCAAGCTTGCAGCCTCTGCCAGTAGGCTCTCTCCTGACATTCCCTCCTGGGCTCTGACTCCTGTGCTTAGAAAGGAGGAAAGGTGGTAGTGTTACATTGCTATTGAACTCCTGTCTCAGTCAAGTGTGACTTTCTGTTAACATCATATAAATTACCAAGATCTAAGCCAGAGAGCTCTGAAATAACTCATGAACTAAATCCTCACACTGGACCAGAAGGCTTGGATGTAATGTAAAAGATTTTAGGAGGAAATGGAGTGATTCCCTAGACAACAAATCTGAATTTGAACAGCTTAAGGAAGTTGAGGATTGCAATTATTTTCTTACTTTTTATTTCTGGCAAGAAAGGGGGAGGGAGAACTTTGCAGAACTATTTAAAGAAATATGCATAATCATCTGAAAATTAACACAGTTCAATTGTATTGCAGGCTTCCATGGTTGTTATCTTTCATTGGCTCCATTTCAAATTTGCCAGTTTTCCCAGTGGAGAGTGTGTTTTTTAATTCTCTCTTTCTCTGTACAAAAAAAACCCAAGCTGACAAATCCAAAAAACACTTGAGTAAAAGAAAACTCCAAAGTCCAGCTAGGAACATTCTATCCTTCCACAAGACCCAGACTAAAACTCCTGCAATTGCTACTGTGAGAAATGAAACAGTAGCACAGCTTGTTTTCTGTACAGATGTAACCTTGTTTTCTGTAGAGAGGTAACCCTGTTTTCTAGAAAGATTGGGACCACTGTTTCCCACTACCTTGGAAAATTGTTACTGTTCCTGAAAACCTTAAGATAAGGCCATAAATGGGAAATTTTGACACAGAAATTTATAGATGCCAAGAAAGATAATTAAAAACTCAGTATTTTAGCTGAATACTATAAGACTATAAATAAAAGGAGCAGGAGAAACAGCAGAAAACCTTGTCTGACAACATTTTAAAATGGGATTTTAAACAGCAGCTGAGCAAGGAGGTGTTGCAATCAACATTGTCCTAAAACTCAGTGCACCTTCTACCCCCAACCCATACAAAGGGAAAGCCCCAATTTATTGGAAATGAAAACAGAGCCTTCAAGCCTGTGTCTGACAGAGCTCCCAGGATAATGAATGCCCCAGTGCTCACAGCCCTGGGCCAGCTCACACCTTGCTCAAAGGGTGCCAGAGTTCTTTGGCTACTAAGAAATAGCTCTAATATCACCTCCAGTTTCAGGTCTAGGAAATACACCTGCAGAAATCATAGCTGAGCACAAACATGTCTCAAAAGATAAGCTATCCTGTCCGTCTATCCTATAGTGTCTCACCTAGCTGTGTATAAAATCATCTAGATTCCTTCTCTGGTCATTATATATAGGTAGAAATACCTTTAGAGTGAGATTCATTTCATCTGTTTTTTGTTTAAAGATGGGATGAAAATCCACTTGAAATGCCAATTTCTCTCTCATGGAACAAACTTAGGCAATTGCCTTACATGAGACGTCTACCTTGCAATTGGGCAAGATAAATCCCACCAACAATGATGATATTAAGAAGCCCCACAGAAAATCTCCTCCTCTCTTCTGGGATCCCCAGGTGTAATTAAAATCATTCCCTGTAGTTGTGGGAATAAACTATCCTGCAGAGAAAAGCCACTCAAGAAACACAGCTTATGGATGTTTGTAAACCACTCGCATACCATAGCCATATCAGTTAAGTGCATAAGCACTCACACTGACAATGCAGATTCTCATTAAGGACTTATATAAAAAAAGAGACCCCTGTGAAATCAAATATGGGGTGAAAAACAGAAGCTACATACAAAAACTATTTACATACAGACAACTCTTCAGTTTTCCTACATTTTCAAACATTTCAAAGATGGTTATAGTTGAAGTCATAGAATCATAGAATGGTTTGGGTTGGAAGGGACCTTAAAGATCATCTAGTTCCTACCCCCTTGCCACGAGCAGGGACACCTTCTGCTAGATCAGGTTGCTCAAAGCCTCATCCAATTCAGCTTTGAATACTTCCAGGCATCCACAGCTTCTCTGGGCAACCTGTTCCAGTGTCTGACCACTTTCACAGTGAAGAATTTCTTCTTAATATCTAATCTAAACCTACCCTCTTTCAGCTTAAAGCCATTTCCCCTTGTTCTATCATTAACTGCCCTTATGAAAAGTCTCTCCCCAGCTTTCTTGTAGGTCCCTTCAGGTACTGGAAGGCCACTATAAGATCTCTCCTAAGCCTTCTCTTCTCCAGCCCCAACTCTCTCAGCATGTCCTCATAGGAAAGGTGCTCCAGCCCTCAGATCATACTCATGGCCTCCTCTGGACTCATTCTAATGGGTCCATGTCTTTCTTGCTCTGGGGGCTCCAGAACTGGATGCAGTTGCATTCCCCATGGACTATGAACATATTTTCTACCAGTTTTCTGTGAAAAAAATGTTAAGGCACTTGAGTCAATTTCAAAGTTCAGTTGATGTTCAGTGTGACAGTGACTCAGTGTTCAGCTGCGAGTCTCAACTTTTTAACATACAGCTGGAGGGAAAGTTGAAAGCAGTTGAAGACTACAGATATATTCCTACTGACCTTTGGGCAGCTGGACTGTGGGATGTTTCCAACAGTGCCATAGTTACCTGCAAATCTCCAAGTCACTTTTGTAAAAGGGCTGGATTTTTTAGCTGAATGACTGGTTTGTGTCATCAAAGCAGTGTGAAGAAACAAGAGGATATCATAATGCTGGCTCAGAGCTTCTGTAGAAGGTGAGTGCAAATGGTTATGACTCCTTAAATCCAGTCTTCTGGGGACCCTAGAACAAACATGGCACAGGCTCAGATTTATCCAGGGGACAGGCTCTAGTTTCAGTGCAAATGTATAGATTTGCACAAGATATTCTAAGATGCACAGGCCTTAAAGCTGCATGATACAAACCCAGAAAGTCTTTTTTGATCTTGAGCAGACAGCTAAAATATAAAATTTATTTTGCTTCCTAAACAGAATGACCACAGTATGACTGAGTAATTTGCTTAAAAGCAGCCTGAATCGCCCAGATAAATATGGTACTGTGGAAGAACAGCACAGTACACAGCACAGCAAGCAGATAACATGCAGAGATGCAGCTTTTATTGAAAAACTACAACCCACTGCAGCAAGCCGCAATGACAGAAAGAGAGAGAGAGATCTTAACACAGCTCACAAGAAGAGCTGAGTTCAGAGGACTGATTTTTTTCCTTTCAAGGCTGAGCACCTTAACAAACTAACACTGTTAACCACTTCACAGCTGGCAGCACGTTGAATAAAGATGACTGAAGGCTTTGCCAAGGGTGGGGCTCATCTTGGCAGGTAGAGCATCCTGAGGAAATAGCTAGTCTAAACTGGCTCCTGCTGCAGTCCATGGGGTGGGACTGACAGCAGAGATGTGTAGTGGCACCAGTGACAGAAAGAGACCTAACTTATTTCCCCTTAAAATCAAGTTGTTACACCAGGTAGAGGGTCTGTGGGAGGGAGGATGCCAAGTTCAGTGAATGTGACAGGTTCTCTATGAACTCTGTTTAGTCCATTAGAAATTGTGCTCCTTTTTTTTTAACCGAGGGAAGTGGGACATATCTTGATTTTATATACTAGATAGATAGATAACTGTATAGATAAACATAAGTTGAATAAGGAAGATGAGACAAAAATAATTTACTTTTTACTTGCTTGCTTTAATCCTGGCCCAAGAACAACCAGGAGGGAGAAAACTTCATGCTCTCCTGAGGCAGAGCCAAAGCAGAACCAAACCCTGAATGCCCTTTCAGACTGAAAGCTAGAGGAAAACCCAACATGTTTTCTCTGAAGTGTCTGCACTGCCAGCACTTGGAAATGCTCAGCATTTCTAAAAGTTATTGTTGTGAATAGTTTAGCCGAAGCTGGCACTTGAAGGACAAATCACCCGGAATAAACCGACATTGTCTTAAACTTGCAGACTAGCTTATCCCAGGAAGCTGATGGATAGACTGAACATCAGAGCAAAACTAATAAAGTAAAGGTGAAACAGAGTCTTTAATAGAAGGTTTGCACAGGGGCTGTGTTGCACAAGCCTCAAAACAGGGATTAGGCAGGGCTTAAGAAATCCATGAACTTGATGCTATGTGTCTGTCTGCACAACAGCAGATTTCTCCCTAAGCAGACTGGCATTTATAGAGGAGACAGTGTCTCACCTAAGATAGTAGATTCAAGTGCTGCTGTAATTCAGCATTTCATGTACACTGTCAAAAAATTCCATATGCCTACTTCTTCTGTTTAAACCAAGGAAACAAAGCAACACTTGTATTATCAAGTTGATAACTAAAGAGATCTGATTTCCCTTGTGTGACCCAGCATTCAGCTTTTGTAGAAGTTTAGTCATACATAAATGGATTTAATAGATACAACCCTTGTGCTGACAACCTGCTTTAATCAGTACAGAAGTATATATACCTCTCTAACTACTGCAGTCAGCTACAGCTACACAAGTGCATTCAACTCCCCAGAGCTGAACCTTTTTCACTGTATTGGTATAAAACATATATCCATTTATAGCAACAATAACCATTAATGATCTATTAAGAGCTATCATTAGAGTGTGCTTAAACTCAGTAGGCTAAACTAACTTGAGCAAACATTCAAGGATAACATGTAAATTCAGAAGTCTGAAGGCTACACCATTGTTTCATTTTTGCAACATTCAAGTAGTCTTTTCTTCCCATCATCTTCAGCACCGGGTCTGTCTTTTTCCTTCTCCAATTTTTATACAACCTCCTGTGCCATCTGAGTAGCTCCTGGTCTCCCCTGAAATCATGTTTACAGTTCCTTCATGTTTTCTTATGTCTAGGCACTCCATGCAAAGTTATTCATGAAGAGGGTTGGGAAGGTCTAAAACCAGCAATTAAACCACATCCAAACCTACAATTTCACAACAGATGAGAAGCAAAGTCAGAAAAACAGAATCTAGAGAGCAGAGGAGGCCCCAGTCTTACTGTAGGACTGGTTCAGTCATGTTGCTTGCCAGAGACAATCAGTCAAACCCTCAATTATGACATGTAAATATGCATCTTGATGTGCAGCACTAACACAGTTGACTTTTGAAGTATCAGCCATCAGTTCTAAATGTTAATAACACCTTCCTGCAGATTATTACAGCTTCTGCTGGGGTTTTGAAATTTGGTTTGTCCTAAACATCACAAGTGGTTTTTATCCTGTATAGTCCATATTTTTTATGGTTTTCAAAAACCCATCTACTTTCTTTACAGTACTCTTTCTTTTGGAGAAGTATATTGCTTTGCTGCACCCCTGTATCGTACTGTGGTATGCTACTCAGTCTTTATTTCAAGGCAAACAGGTATGGATATTGATGTTATTGTCTACCAAGGAGTTATTTAATTAGACCCAAAACCACAAACAAGATCAGCTGAGAACCATGATACGTCACAGAAACCACTTCTTCAGGGACATTACCATGTTTGATGCTGTGCCAAGCAACTGGACATTTAGACCAGATGGGCAGTTGTGCCTTAGAAAATATAGTCAGATCTTAAGTGTATACCTAAATCCATGTTCTTCAGTCATCCTCATGGACTTCATGTTTTCACTCTGACCCTAGTCAAAAGAAAGTCCATGGATTCTTCAAGCCAAGCTGCCCTGCTATGGGGAGGTCTGGGGCTGAGCAAGGCTTGCAGCTGAGCCCAGAAAAATAGTGTGGTTGTCTTGAGTCATAGAGGTCTCAGGAATTAAACCCAAACTTGCCCAAAGAGAGTATAAGTATAATCCCAATGGGCTATATAGGACATATGTCAAAGATCAGTCTGACTCTCAGTGGCAAACACACAGAGCCAGAAACTGCTTTGTTCTGGCAAACTGAGTCCCTCTCTCTCCCTCTGTTTCTTTAAACTCCCTCTACACAGCTTGAACAGCTAGGTGAGGAGGAGGATGGGCAGCACATGTGTGTTGGCATTATCCAGAGCGGGCATGCTCTCCCTGGAGAAGGAGAGCCAGCTGAGCTCAGGTTAGAGCAATCCCCAGGCTGCTGCAACCAGACACAAATCCTTCATAATTGGCTTCCTGGCAACCCCAGCCCCAGCAGACCTCGGCTGCAGCAAAAACTCTGACCCCAAATGCCCCGTAATTCCCAAAGTATTTCTGCACCTGAAAAGTTTCGGGTCTCATTTTTCAACATTAACCCTTTCTCACAGAAGGAATTACCGTCCAGGACAGTGAGAGTGTATTTGTTACCCAAAAGCTGCTGTTTCTTTCAAATAGTACAACAAAGGAAACCTATAGTCTGTTGTGATCAATGAAATTCATGCTGCCCGCACTGTGACAGAATCAGCCATAAGAAAACAACCAAAGTCTGAAGGCTGATGGAACCTCTGAACACTACTTTGTTTTCCTGGTGCTGTAATTCCTGAAACAGAGCTAGCAGCAGAGAATTGCAAGAAAGAGTTAAAAGGTGAAAATGAACCAGTTCCAGCCTCTGTGACAGATAATAGCTGTGCTCAGTAAACATTTCAGATAAATGAGGGAATGAAAGCAAACCAAATATTGCAGCAACATGAGCCCTTCTTTTCTCAGTAAGAGATGCCTAGCATTTTTCTGCCAAGCCCACAGGCTCCTCAGCGGCATACAATGTGGTTCTCCTTGTTCATTCATGTGGACAAGCAATGATTATTGACAATTAGCATCTCTCTTGATGAAGGCAAATTAAGTGCTGTGAAAAACCCAAATGCCATGCTAAAAAAAAAAAAAAAAAAAAGGAAGAAAGGAAAGAAAGTGCACAGTGACTAAGCTAGCATGCCTGTCATCTAGGCATTTTGTAATTGGAAAGCTACCTGGGTTTTGCTTTCTGACTTATTCAACAAAACCCTGTTAAATGAGGTTCCAGGTGAAATACAGTAGTGATTAACACAATGTCCCACTGTGACAAAGCGCGGTACTGTAGAGAGGTAGGAAATTAGTAGGTAGTTACCACATTCACAACAGTAATACCCAAGTTCAAAATAGTATTTCTCTGATTCATAGACAAGGAGCTCCAAAGGAAATCAGTCAGTAGCCCATACCTTTGGCTACTTTATAGCCTAGCATTCAGGGAAAACAAAATCACAAAATAGTACGGATGTATTGCTAACATTTCTGTACTATGCTCATCATCATGGCTTCTGAGCAGCTTTCTGATGTTAGGTCAAATGTTAGGATGAAATGTGCAGAGAGGAAGGAAGACCAAAGGCAGAGAGCTGTGCTTGAAAGTGAAGAGATCACAATGGCAGCCAGCCTGAGTGCTCAGCCCTCCTTGGTAGTGTCGCCAGTTGGGCTCCACTTGCAAGGTGGAGCTGAAAGGTAGAGGGGATAGATGAAAGGTAGAGGAGATGGATGAAAGGTAGAGGAGACAGCAGCAAAGGGAAGGTGCACACACATTTCTCATGCATTAGGAGGAGAACATGGCCTATATCTGAAACCAGGGGACTAGTACCTTCCAAGACAGTTTCTTTAAATGCAGGTCCTGCTAGGAGATGCAAGCATGTAGGTGCTCAATAGGGCCATGGCTTCCCCTTCTGCTGGAGGTGGCTGTCCAAGTAGGTCCCTCTGCTGTACTGGGACCTGCAGAGAAGGAGTAGCCCCTCTCCTAGAAATGTATGAGCTGGCAGCACCACAGAAGAGAATCAAGAGACGGAAATTATTTCCAAAAGTTCACAGATCAGTGTCTGTCACTACACCCCTGGTCAGAAAACTGTGTTAGATGTTACTCCTGATCTCAGTTCAGGACTCCATCTGTGGAACTTCTCTAGGCCTTTGCTATTTTGTCTTATTTGATCAGAGTTGATGACCTCTGCAGCCCACAGAGGAGAAAGGTTACCTAGTCCTTGTGGGTGAACTTATCTCACTCAAAATGTGCAGTCTAGTCACCAGGCAGAATGACAAAAGACATTCAGAAACTCAGGACATTAAGACTGGAGCTAGCAGCAAAGAAGTGGTGAGAAACAGTCCCACATAAGCAAAGCCAAGTGCACCATGCAGGCTGCTTAACTACCTTCATCACTGGTTTATACCATCCAGGAGCACTCACACACTCAGCAGCTGCATCTCAATTGGAGCAGTAAACTAAAGGATGACAGTTTTAAGTGGAGCCTGAGCCTTGCCAATTGCCATATAGCTGCAACTTCCAGAATTGCCAGCAGAATAAGGTTTTGGAACAAGATTACCAGTCCTATGCATGATGGTGACTGAATCCCTTCTGAAATCTTCCTTCTCCTGCAGGGAACAGCTCACCAACTTCAGTTGTGCAAGTCTTGGCTTGGCTGTTTCTTGTGCGCGTATGTACATGCATGGTTCGAACAGAACAGCAGGTTAGGTGGCTTGCTGGGCTAAGGCTTGCAGACAAAGTGTACAATGTGGACCCACTTGTAAATTCTCACCTCTATCAAATCCTCATTAGGAACTATGAGAAGGACACTGTGCACGGAGTTAAAGGATGAAAGTCCTACAGAAACCTATGAAAACCAGAGCCTTAGTACCACCTGAAACCTCAAGAGGACACACTGGTTAGCTAGGGCGTGTTCAATTCATAAGAACACCTAAGAGGAAAAAACCTATATGTTTCAAAACAACAGAAGCACTTTTGAAGATTGACTCTGACCTTAGAAGGAAATGTGGCTGACTAGGTGTGTGCCTAGCAGTGAGAGGACACAGGTATCAGATTGCTGGCAGTGAAAATCAAGAGAGCACAAGCCAGCCAGTTTCCAGAGCCACTGCAGTCTCTGCAGGCTGAATCTGCCTATCAAAAGAGCTGCCTTCTCTCAATGTGGTAGCATGCATAAAAATGATGTTGTGAGGTGGTTAGCTTTGCAGAGCGTGCTTTTTTGTGTATGCCTAGAAAAGTGTGGCCCATGCAAGTGAAAGAAAAGATGGATGGTAGGCACCATGTCCATCTCCATCATGCCCACCTCCTCAGGCATCATCTGCTCTCCAAAGGAAGTTCTGCTGGATGGGGGACTTCAGTGTGGACATAACTCTGCCACAGGGCACTGCTGGGCAGATCACCAAGATGAAACAGAGGGCAAGAGGAGATGTATCAACCTTCAGTCAAGGTCTCAGGTTCTGGAGGCTCCTGAAACTTATTCATGAGAAAAAAGCTGAAAAATAAATCAGAAACCATGCAAATGTTAGCAGCGCAGGAGTCCTTGTATGCAAACATCCCCCTCACAATAAGGGTCTCTTCCCTCCTTTCCAAGCATTCCCATCCCTGCTCCTTCTTACTCCCATGGCCTCTATCCAGTTTTTTCTGCCCAGTCTGCCCTCAGCTGCTCCAGGCAGCAGCTTCACAACCTTCACAATTAGCTGTATTTGCCTTCATTTTCTATAGATGAAAGAATAGGTAGGTGCTCATCTCGATCCCTGCTTCTCCAGATTCTTCAGTGCACATACATGCTTTTAAGGGCCAAGGTTACCTCCAGCAACCAGCACCCATGCCGCTAACTCAGTCGCAGGCACCAGTGACTACAGACCCTCAGTGTGATTCATGGGCTGGATGACCCATCAGACCTCCTCCCTCTCTGCACGTCTGGGTGTGCTGGTGTCATGCTGAAGAATTGGAGTGATCAAATGGAGCAGGACGAACTCACCATGGGTATCAAGTATGTTTGCTGTTGGGTCCTGGAGCAGGGGTAATGGTGGGTAAAATAATCTCTCTCTCTTACAGATTGCTTTATAGAGCTCTCAGCATGAGAAAAGGATCCAGGGAACACCCCAGTACTGCTTGATTATTTGGCATGCAGTCTTTAAATTAATTTCCCGCTTTGTTTTAGCTATATATTCCATAACAAAAACTTTTTAAAAGGCAGAATCAGCATGAAAAATATTATGTTGAGTCAGAAAATGAATCCCCATTTTAATCAGGAACGGAGAACTTATTAGATCAAATAAAATATAGTGATGATCTTTATCAATTCAGTGTAACAAAACACGAGTTTCTGCTTAGGAGATAACTAGGGGGTTCATGCCCATATTTAATTCACAGACTAATAATTTCCTCATTTCCCTACTTATTCAAAATAATTGAGGAACAACTGCTGCAAATTTAGAAAAATGCACCCCCGGGAGTTTAGATTTGTTCATTTGGGGTTTTCTGAACACAGATAATAGTCGTTTTACTAAGAGATGACTAAGTTCTTGACAAATGGGGGTCCTCACTAACCATGATTCTCATAATTTCTCAGAAGAATAGTGTCAGTCAGGTATCTAGGCAAATTGTTTCAGAACAAACTCCTGTTCCTTAGTTAGACTAAGTCCGTGTGGTATTTATTGACAGAGGAAGCTTATATAAGTTTATATAGCTTAGATCTGACATGATGAGCCATATGGTACTATCCTTTTATAAAGAGAGGTCTTCGCTAAAATGAAGTTCTGTTTCAAAACTGATGGCATGCATTTTGCAGATTTATGTACGGTAACTGATGTTGCTGGGAAGCTTAAAATACCACTTTTAGTGCATTGGGAAATAACAACAGGTGTGTTGAGGAGCATTCATTGTACCTAATCCTAGGCACGTATCCTTGCTGTCTAGTTTTCTCAGGCCAGCCTAGAGTTGCTGGAGAAAGACAGGCTTCTTTCAGGGTGATCCAGAGTGACTAAGTTAGGTTTTTACTTCAACTTGCTCCCCCAGAATAATCTCTCTCACTTTGCAAAAGACAATTGACTTCCAAAACTAAGTTCCCTCACTTCTTTGATTTGGCTTACTTGCTTCAGGGAAAGCTTTCAAACCTGAGTGCCCAGTGCTCCTGCTACCTATAGTTGGGCATGAAATTTTTTGTTCTTCCTTTGAGAAGTATGTGCATGTTCAGGTCTCATTTTGTAGCACAGTAAAACCAGGCTTCTTCAAGTCTTTTAGGAAAGAGAAAGAGAGCAGGTCCTCTGAGAAGGATCAGATAATCAGTAGCTGTGAGACTCAGAATAATCAGGTTCGACATTCTTCTCTACTGTACATGCTCTGGAGTAGACACTACACTTCCCAGGTGACAGCCTAAGCCCTTCCTTTGGGATAATTTGGAAGGAAGAGATGTATCTTGCTCTTGATATTCTCCCTTTTACCTCTTGTCTTCTCTCCCCTAGATTCCTTTCTGGACTGGAGATACGTAGGCTGATGAACACGTGTGATTTCTAAAAGCAGTGCATGCCTGAAAATGTCCCAGTTTTTCACACATTTGACAAAAACTCTTCCAAAACCTGAAATACTCCAACCTGCTCAATTCTTACATCAATATTTAAATATTCAAGCCGGAATGTCCCACTTTTCAGAGGTAGTGAACAACCCAAAATTCAGGCCAAGTAAAGTACTTATACTTGTAATTTGAACATACTTAGGATATTGAAGTATGGTAGTTTATTTAACTGTATTGGAAGAAAAAAAAAGATGTTTGAATGCTTTTAAATACAAGAAATCACTGGGTACAACAAACCATTGTAGACTCTAATTTGCTAAATAAGAAGTCTTTTGGTTTATAAAAACAATAGCTTTAAAAGATAATGACTTTCTATTCAGCTCACATTAAGGTATTTGATACAGTTTTACATCTCAAGACATTTAATGCAGTTTTTATTACGCTACTATAGTGTTAATGTCATTAGCTTCATCTCTTCCTACTTGCTATTCAAACCTCCTAGCTGACAGCTTAAACTCCTGTGAGTGGGAAAATACATAAGGTATTATATATGAAATGTCTAATAAACATGTCTACAGGGAGAGACAATATATAGCATTTTGATGGAGAGTAAAAGAATATTTTGAAGAGACAGGATTATGGAATGAGTGGGAGTGAAATCTCACAATCATATTTGATTCTTCTGAGGTTACGACGCTGCATTCATTTTTACTTTTAAAGAGGCAGGAATAGTACTGCAGACCATAAGTGAATTAACTTCTGTAATCACTTGGCTAATAGAAAATGCTGAGCAAGTTTACTGTGATTTTGATCACTAGAAGGGAACTAGTATAATGTGCTAACAGGTCATCAGTCTGTCATTTAGAATGAGAAGAAAAATCGCCAGTGATAAGGCTAAAATGAGGCCACAGCATTGCATTATTTTTCCATAGGGAGTACACATAAGCTATTCTGATATCATAAGAAGATAAACCAAAATCATCTCTCCACCTCATATCCAAGCTGCTCGGTAGATTTATTAAGGTGCCAAAACAGTTTCTGGTAGTGAACTGATAAACAATAATCTTCCATGCATTGATTAAAAGGTGAATCAATTAGTCTTCCTTAACAGGATTCTGCTTTACAACAAAATCACAGCTGTTTTGGTTTTGTTTTTTTTCAAAATCTGTGAGCAGGGAGCCTGAAAAACACTCCGAGCAGAACAAAATGCTGGCTGCCACACATTTTTTTAATCTCAGGTCTACTTCATGGAATTAGAAAAGCAAAATGTATTGATATGAACAAATTCTAAAAGTCCTTAAAATATATGATCATTTCTATCACCAGAAAGTGTATTCCTAATACACCAGACCCACTGCACTCTTATAAGACAGCTAATCAAGTTGCTGGGGAACACACACTCATTAAAAATATCAGTTCCAAACCATTAGGATCTGGACCTGTTTTCTCATTATCCAGTGAGGCCTGTTCAGTACATTCAGACAGAAAGGTTCAAATAAACAAGCTGCCTTCCTCTAAGTTTTATGCTGCTATTTGTACTGGAAGTCACACTTTGCTTGCCTTGCTGTGATGTTTCTCAGCTTTGGATCAATAAGAGAGCTCCCTTCCTCCCCGCGGTACTATTTTCATGCAATAGCTAGGCTGACCCTTGGTGTTTCTTTGTTTCTTTCCATCCTCTCACAGTCTACTTTCCATCAACTTCTTTTTTTTTTTTTTCTTTTTTTTTTTTTGTCTCTAGTCTGTGTAAACGCAGCGTACATTTTCCTTAAGTTTTCTGCACACCCACTTCTGCTGCTGCACAGCAGAGAAGGCCATGTACCTTTTGGGCTGGGTCTTCCCTAATGTAGACATATACACTATTTCTATCCTATATATAACACATATATGCCTTATAATTACACACATGTATAGCAAATGTTCTTTCACACAACCTAACTCTTCCATATGAGATTATTGACACCGTCTCCAGGAATAAAAAATTGTCTAGCCTGCACCCCCATACATGTATATATATGTACTTGGTTTTGTAAGTAGAAAATACTTGCGTTAGAGCCACCACTGAGAGAAGGGAACGCAAGAAAGGTTCAATTCATCTTTATACTCACCAGCAGGTGACTTTAATCGGATGGTTTTCTCCTGTTAGTACATTTCCTCTCCACTCACCCTCCCCATTCCCAAAGTTAACTCACTGCCCACTGCTGCAGGAGGCCTGTTTGATTAACACTAGCTTGCCCCTTGGCTCACCATGCATGACAGGGGGTCTCATTGGGCAGGACAAGTCAAAGGAGGGCCAGAATGGGGAAAAGATGCTATCAGTCACTTCTTTTTAAATGCTTACAAGAGTTTCTCAGAAGCTGACTGGTAGAGACTTCCTGGTTGATAAATTAATTAGTATTAGTGAAATAGTCAGTTAGTGTAGTCACAGCTAGCCCACAAACACTTCTTCAGACCCTCACCTCCTTTCCCACATGTTGGTAAGCTTCATACTAACAAGTCTGGTTAGAACTTTTCCAAAACACTTTGACTTTCAGTTCCCTGTGGACTTCTCATGTGAAATTTAAAATCATACTCTGATTTTTAAGTTCCATATTCCAGTATTTTGTCTTGTAGTTGAATATATAGTGAAGAAGTCCAGGTCACTCCATTAGCATTATCTGTGCAGTGAGGTACAATCTGATACCACTTGGTTCCTTATCTTTTATTATAATTTGTTCAAAGCTAGAACAAATGCTGTGGGTAGCTATAAACTCATACATCTACAAGTGTTGCTTTTGATGTTGAATACAATTAAAAGAGAAAGGAATTAAAATACAAAATTATTTGCTCTTAAAAACAGGGTTGCTCATTGATAGAGCACTTCCCAGATAGAAAAAAAAAAAATGAGTGGGTTAGGAAAGAACATAAAACTAGGGGAAACACAGCTTAATTTTTAATTACCACGGATAAAATGTCATTATCACATCAATATTGGCATGTTACAGTAATAGACCAGAAATGACACTGGCAGTGGAGGCTGGAGCTGTCGCTATGTATTCACATTAGATACTAGATGTGCACACTGAAACCAAGCTCTCTCCAGCCCAAGGGAGGGCACAGGTCCAAGGCATGCTTTCCCATCTCACTGAGTTGGTTATTCTCCTTTGCCAAGTGGAATAGCTTCAAACGAAGGAAGAAATTGTTTATTCTCAACCTGCCTTGTGGCCTGAGATGGCTTCAATGGAGGAGCTGAAAGCCTGAATCCCTGAGGGTATGGAAAGCACACAAAGCTCCTGCTTCCTGGCTTCATTCCCTACCCATGAACAGTGTCATCACACCCATCGCTATCAGTTCCAGGGATGGTCATGGCTCTGTTTTGTTCTCAAGACAAAAAGCATTTGGACTTACCTTTCAGAGTCAGGAGAGAATAATCTTTTTGTAGTCTTGGTTGAGACATCTATGTCCCAGGTTTGAGACATACCTTTCTACTAAACTTTTGTTATTGACTACTTCGTGTTGTCAGTGGTCTGTGCTATGACAGCCGTGAATGTTATCCTGCCCAGCCCTTTGTGTTTGCAGAGCCACAGTGTCTCTCCCAGGCTGAGGCATTCTGCAGGAGTGGCCAAAAGCATGGGGCTTTGATGCCCCCCAGCACCACTCTCACCCTTTCTCAGGGGTAGTGACTTTTCTCAGTGAGCATGGTGACTTCCTGATTTCACTGCACTCTTGCTAGTATGAAAACATTCAGTCTGCAATAGGGACAGGGAGGGTCACACATGCCATTGTTGAAAAGTAATAGCTACAGCATGATATTTCATGGTGTAGAGATGGACATTCCTCTTCTAACTGCTCCTTGTAAATACCTCCAGGTCCATTTCCTTAGTCTATAAACTGATTTTTGTACAACTCCTCTACAGGTTGATCTGACTTCATGGCCTGAATACAACCAGCACAGTTGACATTTTCTCTGCTATATCGTGTGCTTATAGAAAAAATATTTCTAATGTGTATGGACTTTTACAGAAGCCACCTTCCATGGTGTATGTTGTAAATACTGTTTTAGTTTATCTCTGGGACAAATACAACCTCTATGATATGTGCTTATTAGCTTCATTACACAAATAATATTTCTTGTATACAAAAAAGATAAAACTTTGACAGCTGAGTCACAAAGACTGTGCATGCCATCTTATTCTTCTCTTTGTGACAGCCAGCTCTTTGAGAAAATAATGCCTTTTGTGACAGGTTCTTGCAAACACTGGGACAGAGAAATCCTAACACACGCTTTATTCAGGCTAGCTGTTAACTTTAATAGTAAATAATTGGCCATTTCTACTTCTCTGGTGGAGCTGCCATCAGCACACACTCAGCACAGGAGAAGGGAGGGAAAATGCTATATACTATGAATTAATCTGAATCTGGTTCAATATAGAACTGTGTCAGGGCTATGCAAAGTTGGGACTTCACTCCTCTAAAATGGACTATCTAACTTTCTAACACCGATGGTCATCCTTACCAGAATGTCTGTCCCTTGGAGCTGCTGAAGTCATACAAGGAAGCAGGAGGACCAAGTCAAGCTGAGCAATTCTTCTCAGTAAGTTATTTTAGAACAAATGAACTTTGGAAAATAATGTACTTACATACTCCCACCTTCCAGCAAGCACTCATGAGTCATGGGTAGAAATTAAAAAAAAAAACCAAAAACAAAGAATCAAGCCTAGGTTGGAAGGTTAGTAGAGTAATTTCTAGCATTTATAAGCTACATAAGATAACATAATGTATTTATGAAAGATTTTATTCTTAACTGGTAAAGATTTACCAAAGCACAAGCTTGGAGTCCCTTCCACCATGTACACTTAAACACAATTTAAGAATCTGGCTATGAGAACATGAGAAGGGTAACCTAATTCCAAGAAATGTTGAGGTTGCTTGGCATGGGGTTGTTTCAAAAGGTTTGCTGCAAAAATCACCATAAAGTTATTTTCAATCCTTTTTTTAATGGCTACTCACACCTCCATTTAAAACTACAATTACAGATTACATTAAATCACTGTGCATTTCACCCAGCTTTGTAGACATGTCACAAAACAAATATTAGCACCAAAATTGCAATGTGACTACAATTTCTTTCACCAGATCTATTAATACACCTCATGAAAATTACACTCAGTCTTTACAGTTTGGTTTTCACTAGCACTACTTTAATTTCAATGACTGATTAACCTTTCTGGAGAAAAACAGCCCTCTTTAAAGATGTAACACTCTCCCTCTAAAGTGAGATCAAATCCGTTCAACACTCCCACTCACAATGCTCTTGAGAAGAACCAGGGAAGAGAGGAGAAAATATATTTTAAAAACATGCCCAGACATTTCTTAAACAAGGTAATGTGACATAAAAAGCCAAATCTTTCAAAAATACTTTGCATATCACTTTTAATAACAGCTTTGTCCTTTATATATGTTCTCCTTTCAGATCTATTCTTTTCAGAGGAGGATAGGAAACACTGGTCTTCTGTCTTGCTGGATGCCCACTTTGAAATGTTAAGGTCCACAATGGGGTGGCTATTAGGCTCACTGTGATTAAATCCCCCAAAAACAAGTGTCCAGAGCAAAACACAGAAAAGTGGAGATGAGGATGAAACAGAAACCAAGGCAGGAGTCCTGAGGCCCAGGTGGAGAAGGAAAATGGAGCAGGAGGCTCACCATGGGGGAATGCCCCATCCTCCAGGAGATCTCCAGGGGGAAGAGCTGGGGAGCACTTCTCCTCATAAGGCACCACCTCTGCACTGCATGCAGTTAGGCACGATAACACTAGTTACAGTTGCTCTGGGATCAGGAGACCAGCTGTACAGGTTAAAAAGCAGTATCTCCTGTATTTCTGATTGGTAACTGGGAACCTGACTCGTACTGCCTCTGGAGTTTTTGCTGCCCCATAGACTGAAGCCCCACACAAGGAGAATGATGCAGTGCATACTATAATTTCTTGCTGATATCAGCCCATCAAAACTGCAATGAAATAATATAGAGCTGGCAGTCATGTACTGCTAGATATGGAGCAGAGTAGGTCAACAGGTAATACCACCTAGAATGGGATATCAACCTTTAAAACAAGTTCACAGGCACTACCATCCACATTACTAAAGACCGCTTCACGTTTCCATCCCTAGCATAAATGCCATTTCAGCTGTAAGTATTAATTTAAGCCTCTTTTAGTCATGATGAGGCAAATTTTCTAGTCAGCCTGTGGCACTGCACCGCTCTGACATGCATGACACCTTATGATGCTGAAGGTGACTTAAGCTTCCCTCATCAGACTGGACTCTCCAGGGCTGCATGGGGCATGGTGCTGAGAAGGGGAAAACCACTGCCCTCTTTTCTGCTGCCTGCAGCCAGTATGCCTCTGCCCTGGAGATCTTCTTTCTTCTCCTTCCCCTCACACCCCTTCCTGTTCTATTCACAACAAGCAGGATCAAAAGCCTTACTTTCACCTCTAGCTCCCACACAGCCACACCATGGTGCTGTGGCACCCAACACCAAGGACTAACAGCTTGGTAGGGATGGCACACAGTTTGTCCAGCTCTAGGCCCACAGGAGTGTTTAAAATAAATTATCTCCAGAAAAAGACTTGCAAAAAGCCTCTTTGATGTTTATAATGACATAGAGAGTGAAAACAATAAATAATGCAATTTTGTATACATACAGTGAAAGGGAGGGAAGTAATATACAAAAAATTGTCATTTTAATGTCTCCTTCCAGATTTTTAGACAATTAGATCAGCAAGATATTCTAAATAGCCTCTGAAAATTAACTTGAGCATCAACTACCCGTTAAAAAGAAGCAAAGCAAAAGTCAGCACAAGCATTTCCTCGGGTATAGCTCAGCGTGCTCTCGCCGTTACCCTGACAACCAGCTGGCTCTTGGCTCTTTGGCAACTGCTGTGGATACAACAACTTTTAGATTCCTCATTATAATATTATTATTGTTACAAGGCACACACAAAAAAAGCTGAAGGAACAGTTGTGTCAAATTTAGCCTCTGCTCCCAGGTAAGGAACACTTAGAAAGTCTGACTTTTACATAATTCCTAATGACTGGGACACAGCCTAATTTTAGAGCACCGTCAATCAAAAAAAAAAGTCTGTAGGTGCTTTGATTCCTTGATGGCAAGAATCCTATAACTACCTAGACAGTCACATGTTGAAATGTGAACTCCTTGTCTGGCTTTCTGAGCCTGGGACATATTCTTCTCTTCTGAGACTAATCCCTTTTATTTTCTGAGGAGGTAGGCTGATACTCATGCTAGTGACCTCAGTGGCTACAGTTACTTGTTTTGCAGAGCTTAAAAAATTCTTCGTGATCTAATGTCTCAACCAGAACAATCCTGCTTCAAGAATCCAGAAAAGGAGATTTTTAAAACTGGGAGACTTGGACCAAAATGAAAGCCTGGATTTTTCGAAGGTACTAATATACTTAAATTCAGTAAATTCACCCCTTCCTTTCCACATCAACAACCTTTTCCATTAAACTAAAAGTCTGGCCATTGTCATCTTCTGCCCCTCTAGGAAAATATTATTATTTTAAGGGTTTATCCCAGGTTGAAATGTTACCAGCAATACACATAACCATCTAAACATAGTCTGAAAGCAGCCCAAAGCAACGCCACTTGTTTTTCTTTGACTGTCTCCAAGCCCCCACTACTATCTCACCACCATCCATGAGAAAGGACATGTCAGTAATTGAAATGCTTCTGGGACATGTTATGCTCTCAACTGCTCTGGTGTAGACCTGGAGCCATTCCATCAATTTTCCATTTCAGATAACTCCACACTTACACTTCTGCACGAGAACAGTCTTTGGCTTTCTATATGCTTCTACTCAGCTCTGTCCAAATATACTCAAAAGCACAGTCCCTTTGTCAGTCTAACACATTACCAGATACTGATTTATAATGTGCATTATAGACTCTTGGCCAGAAAAAGCAGACATGAATCAGCTGTGACAGTATGTCTTCTGCTAACACATGATCATCCAGAGACTATTGACATAGCCAGTGAGCGGCTGCCGTTTACATCTTTGCAGGTTTTAAAGTTTAGATGTCATGCGTATGGAAAAGGTTTCATTTCATTCTCACTCTCTCCTAAATAACCCAGTTACCCACACAGTCTGTGTTCCTTAGCTTGCAAGCAAACATATCGTCCTGTCATTCTTCTTACTCCTATTTATATTCATTACATTGTTAACAGCTGTACTGTTTATCAAATAGAGGCTTTCACGGATCATGCAACAGAAAAGACAGATAAAGTGATCATTTAATTGTAACTCTTAAGCTCTATTGTTACACACTTGATTTAGAACCTAATGGATTTATTAATACAGCAGAACAAACAAGACCAAAAACCTTCTGTCTTTTCAATTCGAAGTAAACCTCACAAAACCTGTCCGTTGTGTCATGCTCACCGAGACATATTATCCATCAAAATATCATGCTATTGAAAGGCTCTTGACCAAAAATAGAGGATGAAAAATAACTTTCTGGTAAGTTTTAGTTAGGCAGACATTCCAATGATTTCAGTCTGTCCCTCACATTAAGTCAATTTTTTGTTGGGTCCTAGGAAGAGTTATAGAGGGTAGAAATGTGCTCAATAGCTATCCAAGTTGTTATACAGCCTCTCTAGTATCACTGCTGCACTCTGAAGACTGTCAGACTGATTACAGATTCTTTGCACCTTCTGTGCAAAATAGATATAGAGTCACGGGATCCACACACTTGTGGTTCTTAGGGATGGTCCCCTGCCTCTCTGGGGCATGGGATCCCATCACAAAGTGAAAAGAACAACCCAGTCTCAAGGCAATAATAGCAAGGATCATCCAAACAATGTTAAGCCAAAGAAGAAATAATCACATATTTGTTCACATATTGATGAAACAAATACACGTCACTGCAAATTCTCGTGCCTCTGTCCAAACTGATCATGGTCAACTGCCTCCTCACTGGCTTCTAGGCAAGCAAAACCTGAAAATGAAATACTGGACAACCGGTATGTTAGACCTATTTTTTTAATTAGGTGTTACAAAAACGCTGCCTTTATTGTAAAATTAAGAGTTAGAATTATTCCTCTTGGCAGTCTATTTTCGGACTTAGTACAATATGCTAAGAATGAACATATAAACTTCCTTTAAAGCTTAATTTCCTAGTGCATTATAAAATTATATAAGATTGTATTGCCTGGTGATGTGCATGTTCACTAGCACAATTAAGTACTTTCCCTCAAAGATAAAAGTAGTATATGAGGAAAAAATTCCCTGAGAACAGGGCATTGGAGGTTTTCACTGCACAGAAAGTATGGTAAGAAAACCATGACTACAGTAGCAACTGCTTACAACATACCCCTCTGGATAATGCAGCTCCTTACAGTGTGCAGGAAAAAAGGAAGGATAAGTATGCATTTCCACGTGTAGCTATTTCCAGGCTCCCCATTGAGTGGAGTCCACTGCTGAACAGACCTTAGCTCACTTGTCTGGACAATGGTGTAACCTGGGGACAGAGGCTTTATGTCTGTCCATTTGTAGCAGTGCCCCAACTGAGCAAGAGACCTCTCTGCTTTTGTGCATCCCCAGCTAGCACAGCACACTGCAGATCCTCTCCTGACAGGCTCCTTTGGTCACATCCAACTTGCCTTAGGCTTTCTCCACTGGCATCTCATTGAAAAGTTGGTCAAATTAAAGATCCTAGTCCTCTCTGCAAATGGGTAATCAATCAATCATCTGCATTCAGGATCTCTAAGTTAGCCTGTAACATGCAGATGAAGCTTTCAGTAAGCAGTTCTGCTCTCCCAACTCAATGGTGTTTCGTTCAAAAGGAGGAAGATGTGGTGCATTTCTTCCACCTTTCATTCACAGCCATGTACAGACAGCAGCATAGACCTTCAGAAATCATTTCACAATTTGCTACCAAAGTACTATACAAAGAAGACAGTCAGAATGAACCAAGAATGCATTAGAGTACTGTGGTAATGAGGTGTGGTGTAAGGACTTTGGTGGACCAGGCTAATAAAAACAAATTAATATACTAAGAAAAAGCAAGGAGTTGAACTTAAGGTTCAAATCATTCAAATAAAGCTTTTGAATGGCAAACAACCAAATCCAAATTGAGCACATGCTTTCTTTTAAGTTTAAAACTTAAAGCACAACCTTAAAGTTAGACACAAAATTAATTACTTTGCTAAGACAGAACCCTTGAGAGCTGTTCACCCAAATGTGAAGTGTAAAACAGAGTTTAACAGACACATTTGCAGGCTCTCTTAATTGTCACTGCCATAATTCAGTTTTCCCTTAATAACATGCAGTGACATTTTCGCATAAACACTACATCCTATAGCTTTCAAGAAAAGAAGAGACTAGCAAAAAAATACCTTAAAAATCACTATCCTGTTCAAAGCAAGGTGTAGTTTGCCACGAGAATTGTTATTATTATTATCAATACCACCATCATAATTATTGTTACTTTTATTAATTGGACAGCAGATATAACCAGAAAAACAAACTTTCAGGCATAAATTCTTCTTCCCTGGAACTATAATTTCCAATGCAAGGACAGACATGCTGCAATTCATTATGGAAGGAACATTGAATGATGACAGGACTGTCTTGGAGAAATCGAGGCCACTTGGAAAGACAGCACAAAGTAAAATGCCAGCAGAGAGAGAGGAGCCAGGCAGAATGCTACCCTGTCTCTGTCTATTGAAGAAGCTGCATCTTGCAGCTAACACAAATGCAGCAAGTGGGGTGTTCATCAGTTTTGCTCAGTGTTTGGGGACAGAGTCTGTATAAGCAAAGTTCTGCCTTGCAGTACTTAGATGAATCACAGTTACTTGCAATCAGGTCTTGCCCTCCATCTCCTTGTGCTCCTCTTCCCCACACCCAGCACCCACCCTCGGAGAGACCAGAGGCGACCCTGAGCACAGGGTGAGTGAGGAGGAGATGTTACAGTGGGCATCCAGAGGCAATGTGCATGGATCTGGGGGCTACACACCCCCAGCACTCACCAGGATGCAGTGAGCTGGGGCACCAACCACTCTATTGCTGGCAGGCACATCTCCCCAGTGCAGTACAGTGTCCCCACAGTCACACCAGGGCAGTTCCTCACTGGTCTGATCCTGCCCCCTGCAACAGCTAGTCTTACAAACATGGGATTTTGCAGCTACAGCTTTTAGGACTAGAGCAGACTGTGGTGTGTATATTGGTTTTCATAGTCAAGTCCTCGCTAAGCTCGGTTATCACTGATTATTGAATATTAACCTTGTTCTCTATCACCTTCTCCACTTTAGTCCCCAGAAGGTAGAATAAAAGGATGAATACTAAGAATATATAACACAGAGAAAAATATAATGTGCAAAAAAAATGTCCTTTACAAAAATTAATCCCCCTCTGTGTAGTCTTCCTCATTCATCCATATGTATTTGTGTGCTAGTAATAGGTAACATCCAACCCGGATTTACCTTGTGTCCTAAATTTTTCTGTTCTTTTTCAGTTAGAGATGCCAAGGTTTATAAAATCAGAGCTCTTTACAATTAAGTCCTGTACGAGCACAAAACTCTGTACTACTTTGCTCATTGCCCAGTTTTCCCCATTAAGTAATGATTGCTAAAGTAAAGCAAAAGAAAGATTATTAAATATTGCACGTGTGTGGGTGTACATCTATGTGTACATGAGGTGATGGGAACTGTACTCAATTCTGTGGAAACAGATGAAGAGACAGGTTTAGAACAGGGCCTCGACAAAGTCATGCTCAGTGGTGTGTTCCTAACAGAACCCCAAGACCATTCACTGCCTGGCACATCTATCATCAGCTCAGCCTTTTAGCCAACACACTTTGCTGTCTCTGAATGCAGCAACTCCTGCTCTGCTTAGCACAACTTCCATGAGGTGCTCTCAGTCAGCTCAGCTGATACAGCTGAGCCCTTCTTGGATCATTTCTGCCTGAAGATGCTAAGTGCATACACGGTTTCTGAGGTTTGGACAAAAATTCTCTGGTACTCTGTCTCACCGAGATTATGAACATCTGTGTGGTCTCTTCATTCATGTGAGGAAATAGTTGCCTGCAAAAAAAAGTCCTCTCATGCACAAAAGAACTGTAACCTCCAAGCTCAGAGAATGTCTCCTGCTTCTTTTGGTTCATACTTGCTTTTCTTTTAGATAGCATATTTGTCACAACCAGCTCTAGTGTTCCCTAGGCAAAGATAAAATAACTCACTTCTATTTCAGAGTTTGCAGTGCTCTGAGCTACTTGAAAGGATAGGGACATGTACTGGGTAACTGCAGTCTTTATATATATGCATGGGAGTCAGTTAAATTGAATGATTAAAACATATGCCGGTGACTTAATCAGATTAAAAGAAAAAAAACTTCTCCAGCTCCACTGAAGACAAGGGAGACACCAACTTGTAGGCATCCTAGGACATATCACATTATACATTTGCAAATTACCATTGTTGTGCAATGACACTGAACATCAGTTGAGGATCTCTCCCTGACTGTCCTAGTCCTGCACAGAATAAGATATAAACGATTGTAATTCAAATCCCGGAGCCATAGAGGATACTTAGACATTAAGAAGTTCAGGTTAAGCAAAGGCTGCATTCTACTCCTCATACACTTGCTGTAGCACTTGGAAAGATTCTGGCCAGTCTCTACAATCAAGTCTATGCCTTGTGTGATCTTTTGTAGAAAAGGTATTCAAACAAATCCCAAACTGGCATATTTTGCACCACTCTCCTCAGGGATTAAATTTAATTTGCACTAATCAGTCTGAAGTGATGGGAGCCTGAAATTAACTTCACATTGTAATTTAGAACCTGATAGTGATTTGTGTCTAACCCACAGATTAGATACTGAGAGTTATATTTAGACTTCTCCTTTGAGACACCTAAGTGTAGCATTACAACACCTACAATTTATGCTTCTCACCTCACCAGGATGATTCAGACTATCTAAATTAGATGATTTTGTTATCTTGGAAAAATTGAGTCCTTTGCTTCTAAAAGCAGAGGGCAGTTCAGTGAACCTAGACTGATAGTGCAAAGTCTACACTTTCTTGTAAGACAATTCGGTGGCCCCACTGGGTAAGCCTTGCAATTCAAAATGCCAAGTTCTCTTTTGGCCTGTTGCATGGAGGAAGCAGATGCCCTTTATGAGTTACGTTATTAGACAGTTTAATTGCCAGAAGAGGACACTGGATCTGCCAATCCTCTTCAGCCTGAATCCAGGGCTCCCACTGACATGTGAGTGTTTTTTCTTCAAGCAGGACATTGACTGCTCATCCTTTTTTTGCTACTTGTGTGGGCTGCAGTACTATGTCATGCAGTCTGTCAGCTGGGGCATTCAGGGAACATCAGTCTTGGCTATATTGGATATTTGGGGATGGGTGACCAGGGCATTGCACCTGCAAAAGGCATTTCACCTGCTTTTTGCACTTGCTGATTGAGGGCCAAGTCTGCGCTCACCAGTCGCCCATGATTCCCTTCCACTGACTTCCTGGAGCACACTCCAGGAATTTGCCAACGCTGCTGAATCCTGGTGGATACACACCTTTTCCTTTCTATCTTCTCCTTCCATCAGTGCTCCTATTTTTTTACATCAGTTTCAGGAAAAGACAAATATTTGGCTGTTTTACTCAAAGAATAATATTTTGACCCAGTTTTTATTATGACCAGGCCCTGTTTGTTGCACAGATCCTCAGCTCTGGATTGCCCAGCACCTCACTAAGGCTATCCAACTCTTTTTATCAAGACACATGCTTATCTTTATAAACAAAGTTCTATCCCATCAACTCCAGTGCTGCAAGTGCTTAACTAACAGGAATGGAGATAAACACATGCTTAAATCCTTTGCTAAATCAGTGTCCCAGAGAGGAAGAGGATTAAGACTCCTGTTCATTGATTGCATGCGATTTTAAACTATTGGAGATTCTACTAAACTTTCTCATTAGAAAGCACAGCAGGCCATTCACTTTGAAGAGCACTGCTTATTTTATTTCATTATATCAGAGTGCAGTTTTATTTTTTCAGTGAGTCCATGAAGTTGAGCCTGAACCTTTATTAGGGACTCTTCTCAGTTCCTCTGTCTATGAAATCAGCAGCTTTCCATTTACTTCAAGGGTAAATAAGCCACTAAACTTCAACCTGGAGTAAAATTTTGGAAATGAGAAACTTTCCCAGACCCTCAGCTGAGCCACTTTGTCTTCATGCTCCTGGCCATGCAGTGGGAAGCAGCATGTGATATCCTGAGCTGTCCAAGGTATTTCAAGACTACAACACCAAGTGTAATTGCAACGGTTAAAATGCCTACTTAGCCGTTCCTAATTGAATATGCAAATTGCAAAACCTACATTAACATCTCAGAAATGTGTGATTCTGTACCCACTAGTGTTTATTTGCAGTTTGAACAGTTTGTTTCTGGAAGAAGAAGGAAAAAAAAGCTTTCAATCTTGTCCATTAAATTATTCTACCAGCTGTCACCTTATTAAAAAGTCTGCAGTTATTAATAAAACTACTTTAAACTACTCACCAGAAATTGCAAATTTAAGAAAAATCTTCCTTCCCCCAGGGCTTCCTTGTAAAGGTTCTCAGATTCACTGACAGCTTCAAATACGTATCTCCCATCCTGCCAATATTCCTGTATGCAATACAGCAGAACCTAACAAGAATTCAAATGCAGATTTTCAGATCCAAAGGTGAGGGAGAATAGAATGGATTTTTTTTATGTGATAAAAACTGCCAAATCACAGTACAGAAATTCTAGATAAACATTTGTCTTTCTGTGTATTCGTTAAAAAATGGTGTAAATTAAGAAATAAACCAGGAAGAAATAGAGCATACAATTTACAGGAGATGGGGGGAAAATGAAAGAGAATTGTAAAGCAGAAGATGTAACGCTCTCTTGCACACCACAGAGCAAAACATCAAGATTTATCTGAAAAAGTAATTTTAGGTCAACAGGGGTCAAGAAAGCAAAAACTTATTACCAGACTCCATCATCACACTTTCTCAGCTGAAGAAAGAGACTTCTGATGGAAAAAACAAATGACAGTAGAAATCTCCTCTCATACACAGGCAAACAAAAATTAACTCAGAAATAAATTATGATGTTAAACTCAACAATTCTGCATCACACAAACAAAGATGAATTGTGACATCAGGTTAATAAGTTGATACAATTAAAGGTATTCAACTGTTGTTAAAGTCCTGCTTGTGTGGATTTTGCTAACTCTGCACCTCTTAGTGGGTTGTTATCTAGAGCTCATTCAACTGGAATTGGCACGGTTTACATCCATTTGTTCTGAGCAAGAAACAAAAATGAAACTACTGCTGGATTTGAGCCATGACTATTTCAAGTGTGGAGCAAATGAGGCAAACACCAAACTGAGATCCAGAACACAAGTGCTAGTGAAAGTCTGGAAATGGAGAAAGGAGGCAAACTTTCACTTTGGAGCACTGCTATCAGTAAGAAGGAGGTGGGGAAAGCTGCTACACTTCTCCTATTTCTGATCTGGGAAAGCAGATCACTGTGATCACAGTCACTGTGATTATCTCCAGTTGAAAAAAAAAAAAAAATCCTTGCCGGAAGAAAGATAGAAAGAAAGAAGGAGAGGAAACAGAGAGAGCTAGCACAAATATGCTTTTTTGAGATGCCTCCATCACTTTCACTTATGAAGAGAAAAATTACCTCATCCAAAATAAGCAGTTCAATCCAATTTATGTGGAAATACAAGATGTTAGTAGTTTAATCACCACCATGCAGACTAGCCAGACTTCCTGCTCATATACGTTTTCCACTAGACAGTTACTTTTTTTTTTTTCTTTTAGCATCTTGGTCGTTCTTCATTTCTTTCTAAACCAATCATAAAGTTCAAATTGTATTCAGTTGGCACTGAATAGGATGAACAGTACTTCCAATCTTTTAAAAGTTGACAGTATTCTTCTTCCAGCTGATTGGCCCTCTGAAATGGTGCTTCAGTCACATTCTGTAAAGTAACACCACCAGACTGGCATCAAAAAGGGGCCTTCCATGTGAATAACCAAAAGAAACAAAGTCATTACATCCCACAAGGCATGTCTCTGTCTTTCGATTTTGGAACCACCCCCAGACTTGTCATCCATCTATTTGGACGCCCAAGAGAACCATCCCACCATCCTTCTTCCAGCCTTATGTCAGTTCACCTTCTTTGCTCACTAATAAGTCAAACCAATTCTCATCAAAACTCACAGTGTAGTGCTCTCAAACTGTAGCCCATCTCATCACTCCAATTTTAGAAACCATCAGTGTTCTGTGGTATCCTAATTTCAGTATACTCACAAAAGGCCAAGTCTGGCCTTTTCTGAGATTCTTACTATTACTGGAACATGGACAGGCAGATGGAATAACGTTCCTTTTCCTCACACTCAATCCTGAGAATGATAACCTTTGCAATAAATATTTAAGGGTAACCCCAAGGCTTAGAACAAAATGAAAATTAATACAAATCTATCTTTTTATAGTAATGATTATATCAAGATTGTCTCATTTATAAAGTCACCAGCATCTTCAGACCCTATTTCAACCAACAAGGTTTCATTCAGTGGTGTGTTCAGTCTTGGGGAATTTGAAAAAAACTTTATTGTTTACATCTTTGGATGTTGCAAATTCTTATCTTGATACACTAGAAATTTTTGAGATTAATTAACTTTACTTTCTTTACATGGTAATTCTGCTTGTTTGTCTCCAACCTCTTCCCTCAGTTTTAAATAAATTGTCTGATAAATTTCAGAGTGATGCCTGACAACCATTAAACACTAATCGCTCTTTTGCAGTATAGATCAACAAGATTCAAATTTAGTCAAATCAGAGGGTGAAAGAGCTGCCAAGAAAATTCAACAATAAAAGAACAAAGAGTGAAAAATAAAATTAACTCAAAATTATGCAGAGAACCACGCTGGGAAATGTCTTCTCCACATAACATTGACATGGACCTGAATACCCCGGCAGACCTGATAGCCAACCTCAGCCAGCACCCCCACCCACAGGCCCAGGAGCCCCATTTTGTCTCATCCTGGAGAAATCAGTGTCTGTGCCAGCAGTGCCATAATGGTTGCCCCAGGCCCTGCCTCCTGATGGACTTCATTGTCTGCTGTGGTAGTTCATCTCCTGGCTAGATCCCTAGGACAGATGCTGTAGTTTGTGCTCTACTCTCTTTGGCTCTGTCCCTTGGATGAACTTTGGCTTCACATCATCGTCTTGTCTCCAGCCCTGGCCCTGGCCCTGGCCGTGACACCTTCTCCTTACTGGACTCCCAGGATGGACCCTGGCCCTGATTCATCCCCTCACTGCATTAGGAGTGGTCAATGGACCCTGTTGCCCTTTGTCTCTGTCTGCTGAGCTCAGACCCTGCAGGACAGTGCCCTTTGGTGAGGGCATGGCTGGCCCTGGCATCACTTTGGCCCTTCAGGAGCAGCATGCCCTTGTTGTGGCCCGACAGACTTTTCTAGACACGAATGTACTAACTCTGAATAGGTGAGATGATCCATTTAGAAACCATGGCAAATTACTCTTTTTGTTTCTTTTCCCTAGATAGGCTTTTCTAACATTTTGAAACACAGCGTCTTGTTTTTAGCAACGAACTGAAGCTTGGGTACAGTCTGTAGTAACTAATTCCTCCAAGTGTGCAATATATGGACTTGAGGTTCACACAAAAGCTGCAACAATATCAACAAAAATCAAAACTGGAAAGAGGAGAACAATCCTCTAAAAACTCTTTACAAAATCAGGCATCTGGGGAGTTAATTCCAAAACCACCCTCATCAAAAGCTTCTGTGTCTCCAGAACTTCCCAGAATAAACTTATCAGCTACCTCTCCTTGTTCATCAGACCACTTGCTCTTCCAGCCTCCCTTATTGTCTCCAGCACATTCGCATGCCCCTCTCCAGAACAGGCAGCTGGTAGGTGTCTACAACCCGCAGTCCAGAGTAAGGAGGTATTGCTCACACTCACAGTGAGTCTCAAAGCAGAGTGAGTTGTCACAAAGCACTGGAAGATGCAGAAATGAGACTGTTGTGCCTTGCTTGCCACCTTGTAGCCCTTCCTCGTAGTCCTGCTAAGAACAACATCTTGAAATGCAAAATAACAGGAATTTGTTTCCTGTTCTGTTTTCATCACTCACCTAGGTCATGTAGAGCCCTATAGAGGTAAATGGAATATTTGGGCTGTGGTGACTTTAGGCTAAAACACTTCTGTAACAAACCTATATTTTTATTTGAATGCCACTACCAGTAAGATCTTGCATGGTAATGCCACAGTACAGGCAAAACTTAGAATATTACAGTTAAGTTTGTTGGCCTACAAACTCTTAACAGAACATACAGCTTACTCATGTGCATTACTACTTTATTAGATGTTAAGTTTATAAAGAAATATATGAATCAAAGAAAATATTTTTTTTTCCTACTAAACCTTTTTAGTGGCACAGTCTGTCACTGTGAAAGACTGGAATGATTAGGCTTTCATAGAGTAATAGAGTGACTAGACTTTTTAATACACACAGACTATCATTTTCAAAATTACAAATCTAAAAGTAGGCTCTTAAGCTTGCATATATGGGATTTTCAAAAATACCAGTGTGATTTGAGTCTCACTAAATTTAAAATACATTTCCTAATTAAGAAATGTAGTTTATTTAGCTCTCATGACTTGCCAAAGTTATTAGAAAATGTTACCAGACAGATATGACATGGACAATGTCTATCAATCTCCTTTTTTTTAAGGAAGATTTATTCTTTACTGTCTTTTCATGGCAAGCATGAAACTAAGCAGTAAAACAATTTATATCAAAGCTGAAATTCTGCTAGTTACTACAAATCTAACAGAACAAGCACAAGAAAAAATATTCAAAATTCAAGGTTTAAAATTATGACTAAAAACCTTGCTGTATATATTAAAACTGATTTTTCAAATGTATATGTACAGGCATGGAGGTTCTACCGAATGCCTGACATGGTGCAGGGGAAGAACAGTCTGATAAAACTTTTTCCATTCATTATTCTAGGTACATTTTCTCTGTATTGACCCAAGACTAAGTCAGCTTAAATAAAACAACGTCCATCACCAGAGCAAGCTCCAACGTGATACATTTGTGTGCATGTAGGTTGTCATAAAAAAATATTTCCATTAATTGAAAAAGTGGATATCCAGTGTAACCAGATATCTTCAGAGGATGAAATTGATTCAGTGCTAATCACAACACTCTCATTAGCTGTTCTGAAGCAGCAATACACACCCTGTGATCCAGGAAATCTTGTTCTCCAAAAATGGATGCTGACATGGCAGTTATTGAGTTCATGCAGATCCAAATCTCACCTGCTTCTGAAGAACTGCGTAAACACTCCATGCTGGGACCACCCAGCTGGGATTCAGCTATTTCATGACACATCCAATCTGTGCTGATAAAAGAAACAATTCTAATTTAAGATGCTTATACAACAAGGTTGTATAGAAAATAGGCTGTAGAGAAGACACAGCATATCTTTGATAGCCTTTAGGTGGTTTCTTCATCAGGAAACCTTCCCTTTACAAATCAGTATAGAAAGTATGCAGCCCTTGCAATCACAAAGACCGTATCAGAACAGGAATATTTGCATTTTGGTATAAAATATGAACTATTTTGGGGACTAGTAGGCTCAGTTCTTCACTGTTGTCAAATTGAATTAACCTCAAAGGATCTGCCTGAATAAATATACCTCAAAGGTAATCACAGGCTTGTTAATGTATTTGCACAGGGGATAAAGACCCTAAATTATAGGACCCTTTCTGTTCCATTCATGTAATCCTGTTTCTTTAGTCTACACAGCTAACAATTTCCTGCTTCCCAGTGGAATATACTGTAAAAATTTATTTCTAAGCCCACTTTACTGCCTTTAAAGACTGACCAGCTGGGGAAGTCCTCAAATATATTCCTGTTTAAAAATTGCATATTAAAACCAAAGAGTGTTACTATAGAACAGCTTTTCTGTATTTTCTCCTTGATATGACTTTTCAGAGTCATAATTCCCAAATGTTTCCTTGACAGTCTCAAAAAAGTGCGCCCTGCCTTGTTCTGTGGCTAAGCCTGGCTAGCTTCTGTAAAAGGGTATCATCTAACTCATTGAATGTCTAGATATTAGGCTACGTGTTCATGTTCTCTCCAAAATCAGTAGAAAGCTAGGCACTGCCATAAGGCAACTCATCCCATCCTCAAACAGGTGTATCAGACAGATTGGCTGGATCATCATCTGCAGTTGTCCCCATGGGTGGCCTAGACAGTAGGACTCCATCAGGTACATGTAGTATGAAATATTTGTCTAACTTAGGTCTGCAGTGCCAGCTGATATTGCCTGTCATGTCCAAAAGGTCCCTGCCTCTCCTACAGCTCCTGTGTCTTTTCTGCCAGCCTCATGTGGATGCCTCAGATATCCTACAGTGTCTCAAACCTCATTGCATGCCTATATTTTGGCAGCTGAACCATCCTCTGCTTATAAGTCACGTTTAATGCTTGATGTGACCTATCACAGGTGGATACATGAAAATTATGTCCAACCTGCATAATTCCCATTGACAGATCTACCATGACACATTTCATTTTAAATAGGGGTTGTCATAATAATCTGGCCATCAAAACAGCTGAGCATGCACAAATGCACTTTGCAAATAGATCTTGGGGTTTCTGTCCCCTATCCTCTCCTTATTCCCAGTCTCCAGGCAATCTTGTAAGCAAACTGTCAGCCTGACTGTCTCCTTCTTCATTTCTTCCAACAACTCTTCACTTCTCTTAAATTTCTTGCCATTACAAGCAGTGGTAGTTGTACCTTCATGGTCATTACTGACATCATCACTGATTTGTTGCTATGGTAGTGAAGTCATCATCGTCATTGTCACCACTTACTTGTACTAATGCCTAGAAACCTCAGTTCAAAACAATAACCTTGCTCACAGAATCACAGAATCACAGAATGTCAGGGATTGGAAGGGACCTTAAAAGATCATCTAGTCCAATCCCCCTGCCAGAGCAGGAACACCTACATGCCATCACACAGGAAGGCGTCCAGGCGGGTCTTGAATGCCTCCAGGGAAGGAGATTCCACAACCTCCCTGGGCAGCCTGTTCCAGTGCTCTGTCACCCTCACAGTAAAGAAGTTCCTCCTCAAACCCAAACGGAACCTCCTGTGTTCCAGCTTACACCCATTGCCCCTTGTCCTATCATTGGACACCACTGTGAAGAGCCTGGCTCCATCCTCCTGAAACTCACCCTTCATATATTTATAAACATTAATAAGATCCCCCCTCAGCCTCTTCTTCTCCAAGCTAAAGAGGCCCAGCTCCCTCAGCTGTTCCTCGTAAGGGAGATGCTCCACTCCCTTCATCATCCCCCTTACGTTTCAAGAAAGAGCACCTGTCCCAGAGAGCCCAAAATCTAAACAGATAAGTCAGACAGTAGGAGAAAAAAAGCTAATGTGAATGCAGACATCCATCCTAATCAGCAGCATCTTCAACGTAATTTTCATAGAAATAATTTCTCTTTAAAAGTTAGCAAGGCTGTAAATGGTATTAACTATGCTAATATATGTCCTCCAGCGCACACCCTTACCATCAGAGCCCCTGCATGAGATTCCGGCAGCAAGGGTGACTCTATTACCAGACTTGCCAGCCAGCTCTGGACTCACCTACCTCTAGTTCATCCCAGTTTAAGGTCAAGTTGTGAAGATTCTTTAAAAAATGAAACAACAAACAAAATTCTACATGTATCCTGAGACATTCTTTACCAATGGCAGGATATAATACAGTTAACAAGATAAAATAATTGATCAACATCAAATGATAGTAATAACGTAATACAGAGATAAGCATATTTGTCACTTGAGCATTTTTAATTTAGTGGCTTAATTTAATATTTTAGGAAACAAATTTAATATTCTTTGCTTCCGTTTTGTGGATCCACCAGCGTGTTTTAATCATTCTGTTTGATTTTCCATTAATTCCTGTTTGAGTAGCACTGCTCTAAGGTTTCAGTAATCTAATCTGCTGTTTTTTTCCTCGCTGATTTATAATTTAAATTTAAAATTTGGTTTGTCCTTTGATAATTTAATCTGTTTTTTAAGCAAGTAATATATGGTACTGGAGTCAGATCTCTGTAACAGGAAATAATAATCTTCCTCTCTTTTCAGAGTTCACATTTCAACCCTCTCAAAAACTTTAGGAAAATGAATAGGCAGAGGTTAACTTGTTTCTTCTGAAATCCACGTAGGAAAGGAGAGTTCCTTCTGACACATTGCTGACTCCTGCAAGGATTATAGAAGTACTTCACAGTGGGTCTTAGGGTCGCAAGTCTTCAGCATCCTCATATACAATTGTTGTCTTACTCAATGTTTTACCTCACATAAATGAACACACTCACAAAAACATCACTTACCAGCAAAACAGAATGCCTTTATCAGCTGATAACGACTAAATTACAAGGAAACAAATACTAACTGTCTAAACATGTAGGTTCACAGATAAAGAAGCAAATGGTGAAGAGGAAAGTTTTTATTTGCTACAACTAAAATTGACTGGACCATTGTGAGAAGATTAATTTACTAAGTTTGTTCATATTTACCTCCATGGGATCCTGCAGCAAGATTTAAATTGCTGTAGTGATTGAATATATCAATCTTGCTGAGGCTCAGTATTCAGTGAATGTAAGATTAGCAGTGAGTGGGAGAAGGATCACTTTCCACAAGAGTTTGGTGGGGGCAGGGAGTTAAAGTGTAAAAGCCTTATTGTAATTTTCATTTCACCTATTTGCAGACAACTGAGTGGACCTCTACTTTCAAGTCAGGGCAAAATCGTTGAGTTAAAACCAGTTAATCTCTTGGAAAGGGATTTTGACATGCACAGGACATTTTGACATGCACCATTACAATACAGGAAGACTGAATAACAACAAACAGGCACCTAGTGACCAAGAAACAAATATTTCAGAGTAGTGTGAGATGATTTAGACAGCCAGTGAACTCAGTGATAGCTGAGATAATTTAGCCTGCATACAAAGCTTCAGATAGTTCTGTTCTACATCACAACAATTTGCAGTATGTTAATTTCTTTTATGCCATAGAAAACCCTTATACCTGGAAAATTTCAGTATTTTTGCCATACTGTTAATGGTTTACATTGCAATCCCATGACTTGTCCCATCAAGGATCTCTAGTCATCTCCTCTCACTCGTTTCTGGTGCTTACTTCCAGTCCGATTATGCTTGCCTAGGCAATCTCTGTGGTAGCTGAGTCCTGGTATCATCCACCAGGCTCCTTTGCCAGGCTCTTTCTCCAATTTCTGTTGTTCTTATCACTGTATTTTAATCTGTTTTCAGTAGTGGAAAATAGGTTCTAGGTTCTAGATTCAGTAGCAGAGTCATTGAGAGCATCTCCTTTTTCTCCCCAAAGAAGTATGGACCCCAAATAGCCTATAGGTGTGTGAAGTCGGAAAGATCCTGTTCAGCTTAGCTCTCAGCTGGAACATGCTCATGGAAAATGAAATTCCAAAGGATACCTCTTGCTAAATCCATATTTAAGTTCCAAGCACACAAGGTGAAGATGTACTTCAAGAAAAGATTATTATATTTCACTGGAGAGAAAATAGCATGTTTTTTACTTGAGCCTCTTATTGAAAATAAATTAATTATTTAAGTTAGGGTCTCCTCTGTCTTTCAAAAATATCTGCCAAAGGCATATCGCCTGTCTGAAAAAGTTTCATCCAAGTGAAATTCAAGTACAGTATGCAGATAAGAATTAAATACATGCTCCTATGTGGGAAGTATTAAACAATCTGAATAAACCTAAATGGTTCCTCCTCCACCAATAATATCAATTTACTTTTCTCTAGTTGCATGAGGAACTATACTATCCCCAGCAGTTTCCCAGCGATGTCAGGTTTTGGTCAACACCATATTCTTTATTTAAAAAAATAAATAAATAGCTAAGAAACAACTGTGAATGTTTAATTTGCTTATGGAAAAGAGAGGGAGTCTGTCTCCATAAATCACCTGGCCATATTACCTTCATGAACCAATATTGTTCTGTATACTTGGTAGTAGTATAGTACTGAATATTGGTAAATCAATCTTGTTCTGTATACTTGGATCCAAAAATGAAGCATAGTGCCACACTTTCTACTGCACCTACACAGGACAGACATTATGTGCTAATTTATAATCATATAAACAAGAATAGAATTAATACTCAATATGTGTTAAGATTAACAGTTTGTTACCTCCTATACTTAAGGTACTTTCTGTTGAACTGTTGAAAAATGCATATGTAGTACAAATGTTCTCAGAAGGAATAGCACATTTACAAACTCAGTGAGATTAAATTGCAATACAAATTAGCTAATAAAGAACTTAGTAATTCTTAAATTCTCTCAAACACCTAATAGGAAAAAAAAAAAAAAAAGAGAAAGAACAATATTGACTGCTACCTAGCCCTTCTGTGGAAAAAAAAATAAAAATGAACGCTATATAAATAAATACAAAACCAAATCACTGTAGAAAGTCAAGAGATGTTATTCCTCAGAATGCAAAGTACATCTACTGCAAATTCACAGATCTCTATGCAGTTTAATCAAATGTAAAATCATCAATGCCATAAACTGGAAGCAAGATATAATTCTGAAGAATATATAATATTCACATCCCAAAAGATTTATTAGTACAGTTTCTCAATATTTCACAGTCAACATGACCTCAGTAGCTCCACGTGGCATATTTTTCCAAGGCATCATTAGATAAATAAATAAGATAAATACCTACTAAGAATCCTGACCCCTCTCTTTTGGAGTGTAACTCACAAAGCTAAATGAAAAACAGTACTCAACAAGTACTTAAATTCAGTGTTTGGATCCTTTCAGAAATACCTTCGTGGACTGAAGTAAATCACTCAGCACATAAAGAATTGTATTTACATTTCAGAGGAATGAAGGAAAGTGCAAAATAAGTGCTCTGACCCTAGTCTCAAACAATGCAAACATATGCAGTATTTAAACAACCACTCAGTTCTAAGGAACTATAAATGAATCTTTTTATGGTCAGTTTGGCTACTATCGTTCAAGGGGAACTCAAGACAGCTGAGGGTGTACTTGCCCTCTTTCACGTTCCCATCACAACGATGTCCATTCAGCCTTTCTTGACTTCCTAAACAGGATGTAGGCAAGGAATTTGCAGACAGCATCCCTGCTCTCCCTGCAGTGAAAGTCAAGGGCAGGGGGATATCTCCAGCCATGAACACTAGTCTCAGCACACAAACAGCTCAGTCTCTAACCCATTCTCCAGTGATGTCACTGCTCAGTTTCCAGTTTGCTGGTGTACATAAGTCTCTGCTATTAAAAAAATATATATATATTTAATTCTTCAGTTCCCTCTTCAACCACAGAAGTTAAATATAGGAGGGAAAAGCAGGTTGCTTTCTTGTTCCTCAAGATATATACAAAACCAAAAAACTTAGAGGGGGTGCTAGCAAATTTAATGTCTGTGAAATACTATGAATGGGGCTGGAGAGTATTAACACCATTTGTTAACATTCTCAGATGTCCTCTCCTGAAGGCTTTTCAGGTTAGGTGCTACAAATGCTATCTAATATCACCCTTCCCACAGGCACACTTGTTCCTTCTACAGACCCCTCAGGCCAGTGCAATCCCAAAATGTGAGATTCACACATGGGGCTACAGGCTGGAAGATGTCCAGTCACATACAGTGAGAGCATAGCTGCTGCATGAGCAAGGAGGGCCATAGGGTTTGGCTGCTGGAGGAGCGCATAGGGATGTATGGAACACAGTGCTGCAGCTCCTCCTGCCCTTGCGCACCAGGCACAGTTTGGAACAGACTGCAGAGCTGTTGGTCAGGAGTGTGTGGGGGGGAGCCCTGAGGGAAGAAAAGGCAGCAGGAGCAGCACTAATGTGTGAGACGTGCATGGCAGTAAGCAAGTGTGAGGGGACAGGTGCTAAAGGATCTCACACTCACCACAAGAGATTTAACAGGTCTGTTTGACATCTGCACAGTACGGAAGGATAGCAGGAGGTGCAACAAATCCATCTGGGAGCCTTAGTGTATCAGGGAGTTATAGAACAGGCAAGAAGTGCCACAGGAAGCTCCAATTCCTTGAATTCCAATGGACTGAGAATCTGCAACTTTCACCATACCTACAGGACAAAACAAGAATGGGGTGAGAGGCATGCCCAGCTATTTGCTCCATACACCTCCCACCACAACACCACATGCAGTTAGCAGGTATAGAAGACAGCTGCTACAATGAGTAGCAGTAATTGCCACTAGCGTGCACTACTGTTTCTGCACAGCTTTGTTTTTGGCTCGCTCAAGTAGGTAAAGAAAAGCTCAGCTTTCTCCTGTTTTACAGGGACCTGCAAAAAGATCATAAACTGATTCCAAAAACAATTTTAGGATGTTTCCATTCATCCTTCAGAGGTCCTGTCAGAGCTTCCCACAAATCTATGCATTGTCAAGTGGCTTCTAAACATTGCTAATTATCCTGTAAGTATTTAATAGTATCCCCCTAAGCTGTTCAGCAAGAGATTGAGCTGTGACAGAGATCCACGTCCCTTTGCTTTGTCTTCTTATTTGACATGATCCAAAAGGTATTGGATTATGGTTATAGCTTCTATTTATACGTGGCAATGCTGCCTCTGTTCTAGAATCATCATGTTGTTTCCAAAACAGAGAGTTAATTACAGGTATTTCTACAGATGATGTCTGTTGGTTTTGCATGTGATACACAAGATCACAAGGCTCCCTACGGAATCATGTACATCCATAGGTGGGTGTTGGTTGCAGGAGAATTTTAATGAAGCTGTTCCCAAGCTTGATAGAAAAATGCCAAGAGCATCTTACATTTAGAGAAAGGCACCTCTGAATTACCCATTTATGGAAAGGTCAGTCTTATTGGTGCAGAGATGCTTCTAAACTGTGGAATAATTATTTTTCTACAAATGCCCACTATCATGTACCTGGGGATGAACCAGGCCAATTAAAACAAAATTAAGCTCTACAGGCCCAAGCCATCACTCAGTATTAAGTGACTGTGAAAGGCAGAATGTTTTTAACATATTAAGAATTCCTAAAGCTCTAGTATATCTTATAACTGTCAGAAAAAGCAAGTTACAGAAAAAGATAGCATAGCCTCCTAAGTGAGTATGTGAAGTTTCTTTAGAAGACAATTTTCCTTTATACTTGAGAGGAGATTTTTTTTATTACAAAACTATGAAGTACCAAAGATCAGTAAGAATTGAGAAATCTTTTAAAGACTCACTTACTTTCAGCTGAATACAGGAAAGGAAAAGTCATTTTGGCTTGGGGAAGAGAAAACTTGAGGAGGGAAAAAAAAATAGAAAACAGAAAAACATCATGTCACTGAAGATAAAAGTTTAGTTTCTGGCATCTCATTTATCTTGATAACTCGATAAAGGAATATAATGGGTATTTATTTCCAAATTTAATTCATACATATTTGTTGATAAGAATGTGCTCTTTTGACTCTTTTGTAACCTACTGGAGATAAACATCCTTAAAACAGACCCTCCAGCACTTTCAGAAGCCAACCTTCCATCTATAATTAACAATGTTTCTTCTTCTCAGAGTTTTGACCTATCTTCTCTACGGATTTCAGTGATACTGTTTATTAGCCTCTTTATTATATCTAATATGTCAGACAGTCTGTCATAAACACAACTTAAAATGTAATAATCAGGAAAAGAAAGTCACTAGCTTTATCAAGCAATAACTCCCCAGTCGCAGCCTGATCTGAGCATACATTATTTAATCTTGCAATGCAAAACACTGAGATTGGCAAGGAGAAACATAAGAACTTCTCAAATATTGCCAGAAACCACTTAACAGACATAATACAGTACATTAATTGGTGTTTAAAGCTTGAAAAAGTCTTAAATGAGTGAGAACTGGTAAGGTTGCCAGCTAGAGGTAAGATGGATATGAAAATTACACACCTGAATGCTATTTTTTTCCCTGGTGGAGCAGAAGATAAGGAGATATAACTCATTAAGACAATCTGCAATTGGGAACAAACTAGGTTTCTTAAGAGTGCTCTCAAGTATCATTTTTGGAGCTTATGGTGAACCCTGCTTTCTAAATTTTTCCATGTGAAGCAGAACCAATCAAACTAATTTCCTAGAGATATTTGTTCTTCTTCTCCTGGTCATTGCCATAGTCCCACATTCTGGTACTCCTTGGCTCTTCTGTGACACTCCTCTAATATGGGGATGCAAGAATAAATGTGGGTGGTACAAGTATAAGCCACAGTTCAAGATGTGGTCAGTTAGTTGCAAATATTTTGCCCATCCTGAACATCTGTTAGCAGGTAATAGATGAACAGTATAGAAATGCTGAGTTGTACCACACTAGGGCAATAGTTTGAGTCTCTCTCACACACACTGAAACTGATTTTCACCAAAGTTACAAAATTTTCATTATCTTAATAACTTGCAGGTCAATTTACCAAGCAGATTTAAAAGATATGAGAGAGAGGCTTTGACTGGCACATGGGTCATAACAGACTTGTGTATTTTGGAAACCAGGCTAAGAAAAATAAATGCAACTTGCTTCTGATGGAATATATTACTGGGGTTCTGATATCTGATTTGTGTATTTGACAGAAGTTCAAGGGAAAGCAGAGGGAAGAGGGAGGACTGGTAAAAATGATTGGTGATCTTCAATACCCTGGCCCAGCAAACACTTTCTTCAGCTGGCAATGCTTTAATGCACAAATTTAGGTATGATCTATTGAGTTCATACCAGCTGCTGAATTTTGTTTACTTAGGCATTTTTTTTGGGCACAGAATGTTGAGACAGGAGACAGGCTTATACTCCAAACCTTTACTAGCCGAGCCCATGGTTGACGGCATATATAGATTCCCACAAAGGCCCACTGTAACAGCAGCATCTGGGCTTGCAGGGTCCTTGAGGCTCACACCATGGGGGCAATAACATGAGCCTCACAAGGGAAAGGTTATTGGCACCAAGGCTTTGGAAAAAAATGCCAGAGAAGCTTAGCTGAAAGCGTACAGAGTTGCAAGGAGAGTGCAGGCTGAAAGATTGCAAGAGGAAAGCCTTTAGTACAAGGGTTAATTCACCAAGGAACTGCACAACACATTGAACTGTTAACATTTAACTTGCCATTTGTGGAGGTTGCTCGGAGCACTTCAGAGTATGAAAGTTGGTAAACTAAACTCTATTATTGCATTCTGCAGCATTGTTTGCTCCCCAGCAGCATAAATCAGTGTCAGGAAACAGATAGGCAGTGCACCCACAGCTATAAGAGCTCAAAAGCACAGAACTTCTCCTTCCTTAAGCACTGATTTCAAGGCACCAAACTCACCAATTCAAGTATATTCAAGTGTATGAGTGCCTTGATAACACTAGAGCTATGGTCACCTCTGTACAATGCCTCTTCAGGCTCACACCCTCTCTCATCCCCTTAAGTTTTAGCTGGATCCCTGTGATGTGATCACAACTGTGGGGCAGCACCTAACTCAGTGTCTGATTGCCAGGTGGCAACAAAGCCCTTTATACATGAGCCATGAAAAAATATAGAGTGTAACTCACTGAAGGTGTAGATTCAGGGAAAAAATTGCTGCCTTTTCACACAGGTGAGCTGTCCCATTGTTTCACTGTCTGTGAATGTGAACATAAGATGTAGAGTGTTGAAGACACTCCTTGATTGGAGATATAAGAACATATAATACCAGCCATGTATATTACTAACAGGTGACAAATGAGCAAGTCTGGTGTTAAAAGTCTGCATGTCTCACCTGCCTTCTCAGGTGTATAGGACTTGGTGGGTTTAAGCCTAAACCATGCTGTTGTAAAGTCATTAAAATGCATGTAATGTGAAACCATGTCCCCGGATCATTTACCAGAGATGAAATTAATTCAGTTTCAGCACAGTTGAGGACCTGGTCATGTTGCAGAAAAAAATGAGAGCAGATGACTTAAGGTTGTCAGTCAAAGGGACTCCTCAGCTCAGTTTAGTCACCTGCTGGGATATATGCTGCCTGGTCCTGGCAATAGCAGAGCAGGCAGTCCTCTGGTGCAAACATCTCCTTTATCTATGTGGTTTGTATGACTTCCATGCCCAGAATATGCACCCAGAGCCTCTGCACCTGATATCTGGGTAGCTGCAGGGCAGGACTCAGCCACAGTCTCTACCCAGACTAGAAAAATAAGGTGGTCCCAGTAAAGGGCTAGACTACTAATGTGCCTCCTTATTAAATCCACCTGCATTTACGTCCCAATTAGTCTAATACTTTTCTCTGCCAGGTCAATAGGACACCTGCAATATTTCATTTATGACAAGGAAAATATCTGGAAATGCTAACAGCCTTGGATGATAACTTTCTAATGAGAAAAGATCTTTATGCAGGATAAGGGGTTCATTATAGACGAACAGAAATATGACATACCTGATAGATTGATTAATCTGAGGAAAAGCTAGAGAAAAAATAAGGAAAAGCAGAAATCTTTAGCAATTTGACAACTAGAAAATGTTAAGAGGATTGCATTTTAACAGACTAATTCCGCATACCTTTTCCACCAGCTAACATTTCTGTCTCCATTACCCACAGTTTCTACTGTGAAAGAGGCATCTGGCAGATGCCGCACACTTCCCTACCGTTCCACCTGGATCTACAAGCCGTGCAGTTCCCTGATCCCTCTCCCACCCAGGCTACCTATATATTGGGTATGTGATCTGTGACTCACAAGCAATCTCACCACGAAGCAAGAGAAAGGCTAGAGAACTGCACACAGCCATGGTACTTGTGCCTCTGACAGTGTCCCTTGTCCAAGGCACCCTTGCTTGAAGATGACTTCTTGCTGTGGCATGGTGTAGCAATTTCTTGCCCACAGTGTGATCCTGCAAGCATGCACGCACCAGTGTACACACTTCCCTCAGAAAATAGTTGGTTGTGTGCCAGTGGGACCAGACAGAAAGATTGCTGTCAGTCCTGCCCCTTGAAACAGACTGACCTTACTCCACTCTGGATTCCTCCACAGACCAGCAGTACAACACACTATCCTGGAACACAGTTGCCTCCAAATTAAAAAATGCTGTAAAACATTAATTTCAGCTAAAAATCTTTCAAAGGCAGGGTAGGGGGAAGCAGCTCCAAGGCCATGTAAGGAAATAGTGGCAAATGCTGGGAACAGCTCTTATGGTCCTTTTGGAAGTGGCATGATCTGATTCTGTAGAAACCAGAGCTGGTTCCCAAGCCATCCATCAAGAAGTTGCTTGTACCAGCTTCATTCCTCTCACTATTGTTTCCTCCCACAGCAGCAGAGCTGCCTGCATTTGGTTCAACAGACAATTCTTCCTCTACCTTTTGCTGTCCCCTGCTTGGGACAAGAGAGAACTTGCTGGGTTCCTGGCCTCACACCTCAGACAGCAGTCATGCTCTCTTTTTCCATCTCTCCACTCAAGTGAGAGCCATTTGGCAGGAGGAGACTTCTGAGACACTGCAGAAACTTCTGTCCAGCTGTGTCATGGAGGGGGGGTAAGTATGCTGTTCCAGGCAACAGAAATGGTCCAGGGGGTACAGCCCTCTCAGTCCTCCACCTTTTCTGATTGTTTTGCTCTGGAGAAGATAACCAACTGCCCTGCTTTCCAGGGCTGGCATCCCTTACGCAGTACACTGACAAAGTACCACTGCAGCTAGGAGTGCCGTGCTGGACAGACATCTAACTCTTCACAGTATAGTGGAAGAAATGGTTACAGAATCCAGAAAATAAAAACTGTGCCCGTGCTGTGTGCAGTGGTGTTGTGAAGAGGCACCCAGGCCACCGGTGTCATTTATCCCATTGAGCTGCCCTCATATAATGCTCAGCACAGACCAAATCAGCCTGTTCCTCCTTCTTCAGATTTGTATCACTGTATTTCTCTCTTGCACCATCTCCTGAATGTGTCAATATAACACAAGAGTGGAAAAAACAAACTTTTTTTTTCCTCTCAAATATCTCCATTTACTAGCTCATCCAGATAGGTGCTGAGACAATATTATAATGATGTCCTTCATGCTGGCTTTTGCTGTGGGCTGTGGCCACTTGCAGTAACCTCTGTGGCCAGGGGAAGATCACTATCACTCCACAGCACATTGCAATTCATAAACTCTTTCAAAAGAAATCTCTCCATAGTCGCCTGCCAAGTTGCAAGGATAATCAGCAATTCATCACTCGCAACAGTCCACTGTATCTGTATCCCATCTAACTGTTTTCCATTCTGCTCTGTTTTATTAATCCCTAAGAGTGCATCAAGAATTTGTCTTGGATCCTTTCCCAAAGAAGGGGCTGGCTGCCAAGAGGATCTCCTCACATATGGGCCTCCAGTCCCCTTACAGTCACACATGCATGTTCCCACATGTCCAATGAATCAAAAAGCCTAGAAAAGAGTGGGTAGATTTTGTTGAGGTTATGGTACTCAGCTGCACTTGCTGAAGTTAGAATTACAGATTTATTTAAAAGCACCTACAGCTGAATTAAAATTTTATTTCCTCTGGCAGCAAAGTTAATGGGGTCTTTTTTTTCCTCACAGAGCTGTAGGTTTCTTACCCTTAATACTTAACAAACATGAGATTGGTTGCCAGGTAAATTGTTTCCTCACTCATCCTCCAGCTGTCCCTCAGCATTACATTCCTGCAGCCCTCAGGCACCTGGACCAGAGAGGGTAGAATTTGTCAGTGGATCCCTTTGGGGCCACTTTGATCCTCTCAGAAACAGTAATCCTATGTTAGGGCCACTAAATCTACTGCATGGATTATTTAAGGCCATTATCTAAACTCCTGTTAAATTCCTACGTACAAATGTATAACTCAGGCCACAGGGCAGTACCCCTCTGCTACTGTGAGAAGCAATGTGCAGAAGAGGACTGCACTGTGTGGGGGGAGGACATGTGTGGCTCGAGCAGTGTGATTCCCACAACACTTAAAGGCTTCTGCCTGTGAGGCTGCAAGGCTGGTTCTAATGCTTGAGCAAGCCTGGGCTTCGTATCGCAAGATGGGTTTTTAAAGAATGGTTTGTTGCTGGTTTTTTTTTTCATAACAAGACCAGCTCCACCTCCAGTCTTGGTTAGTCTTAATTCCTAATATTGTTTTAATTGTGTAAGGAGAGTTTGGGATGACATTTTCACTATTTTAGTCTAGGACTAACGTTAAATCATTCTACAGTTACTCTAAGACTCATATACACAAGGCTCATAATTAATTCAATTTATCCCTGTTGATCAAAAATTTTGAAGGGGGTAACTGAAGAGATGAATACATTTGAGTGATTTCTTAGGGACATTTTAGTATGAAATATTTTCTAATGAAATCTGTCATATTTAAGCTTGGGACCAGGAGGGTTTTCTCTGCAATATAAGAATTTTTTATATCTTAAAAATTTTGTCTGTCCTATGTCAAGACACAGTATAGAAATATAAAAACAAACTCCAAAAATTAAAAAAGTCAACTTGAGTCACATTGTGTAGTTTCTGAGTTATTAGAATTGAGGTTTTTTGCTTAATCTTACTTTCTTTTTTTTTTTTTTTTTTAGTTAGTGCTTGAAACTTTTGGGGAAAAAAAAACCAAAGTAGTCAATATGATCACAAAAATGAAAATTTTGAAAACTTTTACCAAAACATTTGCAGCCAGGCTGGTTATTACCACCATATCTGCTTTCAAATGGGTTTGGAGTTTTTGGGAAAAAAAAAAACAAAACCCCAAAATAAACAAAAATTAAAAAGGAAATGAGTTGTTAATTTAATTGCTGACAAGCTCTATTTAAGGTATCAAAAGTACAACATCTGATTCCATTCTGCTTCACATCACATCAATATCCTGCAGCCAAACCTGCCTATTTCTAGAGTGCTACAAAGATCGTATTTCCATGAGAGTAAGTTGAACTGTGGAGCATATAGGAACCAGACCAAAAATGCAAAAACTACAAGATACAAACAGCCAAGCCAGTAGAAGATAACTCTGCAAGTTGAAACTTTTTCAAAAAGATGTCAGGAAAGTATGTTTTTCTCAGCAGTCTTTATATTAGACTAGAAATAATCTGTCCCCCAGACTCAGGCTGAATCTAGCACAAATTCATATTGCATGCTTAGTCTAGTTTGAGGAAATGCACTTTGTTGCTCATCCCTGATCCATTTGAAACTGAGGCTGCCAAGTTATTGCACTGTCCAGTATAAAAAAGCTTGAATAGCTATTTCAGGCTGAGGCAGTCAAAATGTGAGGCAATATCACGCGTACACTGCCTCATTGCAAAGCATATGATCTTAATAAAATGCATCTAGTGTTCCAGCACACTGTCAAATCCCAAGCTGAAAATTTGGAAGTACCTGTCTAATGATTGAACACAGAAATGAATTCACAAGTTCTGTGTCTAGCTTAGCAGAAAAAAAATACCACCTAGTGTGGAGGGCTGACAAAAATATTCCCTTAGCCCCTTCACAACAGGGAGCGAAGACTGCAAAAACCTTCCTTCCTCTGTTCATTCCTAGAATATGAAATGACAATGGAAGATTTTTGCAGCCACGCACCAACTAGATTTGAAAAAGAAAGTCTGTGGTTCCCCTGGGAAAGAACACACCATTTCCAGTCACATTGCATTCGCAGAGGCCAGGAGACTCTGGGAGTGGGGGAAACAGGCACAAGGTTAGAAAATAAAATTCAAATAAAATGCAAAGTGTAAAAAAGACAGAAGAGGCAGTTAGAAGGAAAGCCTGTATAAGTAGGGTATGTAGTTTCAAAAACAAGCTGCACTTTCCGCTTTATGGCTGCATGGCAGAGTGGCAGCTGCTTTCCTGCCCCTCTTGACTGCAGCAGGCTGAAGGTGGTGCAGGAGGAATTCTGAACCCCAGGAGCTGGCAAGTGTCCCCAGATCTTTGCAACATAAAGCAAGAGGAGCAGGTCATTAAAAATCATTCCAAATTGCCAGCAATGCAAAGGAAAGCATTTTTGTGTTTGGTGTTCTTGCAGGGGTGCAACTCCAGACCAGAGACAGGGTGAAGGAGGTTAACAAAATCCCGTGGCTCCGACACTGGTGCCTGAGAAAATACCTGATACCATGGCAATGGGAATGGGGGATAGAGTCAAAGCCATTTAGGAATTTCCTGGTAAATCAGTGCCTAGCTAAGATAGATCTTTCGGTGTAGCCCATGTCTGCAGCACAGCTAAATGTCATCATGTTATTTGCAATGAATGGATACAGTTTTGATAGGATCCTATGGATACTTTGCATGTAAAGTCAATAAATAAATTAATAAATAAATAAATAACAAATCGACTGATGGTGGAAAAAAAATGTTTTGCTTACAACTGCTAGGTTTTTCCCATAGTTTCCTAGGAAAACAAGGTTTATGCAATTGTGTGGTCTGAGTCTGTCTACCCATCTCCTCCCTCCTTCCTGTTGCTTTTGAACCTTTCATATGAGATCACCCATATTTGGTAGCACTGGGCAGCCAAACAGTGTATCTGTGCTGGTAGGGCAGCCACCATATCTCTAGCTGCAGGAGAAGGAAATTAGAGGCATCTATAACACATACCTGCTGGGAAGTAGTTTTCATCAGGTCAGACTTGACCATAGTTCTGCTACCATCAAATCTCTGAACACCTTCACGTCAAGTATGTGAAGAATCTCTTGTCAGCTCTCAACCCATCTATAACTGCACAATACTCTACCAATGTGTTGCCAGCATATAACCAGCATCTTATAACCAGCAACGCTATTCTGGAAGGCTAGGAAAAAACCCTGAAGTTGCTTCTGGCACTTTGAGTTGAAAAATGACAAGAAATTTAATATTTGCTTCTTATATGCTCTGTATAGGTCCCAAAGGAGACCCAGGTCAAAGGGTACACAGTAGCCAATGCATTCCAGAAAGGTCAGAAGCTGCCCTCCAGCATTTGGCCTTTTGTCAGGGATTGGTCCCTGGAGCAATGAATCAGAGCTGGTTTCAGCAGTAAGGAACTGAATAGACATACTTGAGACCTGTGCTTACACTACAAGAAGAAATGTGTCATTGCATGTATTAATCACAGAGCTGCAACAATCAAATGCTGCAAATGATAACAACATTCATAAGAAAGGAAAAGGTGAATGGCAGGTGTGGTGGGTTGACCCTGGCTAGAGGCCGGATGCCCACCAAAGCCCACTCTATCACTCCCCCTCCTCAAATGGGCAGGGGGAGAAAAATATAACGAAAAGCTCATGGGTGGAGATAAGGACGGAGAGAGATCTCTCACCAATTACTGGCACGGGCAAAACAGACTCAACTTGGGGGAAAAAACAAATTTACTTTATTACCAATCAAAATCAGAGGATAATGAGAAGTAAAACCAAATCTTAAAACACCTCCCCCATCCCTCCCTTCTTCCCGGGCTTAATCTCTTTCCCGATTTTCCACCTCCTCCCCCCAGCAGCACAGGGGGACAGGGAATGGGGGTTGGGGTCAGTTCATCACACGGTGTTTCTGCCACTCCTTCCTCCTCAGGGGGAGGACTCCTTCCCCCGCACCAGTGTGGGGTCCCTCTCACGGGAGACAGTCCTCCACCAACTTCTCCAACGTGAGTCCTTCCCATGACTGACAGTTCTTCACAAACTGCTTTAGCATGGGTCCTTTCCATGGGGTGCAGTCCTTCAGGAAGGGACTGCTCCAGCGCGAGTCCCCCACGGAGTCACAAGTCCTGCCAGCAAACCTGCTCCGGCGTGGGCTCCTCTCTCCATGGGCTACAGGTCCTGACAGGAACCTGCTCCAGCGCGGGCTTCCCGCGGGGTCACAGCCTCCTTCGGGCATCCACCTGCTCCGGCGTGGGGTCCTCCACGGGCCACAGGTGGTCATCTGCTCCACCATGGACCTCCAGGGACTGCAGGGGGACAGCCTGCCTCACCATGGTCTTCACCACAGGCTGCAGGGGAATCTCTGCTCTGGCGCCTGGAGCACCTCCTCCCCCTCCTTCTTCACTGACCTTGGTGTCTGCAGAGTTGTTTTCTCTTACATCTTCTCACTCCTCTCTCCAGCTGCAAAGTGTGCAGCTTTTTTCCCTCTCTTCCTTTTTTTTTTTTCTTAATTATGTTATCACAGGGGCGTTACTGATGGGCTCGGCCTTGGCCAGCAGCGGGTCTGTTCTTGTAGCCGGCTGGCATTGGCTGTGTCGGGTCGGACATGGGGGAAGTTTCTGGCAGCTTCTCTCACAGAAGCCACCCCATGTCCCCCCCCCACTGCTACCAAAACCTTGCCATGCAAACCCAATACAGCAGGTCATTTTCAGGTACTCTGATGTGACTGAATAGCTACTGCAGACTTCATTGCAGGCATTTTGTGGTTAGGGTTTAAACTTAAACTCTGCTATCCCTACTCTTTTTACAGACTACATTCACAAACAGAACAAACCATGTCAACCAGCTTTTACAAGAGGTGAAAACTTCATGAAGTTCAACAAGGCTAAACGCAAGGTCCGGGACCTGGGTCAGGGCAATCTCAAGCACAAATGCAGGCTGGGTGGAGAATGGATTGCGAGCAGCCCTGAGGAGAAGGACTTGGGAGTTCTGGTGGACAGGAAGCTCAACATGAGCTGGTAATGTGCTCCCACAGCCCAGAAGGCCAACCGTATCCTGGGCTGCATCAAGAGAAGCGTGGCCAGTAGGCCAAGGGAGGTGATTCTGTCCCTCTACTTCGCTCTTGCGAGGCCCCACCTGGAGCACTGTGTCCAGTTCTGGAGTTCTCAGCATAGGGACATGGACCTACTGGAGCAAGTCCAGAGGAGGCCACAAGGATGATCAGAGGGCTGGAGCACCTCTTTTGAGGACAGGCTGGGAGAGTTGGGGCTGTTCAACCTGGAGAAGAGACAGCTCCAAGAAGATCCTATAGCGGCCTTCCAGGGGACCTACAGGAAGGCTGGGGAGGGACTTTTTACAAGGGCAGTTAGTGATAGAACAAGCGAAAATGGCTTTAAACTGGAAGAGGGTAGGTTTAGATTAGATGTTAGGAATAAATTCTTCACTGTGAGGGTGGTCAGACACTGGAACAAGTTACCCAGAGAAGCTGTGGATGCCCCCTCCCTAGAAGTGTTCAAGGCCAGGATGGATGAGGCTTTGAGCAACCTGGTCTAGTGGAAAATATCCTTACTCATGTTAGGGGGGCTGGAACTAGATGATCTTTAAGTTCCCTTCCAACCTAAACCATTCAATGATTCTGTGACTTGTGCAAGAGCTAAATGAGACCATCATAAGGTCCCAAAATATAATTTTACAGAATTTGTCAGCAAATAATTAGCTCAGCAGATACTGAAACAAAGTAACTGGTGGACTTCTGTCTTAATTAAATTAGTTAGTATTTCTTATTTGCATCTCCATATTAGTTTATTGAAAGAGGTTTCCAGTAGAGACATCCCGTTGAGCAGGTGTGAGCTAAAGGTTTTGCTTCCAAGAGCCTGTGCAGGTGGGGAGAGGTGGTGGGATTTGACTCATCCTCCCAAGACAGGGTACAAACTTGCAGCTCCCCAGAGATTTTTTTTTTTCCTGCCAGCCTGCAATCTGTGTTCATTTCTTTAAGTGTGGTATAAAAAATACAGCAAATATGTACTATCTGCTGGAGAGATGGCAGGACTAAGCAGGAGACCTGCTGGAATTTACAAATTGTCTGTGACAAGTGAACACAGCACCATGTTTCATGGAAACAGTGAATTGGACAGTTGCCTGATTCAGCAAAGAAGCTGTCTTTGTAATTTGTGTTTCACCTAAATTTTATCAGTCCCCTAGTTTTCATTCCAGGAAGTTGGCTTTCAATAGATTGTTTTTTTCATTCTCTACAAACTTCATTTCCCTTGAAATAATTTTTTAAATTAGAATTTTTATTTATCTGTTGTCAAGTGCAAAAACAAAATTGATTCATCATGAAACATAGTTGTGATACAGAACAAAGCTGAAGGACTGAATCAATAGCAAAAGCTGAAGAGCTAGCCTTCAATTGACATTAAAAAAATGATGAAACTTTCCAGTCTATTGAAGGTAGAGCTGGTATCTGGGCAATGAAAGCCATGCAAGTAAGGTCATATTTTTTAAAGAAATTATTAAGACCCCAAACCTTAAAAAAAAAAAAAAATATCGCTTGTGAAAGTCAAATCCACAGAAAAAAAAATAAATCCAAGCCCAAGATGTACTCCATCTGGGGATCCTGAAAAGGAAGATGGAATGGTGGGCAAGGGCAAATGTTTTGAACGTGCTTCCAACTATTGGACAAACTCTCTTTATACAGCTGGCCTCTGTCTCCATTTTTCTTAATGATTAGGGCCAAACGTGATTGTATGCAATCACTAGGTTGCATATTCCAGAGGTATTAATCCAATGTAAATGTCTGGTAAATTTTTGTGGCTGTTTTTCATGGCTGGAAGGTTGGCAGAGCTGATTTGGGGGACTGATAGACAGATGTTCCATTCACTCTCAGATTTATCTGGCTCTTTTGCTTAGCAATGCAAAGATGCATTGTTTATAACAGACAGACACATCTGAAACCACACAGAGCCCTTATGTGTTTTCATTCAACAAAACCACTTAGAGGAAGAGATGAGACATTGCACCTTAACCTTGTGTAGTACCACTTCTCTGGATGGAAATAAAGCAGCTCTATCAAGAGTTGCTTGGGAGAAAACAGAACTAGCCATGTACTTCATAGTGTTTAAAAAGTGGTTGTTATAAAAATTTGAGTGCATGCTTCTGATTCTTCACTGTACAGCAGGGAATACAGTACTTGGCAACGCGGATGGGAGATACATTTGGGACTGATTAGAAGTGGTTGAAAGGTTTCCTATTTATTCCTAGAAAATCACTGTGGATTAGACCAGCAAATTATTAAAAAAAAAAAAAAAGACTAAAAAAACCACCCACCCCCCCAAAAACCAAACCAACCTCTAGAAAAGTGTTAAAATGGCTATATTTATTATGAAGAAGGGCTTCATTTAAATAAAAATGGAAAGTCTTGATGGTTGGACTAATATTTTACAATTATATTTTGAGCTTCATGAAATTGCAACCAAGGGAAAATGACAGTAAGTACTTTTACTGCAGTAAAGGGAAAATGTATAGAGAGCTGACAGATTCAAAAAGCATTGCGTAGCACAATTTCCCGAATTCACTGAGTCTTAAGGAGAGAACAGGGAAAAAAACCTGAAAACCAAAGAAGAAATTCTACAACTAGATGGTGGATAATACTATTACACCATGTCTAGATGAATCACTGCATGCAAAACATATCTGTGACAGATGAAGCTAAAACTACAGGACTGCTTCATACAAATCACAAGCACAGAAGAATTAAGAGTAACATGCGCCAGATTTTTTAATCAAATAAATGAAGTGTGCAACAGCCTGCAAAATCAATTCAACATGAGACTGATGTAAATCCAGTTTTGATCACTGTAAAGGTAACAGTGGACATTGCACCAGCACGCCAGCACAGTAATTTGAAATATAGCCTGAGACAGTATTGGATATGTATGTTGTGTAAAACCAAGAATGATTAATACCATCTCAATACAGCACAGTCTAGCCTACATTTTTGGGGAAGTGAAGGAGGAGAGGGGGGGGGTACCTGTTCAGCTGCATCACATTACCAGCATGCCTGCCTGCAGTGGTTAGTGGGGACCCAGGGAGGAGAACCAATAATGTCACTGTGAAAGCCAAGTATTCTGCAATGACATCACCACCTGCTGGGCATGGATGGATTTCAGTGTTATGCACAAAATAGAAATAACACCATGTATAATTTAAATGAAAAATTATGGCAGCATTACCTTCTACTTGACACTGGAGACCTTCAATGGAAGAAGGTATACACAAGCCCCCTCCATGGGCAAGAAGTTAGAACCTCCAGCACATGTGAATTCCGGGGGAGATAATGCATTGTGAGAGCTACTGATATCAAGTAAGGAAAAGACGGGTGAATTTAGAAGCAACAGTATTAATCCAAGCTTTGGATTATATTAACTTTTCAGATCATTTGCTCACAGTGTAACTCAGATGTGTCCTCTTAAAAATACACATTGTGGTACTTGTTGATATTCTTTTTTCTCTTTTGAGTGGGGAACCTTGTTGAGCAATGGTGGAACTGAGGTTAAAAAACATTGTAGTGAATAATATTCTCTGGAGTTCCTGGGAAACAAACATCACAGAGCTCTAACTAGATAAAATGATTATGCTTCAACAAAAGAGGAGCTAACCATCCAGTATGTTGGTCCAGTATGTGTGTACAGTATGTCCAGTGCATGTGCTTACTTTGTCATGACCAACCCTACCAGTTTGACAGAACAGGCTCAAGCTAGACTGCACGTATGTACAAACAGTGCAGTAAACTCTCTAAAGACAAACAGGCTCCTTTCTATTATCACTGAAGGCTCCAGAGGAAAACCCTAGGAATCATTTTCAAAGCAAGCTGTCCTATTCTGTTTGTAAAGACTGAAATAGCCAGTGTGTACTGAGAGAGCTTCTGTTAGAAATGCCCTTCATCAAGTCCAGATGAATGCCTGCACATGAGCCAATAGCAGACTGAAAATTTCTTCACATGAAACACAAATTACAGGTTAATTTGAGTTCTGTAGCAGGTAATAGACTTGTGCAGAAGCCTACAGACCATGCACAGCTGCACCAATGGCCACCAGTAACGTTTCTCCCACAAGCTCCATTTCTCCTGCAAAGATCCATCAGTAGCATTAGATCCTCCAAGCACTTCAAACCAATGCACAAGAGGGACACAACAAAAGACTTATAAATACATGCCCCTCTTTTGCCACAGGCCTTTGCTAGATGGGAGAAGGTGAATTTCCAAGTTTTGTCTAAATTCAGTGTCTTGTTCTTCGCCACACTCAGGAACAGAAGAGCAGGGTTCATTCACAAACACAGTTGCCAGACTCTCCCTGTATTAAATAGTTTTACAAAATAGCATTTTCCTATTCTATAATTTTCAGAAACAGTTGGTGGCAAGTATTGAAAACAAATTGGGCCAACATTCGACCATTTTGTTAAAATGATGTAAGAGCATTTTATGCCACTTTAATAGCAAAATCCGAAAGCAACAGCAAGTTTCATAGAACATTAATTTTTCTAGGATATGAAGTAACTCTGGCTTCGTTGCATAAAGCTTAAATTGGTAGCACGGGAAAAACTTAATCAGTACTAGGCTTAATGAGAGAGCTGATGCTTTTCTAATGTCTCTTATATTTTCCAAGTTTGTTGCCTGTCAGCCTTCCTTCCAAGTTTACGTATCCACTAGCAATTTTTGCCACTTTTTGGTAAAACAGTTTATTCCAGGTACTTATGCCTATTTCTCGATCACTCTTTTTTTTCCTCTGTGTTTACTTTCACACTCAAAATATGACATCAATTTCAACCTTCGACATAGTTAAGTCAGCCATTAAATCAGTTGCTGTAACGCACACACTGCTGCCTGTAGCCCTTGTTATTAAAGCCTTCCTAGACACATGGGCAGTAAAAAAATAACATATTCACATTTTAAAAGGGGATGAAGGAAATACTAAGGTTACAAAATTAGTCCTTATGTGCAAGGAAATAACAAAACTGTTGTTTTCTGTGTAATTCCAATTAAGTCTTTCTGTGTGCATGCATGATGATAAGTCATGTACTCCTTTCTTCCCAGTGGGAGCCCTATTTCATTTCATTTACAAAAAGAATGACAATTACCTGAAGAGTTGCTTTATGAATTCTTTTTACTGCTACAATTCAGTCTGTGACCCAGCCCACCTTGCAAATCAGGACTGAAGACTAAATTGTTTTCTTTCTTATTGGTTTATGTATGGAGCTGATGACAGGTGTATGTAAGCCTCTCTCCAGCATCCAGAAAAAAATAGCCATCAGAGTGCTCCAAGTATTGTTCTTGCTTTACACCTGGACATCTGGAACAAATGAGGTTTTTCACTCTCAGCTCACTAGAGAGGGTGCCTATATGACAAAGATCTTTTAATAGCTTAACATTACTTAAGATTTATTGATCTGATCAACATCATTGTGCTAATTGTGATGTAGACAGAGAGGAAGCAGCAGCTCTCCTGGGCAGCATGCAACCCTTTACAAAAGAAACAGGCTTTTCTCTTTGAACTGTCTCCATCCTCATTCAACATGCAGTGCTCAGCTTCAGCAGCAAGTGAGACAAATGTCTCCCTTATAAAGGTCTTCTCTACCCTTTACAATCCACCAGCATCAATGATCATGATCACTGGTGGACTAGGAGATGATTGTCCCACTGTCTCTGCTCATAGTATTCACTGTCAAGGCCTCAGAACTCTAAAAGTAGTCAAATATGTTAACAGGTGAAATTTCAGGTCCTAGCAAACTGCAACACCAGTAATACCTCAGGATGTCAATCACTGGGACAGCCCAACAGATCTGCCAAGGCATTTCCTTTCATCATGGTTCCCAGTAAAGGATTTAAGCTACCTGCTTTAATCCACTTACTTAATTTTGTAGTTTAGAGGACCCTGACACTTAGCTGCTGTCACAAATTCATTTCAAACTCTTGCTGAGGTGGTCTTGGAACAACTGCATTGGGAGAATTAATGGTAGCATTGCCATCAGCAACAGCTGTGGTGGTGCCTGCCTGCTGCCTGTGCCCCACAAAACCAAAGGACAAGGGAGGGACAAAGACGGAGAGCAGCTCAATGTGGCATCCTGGATCACATATACAATAGCTGTCTCTAAGACAAAGGTGACAGCTTTCTACCTTAGTGTCTATCTCTACAACGAATGACAAAGTTATGCCTTTTTGTCAGAGGGTATGGCTTTGCAGGAGGGTGGATTCTTTCAAATCCTGTGGCAGTTTGCAATATTTTTGAGCAACATGTCTCCCATTTGCATTTGTGCAGGAAAAAAGTCATTATAATTTACTTACTCAGGTAGAGCTTTACAGATGCTGTCTTCAGTTAGTATCATTTACTTATTGGCTGAAATCCACTATTGTTCATTCTCTGTAAAAATCACACATACCTCTTAGAGCATGTAAGCCTGGAGGATAACTGGTGAGCAGATGTACTTATACTTGACACAAGAGCTGCATTGGCCAGCAGGAGCAACTTTAAGCTGCAGAGAGAGAAGGACTTGAAATTTTCCCTGTATTCCCACATCCACCAAGGATACAAGGACCTTAAATGCCTCTCAAGTTTTATGATGAAAACATAAATTCTGTCCTGCAGATGTGTTGGACCAGGGGTTAGCCACTGAGCCCTGCAGCAGGACAGCTTTACTGCAAATAAGCTGTATTTACAGAACAGAGGAAAATCCTTTGAAAATCAGAAGAGTACATCATGTATTTAAAGTGCTTCTTGTACCTGAAAGAAACATGATACAGTTTTACATATAACTTCTAAGATTCTCTCTCAAGTAATCATGGACACGTTTCAGCAGCCAAATGTGAATTCATTCTTTTTCTTTCTGACATTTGGATTTATGAGTGTTTACGTAACAGGGATTGCTTATAAAATGGTGCAAAAGCCTGAAGAAACATGTTAAATGCATGTAACCTGGAGCAAAATCATGCTGGCAGGATCAGAGCTACATACATAGGTGTGGACATGTGCAGTGCAATGGACACAGAGGTGAGTGCTCCTGGTCTGAACGCAGCCACGCCAGACAGTCATGGCACAGTGCTTGTGCAATTCCCTTCTTCCCTCAGTTGTTTTCCCTGTAAAACAAGGACAAGACAAGGCCCAAGCCAACGGGAACAGAAAAAGATGTTTGTTGCACATTCTGAGAAACAAGGGAAGGATCTCGCATAAATCTGAAAGAGGAGGCAAAAATTTTCTTGCTCTTTTAAGAGGAAGGGAGGAGAACTGTTCTTTTCCTCCCTTTCTCTCCTACCTTCACCTCTGAGGGTTAGAACATGTTTACTCACAGTACACAGGTTCTGCAAGGGTTAATTAGCTGATACTTTTACAATAGGTTGCTCATGGAGAATACCATGCATGTATTATCATTATACAGAAAAGTTTACTGCAAATGTTACCCACAGCAAGTGGGATAAACCAAAAACTTCAAGATGGGATGTGACTCATATGCCCATAATGATAGCCCTGGAGATTCTGTGGCTTTCAAATACAAGCATCAGATATCAGATCAAGAGTAATAATTGTAGCCCTGCTCTGAGGAAGACAGAAACACAGAGTGACTCGTGTGTGCAAGTACAGAGGAATCAAGAGTCAGCACTGTTATATATGTCCCCAGAATAATCCAAAATCATTAAGACTTTGCAATCACTTTCCACCAAGCATAAACAATTCACAGAGTTAAAACAAATGTTACATAAACAAACAAATGTTGAGATTTTTTTTTTTTAAGATATAATGATGGGTTGTTACAAACACATTCAGATTTTGCTAAAGGATACTGGCTTAGAATATAAAATATGTTGCTCGTTTACATAAAGAGACATTTTTAGCTTGAATTTTATATCCATTCAAGTCAATGACAGCTGCCAATTTTAGAAACAGTCCAGTCAGGCCTACCAGAGAAGCAAACATTGGCTTGCCTAGGATATCAAGTAACAATCAAGAGCTCAAATACACAAGCATTAACATAGGATAAGAATTTAATATGCATTTGCTTATCTCCTGTAACTCTCCACTAGCATATACATTGCAGGCAAAAAAAGGAAAGGCAATTTGAGTTCACCCAGCTTTGACTGAAGAAGCTACGCTTGCATAAATCACATCCTGTTTTGCAGGGGAAATGTAAAGCACACATGAACTGCCATCACGTATCAGCTGTTGTATGAAGATCTGTTACCCTTTGATAACCTGTTTTGCTAAGTTCTCTGTGAATATAGCATATCTGAGTTTAATTTGGTGTAAAATCTCTCTTCAGCTTCTTCACTTCTGCTCAAATACACTGATTATTTATAAACGTAGAAAGTATCCCTATATAAAATATAAAGGTAAGTTTGGAGGGGTTGTGTTAAGGTCTGCAAGCAGTAATCACAATCCACCACTTGTACAGGATATTATAGTAAGTGCATCTTTATATTTCACAACAATGAAAGAAAGATGACCTTTGTGGTCCTTTGTGGAAAACCTGTGCCTGTTGTTCAGTGTCCCTGCATTCCCATTAGGAAGTAAAACATTGAAAATAAGAAACAGATTTGTTTATTTTGATCACTGCCATTATCTACTCCTGCTTCAGGATAAATGCAGAATTGCAAGGAAACCTGTAATTTTTGCAGCATAGATCAATTTGAGTGACTTGTTATACTTCTCTTCAACAATATCAATATAATCTTTTTCAGTTTGTGCATCTGTCTCACAACCACTCTCTTGAAAAGTATACAAGAAATCTTGATACTGCAGCCATTCAGGTTGTCCATCAATGCTTTCAGGTCTACTAGGAGCACTACAGATGCCACAATCACTTGTCAAGATACCATATACCTGCTTTTTTTATGGTATCCTTTATGAATGAGACTCATCTCACATACTTTAGACACCTCTTTAGTGTCAGGCAGTTGTCTGAGCTCCAATTTCAGAGACAAGATCAAGATAAAAGTCTCCAAAACATAATTTAGCTCTCTTCCGTGGTGGTAGAAGAGGCCAGGAAACCAGCATTGGCTAAACATGAACTGAACATGAATAGGTGAGCCAGCTGACAGTAGTGTAATTAAAACTTTCCTGACACAAAATTATCCAAACTGTTGTCTCTGCATAGAAGTGTGAGTTAATATATTGAGATTATTGTCTTATCCAATCAAGTCAATTTGCCATAAAGTGACACTCACCCAAAAAAAATAATTCTGAAGACAACTTTTACATTTGATGAAGAAGCAGATGGTTCTTCTGTTAATCAAGAAATCCAATGCAGCATTTTTTCAGAAATGTGTAAAGAAGCTGACCCAGCTTTATATCCCCAGGTAACAATATGTGATAGCATTGACATTCAGTTGTACTAGCAGTGACCGTCATGATTTACCAATTACTGTGTAGGGCTAGGAGAAGGAAGGATAAACATATGTGTAAATGCATGCACACGTATGTAATTGACACATTTGCCCGCTCCTATCATCCTATTCTCCTTTTGACAGCTCTTAGAATTCCAGAACAGGTTGGGATTTTTTTTTTCCTTTGTGATATTGGGGGTGGGAAAATAAGTTATACTCTTTTCCATCATCTCACAAACACAGGAAAGGATATTTTCCAAGTGCAGTTCAGTAGTATTCATGGATGTATGTGTAATATGCAATGCTGAGGGTAAAGACCACTGTGTTTGCTATCGGGCAAAACATCAGTTGATTAGACATCTCAGTGCTGAGCTAAGCCCCAGATTTAGGATTTAGCCTGCATTTCAAAACAAACATGCAAAATGTAGTCCTTTTATAGCTTTACTTTGATAAGGCTTCATTCTCCTAATCAGTCACATTGTTAGAGCGGCACTTAAAAGAAACTGGAGCTAGCAGTCTAACAATAGCAAGATCCATATAGGTCATTTTATCACCAACTTTACATGAGTCACCAAGAGTACAGCACACATTATCTAAAGGTAATGTTCGGTAAATTATTGTATTTTGACAGAGAGACATATGCTTCATTATTGATTCACAAGGTGGTGTTTCAATTGTGAGGCGTTAGTTTGGTGTTTGCACATTGCCTTCTTCCAGCTCAGGCTCTGTTGAATGAGCTAAACAAAGTAAGTGGGGCTTCCAGTGACCAACTCTCAGCCCATGGGCTCGTTATTTTTGAAAGAAATCCTGTCTCCAATCTTCTAATCCTATCCACAGGCATTGATCTCCTTGATTTCCTGTGTACACCCAAAGCTGGGGAATAAAAGCTGCTAAATTTAGCTTAAATTATGGTTTTGGACAGGACCATGACAAAAGATGACACAGTTTTCAAACTAGGCTTTTTGAATAGGTTGGCTAAAATCTTACCTTGAATTTGAGCTATGTTAACCGTAAACTCAGTTTTAAATGAAAATGTTAAGGGCTAAACTCTGGAGGCACAGATGACAACTAAGTAACTAAGTTCCACAGAAAATGGGCAGAAGTTGGGCGCTTCATTCCCTTATATGACAATAAACATCTCCCACTAAGCCTTTCTATTAAGCACCCAAAACCCCCTTTTATTTTATGAACTTCATTTTCCTATCTGAGTCTTCTCTTACAAAATTACTTGAAAAAGTTGCTCCAAGTGTTGGAGATTTTTCCACTCTTTCTTCTTGGAAACGGTGACAGGTAAAAAATCCACAAGAGCTTAATACACAGTTGGTGGTTATCAGCCTAAGGTAAAATTTTTGGAGGGATGTTACCATCCAGATAAAAGTCAGCCCTGGTATTTTAGTTTGTCTTTCGGTCAGTTACCTGGTACACAGCTTGCAGGGCAGCTGATTTCCAGCCTCTTTGTCTTCTCATGCATGAGCCAAGCTGGGACCACCCTGTGAGCAGGACTTATCATCACCCTCCCGCAACAGGTGCTGAGTGTCCAAGGTACCCCCGAAGGCAAGGGGCATTCACAGCATTTGTATTTTACACATTGAGCCCTGCAAGTGTCAGAAAATATACTTTAATCTATAGCCATCCATACCTTTCTTGTTACATGTGTTAGTTCACCTGCTAGACTTACATCACAGCACTGCACATTGTAGAGGAGATTGTCTTCCTATAAATGAGATATTGATAACACCCTTGGTAATATTGCAATCAGACTTACTACTGCAGTTGAATTGTCCAGGAATAGAATTAGTCTTCTGCTCTGCTTTACAGGTATACTGTGCATTTACCATAAATGCACTTTTTACCCCTTGGAAATCACTCTTTTCCTCAATAAATCAGTGTAATTCTGGCTCACTAATTCATGGGGGGAGAGAGAGGTGAGGGAAGTTGGCCACCTTGATTTAATTTCCTCTCTGAAGTGGAGCATATTTTGATTAAGAGAGACACAAGGAGACATTCTCTATAGGGACTCAATATTTGAAATTTAATTTCCTTCTTACTGAGCTGTATGTTGTTGTCATTGGAACCAACAGAGAGAAAGGCTGACCAAGTGATGAAAAGACATACCTGAAAGTGCTCTAACTGCAATTCTCATTTGAAAATTCCTGCTAATGTTTCATGGGTTTTGTGACAAAGAGTTGCAGCATATATTATGCAGTAATTTTTAAATAAAATACATGTGGCTAATTTTGAAATGCGTAAGATCAGCTACCTGTGCAGAATAAATTATACAGCAGTGTAGGAATAGGAAAACTCCATATCTGGGTGTTTAACTCTCATTTACTGACTGCTACTAGGGTTTTGGGGCCACACTTGATACTAATTGTAAATTATGAAATATTTTGACTGGTTCAGTGTGCAAGGAATACATACAATCCTCTTTCCTTTTGATCTAGCTCAAAAGACTACGTTTCCCTTCTCTCTCTTCTTCTGCACTCCCTGGGTGTTCAGTAGGTGTTATGTAGTGAAGTTAATTAAAAAAAAATATATATTGTATTTTAAGTCCACAAGAGCTTCCTCCCACGGGGGGCGGGGCGTGGGGGAGACAGGCTTATCTCCATCCAGATAATTTTGTACTCAAAGTACCATGAAACTTCTTCACAGCAAGAAGACTCCATTGTGTGCACCACTGTAAGGGACCAGGCTGTACTCTGGAGTGCAATAGCTCTCCCTCTGCTCTGAGGCTCTATGAGGTTATGCTTTACAATAACATATATTGGGAGCTTTAATGTAAGCTTGAATTAACTAGGAGCAACCACAGCATGTGCTATTTTATACACACACATGCACACAGGATTACTTATAATGAAGATGATCACTGCCAATCTGAGAAGCATCTTGCTATACAACATGATGCCATAAACTGTATGTGATGCCCAGGCTCCAGAAGTAACTCACACAGTTAGTGGAATATAAGTTTATTCTTTTAAGCCTTAATCAGATAAAGCACGTAAGATATGCAAAATTTTTAATTCAATGGCATTACTTTTACTCTTGAGGATAAACACTAATTTCAGTGCCATGCTAGACTGGAGTCATAACACTTATTGTTGTATCCAATTAGTCCCAATGGGGTCCATGGGAAACACAGAAAATACCTTTCAGTAACTTAGGAAGTTTTATATCTGTGCAATAATACAGATTTCTTGAGTTTGTGCAAATTTACAGGACTATTAGTAAAGCAGATGAAAAAAAAAAAAACCCAACTATAAAATATGCAACTACAGAGGAGTATATTATGTTATACAATTAATGCAAAACTTAGTCAGTTAAATAAATGACTAGTTAGAAACACAGGCTTATGTGGATAGTTGTTTTTTTAACATCTATGAAGATTAGTTAATTGGTATAAAGAAAAGGTAACACAGAGCTTTACCAAGTTTTTCCTTTTGACAACTGGATTGTGCAAAATAAATTCACTACTTTCTTCACATGCTCTTTCTTTTAGCAGTGAAATTAAATGTAAAGGCAATTCTCAAACAGATTTTCTGTTAAGGCTCATAAAATAAAAACAATACTCAGGACAGATGTTAAAGTACATCCACAACTTTTGTGCTTACGTTTTTTTTCTAGTGATGTGCATAGCAGAGGGATATATCAGACAATTGACTATACAACATTCTCCTTCGTATTGCAAGTAAGTGCAATAAACAGATCTAATACAGGCAGCAGACTACCACTGATTCACGCTAATGGCCAGTAGATGAATTGTGAATTACCATAGATAGCAAACTGAAGAATAATCAAAGAAAGACAAGCAATAGGCAAATATAAAACTTCACATAATATACTTTGTTCATTAATGCTTATAACCATCCTTAAGTTCTCTTAGTTATATTAATAATTCAGAGGATCGTCCTGGTAAATGAAGTGTAGTATATTTTGTACCAATTCCCACAGTCCAAATAATAAGACTTCACTACAACATGTCACTCTTATTTATTTCACCAAGACATAACAGAGACCTTCAGATACTTGTTGAGCATCACAAAATGCACAGATAACAAGGCAGTGTTTCATTTGCATTTTAAAAACTTATCTCTTTTTTTTCTTTACTGGAGTTATAGGAAAACAAATTGCTCTAAATCATCTCCTAAATAACTTTATCTTCTCAGACTTGAATAGGTAAGCCCAGAGGCTAAATGATGTAGGAACCTTTGCAATTTCTAAAAAAAATAAAATCCAGCCTAAAAAGGCCAAGCAAGTTTATCATACACACATTTGCAACAGTATGCTTTGGAAATGTGTGGTGCTGCCGCTGTTTGAAGGGTTTGAGGGTTTGGGGTTTTTTTAATTATTCACTGAAAAATCATTTGGTTTCTCTCTGAGGTTTTCACATTTCCCTACTGCACAAATTAGAGGTCTTTCTCTTACTTTTTTAAGTATTCATTTTTTAATCTTTCCACCCATCATCTCATAAACTGCATGCTCTGCCTTTTGCTAACCTGACCCACCTTTTGGCACTATTAAAAACAGTGAAGATTTAAATTGGTCTTTTGGAAGATACTAGGTTTCAGTTCACATTCATAAAACAGAGCTTCCACCTTTGATCACAAAGATTAAAGAAAAAAAGTTTATTCTAGACTTTGCAGTCTTATTCTTAAGGCAAACAAATATCAGTTGCATGTCAGGACTTTCCACAGTGACCAAAGGTTAAAAATGTCTGTGTGCACACATTCACATAGTTATTTTGAGGATGATAAAATATAAATGGAAAACTCTCTTACAGGTCTAAAATATTACTAAGCAAATATTTTATTAAGAGAGTTTTCTAAGTAGTTCTATAGGACCAGAGATTCAACTGACTTGTTTAGGTTATTTAACTTTTTATTGCTATATTACTTCTTCTCCTTAACAGCTAAAAAGAATATAACAAATGCCATGTTTTAGTGTTTGTGAGGCTTGAGGTCTTGGAAGGCCTTTCTTTGGCTTTTTTTTTTTTCAATGGATTTTTAGAACACTTAAGTTGCCTTTTTTCATTCAGAGCCTGTCTTGCCATTTGTTGAGCTACAGCTAGATTCATAGTTTACCCAGAAGCCCATCATTAAAACTGAAACCAAGTGAGAAGTGACTAGCCTAGACCAAGGGACCACTGCTTACAAAGGCTGTTTTCTGGCAAGTGGCTGTTTCCCAATCTGTGTCCTGCTACATCCCATTCTCCGGTATTTTGTAGAAGGATGGGACATCCAGAGCACATTTCTTCTCTTGCTGTTTCATATCAACTTCTCTACCAGCACCCTGATACTTTAATAGTTACAGCCCCTACAGGTCACAGAGGAATTAACATACGGGTGTGATGTGAATGTAGAAAGGGGAGATGAAAATGTCTGTCATCTGTTATCTGCATCTCTGTCCTCAAAAGCCGAAGAAAGCTGTACAGGGTATCTTGCATTCCCATTTACTTCAATATTAGATTCAGAGACACAGCAGCTAGTGTAATACCTAAACCTGCAGCACACCCTATGGGCCCATCGATCCTGGTCACCAAACCAAGGAGACCTTGGTCTGAGTGGAAGTTCTTTGGTGGAAGATAACAAGCCTTGTCTTTGTCAGTCTTTCCATGTCAGCAAAAGGTCCCATACTATTACAAGTTCAAGTAACTTCTTCCCTGAAAAGAATCTGAAAAACTTCTTTCCCTAGAAAGAATCTGATATTCCTATCTTCCAGGAAAAAAAAGTTCTGCTGGAAGCTTGCATCATAAAGCTATTCTTTGAATTAGCTCTCCAAGTTCTGAACTGAGTAAATTATTGTTGTCCACAGCATATGTTTAACATATATTTCTGTTTGCTAGCCTGATTAATTTAATCCCCTTCACTCATTCTCTCCTCCTCTCTCAGCCTTCCACAAAGTTGAAGATGGTACAAACAGCTGTAAGTATACTTCTCTCTGAGAGAATAATGAAGAAATTCTCAAGAACAATCCCCGTGTCTGAGGCTCCTAATTTAATGCTTTCACTAAAGCAGGATAAATGACAAATAACAATTATCAATATGCATGAGGTACTTAACAGCATGCAGTGAACAGTGTAGGTGGGGTTTAGACAGAAAAGGTCTAGGGCATAATTCATGTCATCCTAAGGTAGACATTTCAAATAGATTTAAAACAGCAGGATCCCTTCCAGGAAATATGCAGCTGTCTTCACTGACTACAAAATGTCCCAGGTGAATAGTACAGATGCAGATGTCTATATTGGATTTGTCTGAAGTTAGGTAAGGGAAATCCCACCCTGAGGGCTTACATGACTTTTAGGTAAAATAAATGTATGAACTCTCCAAGAAGAAATTACAAAATCAAAGAAATTATTGTCATTCAGAGCTCTAAGGGCCACAATTCTTTTAGAAAGTTGCAGGATTCATTTAAATTTTCATTATCTAAACCATGCTATAAAATTGCAGCTCATCTGACCCTTACCTGTTGCTCAGGAACTGCAGGTTTCCTCTTCCCACACCCTTCCATCACTGGTTAGGTTTCCAGGAGGAGCAAAATCCTCTCAAAGTTTTCAAAATCTTCTGCAAAAAAGCATTTGTTTCTACAACAGTGCTTACTGTCCTTTTTCCCTTTCTGCCAAGGGGGTCCTTTCCTCTCCAAGATGATCCTTTTTCACCCTCCAACCTTTTATTCACTGGGCTGCTTTTAACAAATTTTCTGTCCTGTATCAGTCTCTGCTTGTCCTCCTGTTTTTTCTCTTGTATTTCCATAATCATTTGGAGCTACAGGTTATGAGAAAGCCTTTGAGTGCTTTGGAGTTTTCTGGATTTCAAACTTCTCTGGTGCTATACTGCGCCTTGCAGCTTTTAAAAAACAAGCAAACTTATGTGCCTGGTTAGCTGGTCTCTGCTCCCTTTGTTAGAGTCCACGTTGAGCAACTGTTGTCTAAACACAACAGAACCTCCAAGTTATAAAATGCCAGCCTCTAACCACACACTTGAGAAATCTGAAGCCCAAGATACTTGGTACCCAACCTTTTCTTCTAGTTGGTCACTGTTCAGACAGGGGACCAATCTTAAAAAAAAAGTGGGTTTTTTTTCCTCCATTCTTTCACTTGCCATAAGTCATAGTGCAGTTATTTTTAACAGTTTCCCTTTGCAAATCCCCAAATTTATCTTTCAAAATGTCTTGATTTTTCCATAAATGTTGATGTACACTGTGATTGAATATGAAATGGGTTTTAAAACTGATGTTGTGATGAATTCTTTTTCTTGCCTTAGGCCTTGGTACCTGTGGGTTACAAACATTAAAATAGGAAGCTGATGAAATCCCTGGTTGAAATCTTTTCATGTCAGCTCCACTGTAAATATTAGGCTTTTGCTGATGCTAAATAGTCTAAACCCTGAGTCAGCTATCAAAACTCCACAGCTCATAAGGGATCAGGCTCTGCTTAATATCTCAACATTCATATCTGAATTGACTTACAGCTCACATTAAGTAAATATATTCTTAGCTCTGCCCATCAAACTCTATTAAGAAGCATGGAAGCAATGACGAAACCTATGCAGTAACTTTAGCTTTATTCATCATCTGACTTATTTACTGTTGCTAGGTAAAGTAATATTCTGAAAGACTGAGTGAAAAAATCACCCCTCAAAACCTGAAGGTGAAATGCTTGTATGAAAGTGCAAAGGGACAGGATGAGTCAGGGTACCAGTGTGAAAATCTTCTGTGCCAGCAATGTACATTGTTCCCAGACCAACAGAGACTTTAAGTTAATGCTGTTTCTTCAAATGATGCTATAAAGTTGGCAGTTTCGGTCCAGCCATCATAGAAAAAGGCCTCCACAACACCAAGGTCACCACTCTGTTTAAGATTAACAGCCAGGTTTACTTGCAGTTAGCAAGAGGGAAAAAAGGTTAAAACTAAGGTCGAGAACAGCTTACCCCTGCAAACACAAATAGTCCCTCCAAGCAACAACTGCCAGGGAAGAATGGAAAGGCTGAATTTTGTCTCTTAATCCTTTATGAGTCTTGAAGACCCCCCCAAAAGGGAGGTGGGGGTATAGTTTTGGGACTTATGCACCCAAACAGGCTCACAATTATGACATAACTAGATGAAGCTGAAAAATAGACAAGAATTTGCATACCAACCTTTCATTTACACATTCACATCAAGCTTGAGGAAAAACACCAAGAAGAAAAAAAGTCTTTTCTGTAGCCAAGGTAATGAACTCTATCACACATCTTTAATTTACATTTGGTGAGATGAAGTTTAAAAAATACATAATCTTCAATTATTCTGCAGGCAATATGGACACACAAAAATCCTACTCCCACAAAACTCATTTGGGAGGCCAGTAATATTTACGACTAAAATACCTCAGCAGAATTGAAACAAACACACACTTTTCTAGGTGAAATTTTACATCTATTTTTGTTTTCTGATAATTTAACCTCAACAGTAACAAGAACAGATTCAGTGAGCTGAGCCCTCAGCTGTTGAAAATGAAGTCCATAGTTGTAAGGCAATTTGAATGACCTAAGCCTGTGGCTCAGAGAGGTAATCCCTTCAAATCAAGAGCCACTGTATACTTCTGAGATATAGCCAAGTAAAGCCTAGTCAAATTTTGAAAAATCAAACTTGTTCTTACTAAAGAGAGCATTGCCCTTTCCAGGTCAAGAATTTTACAGCATTAAGTTTGAGTACTTTTTATTTTGCCACCTTAGTATCTTCTGTGAATCCATTAAAGCAGGAAAAAACTACCTCTGCAGTATGAAAAGACCCTGCTTAGGCTTTCACCCTTCTTAGGAAAGAAAAAAATGGGTCATGGATCCAAAGACTTTCCTTACTAGTAGAAGCATTCTATTTTTATTTCTAAGCTCTCTATATTGTCTGTACATCCTCTCATATGAAGAAAAATCACCATACATTCTCGTTTTTCTTAAAATATCCAAAGACATATTGAGATTTTCTTAACAAGAGCAGTTCTAACTCTCAAGATATATTCAGGTCCACTATTCCTTGCTCATTTCTCTATGTTCCCTGAAAGAATTGCAAAGGTCTGGTATTTGCAGGTTTTACAGAAGGGCCAAAATCAACAGCCAGTTTACTTACACTTTTGAATTCATAATGCAGTTGTTATTTGTTCAGCTTCAAAGCAGATTTCACCCATTTGAGGATATGAATCTGATCTGTAGGAAAAGGGCTAACTATGGAAGCAGAAGATGACCCACTCAATTCCAAATATGCAACTTCAGAAAGGTCACCAGCAATTATAACTGACCATCATTTCAGTAAACTCTTATGTCAGTCATTGTCTGTCTATCTAGTCTAAAAGCAGCTTGTACACAAAAACAGATAAAGCAAGTCACCTCTCAACAACTTGCAAAATAATATTAAAATCAAAACAGGTGATCAGCCTAGTAACCAAACTCATAGCGCTCAGCAGACCCAAGGCACATACTTCTCATTTCCCCTCCTCCCCACCACTCCACTAATTCCGTTCACAAGCAGATATCTACAGGTGAAATTTAATTTGATTTAAAATAATTAATGAATGAATTAACCACAAAAACCCCATCCTAATAATCCTTCCCATTATTTATTTTTTAGATACAGCTAATGTTCCTGTTCTCAGTAACAAGCTGGAGCAAGGAAAACAAACCAGATTCATGTTAGAATCTCACTCATAAGCCTCATAGAGGAAAGCATAAACTGATGTGTACTGTTGTAGTCTCTTTTAGTGAGGAAATCTGTTCCCTTGCAAATGAAAATGCTGAAACAGATACTAAACATGACTCCTACAAAATATTTGGATCTGTGTTATTTATCACTGCATAAAATCCCTGTGCGGTTAAGATCTAATTCATAAAACCTAGTTTTTCTGTACTTCACATTAGTCTAATAAAAGATGTACACTTACAGTAAGGTTTTTTTTTATATATAGCATAAATATAATTTACATTGCGGGTTGGAAATATGGAAAGTGGAGTGTAAGACATTCCTATAGTATTTATTTGGAGGTAAGCTTGTACAAATATATTTGCATGCATGGAAACAAAATAGTAAACCCATTAATATGTTGGCTATTCAGCTTCTCTGTTAATCTTATGTTTACATAATCTTCATGTGTTTCTCTCATATACAGCTCTTCTCAAATTTAATAAATACTGGGAAATACCTAGAAGTTCCATATTTTGGTTACTTTGGTGACCTAGTCCGTCGCTTTCACTCTGTTACTAGTAGATATCTGCACACTGTCAGTGTTACAGGCAATAATTTCACATAGGTGAAAATTAAGCATATAGCTATTAATAACTCTCAATATCTTTCTGTCCAAAATTAGAAAATCCTCTGAAAGTACAGGTTTCCAGATTCCAATCTGATACACCAAGGGAAAACTGATGCACAATAGAAAAATCTCACAGAGCATGTCTTAAAGTGTAAAGAACAAGATAACAAATGTACCCAGCATAAACTTCTTGAGTAACTGTGTACATTAATTATTTGATTGCTGAAAGACATGAAGTAGAGTACAATGTTGCAAAACACAGCACCCACCGTAAGTACCATGAAGCCTAATGCTTTCAAACAATTTCTTTCTAATTATGAACTTCAAACTTCGTCACATCTGTATAAAATAATGCCACCTGTGTTTTATGTAGTATTATGTATCAGGGATAATACTCAAGAGATACATAATTAAAATGAATGGATTAATATTAAAAACTACAATGAGAGTAGGAGGAAGGGAAGGAAGCCAGGGAGGTTAGGAAGCTACATTTCAGGAATGATGCTCAAAAGACTTTCTGTTTTGGTCAATCTTTTATGGTTTCAATGAATACTGAATCACAGATGTATACACTGTAAAATCTGTAGAGATATTTTTATAGGCATACTGAAAAGTGTTATTAGTTTACATTCAATCTTTACTAAGTATTTTAGTAATACAATCTAATGAATAACAGAAACGGCTGTGTTTTCACACCATAATTGCATTATGTGTAATTCACTCCTGTTGTCTCCTTACCAGATGGTGGAGTGGTAGAATTTAGTGGACATATAAATGATGGATTTGGGCTAAAATAAAATCAACCTTCACTTTTGAAATGCATTTCACATTCCATTACTGACTTCAGAACAAAACTATGAAGTGTAAAACTGGAAAATGAGCAGAGGGAAATAAGAAAGGAGTGTTATAGTGCCATACAAATGAATCATTGCAATTCATGTTCTTCATAGACTATACTTTTCTGCACACTCAGCTCTCACTGATGTTGTGAGAGTGGGAGACATAAAATTACTATTTATGAAATTCGTGGAGGACATAACAAATGGTAAATAATATCGAGGACTGATCAGTTACACAAAGCAATCTGAATTGCTTGTTGAGCTGAACATACTGAAGTATTATGCAGGTAAAGAGTGGAAAAAGCAAAGTTATAGGAACAAAACTTGTAATGTCCAGCTAGTAAAACTTGTAAGGCCTCAAGAACAGACATGGAAGTCTTGACTAGCAGAGTTTGCACAACGACCTCAATGTCACAGGAGTCACATATCTCAATAAAAAAATACGTTAACACAACGTGTTTCTACAGGGTGAAGTAGCAAGAAAATGATTTTACAATGGCAGTGGGAAGAGTGATATGAGTTTGTTATGATTAGCTCTATGGTCCAAATTCCAGAAAGAATAAATTAAAAATAGGAGAGAGAGCTACAGGAGAAATAAATATACCAAATGGCTGAGAAGCTACTGTACAGTTTGAGGGATGGGGTTTTGACCAAATGAGGCAGGAAGAGAAGAGAAGAGAAGAGAAGAGAAGAGAAGAGAAGAGAAGAGAAGAGAAGAGAAGAGAAGAGAAGAGAAGAGAAGAGAAGAGAAGAGAAGAGAAGAGAAGAGAAGAGAAGAGAAGAGAAGAGAAGAGAAGAGAAGAGAAGAGAAGAGAAGAGAAGAGAAGAGAAGAGAAGAGAAGAGAAGAGACCATTTCAGTTGGAAGGAACCTAGAATTACCATCTAGTACAACTGCCTGACCAATACAGGGCTGACCAAGTTAATGTATGCTGTTGAGGACATTGTCCCAATGCCTCTTAAACACTGATGGGCTTGGGGCATTGACCACCTCTCTAGGAATCCTCTTCCACTATCTAACCACCCTCTCAGTAAATAAACGCTTCTTAACGTCCAGTCTAAACCTCCCCTGGCACAGCTTTGAACCATTCCCACACGTCCTATCACTGGATCCCAGGGAGAAGAGCTCAGCACCTCCCTCTCCACTTCACCTTCTCAGGAAGCTGGAGAGAGCCATGAGGTCACCCCTCAGCCTCCTTTTCTCCAAACTAGACAAACACAGATTGTTCAGCCACTCCTCACACGACACACCTTCCACCAGCTTTGTTGCCCTCCTCTGGATGCATTCAAAGACCTTCACATCCTTCTTAAATTGTGGGGCCCAGAACTGCACACAACACTCCAGGTGAGGCCACAGCAATGCTGGATACAGTGGGATAATCACCTCTTTTGACCAGCTGCTTATGTTGTGTTTGATGCATCAAGATAGCTGAGTGACCCAACTACTGTTTCTAAATATCTTGAAGATGAAAAAACAATTAAAAATAAAAGAAACTTCAGTCTAGTGCAAATGAGTCCTGTGAATAAAGGATAAATAAAATCACACCAGATTTAAAACATTTTTTAGCAGAGTGTGATTAGTCATGTGTGAAAAATACCATGATGCTTTTCATTCACAAGAAGATGAGGGGGTTATTTGGAATATATGCTTTAATCAAAGATTCAAAACCTGGGCAAAATTCATTGATAAATTTTTTGAAGAATGCAATATTTGTTTTTTAGGTGATCTTTCTAAACCATAAAATCCCAACATGGTACTCACTGACCAAAGGCAGCTGACATAATGCTCTTATAGAGACAGAAACCAAGGCAGAGATGTTACTTTCTATGTAAATGAATTATTTACTTAAATAGTCAACTTTTGCCACCCTATAACAGTACAGATGACAAATGAGTGGGTTTTTCCTATTTTGTTTTTTGATCTTTAAGATTCATTTTTTTCAGTAAAATAAAATATTAGGGACGATACCTACGGCTTTTCCTCCCTCAGTTATTATTTATACAATCACCTCCAGTGAGATCAATTTGACCTTAGCCACAAATGGTATTCACCACTGAAGCTGAGGTGTTCAAGGGAATTAGGATTTTTAGTAGCATGTAGACCCATATTTCCCTTAACTCCTTAAGTGCAACAAAGGACTGGAGGCCTTGGCTGTTAAACCTGGAAAGATGACAGACATAAAAAATGTTGACTCATCTCACCAATAAATCTATAAAACTACCAGTAGGCTGTTATCACTAGGAACAACACTGTGTGGGTTGTACATGTGCAAATGAGCACAAAATCACAGCTGGTATTTCTAATTCTGTCCAACCCAAGAGATACATGATCTCAGAAGTATCTCAGATAATTACACAAACTAAATCAAACCCAAATACTGAATTCCCAAGTGATAAAATCTTTAATATGTGTCATATATAACTATTGAACTATTTACTTTCCATCTGTGCACTCTCTAATTTTTCTTGTCACATATTCTAATTATGAATAATGCTCATAACCAAACATGCATTTACACCTCTTCCATCCACCACTCCAAACCCTGCTGAGAGAGTAAACAAACTTATTATTCTAGCATCATGTCCAGAGCAATTGTATAACAACTCAACTTGTACCTTCAAGCAAGCATTAAAACATAAAATGATTCTGTATTACAAAGAACATTGCCAAAAAGTATTTTGTATGAGCCGAGTGACTACTACAGAAGAAATTGCTTTTTGAATAAATGCTCTTTCTTTCACTGGTTTGCCAGCATAGGAGGAAAAGCATAAATTTCCTCACATATTGCATTTCAAGACAGACTCCATTCAGATAGCATGCAGTGGTTATAATTACAGCTTTAAATCCAGGCTGGAGCTAGTCTTGTTACAGTGAACGTAATTCACAGGAATTTTCACAATAGTGACAGTGAGAAAACCTCTTTTCTAACATAACAATCCCTATTACAGCATTTCATCTTTCCACAATGCAGAACACAGAGGCTTTTCAGCACAAGAGGGACTTGGAGATTTCTACAGAGCCTTATGCATGTGAGAAGAGGAATCCAAGGCTGGTGAGATGGAAGGAAAGGGTAAAAAGTTGTGGCACTGTGTGCCAATTCAGTTGCTAGAGCTCTGTTTATATTAATCGCAACCCTGCGAGCAATTGACTCATGAGTAGCTCTCATGTTATATGCAAAAAGTAATTAAGAGGAAAAGCAGGCTGAACATAAATTCTTCCATAATTCAAGTTGTGAAAATATCAAGCTCAATGCTGAGAAGAATCAGTAGAGTTTATTTTGCTTACATTCACCATTCAATTTTTTTTAAACTATTTTTAAAAATATTTTTAAAATCATATATCAAGCAGCCTGTTCTATTAAGTTATATATAATAGTATGATGCATAGTAAATACCTTTTAAATACTCACATCAGCTGTGATATCTGTGATATATATTCTACAAATACCATGGCATATTATACACCTATATGTAAAAACAAATGCACCATTTTGTCTTGTTTTCCCCAAGTCATATTCAGAAGTTGTAAAGCCACAGAGTGACCTCCAAGTGACTCACTCCAACTACTGCTGCTTAATCAGTATTAGCCATAGTCAGGGCACAGTTGTGCCCCAAGATATTCATGCAGGTGTTCTTGAAAAGGCATTAGGAGTCATTAAGAATGGGTGACTTTATTTGTAACTAAATCTGAGAACTGAAATTATTCCATGGGTTAGCTTGCTTACATTTTTCTCTCCATGTGTGTTTCACTAGACGGGGAAAAGTCTCTTGTTTAGCACCTCTAAATAAAGATGCTGAATAAGTGACAGTTTATTTATGAAATATTGTATCATTTGGTATAACTACAGCTGGCACAAAAATCCCTTAAACATATGTGATTGTTTGCAAACGTGTCCAGTGAAGGTGAAAACAATAATATATTTTTATTTTAACCTTTTGCACTTGAAAATGTTCATGAAGTTTACAAGTTACATTTTTGCAAATACTCTACTTAAAATATGCATAGAAAATATACATTATATTATAAGCACACATATAAGCATTTTTCATTCTAGTGCCTGTTTTGTAGATGAGAGTCGTTCACACAAGGGCTTAGGATACATTTTCATAAAGCAGCAGCGCTCCATCTCTGCGATTACTTAAAACTGGCTTTAGGGCTAAGCTTCAAGGTGAATTGGTAAACCACAAATAAACTACTTGCCCTTAGAATTGTATTGAGGGACAAGCTAAGCACAAACCAATTAGGAAGGCTGAGAAGCAAACTTCAACTCTGCCCAGCACTGGGGCAGGGCACTCAAACATCCTCTTGCTTGCAGAGCAGATGAGCTCCACTGTGCTTTGCTTAACCCAGCTATCTGCAGTGTACCCCATCTGCTGTCCCAACTTTGTCACACACAAGCCTGACACCAGGCAAATAAGAGTGTTGGTGTCCCTCCTGTGTGGCTGCTAGAATCACCTGCTGGCAGAGCAGATGGGATTTGTCAACAGCTTGAACCTATGTAGACTACCTGCCTGACAAAGCTGGGTCTGAGGGGGTTCATTTGCCATCTGAGAATAAAGCCGTGCTTTAGCCTGCAGCACTGTGTAAGGAGAATTTTTTCTGACTGAGGAATTGCTTTGCAAAAGATACAATTTTCCCATGGTCACATATCAAGTGAGTGACAGAGCTGGAAACAGAATCTAGGAGTCCCAGATCAAAGTATCCTAATTTATAACTAATAGAGACAGAAAGCCACAACAGGAGGGTGAGGGTGCCTCTGTCAGCCTTCAGGGAGAGAGTCTGGCTGACAAGGAGCAGTATTTCACTATTCAGTGTAAGAGGTTGATTTCTGAACAAACTCTCTGAGAAATTATTACTTAAGACTCCCTCAATATTTGCATGTCTTCTGTCTCCATGTCCCCAGCAGTTCGGCACATCATTAAAGCACTGCTGATTTTAATGACTGGTTGCCAGAAAATGGTACAACTGGGAGAAAATGGGGAGCTGGTTGCGCTGAGTAAGCTGCTGTCATTTACTCACAGGGTGGACATGGAGTCACAAGCACATAAGTTACACAAGTTCAGGCTGTATTCTTCACTTCATCTTCCAAGTCAGTGCTTCATTTTTAACATTATTTGGGCACTCCAAGTCTCAGCAGCAATTCTGAGACAGAAAACAGTCAGCATTTTCAGGGTGCAAAAGCCAAAATACGTGTAGGAGACAAAATGTCTTCCACTGAAATAAAAACAATGCTGTGAACTACAGCAGCAGTAAATCAGTTGGGACAACCTAAAGCTGCTTTCAAACTTAGAGTTTCATAGAGAATTAAAAATCTAACTACATATGCAAACAGGAGGTATGGATTTTATATAGCTATACATCAGTATGCAAGTGCATGCTGCAACTCTCATTTTTTGCATATTAACATTTAATAAATTGTGTTATTTATTTTATGTACATAAATTGTATTTTACCATAGTACCATACTGTCATGATGTCCCTGTATTAAGCAGCTCCACCTTTCATTAGCATGAATGGAGACATAAAGTACAGAAGAAACTTCTGAGCCCATATTACTGCAGAGTGCATCATGACTGTTAAGTTAGAGGGAAAAAAACCTATGGAGAATCAAGACCCAGTGGCCTGAGAAGCTTCCCTCATCAACAAGCAAGAGAGTACTTCAGAGATTATAAAATACTATATATGTCTTCCAAGAAACAGATAAGAAAGTGAGCAAGTTCATAAGCTCTTAATATTTAACTCATCTCAACCCCACTGAAGAAACATGTTTCCAAAGAGAGTTAAATATAGCCAACCAGTAAAATGAATCAATATAACCCGTAAAAGAGATGACCACATAGAGGGTGAGGGGAAATTCTGACAGTTCAAGAAAAAGAGCCTGAGAAAAGTGAGAACTGCAAAGTTCTGCTGATCTCCCTAGGCAAGCGAGATGGTCTCTTGTAATAGATGACACAGTTTTTTGTCCCCGGATAATCTGGAGAGATAATATGTTTCTATCAATAAATGTGGGTTGAAAAATAAACTCCATAAATTGACAATGAATCTTTTTTTCCTACTAAGTGCAAATAAAGTTGTCTTGTGTGATACAAATGACACCACAGAGAACATCATACAGTTGTATCCAAACATTCTCTAATTAGTATTAGCCATTGACCTTCAGTCAGTGGATCACTGAGGTCAGGACTGGGAATTTATAATGTAGCCAATTTATACCTATCTCCCTGCAGAGTGAGGACTGCAGAGAGGCCTCTAATCAGAAGGGTTTCCTATGCAACCACAGAACCTTTTGCCAAGTCATTAAGGCCAATTAAAATTCAACTTAAACTGTACAATTCGCCTGTCCACAGATCAAGCTAAGTTTCCCAGTTAGCTGGAGGTAAACTAAGGCTACCTGAACATGTTTCAATCAATATTGGTTTTCAACAAGAAATATGGGGTTTGGCTAAGCAAAATTTAATTAAAAGTATCCACTGCAAACAGAAGAGAATGTGCTTTCATCAAAAGCTGACTATCACAGAAGTTTTCATTTTTCCAGTAAAGGAAAATCACTTGAAAATTTTGACATGAAAATGCAGTCATTCCAATGTTCCTGTGCCCCCATTCTGGACTGTGAGCTGGGCCACTGAAATCTCCCAAGCTGTGCTACAAACCCAGGATGCACAACAGGGACTGAGTGAAAAACTGTGGTGCACCAGCGAATGAGTATTGCAGCCCACCCACAGAGTGGTGGTGACAGGAGACATCTAAACTGTAACATCTACTGCGTATTAATACGTCACTTCAGATGAAACTTTTACACAGAACGAATACCATCTCCGCTAAAAATCTCATAAATGAGTAAAGCAAGATGGTCAAAGATACAAGACATGTTGATGAGGCAAAAGAGTGAAAAATTCCCTCTCAAAAACATCATTATTTTCAAAGGACATGATCCAAACCTATTAAATCAATGAGACTCTTTCTATTAGCACCAACTGGCTTCCTATTTGATCCCACACTGCTAGATGGAAAACTTATTCCTTAAAAAAAACAAAAACAGAAAAAACAAACCAAACCCAGTGTGTATTAAAGAGCATTTCCAGTGAAAGGGCCTTCATATTCTCATATTACAGAAGTTGTACTTTAGCTATTCAACCAGAAATCCTGGTAGTTTGACTCAATGCAATGTATTTCACTCCAAGCTAAATTTTTCAAACATTTTGGTGGACAGAGGGGAGAGCAGAAGTCACAGAAGCGGTAGTTCCTTCCTTGCTTGAAAATTAACTATTTGCTTTTCATTGTTTGAGTTGCAGTAGGGGGAAAGTAATTTAGATTCTGGTAAATCAGGAAGAATCCACCAAATTACTGACAGCTTAAACCGTAGAGTGCTAGAGAAGTCCTGATTGCTTCAGGCCACTGGCCACCATTTGGTAGGGCTACCAAAGGATTGCAAACTTATAGCTATCTTATTTCTTTTTATAAGACCCTCTTACAGACTTCCTGCTAAGAAATAAAGATGGTGGGAAGCAGAGTAAAGCTGGGAAGACACATGGATTAGCATTAGAGAGAGGAAAGCCAACAGAGGCAGGGGCAGGAGTGAAGTCAGGGAGCAAAAGCAATAAGAAAAAAGATACCAAAGAAAAAATAACCAGTTTGGCAGCTGCTGGGTGCCACTCAAGGAGCCCTTCTCAGAGTTCTACATGAGTGAGTGCCCAAGGAATAGGCCTGTGGATACCGAGGAGCAAAGTCCTTTCTACTGTGTTTCTTCCTAAGTAGGAGAACAGAAGTCTGCACTAGAAACAGGCTGACCAAGATAGGCACAACAGGAGCTTCCCTGCATGGGTCATAGCACTCAAAACAGCCCGCATGTGGGTTCATGAATCTAATTAGGCATGGTACGGGGGAACAAGAAGATATTTCCGTGTCTAAGTTCACTGCAGTCTTTGGCTTCTCTCCGGAGGCTACCAGCAAGGTTACCAGCGACTGCCAAGCATCGCAATGGTGTCATTACGGAAACACCTGTCCACGGGACCACAGCGATACAGCTCACCCACAAAGGCCGCCAAACAACAGATGGTAGCAACTTTTGATTGCTACCAACACAAACTGGATTGGAACCAGCAAGTTAGAAGTAAAAATATTTCCAGCTCGTTTCTTATTCCCTTCAGCTATTTTTTCCCCTACTAACATTATATATTATGCATTACCTTACATTAAGACTGGGGAAGGACTTGATTAAAAAAACAACAACAACCTTCTCCTTGCTGTGTAATACAAAATAGAACTGGCAAACTTGAATGCCTACTGTTTACATTTTACAGCAAGAGGGCAATTTCACACTGCCTACTACTGATGCTGCAATATTTCCATGCCCACTTTTTTTTGTTTGTTTGTTTTAACTCAGTTCATGCCAGAATTAAAAGGAGAAGACTCATCAAAAATGTCATATCTTTTCCATTATAAGGATTTTGTGTCAGCCCTCTGCCTGCATTTTTGTTTTCTGATAACATCGATCCGTTTACAAAACCAGGTCAGGTCTGTGCTGGCCTAGATAAAGCAGCAGGGATCCATCCCTCACCCGGTCCCTGCTGTCCATCAGCCAAGCTGCAACTGTGCCCCTGCCCAGGTGACTACTTATTCCACATGCAATTGTAGGTCTGGCCGTACTAACCCAATAATTTCCACTAGAACCACTCAAGACATGGGATTTTTCTGTACCCAAAATTATCCAGCCTGCTCTCATCCAGACATCTTTCACCATCTGCAGAAAGCCAATGAATCAAAGGCAAAGCAGAAAGCTAAAAGTTAAAAGCATCCAAGCGGATTGCTGAAAGCATACGTTGTACGGCAGGCGAGCTGCAGTGACGTGTGGGTGGCCGGCTGCTTGTCTGGCTGCCTGCCTGCCACAGCTCGCACGCTGGCGGTACACCTCCAGGATGCTGCCGTACCATAACCAGCCTCGATGGCACACGTTTCAGGGGACATGCACAGACCTCTTGGTTTGGAGAGCCTTTGGATCTGCAGTTATTTAGCCTTCCATTTATGAGCTTGTTGTGTAATTAAAAAGTGTGCTATGGGAAAGAGAGTGGTTTTCCCGTATCTCAGACATTATTACTTTGACAGAAATTAAATTATAAGCCCTTATCACCACTTAAGAGTGGAAAGCACTGGAGGCTATAAACCTCCTGGGTGAAATCTTAACCCTGGGGAAAGCAAGGCCAAAATTACTATTGACATTAATAAAGCCAGGATCTCACTCTATATATCTCTGTGTGTGCATGTGTATGGTTTGCATTTTCACAGAGAATCGGGATTACTTATTAACTAGCATTCAGAGACTGTGGCAAAGACTGCCCACAGTATCATCAAAGCTTATGGAAATATTTGTAAGATTTTCACTTCCTTTGAATTTGCCTGTAAAAGCCAAATAAGAATCTCCTAAACCTAGTTTGTGTTTTGGTTTAGATATAATTTATTTGTAAAATAGCAGGCCTGAGTGATTTCATGGCTTTTTGTTGTTTTCTGAGATTAATATTCATTTGGGAAAATGAAAGTAGGAGTGCATTATTCTGTGTTTTAGTAAATCACATTAGTTACTGAGCTTTAAGTGGCCTTCTCAGTTGGAAATAAATCTCACAACATTGGCTAGTAAGTTTTGATTGTAGAAACCATACAAAAGCGAACCAGCTGTGAATACATTATTTCTAATGCAACATTTATTATTCTGTATCTGTAATTTCCAAGTTTCCCAGAAGCAAGAGGTACACATCTTTTTTCCGTTTTTCAAGTAAAAAATAAAAATGAAATATTTGTACTATAATCATTCCTAACTCATCCATTTGCTTTTTCTGACATCTCCATGGAACTAGATCTGTGAATTTTATGAAATTTAACTGGTTGAGGTTTTTTGCCTAAGCACTTTCTGGCAAAAGCAGATCCTCAGTGATGCTAATGACCACAGATCCTTTGGCATATATGGAAATATAACACGTACCTCCACCAGAAAACTGTTCCAGGTAACCAAAATATTTTTTTTTTTCTTAACATCTGCTAAGTTTCACAGTAAGTTGCATCCAGGTATGAAAAAAAATAAAGAGAAATGAGAGCTCTTTTGAGAGCTCTTTTTTTTTTTTTAATACAAGTTCTGAATTTAGACCTTCACATTTCTTTTTGACATTTATGTTGGAATAGACACAGTATTGCTTGACAACAGACATTCCCTGTAATAATTTTTTCTTGTCCTCATCTGCACTGCCTTAAGAGTTCTCCTAGCTCAATGCCACCCTTGCATTGACTTTTCTCAGTTTTTCTCACATAGCCACAATTCTGCTCCCACACAACTCCCTGGTGATCTCCTTCTGACTGAATGGAAATGGATCCTTTTTTCCAGGTTTGCCCCCTCAGTCCTCCTCCTGCTTCTCAAGAAGCTGTGCCACTCAGTCATATTTCAGTCTTCACAATTCTCTGTATCCCAGGACAGGATTCATTTCAGCCAATTCCAGCTGTTCTGGTGCAGGTATCTAACCTACAGTGGTTGTAAAAGGCCCTGGAGACCCCCTAGAGAGGGAAGTATCAGCAGGGGATAATTGATCTCATTGCTACTGCTACTGGATCCTGAGCTGCCCAGGTTGCTGAAGTTTATGTGCCTGTACCTTTTCCTCATGGCAAACTCCACAAAAAGGTTGGGATGCTTTTAAACTTCCAAAGGCAAGGATGTAGTTGAATATGAACTAGGGTGATGAACTTTTAGATGGCAAAAGCTGTTACATGACAAGAAAATATAGGGCAGAAATAGAAAGGATTTAGTCACTGCTTTTACCCCCTGCTCCTCTGCTTGTTTCCATGGAGGGCCTCAATCAGTCCAGGGAGTGGTGGTAGACACTATCTTCTCCTGCTACTCCTGCACCACTCTTCCTGCTATCTCTCATCCCTATGGCACGTGTCCTTCCTTATCCTCCCAGTAATTTCTGTAGTTCTCCTGGAACAGAAAGATCTGACCACCATGATGGGAACTTCTCCCTGCTTCTCCTTCTTCCTCTACTCAGTGGTTTCTGGCACCTGCTCCCCTGAGAAGGCTCTGCAGCTTCCCTTGAGAAGGGGCAATCTCCCTATCTCCCTTTCTTTAAAAGGTTCCTCCTCACTCACTCTCTTTAGAGGAACACCACACCACTGGGGGAAAAAAAAGAAAAAAAAATGAAAAAAAAAAAAGACTAAATACCTTCCATCACACTAGGTTATGTCTAAGACATGAAGAACAGAATGGGTCTCCTTCTCCACTGTTCACAGAGAAAGTCTATTTCATTGTGCTCCCAATGGCCAAAGATAACAGTGCAAAACAAGTATACAAAATATCTTACTCATAAGATGACAGGAGGGAGAACAGCTTTAGCTGTAACTACATTTCATAGATACAAATGCTGGTACAATGCACAGAGCACTGGGAAAAACAAGGTTTCTGGTTTGTAGAAGAATTTAGAACATAGACTATTTCACAATATCTGGGCCTGGGTTCTTTGAAAAGTATGTGAAAGCACAGATGATTTAGGAACACCTTTAATTTATCAACAGTATTGTCACTTTCCATTCATTGACCATGAAAACCATTGACTATGCAATAAGATATGAGATAGGCAACAGAGAAACTTGCACTCTGTCCTTTGTTTATAACATGGCCTGCTACTGTGTGGGGTTTTTTTTTAATTTTTGATCCTCTAGATCTCACTGTTGGATGTTGGAAGTCCAGTAAGCAAGAGAGAAGAGAGCTGGCACCTTTGCACCGACCCAATCCTGTGCTGTCTCAGAGGTTTTAAATGCCTTTTAGAGTATAGGTACTGTTTTGTGGATTTGTCAAGTTATGACAGTCACAGCACTGAACTTGATAAGCCTCATCACTAACCCAAATCTTGCTTAGAAATGACATGTCAAACCTGCTCCTACATGTTCCCCATCCCAGACCATGAGGGGATGGGCATGAGTTGTGTGTCCTTGTGGGATAGATTTAGGGCAAACCCCTCAGGACACGTGCCAGGTGAGGAATGTCAGGAGTGCATCTGAAAATTTCAACACCACTTTGCACCAAATGAAAGCGCTGAAAGAGGGAAGGCTCTCACAATCTGGCCTGCTACTGTGTGCTACCAGTTCACCTCCAGTTTTTCAGCAGCATATGATTGAGACCAGTTCTTTCAACAGGATTTCAGAAGGGACAATCACCCAATTGCCTGTTCTTGTTACAATGCATTATCCACAAACTGTGAACTGCCTCATGAAACAAGTAGTGGTAGCAATGTATGTGTTTCCATTGCATTTAATTTCTTGTGAAGTGGGAGAGAAGAGAGACACCAATACCACAGCTGGTATGTGACCTCACAGACTTGGACAAAAAAAAAGTTAATCCAGTTCCTTTCTGTGTAAAGTCCATTTCACTTAGTTCAGATTTTACAAATCAAAAATCAAAATGTAGTTATAATTATAGAAATAATGGTATCAGATTGTAATTAAACTGTCAGGGTTTACAATTGCTAATGCTGAGTTATGCAGCAATGGTTTATGACTGGCTTGAAACAAGAACTTCCTTTTACATTAGTCCAACCTGCACAATTTTTTAAATTAAACGGAAATCCATCTGTGTTCTTGCTTTAAAAAGACTGTGTATTTTAAATAAAACCCCTTTTAGAACCAGTAGGTTTCTGTAGCCAGACATAGCACTTCTGTTCACTTCTCCAGACTTGGTGTCTATGCTTACATAAGGACAACCTCTGAAGGAGGATGTGCACGCTTGGACTACAGAGTTTTTAACCTCTTTGGGGAATGTCTGTAAATGATGGGAGGGTGGAATCCACCTTCCTTACAAGTCCCTCAGCAGAATTGTCCTCTGTGGATGTCTTTTGATGTCAGCTTATCTATTTGTGATTGATATGATCAGTCTGTAATAGTTTAACTCACCACCATATTATACCTTAAAACTAGGGCAGAAGCAAAAAAAAAAAAAATTAGGGTAGCTGTTTCTTATATACCTAAGTCCAAATAAATAAGATTTGCTTTATTTTTTTTTTCCTCCTTTTTTTTTTCCCCTTTTTCTTTTTACCTCAAATGACAACAATATATCCTTTACTATTTCTGGGGCCTTTTTTCTAAATTGCCACTAACTGTTTGTTTCCTATACACAGATTTGCTTCTACTGATACAGATCTTTTACATCCTTAAACTTGTTATCTGTCTACCTGTGGTCTTTGGAGAGGATGTGTGCAATGACACAGATGGCAGCTGTCTGGCCAAGAATTAATATATTTGTAAGTACCCCAAGCCGCCTCTAAAACCACAAGAGGTGCAGAGCAGATAGAGGCAATATCAGCTTTGAAATCTCCCCGTTCAGGGCAAGGGGCTCCTTGCTTACCATGCGGAGTCAGCCTGAAATGTACCATGTTTCAAAATACTATTATTTTGTAGGAGCATAAGGCTTTTAAAGTAGTTATTACACACTTTGGAACCTTACCAAAGACACCAGCCCCCAGATAAAATTGTAATAAATAGTGGTAGGGAGAAAAGTAGCTACTGCAAAGGCTAATTAAGCATTTTGATTAGTTCATACTTGCTGCGTTTTGGCTGTTGTTTATAATTAATTTTATTATCTGATGTCTGTCAGTGCTGTTTTTTCAACTACTTCTTTGTTTACTTAATTGGGCATTTTATAATCATCACTTTGGAAAAACAAGTTTTCCTCTTTGCTTTTATAACTGTTCGTATTCACTAAACCTTTTTGCCCTTTCAGTTTCAACACCCTTCATAACACTGGTAGGATTAACCCCAAGCAACAAACTAGCTTTCAAGTAGCAATGGCAGGGTGCTGAGCATCGTTGCTCATCCACAGTCAAAAACAGACCTTCCTTTACCTCATCACCCTTTCCTGCAATATGCAACCTATTCCCCTCTAACACCAATTTGCTCTTTGAGTCTATAGTAGTGAATTATCGCACCCATTGAGAGGTCCATGGCAGAGGAGTGTCTTGTGGACAAAACCAGTCAGTCTTGCCATGAAATGACTGCAGAATCAGAGCCAGTACCACAAAATCACACTGATTTTGCAGCAGGAAGGGGTCACCATCACTTTCAATACCTTACTTTAGGCTTTGAGCAACAAGACTCACATTTTTAGCTTTTGACTTTTGAAGTCAGCTATTTCCTTTCTCCTATTTGGGCAAAGCAGTAATTCAGTAAGAGAAGGGGAAACATGGCCAAAACTATTTTATATTGCAAAGTAGGAAAGTACCAGTGAAATGTAAAATTGCACTACTAGCTATAGTGCAATTTCACTTACCAGTGAAATATAAAATGCACTGCTGTCTGTAAAACTGGAAGACTGGGAACATCCCGGGACTTGTATGACCTTGAAAACTAGAGTAAAGTAGAAGGTATGGGATGAGATTTAATAGTACAAGGTGCAAATGTCATGAATTAAACAGAAATTCTTGCTCTCAGTTACAAACATTATTGGAGTGACAAGGAAAGTGAAGGAATTGACTTTATCCTCCTCATTCAGAGGTTAACAGAGTCATGAGTGCAATAGAACTGTAAAGAAGTAAATGTGATCCTACATCCCATCAGCTAGGATGTTTCCTGCAGAGAGAGAGGAATATTGTTTCTGTTGAACATGACACTGATGAGCCCTTTGCAATAATATTGTCACAATTCTGGTTCTTCCTGCACCAGTGAGATGAATTTAAACTGATATTGCATAGAGGAGGACCAGCAGGCTGATAAGGAGAATGGAGAGCTCATGGTACAAGGAACAAATAGCAAGAATTAGTCTAGTTCAACGTAGGAAAATAAAAACTAAGAGGGGATTAAGTTATTCACTACAAAGATAGTAGATGAGATGGAGGGAAGAGAAAAAGGAAGTAAGCATGTTTTTAAATTGGTGGAAAATTCACTATCTTAACAAAAAGATTTTAACTAGATACACAAAATTTTAAATTACAATATCAAAGTGAATTTCCAGCCATCAGAGGAATGAGTAATGCTTCAGGAGTGGTAGCAGGAAATAAATAATAATAATAATAATAATAATAATAATAATAATAATAATAATAATAATAATAATAATAATAATAATAATAATAATCCCACATATTGTTTTTACAGTAAACAGCAAGCACTTGAAGGAAGGAAATGTATAGCACAGTGCAGGCAGGACCCAATGACCCAGCAGATTGTTTCTATACCTCTAGTCCAGAACAGTTCTGAGAAGTGTTTATGAACCAAAGTTCAGGAAATTGAAGCTGAAGTAAAAATGGGAGGCAGAGGGAACAGAGAGGAAAAACTAGATGCAGTGGCAGAGAGGCAGTGACGGATTGCTCTCCAGTATATATAAGGAAGACCACAAATGCACTAGCTAACACAATCTCCGTAACAAAAATTTACCTGTTAAAGATTAAAATTCATAAATGATTAAGAAATCCCAGACAAACAAGAGAGCTGAAGGGAGTCACTTGAGATTTAAAGAGCTGAAATAATTACTCATAAAAAGAGTAGAAGGAGATTAAAATTAAACAAGCCTTGATTAAACAAATTTGCTTTTGGGAAACAAAAAGCAAAAACATTCCACATGATTGCTGTGTGTCCAATAATTTACCAAGAAAGAAAGAAAAAGACTCTGAAAGTTGTCCGTTGTGTAAGCATGAAGCTACATATCAGGGAAAATACTTCGCACCTCAAATGGGGTACTGTGGGAAAGATGGGGAAATTTTGCTTCTGCGTGTAGCCAACTTCCAAGCTTGCCATTGCATCTCTGTGACGGTTGCAAAACAGCTTTACGTAAGCAGCTTTTATAATGCTCCATGAAGATCAATAGCTCTAGGTTGGCTTATTTGCTTTGGTTTGTTCCCCTGTTAAAAAAGTACTTAATCGCAGGCAGGAAAGTTGCTTTGTTGTGTCAGATACTATCGAAAAATATCAGGAAAAATAGACTTTACCCTGTAGAATACAGAAGATAGAGAAAGGGCAAAGGGGAGAAGGTTATTGGAAAATTCTCCATAGTAAATCTTGGCAACAGTGACACCTAACTCCATATTTATAACCATTCCCTATCTTGACAAGTGAAATGGGAGCTTTTGCACAGTAAAGCAATCTTAAATACCAGGCAGGTTTTCAAAACAGCTGTGCTAGGTTTACCAGATTGCATTATGGAAATGTTAGACACCAAAAAATCGTGCATTGATGTGTAAATAAGGAAAAAATGGGGGTGGTAGGCTGGGAAAGAGAATTCCCTCTGGTATTCTTCCTGCCAGAAGACAAAAATCACACAGCTTCCACCCACTAGTCTCTCCTTATCTCCCCTTCAGTTTCCAATGGCTTGCTCTGCAAAATTTCCCCAACTCCAACAAGCCATAAAACCTACTGAGGAATTAAAATTGCTGTTAAATTAGCAAATTTTGAGCCTTTGTCAATATTATCAGGTTGTGTGAACCAAAACTGTTTTAGCTGATCTTTAAGCAGACATTTCTAACCATAGCTTTTCTTGCTGTTGTGCAAAAAAGCTCTCAGTGTTGCCATATGGTTTGAAGCAGTATCTAGACTTACACTTTCCAGGCCAGTGAGAAAAAGTGTAATAACAAGAGGAGGAGCAAAGGAGGCTCTAGGCAAGGTGGTTTCTCCAAAGCTGCCAGATGATTTGTTCCCTTTGCACATCAAAACACCCCCAGGCCTGACCTTCATGTGCTTTTGGTTTGTGATGGTGTCCAAGAGCTGTGAGTCAGGATCAGGTAGCCATGACTGCCAAAGTGTACACCTTAGTCATAAAACCAGATGCTTTTTGATGCATTCAGAAGTAATTTTGACATCTCCAGGTAAGAGCTGTAATTTTGAGAACAACATTGGACAAACTTTGTCTTGCAGCTAAACAGGAATCCTTTAATGAGATAGATTAAAAACCACTATCTCTTTAAAATAGTTAAGACTCAAGAGTTTGGATACGAAATGTGATTCTGTGGCCAAAATTCTTCTGTAGACACATTTTTGATTCATCTACTCACCCCTTCCAGAGGAAAGGAGGGACATACACCAAGAAAAGTAAACACTTCAGAACCTGAAGGGAAGAACCGATAGCTCTGGCTCAGTTTCATCAAACTTCAAACATGCAATGCAGTTTGTCATGCATGGGGTTGCATTTGCAGAATGCACACAGAAGGCAAAACCCATACATGCAGGACTGGCGTAGGTGATTCAGGGTGTTGGAGACTACGGTGTAGGTAGCAAGCTGATGGCATTGCATACACTTATGGATGTGAATTAAATAATGCTAACATGAAGCTATCATCACGAGTTTGCAGGATAAGGTCATGGGAATAACACATGTGTTCACATTTTGTACTGGGAGCTGTAGCTTCCCTGAAATACAGTATCTCCACTTGGCAAGCATATATCAAAATCACTCCTAGAGAGGTGCTGGCAAGCATTTTCTCCATGTGTAAATGCCACATTGCATTGGCAAAATGAAAACTGGAGGGGGATAATCATGCGTCAAATCCTAGGTTAGGCAGTTATTCTCCCTATAATCTCTCCACAGCATCTGCAGAATCCCTATACAATTAACAGGAGGTGAGGGAGAAAAAACCCTCCTGAGGGCAGTTCAGAACTGAAGTTTATTTTAGCCCCCCTCTGTGGGCTCCTCACTCTTCAAAGGCTTAAGTAGAGCAAACTCATGTAAATCCCTAAGGTTAGTCACCTAAAGTAGGATGTACTGATCCTCTCCACCTCTTATCAACCCATGCCTCTACTTTTCCTATTGTTTAATAAATGCACTTTCCAAAACTAATTCCAAAAACCTCAAGCTGAAATAAACTTCAGTTCCTGACATAAACTGTTGCCTCAGGCAAAACATAAGCCTGTGAAGTCAAGTTGTTTCTGGGACTATTCATCTAAAGGGAGGCAGAAGGGATCTCTGAGTTGAAGCCCATTAAGTGAAATAACCCTGAACAAGTAATATGGATTTAGAGACTGCCAGTTCAAGTACTTCTTTGGCCTTCAACTGAAATACAAAGGGAAAAGAAATCTCAGCAACATACTAGTCAGGCATTTGCCTGGGACCTTAAGAAAGTAGCAGGCATCTTTTCTGTGTGTGCTAGCATAAGTACTAACAGACTCTGAGATGTTCTGCTGTGAGATCCATGGAGCTGGCTTAGAGAAAACTGCAACTGAGAAAAATAGATTGAAGGGGGACAGCAGGCTAAGTATAAAATAATTATTCATCCACCTGTTCAAGAGCCATTTTAGTTTGTGTGCCCCAAGAGAAAAAACAACATTTGGAAAGCACAAGGGTTTGTGCAATTTAATGATGCTATTATGGTTCCAAGCTCAATGTAACCATCCATATGCTGCTCCTCCTGAAATATTTAACAATTAATAGAGAATAAAGGCCCTATCACACATTATGTTGTGTCAGGATCATGAAGTCAAGAAGGATAAGCTCGTACACATCTTTGTTCCACGGAAACCCTTTCTCCATTTTGAATATGCCCACTTTTCCTGCTGTGTTGGCAAATGAAAGCATGAGAAATGAGTAACAAGTGGAGCAGGCTCTAGAAAAGCAACTTCAACTTAGAGAACAGATACTGTTCTAGCAGATATGTTCCCAGCACAAGGGAAGAGATTTAAAGAAGAGTAGCTTGCAAGAAGAAATGAATAGTTATACAAATCTCCAAGGAAGAAGAGGCCTCATATTGCTCTTTTTGGTGATGTTCCCTTTTATGGAAAAAGCTTGAGAAACTAGAACATGGCCATTTTTTAGACCAGCATGATATAATACATCCACAACACAAACACATGGACTCAGATGAGATTAGACAGAGAGAAAAAAAAGATTCCCAGAAAGTACATTCGGAAATGTAGGAAGGTGTGAACAGGAAGGGCGAGGTGAGAAAGGAAATACAAATAAGGAGATTTTACAAGCTAAAGTGGTGCTGGTTTAAAATACTAATTTTGTCTCAGAAGGAGAAAAAATTAAGATCATTTGTGATCCATGGTCACAGAGCACAGATGAGTTGTGGAGCTGGGCTGGCAGCTAATCTCATTTAAAAAAAAAAAAAAAAAAAAAGAGAAACAACACCCCCCCAAAAAAAACCCAAACAAACAAACAAAAAAACCCAGATAAACTAATATGACTTGTGAGAGTGTGGGTTGTTATTTATGTTACCTGAAGAGCCATAGTCCTTTTCTGCTTCCCATTGAATAGGTGCATTAGTTTTGAATATGGGTAATTTAACACAATATAGACACAAAAGGTAAAGTACAAGGTGGAGTAGCCCGAAAAAGACGCATCCTATAAGAAAAATAATTGGGATGAGGTCTTGTAGATGTCTTTTTAGTTCTACTTTTCAGCTAGGTTTTCAGAGAAAAGGAGGCTTAAGGTGCCTGTTAGTGCCTGAACGTATGCACCTGCCTGTTCACCTGGCAGCTGCACTTCCTTCCCAGGAACGTGGTGTCTGGTGGCCGATTGCAACCAAACCTGAGTGGGAAAGTGGTGTCGAAGTTATTACCTCCCCACAGACTAAATCAGCGAGGAGAGGGAGTAAAGACGCTGTTAATTGCCCTAAAGGAGGTGGAGGCTTGTTCGCAGCGTGAGATCAACCCTTATTATGCACCAGAGGAGCCCTGCGGGACACCAGCTGTGGCCTCCGCCGGTTACCTGGACGCACCTGCGGTTCCTTCGGACGACCCGCCGAGGAGGGCACAGCCGGAGAAGGCGGGACACCCCCGAGGCAGGCGGCGGGGCGAGAGGCTTCCGGAGCTGGTGCCCGCACTCCCGGGGGAGAGAGCCGGGGCCTCGCCCCTTCCCACGCCCGCTGTGGCACCCAGCCCCATTGCAGGCAACGGAACTCTCCAGAGGGGGCGGCTCTCGCCTCCCCTCCGGCACACCTCGGCTACCGGCTGCTCCCCGCCCGCAGCCGCTGAGCCCGCCCTGCCCGGGCCGGGAGGCGGTGCAGGCAGCGGGCAGGGCCGCCCCCGCGGAAGGAGCGCGCCGCCCCCGCCGCCCAGCGCTGCCCGCAGATGGCGCTGCCGCAGCCGCGCTCCCAGCCGCCGCTGCCGCGCGGGCCGGGCTAGCGCAGCCCCCGCCGCCGGCCGCAGCCCCTGGGCCCGCCCGCGGCTGCTCCGCGGGGCCGCGCCTCCCCCGCCTGCCCGCCCGCAGCGCCGCCTCCCTCGTTTCCACACACACACACAGACACGCGCGGCGCTGCCGCGGCCGTCCGGTCGCCCCCCGCTCTCGCTGCGAGCGGCGCGAAGCGGCCCGGAGGGGAGCCCCGCGGCCGGCGGGTGCCGCTGCCCCGGTGCGCCCGTCTGCGCGGCGGCGGAGCGGCGCGGCGAGGGAAGTGGGCGAACGGCGTGGGGAATGGAGACGCCCGACAGCATCCTCGGGGCCGTGTGACAGCGAGCGGCGCTCACACCCGCTTACGCACCCACCGGCGCGGAGCTCGGGCCGGAGCAGGAGCCGAAGCCGGTGCAGAGCCGGGCAGTGCCGCCCTGCCCCGTCCCGCGGGGAGCCGGCATGGAGTGAGAGCAGCGTGCCGCCACCAGGTGAGGCGGGAAGGGTTACCCGAAGGGAGGCGGAGGAGGTACTGACTCAGGGCTTGCTTTTTGGTGCCTGTGCCCTTACGGCTCGTTTTCGCCGCGTTTCTCCAGTGCCCCGAGAAACGCTCTTCCACAAGCCCCTGGGCAACCACCGCGGCAGTGCCGGAGGTACGAGGCACGTTCCTTATGTAACCGGGGAGCGAACAGCCTCGGCCGCTTTCTGCTGGGCAAGCGGCGAGCTGGCGGCGGGGGAGCTGCGAAGGAGCGGGGCACGACGGGGGTCGGGTCGGCTCCGCGGTAGTCCCGTTTGCAGCTGCCGTCGCGGCAGCCTCCCGCGTGGGAGCCCTGGCCCCGCGCCCTCCGGCAGACTGCTGTCGCAGCGACGGCACCGGGGCGCGCTTGCCTCCTCTCGCCTCAGGGCTCGACAGCGGGCACCCGCGGGCGCAGGCGACCAGGGACGGCCCGCTCGGCCGCCCCCTCCCCAGCGGCGCTACAGCGGCAGAGCCGAAGCCGAGAAAAACTTCAAAGCGGGGGCGGGGAGGGATGCTGTTGTGGCTGCTCCCGTCTCACTCCTCCTCTGGGAGAGCAGGGGGAGCCGGCCGTGCTGAGAGGAGCTGGGGTGGCACTGGGCTGATGCAGGTAACGCTGAGGGCAGCTGGGGCAGCGCTGAGGGCAGCCGGGGCCAGGCTGAAAGGAGCGGGAGCCAGGTGGAGAGGGCGGTGCGTCCCCGTCCCCGCTGGGCGGGCAGGAAGGAGAGAGCCTCTGCCAGGGAGAGGGGCAACGGGAGCGAAGGGGAGGGGAGATGCTCACGAAGGGGCGCCCGTCGCTTCTTGATCGGAGGGAGAGAGAGCTCAATATCACCATGGCGACCTGAGGGAAGAAAAATAAATAAATAAATAAGTAGGAGATAACTCCCCTCTTCCCCTCCCCCGGCCCCTGCCGCCTCCCCTTCCCGGCCAGGTCCGGTCCCAGAGGTGGGGATAAAGATACCACAGACAAAACTTTCCTCTCATGGTAAAAGAGGGCTGTGAAAGGCCAGGGGACCGTGGTGGAGAAGAGGGCACCCCACGCGGCTCAGTGAGCCGCGGTTGCGAGGGGCCAGGTGATCCCGCGTTGCCGTGCCCGCGGCTTCTCCTCTGGCCGCGGCGGGAGGGAGAAGCTGCTTCGGGACGGACTCCTCATCGCTGCTTATTGCTGTGCCACTCGTGCCGCAACACCGCCCTCTCCGCACTCCCTGGCCGCCCCGCTCCGCGCACCGCCCAGCCCCGGGCGCTTTGCCGCCGGCTACGGGTCGGCCACGCTTCAGCACCGCGGACAGCGACAGGAGCGCAGCACCCGGGACAGCGCCGGGGCTGTGGCAGCGCGGGGGGAGCGCGGCCGGAGCGCGTCTCCCTGTGGCGGGCAGGGAGCTGGCCGGGGGCTTTGGATGGAGCCCCTGCTCTGGCAGTACCGGGGGAACCTCCCGCCGGTGTCCCCACGCCAGAAAGGGCTGACTTTCTCTGCTAGAGCCAGCCCCCGAGCACTCCCCACTGGGTGCCAGGAGCCAGAGGAAGCCTCCCCTAGGGCTGCTGATCTTTCCTGAGCCAAATGCATGCAGGCACTGGGGGCAAATGTGTTATCAAATGGCATCTTTCAAATGAACTTGCTCGAGGTTGTTTCTTATGACTCTTTAGCAGTGGTTGTCTGTAACTTGTTACAGCTAGCTGGTTCCCCAGCCAGACTGTTCACACACACAACATCCATAAAGTGAGTCCTACAGAAACTGTGAAAAATATGTGTTCTCAACTCATTTTCCTTAAGAAAACTTGTTGAGAAATTGCCTTTGAACAAATGGCACTCTTGGCTTAGGGAACTACCCCACTGCTGAGGTGTGCAATTACATGGGTGGAGTTTGCACCAATCAGGCAGACACTATCAAGTAATCAGAAAAATATCTCCCGATCAGGAACTGTTGTCCTCAGACATTTGGTGACCAGTTTAAAGAAATACACAAGATGGGGGAAAAAAGTATTCAGGTTAATGATAATTCACCAAAAGCCAGGAGATATTTATTGCACTGATAGGTGATAAATTATTGGCTCAATTTTCCTGTACATAGCTTGTGAAAAAATATTCTAGAAAATCAAACAGTGTAATGAATAATATTCACTGGGGAAGATAGAGATGGATTAGTCACTTTTGTTCTGTTCACTGTGTCAGGATGTTCTTTTTTTTTTTTTCCTAAACAAGATTTATTTAATCTTGCCTTGGTCCTGATAGGCAGTAAACTATAGATATGTGTAGAATTATTGGTTTTGAATCCAAATCCCCAGCCTCTTGAGGTTATGCTTTAACTATAATCAAGTTGTCAAATCACACGAGCTACTGGGTTCTTTGCCTGCATTCCTTCTTTGTTATAAATTGTCTGTTTCAAATAAGTCCTAGCCTAGTAGAGACAACCACATAGATGAGTCCTGTTCATGCATGGGAGTTAGTCGGGCTTTGTACTTACACAGGGACTCCAAGCAAATTCATCTCTAAGAATAACAAATTGAAGGAAAGTCTTTTTAACTGTAGATCCACATTTTCCCATTACTAAACTTCTTGATAAGCCAAGTGAACTAATGATTTAAACCTTTATGGAAACAGAGACCTGAATTTCTTAACGATGGGCCTCACATTTTCAGAGCTGTCTCATAGAGAGCATGGAAATAAAGGAATGAACTCTAAGTATGGTCCTGGGAACCCATTCCTTCCCTGTGGCAAAATGAGGAGAAGTAATAGACTATAGCTCTTCAGGGCAGTCACCAAATCATTTATAATATTTCAAGCTATTGATTTTGTTATGTAAAGCAACACTACTGTGGTGTCAAAATAATTTTATCAGATAATTACAAAATTATTTTGCCCTATAAGCAACATGAGAAAAAAAATAATTATAGCAACATCAACAGAAAATCTCACAACCTTAATCAGTTTAGTAAAAGACAGAATTCTTTGCAGAATTTCTGCCAGTGCATTTACACCATATTCAATATGAGCTTCCCAAGATACATAATTTCACTGAAGAAAATGCTTACTTGTTTTTCATAAGTATGTATTTGTAGCCTTGTTTTATAGTAATTGTATTGAAACATGGTATTTTTGAAGGAAGATGAGTTCTCTCCTTCAAACTATGCAAGACGAATTTCATTTATATTTCCATAAAATAACCATCACAAGGGATTTATTCAAATATTTCACAGGTTTCAGCTCTATTTTGTTCTTTCTTTCACCTACAAATATCAGGAACTCCGGACAGTTGGTGTTAGATTACTGAGTTTGAAATGATCTTCTCATGGTGTTTTCACATATACAAATACATTTTTATTCAGGAGTTGTTTATATGTTTTTATTAAAATAAGAAGTAAAACAATTCATATTAGCATTCTCCTAAATAAATTAAACTATGTCTTAAGTAATAGTGGTTTAAGCGTTGTAGAGAACACATTTCTATTTTATTATTGGTTTTATTTTCATTGTTGTTAAAAGCTTGGGAGCTCAGTTCTGTGTTTTCATCATTTCCTTGCTACAGAACGTTGCTTTTTAATTGGGACAATTAAACACTGGCAGTTTTTTTAAACAGTTATGGTTTAGGTTAATGTGGTTTTTACATTTATATGAATGTACAATTTTTACTGGTGGAGGCAGTTTGATACTAGAAAACCATATTCCTAGTATATTAAGTGTCAATATTAAAATATTGGTCATGCAGAATGAGACTGATGCTTCCTGATGAATGCTTAATTTACTGAACAGTAAACCGAAGAAAAGAGTTTTAATCTCATTCCCACTTGATACTGACTACCTGGAAGTTTTTTCTTGCCCAACTATGCATGAGATGCTTTACTAGAATGCTATTGGTGTTGGAAATACAGTTTTATTATATGTGTGTTAGAATAGCTGAAATAAAAGTTATGAACAATAGGAGGTTTCTAACTCCACTTTTTCATACACTGCTGCAATTTTTAATTATGCCCAAGGAAGCTGGCTGTCTTGGAAACTTGAAGCTTTCTGATGGAGCCTCATGACAGTGTTGTGGAGTCTCTGTCAAAAAGACAACCCATAGCAGGTCACTTCAACCCAGCACACTGCAGGAGGTGAATGACATCAGTCCTGTCCGTGCAGGGGCTGGAGAAGGAAAACCTCTGTGGCCAAAAGTCATGTGCAGAGACTGGAATTTTTCAGTCATATACATCAGTATGGCAGCTGCAAAGGCTCTGTGATGCAGAAATGAATCATGTCCATAAGGAGGCGCAGAGCACCATCCTCATTTAACTCATCACCCATGGTCTGCCTGGTAGAATATCATACAGGGCCAAGGGAACTTGACAACTAAGGAAACACACCTTGTTTATATTTTAAAGGCTCATGAGAATGGATTTTTGCTAGCTTGTAACATGCACTCTATTCATGAGCATTTACATATGGCCAGCAGAATATCCTGTCTTCAGATACAGGACAAAAAAATATAAATTTTAAAGTTCTTAAAAGATATGCAATTTCTAACAGCAATTTATGTGAATGGACCCTCAATGTCACACAATGCCCAGTAAAATCAGTGAAGATCTGCATGAGTGCAAGGACTATACACAGCCCTGACTACAGAACCCCCAGTTCTTGCCAGAGGTTGCAGAATAAGCTCTAACATAACTGAGAAGAACCTCTAACATAAGTTTGCTCTGGATTATTAGTCAATAGAGTTTTGAATTAAAACAAACAAACAAACAAACAAAAAAAACCTAAAAGATGAAAGCACATTGATTCCCTGCTTCTATTTTCCAGTTACAATTTCAAGACAGCCATTACTGGTATCTGGTTATGAGGTACAGCATGATATTCCAGGTGTAGGAATCCACAAGAATAACAGACATACTATTACTGTAGATCTAACTGACAATAAGATCAGACAAATTCTTGTATTACAATAGTATATATCCCCTTAGTATTAGAAAATAAAAGGCTCATTCCATTGGGCCTCAAAATGAATGCAAGTATACAACTGGAAATGCATATTCATTATGTACACCATTCTTCAGTTTGATCTTATTTACTTCCATTTACTTTCTTGTCTCACTTTGGTAGGGAAATAATGTGGTCTATCCAAGGGCAGAACTAGCCTTGCAGTCAGAAAACTCTAATATCTCACAGGAGTAAATTACGATTCCACAGAGATTTGTTTTTTAAAGCATTTGCATTAATAGCACTGTATGTGTTAGTGCAGACAGTTAAGGCTCATTCAAATATTTAAGCCAGGGAACCTGCTGTTAATCCTTATTGCCAACGATCTACTCCTTCTGTCACATGCATAGTGAATGGTTCATATTGAGAGAGCTCAGCTTCAGACTTTGACATGTATGTGGACATCCAAACCTCCCAACCAGAGGAATTATCTGACTCATCCTAATGCAAAGACTTCAAGACTCTGGCACAAATGAAAACATGATCTTTGCTGTTTGGCATTGAGGCAGTGCCATGTACTCCTCTTGTGCCTCATGGCTAAAGGCAGTGGTTGGAGACAGTATGGATGGGGAAAGATGCTTTAGCACAAGCTTGGATTTGATTCTACATTCCATCACAGGTCTGCGGAAACAGCCATAACCTTGATTGTGATTTCACTTCATACCCTTTGACCCAACTATGTTGGGTCTTTAATTTCAACCATTAAAAAGAGAAGTCCTAGGTCTGATTGCTACTGTCGTGGCAGTGACAGCATTTCACAGGCAAATAAACACTAAGGATCATAGGTTTATACAGCTGTTCTATATTCTTCCACATTTGTTTAATCTACACAGCCTGTTGAAGCCCGACCTGAAGAAGCCACCATGCACAGGATTTGTTGGGACTCACTGGAGCAGAACACTGGGGCTTGTTTTCTGATGAACGCCAAGTGCTGGCATTTGTGCTGAATTTACAAAAAAAAAGCCAAACTAAAACAAAAAAACCCCAAACTTCTGAACAAGAAAACAATAATGTGCAGATTGAAAGGGTGAAATAGAAGACTGAAAGAACGAACAAGAGGATGTGAGAAAGCACGCACAAAAGCATAGTTAATTCAATGCTCTAATCAACTGTGTTCTGCAGTGCTTTATCATAAGCATCCCTGCATTAGGCTTACCAGCTCAGAGCACTTTGCAGCATTGCAGGAAATCCTCTGCTTTTTGCTTCCCATTTAAAAAAAAAATAAAAAAAATCTCATTGTAGCTTCTCAATATAGACAACTTTGTCAGTGAAAGCAAAGAAGAAATTATCATATAATTTAGTATTTATTATAATCAAGAGCAAGGGTTCATTAGAACAATGAGCAATTGACAAATTATACCTCAAAGTATTAATTTGAAGAATGAGAAAATAACAACATTTCCTACCTTCCTGCTTTTTCTCCCCCTCTCTTATTGACACACACAGTCTGCAGTTTCTATCAGCTTGTCAGATCAATTTCCCATTCTTGAAAAGAAGCATTTATGCTAAATGATTGTAATTAAGAACCTTCTTCTCCCAGCTCAATAGCTGTCTGAACATGGAGAGGTAATTCCCCATTGATTTCCACGGGTCCAGATTTTCACAAAGAAAGTTTCAATAGGCAATGCCTGCTTTGGAAGTGTAGCCTCCCTGTGCTCTCTATAGCATCAGTGAACAGAGCTGGGCAACTCTAAAGGGCAACTCCAAAGAGCAACTTTAGTCCACTAAAGATCTCAATAGGCCTCTAGAGATGCCACGTTTTGGTGCCTCGAGTTTCATGGGCTGTGTCTCAAGTACTTAAATCAATGTGGGAATCTAGAGTTACAGAAGGTGCGATAAATCCCTGTCTTCAGAGCTGCCGTGCAGAACAGTACCCACTGAACTTCTTCATTTGCATGGTCCTACATCACTGTCTTCCTAGAAGGCTTATAAAATCTCAATATCACGTGGAACTCTGGCTTGTTGATTTTTTTTTTCTCCCATTGTTTCTGACACTCTCCTGTTGCAGCATGAAGTATCTCAGTGCTTCCTGGTCTCAGAGGTGGCCTTAGACTATCAGAGCTGGAACCAACAGCAGGAGCAACACAGTTATGCAAGGAAATGGAATGAAAACTTTTTTTAGTAATTAAACCAGTGGCTGTTTAAGGATATCAGGATTGCCATCAATTGCAATGGGCTCTGAATTATAGCCTCTGTGGCAATGTGGAGAGGAAAGGAGGTTGAGCTGGAAGGGAGGTAAAGGAAACTGTGCCAGCTTTGGTACAGACCTGGTGCTGTACTCTCCTTAGTATGCTGCTGGCTTCCTCTGGTACAAATGCAGGAAAGCATATCAGTTAGATGGGAAATAAATAAAATGCCTCATTTAATTCTTTACTGAATGGGAACTAGGGTTTATCAAATCTTCACCTAGTGTCATTTTTACAGGGGAGGAGGAAAAAGGAGGCTATTGGATCACAGCTCATTAGTGCTACCCAGTGTGGTGTGTACATCAGACTGGGGCTGTCTCATAAAATGCATTGTCTCTCCAGCAGTCTTACAATCTTTGGCTGTTGTGAATTGCTATATAAGAGTTCTAATACTTCAGGTAGTTAATCATGTTAAATAAACTAGATACATGGGTATCTCAGCCAAGTATCCAGCAGGGATATGAACAATCTTTACGAAGCTGCTGTATTCCATCTATTAGACATAATTACATTAAAGCACAAAGTGCATTAGAAGTCTTTCAGGATTATAAACAAAGTGAGGTTAATCTACTTTCTAGAAATAAACCAAAGTCACTATTAAAATCAGAAAGTGACACAAGCAAACAGAAGACCCTACTTATTAAGAAAATATTCCATTTATATCTGCAATATTCTAGTGATGATGAATATAATTGCATGTAGGATATTTACAGTACGATTTTGTGTTGGTAGGTGTTGACTTTGCATTTGTGAGTGCTCTGCAGTATGTGAAAACACAGCTCTCATGTAACTGTTCTCCAGATATTTATTGCCATTACTTTTTCTCTACAACTGAATTTCAGCTTTTAAGAGATGACCACAAATTTTCGCTGCATCCCAGTGTCAAATTCTTAGACTGACCGAGTTCTCCATTGTTAAACAGTTTCCAAAGCTATGTAAAAAATTAAGAAAGTCAAAATTTGGTGGAGGTGAGAAGGAGAAAGGCTCAAGAAAGAAGGAATAAAGACATACAAAAAAGGGAAAGGAAAAAAGCCCTAGAACTGGACCGTAAGCACTCCCATATTCAGAACAATCCATTCCACAGTTCTGGGTTGGCTCACTGAAAATGTAAGCCTATTTGCAACATCTGCATGTTGCTGATCACTGTTTCCCTTCTGTCTCCCCCTTGCAACTAGAAAATTAATGGGTTTAATTCAAATCCACATTTACCAGACCACAGAGCTTAGAAATGCATTTCACAAGAAGCTACAGCAGTTAATACACTAACTTAACACTACCAAAGCCTTTGCTTTCTGAATATATTAAAAAAATTACAAAGGTATTCTAAATAGCTATCCAGTAAATAAATAGTACCCCCCGTGTATAAACAGCAAATACCTATTGTTGTTACACTGCATTCCAGCAGTGTTTGCTGTAGGAAAGTAAGAGGTAACAATAGCAGATATGAAGCCAATATATCTCTAACCAGAATTTAAACTAAAATATTGTATAAATTAAAAAAATTTATAAAATAATAAGACAGACAGAAATAGGAAGAAGTTCTGGCCTGGACTGTTTGCAAAGAACAGAACTCATGGTTTGTTTCTTTATTTGCTTTTAATTACAGCTGCATTCAGAAGCCAGACTGGTAGGTTTGGGGAGTCACACACAACTCACATCTTAGAAGAGAATTAAGCTGCTAACTGGTAGGAAACTCAGGTAGGCCCTTAGAGATGCTGGAGAGAAGAGATATATGATATTATCACAAGGGGAAATAATAATAACAAAAGAAACTTGGAGGAAGCCTAGCTGGAAATGTATAGGAATAGAAAATCCTGCCAAGCTGTTACAGGAATAGAATCACAGAAAGTATGTGATCTTGTACATGCATTTTAGTCAAAGAGCATTAAAGTTTTTCCATTAACTTAAACGGGTTTCATATCAGACCTTAAATGTAAATTTATTTTAAATAGGCTAGTATATAGGAGAGAGAGGTCTGATGTACGGCTTCCTTAGTACATCTCAGGTTGACTTCATTACTAAAAACTGTCAGCAGAAATCGATGTATAATCCAGCCTAAACTTTGTTCATAGTTGTGCTACATAATTCTAAGTGTTCAGCCAGCAGATAGAGGGAAAGCGATCAACTAACATATTCTAGAAATGTCTACAAGTATTCTAAATCCTTTTCCATTATGATGATTTCAGGATGCAGTTTCTCACATTTTGCCATAGTGCAAGCACACAGTACTCCTATGGGAGTTTTGCAGCTCCTTGGGAGTAAATATAGCATATTTTCAACAGAGATGTCAGTGTATCAACCCAAACATTTACCAGGAGTTGGAGCCTGAGTATTTCTGCTTGACCTGTAGTAAAGATAAGCCTGCTTTAGGCCCAAAGCATGGATTGGGGAGTAAATATGAAAATATATTTCAAAGCAGATTATTTTAAAATATATAGTCAGCCTTCATTGCTGTAAGGGTACACAGGTGATCCATGTGCAACTTGCTGTCTGTCAAACCCACAGGTCCTATCCTGCAGTGTTGCTATCTAGTGAGTTGGTTCCCAGCCTGTATTGATGCATGGCTTGCTCTTCCCCAAGTGCAGCACTTTGTATTTATTCTTGTTCAACTTCATGAGGTTCTTGATAGCCCATTTTTTGCTTGTCTAGATCCTGCTGAGTAACATCCCTGCCTTCCTTGTGCATCAACTGCTCCTTCCAGTTCGCTGTCATCTGGAGGCTGGCTAAGACGTCTTCAGTTCTGTAGTCCTGGTCACAGATGAAGGCATTAGTACTGGCCCCAACTGGTATCATCCCCCAAGAAACACCATGAACTGTTAGACTTGAAACTGTAGACCCTTCAAGTTCAAAGGTCCAGCCAATTTTCCACCCCTCCTTACAGTTTTCCCATCCAGTCCAGTTGTCCTTGTTTGGCTAGCAGAAGTTACGTGATTGTGTCAAAAGTCCTGTTAAAGACTTGCTATTCTCTACATTGTAGAAGGCTGTCAGATTGGTCAAGCATGATTTGCCAAGGGGAAAATCCACTCTGACTCTTCCTGGTCATGTTCTTGTCTTTCATGTGTCTGGAAATAGCTTTTTTGATAATTTCCTCCATAGTTTTTCCAAGGACTGGAGAAAGGCTGATCAGCCTGTAGCTCCATAAATCTACCTTCTTGTCTTTCATAGAAGGAAAACATATCATTTTCCTGCTTACAGTCATTGTGGAACTCCTTATTTATTTTGATTTTTAATATCCTCATGTTCACTATTCTAATTTTTTAATCTTATATTTCTTTCCATTTTGGGTATCCTTGTCTCTTGCTGCTAACTTGGCTGATTTTCAGGGTATAACTGGATTTTCTATCTGAATAGTCTATCATCAAGTGATTACTTGGCAATCATTTCCAAATTTGTGTCATATTTCTAGAACGTTTATATCTCATTTGCAAAGTTTTCTCCTGCATAAAGCAGGTGTAATTCCAAGTTAATTTGGAATTTTCCTTTATAAATTTTTACCTTTATAAAATTCCTACCCTCACCACATACTTTATCTATATTCTTTCTTGTGTATGTGTGTGTACTAGAATAGGAAGCTACACAATTTGGATAAATTTTTAACTAATTTGCAGTAAAACAAAGGTAAATGTTAAAAATGTTTAATCATTCACTTGGCAAATGTTTATTGTGCGAGCAGCTCTGCACTATTGAAGTCCATAGAGCTATCTGGGCACACAGAGTTACACATAGGAGCATAGGAGTTTTGGTTCAGTTACTTCTGAGTCCTTAATACAAGCTTGTTTTCTTTTGCTGTTTTCAACTGTGTATTTATACTAGTCATACCTAAAATGTAGCTTCTGTTTTTGAAGTGACTGAGAGTTTTCCTACTCATTTCAGTGGGAATAAATTGAAACCCTTAATTAAATTTTGTCACCTATAACAATCTTCATGGAAGAATTTTAGCATAGTGATATTTTCCTCATAGACATATCCTTGTGGGATAATAATTGAAAATGTGAATTAACTGCATTAACTATTACATCATCAGTTCAGGGGTTTTTTTTCTGAGAGATTTCTGATTGAGTTACACTGCTACAGTAGTGACTTGAATTAAACTACTGCCATTTCAGTCCACTAATAAAAGCACAGCAAGAGCATTACAATGAATTTTTGAAACAAATATAGCCCTACTCTGCTTTGCTTTTGATCAAACTGTTTCTCTAGCTTCTTTCTTAGCTCCATGAATATAAGTGTCTCTAGACTGTACCCTAGGCCACCACAGCTGTTTCAGGTACTGAAATAAACTAAATAGTCATTATTTACTCTCCTTTAAGTGGTTGATCTTTCCCTCACCTTCTTTTCCCCTTGTTCCTTGTCCTGCTCCTTGTATCTGTAGAAAAAAAGCATTTTTTCTTCATTCAGCTTGTCAAGGCTGCTGAACAAAGCCCTTTATCCCCACTGAGCCTCTGAAAATATGCCATGGTTACCCTCCATGCTTGGAGGGACTTCCCACATCCCTTCTGAAGGTGTTCTTTTTTTCTCAATGTATATTAATGAGAAAGCTCAGGGGTATAAAAGTATACTGAAAAGTGGACTAGTTATCCTGCTGTGAGGAGTAGGCAAATTCTAATTTGCCCAGATTAGAAGTAAGTAAACTCTATCCTCTAATGCATGCCCTCACCTATACTGAAATGAGGGTTTTCATTTCCCCACTGGATTGTCACATATTTTGTCCCCAAGAGCATGCAGGGGTGAAGTGCTAAGAAGTGGTAAGAAACAATTTAGAGCACTAACCACAGGCAGACAGAGTACTCCAAAAAAAAAAGGCAATTATAGCCCTTATTAACCTGTACCCCTTCTACAGGCAATGGAACATATCAGAAGTATCAAAGAACACAGTTTTTACTAAAAAAAAAAAAAAGCAAAAAAACCCCAAAAACCAAAACAAAACAAAACAAAACAAAACAAAAAAACCAAACACAAAGCAGAGTTTCAGCTTAGAAAAAAAAGCAGCAGTGTCAGGACAATGACCAGAAGAGCGGTGTTGCAGGGCTCATTTATTCTCTTTCAGACTCATCAAAGACTGAGTGTTCAGATGACACATTCAGTTTAAAGTGAAATAATCATTTCTCCTAATTACTGGGACTTTGAACTTTTAAGTAGTATCTCAAAGTGAAGCTCTCCTGCCTCTAGGAACTCCCACAGAAAGAACATTTCAAGCTTAGCATCTGTATAGTAGATGTAGCACATAGCATCTTACAGCTCTACATTATTGACAGTGTCATAAAAAAAAGATATGATGTAAAGAGATGCGGGCCAAAGCAACTCCTGATTTGCATGCGATGCGATCTCACTGCTGTTCTGTGGAATGGATCAGGTCTGGAAGACAGAAAGTCGGGGACTTGATGAATACAGCAATCCCATACCAGGCAGAAATTATAACCCTACAGAGCTAGTTCTTCAGCATGGATAGACACATGTATGGGAAGCTGACTCACAGATGAAGTAGAGTGTTTTCTCAGTCTCGGTTGGGTTTTTTGCTGACACAGACCATATAGCTGCTCTGTATTATACTGGCTGGCTCTTAGTGCCTTCAGTCTAATGCTGTGGATGTGGAACATCAGATTCTAAAAGCTTCCAGTGTGGTCTCTGCATGCTACTGCTGATCATACAGTTACGCCCATTTGGGGATTTATGAATGACAGAAGAATGCCATGGTCAACTGTAGCAAATGGTCAACTCTTTGCACCAAACTGGGGCCACAGTAATCTAGTACTAAGTACACAGTTATGCATGCTTTTTATCAGGTTACTGAATTAAATCCATGAGCTCCAGCACTTTAATACATACATGGAGAGATGAACATTTTGCCTGGTACAATTATTCTCTATTCCAAATAATCCCTGTTAAAGGACTTTATTCTCTTAGCTGTCACAAACTGAAATTGTTCACCTTTATAATGAAATTCAGTGCTCCATTCCACTGTCACTTTCCTCATCAAGTGTTTCTTGTCTTTGCATGCTGCTGCAGTATTATATAACCAGCCATGTGCAAAAGCTAGATGCAAACTCAGCTTAAGAGCCAAGCTCAACACAGCACAGCCACGTTCAGTTATCTATTTGGAGAAAGGTACAAACTCTCAGTTGACCAGTTCCCATTACAAAGTATCAGTGTTCAAGAGCCATAAGTGTGATTCTCCTCTGCCTTGAACTCTGGACAGTCATGTATATACCTGTGAAAATCAGGATGGGAAAATTTGACATCCACTTTGTGAGAGTGTAAACAGCATGCAGAAACACTAAAGCAGGTCTCCAAAACAGCATATTGGCATTAGCATGAGGTAAAGTAAGTTCTCCATCTCAATCAGACTAATTCCCCAAGGTGCAACATTTGTATGTGCAACATTTGCACATACAGGGCAGGATGTGCTGGAAAATCAGGTCTGCTGTTGATAAAAGATAGTAAAATTAGAATGAAAAAGAGAGGAGTGGTGGGATGGAGAGAGCAGAGAGTGGTGTTTTAACAGCAGAGACCAAGAGAACACATTACCTTTGTAAACTTGCAAACATTTCAGTGAGGGACTTTTAATCTTTGCTTCAGCAAGGGTGTGAATTTCTCCCAGTGTGCCTGAACAGAGATTAAAAGAAAACATGAAGGCCAAATATCATGAGTAGCAACACTGATTACTTATTAAGATCCCACTATTCAAGATGTATATAAGTCCTTAAACTCCATTCTGGGCATATAAAGCATGTTACAAAATGCAGTGCAGAGACTGAATTGTGGCTGAGCTACTTTCAGATCCAAAAGTTCAGTGTGATGCTGCTCCCTGGAGAATTAATCCTATCAAGAGGCAGGACTTCTACAGACACAGGCATACCCTCATGCTAACACTGCTGTACAACTTCTAGAACCCAAATTAGCAATTCCATACAACAAAATGTCCAACCATTAATTCACCCCAGGATTCAGTGTCTCACTTACAACAAAGCAACCGAATGCATCTAGGCCAACAGGTCAGTAAACCAGTAGTCCAGAAGGTTACAACAAATAGAAGTTTCAGGATTGTGTTTTAAATATGAAGTATTAACAAGTATCACAATATACATGATAGTGATGAACACAATTCCACAAGAATTATCTTGTCTCTCAAATATTTGTCAACCTCCATCACTAAGGACAGTGACAGATGAGGTCAATATTTCATCCCAAGCCTCGGACTACATTTGCAAGGACCGTATTTCCCTTTCCATGAAGGTCAAAAGGGTAAATATATTCAGCACTGGACATACAACTTAATATCCTTTCATAAGACTCATGAAGGAAAGCTATGAAATTAGGCCATTAGATGAAACAGTAATCATAAACATTTTAACACAGGAAACCTTGAAAACAGAGATAGTAGATGATTGCAACAGTACCAGTAACAGAATAGGATGAAGAGGAGGGATAAATTTGGCTACATTCATCTTTGGAGACAAACAGTTTCCAGATCCTGAGTAATCATCTGCTGAGATTAGGAACAGACATATCGTCCTGGTAGGCAGAAAAAAAAATCTATTCCAAAACTATTACAAAAGAACTCCTCAAGAATTCAGAGGATGTGTTACTGCCAAGGAGCCTGATTCTGAACTGAGTCTTACCTGTACCACTGATCACACTTCTTACTTCAGACACTGATACCTTGAATGAACAAAACAAAATTAATTAGGAAGCTCAAAGAGCTGGAGCAACAGACTTAAGGAAATACAGGGAACATAAGCATCAGGAACATGGTCTTGGCCGGTTCTTTTAGTGAAGGGCCAAGCTCATGAAGGGATAAGAACTAGGGTTCAGGCCTGCCTGTTCACATGATATAACTGGGATGGAATGTGGCTTCTTTGACCACAGAATAATGTTCCATGAGCTAGTGATAAGAGGAGTACCATCTCCTGACAAGGACAGAGGAAGACCACCTTTGCTTATAAACTTCCTTCTAGAGGAGGATTTTAACTCCCCTTGAAAGGAAGGATGACAGAAACTTTCAGGAAAAACTTCTTCACTGAAAGTGTTATCAAGCATTGGAACAGGCTGCCCAGGGAAGTGGTTGAGTCCCTGTTCCTGGAGGTATTTAAAAGATGTATAGACATGGCGCTTAGGGACATGGTTTAGTGGTGGACTTAACAGTGTAAGGTTAATGGTTGGATTTGATGATCTTAAGTGTCTTTTCTAACCTAAATGATTCTATGGTTCCAGGTAACACCAGTGACTTTGACAAGGACTTAAAATAAAAGGCACGCATAATGCCTTTCATGAAAAGGTTATAAAAGGGATGAAGTGAATGAGTGAGTCAATCCATTGAACAAGTCCAACTATTTCCCTACCATTTCCTATCTTTCTTGCATTAACAAGGACATTTTACTACAATATCAAGATAACAAGTTAACTGGTACAACAGAAGCTTGAAGAGGTGGCTGACACAATAGGTTTGTTCAGTGCCTATCCAACCATACTATGTATAGAGAGGAACTGGATGTAAGTGTCCAGGTAATGATAGAAGGGGAAAGGAAGAAGGTGCTAGTACATTAGGGATTTAAAATAGATCACTGAGCTAGAAGGATCAGTAGATTAATTCTTTTGTGGATAATTAGAAGAATCACCCAGATTGCAGGAGCTGTTGATCGTAGGGATTTGGAGGTTTTTTGTAGAAAACTACAGCAGTTAAGGAAAGCTGTCCCTCAGAGAAAGGGCACACACCCACACAGGCACATACACACAGAGAGGAATCCAGATGAAGTATAAGAAATGTAATAAGAGATCAGCTGAGCTAACTTGTGAATTTCACATTGACCTTACAAGAAGGAAGCATACACAAATTAAGCCATAGCATTAAAGATAATTGCTGAAGGAAATAGGGGCTAACTCTGGAGGCCAAGAAACAAAAAGAAATTAAGCTTGCAAGATGCATCAATGATAGCAAGAAATTAATCTGTAAGTAGATTTTTAGTAAGAGGAAGTGATGGGAGTCTTGGCCTGCTCAACAGGAAGAAAAGCTACAGATGACACTCAGTAGGATAAAAGAGTATTTAATACATTTTTTGCATCAACTTTCACTGAAAAGGCCTGTGGTGAGCAAGGGACTAGTAATGTTTAAATCAAGAAGGAAGATCTTACCCTATAACTGGTAAGGTACAGGCTGCAGTGTACATAAAGCTAGATGTTTTCGAATCAATTAAACCTAAAGAATACATTGAAGGGCTGTCTGAGACACAATCAAAACTACCTGAGAATTCATGGAGAATGAGGGAAATACTAGCAGATTGGAAAGAGCAAGTGTGGTGCCTGTCTTTAACAAGAAGGATGTATGGCAGAAAAAGGAAGATAAACTTGTGAATTATGGACCACTCACATTAATTTAAGCTTTTTTAAAAATAAAACTGCTTTAGGCACTGTAAAATATATGCTGAGAGCTGCTGAAATGGTATCATCAGCAGCACATTGCATCAAGCCAGTCAAATTTCATTCTACCTTAGATCAACAGAGGCTAAGAAAAGAGCTGAGATGCTCATATACTTTGATTTTATTAAGACATTACACCATCTGCCACATTATTCTAATAAGGAAGCAGTGAAACTTGGTCTAGAAGAAGTTACCTAGTCATGGTTACAAAACTAGTTGTAAAAGTGTGCCAAGAAAGCATTTGCAGTGGTTCACTGCCAGTATGGAACAATGTGTCAGGTTGGGTCTGTAGAGTGTCCAATTCTGTCTTACAATGCATTGATGCTCTGAATGATGGAATTGACTGTACTTATAAAGTATGCAAGTATTTCAGACGATAAGTTTAGCATTGAAAATGATCTTGACAAAGTGAAGAAAAGGTCTGAAAGACCAGATTCAAATTGAATACCAACACAGGCTATTTCCCCTGAAACAAGCATAATTTGCTACAAAAATAAAGGACTGGAAACAACCAGAGAACAACATATCTTTCCCAAACATGCTAGATCTTGCATATTCCGTCGTGAAACATCTGATTCTCTCTTACTCTAGGGAGTTAGGCACAACATAAGCATATTCATATTCTGAGAGCAAGCATCTAACAGCTAGGTTTGATCATGCCTGATGACTTTTTACATTCTTTGTTGTGCTTTGCTATCACAGAGCCTCTGCTTTAAATGGCTTCAAAGTTGTTTTACATTGCTTTTAGCCAAATGTTTCTTCAAGGTGTTCAGTACCTCGGAAATGTAGGACAGCTGTTTTATCATGTTGCCTGTAAATTACAACAGACTGGTTGTGTCTACCAGAAGCACCTTGCCCTGTGATCGGATGTTGAGAAAGGATTAAGCATGCTTGGCTGCCTCACTGAGACATTTGGTGGAGGAGGAGGTGAGAAGAGGCCTTTACCAAGAAAGGCTCCAAAACTCCAACTGAGTCACCCTGGGCTCAGGACCCCACAAACAGCTATGACTGGGGAGGAGCCTCGATGCCAGCCCTAAAATGTCATTGTCTTGAAGTCCATACAACATGTGGGCTGCATAGGAGAATAGGCTGGGAAAAGCATCAGCACAGAAGAGCATATTCTGATAAGGAGGATGATAAAAATCTATGTCCTTTTCAGTCACGCATATTGAAGCAACTGAATGTTCCTTTCTCATTTTTGGGCAGCAATCACAAAAAAACAGATGTTATGCTATGTTAATTTTTGTCACTGGCATCTAGCCCCCTGGCAAGATTAAAACAACTATTGGCATCTTTGGACAAGCTGGGCAGCAGAGCTACTTCCTTTACTTACACAGTATCATTCTGAATAACCTTTGAGCCTAAAACTTTGTTGCTTTGTAATCTGTGTTTTGGCGGTCTTCTCTTCTGCTCTCTGTTCAAATATGGTATTCCCCAATCCTTACAGAGTCTAGCATGTATCTTTATTACACCATAAGCTTTGATGAAAAATAAATGCAAAATCCATGGCATTTATGAGACCATTTAACTTCCACTGCAAAAGGCAGGACATTTTCAGGGCTATCTTTGCAGTTTTACTTCTTAGTGTCTTTTTTAATTTAAGCTCCATCAGTAAAGCACATAAACAGACTTCAGTACTGTGTCATACATTTAATCTGGATGTCTAGCATAAGCACATAATTTTACTAAAATGTCAAAGACATTTGATATATGATTTTAAAGCAAAAATGACAATTATTGGCAAAAAAATCATGTGAAGAATGAGTACTGTTGTCATGGTTTAACTCCAGCCAGCAACTAAGCACCACACAGCCACTCACCCACTTCCCACTGGTGGAATGGGGGAGAGAATCAGAAGGCTAAAAGTGAGAAAATTCATGGGTTGAGATAAAGACAGATTAATACATAAAGCAAAAGCCACATGTGTGAGCAAAGCAAAGCAATACAAGGAATTCATTCACTGCTTCCTGTTGGCCGGCAGGTGTCCAGCCATCTCCAGGAAAGCAGGGATCCATCACACATAACTGTTACTTGGGAAGACAAACACCATCAGTCTGAATGCCCCCCATCTTCCTTCTTCTTCCCCCAGCTTTATATGCTGAGCATGACATCATGTGGTATGGAATACACCTTTGGTCAGTTGGGGTCAGCTGTCCCAGCTGTGTCCCCTCCCAGCTTCTTGTGCACCTCTAGCCTACTCGCTGGTGGGGTGGTGTGAGAAGCAGAAAAGGCCTTGACTCTGTGCAAGCACTGCTCAGCAATAACAAAAACATCCCTGTGTTACCAATACTGTTTCCAGCACAAATCCTAAACATAGCTCCATTCTAGCTACTGTGAAGAAAATTAACTCTACCTCAGTTAAACACAGCATAACTATTAATTCTAGCATTGATAGGTGGAATAAGAAAAAATATTTTTTATAGATCTCAGTTCTTTTGTCAAAAGCTGTATGTTACATCTTCTGGGGAAAAAATGAAAAAAAAATCAAACATGAAAACTACCTACTTATCGGTCAAGTGTACAACATAAAGAATGTGCCACTGATGCAATATAAAGTAGAAATACTATACACCTGGTTGGTTGTCAGACAAAACTTTTCCTGTTTTAGTTCATTGTCATTAGAAAAGAAAAAATTAATCCAAAAGTAAACAATCTGCAGCTTATAACTTCTGCAGACTACACTCTAAGTTGTAAGATCACACAATAAAACATTAGACAGTGCTATATAATGTAAATCCTATGGGTGGGTGTTCCAGCAGTAAACTAGGAGATATACTTAGTAACTAGAAAAGAGAATCATGATTCAAGGGAGAAGGGGAAAAGATAAATGGAACAGTGTTTCTACACTCTTTGAGTATTTTAAATTTTTTTACCATGATGTTTGTAGAAAGACAGACCGTGTTTGTTCAAAGGTTACTTCTTAAAAATGTTTTTCTGTGAAGCTGAGAAAGGAATTGATGCCTTTCAACTAAATGACCCCTTATGTAGCCAGCATTGTAGACATTTTATTTTCCCCCATCAAATAAAAAGTTGAGGGAAATAGGAAGTTTAAAAGAATCTTAAATGAACTCAGTTTCCAATTACAGAGATGTAATAGTGCCAACTTGCCAGAAACAATAGGATACCTGTAATAGATTAAAAGCAATCTTACATGACTTGGAATCTGAACACCACCCAACCCCCTAGTGCTTATGGGATGTGTAGAGTTGCTGTGACAAAGCCCAACAGAAAGGCTTTCCTAATGCTATGTCTTATAAAGATAAAGCTAAGTAAGCCACTGTGATCATAAAATAATGCCTGGGACTGTCCTAACATGGAGGCACTAGTACCAAACCCTCCCAGTCTCCAAAACATATAGTTATATCCAGATTGCTTGTAAGGAGTGGGCTTTGGCCCATACTAACTCCCAAACAACACCTGAGAGTGGGAGACTGTTCATTGGCCTAGGCCAGAACTATGCTCATGGGCACTCTAACAGTTGCGAACTACAGACAACTGAGCTCCAGTGGCCACAACGTTCATGCACATTTATTTACTTACTCATGCAGATAGAGCTGTGGAGGACAGAGGAAATATAAGCAGCATCTTGTTCTTTATCAGGCCAACTATTCCTCTTTGACTCTGCAAAGGAGAATGCAACTGCTCTGTGTTACTATTTCATCAAGAGCACGTAATGCAATGGTCAAAAATTGTCACAATTTCCAGTGTATCTTAATAACAATCAGCCATTACAGTCATGCTAGCTGTCAAAAACGTAGGCATTTAGAATAAGTTGGACTGCTCGCTCTGCAGTCAGTCAGTGAAGAGGAAATAAATGTTTCCTATCTCAAATCCTGCTCTCAGTGAGTTAAAATGAACTCTGGAAGTGCCTGCTTGTTGCCTGCTTGGAGCCTGCTTGTCTTTGCCTCCATTGACTGCAGAAGTAGCAGAAACACCATCGACATTTAAGAAGGAAAAAGTAGGTGAAATTAATTCCACAATTGCTATCTAAGATTTCTTTAGTTTCTGCAGGCTTGGTGAATATATTATCTATGGGAAATGTGGTTGCACGGAAAAATCCACTGCAAGTTTAATTTGGTGCAGCCTTTTGGAAAGAAAGAGACCTGTTACTGACAGAGCAAGTTGCTGCTAGAATTAAGGAGTACCTGGCTTTTAGCTTTTGTTCAGTATGCTGGATCTTGCTAGCAGAGACAACTTTCTGCATTTGGAAAGAGTAGATATTTTAAAGGGAGAATGGTGTGGTAAAACAGTTCTTAAAAAACAGTTTAGGGGAATACATTCAATGTAGACTCATGAATCATTTATGAAATATCTGCCTATACTACCCCTAAGGTTTTCAGGCAGCATTGTGCTTTATGGTATGAATCTGAAGTAAAAGGGTCCTGATATGAGGACATGCTGTAACTAACTCATTTTCAGATTTCACTGGACATATGTAGGATGGAGAATAACTACTGAACATAGATATCAACACTGAATATTATTTTTAAAAATATAGAAAAACTATACTGGATTTATCATATATCTGTTTGTACTGTTCATGTCTTTTGGAGAATCATAGGAAAAACTCTGGAGGATATATTTTTAGATTCCTGCATGATTTCACGTGCCTTGAATCTAAATTTAATCCAAAATTAAAATGAGTAACTACATAATTTCAAGCCCTCAGAAGCTGGGGACCATTCCGATAGATAATTCAATACCAAACCAAAGAACTTGACATTCAATGGGTACAAATGTAAAAATATAACTTTACTTAACAGAAGAGGTGATTAACTAGTTGAAAAAAACAGCAGAGCGTGTCACCCAGAGACACAGAAGGGACTGGTATCTAATGAAGAGAGAGCTGTCATTATGTTAGGCATTCCTACAGTTGCACATTTTAGAACACTTATTAAAATAAGGTGATTCAAAGGCAACTTAGTCACTTATTTAGATTCCCTGTCCTTTCTGGGTTGAATGTGGATCTATAGAAAGATGCTTAACTATTGTCAGAGAGGACTAAAATCCCTAGGACATCCAATGATACAAGTCTCCAGTTTTCCATTAATATGTACAGTCAAATCTCGTGCATTAATAGCAGACAGTGCTTTCTTCCCAGGTCTGTTAAGCCTTTAGCTAAAATTCTACTTTTCTGGGGGCAGAGCCTGTAACCCAAGGGAAGCATGTGACTCACAGATACCTTTTTTTCTGTTGTTTTTAAGAGCAGGGGTCACCATTATTTCATTTGCTCTTACTCCTGTACGAAGCAGACCATACCACATAACCCTAGCCTAGTAGCTTGTCTTTGGCAAAAGCTTATTTTTCCAGGCAATTTCCAGGTCTTGTAATGAGAAATCAAGAAGCAGTGAATCCAGATCATACCTGGCAGGTGGACACACAGGTTATTATACCATCATTACTAAACATTCATGCCTCTCTTTTTGTTTGTATTTGTCTGGCTTTAACTTCCCTCTGTTGCTTCTCAGCACACAGACCTTCCTCCACTGCATCAGAAATATCTATGGTACTGAGTTGTGATTAATTACAGAACTGGAATTAAATCGTCAAATAATTCTATAAATACAAAATATGGCAGTGACTTCCAGGACACACTGACTTAAGCTTGGTATAAACTGCAGGCTTAAAAGAAAAATTAGTTATCACTTCTTCCAACCTATACAATCTATTAGTCCATATCCAGGCATGTGCCCTTGGTAACAATCTCGCATTCCCTCCAGTGTTTCCGAGCTGATTGTAGCCACCTTCAGGTAGGCTTCATTGAAGCCTTTTTAAGCCACAATACATTCAGTTATTAGTAAGTACAGAGAAATGCCAGCTCATAATAAGCCAAGATGAATTATTTAAATATCCACTATTTTTGTCAGGCCTGAAAATGATGAAAGCTTCCCAGTTCCATTATATATGCAGTTCCATGCCTCTGCTTCAACACCATAAATCTACAAGCATCTGTTATTAACTGGTTTTCTGTATTAAAGGTTGTATAGTCAGAAGTCTGTGGAGGACTTTGTTTGACTGTAAATAGCCAATTTTCCTTCACCAATTTTCACTGTGAATCACTCTTATCTCCACTGGTTCTGTCAGCATAACATCCCTTGCAAATACATGGGAGGTACCACACTCATGAATAAAATACACAACATGCATCAGGAATGTACATTGTTGTCTGGAGAGAAGGATTTTCCTCAAATTGTTTCTCCATATATTGTCTTCTCTGTTCATTTGCCATGAAGGGAATTCAGGAATCCATAAGGAGGGAAGAAAGGACTCCATTAAGAACACTAACTGGAAAAACAAAGAAAATAAGTGTAGTAAAATTAAAATGCAAATTAAATGATGCGCAGACAGTATGAGACATACAGCATACTGTATGCTTACACATACTCTCATGTCTGTATGTGTAAGCACACACAGAGCTATGTCTGTACATTCATGGACTAGTGTGTCTAAACTCAAAAGGACAGATAATTCAATGTAAATGAATTTGCAACAGTCACCCTTCTTGTGACTCTCAATTGCTAGGTATGTGTGTGATCTGCTTATGTGAAGAGGTGAGAGCACAACACAGCACAGAGATACGCAAAGATGCTCAAGCAGGTCTTGGAAATAGCAGTTCAGATAATGGCAGTAAAACAGGTCATCCCCCTATCATTTGTCAAAAGGAAACTAGCCCAAGTGTCTGGTCATGACAAAGGTCTTGATGCGGTTCTAACATGCATGCTTCATAAACATGAATGAGTCCATCACTAATGTGCATCTAGAAGACAGGGCAATAGCATGATATACAGAGCTAAAAGAGAGAAAATATAAGCTTAGTGACACAAAGTCTCACAGGATTCCTTCAGCACAGCTGACTGCAAGATTCAGAATTTCACTGTCCTGATTGATTTCTCATTCCTTGGAGCAATTAGAGCAAATTTGAGGGAAGGGAATGCTGCCACCATGTTCTTCTAAACAGATCATCCTCCTACCTCCTCAATTAAAAAGCAAGCAATGCACCACTGAGGCACACGTATTGCAAAATCTTTAAATTTTCAGAAACTTAATTGAGTTAAAGCAAATTTAATGAGTCCAGTTGATGACTAGGATTTTTTCCACTTTTAAAAAGACAGTGTGTTTTGCTCTTGTGGGATGTTGAACCCTTGTTGTGCACTGCTGCCATCGATGTGCATTATAATGGAAACGTAGAAGGTGCCAAGCCCCAGCATGTGTTTCCAATTAAGATTCTTAATTTTCTGCTCAGATGTTAGAGTATGACCTAATTAGCTCTGCCAGTTATCAGAGCTCAGATTCTGTGACTTCTTAACTCATTCAACAACTAGCGTCTGACTTGTATATTTGGAGAGGAAAGAACCATATCCTTCCAAGGTCTGGGAAACTTTTTGAAGTCCATTGACAACATGAAAGATTTAGTGTGGGTTGGGGGAAATACTTCCAGCCTGTTGGCTGTCCTTGAGTAGCCCGTGCCTGCTCATACATTGTAATAAGCAATTAACACAGCTCATACTGCAACTTACAACCTAACAGTGCACGTAGATTATTTTTCAGGTATTTTTCTGAATATATTACTACAATTTCATGTAGTAGAATTTATTGCAGTAGAATTGCCTGCAAATTTTTAAGGCTTAACACAATAGGAGAAGTGATTTCTTTCTATTTAAGATTCCTCAGTGATGTTATCAAATAAGGAGAAGCAAGGAATTCCTTTTTTAAGAAATACTGTCCTTTGTCAGCTAGAAAAGAGCAGTGTATTATTTATGAAAAGCAAACAATATGGAATCAGAGTGAAAGCAACTGACTTGAAAGGTGGTAGAAGATTAAGTCTGAGCTTTGAAAATGTATTATATGTCACACATAAAAAATATTTCAGTATGTCTATTAGGTAAATTGTATACAATTATCAGAAGGTACCTTTTTCTGTAAGTTTTACTTCAGGTTTTAATTTCAAGTAGTGGTCACTCATATTCAGACAATGTCATAAAAATGCTTTTTAAAGCATTCCTACATCCTACAAAGGCAGCAGCTGCCTCTCCTCACCTTCCCTAAAGACATACACATACATATTATGCAGCCGTTTTCAGTGTCTTGTTTTGCACCAGCAACATGAAAGAATAGCTAGAGACATGGGGAAAACAGGAGCAAGCTCTCCAGCTGAGAAAGGGAATGTTTTTAGAACAGAGCTGCATACGCAAAGACTTAGCCTGGAGGTGGGTGTTAACATAACTTTTTTAAAAGTGACAGTAAAAATGCAGTGCCCATAAATGGCAGGCCAGATGGATTTCTCTCTGCTTTCACAGGTTATGCCTCAAATACCACGATGCATATGTATTTGGTGTGTGAGGTGATTTTCCTTCTGGATGAAATATACTCCTAGTCATTGCACCCAAAGCTTTCTGTATCAATAATGCCATAGATAAACAGGGAGTTTTCCAGGCACTGAGATGACAAGTTTACACTTTATTGACAAAGGTGTCTGTTATCTCTAGTTTTGTCCTTATGTTTACCCCAGATGATAGCCTGCAATACACTTGCCCATACTGAGCAGTACGTTCAGTGTGAACATGCCCATGTCAAACAGAACTGAGAAGACTCTATACTTCGGGCTCATGGAGAACATCTACTGCACCCAGTGAAAGGGAGGAGGACTTGTCTTACCAAGAAGTTAAATTGCTAGGTTCAGCCCCTTGTCCGAGTACCTTTTCTAAGCAAACAAAGGAGACAGATATTTCCAGGGGACTATTCCCCATTCCCCACGTGATCTTTAGGAAGGAGCAAAGTAGTGCCTGTTCTTCTCAATTTCCTGTAGTGACAGAGAGGATGACCCACAGAAGCAGATGCTTAACTTGTGGGTCACTGAAGTGAGGTGAGGTGAATGCTGCCCTGAGCCTGTTCACACAGTATGTTAGTGCAGGATAGCAAGCCTCCTATAAAGGCTCACCCCAGCATACCACAGAGTAAATTCCCCATAGAGACCAATCTAGTATACACAAGCATAATCTGACTGTCTGGGTGTCCAACAGAGGAGAAAGGAAACCCCCCCCCCCCCCCCCCAAAAAAAAAACCCAGCAGCCCATACATTATGATGTGTATATCTAGAATTATTAACACTTGTTTCAGTGCAGTTTTGGATGTCTTCACCTCTGCCTTTCCAAACCTTTTTCAAAAATATTCTTACTCCTAGCTTTGCAGAGTTGTGTGGGATTGCAGTGATGCAGACTGTACTCTGCTAGAACTTTCCAGCCCGAGTTGCACTCCAAACTCCCACAGACTTGCACTAGAAATTTTAGGCTCATAAAGTCTCAGTGTAACTTTTCAAAGTGGGATAACAGAACCTATATCACTCAAATGCTTTTATATATTAAACTTCTTTTGGCTTAGTCTAGATCCTGAAGTCTCTTTCATTGCCAGTCCTTTTGAGTACGGTTACTGTAACTGAAAGTAGAAAGGCTTAAAGAGCAGGTAATTAGTGTGCTTACAGTGGGAGGGAAAAAACAAAAGAAAAATAAAAGAAGCTATAGATTTCTGTGTAACTACGAAGTGTGTGTGGGGGGGTTGGGGGGGAAACAAAGAACAAAGCACTTTTTACTGTACCTCAGGGAGGTTCATCACATTCATCACATCGTGCTTCAATAACAGGAGTGTTCTCAAGAAAAAAAGAGACAGGAATGTACAAGGTTCTGCCTTCAGACTCCTGCTGAGCAATAATGCAAGTAAAACTAATTAAGGACCTGATCAAGGGCCCATTGAAGCCCAGTGAAAGCCTCCCACTAATTTCAATGGGCCTTGGATCAGCCCTAAGTGCGTGGAGTATGAATATGATTGCATTAAAAACACGATGAGCCAATGTCTGCTTTCAGTCAGATCTGGTTGCATTATGCTGTGCCACATCCAGAGCAGGTTCAAAGCTTCTTACAGCATCACATAGTCAAACATTACTACTTCAAAACTGAGAGCTTGAACAAATCTACTGTTGATCTGAGAAAGGCAGCTGGACAAAAATAGTTGAGAGAAGCCTTGGGGAAAGCTGTGGTAAGACAAGCTTGCTGTTGCTCCTGCTACCAGATGGATGAAAGAGAAGAATCAGTACCTCTGCAGTAATTTCCCTCTACTCAGCAGCAGTGAGACATACCTGGAGCATGGCATCCAGTTTTGGGCTCCTCAGTACAAGAGAGACATGGACATGCTGGAGAGAGTCCAATGAAGGGCCACAAAAGGAACTGGAAAATGTCTTCTGTGAGGAAAGTCTAGGACAGCTGGGTTTGTTTAGCCTAGAGAAGAGAAGGCTTAGGGGCACATCTTATCAGTGTATACAAATACCTGAAGGGAGGATGGAAAGAGGCTGGAGTCAGGCTCTTTTCAGTGGTGCCCAGTGACAGGGCACAACCCGAAACACCAACGCTTTGTCTAAATATGAGGAAACACTTTTTGACTGTGAGAATGACTGAGAACTGGCACAGGTTTCCCATGAAAGTTGTGGAGTCTTCTTGGAGATATTCAAAAGCTGTCTGGACATGGTCCTGGGCAACCAGCTCTAGGTAGCCCTGCTTGATCAGGGGGTTGGACCAGATAACCTCCAGAGATGCTCTCCCGCCTCAACCATTCTGTAATTCTGTGATTCCATGAACTTGTCCCCATTTCCTCAGACATACTGATCTCAACTCAGCAGCCTGAATTTTCAGAGCTCTGTCTAGACCAAACTGCAGTACAATAGCAATTTTGAAATTCTGAATAGTCTGCTTTTCCTATGCACAAAGCCAATCCTGCTCTCACTGGTGACAGTGATCTTTCTGTCGCACTGTTCAGAAGCCCTTACTTGTTGATTTGTGAGAACTGAAAGCCAATGACCTCTATAAGCAAATGGCACTTATTTTATAATTTCTTTTAACACACAGTCCTGACTAGTTTGGTGCTAAACTGTTTGTAGAGAATGGAAAATCTGTAATTGTGTTATACATTAGTCCGCAGATTCCACAAATGCTTCTTTTCAATCATTTGGCCATTTTTAGTACATTAGCTTAGTTCTTAGAGAACAAATATTCTTCCCAGTTTCCTAGTGTGGGCTGATTTACAGCATAATCTTCATATGCCTTTTTTTGAGGTCACTCTCTAAAGGCTATGACACAGCTAAGTACAAAAGTTGACACATCAATATCATAGGGAGGTGGAAAAAAAAGCACTAGTTTGGAGAGCAAATTTCCAGTGCTCTATGGTGTGTTATTCCTCTTCTTTTACATCTCTTTAAAAGTGTAAGTTCAAACTGTCTGGGGGCTGTCCTGCATGCACTGCTTCAGAGCAGCCACATCTTTTCCCTACCCCTGTATTCTTTTTCTTTTTTTTTCTATTCTTTAATCTACCAATTGGCTGGTGAATGTTATGCCTGAATCCAAAACCTACCTTATAAACATGCAGTATGTGCAGAAGACTAAACTGATCCTGACAGGAAAATAGATAAGACCAATAATAGCTGATCTTTACAGGATGCGTTCTAGGTAGAGGAAACAACTGATTGTCATTGATTTTGTGGGTGTCTTCTCCAGGTTAACTCCCACATTGCTTTAAATTTATTCAGATTGACTCCTTAGATACTATTTTACATATATTTTCTTTTTAATCAATGAACTATTGATAACTAATTCTCATAATTAATCTTTTTTTCTTGAAAAAGACTGAAGTAAACATAAGGGAAAAAAGATGCAAAATCAAGAAAAATCAATGAGTAAAAAATCTTTAAAAAGAAGAAACCAGCAAAATCTCTAGAATAAAAGGGAAGATTTATGCCTTTGCAGACAAGAAGCAATTTGTGTTCTGAGGTGATGCATCATAATGTTGACCAAAGAAAAATAGGTATCTCACTTGGCAAAGTGGTTTGTCCTTATAGGTTTAACAAATCTGCATGTAAAGCACTCTGAAACATGATGTCACCATTACCTTGCTACCACCAATGGAAATCCAACCTTGTCTAGTAATGAATAAATTGATTGTACCATTGCTGTACACAAAGCAACAATGCAATTTGGGTCTTGATATTATTAAGTAGGCATTCATATTATACAAATGATAGATAGATAGATAGATAGATAGATAGATAGATAGATAGACAGACAGACGGACAGACAGACTGGTAGACAGACAGCCAGACACATACATATACATATATATCTCATTGTTAAGAAGCATATGACAAGAATCCTTATGTTAGACCCGTGCTGCAGGTGGTGGTTTTAGATACCACGAGCAAACCCCTGCTCTCTGTTTAGGTAGGACCATTTAAGCTCAACATGGTCAATGCAAAACTCTTTCCTGAGCTTAGCTTCCATGGGAGAGTAACAAGAGAACCACAGCAACAAAGAAAGAGAAGAAATGCTAGCAAGAAGAGACAGAGCACGCTTCATTTTTAAAGTGTTGGTTCCACAAAAAGACACAGAGCAATTCTTCACACTGATATGAAAACACATCACTTCAAAGACAAGAGAACTTTTCAAAAACTGTTCATAAAGCAACAAGAGTTCTTAAGAACCAGGTTAATTTACAAAAGAAGTCTCTCCAAATCAAAGTTAGGAAAACTGCAGATGGGTAGTTTTTCAGTTTCTCTTCAGATGCTTGTGCAATCTATTTGTTTAAAACAAAATCAAACAAACTTCTATAGGTGAGTTCCAGCCCTATGCTTCTGACTGCATCTAAAAAGATCAAAGAAGAAGTATCTCTCATACCATTGTTTTCCCTTTTTCTGGCAACTGATAGAAGTTTTTTGGAGATAGAAGACAGGTCCCAGTACAGTTATCTTTGGACGAGGGTTCATTTTAAAAAAAGCTTTGGAAAAGAGGCAGTCTGTATTTTATCTGCATTTAATGATTTCTCCATAATCCAAATCAGTCAATTTAGACATAATTGAACATGTTAGGGCAGTCATGGAAAAGCGGAATAGATTGGTTTATTTTCTAGCCAGTTCAGATATCTTGCCCAGAGCCTAAAGAGATAGAGATTACTTCTGGACAAAACTAAAATGGATATTCCAAAGGTCCCTTTTACTTCTGAAATCTTTGCATAGTAGGAAGTATTGCTGATGCTTGCTACTATCAAATTTTAATTTGTCCAACTTAAAAAAATCAATGTTTCAACCTAATGATTTTTCAACAAGCAAGAAGAATATAGAACACACTATTGAGTAACTGATAAGGAATGATAAACACAGGAATTCAGGATACAATTTTGCTAATACACACCAAAGAATAACAGCTAACAACATTAGCTGAGACTATATTATCATTTGTATTGGCTATTTTTACACTGCTTAAGAGACATGGCAATTTGTTGACATAGCTGTCCTGACAGGATATCCTGGGCCTGACATATCCGTTCTAGTAAGAATATAGTTTTATAATAATATACCTCATTTCACTTGGGATACATGAAGTTGTAACAGAGATGATACCTCTTACTAGAACTCCAGAAGCTATTTTCTGCTAAAATGTAAAAGTATTCTCATAGCAGTAAAGAGATGCTCATGCAAATAATAAAGAATAAAATACATAACTGTGACAGTTTCACTGGGCTAGCCCTTGGCCAGTAGCCAACACAGCTGTTCACCCACTTCCTCCTCACCCCCAGGGGATAGGGGAGAGGACTGGGGACAAGAATAAGGAGGCTTGTAGGTTGAGATAAGAACAGTTTAATAATAGAAATAAAAGAAAACTTTAAAAAACTAATATTAAAATAGTAGTGATAATGATAACAGAAATAAAGTACAAATGAGTGATACCCAGTGCAACTGCTCACCAGCTGCTGTCCAAGCCCAGCCCGTTCCCAGATAACGATCCCGGAGGAGCAACAATCCCGAACTGAAACCGCAATCCCGGAACAGCCAGAGCCCGAGCGAAAGCCAGAGAGAAACACCCCCCTTACTGGTCAGCCCTGGATAATATACTAAACTTGACGTGATATGATATGGAATATTTCACTGGCACATCCAAATGTCAATTTTGGGTTTTACTACTCACTGTGCTTCTCCCTCCCAGTCCTAACGCAGCTGTGAACAGCCAGACACGGTGACCTTGAGCTCCAGCAGCAACTCATAACGTTAGTACTTTTAACAATGTTCTTCTCATAACAGGTCTTGCACTGAAACCAAAACACAGGTATTCTAAATACTAAGAAGAAAATTAACTCTATCCTAGCAAAACCAGGACAATAACACATACAGTGCAACAATATCTTAAAAGTCTCTCAAAATATATTTCTAAACCATTTTCAACACTACCAGTAGACACTTCATGTAACTTCCAGCATAGATTACAGCTCCTCTTTTGAAGAATCAGTATTTTTAGTACTTACAAGAGTAGCAATGCAACACTTGCATGTTACTTATACGTTATAATTTAGAGTAGTTTAACCTATGTGTTTGCTACCTTCCAGACAAAAAAAAAAAAGCCAAAAAAAAAAAAAAGCCAGATTTTTCACCAGGTGTATAGGTGCCAAAATAAGTAGATGAGTCCCACAAAGTACTTTTGGAACTGGCTGGACCTTTAATCCCATTAATTTCTCTGTGTTAACACCTGCCTCTATGCATCTGAAATTTCCACCACTCTCCATATGGAGAGATCAATGTTCTTTATAATTTGACACAGTGTTTCCCAGGCTGGCAGGGTGTGAACAAACAGTGAAAAGAAACCATAAAGAGGAGGTAATAGGAGGTACCTTTTCTGATCAATGCAGCCTGCAAGGTTAAACCAAAGTAATACCCTTCTGAGCAACGTCGAAGGAGTTAAATAATTCACAAGGACTGGCAGACAGATGAATGAATTCCCTGCAGGGAGCTCAGCAATTCAATCTGGGGTACTCCTAAAAGGAGACTGGGTATCTTCATGGGTTACAGTTTACTCGAAGAAAGTGATAAATGAAAACAGAGGTCACAAAATCTCCCCAGTCTCACCTCCCCCTTTCAATTCCACTCCTGATAGACTGTACACATATTAACAGCTTTCTATGTCTTTCAAGGGTATGTATTTCTGGCAAGGACATATACTTTTTGACAAGGTTTACAGAACATTTTGTTCTGCACCATGTATACACATGCTGCTGGATCCTATTCCTATTATATATTCAAACATCACACATAAGATTGCCAGCACACAATCTGTCTTGAGCTGTCCCAGTGAGCAGAAAAAGTCCAAACTGTGATGTAAAAAAAATAATCACTCTTTGCTTAATTCTGAATCAGCTGGCCCGATGTTTCTGTACTGATAGGCACATGGTGGGAGAAGCCCACTAAGGTATATGTTCCTCACCTCTCCTCATCTCATCCATTCTTTCATCCAGCTGCACCTGCTCTTAATAACTTCATGGAGGCTTGTCATTTCAGGAACCTGTATTCATAATGGAAGTACTCTATCAATACAAGTCCTCATGTCCTTCTCCATTATGCCACCGCAAAACAATTTCAGTGGCATTTAACCATCTGCTTAAACAGGTGTGCAATTGCTTTTCTCACCAGACAGGTTTTGCAGTATTACTACCTTAATCCATGATGAAGGCTGGCAAGCAGAGGAATAGAATTTGTCAAGGATTACAGACCACCAATAATTTTCAGATTAGCCAAAAATACTACAGCACAAAGTGTACTTTGTACAGTCAGCAGCAGGTCATCTGAGGAAGTACTAGAACATAGGAACTTATACTATTGCAAAAGGAGGGAGAAAACAGTGTTAAATTAATTTCAAAAAGGGATTAATTAATGCGTCGTTGACATTAAATTGATACTGTCATTCTGCTATTCAACAACTTTACTTGGGTATAGATAAAAGGAAAATCAAACTCATTTTCCCTGGGTGATGTAAAACCTAAGAGACAGCCATTAAAAAAAAATTATAATATGTTCTAGTCAGCAGAGTTACATGGTGAGTTATTCTCCACATCCTATCACATCCAGCATAAGGAGGACATACCTTTATACTCTTCTCAGAAGACAGGGGGCTGTAGCAAAATGAGAAATACAAAGAGCTGCACAGCAACAGAAAGTTGTGCAAGCAGGGCTCTGTGCCATTCAAATATAGATTGTTCCCTGATTAAAAGTTTTATCCCATACCTAGAAACTTGTAGCTTAACCAAATACACCAAAGACAACTATTACACTAGAGTTGAAATTGTGCCCCAGGGATAAACATATTGACTGTTGAGGCTTACCAAGGCCTTCAGGGAAGCTACTTTAGTTTAATGAATCACAGAACTGTCTCCATTTGAGGCCCTGAAGGTGCATATTCTGCACCATCTGTGGGTAATTCTTTGAGCAGCAGAAGGCACAGATTCCTGTGGAACTGTCCCATGTGAATTCTCCATTACCCAGCAGTAAGTTCAGTCCACGCAATGGCTCCTTCTCAGCTGCCAATTTTCAAAGAATTTCCAATAAATTAACGTATTTGAAATCTCTAACTGTTTTGAAAAATGTGGTTGAAAGTGACCTAAAAATTTTTGAAATGTTCTTAGAAGAGGACAAAAAAGACACTGTAGTCACAACAGACTTGTTTCAGTGGGAAATCAGAACAAAAAAGAATTCCATCTCTCGGGTCACTTATAAATATATTTTCTTTTAAAATTGCTGAATCGAAAAAAAAAAAAACCCACAGAAATTGGCATAGAAAAAGGTATTAACATCAATGTCTCCAAAAAGAAGAAATTAGGCATTTTTTTTCCACTCACATCGAATACCAATCTTTGCTGTAGCAGCTCCATTAAAGTGCAAAAAAGAAGTTAGCAGTTTAAATTTTACTTTGGTGCTGACAGAAAAGACCAGCAATTCATCCATCTAACTGCCATTGTTTTGGATGGAAAAAAAATAAATAAATTTTTAAAAATTACTAGGATGCACATGTCCACATAATCTATTTGAGACTGAACATTGTCTCCTTTCTGGAAGGATTTTATTCAGCTCTCCTCCCTATTAAACTGCTTTCATACTCTTCCGTTAAACAAGCTTGAAGGTCTAAAGCTAAATTCCAAAATCTCAGTTCTTTCACCTTTTCCTCAAATATCATTCACTAACCCTTCAAGCAGTGCCCAGTCTCCTGAGATAGATCTGAAGAGGCTGCTACCTCTCACACAGAGCATCTTACATGTACAGTTGTTCAAGACCTGAACACCGCACAGCCATGTTAGCACAGCACTATGTCCAAGCTAATAAACTCCGCTTCTCAGCAGGTTGACTGGCTGCTGTAGGAGATCCTGCCATGCTGACACAGCCATTCTGCCTCTGATCTCCAAATCAGAGCTTTGCACTACTGTGCAACCCTCCCCTCTTTGCATAACTCACTTGGGTTTCTCCTGCCTTTCCATGTCTTTGAGATCCCTCAAGAATTTCTACCCCTACACGATATTCCCTCTTCCCTATCTGGCTTTGGTTCCCCTCTCCCCTACTCATAAAGCATGAGCTGGCTCTGCTGAAGGCAGGTTATTTCCTTAGGACTCAATACAGAAAGCCAAATTCTGACTTTTATTCACACAGAAAGCAGCCCTACTAATCTCTTGAGGAGTAAAGTACCACTCAAGGGGCAATGCTTGGTATAACAGGCCCTGAAGAAGGAGCTCAAGATTTTAGCTCACCAAAATCATCATCAGCAGCAACAAGAAGAAGGAAAAGAGTAATGAGGGAAAAGCTGTGCATTTCAAATACAGCATACTCTGTAGATCAGAGACTTTCAAGTTCAGAGAACATCAAGGAAATCCAGTTAAATCATGATGCATTTCAACAAAATATACAACCAAAACATGGAGAGTGCCACATTTCACTGTACATCTACTAAGAAAGAGGCCAGAGCGGAGGTGGAGTGGAGAGTGGGTAGGCAGTTAGTGGTTCTTTTTGATTTCTCTGATCTAGCTCTATTGTGACTTTCACTAAAGGAGATATTGCATATAACTTCTGTAATTAAAAAAAGGTACTGTATTTTGCTAGGCAGAATGATGAAAGGATTTAAAATAATAATGATAAAAGTTATGCTGAAAAATATAGCCCAGGGATCTCAAAGTAGTAAGACACATTTTATTCACAAAAAAAGTTGTAATGGGGTGTTTCTCTTTTCAAATAAGGAAGTATAAGGTAGTTATAAAATTATGGGGTTAAATATTCCATAAACATTTTCTGGAAGTGGAGCTGTGATATGGTAAATCCAGTAGTTCTTGACTACTCTTAATTATGCATGTGGGTATGCCAAAGTTATTTTCTGGACCAATTTACTAATATGGTAAAAATTTATTTCTCCTTGAATCTAAAATCACAAAATAAGTGAGTTTTGAAATGATGTGATCTTGTGGATAAGGTCAAACAGAGCCCATAAAAAACCACATCCAACCCTGAAAAAAAAAAATAATACCCAATGGTGCTAGAGGACTCATGTCTCATGCCTGTCTGAAAATGTGAGAAAAACTTCTCCTTCAGAGACCTGAGTAGCAGAAAACAAAGGTAATTACCATATTACTATCTGACAGCTTTCACTATATACAAAGAATTGGTAGCTCATAATGGGCAGGTGTCCACATTAGAAAAAACATTAATTAGTACCCTTGTTGGCAAGCTCAGCTGAGAAAAACATGACTAAATGAGCATGGAAACTGAAGTGCCTTCTGTGATGATAATTGCACGTACCCACATTTATTGTAATTTGGGATGTGATTTTCCATTTGGGTCTGAATCACTGAAAGGGTCTAGTTGTTGTGACAACACACAGGGATAATGACTCTATTAAAACACTCAGGACCTAATTTCAAAAGGTATTCATCACCCACACCTTTAATGGCATCAGAAAACTTTTGGCAGCTTGGAGAATTTGGACACTCATAATTTCAGTGCAAAAACTGTCAAATAAGAATTATGAGAAAGTCACAAAGTAGCAGTGACTTGATGCAACAAAAAGCGACACCAAACTTTTAAAAAAAAGGATTTCAGAAAAATAAGGAAAACAGAGTGTGAGGGGAAAAGTGTTTTGTTTTCTTTCATTTTACATGAAGAAAAAAAAAAAAAGGCAGTAATAAATGTTGGTCCTTAGAATTAAACACATAGAATCATAGATTCACAGAATGGTCTGGGTTGGAGTGGACCTTAAAGATCATCCAGTTCCAACCCCCCTGCCATGAGCAGGGACACCTTCCACTAGACCAGGTTGCTCAAAGCCTCATCCAGCCTGGCCTTGAACACTTCCAGGGAAGGGGGCATTCACAACTTCCCTGGGCAACCTGTTCCAGTGTCTGACCACCCTCACAGGAAAGAATTTCTTCCTATTATCTAATCTAAACCTCCCCTCTCTCAGCTTAAAGCCATTTCCCCTTGTCCTGTCATTAACTGCCTTTATAAAAAGTCCCTCCCCAGCTTTCTTGCAGGCCCCTTCAGGTACTGGAAGGCCACCATAAGATCTCCCCGAAGCCTTCTCTTCTCCAGGCTGAACATCCCCAGCTCTCTCAGCCTGTCCTCATAGCAGAGGTGCTCCAGCCCTTGGATCGTCCTCGTGGCCCATTCATGTTGCCCATCAGCAACTTCATTCAGCAGCAGAAACACAACTTCGAATAGTATGTTAAAACCGAATTATAAAGTTTCAAGAAAAGTTGAAAGTAAATTCTATTTTTCACAGGGATAGATTGTAAGCAAGTATGGAATGATATGGAAAAGGAAGGTGTGATTTAACCAGATTCACAGAAATATTATGTGAAGCCTTTCACAAGAGGCTGGTCTCCAAGGCTGTAACACTGAAATGCTTTTCTGGACTCCAATATACTGTGGACCTGTCTGCAAAAAAGATTAACAGCTGTAACCTGGGAAAATCTGTGTTGTTCTGGTGATGGTCCATAAACCTGATTTATCTGACCAGTTGCAGAAGCAATTACATGCCATTTCATAAAGCTCAAACGAGTAATTTCCCCCTCATGTAAGTGCCTGCTTTAAATTTTCCAATTGTTATTATAATCACTATGGTAAACATCATGTTCTTTTAACTTGCTTGATATTAAACCCTTTGTAGCCATGATTCATACCAGCTTGCAACAAATTAGTAGTTACATAGCAATCAATTTAGTAAATTGAAAATCATTCTGATCTGAGGAATTGCATCATCAGGGTTGATTTCAGAGAATGGACAGAAAAATGAAGATATCTTGTTTCTACTGCATACTCAGAAAAAGAAAAGGAGAATTTATTTCTCTCCAATAGCATATGAACTACAGTAGTCACTTTGATTTGGGCTTTTCAAATACCACAGAAGAGCCTGGAGGAAGTCAGAGCCTTAAGCCCTGACCCTGCACTGAGACATCTCTGTCTAGACTGAACTTACCTGTGGTCTGAACACATCCAGCAGAGCTTCATAAAGACATATAAACAGGTCTGCCTGCACTTAATTTCACAATCAGGGCATATATGCCTATGTTGAATAGCAATCTCCAGGCTTCTGCAGCTAAAATTGCTCTGGAAAGAAACAGAAAAACAGAAAGACATGAAAAATAGTCCATGAAGTTGCACATCAAAGCTTTGCAAAGCAGAACAAGCTGTTCCATTGAGTGGTTTGGAAAGCCTGGAACTGATCTGTTGTAATATGAATTACTAGAAGTAAAGCTTTATTTTTCTAAAAACAAAAAAAAATAAAAAGACATTTTAACTAAAAGATATCAAGAAACAACAAAACCTCTTATCTAAATCTTGTTCCCATTTTCTGTGAGTAAAGATTAATTTAGCTTTGAATTACCTAGAGTTTTCTGAAGTGTTAAGCATGCAAGAATTACACAGCAGACATCAAAATCAAGTCAAGCTGCAAAACTCAGATTTTCATGTATCTCATCTGTTTTGCACAGTGGTAAAATGCTTATGTTAATAGGACAGTATGGGAACTCTCATGCTTATCTTTTTATTAACCAGGTTTGCACATAACTGAATGAATATTGGGCATAATCTAGAATTTGGGGAGGAGGAAAGACACCCTTAAAATAGAAAATAAGGATGTTTTAAAAGTTGGAGGAAAAAAAATAAATGCTGCTTCTGACTACATTTATTGTTGACTAAAATTTCACAAAACAGCTCTTAGGAAATATATTTGTAATTCTGAGTAATAATGAACTTCCTCATAATTGTAAAATGCAGGAGACAATGGAGTTAAAAAATATAACTGTAGTGATTTTTCTCAAAAAGGTAACCACTGTTAACCACAAATAAATAAAGAATAAGACCAAGAGGACACAAAATTGGAATATAACCAGAAAATTCACGAAATAACCTTAGAGACTTCTGACTTCTATACCATCTAGTGAAGCATGGTACAGCTATATCCAGCTTTCTCTGCACTGTAGCCAGTGTACTGAGATTTGTCCTAAGTTTACAGGTAAATGCACTCAAGGTGACAGAAACCACAAAGTATCCCCAGTTGATAATCAGTCTGTGCTTGATATGCAATAAAGCTCTGATGCTCTTGTGAGTCTTTGCTGCCTGGGATTGCCCACTCTGAGTGCTGACTGCACTTGTGCAGCTCTGGGGCAAAGTGAGCACCTCACTCTCTCATACACAGGCCGGACCTGAGCATAATCCTGCTCTCTCTGCAGCATTGTACAAGGTGTTCATCCACACCAGGAGCCTTCAGCCTTCACACAGGATGTGGGCCCATGGGCAGCTCCAGAGGTTGCTCTCTACCATACCGCTGCTTTTACTTTATGCAGGGAGGCATCTCAGATAAGAGGGGAGAGTAGTTAAAACAATTTTAAAAGGTGGAGGAAAAGGCAGAGCTTTGTAATGTGAAAGGAACAGAGACCTTTGGAGTGATAGTGAGGGAAGGATGTATGATGCAGGAGCGTAGAGGGTTCAAGAAAGAACAGTCATGTATGAAAGGGATGGACAGTCTTCTTAGAGACATCAAGGTTCAGCAGAGGAGCCTGGAAGATATATCTGCTAATGGTAATATCATTACAATTTGATATCTTTGTAATGGAATAAAATGCTTTACCCCATCCCATGTCTACTAGAGCACTTTTTTTTTTTTCCTTTAGAAGCTAATAGCTATTTTATTGCTATTAACAATTATATTAAAAGCAACAGAAACGCCTAGCTTCATGAGCTGACCTTTCATCACTAGCATCATATATATTATTTCGGAGGTGGTAAACTTAGAAAGAACTCAAACTAGTACATTTTGAAACCTCTGCATTATATGGCACTGTATATAAAGTACACTGTATATAAATTGCAATCAGCTGTACTATCAGAGGAACACAGATTTGCTGTGTCTGACTTGTAAATCTTTAGTCTGATTCACACAGCTTGTCCAGATATTCCAGTTTAAATGTATTCAAATTCCCAAGACAAAATACAGATGTCTACATGGCACAACACAAAATGTGTCTAGGTAAAAAGCTAACTCAAGTACTAGCAGCGCAGTTAGTGTAAGGTTTTGCAGACTAATTTACTTGTTAACAGTTACTGTTCCTCCAGAGGCTGGTTGGGGATCTCTAGGCACCATTGCACTGTGCTGAGATGGCATTCTCCTACAGAAAACAGCCTTTGGTTTTAGTTTGATGTAATAAACATGAATGCTATCTCTAGCCTCAGCCAACAATGAGCACAAGTCTCCTAGAGCAGTCAGAACCCTTTGTCAGCTTAGTCTAAGTACCAGGAGAATGGGGAGTGCAACAGTGCAATGATTTTCACCCTGTTTTGCATTTTTATTAATAAACATTTTATACTTCTCTGTCATTTATGATCACGTATAATAGAATATTTTGTACACATTATTAAAGTATCTCCACAGAGTCTAAAGACTTGAGGTGATGCTATGATTGAGCCTGCACGGTTCAAGCAGTAGACCTGCCCCAAAGATGTACAGTCTATTTAGATAAGAGAGAGTACATGTGGGTTTGAGGGGTAGAGAGGGAGGTGTGTGCAGTGTGAGAGCAACAAACAGCATGCTAGTTTCACAACCGTTCTTTTTGGAAGTGTGGGAGAGTGTGAAGAGAAAGAGAGGGAAGGTTAATTATAAACTTAGATGGAGAGAAAGGGGAAGGAAAAGAGCATTTCAGGAAAGGTGATGAGCTGGATAAGACAAGAGAGAACAAGAAGAAGAGATAGTATGTGGGGAAGAGGAGAATGGGAGGTGAAGGGTAGGAGCAAACCTTACCACAGTAGAAAGATGAGAGTCAACACCACAGCAGTTTCAGAGAGAGGAGGCTTCATACCTCCTATCTTTAGCCATATAACAAGTAAATATTTAGTCTGATTTAATCATGCCAGCTGTAGTTCTAATCATGCCAGCAGTAGTTCTAATGAGTTGAGCACTTCCGCCAACAATTCATCTACCTGAGACACCTGGCTAACTTGCCTTTGGAGGTGCTGGTTTCCCTCTGTTGATGCTATAAGGAGTCTAAATAACTTGCTTAAACTGTATATCCAAACTTTTAGTGAGCTGAAGTTAGGTGACATGAACCCAAATCCATATGTCTGAAGGCCCCTGTTTTGACTGTTTCTGCTGCAGCTCCTATTATTATCTTGATTAGTTCTGAAAAGCTGGCAGATCAAAAGCCAGGGTTGTGACTGTGCATTTGGAGAAAAATGGAATTTCACCCTAAGGTGGGAAGGTCATTGATAACAAAGTAATTATATAGAAAGTGTTACACTCTCATTTTCTAATTTTTCTGTGTTGAAGACATCAACTTGAGAATGAAGTCTCAGTTCTTAAATTCAGAAAGGCTGGTTAGCTTTAGCATTTCTCTTTTTAAATGCTTTGCAGTTTTGCTAAGAAAGGTCTTTGTAAACCAGGCTGAATATCTGCATAAGCAACCAAAAGTTCAATTTTCTCTCAGGGAGCAGTAAATGGGAGGTATTTTCAGGTATTTTTCAGTAGGACAGGGAGGTATTTTAATTATTACTATTTTTGCATCATCTGACATATTACTTGTTCTTTTTCAATGTATCTGCTTTTGAAGATTTTTTTTAATAGATTTAACAACAAAAGGCTGCTAAAATTGGAAACTGTGTGAAATACTTTGGTATTATTCAATCAGAGACAAATCTGATGCTGAAGACAGTTATTGTTTAAGAACTTCAATTGAATAAACATGATCATAGCACAAAACAAAATGTCAGTTCCCTTAATTGTATGTTCATCGTTTATGTCTCACGAGGTACTTGAGAATATAGGTTCAGTTTTGAAATAGTTGATCTGTTCTATTCAGTTATGAGTTATTTTTACAATGCATCAAGGCACGTAATAAACAAAGTGTACTTTATTAGATCATTATTCTCTTAAATAGCTTAAATAACTATAATAGTTATAACTATAACTTAATAGTTCAGGCATGCTTCTACATATAATTTTTCACATGAAATCCCTAGTCTATGAATATTCTTTAAGTGATGCTTATTGAAATCTGGAATTTAATGCTATAACAACACAACCAACCAGTTGAGTTTTTCCCTTTGGGAGACACAGAAGCAATGAGTTCATTAAAAACTAAACATATGCATTATTAACAGCTGAAAAGATTTTTTAAGCTGATAAGTGAATCTCCTCTTTTGTGTTTCTACCAGCTTTTCAAAATAAGGTAGCTGCTGTTTTCTCAAGGTAACTTACATTTCTTCTATTATGATTCCGAATGTATTCATGAATTATGCCCTAAAAAGGAAAACAGCAGTTTCTTAAGTGTTTGATCCAAAGGTCTTTGAATTGGTAAGAACATTTCCTCTGATTATAGAGCTTTTCACCATGCGCTAATTGTACACAGCCACCCTACCTACAGTCTAGAGATTTAGATGACAAAGCATATGTAAGATTATCCACTGTGTCTTGAAGACTGTTTGCTGAGCTGTAATTTATGCTGGTTTGTCCAATGTAGTTTTAACAGCCCTAAGTAAAAAGCTTTCCAACCTTTTTAGTATATCATCACTACATCACTTTGTTGCCAGGATATCCTTTTTGATTTTCAGCTTATATTTACACTTGCTTAGTTTCACAATGTAGGCTAGAAATGTTGCATGTAACACTTAAATATTCCATTGCAATTACCTGCATCCATAGTTTGTTAGAACACTCAAGCTGAGCTTCTCAAAAGCAAGCGGTACATATAGTTTGTTGGCTGTCAAAGTAAAGAAGTGGAAGCTCTCCCAGTGTTTCGTCAGCCTGATTCGTTGTCTTAGAAGAGAGGTATTTTTACTGGGATCTGAGGGAATCAAATAAATCTTCAGACATTTTGCAGGGTCTTTGTAATGGGAGATTAAAATTAAGCTGATATATACTTCACCCTCTAGAGCAAAGACACTAAGAAAATATACCTCTCTTTAATCACGTAATAATACCACAGCATTGCTTAACTCTCACCTTTGGTCTTTTAGATACTCAAAATATTTCTTTATATCACTGTGTAATGTCCCCATTAGTCCCTTAATGGCCATTTCATATTAATGCTTAAGTGACTCTTCTACAGTTGACAGCAGAAAAAAAACAAGTATTTAACAGCATAAAAATATAAACCAGAATTGTTCTTAAAATAATCTGCATCTTCTGGCAGCGTTACCACAATAAATTAAGGATACTTAAATGCCTGTAGTTCTTTTTTGATTCATGTTCTCTGCAATCAATTTTAGTACCTTGAAAATGTGAAAATTTTTAGATTATTTAAGAAAACCTAAAAAGCTGAGACTTACTACAGCTTAGGTCTTACTTTAAATTCCAAAAACATAGTCTTTCTCTCTCTTTTTACTTTTTGTTTGTTTGTTTCATAGATATGAATGCTTTTTCCCTTGCAAACTCTCAGATTATTTTTTCTCTTTATCTTGTTCGAACAATTTTTTATTTATTTGTATTCTGGTAGATGCAAGTACATTTTAAAATGTTCATACATACTCGACAGCAGTCAGTAACATTTATTTATGCTGCTTCCATTCCTAGAAAGATTTCCTACCCTCAGAGCCACCACACACCATCCCCGCTGTTTAATATGTGAATATTTGTTCATCCTAGTTAGAGAATGACAATGTATTTGCAACGGATTTAATACGCAACTCTGTGAGCTTTATATCTTGAGTCTGAGGAAGCTGACAAGCTTCTCAAGAACTGCTGCTCGATTTTCTGCCTGGAAAAAAACAGAGATTTTTTTCTATACATATTTCACAGACCAAGTGTGAATGATGAGTAACTAAGTTAACCAAAAATTATGAGAAATGTAAAAACTATATTCTAGAACCCAGAGAAATAAATTCAGTTCCTCCTGCTGTTAATGCAAATTTCCTCCATGTAAGGCATCTTATATGAGAGCTACTGAGAGTGCTTTATGACAACTGCACACATTAATGAGCCATACTCACCCCTACCTCTCAATAACTCTAGTGAACCCAGCTAAGGTACACCCTCAGTGAACTCTCCTCCCTCCATCTATTCAAATAATGTATTTTAATCTCATTCCAACTGATGCAAATTCAAATCACCTCTTGTGCCAAACATAAGGGAGTCCTCTAAAATGTATTCTTAGCCATTCAAATGCTGGGATCACTGCAAGGGAGTGCAGTTTACTTGCTAATAATCTCACCTTTAAAGCTGAAGATGAAGCCAATTTGCCCAAGATCACATTGTGCTGGTTCCTGCACAAATCTAGCCATTACAGTCTCTACCCTAGGAGTTAATTCTAGAAGACAAGACAAAACAGGCAGTTGGGACAAACCACCTTTCTTGGGATGGGCAAGACAGAATGATAAAAATTATTATTATGAGATAGAGAGGTATGGAAAACAACTCACACAAATCTAGCCAAGTCTTACATCCAGCTTGAATTTTTGTAATAGTAAAATAATGCAATAACACAGCACATCTCATTGTTACAGGTCCTAGAGTTGAGCTATTAAGCTTTTTCTTTTTTTCCTTTCTGGGATATGCGTCCAGATAGAAATTAAAGTTCCTATGGTGTTTTTCAAAAGAGAGAGCTCCAACTCCTTCCAACAATCCATCTCCACCTAAAATAAGATGTGCTTTCGAGAGCTGAGTGTAGGCTATTGCTAAAATGAATAACACATTTGCCTACACACCATTGCCTAACAACCAGTATCTAATTCATTACTGTAAAGTATTTGAGGATGTCACGAGTATGAAAGACACTATGTAAAATGAAATTCTATTATTCTCATTTAATAGTGTTTCAAACATAACACCATTTCCATCTAGTTTGAACAGTAATTTAAGATATCCCAAGATAGATTACTCTCAGCTAAAATTTCAGAAAAGGTTCTTCTTTGCTTCTTGCTCATTGAATTTGCATTTAGTGATTTAATAGCTATTACCTTAAAGGATATATCAATGAAATTACTAGGGATTTGCCACTGAATTACTTTCAAAAGTAACAACGCTTCACAAAAAGTATGTGTAATTGATATAATGTGTTTGAGCTCTGATCCATAGCTCAGCCAGTACGGGACTGATGAAATACTATCAGAAATTTTAAACAAAGTTCTAGTTTACTTTAACATATTCCTAGTATGTCACAGAATCACAGAATGTCAGGGATTGGAAGGGACCTCGAAAGATCATCTAGTCCAATCCCCCTGCCGGAGCAGGATCACCTACAGTAGGTCACAGAGGGATGCATCCATGTGGGTTTTGAGTGTCTCCAGAGAAGGAGACTCCACAACCTCCCTGGGCAGCCTGTTCCAGTGCTCTGTCACTCTCACACTGAAAAAGTTTTTCCTTATGTTTACATGGAACCTCCTGTGCTCCAGCTTGCACCTATTGCCCCTTGTCCTACCATTAGACATCACTGAGAAGAGCCTGGCTTCTTCCTCCTGACACTCACCTTTTACATATTTATAAACATTAATGAGGTCACCCCTCAGTCTCCTCTTCTCCAAGCTAAAGAGACCCAGCTCCCTCAGCCTTTTCTCATAAGGGAGATGTTCCACTCCCTTAATCATCTTCGTGGCTCTTCACTGGACTCTCTCAAGCAGTTCCCTGTCCTTCTTGAACTGCAGGGCCCAGAACTGGACACAATATTCCAGATGTGGCCTCACTAGGGCAGAGTAGAGGGGGAGGAGAACCTCTCTCGACCTACTAACCACACCCCTTCTAATGCACCCCAGGATGCCATTGGCCTTCCTGGCCACAAGGGCACAGTGCTGGCTCATGGTCATCCTGCTGTCCACCAGGACTCCCAGATCCCTTTCCCCTACACTGCCCTCCAACAGGACTGTCCCCAACCTATACTGGAACCTGAGATTGTTCTTTCCCAGATGCAACACCCTACACTTGCCCTTATTATATTTCATTAAGTTTTTCCCTGCCCAGCTCTCCAGCCTGTCCAGGTCTCTCTGGATGGCAGCACAGCCTTCTGGCGTGTCAGCCACTCCTCCCAGCTTTGTGTCATCAGCAAACTTGCTGACAGTGCCCTCTGTTCCCTCATCCAGGTCGTTGATGAATATATTGAGTAGTACTAGTCCCAGTACCGACCCCTGAAGGACTCCACTAGACACAGGTGTTGGTGCACCACTGCACTTGTGAACTGGCAAAAGTACAAGAGAAGTTTCAACCGTGCAGTAAACAGACAAAACAAAGATAATAATCACATTGATTTGTGCCAGATGAGGCTAACAGTCACTGAAGAGGAAGTTACATGATGTGCCCATGTCCTTCTACCAGAAAAATTACAGGAAGATCATGCACTCTCTTCCCAAGAATTTTGCCTTACAAGCGACCTAGGTACTCCATGTTTTTACTTCCATCAAGGAATTTAATGCAGTCCTCAATTTCTGCTCATGTATGACACTGAAAATTTTAAATCTGTGCTGTCTTGTTGGCACTTTGACATCTTCTTGTGCACCCTCTGACAGAACCTATGGCAGACCATGCAGCATGGGAAGACAGACATGAGCTTTATACAGAGGTGCCTAATTTTCTGTGACTGAGAAGCAAAAGAGTGATGTGAAGGCCACACTTTCTGTGCTGGCACTTAGAGCCAACATTAAATCCATGAATGTTACAACAGCATGATAATAATTTGAGATTAAATTCAGTGCAAGACAGGACACCGCTGTCTCAAGATATTGTAGGAATGGGCAACTGTTTGTTTGCCTTAAGGAAGCTTGTATAAAGGAAATATCTTTAAATCTGCCTGACCACTCAGTGAGAAAAGGTACCATGAGTTGATAATAGTGTTTAAGCTTCACAGCAGTGTCACACATACTCTTCAAGCAAAATTAAGGTCAGGCACACAACTAAAAAGATTAAAAAAAAAAGGAAAGGAAAATTGCTCCACTAGAAAAGGAGAGTTTGCAATTTCTTTCTTATGCACTCAGCTGAATGAAGGACCTCATTGACAGTGAAAAAAACTATAAAGAAGCATTTCAAATTGCCATTTTTACTAGTTTAAGTTAGCTTGCTTCACATACCAATTTCACATGTCCCTTCTTGCATCACAACATTATCTATCACTTGCACTTTATGTTCATATCATTTAAATTATGAAGAGTAGTATTTCTTGGTTTTTATGCACCCAGGAAGATGTTAGCCATCTCACACAGGTATGCAAGGGTAGCACACATCTGCACACAATCCAGTCTCTTACAAGAGCAGTCTATCTATGCTGTTCCCTTGAGGTTGTGGAAGATGTGGGTTCTTGGCCCCAGAACAAGTACACAGTCAGCAACAGCCCATGGATTCAAAGCCCTGCAGAAATCACTCCATGCTGACTACATAGCTGCAAAGAAAGATACAAGCCTCACTGTGTTAGGGGATGAAAAATAAGGCCTGCTTTCCTTTATATGCTTTCTGAAGTGGCAGTTCTTGTTTACCCAATAATCTTAAGAGGGAATACTGCTGCAGTCTGCCCTTAAAGAGGAGTTCTATCCTGAAATGAAAGACTGTGATGTTTGCTTTGGGGTTTGGGTGTTTTTTTTGGTTTGTTTGTTGTTTTGTTTGTGGGTTGTTGTTTTTGTTTTTTTTTTTAAATAAGACAAGTTTTACTCTGCTGTCAGCCTGTATTCAAAATCACATCTGCTTAAGTCAGGACCAAAAGTATTTTTTAATGTTTGGTTTGGGGTTTTTTTTCCCCCCGAAAAGTTAATCTGTTAGAATTCACTCTGTCAGAAAGGATGGAATTCCTTCTTTACCTGCCATCAAAATCCAAATCTCTTAGAGGTCTCCAAATTTTCTTCAAAATATGCCATTTTTATAAAAGAGATGCCTAGAGTTTCCAGAAGAATTTCATATTGTGCATGTGTGCAAGTATTAGCAATCATTAAAGAAAGGGAAAAAATGCAAAGTTGAGATAATAATTTCCTGCAGATTCTAAAATTCAGTTTAGAATAACAGTAAAAAATACTAATGTTTTCAATAAAATGCCTGGAAAATGAGATGTCATTTTTTAACCTGTCCTATTGAGAAATGACATTCATATAAGAGTACGTTTATCTTCTAAAGAAGGAAGATCAGAACTTCAATAGTACTGGCCATTTCCCTTAGGAAAAGTGAACCAAACTCAATATTTTCTAATGCAGTAATTAATTGAACCTTGTCTGCCATTTCATATTGTCATTAGAGAATAGGGAAATTCAAACAGGTGACAGTATCATAAGCCTGCAAACATTAGCTTTCGCCCTTAACTTGCTATACCCAGAATGCTGCAGGGAAGATACGCAGCCTCTTTATATGTAAATGTTTCTGTGCTTACCTGTCAGTGGTCTCAGGTCATTCCTGGAGGAAAAAGTACATTCTGTTAGTGCTTGACTTTACAAGCTTCTTCAAAACAAATATTTGACTATTTGCAGAACCCAGAGGCTCAAAAACTTTCTCCTTATATATTATATTAAATACTTTAAAAGGACATTACAGTCTAGTCTCCTATGTACTCATGATGGACCTCTTCATTAGTAAAAAGTATTTAATAATACGAAGAGCAAAGTATTAATATTTAAAATCACAGCTTGTTATTGGTCTAATAAATCCAGCCTTCCATCTTTAGGGCTCAACACTGATCTTCCCCAACTGTTCATTCCTGATAAACTAGAAGTTCTGTAGCAGAAGGAGGTGTTTTAAGATCACATTATAAAGCAACATGGACACAAACTGATGATTTTCACAGTGCTGTGCTTTCCTTTGATGATTAATACCATGCAAGAAATTGCAATACAAGACTTTTTTTTTTTTTTTTTTAACCAGCACTCTTGTGTTAGTTCTTTCTTCCTCCTTGTTTTCTTTCACAGTAATGCACAAATCTGATGCTGAATGCTACACTATCAGCACGGCTTAGGGCGTTAACCTCGCCACAGGTTCAGGACATAACCTTAAACCTTTCTCTTAAAATGAAATGTTCTAAGGAGTATGCACACAGTTGTGAAGCATTATCTGCTCGTTTCATGTGTTCCTGTTTTCTGTTTCTATGAGATGTGAGCTTTTTCTTAGCAGAAATCTAGCTTTCTGAAGTACAAATAGTAGCATATTTGGCATAGAAAATATTTCTTTTACATTTTTTGTAGCAGATTGAAGTCAGTACTGTGATAAAACAGAGATGGACAGACCTCATCTCCTCTCAAGTCACGAGATGATCCTACTCTTTTAAATAAAGCAGGAGGAGTAGCGCTTGTGACAGCCTGGCACCTCTGCAGCAGGGTCTTCTCATGTTATAGTCAAATAGTATCAGATATTATGTCTATACTGTTAAATAACACTTGGCAGGGACCATTCTCACACCATTCTCAGCCCATGGCTTGCCTCAGTGTTGTTTGTTGGTACAGGCCCAGACAAAGAGAGGCCAAAACGCTGTATCCTGTCCCCAGCCATTTCAGTAGCTAGGGTAGGCCACCGTGCCCAGAAACACACACCTTGTCCCAGAGCTGAGATAGGCAACAGAGGGGATCTGTTTGGGGTTGCTGCCCATCAAAGTCATATTTTGGAGGAAATTCTCTCCTTTGATGAGGTTTTTGGGAAAAAAAAGCTGCTTGAATCAAGAGCTGACATCTCCATACCTATGGCCTGTAAGATCCTCTCTCGCAGCCTTGATAGAGGTGGAGATAGGCTCCCATACCCATTATTAATGTGTTGACACTCTTTCCTTTTCACTTTGACCTTTTCCACTGGACTTGTCAGCTGTGGTTCAAACTAGTGAAAATCTGGGCTGTTTGCATTTTGAAGAAAGCTGTGGGGTAAGGGACAGGTAACCCACAGCTTACCCACAAGGCTAGGACTCAGTGACCAAAGATGCTTGTATAGTTTCAGGGATCATAATGGTGAAATCAGCCCCACTGCACCTTCTCAAACCCAGCTAATTAGAGTTTAAAGGGCTTTGAAGGGCTGAATGTTTTGATTCAGCCCAAACTCTGGCTATGAAATCAGGAGATTGGACCCAGCCTCCATTGTTTTGGCTGAGGCATGCTTTGGGGCATTGGTCTCTGTCAGGGAGAATTCCACCAAATCCAAGGACTCTTGATTGACCAAGCTTTCTGTCAAAACTGGCTTTGTTACAATAGCTATAAAAAGTGTCTGAAACAAGAAAACAAAATAAGATTTAAAAAATTGTGCCAAAAACAAATGACAAAGACAATGGGAGTCTCTCATGTATCAAAGAAATAAATGTAGCAGTACTTCAGTCAGTGTGTTTCGGTGTTAGACCCAGTACCATGCCACTCACTCCAGCTTCCATCTGAAATTTAATCATTTCTAAATAAGCACTTTATTTCCTTCAGTATATCTGTTTTGTGGGATGGTCATTTGCGTGTCCTTTGTCAGGAAGCCCTAACACACTTGCAAATTTCAGTGCAGAGCATAAAACAGAGGAGGATTTCCTCCTCCATTTTCACTTTGATTTAATAACTTCAATTACTCCACCTAGATACAGACACCTGCACGTGCACACACATACACAAATAAATACAAGTTTCACACTTCATAGCTGACACAATCCAGAGACTACAAGAAAAAAGCCCCCAGCAGTGCAAGCTATCTAGTAGTAAAGTTAAATCCCTAAATATAATAGAAATATATGAAGGATTAATGTCCTTCCCTCACATTGCCACTTGCACTTGAGTGTATTTGTTTTTATATATATATATAATATATATATGTTTGTTTTTTATTTTGTCTGTTCCTCCAGGAGAAGTCCAAAAGAGAAACAGAGATGGCCAAACTGACAGAGTCAATGAGTGAGTACAAATAGGAAGTTCAGCTACTTTTTCTATCTATCCCCATCCCTTACGTTATGCCACAAAACCAGAAAATAGTGCTTGCATTCAGAGATCTCATTCAGCCCTGTCTTCACTCCTAACTTCATCATAAATCATTCCACGCCTAGAAAAAAAAATTTTAAAAATCCCCAAAACGAGAACTGCTATTTTCTTCATGCACTGTTTCAATTTGGACCTAAATCCAGCAAAGCATCTACTACATGTTTGACTTCATGAGCCAGAGTTTCACTCAGATAGAATGTAACTACCTGTGGATTTAATGAGTGCCTAATTTACTTGGTTCAGGTTAGCACATACATTCATTCACAAGCTTACAAAAGGTCATACTAAATCTAGTGCAATTATTCAGGAGTCACCATGTCAGATTCATCCAACTGGAATTATACCCAGAGATGTATGTGAAAAGCTTTCCATTGGTTTCACTGGTTTCTAAGAGGAGTGCGTTGTCTTAAATATGTACCCAAAAAGAGGTAGTTTGTACTTCTGCCATAATATGGGATCTAGGTAATGGAGTAGTGCCTATAAACACTTGGACCCAAGAGACTCAGATTGGATAATCTATTTCTGGCCAAAATTTGGAGACAATTTAGGACAAAATCCTGGCAAACAACTGTGTCTTTCCCTAATCTTATCTAGCTCCACAGCCTATGCAAGCTTAAATAAATTTACTTTAAAAGAGAGAAATCTTTTACTCTGCTTAACCAGGGTCTATAGAAAGACAGAAACACAGACACACATGACTCATTTATATTAGAAAGTTGTTTCCAGTTAATTTTTTTCTGCTTATATACAGAAGGACTGTTCCTAGGGCAGCACTTCCCTGCCTTTTTGCTCTCCCAGTCCACTTTGCTTCCTTTTGAAATCATTCCCTGTATCTCCTTACATAAGCCATTGCAGGGCAGAGTCATCACAACTAGCTGTAAAAAGTTATTTGAGTAGCAGAAACAATCTATCCCACAAAAAGGTGCTGCAGACCTGGAAGATGCAACAGAGGCAACAGAACATTCAGGTAGCAAAGGCCCTAATCCTAAAGCCTCATACACAGGTACAGGATGCAGAAGTCAGCTTGGGAACTCCCCTCTCTGTGATGAGAACATTGCTAATCAGTAGCAGACTACAGACAATGGCATAAACAGATGGCAGCCTACTGATGGGTGGTTAAACTGTCATTAAAGCATTTGGAGTTCTTGCCACGGAGCTACGCATTGTTATCTGAATGCTGTTCTGTCCACTTCTTCTTCCCCACTGTCTGCATCTCATAAGACCTGCCAAAACTTGGGTTGCCAAGGGAGATTCGTAGATGAGATTTTCAATGTTTTGAGCTACCAACACATTCCTACACTTCTGCAGCATTCATAAGCAGAAAGAAGCATTTGTCCATGGTGCAGCAAAGCCTAGGTGGTAACAATGGAAAAGTCAACATTACATTTTAGCAAGTCCCAGAAGGACAGTGGTACCAGACCCTAGAGAAATTCTCTGCTATAACAAATGGTACTTTTGCTCCATTCATCTCTGTGGACGTACAATGCAATTTTTAGAAACATCCTGTGACTCCATCACTTGTCTAGTGTTACTGGATGCTGGATAGCTGTATCATTATGTCTAGATAGATGGGTGGGAAATGGATGGAACAATGGAGGAACCTTTTACCAAAGGTGGAAGCAGATAAGTGGTATCTGCTCTATGCATTAGGTACTTGCTGGGCTTTGCAGAACCTTTCTGTAACAAGGTGAAGAAATCTCACCAAAAAGTGTTAGGGGAAAGCAAGCAGACTTTCTGGATGGTCTGAGGAGTCAGAGGAGCAGCCTCCATAAAATGTTATAAGTGATTAGGAACATGAGCTCAAAAATGCACTTCCTTTAGTATTCGTGTTTGTCTTGCAAATTGCTTTTATTTGTCTTCTTTAAGATATCATGCTTCTTAAAAAGATTTACTGATGCTGTGTGTGAGAATTTGTTCATACTTCGTGCAAGCCTTTTATGAAATTTTCAGATTATTTCATGACATTTTTAAATATTTTTAATAAATCATAAACTGTATTGCAAACTGGAAAGGAAATTCTTAGTGAACATACCACAGTGATTGTTTTAAAGCTAGTCCAGATTAAAAGGAAATAAATGGAACAGAGGAGCAACTAGTTGACGTAGGGTTGGTCTCTGATTTGGACTGCCTTTCTTTTTTGTTTGAACTGAGAAAATTAAAAAAGGCCTTTTAGGATTTAGGGGGTTTCAAAGGCCTCAAGAAATGGCTTTATCATGGTACCAATATTATAAATGTATTATTTGCCTTTCAGTTTCACCCAAGAGCTGTGCTTCTGTCTCTTTCCTCTGTTCACATCTTTGCACAGTTCCAGCAAAGTCAAACACCTTCTCTCCACTGCTTTATCTTTTTCTCTCTATCAGAATGTTCTGATGAAGTTACCAAGCACCGCTGTCTATCCCTTCTTCTTCATAAAGATTCTCTGGGTGTTTCTTCAGTAAGAAAATCCCCATACCTGAGAGTCATGTCACATTGCAAACTAAGAGGAAGATTTAGAGAACACTGATGCAGTAGTTGTTCCAAGTCTGTTATCTTCACCAGCAGGGATAACAATCTGTTTTTTTGTCACATTTTGTATTTCCATTCTCAGAGTATCTGTTGCATTTTAGGGAAGATTGGTAAGGAAAAAAATATTTTAATACTTCCTGTTTGATTTCTATGGAACCTTTAAGATGACAGAAAGATATGAGGTATCATAACAGAGCCCTGCACTTGTGTGTGTTGAGACAACTGTTTGCCTGGAAAGTTAAAAAAAAAAAAAGAAAAAGCAAGAGGGAAATACTTTTAATACAACAGTTAAAGGACAAACTAGAAAGAAACGCTGTGCTAAATTTTGTGCAACAGTCCCTTAGAGCTGATATAGGAGCAGAAATGCATACCAAATAAGACCACTCTTTGCCCCAAGTTGTTATTTTACAACACTTGCACAGAATTAATAGAAAGGCACCATAATTGCATTGAGCCCCAGGGAGCTGTCCAAGAATTCCTTTATAATGCCTTAAAATCTGTATACATTTTGAAATTTCTTTATAGCCTGAGTTAGGCAGTTTACCTTGTATAATCTCAGAATACTTAAAAGCTGAGCATATAAATGAAACCAGGAACCAAAATGTTTTCCCTACAGTTTTTGTTTTCTTCTGTCCCTCTTGTTCTTATTCTTCCCATACATTGGTGGTCATTTTTAACCCAAATGATTCCATCATCTTGCCTTTGAAAGGCTAAAGCACAGAAAGCAATGTAGGAGAGCAAATATTAAGCATTACAGTAAGGTATCACAGACTCAGCCTGATGTATTTGGCCAACATGAAAAATAGGATATTCAGGGACACATCCTGCACAGAACTATTCAGTCCTCAGGAATGATCACTATTTTGAATACCTTGTGGAATAAGAATTATTACAAGACATTTAGTGAGCAGACAAATATGGTAATGTCTTGATAGTACCTTAGAAAAGTCCTTTTAGGGTCCAGCATTATGATATTGAAAGTGATTTCCCCTCTAGTTCCATCAGTTTCTCCTCCTGCTATCCAGCTAGACAAGGTGTGCAACATGTTCCTGAGTTGCCTTGGGTGGAAACAAGCTGTCTACATCAGATCCCTAACTGGCATCTGTGCGATGTCAGGGACTAGTTTGTTGCTTCTTTTGCAACATGATGGCTCACTGGCTTGGATAGCACCTCAAAGCTCTCCTCAGAGTCCTGATATTTCTAGAAGCTTTGACAGAGATGTGCTTTTTGCCGAAGATCAAGTGAGAATATGAGTGTGTCCCTTCTCTTTCATCCAGACTGAGCTCTGAGGTCTCCAGGTCACTGATGTACAGATGACTTTGTACAAACTCTTCTCCCTGAGGTAATGAAGAAGCCCAAAGTTTCAGCTGTGAATTATGCAGAAGCATGGATCTAGTGTGCGATATGATGGCTGCAGCATAATCAATGTGTGACATGAGTAGTGTGAACTTTGTACAGACTAGAGTCAAACATGGGCACAGTTGGCTACCTTAAAACATTTAAACAGAGAAGTGACATCCAATTAAGATGTTCTCTGGCAGTTGGTGCACATCAGTAAACAGTCATGTTTGTTCTACTACCCAGTTAAGCTACATGATACACCTGCATGAGGACAGCCAGAGGCAGAAGAGTTGATTTAAAATAAAGATGTTCCTTCATTTGTTACAAAAACCTGTACTCCAAATTTCTGTAAATTGGTTTCCAAAGACAGTGAAATAATGAATACTCAGACCTTAGAAGACTCCAGATGAAACCTTCTGAATTATGGATGCCATGAATTTTACTTGAGAGGGTAAAAAACAAATCAGGCTAACCCGAAAGAATTTCAGGAGAAATTATTGGGACCCTAGGAGAGATCTGTTTTTTGATGGAGTGCTTTTCCCAAAAGCTTTCTTTTTCTTATCTCCAGTGTCTGAATCTTAAGCATCCCTATTGTACTCTCATGCTTGTAGAGAGTTTATAGATAAAAATTTTTCTGCTTTGTGTTACTTAAAAGTCACAGTATTTTCAGATTTACATGTGTCAGAGTAGTCTGGAAGTTTTTGAGCTGTTCTAAATATTTTTAGTTATTATTTTATGACATGTAAGAAAAACAAGTGGTACATTACAGTAAATACATACCTAATATACTTAGTCTCTCTTGCTATAGGACATTGTGACCTTTCTACTTCAACTTTTTTTTTTTTCCCAGTATTACACCTTTCATCTTTTTCTTTTGTTCAGAAACTTAACCTTTTTAATATCATATCACATCACGAGTTGGTGGTGCGTGCATAAATGCTATCTTGTGTAAACAGAACACCAGTTGTGCATACGCAGAATCAAGACTTTGAAGAACAGATCCTAAAGCCTGACTTTCCATCTCACTGGTCTAGAATGCTGATTCTTCCATCTCAGAAAGCATTTCTAAGTACAAATATCCAGTTCAACATTTTCCACTGATATCAGGTACCATCAATTTGTTAGATAGAGCAGATTCTTGCAATGCAAAATTCGAGTGCAAAAACTCCAAAGCATTCAGAAAACTCATTCAAGAAAGACATTTGCCCATGCTTGAGGAAGTTAGAGTTCTTTATTTTCAAGACACCCAGTTATCCTTTCACAGTTAGCCTTTTTATGAGGGCATGACAAGAGTAGAATAAGAAGGCTGGTTTTCCCACAGTGTATATTTTCATCCTCTCTTACTTTTCATCAAGAAAAGAGTTCTGTTGTGATAGCTATTTCTAGAGTAGTTTTATATCAAATATTAAGCTGTAGAGGTAAATATTTTATTAAGTGGAATACCTAATTAATGTTGATTTAGTACTGTATACATAGGTTAACATTTTTTTCAAAATTAACTCCTTAAATCTTTGGTCAAATTTAAATTACAAGTAATCAGAATGCATATTATTATTATTATTATTGTTGTTGTTGTTATTATTTCAGTAGGAATTAGCTGATGCATATAATGAAAAGAACAGAAAGAACAATGTTATTATTAAATGAAAATACAGTCTATGCTTCATGGTAAAGGTCAGGTTTTGAGAGGAGAATTAAATTCTAAAACAGGAGTTCATAATGCAAGAAAGATTCTATTATTTCAGTGTTGCATTAGCAGGGGCTTAGAAGAACTGTGAACTTACACATGCAACAAGAAACAAAAGAAACTTGTCTTAATCAGGAAGCCAAGTGACAGTATTCCCAGTCCTCAGTGTACAACAATGTGAAGAGTATTTGCTTTGTATTCTCTGAGATTTTAAGGGTCTTGTCTTTAATTTCTCGCTGCAAGTGTGAGGGACAGAAATATTTTTTTCCCAAATAAAACCCAAGATTCTCATATAGTCATAAAATTCTAGAAGCTGGATAGCACTGCTAATATTATTTTGCCAAGCTAAAATCTTCATGAAAATTAAATTCAAAATATCAGGGATGAGATAACCGAAAGATGAATTATGAATGAAGTAAAAATTTCAGTTTTTCTAGTTAGGAACAGTGTTTACATACAGGCTACATTGTACCACTTCTTATTGAAACACAGGATTTCTTGTTCCTTGCACCTTTAACAACACTTATTCTATTGAGGTTTTCATTTTCCATGGTAGGTGTGTGTTTCAATACATCCCCTATTTTTACTAGCTCAGGGTCACTCATTTCTAAAACAGAGGCTGCAGTAAGTCTGAAACCATTTACCAACTCCCAGTGCCTTTCCTTTGCATCGCTATGGTCCATGGCACAGCAAAGCTGGGGTTTTTAGTCACATGCATCTCGACACGCTTATCTTCTATACGAAATCTAAGTGGTCTAGAGACAAAGCTATTAGATAAAACACTTTCACAGCTTCCCATGGCACTGCTTTCTACAGAACGCAATCCACAGTCATCAGCAGTAGGGCAAATCTGTGAATCCATATGAGATATGGTATGAGATACATGGAGGTATAAGACAGTCTTTAGAGGGGAAATACATGCCCCGTGTTTCTGGACAAGACCAGAATTAGTTAAGCATGTGCATAAATTTAATATTGAAAGCAGAAGTCACTTCAGATTTTAAGTACCAGTTTTTGAGGACCTCGGTATGGAACTGAGTTGCCAAAACCATCAGTTACATGGCTAAAGCCTTTTTTGAGACATTTTCTCCTCGTACCCTGAATAATATGTGTATGTTCACATCTGGGCCAGTTGGCACTGCACCCTTAACTGTCACTTTCTGGCTAATTAGGGATTGGCTTAACAATTTTGATGTTCTTTTAATGTAGAGCTTTTTCTATGTTTATTTAACATGCACTTGAATCTTCCAAAGGTGTTAACCAACAATGGACTTGAGTTGGAGAAGTGAGCAGTATGCGGTGTTAACAGAAAAGCCCACACTGTATATGTAAAAAGCAGGAAGTTCATATTCCCTCAGGATAAAGAAGTCATGAAAAATGTCGAATCAATTGCCTTGACAGAGAGCAGATGAGTTTAATTAAATGGTGAAAAACAGGATCAATGTTTCTGAAAGCTGTAGAAAACTGTCTGACCTGGATCAGGCTTATTGAGCTAACAAGCAGATAAGAGACCATAATGGATTTTAGCTCTAGGAAATCACCATAGCATGATGAATAGCAAAGAATGCTGGTCAACAGTTAAGGGAAAAACAATCCAGAAAAAAAAAAAGGTATCTGAGATATACAAGAATAGCTGATAAACAAGTAGTACCATAAATGTATTGGATTTTGAGACCCTTAGACTTTGAAAATGAATTGCAAAGGTGTCCAGAATCAATGAATGGAAAATATCATAGAACATGATAGGATAAACTATTTGATGTTGAAGAGAAATACCCCACTTCATTGGAAAAGAGGCCTAGTTGCATTATTCAATATAAACAATGAGAGAAAGGTCTTATAATGATATTTTTGACAGATGTCTTTTAAAAGCCTTATAATCGGGTATTAAATTAATCCCTAAAGCTAGATTATATTCTCCCTGTATTTTTCACCTGCCTCCAGTGCTCTTCAAACATTTGACAGGGGATAACAGGGACCATATTAACCATATTACAGGCAAAATAATGCCTACAAGTCAAACTCTCTCTTGTGCACAGAACACATTAACTCAAAGTGTATTATTTCTGAATCATTGCCTGTACTCATAGCTCAGGCTCTTCTAATTTGATTTACAGCTATTCCTTTTACCATAAAATACCTTGAACTACTTGGAGAAGAAAACCAAAAAGACTCTAGTGAGAGTCATTGCCAACAGTAAGAGAGATAAACCAACAAGAAGGAAGAGACCTGTAAGACCTATCCTCCTTTGAGTCAGTGCAGCACTGTTTCCAGATGCAAGGATAGCAATGATTGTGCAAGGGGGCTGTTCTGCAGCCCAACATTGGTCTATCCCAGACTTCAGCATTGCTCCCTTTGCTGTCAGCCCAGGCATGTTGCACAGGCAGGAAAGGGAGGATACAGTTGTGTCCACACCTGCTGATCCTCACTGTCAGCACTGCGCACTATGTGAAATTCGGACATGTAACGAGAGATTGCTCCTTCTTCCTATTATCATCCCTCCTGTAAATAATTCCTCTATCTCCCCTCTTCAAGTATTTGCCAGCTTGCAGAGCCCCTCTCTAATAATCTCGTAATTAGACTGTAGAGTTATATTTTACAGTCCACTTCAGCATTCAGGGCCTCCAGTCCTGGTTGTTCTTTGCTGAACTCTCTCCACTTTGTCATCGTCATACTTCATAATCACATTTCTTAATCCACATACCTATAAGCAAAATAATAGAAAACAGAAAGGTTTGCACAAAATAAAATGAATACTGGTGCAAGCAAAAGCAGGCATGCAGCTCTTGCTCACCTAATTGGCAATTAAAAAGGAATGCTTAAGAAATAATAGTGCTTCTTTCTCTCTCATCACAGAAGTAGCAGCAGCAAAGTTACTTTGAGAAGCCTAGCTCTTACATTGTCATATCGTCTTTCATCTGGAAGTGGAAGTCTTCCACGGGATATTGGAGTCAGAGCTCAGAGTTCATTTTCTGTTCTTAGTTTGGCTTAATGACTTACACCTCAAATAAATAAATAAATAGATAGATAAATAAATAAATAAACAGCTGCCATAGCTGACCATAGTTGAGCTAAGTTAACTCAACAAAATCAATATTAATCCAAAATAAAATCCTGTGTTTTCTCAGGACATACACAGGTAATTTCAGCCCAACTGATGGAATAGTACCTTAGATACATACATTTCTCTTTACCCTTCCTGATAGCACCAACTTGTGGAGAGAGGAAATGGCAGAAGACAGATATCAGAAAACGTTATAGCATCACATCAGAGGAAATACTTTTCATAGAGCATGCAGTCTATGTAACACTGCCACAAAGTACTATAGAGTAGATAAAGAGTTTAAAAGAATCCTGGTATAGGTGGGCTGGTGGGTTACAAACACACAGTTTACTAACTCAGACATTAAAATACAAGGAGTTAGAAGTTAATGATCCACTAAGAGGAAGGTTAGAAGGAAGTGATCCACTAATCAGTAAAAACTACACAAAAGGTTCTGCTGTGGATAGTTCCACAGAAGCACTTCACATCAGTCTGCTTGAGAGGTTGGTTTCTATCCCCTCTTCCTATTAACACCACCTGTTACTATCACCACCACCAGCCCCACATGAAGAGTATGACTCAGTGGCTGGCCATAGGGTAACTTTCCCTGGCTTTCTATAGTTTTAAGGCTGGAGACCCTTTTAATCCAGTGTCAGGATGGGCCACATGTATCCACCTGAGCAGTAGTAAGAGCTTTCAGGATGTCTACAAAACTATTCTAGTTTGATCCCAAGACCTTAGAGATCCTACCAAATTCCCAAAGACAAGGTAGCAGTTTACAAAGAGACAGAAAACCCATGACACTTCTGAAGCTGAGACAAGTCACTAGCCACTGTCACAAGGGCTTTCACTGAGCCCTGTCCTTCCCCATCTGGGTCCTTCCTCAGACAGCTGGCATAGGGACCGAGAGTAGTGTGGCCAAAGAGACTACAGACAAAAAGCTTTATATATTTGTCTTCTATAAACACATACTTTCTCCCTCATGTCCACCAAGTCAGTCACATTTTAGTGGCATGTAGGGATTTGGGCTCAGTCTTTGGGTGAAATTTAACTGGTTGTTTTATCTAGGAGGTCAGATCTGCTGCTCCTGTCAGACTCCAAATCTGTATCCATATGTCTTCACGCAGCTCACACTTTATACATATGAGAATATCAGGCTCTGTTCTGCTACAACTGATTGTGAATGACTGATACAGAGATGATTATGCTTCCAAATCATGACACTTTAAATTACCATTTTCATTCATTCACAAGAACTAGATTCACAGAATGATTGTCATGGGCTGACATATTTATCATTGTAAGGCTGAGCCTGCTATCTCTACATCGCAGGTTTCCTCTGTTGCTCCTAGAAACTTATACAATGGAGTCATGTCACGTGACATGAAGCGTTCGCTAACCTAGCTGCAAATCAAAAGGACAACAAATAGCATGATTACTTATCCTTAAAAGTGACACATTTTGGTTGAGTTTAGAAAACCTATACTTACACTTGACAGATTTGGGAGGCAGTTTAAAAATCTTGTTCTGCTCTGTTTTCTAGTGTTGTTTGAATAGTTATTTTAATGATAGGCAAAGAATAATTTCCTCTGAAACCTGCTGAAACACACTTTTTTTTTTTTTAATAAGGCAGAAAAGAACTATCTACAGACCTCCTGCTAAGTCAGTTTGTTTCTTATGGCATATTGCTCTTGCATGTGGTTGAGTGTCTTTTTGGTGATAACATTATTATTTAGGGGAGTATTACTATTTAAGGCGCAAGTAACTCATGCTGCTGTACTAATTTGTGGGTGAATGCTGCATATTTTTAGTATCCATTCAATCATCTGTGCTGGGCTGTAATGTTTAAAAATGAATTCATGAAAATCATGATACAAAACCCACTAAAGGGAACAGAAAAATTCCTGCTGTTTTTCTGCCTTCCTAAACTTATAAGGTGCCCATAACATTAATGTGAAAAGGAAGGAGAGAGACTCATGAACTGATTTAAATTATTTTTTTATGCCAGTAACTTTGAATGGGTAGACCCCTGCATTAAGATATGATCCCACTGACTGCTCGTCAGGTAGAACAGCCTGGAACACAATGGAAAGACTGCCAGTGTCAAGTTCTTAAATATAATTGTGTTGCCATGTCTTGATCATGTGATAGGTTTTCAAAACCCAGTGTTCCCTTGGTTCATTTTGTGTTCCTGCTGCAACAAATTCTGCTCTGAGTTTCTCCACACAGTTGACTGACATTTACTGAACTCCCAGAGGCTGCTGGGAAAAAAAATACACTTTGCAGGTTCAAGGGCAACATTTAAAATGACCACATTTTAAAGCACCTTGAAATGGTGTGGTGTTTTTACTTGGCTATCAGCCAAACACAGCAGCTTTCTCACTCTCCCACACACCTCCAGCCAGGGAATAGGGGAGAGAATTGGAGGGGTAAGGGTAAGCAAACTCATAGGTTGAGATAAGAACAATTTAATAACTGAAATAAAATAAAACTTAAAATAATAATGATAATAATAGTAAAAAAAAATAATGGTAATAATTGTAATAATAACATATACAAATAAATTATACAAAATGCAATTGCTCACCACCTGCCAACCCAGCCCAGCCCGTTCTCAGATAACGATCCTGGAGAAGTGACCATCTCAATACCAAAACTGCAATCCCAGAAGAGCAAGCACCCGAGCAAGACTCACTCAGAAAAAAAAGAGATCCTCATTAATTTACTGAGCAAGATATTATATCATATGGAAGATCCCATTGGCATATCCAAATACCATAGCTTACTAATTTTAATATTACTTGCTCCCCAGACCTTGTACCTGTAGACTAGCAAAACCCAAGTCCTTTGACTTCCAGTGACAATTGAAAACATTAGCATGTTATCAACTTTCTTCTCATAACAAATCTCATACTGAAACCAAAACACAGCAATATTCTAGCTACTAAGATGAAACTAGTTCTGTCACAGCCAGAAACCAGGACAAATCATCTAATTTCAAAGTACATTTCTTCAGATCAGTACAATTTACCCTTTCTTCTCTTTTGAGGTAGATCTGAAACAATTGCGCAGAAACCTGTTGGCAAATAGGTGGACTGATAGCAAAGCTTAAGTCAGGCTGTTGGCACAACTCTGCTGTTCACTGTTCAGAAACATCTGTAGAGCTCTGTGCCAATGCCCATGAAGAACAGTCAGGGGTCCATAGATGAGAGTCCCTCCCTCTCAGATGCAAAGCCATAAGGAGGAGGCAGCAGTGGTCTCTATGGTCACTTTCACAGCTTGAATGGATAAGTCCAAATGGTAAACCTCCTGGCCATAAGGAGCCTGATTTGAAGCCTGTGGAGAAACTTTGTTGGTGGGAGGGATTAACAGTAGGATTTAGGCTTCCTTTTGTGGAAGTGATTTAATAAGACTTGGTATGTCAAACCATTTACACATGGCCCATTTTCAGTAGGTGTCAGTTCCATCCCCAAACACCCCAGTGTTTAAGAGTGGCCACTTGACTCCCTCTGCCTCACTAGGAAAGTCCAGCTGTCCCTGAAAAATTTCATTCCTGCACGGTGCTATTTTGGATGCCCCAACTGTAATCAAACCCTTCTCTTCTTCCTCCCTCCCACCTCCACTTCCAAATCCTTGACAAAAGATCTTGTAGATCTACATCTTCCCTCTCAACAGCAGAAGGTCTGGAAACACTTCTTAAATGCTGTTGAAACTGGTCAGTGGATTAATTTTTTTTAAGTTGTCACATTGAATGAGCAATAAACAGGAGTAATGTCTTAGAAAATGAGGGTAAAAATACGAGTCCTGTCATTAAACTCAATAAAGGCCTTTCCAGTAACCCTTGCAAGTGTTTGTTTAAATGCTGTTATCCTTTTTTCATGGCATTTAACAGCTGTAGCAAAAGAATTTAATAATTTAGGAATAAGAGGAAGCCAAAAACCAACTAAATTATAAAAAATGTATAATGTACAAGGAAAATGAGTGTTAATAATATGTATTTTTAACTTCAGCAGTGCTGTTAGATGATAGTGTTTAATTATAAGAAACTCTCTTTTCAAACTTCCTTTGGAACAGAAGAGAGGTATACCACTGTGGCAAAACAATTTATTTTTTTAAAAAAAAAGAAAATACATTGAGAAGGGTTCTGGGGAATCTCAACTTTATCAAGAGATTATAATTTCAAATTAAACCTGCATTGTGTGTTACTATAGAAACTCCCATTTTGTGGCATGTTTGTGGGGAAAAAGTCAAAAGTTGCATTTTAATGAAGGCAGATCACACATTAGTTTCCTCAGTAAAGCAAAATAAAATAGAAGTTTCTATCAGAAATTGAATAGTTACCCAAAATAAGGTGAGCTAATAAGGTCATGGGGAAGGGATATTAAATCCTGAAGTAACAATATGTCATGTTCATTTTTTCAACACTAGTCTCCACCTTACAGATTAGGTATTAGATACTGCGGGAGTCTGATAGATTGAGAGGCTTGTTGCCATGGCAATATTTGCTGCTTTGCTGGTATTCCCTACAGAAAGTAAAGGATTTTATTTTTTTTTCTTTTCTACTCAGTTAGCCAAATTGGCTATATATAGCAAGAGATGTTGGAGAACTGAAACAGCAGAATCTGGTGGGGGGAGGTGAGGGGAAGGACTGACATTTAGAAGTCTTAAGGAACCAGAGTAGACCACATATCCATGAGGTGTGAGGAGGACTGCTGAAAGAGGGGAAGAGAGGAAGAGAGAGAGTTGGAGAGACAGAAGGAAGGAAGGGAGGAAGGGAGGAAGGAAAGAAATAAGAAAGGGAAAGATGAATATATCATACATTCATAGTATATCTTGTTTTTAGGGGCAGGGAGGCCAGCAAAGGAGAACAGATAATGTTGCCTAAGAGAAAGCTACAGATGCTGTTGGTTTACTATGCTTGAGGTGGTTTATAGCTTCAGAGAGAGCTAAGAGGTAAAAACCTCTAAACTGAAAAAAAAATAAAAAATCCACCAATGGAATTGCTTACCACTGAAATTGTCAGTGTAAATCACAATTCAAGCTCTGAATATAAGCCGCCTTCTTCTGTTCTTTTTTTTAAAAAAAATCTTTGCTCACACCATTTTTAAAGCAAGGTGTTGATATCATTTCCATCCTCCTCTTGGCACAGTGAAATCAAATGTGCTTCAGTCAGATGTTTGGGAGTACTGTCTCTTATGTATAGTTCAGTCTGTTGCTCGGAGGTGTGGGAAGAGTGTGACAATGCGCTTTCATTTTAATATTAGCCCATCTCAGCCAAGCATCTATGGATTACTGCAGAGGGAAAAAAAAAAAAAGACTCTATTGTCTCTTCCTTTTTTCCACTCCTATTCTCTTTATATGCAGAAATGCAACAAGCAATCTGTAGTATTTGCTCCAAGGCTTAGAAAGACACTATTCCAATGAGACTGACCAGGCAGCTCTGACTGTCCTCGGTGCTCATTCACTTGCTGTACCCCTATCCACTTTTTTTTCCTCCTTTTCATGCCAGTCACCCATTACATTTTTAATTTTCAGCAAATCATTAATACAGCTCTTGCACCAGAGAGTCCATGCTTACAAGAAAGAAGATCTCAATGAGGAATATGTACTTCAGTGACCACAACTGACTGGCAATGTCGTGACTATGGGACATCCTGAGGAAATGTCCTTTTAAAGGATGCAGGGGTGAATAAACAGAGGAGAGAAGAGCAAGTCTATAACCAGGATCTGATTTCTTGTGCTTTCTGAAAGGCAGAATAAGCTTCAATTTAATAACAGAAAGAAAAAGTGCTAGCAGAGAGACAGAAAAAAATGGGAACACAATTGCAACAGTGAACAATGCGGGGGGATGTGAGAGGTTATGTGCGAGAAGTGAGGAAGGGGAAATCTTAGCAGCAGCTTTACAAACTGTGTTTCAGCCTATGTCTATTATAGAAAGTGTGTATTAGAGCAGTTTTAGTGATGTGATTAGATAGAAAAGACATACAAGATCGTTACAAAAACACTTAACCAAGTAGCGAAGATGTGAGGGAAAACCAGGGGAATTAAAGATGATACTGAAATTATGAAATGCTATGGAGACAGAAATAGCAGGCACTCTGTTCACACCAATAGCTAGAACTGGAAATTAAGAAAAGAGAGGCTTTTTGGAAGGGAGGAGAGTAAGTAATCCTTTATTAGACATAATAACATTCTGCTGTCAGATAGACCTTAAGAAAATTAAACTAGAAATTAGAAAATTAATTACAGTTCAGTAGAAACAGGGAAAAGTTGGGAGGTGGAAAGAGAATGAAGAAAATCTTACTATCCTATTTTCATCTGTATAGCCTCATAAAAACCACACCTCTTTGAAAGTACAGATATTAGAATACAAGTCCTCACAATGCACAGTTCGAAACCACCATGCAGAGGGGTGGGGGAAAATGAACAGAGAGCACAAGTAGAGAGACTATTGGTGCTATTGGGACAGAAGCATCAGGCTAATGGGAGTGGGGTTAAGAAAGCAATGATGGCAGGGATGGAGGTAAGCTTTCACTCCTGTCACCAGTAGATGTATATAAGCCACGCGGTTGTTGAATCACAGATTACTGGGGAAGGAGGAGTTGCCTCTGGGTTTTTGTTGTGAGTTTTTCCTTTACCAATAACCCCCACATAATAAATGAAAAAAATGCAGCATGTCATGGAAGGAAGCATAGTAGAATCAACAGAAATGAATGAGAGTTTGTTAAAAAAAAAATAAAAATTAAAGAAGCTCAAAAATGGCAAAGTTCCAAAGAGAAAGAACAAAAGACCTGAAGGATTTGGAAAGAGAAGAGCACAAAAAATTCATTAAGAGATCTACAAAACCATAGAAGGGATTGATGAACCCTTTTACTAGAACAAACAAATTAGAGAGGCTATTAGCAACCTGAGCAGGAGCAGTTTCAGAGTAGCTCAAATGAATGCTTTATACGTGTGACAGAAGAAGACAAAGAGTGAGGGTTGTCTGAGATGTCCCATTGGAAATCCTTAGCAAGAATGTGTCTCTCCATGATCAACGCTTAGCATTTCAGAAGTATTAACTACCTAATCATCACTATGTTGCTGAGGCTTACCACTGGGGATAAAACCATGTGTCCCACAAAACCATACTGTCCCATTTCTGAGATCGGCCTATGAAGGCAATGGGACACTGTGCTTAAATAAATGCCAGCTGTACCTATATATACAAGAAGTCTAATTTGCTTAGGCACAAGCAGTGAGGATCTTAAGTTTCCACACAGGGCTTTAGATTACCCTGCCAAGACTTTCAATGGAAAACATAAAACAAATGACCAGAACAAAGATCTGCATGGGATACGTAGTATCAGGCATTCCCAAGGTAGCAACAGAACAACAGATGTAGTGTTTCAGCTTTTGTCTCCCATCAGCAGTGGGGAAGCTATTAGAGAAGCGTCTGTTATTGATTCACACTGCTTAGAATCCATTTATACTGGCTGGTTTTGGAGCCATTATAATTTACAGTCTGTCATGTAAATTGTTCTTGGTCTGTGAAATATTGATCTATTAGATAGGCATGCCATGCATGCACACTGAACACATGGTCTCAAAATCCTTGGGGATTTTGCTTTTTAAACAACAGATTATTGCCCACGTTCACTATCTACTTCTACAAACAGCTCAGTAATTTCAGGCTTTAATATCCTCCTCATCTCTCTTCCCACGTAACTAGAGGTAATATTTGATGTACTAGGGATTAAAGACCTGCCTTTTATTCATTTAAAATAAATTATTTTTAATGTATAAAAAGCATTTCTTAAGTGGAGCTATGTACACACATATATGCACAGATTTGTGTATATATAAATGTATATGTGTCTTACACAACCTTTGATTAGATTGTTTAAGTTGGAGAAGGTGGTGATGGACTGACTTCTTGGGTGAGAATTTGTTTTGGCTTTAAACTTTACACTGCCAGTAACATAAAAGAGAAACTGTGTACAGCTGATCTGTAAGTGACAGTGACGTATGAGTAGCAGGGAAAAAGCAGTTGTGTCTATACATATCCTGTGCCCATCAGTCTGCAGAGAAAGGTTTGAAGCAGCTGTGGTTTCAGAACACCCTCAAGCTCAGAAGTGCCAGTACTAACGTGGTCAGGTCACACCACTTGCTTACATATTTCCTCTTGGTTTCCAAGTGCTTTGTAGACAATAAGGGAAGCTACTTCTGTCTCCATCTTGCAGATATAAACTGAGATAGATCAGACTTACTTGCCACAAAGGCCACTAAAGGAACCAGAGACAAGGGCTACAACTAAGGATGTCCTGAGCCCCTGTCCACTTGCATCCTAGTTGGCCTTCTGACAAAGGTGCTTAAGCCTCAGCAATGTCAGGTGCAAAGGCTTGGCAACTGAGATTAAAACCAGAATCTCCAGGTCTCAGATGAGCACCCAGGAAATGAAGAGTGTGTGGTTCCAATGACAGCCAAGCACAACTTTAATTAGGTATTTCTGTAAACTTTCAAGAAGGACAACTAGATGAGAGTTAGAGAATAAGAACTAAATAGCCATCTAAATATAAGGTCGTTATTTATGTGTCTGTTAATTTTATAAGTGAAAGATAAATTAGATGTACAACCAGCCATCTATTTGATTGCATATCCCCGATTCACACACAAAATATCACTCCTGCAGACAGAGATTTCCAAAAGAAAAAGCAAAACATCTTCTAATACAGTTATTTTTGCATATCAGCTCTTCTTTTTAAAAGGAAGAGGAAGCTACCTATCATACAATGATGAGATAAAATGGAATACATGTGTATGTTCCATCCGCAGCAGACTAAAATACAAATCCCATACTAGTGCAGCATACTCCCTCCTCCATCCCATGGCATAGAAATAACTGCTGAAGTGGCAGAAGGCAGCTCTCATCCTTCTTGAACCAAGCACTAGAGAAATAACAGTAGGTGTGCTGTTATTCATGCACCAGTAGTTGTGCTACACAATCAGGGTACTCAAGAGGAAAGAAGCACAGTTTGCTCAGAAATGCAGTTCCAGTGGGTTTGAGAGGTAAAGATGCTGCTGAACCCACAGTCTGATTCTGCTGCCACCTCTGCCCCACCCCATGAAAGACAAGGCCTAGATTTCATTAATGAAGAGCCCTTGCTGACAAACAACTTCTTATGCCAGACCTCTGAAGGGCATACTTCCTTCTTGGCCCAATGGTTTCTGGCAGAAGAAAGCACGAGAGCTGTGTCCAGACATCCCCACTGTATCTATTTCTCTTCAGACTGTTCAGCTTCTGTGTTAAAAGAAGTTAGATGCTGGAGCAATTGACAGAGGATTGCTGCCTTTTTGTATGGCATAAACCATGGGCAGAAAGTATCAACCCGAAGTCATTTACTGAGGCAATGCTAGAGAGATTAATATCAGGCCAGAAGAAGACACATTCCTAGACTTCAGTCAAACATAAATGGCTTTGGAAAAAAGCTCCTGATAGTATAACTTTTCAAAGAAATACCCACACACAATTTTTTTTTTTTTTTTTTTAAAGAGAAAGGTAGGAAGAAGTAGAAAGCATTAAAGTACCTCAGCATGACAGATACCTGCACCTGCTGTAGCAGTGGAGAAAGCTGTTGGAATCCTCTGCACCTTCTATGGCAGCAGATGTTCACTGCACTAGTCGTATTCAGATAAAATACAGATTTTCCTCTTTGATTTTTTGGTAAAATATTTGGGCTACTTCTGCCCACTAGTCCTATAAGAATAAAGAAACTAGTCTTCATAAACAGAAACTAATCTACATGGTGAGTGGTTGTTGTTAAAATGCCTGTTGGAGATTTAACATCAAAGAAAGGTGAGCTGGCAATGTATTTGCCTTGTACATATGAAAAGTATTCTGAGACAGTCACTGGGAATGTGTTCTCACAGATACAGTGGAGAAGGGCTTTAATTTTTCATCTCTCACTGCCTACAAGACAGATAATACATCACTCAGTCCTCACATCAAGGTGAGCAACACCAGTTACAACCATGTATGACAACAAGCACTAGCACAACACCTCAGATAATCACACATAGAAAAGGGATGTGATTTATTAAGCATTTCATATCCACTGTAAAAAAATCTAACAGCAGTAAACCCGTTTACTATTTCATTGAGATAAACAGACATAATTTTCTTCAAATCAGCTAAACCAGTTTCAAGAAGAGCTGAGGATCTGCCCTCTACATGGGTTCTCCCAAAGATGATGGAAGAGAAAGCCCCTGCCTTTAGAATTACAAGCTATCAGTGCTGTTGATTCCCATAATATTCATGGTAAAATGCAGCAACTATTCAGATTATGACTTTGTACTGTGTTTGCATCTAAAAATTCAGCTTACTGATATATTTTTATCTTGGACTTGAATTAATGGAGCAGACTTCCCCATATATTATTAAGAAAGCAATAAGAATTTAATAATAAAACAATCTTGAAATATGGTCACACGATGGACTAAGCAAGCTATCTGTTTGGAAGCTGGATTTCAATCTAAGGAAAGTCTGTTTAACAAAACCAATAGATCTGAAGTCACTCCAAGCACACATATATATACAGGTTTTAAAATAAAAAGAAATCAATTAGTTCTTCTATAGCATCAATTCACACAAAGCAAAATCTTTATATTTTTGTAGTTTGCTCCCCAAATTTAAAGTATTTAAATGGATTACAGTTCTTTAGCACCATCTTGAGAATAAAGTGACAAATTTAACTTAGTATTATTTTACTGTAGTAATTTCATCTATAGTAGCGTAGAAGACTGATGGGGTAACTCCTTCTTTTTTCCTGTAATCATTACTTCACATTATTTTATATTCACCTCACAAAATGCATCCCAAGAGCAGAAAGGTATGTCATCAAAGATTATTATTTGCTACTAGCTTTATTATATAAGCAATACCGTTCAGAAAATGATAGAAAACTCTGCAGCTACATTGGCAACACCCTCATTAATTATCATTTTAGGATATATTCTAACCAGTTTTGATGGAAGATGGTATAGGAAACATCACTCAAATTTTTAAAAGTTATAAATATTATGAATACTGTAAAAACATGACAAATATTAATTATTACTCTGTAAAGTGTGTAATTATTTTTTCCAGCTTTATAATATAAATAGAATGCTCCATGAAAAATCCCTTCTAAATATTATTTTTAAAATTTTCCTATAAATAGCTAGTGAAAGCATTCATTTCTGTTCCCTTAATGCATTAGGAGCAAAAGGTCACTAAACAGGAACTAAACAGTTAAAATGACAAATTGATACAAATCTTTTTATCTCCAGTGTGCATCATGACTGAATCTTAAGCAGCATTTACAAAAACCCAGAGTCACATTCATGCAACCCACACATAGGTGTGTATACAGCCAGGTACTCACACACAAGACAAATTTACTGAATATTCACATTCATTACTTCATACACCTGAGGTTGCTAGAGACATGACATTACCAAAATTAATAATGTATTAGCAGAAATTAATTTCATGCATATTTCAGCAAAGTTGTATAGGCAGCACTTCAAACCACTGCTGTCTGGGAGATTTTAAACTTCTGTTCTGATTTAGTGCTTATACGAATGCAAATGCAATGGATAAGGCCAGGAGCAGTTGAGAAAGATGCCTTTCAAGCTTCCCCTGACAAGTTTGCCAGTGCACCTCATCCTTGTGCTCCCATGCTCCTCCTGGTCCTGCAGGTCCTCATTCTCTCTGGTGTGTGGTAAAGAGCAGTCAATTATTTATTCGAGCTTCGCATCTATGCAGATCCACTTGCAAGTTCTCCTGCAAGATTAACTTCAGCATTTATGGGCTGTCATTATTTCCCAGTAGTGCAACCAAGCAGAACATAAGCAGAGTGGTGGTGGGCAGAGTTTGTGGTTCTTGGAGCCAACAGCTGTAAATGTGAGAACCACCAAGGAGCTTCATCTTGTCTCAGTGTGCATTCATAGGAAGTTATGTGTGCATATTCATTGCTCATCCTAAAAAGCCCATCATTATACTTCATGAAGACGAAAAAGGTGAGCAAGTGCCTTCCTTCCCATCACATCTCCCAGGCTCATTCTTCTCCCAGGGTAGCATTACTCATATCACAGGGTAGCTGGGAAGTATGGCACCAATGCTCTAACAACTGAGATTCGTAAGGAAAAACAAGTCCTCTCTGATAGCTTTCCATCTGTCTGTGTTCCCTCAACGGTTTCTGCACCAAGGAAGCCCACAGAGTTATATTATGTGCCCACACTCTTTTCTAAGGACAAGTGCAGAAATTACAGTTGGCTTATGATGCATTTTGCCCTCAGCTGCGAACATACAAACTGAATCATCACCTTTTTCCTCTTTCAGTGCTTTCCACACAGGAGGTGGTCACATTTCCCACCACCACTCAGAACTTGGCACGAATGTCTCCGCCGCTACAGAGAGCCACTGCTCTCCTGTGTTATTTTGTTGGTTCACTTGCTGAGAGCTCCCTACCACACCACAGACAAGATTGGAGGTGAAAGGGACAGGAGAATACTGGAAAATAAGCATTCACTTCAGCTAAAGTTACATAGCAGATAAAAGATACTTCTTAAATCAAAGATTCTTCAGTAGCTCTTGCAAGGTCTATAAACAGCTACAGGCCTATCAAAAGCCTCTTTGGACCCACTCTTCCCACAGGGAGCTTGGTTTTGGAACTCACTGCTATGAAGGCATGAGCAGGTTTCTGATACCAGTAGTGGCAGTCCTGATGCTGAAATCAGTGCAACAGCATGTCAGAATCTGTGATATTTTATATTCCAAGGTCAGAGCTATAATCTATGAATGAATTAACAGACATAAAATAAAATTACATATAAACACCAAAAAAAAAAAAAACCACCAAAAAAACAGAGCACATCATTGTCATTTGAATAGTTCACCAGGATCCAGTATGCCTCACTGGAGCTACATGTCTAGGTCTAGAAAGCCAAAATTTCCCCTGCAAGGAAAAAAACACTCTGCCTCCAACACTATGCCATCTACAATAGTGACAACTATTTGGAGCAGTGGTGTTTCCTGGGTGCAAGAGAGGTTGATGCATTTGGGCATCTTTGCCTATTGGCCCTGTCCAGAAATTGCTTCAATCTAGCTTATAAACCAAGCAAGTTAAAGGCAAGTCTTATGGTTGAATACTACTTGCACATACTACACACAGTGAGTAGGAAGCACCAAGAAAAGAGAAAAGGGAATGTTTCTAACAATCCATTATGTAAACAAGAATAAAGCAAATTGAAATATATAATGATGTTTGTGCAAACAAACAACATACATGAACTGAGTACCTTAACGTTTCACATTGCAATTGTAACGGATCTGGGTAGCCTGATGTTTTGTTTTGAAAATGAATTTGTATTTTCCCCCAAGCTAAAATAGCCAACTACAGGCTGGATTTTAGTATTCCAGCTTTCATGTCTAAGCTCTGATAAGCCCTTGGGAAAAGGCCATAGTGTAAATTCACCTGTTTATGAGATGCCTAATGATATTTCATCAGTCATAATTTTGTTGTTGCTTTAAACTGTGTCAATAGTTGCCTAGTTTAAACTAAGTGCTACATTCCTAATAAAACAGTCTAATACAGAGGTCTAAGAGTCCTCCTAGGCAAACAGACAAATGTCCATGTTCCTGATACAATCAGCTCTTGAGCATCTTGTTGCATTGGATTGTCAAAAACAGAAGCAGAATTTAAAATCTCAACATCATTTAAGAAATATTTTTTTTTACAGTAAGAAGAATCATTCACTAAAACAACCTCCCCAGGGACGTGATAAAGTCCGCATTGCTGTAGAATTTCCAGATGTGATTGGACAAGGTGGTAGATAGTCTTGTCAGGATCACTCCCCCACAAAAGGTTGGACCAGATGATCTTTTGATGTCCCTTACAACCTCAACTATTCTACAATTTTATGAATAATATTTGAAACCTGACACTGCCCTTTGAAATCAAATAAACCCTCAGTTGTTGTAGAAGTGAATGGAAGGAAGTGAGACAGATGATATCTGTGTGAAGGAACACACCATCCTGTTAAGGCTATCTATTTACCCTTGCCCCTCTTTACGTGTACCCTTATTTACTCTTTCTCTCTTTGTAGTTGTTCATTTAATTACATTACTTGTATCTGAAATGCAGTCCTCCTGGATAGAAGTGCTTCCTTTCTGGAGAAATGAAAGTCATGTAAGATCACAGCACTGTTTATCAGAAATTAGCCAAGAAAACATCAATACAATTTTTATCTAATTAGCCATTTTAGGCATTTACAGTTTCCAGTATTCCAGGACAGACCCTAAGGTCCTAATCATGCAACAAGCGTAAATGGTGTGAGTGGACCATTGCACTCTGTTGCTGAACAGGAGCCTCAGGATATATCTGCAGTGCAGTCCCTGCCATGGCCATAACTTGTGCAAGCATTCCCCACTAGTTTTTAACTGGCTGGGTTAGACCTGGCTTGCAGTAAAAAAGCAACGATCTGGAAGTTCACACCAGGCACAAAGTCTGCCTGATAAAGTGACAGCTCTGACAGAGGGTTGTAAAGGCTTGTATTGGGAAAACTGGGATGCTTCCAGACTTTGCTGTGGAGGTCAACCTCAGGGGCTCTGCCCAGAGCTCTGAGCTGCCCAGCAGGCAGCCCTCCAATCACTGCAGTTCACAGCATGGCATTTTAAGGTAAATAATCAGCAGTCTCCATGACATTTCAGGCTCAGTCATATCCCGTTGTCAATTAAGAAACTGAATAATTACTCAAGTGTTTAGTCTGGGCTAAGCAGTGTCAGCTCCTTCCCCTTTCAGTGACAGTAAAGGCAACTCAGCCTGTGGGGTTTTGTGGAACTTTCCTGTGAAGGTACATCACTCTCTTCACTGACCTACTGAGGACCTGAGCACCTCTTCCATATCCTTCAGGTCCCTTTCTTGGGACCATCTGCCTGACTTAATGCTGTACTGGACCAGGGTTAGAGATACCTTCACAGTTGCACCAGAAGCCATAAGAAAGTAATCTCAAATGTGTCTCAAAGAACTTCTATATATTTTAAAGTGCAATATCTTATGTAAACTCACCATTCTGAGAAGTTCACACTCTCATAGCTTTGACAAAATCACAAGCAGCAATATAACTTGTTTGTAAAGCTGTCTGATAAGGAGCATAATGTTCTGTATACTCTACAGAAATTGAAAATACAGTCTCTGCCCTGAGGCACAGGCTCAGAGAAACTAAAACCACTTATGCAACTTAGAGCAAGAGATAATGTAGCAGTGAAGTACTGGAGCTTTATTTCTTACACTGTGTATTGATTATTAACTCACTGCTTGCAGACATTCCAGATTTTCTGTCTATTTTACACTGAAGTTACAGATCCAGGGAAACTATTTCATTCCTATTGACTGAAAAATCGTAAGTAGGATTGCAGTAAGAAGACAGTCAGCTAACCTAAGAGAAATTCTTATCGGGTTCAAGAATGAGTCAAAGGCATCTAACCTACTTCTTCAATTAACTGATCCTCCAGCTGATCACAAGGCAGTTTCACCAATTAGTAACACAAAGTGAAAGGATGGGTAGTATGAGTATGGACAGCAGTGACTGTCTAAAGCTTTCCCAGCTACTGACCAGCAATAGCAACTTTTTATACACCAGCTAATATTAGGCTTTGGAGAGGTCAATTAAGCTCTGTAGCAGTCCCAGGGCATACATATTATTTTCACCTGTGATATCAATGTTGAAAACAATCAAAAGATCTCAAGGGGAGTCTGAATTTGCTATATGTTTTGTTCTGCTAGTATTCAGTAATCTCACTGCCAGTGCCTCCCAGTCTCTCCCAATTACTCAATTTCCAGGAGTATAAAGGAATAACAACACTAATCTGTGTTTAAAGAATTTTACTGTCTACATGATATATTATATATACGTTTTAAAGAAGAATATTTGTAAATATTAAAGAGGAGCTCAATCACCAAATGCCTTCCATGTGCCTGTAAATCAATCCAAGTCTTTATCAATGTGTGCATAGTATCCAGGTATTACTACATGTGAAAGTTCCCCAAGCCAAGGAATTCAATGATTAAAAGCCAAAAAAAAGAGACATAAATACAGAAACAGGAGATTAGAGAGCCTACGATTTGAAGTCTTTGGTAACACCTCAAGTTTTACTTAATTGTGCAAGGGTAAAATTATCAGTTTGTATATTCCATAAGCAACCTGAACTTGCTTTTCCATTTATCATTTATACTGCAAAGAAATGTCTTGCAATAAGCAGCTAATAATAATTACATTTCTAAATGCTCTTTTAAATGCCAGCTAGAAGTGCAATGAAAAGCTCAATGCATGTTGCAGTGAAAATGTACCCTGGCCAGTTTGTTCTGCTATCCAAGGAGGATGTAAGCAATCTATTAGACTTCTGGCATGACAACCGACATCACCACAGGGCACTACAGAGTGGATTAAGGACAGAATTATTTTCAGCTTTAACTCTGGGTCTGAGTCAAGCTCTTCATATTACTTAGCATTTATATTTGCTTAGTTTTAATAATACATCTTTCGCTATTTGAAGGCAAAAAGAAAATAGCCAATTATTAAGAATGTCTAGCAATGAGAATTTAATTTATTTTAGTTTTTTGTTATTTAAAGGAACTGACATATCATTAGAGCTCCTCAGAAACATTAGTTTTACCTTTCCACAGGACTGCAGGATGAGGCAGTGCTGGTCCCTGAGGTGAAAACGCAGGCTTATATTTTCAAAAACTCAGAGCTGAGCTGTGATGCAATGCAGCAGAAATGTGTGTGTTTGAAGGGAGCCCCAAGTTTCAAGGAATATGTGCCAGAAAAAAAAAAAAGCTGCAGATGAGACTTGCTAGAGATCCCAAAGGATGTCTATGGAAATGTGGGGAACAGATTTCCCGGGTTCTTTGCCTTGAGCACAAGTGCAGTCTTCTTCTGGGACACATTGCAATATAAATGTAACTAAGGTTGCTAACAGAAATACCTCAGGCCACCTCAAATGCTCACTGCTAGCTCCCCAAATAATGTAAATATGCCAGTTAGCCTGGGAGGAAATCTAGTCTCGTATACCCACTCTGCTCAGGAAACCAATACAGTATTAATCACTTGAGCTCAATCCTGTTATTCAGCTCACAAGTAAGAAAGGCGCTGCTATGCTTTACCTTCATCAACAGCTATGTTTCATTTCATTTGGAAAGGTGGAGTAGGAATAAGGAGCTGGTAGAATTGAATTATGTCTACAAAAATGGTACCTTCTCTGTATGTATTACCCAGTGGCAAATACATTTTTTTCAAGTTGACAGGAAAAACTACTTTTCTTTTACAGTCTGGTTGACCAGGTGCTCTAGTTCACATATTGTTTGGAGTCTGATCAGAGAGACTGATCTGGTGATGACCTCTCCACTGAATTGCAAGCAGCCTGGTCTCCATTTGACCTCTAAGCTGGGAATGAAAAACTCCAGGAAACACACAGTTCAGGAGCTTAATTTGACTTTTCATGATTAGTGCATGCACACCAACTGTTACCTTGTTTGTGTGCATGCCCAGTTCAAATACTCCAAGCGGGTAGATTTCTATGCATATTTGCAACAGAGGCAGTTCTCAAGCAGAAGGGAAAAGGCAAAGAGGAATCACAGTCCCTCAACATGAAATATATGAACCAGCTTCCTGACAGGGAGAGAGAGAGTCCAAGGCACCTTACAGGCCTGGCAGATCCCCTTGGGCCAAAGCTGCAGAATTCTGTATTTGTGCTAGAAAAGGCCCTCAGGGATGTGCCAAACTGCCATTAACTAATCACTGAGCAGCAAATACAGGGTAGCTGCTCTTACTGCCTTCAGTCAGAAATGCCCCGGAGTGATCCTTTCATTGAATTCTCAAAGACTGCATAGGTACAGGTAGGATTTTTTACTGTGCTGTGAATTCCTTTGCAGAGAGTAACTATTTTGAAGGCAACTCAGAAATAGAGCTGAGTCTCAGGATGCAGACAATACAGCTCCGTGTCAGCTGGTAGTCACTCTGACAAGTAGATGATATGTTGGGAAGATCCAGAATTTCTCTCTTTCTCCCTCAGGCATGCGCACACCAAAAGCCAAAACACCCTTACTCTACAGTGCTAGAAGAACAATGCAGTATTTTAAAAGCCCACAATTGTCTGTTACTGCCAGCTCATAGCATGAAATATTTCTGAAGGAAAGCAGAGAGGTTTTTTTCTTCTAGATGGAACTGTGTGCTTGGCAGCTGGGTGAAGTATGTCATTCATACAAGCGGAGATATCAGTCTCTTGAAGTACCACACCAGCACTAAGGCATTGACAAGAAGAGATTCAAATCAAACTTTGCCCTAAAGCACCTTATGATGTTTGGCAGAGAAGCTTCAGCAATTGAATTGGTGGCCATGAAATGCAAATAAAACTGAACTCTAAACTACAGTACCAAGTATACCAAAGAACCTGCTGGTTCCAATAAAGTGGACATAAAATATAGCATATGCTCTTGCTTATCACTAGTAGTAATATTAATACATGCCATTTTATTTTATTTCACTGTTCCAAGCTGTTGAATTAACAGCATCTCATACCCATTTTTACTAGGAAAAAGTAATACATATATGCATGTGAACAAATAGATACAAGCAGACATATACATGGACAAATATGCATGAAGTATCCCCAGCTGGTTAGCACAGAGCTTGAAACAGAAGCCAAATGCCTGAAACTCGCTCCCTTCAAAATAATAGCCAGAAAGAGCCTGGCACTCCCAAATTTCCCTGACAAGATATGTTAAGAGGACCTCAGATCCTTCAGAGTTTTATCTGATGGTTGTTACTGAAGCTCTAAGAATGATTCAACCACTCAGAAAAAGTCCTTAGAAACAAAATCTCATTTTTGTGAGGGGTTTTTTCGGGTCACTTTTGTGACACTTTTCAGCTCTGTATCTGCTGGTTAAAAACCAACTGTGTCATATATTCATTAGGTTTCTTTCTTCCTTTATTCACCTTCCAAAATACAGTTATTCCTTTTGGGAGGTAGGCGATCTTCATCTATTTCAGTGGCATATGATACTCAGAATTTGCAGGCTTTTTTGGTGTCTTGTTTTCATAGCTATCACTAAAATCCTTTCCAAGCCTGCCACATCAAAATACACCATCTTTCATTAAATGTCATTTGGATTGTGTCATCAAGAAGGCACTTTTCTTAATTTGCATTTTAGATCTAAAGAATGCTTGTGCATATATTCCTTATTCCTTCCACTTATATTCCTTATGGTCTTGCAGCTATGGCTTGGTCTGAAGGCTTCTCATACTCTCTTACCAACTACTGCACCGGGAACATTGGACTTCAGACTAGAGATCAGTCATCAGGAATTGCTTCATGAAATTATCTAATTCTTACCCAATATAATACAGGAGCCTACAAATGAGAATTGAATCTACAGTCCCTTAGGCTGTAGAGAGGGAATCATTCCTTTATGAGAATTGATTCTTCCCATTTTCCTGCCTCCATAAAATATGGACAAAGAGGAAACTACTGTAGCACCATCAAACACTGTCTGGAAAATCAGTGGAAAATCCAGCCATTTTTCTTAGTAAGCAATTTAATTTTATCCTATTCTTGAAGTTTGCGAGCCACTTCCCTTTACCTGACATAGTCCAGGGAGCATTTTTTGAAACATCAGAATAACCAGTGATACCACCCAACTTCCATGTCAGAAAGCTTCTTTTCCAAGGCTTCTGTATAGGTTAGTTTAAGTGCCCATTTTAGATAATCTGAATTAAGGAGCTCTGTAGGAGATCCTCTCCCTCCACTGTCTACAGAAAGAATCTGGGGAGATTGGCATCCAAGCTGATGGAGCCTAGGGCTACATGTATTAATTTCAACTTTAAGTTTCCATATTCACATTACAAACCCAAGCCAATAAATTTAACTTCACTATGCCTGATTCTTACAAATATACATGCTTCATATGACTATATGTGAAGGAAAACATGGATTTACTAAAATGAAGAGTGATAATTTCTTTTCTGAAATATCTGACAGAAATTCCTCCTTCTTGAAAACCTGCAGTAAAAGTGCAAGAGGCAGCAATATTTCAGACAATGTCCCGAGCAGGTTACCCACTCAAGCCAGTCAGGATTTAGGGGAGTATGCCTCTGTCCTCATATACTGTTGAGGTTATCTGTAGATTTGCTTTTGCCGCTGTCACCCTTACAGGTAAAAATAAAAGCTTTCAAAAATCATCTTGGCTTTCCAAATGAAAACCAGCAAATTTTGAAAACTGTGGACAAACAAAAAAACCCCCTATATTTTACACCTTCCTAGGTAGGACATTCAGAGGCATGTCTGCATGCTATAGTTGTCCAGTCACACATTTATTGTGACAGAAAAAGAAGCTACACGTGGGAAGATAGTAAAAGAAAGAAATCAAGTAATTACATCTAATATATTGTCGAGGCCAACTAAGTTCCTTTACTAAATTATCTCCAAAACCTTTAAATATAAGGTTTGCTTCTAAGGGCCTTAGTAAATATTCAAAATACAGTTTGTTTTGATGGAATAATAGCAATTATGTGCTCTACCAAATGACTCTCATGTGCTTGCCCTCTTGGCTTAGAAAACCACCATCTAGGCTTTTAGTTCTTGACAAATGTGTTTAGACCTTTCTGTTGGTGTTCCTTCAGCTTTTATTGCTGCACATCATGTGATATGGTGTGGGATATCATTTTGGTCAGTTGGGGACAGTTATCCCAGCTGTGTCCCCTCCCGAATTCTTGTGCATCCCCAGCCTACTCGCTGGCAGGGCCAAGTGAGAAACAGAAAAGGCCTTGATGCATGCTCTGCAGGCACTTCTCAGCAACAGCTAAAACATCCTTGTGTTATCAACACCGTCTTGCTTACAGGTTTAACACAGAGCACCATACAAGCTGCTGTGAAGAAAATTAACTCTATCCCAGTCAAAAGCAGTACACAGAGCCATTGGTCTCTACAATCACTTTGGTTGGCTGTAGACCAATCAGAGGAGTGAAAGGGAAGCCTGTGAGAGAAATAACAACTCTTGGAGAAAACTTCTAAGAGAAAGAAACATAGTGGTGGAACAAAGAGAGCCTGTTGAGTGTAGTGCACTCAGCCCATGGAATCTTCACATCTTCTAGTGGAAGTGAATATGGAATATAGTAGGAGAACAGTCTTTTAAAACTTCTGAAACATACTTCTGTTAAAAGCCTTTTGGTTACTTACAATGTTTTGCAAATGCAATGTGCCACATACTATATGCTGAGTATTCGTACCATGGTGACATAAGAAACATTTCTGTTCCAATTAAAACACAATATCTCCCTCCATATAAAGGAGGAGACTCATGAGGAAAGATTTGAGGTGAGAGCTTATCTAAATAATATAGAGAGAGATACAGCAGTTGCTAAGACTCTAACACCACGAACCAAGGAAAACCCACGTGTGTCATGTTCCTAGTAGTCTTTTTGTGACGAACCCTTCAAAATGGCTTTTAAGAGTTTTGCAGCCTACTGGCTGAATCCTTCATCAGTCATTAAGATTAGCTTCTTTCATGTGAAAACACATCAGAACTTCTTTAGAACTATTTCAGGGAGGAGAATGCAATGTGACATCCTTCGGGTGACATACATTGAATCAGGGCATAGCTGTCTTGACTCATATAGCTAGGGATTCAATTTTAATAACACAGGTTGCATCACAGCTTGATGCATAGTTCTCACAGTGAAGGGAGAAGACACAGAACTGAGGGGCAACATTGATTCCCTAAATTATCTTCCCTTTTTGACACACAAGAAGATAAGTGCATTTTGCAGTTATCATCGTATTTCTGTTACACTGTGATTTCAGAAGAGCCTCCTCCTCCATGTTTGTGATCTAGCCACTTTATTTTGAAGCTGTTGCTCCCATGCACGAAGCACATTTAATGAATGAAAGGTTAAATGTCTGATTTCTGTGCACATGAGCTTAGCCTGAACTCCATGTGATAGTTGGGTAAGTAAGCAGAACATTAGCTGCAGCAAAGTATTTTCTTTAGTGTCCAAGCCTGAAGGAAGGTTTGTTCAATGAAGCAAATCAAAGGGCTGGGCAAAAGAAAAAGGTGCTGATTTCTGAACTAGTCAGCTGTTTGGGAACTGATATTCTTGTTCAAGGAAATTTAAACTTCTCCATTAGGAAATGCCATGGCCCTGATTCCTGTGCAATCAGCCATGCTCTCAGGCTGGAGCTACCTTGAGTCTAATAGGCTGCCTACACCCTTCATTTATCACTAATAAAAGATGGAAGTTAAGACCATCCCCTGCATCCTCATAACATTTATTATCAGAAGAGAAGCACCTTTTTTTGGGATTCTCCAACTTTAAGATGACCTGGAAGAGGATTCCAAAACTTTGAGAAGACAGATGAGCTGTTCTTTGCACTACATATATCAGTGCCAAACCATGGCAGCTTGCTCAGAGTCTCACAAGTCCTTCAAGGAGCACAAGCAAAGCCAAGATCTAAAGTCAGGACGATATAATCAGTTTTGTAAACCAACTGAAAAGGTTAACAGGATTGTCCATTGAGTGACACCAGACAAATTTAGTTGGCTTACAAGCACAGTGAAAGAATCTTTTGGCTATTGAAGTTACTGCTCTGCTGTCCAAGGGGGAACTGTGGGAACAGGGACATTTGTGGTCTCTGGAACCCACCAGCTGTTGGACTACCTCAAAGCAGTTGTTTTGGACAGATGCTTCCCCATTTTGAATTGCATGTCACAGCCTGGAACATGTGCAGAGGGAAAACATCTTTCCCAGTGCTTTTTTTTTTTTTACTTTTTACTTTCACTCAGTCACATGTGTCCATTCACACCCATCATATAATTTCTATGTTCCAAGTAATGGGACCACTGAAAAGCAAAAAGGAATAGTACAGACAAGGAGTTAAACCGCGGGGTCTGGACTCCAGGGAAAGGACAGAAGATCTCTTAAAGCATTGTTCCCTCATTTGCCATCCTTAATCCTGTGACTGGAGAGGAAGTAAACTCTGACCCAAGACTCTGAGTGTGGATGTGAAATCAGTCCAAAGTGGTATGTGTTCTGTCACCACTTATGCAGGTGGTCCCTTATGCAGATTCTGGCTTCTGCAGGAAGAAACCCTTCTTTTCTTCCAAGGGTCCTGACCTTAGGGTTCAATGAAAGAGCTTCCACATCTTCTGTTTCAGGATTACTAGTGAATTGAAGCTATAAATGATTTAAAAGCATAATCAACAGAAAATGTTTAACCCTGAGTGTGCAAAGTGTTGACCTGAGAGAAAATCAGTCATTTTGTTCTTGCATGCTGTTGTCTTGTCGGTTCCAAGCTCTGCTCTACAAGTAGGAAACTTTGAAATTAAACAGCTATATCAGATTTAGCAGTTTGGAACTACAGGAAGACATTAGTCAAATGGTTTTAATTATTCACATTCTCTCCTTGCTCCCTCCTTTCTCCCTGCTCATTTTCCTCCAAGTGATCAAAAGCTAAGCTAAGCTGTTGTTTGTGGCATGGAATATCAAGCAAATTTTCTTATGTTCTGAAGATATCAATCATGATCCCATATGTCTGAGCAGCATGAAAATGTCTGCTGCAATGTGATCTAAGCTGCTCCAGAGACTTGACTAATTGATAAATAAAACACATGGGTGCATTGGATAAAACAGTAAACGTTTTGACAGTGTTCTGCAGTGGCTGTGAAAGTCTTCATAAGAGCAGAGATTACTTTTTCTGAATGTGGAGCTAAAGTCCCCTAGGCCTGACAGATTTGTCCTTTCCACACCACCTCTCATGACCATCCAGTAAGTTTCATCCAGTAAGTCCATCCAGAGCAGGCCAAGCTACCTGCACGTCTCGTCTTCAGTTCCTTTCACTTGACCACCAGAGGAAGTAAGTCAAATGTAGCCGAGGTACACGTGTAAACAATAAACAACTTCACAGGACACCATGGTACACCAGAGCCTGTTGCTTGCACTACTAGCAGGGGTTTTCATTACACATAGAAGTTTTGTTCTCATTATCATTGTTAACAAAAGTGGTTCTTTTGGTTGTTAACCAAAAATATATTTCATCAATTGTCACTGCAGATGAGAAACTGGTAAGTCACATTGACAGAAAAACCTGGTCAAGCCAATCTGAGAACAAACCTCTTGCAATAATATTTCTGTCCTCAGAAACAAGCAAAACTAATATCCAAATTCCTATATAATCCACCAAGATGATGATGAACTGTCAAAATAACAGAAAACAAAATTTTATTAAAGTAATAGGAGCCATCAATGACAACTGCTCACTGGTGGTAGAATCATTAAGTGAGCAGAGGGACATTTCTGCCAGGCACAATATGGCAGAAGAGGGATCAGGAAGCTTTCTAAAGAAATCAGATCACACTTGACATACAGCAAGTGTGAAATCCAAAGCGATGCTTCCTCTCTTCCCCAGTACAGTCTTGCTGAGAATATTCCTTTCCATGAAGCTTGCAGCTAGGTCCCTATAAAGCCCTGTAAGGACAATTAGTCCAAAACTTTTGAAATACTCCTGAAAGGATGCAAAAACAATTCTCTTGCTTGGAATGGTGCTCATATCCTGTGTTAAGTTAACTTGTAATGGAAAGATATCTTCTGCTAAAACCACTAATGTACTTCAAAAATAGAAAATTCAGATTCATATAGGATGCCTGACCAGGAACATTCACACATCTATAAAACTTCCAGATACCGTTTTATCAAAAATGGAGTATATCAAAATCCCTTTTCAGTAATAGCAGGGCATTTTTCAGTCTGAATCTACTGCCCACTACCTTCTTTACAGGGTCTTCCAGTCTTTCTCCCTTCTTCCTTCCCAACCCTTTGAACAGTTTTCCACCCAGGTACCAGAAAGTCCTGTAGGCAAGCGAATTGATGCTCGACTCAGCTTTATTTCCTCTTGCACTACCACTGATTTCTGTCAACATGCAGCTGCTAAGCATGGGGAAAAGGTCTTGCCTTGCCCCATCTCATACTTTGCTGTAGGGTAGCTTGAGAAGAGAAGGGTCCCTGCAGGACACTATGAATATTCTTCTCTCTGTTCACATTATTTGATACTTTTGCTCTACTCCATTTAAGTAGGGTGAGAGAGTGAGAGCTACACCTCTGTCTGTATTCAGTAATAACTGGCCTAAAACAACCTGATAACAAAAAGTTACATGATGTTCTGAGTTGCAGCTTCCCTGAAAAAAAGATACAGTCTGTGGTGGTTTAACCACAGGTGGGACCATGCGGTCCTGCACTCACTCTCCCCACCCAGTGAGATCGGAAGGGAATCACAACAAAGGGGCACAGATTAGGATGAGGACAGGGACAGCTCACTCACCAGTTCTGGTCACGAGCAAAGTAGACTAAATTTGGGGAAGAAAAATCAATTTAATTCTTTGCCATACATCTGAGTAACACAGTGAGACATAACAATCACATCTTACAACACCTTCCCCCACCCCTCCCTTCTTCCCCAGTTCAAATCACTTTGATCCCGATTTCTCTACTTTCTTCCCCCCAGCAGCACAGGGGGCAGGGAATGGGGGTTCAATCAGTTCACCTCTACTGCTTTTCCTGGCATGGAAATCCAGGAACAAAGTGTTCCAACACAAGCTTCCCATGGAGTCATGGACCTCTTTGGGCAGAGTTCCCGGCTCTGGCATGGAGACATCCACGGGCTGCAGACAGGCCTCTGGTCCAGTGCCCATCCTCACCCCCACTCTGGCATTGAGCAACTCTTGGGGTTTCAATTCAGTCACACTTGCCCTCAGGCTCAGCTTTTCTGTTCCAGCGTGGAGTCCTCCATGGCCTACACATGGGTACCTGCTCTGCCATTGAACCTCCATGGGCTGCAGGTACCTCCTTTGCCTTCTCCTGCTCCATGCGGTTGAACTGGGTGTCTGAGGTTCTGTCCTCCCCCTCCTCCTCCCTCCTCCTGGCAATGAAGCTCTCTCTTTGTTTAGGCCCATGGTTGTCTTTTGTTCAGGTCAATGGCCTCTCCTCCAAGTTCTCTTCACCTTCTTCTTTTCAGGACAGTTCTTCCCCTCAGAAATATGGATTAACAGAGGTGTTTCTCTAGTGCTCATTGGCTCAGCCTGGGCTGTGGGCTATGCCTTTGGAGCCAGAGAAGCTGTTGTTCTCACAAGGTGGCCCCTTCCCCCACTACTAAAAACAGCCTCCACCCCTCCACACACACACACAAATCCAACACATAGTTTTATTTCTCCCTTTTTTCCTTTGTGAAATAGGGAAGAGTTACTTTTTATCAGAAAAGCAAAACACACTGCATCTTGGCAGTTCAGATTAGCACACTTTCATTTTCATTTTCTGCCACCTACATTTCATTTGGCCTGTCGGCAACCCCAAAAGCAAACAAGGAGAACACAAAAATCTCACCAGCAAACAGTCATGAGACCACACTTCCTGGCTCACAGCACTGTGGGAAGCCTGGAAGCACAGGGGCAGCCTAAGTCCCTTGAACATTTTGAAGAGGTGCTATAATTTGAGCTGCTTCATTATGAGAGGGCAACCATTAGGAGAGCCAAGCGACACTAATGAAGCCTTGGGCATTGTCACACATTGATTAAATACTGTTTAATGTCTCAAAATGACAGGAAAAAAAAGAGCTCAGGGAAGCCCAAAGGAGCAAAGCAAGTCAACAAGGCAAATAAATCTGCAGTGATTTTCACATACTAAGAGTTATTTTGTTAGGAAAATAACAAAGAGCAATATGCAGCACCATTAGGAATTTTCTAACATCTGCTTATTCATCCTAATTTAAAATTTTAAATGCATTCAGCATGTGTAACAATAGTTTTATTGTCTTTGTTTCCCATTCCTGTAGGAGAAAAGAAAGCTCGCATCTTATGGCAACTTGTATTCTAACTAAATCTCCCACCACGTGTTCTTCACTTCATCCTTCTTCCTATGTTTTGTGCGTATTAGCTGTATTTACATATCAGTCACACCTTGCACATCAAAAAATCATTTTATTCCTTCAAAATAATTCATAACAGACAAAAGCAATTAATATACAAGTAAACAGAATAAAATGCAAAGCTAACAGCAAACTTACTTATTAATCTGCTATCTTTGTTTTCAATAGGCATCTTGAGGATAAATACAATGTGACTACTCATTTGAATACTCTTTGTGGGTTATATCTTTGAGAAATTAGATTCTGGCTTTTGCACAATGTCTAGGTTGAACTCATTATTGTTTAAAACAACAAGTTTTAGAACATTAATCCTGCTCTGGATAAACTGAATAATAAAACACCCCACAAGTGTTGTTAAGAAAGTCAGCTGTACCGACAGTACCTTTCCTCACTAAAGGAGAGCTCATCGCACTTCCAGAAAGCCTGGTTATAAGAATCCACTCTCAGCTACTCCTTATCAAAGGGCAGCTCCATGGATCATGAAGGAAAATTTGGGATCAGTTAATCTCAGAGCACAGTACAGGCACAGTACTTGTATTTTCCACTCTAACCTGGTAATTTGTTCATACTTTGAAATAGCTGAGTTTTTAAATCTATGAAAATTCTTTAAGAGATGCTAGTTATTAGCAATCATTGGAGATCCCCCTCCTAAGACCAAATCTAGCATCTGGGCAGATAAAAGGAGTTATGGACATCTATTCAGCTTCACTGTAGATTTAAATATGGTCAAATTAATCTAATTGAAGTTCCCAGCCGTATCACCTGTTGTTAAAGCTGCTTTATTAGTCCCATTACAGCAAAATTTTCAGCTTGTTTTACCTCCTATCAGAATAACTGCTTGGGATGAAATTTTCCATGCTGAGGATCAACTTCAGTCAAAGCATTTTTCTGGAGATGGCAGGGAGAAAAGAAGAGAAATTAAGAAATGTGCTTATTCAGAAAGTCCAGGAAAACTTCACATTCCCACCCACTTAAGCCCATACATTATGGAAAGACATTTAATTACAAAACAGCACTGTCTCTTGTTTCCACGGGTCCTGTCTCATTCAATGCACAAATATGCATAGTGCTTACTTGACTGGAAGATATTCAGTGTTTTGTTTTATTCTTGTTATTCAATGTGGCTTTACACTCTCTTTCTTGCGGACCATTTACCCACAGCTCAGCAGACAGAATTACAGACTTCCTCGTGGGCTTTGCTACAGAGCCACAGTAAGACAAAAGAAAACTGACAGAAATTTGCACTGTGTTGCAGAGGCTGACCTTAGTAATAGACTATGTGGAATAACAGATAATTGAGCTAGGCTTGAAAGCATGGCAGCAAAAAGAGAAATGGCAGTAGATAATTCATTTATATTACCAAAGAATATCCCTCTCTCAGTTAACTTCCAGGTCTAATCAATGGCTCAATTATATTCTAAAATAATTGGTTACATTACACTAAAATAACGTAATTTATTGCATCCTCTTGCCTTAATATCTTTTTCCTCCCTATCCCTATAATTTGGGCTGTGACCCTGCAAGTTCTTCTGTTCATGTTGGCCCCTGCATCCATGTCAACACCTGCTGAATTCAACAAGGGAAAAGAGTGGAAGGAAGGGAGATCACTCTTCTTATGCAGTGTAGATTTAAACCCAGAGCTCTTAGGCGTGTTTTCACCATACACAGCTTTAGGTGCCTACCAGAGGGGGCTGCATTAGAAGAAGCATGGCCATCATTTGTAGACAATGGGAAGGAGACAGCACATTGAAATACTATCCAGACATAAGGGCTAAATCCTCCCCTTTGGCCATACAAATGACCTATCGACACTAAGCGCTAGTCAAGGAATCATAGAACTGTTTTGGTTGGAAAAGACCTTTAAGATCTTCAGGTCCAGCAGTAAACCTAACACTGCCAAGTCCAACATTAAACCATGTCCCTAAGTACCACATCTACGCATCTACCAACAGAGGTGGGTACTCAACCACTTCCCTGAGCAACGCATTCCAATTCTTGACAACCCTTTCCGTAAAGGTGTTTTCACTAATATCCACTCTAAATCTCCCCTGGCATAACTTGAGGCCATTTCCTCTCATCCTATCACTTCTGACTTGGAAAAAAAGAGACCAACACCAACCTCACTACAACCTCCTTTCAGGTAGTTGTAAAGAGCAATAAGGTCTCCCCTCAACCTCCTTTTCTCCAGGCTAAACCACCCCAGTTCCCTCAACCTCTTCTCATAACACTTGTTCTCTAGACCCTTCACCAGCTTTGTTGCCTTCTTTGGACACACTCCAGCACCTCAATGTCTTTCTTATCCTGAGGGGCCCAAAAATGAACACAAGTACTCAAGGTGCAGCATCACCAGTGCAGAGCACAGGGGGATGATCACTTCCCTACTCCTGCTGGCCACACTATTTCTGATATAAGCCACCATGCTATTGGCCATCTTGGCCACCTGGTCACACTGCTGGCTCATATTCATCTGGCTATCAAACAACACTCCAGGTCCTTTTCTGCCCGGCAGCTTGCCAGCCACTCTTCCCCAAGCCTGTGGTGTTGCATGGGATTGTTGTGACCCAAGTGCAGGACAGGGCACTTGGTCTTGTTGAATCTCATACAGTTGGCCTTGGCACATCGATCCAACCTGATTAAACACAGTAGCTGTGATATCCATATTTAGGCAAGATCCAAGCAAGCAATAGTCAATAAAATAAGAAAGACAAAGATATACTTATGCTGACATGTATTTCTGCACTGTAGACATGATCAGTCTGAAATCATGTTCCAAACTCAGTCCGGGTGCATTTGGTGATGACTCCGCACATCCTGGTCCTTCTGCCAGCATGCATTATCTTCATACCAAGTATGTCACATGAAGCATCAGTGAGATGCCATGTGTTATCAGAAGGCCAGCAATTCATATGAGAAAAATCGTCAGGTAAAGCCACACTAAGGCGTAGACATCTCCTCCTTGATCAAGTGTATGTGAAGGAATAAGCCTAAACTAAGGCTTGAACAACTGCAGGTCCTTTGCTGAAAGCCAGAGCCATAACACATGGAGAGGCTGCAGAAATCACCACATCCTTCTTGTCTTTCCCCATAAGACAATTTTCCGTCTTGCATCTTACAGACCCATGCAGGCTCTTACTTGCACTATAGCACATTAAGCAGAAGACTGAGTACTGGTAAAAAGTACAGCAAAGAAAATAACAGAGTTAGAAGGCTTCATGTGGCTGACACCACACAGGTAAAATAAAATGATTTCAGGGACATCCAGCTCCTTCCATTAAAGAAAAGTCCCAAACAATCACGGAAAAAGCAAAACAAAAAAACTAACTACAGAAAAGTGAGACAATTGTGTAATTTTACAGATCTGCATCATTCAAGCACAGGCAGGACCTGGGGCAGCCCAGTCAGGTCAAGGGAAAAAAGAGAGGAATCTTCTTGTGCAACAAGACATGCAGCACATGTGCTGCACAGATCATGTTACAGCTCTGCTGTACTTGCCCTTCTCAATAAATCCATACCTTCACGTCAGCAAGGAATACAAAGTCTTCTGTGCTGCAAGGTGAATTTTTTCCTATTTTCTCTACTACATTTAAGTTCAGAAGAGACCAAAAGTTCTGTACAACACTTGCAAGAATATTTCATACAGTTACCCCTCTAGAGGGATTATTACTTTGCTAATGCATTCCTCCTACACTCCATTTCCAAACTAAAAAAGAATCCTTCTGCCTAAAAGCATGTTTGTTTGTTTGTTTTCAACCCCAATTATATGAGTTGATCTATTAGACTATATAATTACCTTCTACAGGCAATGTGGAGTCATCTTACCTCCCATATGAAGGCAACTTCAAGAACAGTTTGCCATCCTGTTAAGAATAAGTCACTCCTTTCTTGTTTAGGTTTCTATTATGGTTCCAGCCTTGCCAATCCCATAATTCCTTCCTGTTTCTGATTCTGATTTCTATGCAAGCCCAGAAAAAAGTTGCCAGTATTACAAACAAAGAAGAAATACATCTGAGTACTATCTCAGAATGAAGGAGACACAAAAAAGTGACAAACCCTAGAATAGAAAGCCAACTCTGTTGCTGAATGGTTTCTTTTTGTACCCACGTGTACTATAGCTCCTAAATTGCCCATGCGTCTCATCCTTCCTTGCACCTGTCTCAGCTTTCATACCCAGCACTTCACGCAAAAGATATGCCTAACAGCATATTTTTAAGTACTGGGAGATAAGGGGAAAAGCTGCCTCTGATGTCAGATTTGAAGGCAGGGTGTCTGCAGACTGCATTTTCCCCTATAGGAACCATCCACTGCTTGGCATGCACTGCAGGCTTTTTCATTGTCACCACATGCTTCCTACAACCGTCCTTATAAAGCAGTTCAGACAGAGGGCAATGAGCCATTTCCAGGGGGGAGGGAGGGGGATCATGTACAATATGAAGGAAACAAATGGCCAGGATGTGGAATAGATCCCAAGAGAATCCTAATCAAGTCAGTACCAAACAAACCTTCCATATGCTGAAGGAACATAACACTAAACTCCCTTCGAAGTTAGAAGTAGTAGAGTCCTTTTCTATTAATGCACAAGTAATAAGGCTACATTTTAGTATGAGTTCTGATGGGTTTTGGTTTTTCCCCCACACTGCAATATTTGAAGTACTTCTTAAAAATAATAGAAGTGGGGAAATTACATTCATGATTTTCTGTTTCAAATATTTATATGTTTTTACAAAAGTGGGGGGAGGAGTGCTGGGATGTACATATACATGCAAATAAACATCTGGGAAGTGATCAAACCATTGAACGCAGGAAAGTTTTGGCAACCAAAGAATATGCATGCAAATCTGGGCACAAAAGAAGAGAATACATCTTTCATGGAAAAAGATGTGGGGGAAGGCAAACAGGCAGCCAGCAAGCAAGGGACAGAGTTGTATTATTCAGCAAGCAGTTCTCCGCATCAAAGGGAAGCCTACTTGTCAGGTCAGACTGGTGGCACAAGGAGAAATGAAGAACAACAAAACCAGAAAGGTATTCAGGCATTGGCTTATGAAGGGGGATTCCACTCCTCACCACCACACTGTGCAGTACAACTTGCCAACCCCATACAATGCAAACCTACCAGGGAAGAGGAGACCTCCCTGTCTCACCCACCAAGTGCTGCCCTGGCCCTGCAGGCTGCAGAACCCAAAGCTTTTTTGTAAGAGCTCACAGCCCTCTCTCCTCTTGTGTAAAAACCATGAGAGGTGTATCTGCACTATGTAGATCCATTGAGCAGATGTCTTGGTTTGCAGCTACTGACATGACTATGTGGCTGGAAAGCATTTTGCTGGTAGGTATCTGCTACCTGCAGGTTTGTACACATGGAGAAGGATGTAGCATTTAGTAGCAAACAAGTTAAGTGTAGCCATCTTACATCAAAAGTGTGCATGAATGCACGTAGTCTGTGATGGGTGACTTCCACTGTGGAAACTACGCAGTGCAGCCCAGGCCCAAGGCAAAGAGAAGGATCAGAAGCACGTTACAGAAGTCAGGATTATCAGGCAGCAACAAGAGGCTGAGTCAGCACCTCAGCAAGGAAGAATCAGAACAGCTGGTAAAAAAGAGTCACTTCAAATCTCCCCTGTTAACACCAAGCAAGCAACATTCAGACTACACCCCAAGAGGTACCTAGCAATAGCTGAGCATTACATCTGAAGACATGTTCTTTGTAACCATCCTTGCTGAAATTAAAGAAAGAGCATTCAAGATGATTTCAGTCTATTGTGCTCTTGAGGATCATTAAGGGCAGTGGCTAATACCTGGAGACTATCACCAGGAAGGATGTGAATTTTACTTTAATTTTCTTTTCAGTCTTGGCACCACCAAGAGGTAAAAAATCTGAGCAATCCATTAAAATATTCCAAGGGAGTTTCTTCTGTTTCATCTGTATAACATACAGATGTTATACCTTTTGCTGAGGTGAGATACCTAAGGATGTGGTAATTTGTGATAAAAAGCAGGTTCTTTTTGTCCATTTCCAAAGCACAGAACAGCTTCCAACAAAATCAAGCTACCTCTTCAAACAATGCAACATCCTTTCTCAATTAAACAAAGTACGTATTTCATGGTAGCATCTGGCAGGTGTAGGATTATAAATTACTACCACATTTGTTTTTGCTAGAAACCTTGTTCATGCCATGAACGGAATTGTTTTGTCAGCTTATTTGAAGACAAGGCGATTTCCTTATCATGTTGCCCTTAGGACGCTCAAAATACCACTTTTGCAGGAAAATCTTGCTTTATTCTCCCTTACCAAACAGAAAAAGAAGGATCTCTCTATATTTATATTTGTTCAGGCAATATTTAAAGCTGGTGCTGATAGATTTGGAAAGGCAACCAAACAAAGGTACATGCCACATAGTACCTAAAAGGAGCTAATTCTCTAATTGGATGGCTATTTTTTAAATTGTAAAAAGGCACTTTCAGCTCAGAAACCTACTGGACAACAAAGACAGCAAATCTGACAGTGCAGGAACTTGCACACACTTTTCTGGGAAAGAGTGGGGCATTTTGGCAAGTTTCTGGTCCAAATATAAATAGGTATTCAATGGAAATAGCTTCTGATTTTCTGGCATGGGTCTTAATGATTCTGTTACCATTTTATTCTCTGACTTTCTGTTACAGCTGTAGACTTTTTCCCCAGCTTTTTTTGAGGCTATTCTGAGCCATAAGGAGTTTTGATCTAGACAAATTTAAGAAGCAGAAAGAGAACAGGATTAGTAAAAGCATATGCAATTGATTATTTAAATTAAAAGCATGGAACTATCTCCTCACTTGAAATCTGGTTTTCACAGAACCACAGAATGATTGAGGTTGGAAGGGACCTCTGAAGGTCAGTTAGTCCAACCACCCTGCTCAAGTAGGGACTCCTAGAGCACATGAACCAGGATTTTGTCCAGGCATTTTTTTAATATCTCCAGGGAGGGAGATTCCAAAACCTCTCTGGGCAACCTGTTCCAGTGCTCAGTCACCCTCACAGTAAAGAAGTTCTTCATTATGTTCAAGTAGAACTTCCTATGCTGCAGTTTATGACCATTACCTCTCATCTTATTGTTAGGTGCCAATGAGAAGAGTCTGGCCCTGTCCTCTAGGCTCTCTCCCTTTAGATATTTATAAACATTAATCAGATCCCCACAGTACTCTTAGCAACACACCTTACACGAGATCTCTAGCTAACATAAATCAACACGACTCTAGTGAAGACAGTATCTACCAGCCAGAGATTCATCCCTTATGCTATTTCATTTTTTCAGCCCTTTTAAGAATGGCAGAGTTTAACGCATGCTTACCTCAACACACACTTTCTCACCAAGAGGGAGTTACTTACATGTTACTCCTTCATTAACCTAGGTCTGATGGTTGAAAGGTTATTGTCACACTTTCATGATGACATGGAGGTTTGTATTCATTGCACCATCATCTAAACATGGTGAAGAGGAGGCCTTTAATGCTGTGCACACAAACAGTTCTGCACAAGGGGAACCTACACCCGGCAGATGGTACAGTTGGTACCCCCTGTGCTATGAAGTGCATCCTCAGCCATGTGGGTCTCACGCCACAATCATCACTTGCTTGGCCTCAGAAGCAGGGCAGGGCACCACTAACACTCCCTCAGGTGGTGGTACCCCATATGCACCTTCAGCAACAAGGACAGCCATGAGTTTGCTCTCAACAGTGTCCATGTGTGGAAGTAAAGGACCAGCAGTTAGATCCTTACCACTGTTTCTTCTGAGGGAGCTTCCAGCTGCAGGAGCTCAGTGCCTCCTCTCACATCAGTTTTCCTCGCTCTCAGCTGTCTATCTCGGGCTCCCTGTCCCCCAGCAATTTGCAAATCCTCGTGCAGCAGGAGAGTGCTAAGAGCTGCTTTGTGCCAGTGTTTACAGAGACGTAGGAAATGCACAACTCCAGCAGAGTCATTATAACCCTTTCATTTGCCAAAGGCACTCCAGCTGTGCAATGAACTACCAGTGTGCACAAGAGACATATTCCCTCAAAAGCACACAATGGCTGGGAGACCTAAAACTATAAAATATCTGTCTTGCAATATAGCATGATAGAAGTTAATTTGTGTTTCTGAAAAGGTTTCTTTAAAGGCTGAGGAGTCTATTGGAAACCCTAGTTGATTAGGGTACAAGATGGTTTTGCTACAAATGAAGGAGGCGTGTTCTTTTATTTGTATTTTGTTTAGGAAGCCCTAAGATTGGAGCTTCAGAAGAAAGCAAGCATCTACTTAATTTCTCTACTCTCAGAATAATTTTATTGTCCTACTTTCTTTTTGTTATTCTTTTTCTTGTTTATTTCTGTGAGCCTGTTACTAAGAGCCTGAATGACTGTTACACATGATTACAAAGATTATACAGATTTGATCAGAACTTGAGTCCACTAGAAATTTGAAATTCTCCATTAATAACCTTAAACACAGGAAATTTTTGAGGCTTGGGTGAATGTACCTAAAATTCATGGAGTGTTTCAACACTCCACTTTCTCCCACAGTCCTCTAGAAAACACCAACATATGTGCTTATCCAGATTCCAGAAAACACTAATGTTCAAAATTATACCCACTTCTCTCTAGAGAAGCCAAAAATTTAAAATCTCTTTCAATAACTGCAGTATTGCTATGCATGGTCTTGATCAAAGGAGGAATCCCATGTAGGAGTCTTATTTAGGAGTCTTGTTGCCATCTAGAGGGACATCAACAAGCTTGAGAAGTGGGCCCATGTGAACCTTTTGAGTTCAACAAAGCCAAGTATGAGGTCCTGCATATGGATCGGGGACATCCCCAGTATCAATACAGGCTGGGGGATTAATGTGTTGAGAGCAACGCTAGGGGGGATGACTTGGGCATACTGGTGGATGAAAAGCTGGACATGAACCAAAAATGCACACTCGCAGCCCAGGAAGCCAACTATATCCTGGGCTCCATCAAAAGGAGTGTGGCCAGCAGGTCAAGGGAGGTGATTCTGTTCTGGTGAGAATCTGCTCTGGTGAGACCCCACCTGGAGTACTGCATCCAGTTCTGGGGTCCTCAGCACAAAAAAGACATCGACCTGTTGGAGTGTATCCAGAGAAGAGCCAGAAAAATTATCAGAGAGATAGAACACTCCTTTTATGAGGCTAAGAGAGTTGGGATTGTTCAGCCTGGAGAAGAGAAGGCTCTGGGGACACTTTATTGTGACCTTTCAGTATCTAGAGGGGGCTTATGAGAAAGATGAGGACAGACTTCCTAGTAGGGCCTGTTGCAACAGGACAAGGGATAATGGCTTTAAACTAAAATAATAGAATCATTACATGGTTTGAATTGGAAGGGACCTTTAAAGGTCATTCTAGTCCAACCCCCATACCACAAGCAGGGATATCTTCAACTAGATCATGTTGCTTAGAGCCCTGCCCAGCCTGACCTTGAATGTTTCCAATGATGGGGCACCTGCAACTTCCCCAGGCAACCTGTTCCAGTATCTCACCACTCTCACCGTGAAAAATTTCTTCTTTATGTCCAATCTGAATCTATTCTCTTTCAGTTTAAAATCATTATGTCTTGTCCTGTCACTACAAGAACCGGTAAAAAGTCTGTCTCTATCTTTCCTATAAGCCCCCTTTATATATTGAAAGACTGCAATAAGGTCTCCCTGGAGTCTTCTCTTCTCCAGGCTAAATGTGAAAGATAGATCCAGTTTTGGTCTTGGGCAACTGGAGTCAGAGTCTGAACTGGTATTTAACACAAAGGTTAGAAACAGGAGCTCTGGTCTCTATTTGCCCATTCTTCTCTGAGAAGGAAATGTCTCCTTAAGGAGTTGGGGGAGGGGAGAGTATAACACATTCTCCATGAGTCCTGTGGAGTGCAGACAGAATCACAGCCTTATCACCATATGTTAATACATTTACTGAGTACTGCTTTTTAATAAGTTTCTGTTGCAGCAAGTGAAAATCTCATTTGGCTGTGATTTGCATTGTGCCAGCATTAGATATTAGTCTCTGTTAGATCAAAATCAATGCTGTCACTGAAGTATCCATTCCTTTCATTACTCTAAATAGCATTTTGTCCTAATACATTGAGCCATTGCAGTGCAAGCGATAAAAATCAGTAAATACTTCTGTTTTATTTCAGGGTATAAACAATCCTCAATTCATCCCCTTTTCACAGAAGGGTGGGACCAAACAGAATGAATTTGGATAGGCTTTATTTAGCACAACTGCTGTATTTCCCCTAGAAGCAAAGAAAAGGGGCTATTTTGGGGAGAGGAAAGGTGAACAGGACTAGGAGAGATGGAGGAGGCAGCACAATGCAGTGGGATCATGCTTATTTGGGTATCTGCCAAGAGAGAACAGGTCAACCTGTCTGAATGTTACCAGGGATGAGGTGATAGGTGCCAGCAGGTCCTGGACCAAATGGATTGAAAGAGTGGATATGACGAAGGGGGAGAGGTAGTACCCCAGCTAGAACAGAAAAGAGACTGATTTGTACTTCTTTTCTAATCCAGAAGGATAAATTTTCTGCATTAGATCATGCCTAATGTGCTGCCTAATGTCTAGTAGCCTCCAGGACAAGCAGCTGATCGGGACCAGTCAACACAGGTCTATGAAAGGCAGATCCTGCTTGACTAACTTGATTTCTTTCTAAGACACAGTGACCTGCTTAGTGGATGAGGGAAAAGCTGCAGATGTTGTCTACCTAGACTTTAGTAAATCCTTTGACATAGTTTCCTACAGCATTCTCCTGGAGAAACTGGCTGCTTATGGCTTGGAAGGGTGTACTTTTTGCTGGATGGAAAACTGGCTGAATGGCTGGGCCCAAAGAGCTCTGGTGAATGGATTTAAAACCAGTTGGTGGCTTGTCACAAGGGGTGTTCCCCAGGGCTCAGTACTGGGGCCAGTTTTGTTTAGTGTCTTTATCAGCTATCATAACAAAAAGATTGAGTGCACCCTCAGTAAGCTGTCAGACAACACCAAATTGGGTGGGACTGTTTATCTGCTTGAGGGTAGGAAGGCTCTAGAGGGGATCTGGACAGGCTGGATTGATGCACCAAGACCAACTGTATGAGGTTCAATAAGGCCAAGTGCTGGGTCCTGCGCTTGGGTCACAACAATCCCATGCAACGCCACAGGCTTGGGGAAGAGTGGCCGGAAAGCTGCCTGGGATCTAGGGGTATTGGTCAACGGCCAGCTGAATATCATCCAGCAGTGTGACCACATGGCCAAGAAGGTCAATAGCATGGTGGCTTATATCAGAAATAGCAAGGCCAGCATGAGTAGGGAAGTGATCAGCCTGTGTACTCAGCACTGGTGAGGCCACACTTCGAGTATTGTGTTCAGTTTTGGGCCCCTCACTACAGGAAAGACATTGGGGTGCTGGATCATGTCCAAAGAAAGCAACAAAGCCGGTGAAGGATCTACAGAACAAGTGTTATAAGGAGAGGATGAGGAAACTAGAGTGGTTTAGCCTGGAGAAAAGGAGGCTCAGGGGAGACCTTATCACTCCCTACAACTACCTGAAAGGAGGTTGTAGCGAGGCAGGTGTTGGTCTCTTCTCCCAAGTAACAAGCAATAGGACAAGAGGAAATGGCCTCAAGTTGTGCCAGAGGAAGTTTAATTTGGATATTAGTCAAAATATCTTCACTGAAAGAGTTATCAAGCATTGGAACAGGCTGCCCAGGGAAGTGGTTGAGTACCCAACCCTGGAGGTATTTAAAAGATGTGTAGATGTGGTGCTTAGGGACATGGTTTAGTGGTGGGCTTCACAGTGTTAGGTTTACAGTTGGACTCAATGATCTTAAAGGTCTTTTCCAACCTAAACAATTCTATGATTCCATGACAGAAAATTAGATTGACAAATGCATCTGTGGTCAATAAATTTCCAGGATTTTACAAAGTTCCCAGTCTTTGCTCAGGTAACTATCATGTGTCCACTTAACAGATTGAAAAGTCAGGCAGCCCTGGGGAAAGCAGATCATCAGACGAGAGTCTACCCCGTGGATCAAAGAGGAGCAGATGTACCCTCATTGGGCCAAGAATACTGAATAACTGACTCACAGATCAAAGGCTGCTCGGTGCTTAAGAGTCACATTAGTGCCTTCTCATATCAGAGGTAACCCAGAAAACCTCAACTCTCTAACTGATTAGCCTGCTCGTCCCAGAAAATTTATTCCTTCAGTCCTTTGCTCCCCAGTGGTTAGTTTAGTCTTGATGTAGAGCACAACAGCTGGTGGTTCCTGGATGGAAGACAGTGTTCCAAGCATGGCACTGTCTCATATAGACCTTGGCTATTTCTCAAAACTATCATACAATATGCTACTTCTCACATGAAAAGGCAAAACAGCTTGATAGTAGTAACAGATTGATTAAATACAAGATAGATAAAGCACAAGAACAGTAAAGCTGTGGAAACACTTTGCATTGCTCTCAGTCAAGCATGTGTCTTGCTCCTCCTCTCCTCCTAGATTTCTCCTTAGGCACCCAGAGTCCAGGCTAGCTCACCAGAGATGTGTGAAACTTCAGCACTTTCTACACAGTTTGTACAAAATCTTTATCCCACCCTATATTTCCTATGGTGGCTTCATGCTTCAAGTAGATGGGCATGAGGACAGTCAGAGGAAAGTTCTACAGTACATCGGGTCCCTATACTTACGTTTTTTCCATACATAGGGGAGCAGGGACCAGGCACCCTAGGAAGTTGCACCTGTTGGAATGGTGCTGACAAAGAATTTTCTTGAAAAAACATTTTTCTTTGAAAGCCAAAATGCTTAGCAAGGTGGGTTCCAGTTTCAGGAAAACTGGCACTGGAAAGCAGTTTCTAAGGCTTTGAACTGGGCTATCAGGTCAGAGAGACTGCAGAAAGGAAGCCAGGTTGAAAAATCTGATCCTGCCAACACAAAAGGGATATTTTCCACAGATCCATTTCATAAAAAACATAAACCTCCACAACCTCAGAAGCTGTCACAAAAACTGCAAAAGCTGTCATGAAACCCAAATTGTTCCCTGGCCAGCTTTACCTACAAGTCTTTAAACAGCCATGGGTTGAAGTTTAGGTTTGCAAAGGCACACAAAAATCAGCAAGTGTCTTGTACATTGAGATTCCATACAATGGATCTAATACATCTAGTAATACATCTAGGTCTAGACTACTTCTCTTGGGAAATCTGAAGTGAAAACATTTCCTTGGAAAGCCAGGTGGATTTTGGAGTCTTTCTGACCCACCATGGAAGAGTGCTTAACCCATAACGAATTAGAGCAAGGCATGTAACTCCCATTGTGACTGTAGTAAATTCCATGTGCAGTGCTGGCTTACAGGACTGTGCCCCTGCCATCAGGAAATGCAACACTTTTAGTGATTTGTGTGTTGACACGTAGCAGATGAACAGCTACAAGCCCTACTAATACTATAGTCATGATCAGTAAATCATTTCCATGTTGGGATGGCAGACACAGAGCTCAAACAAGAGCTTCAAACATTTTCAGTGTTAAAACATTTTGGGGTTTTTTTAACTCTCACTCTCTTGGAGGTTGTTTGGGGTGTTTTGCTTTGTTTCTTAAACCTGGCCAATCGTGCCTAATGTACAGGCTTCCAAAGACAGCAGGTACAACCTCAGTTGCTCAGGCAATTATTTTCAAGGGACAATCAAAATGAAGAAATGCAGATTTGACTTTACATCTCTGTTGACTCAGGTACTTTGGTTTTCATGGAATCTGTGGCTTCTAGCTTTATTAAACCTGTTAATTTAAGGCTTTGAAAGCAACCAGTTTATTTTAAATGTGCATGTTTATAGCAGTCCTAAGTGAATTACACCTGCCTGCTATGTTTCAATGCACAATAAAACATACTACAAAAAAGGTTTCCTGGATTTTGTATGCAACTGGGTAGCAAAACCAAAGATGTGATTAAAAGCAGTTAATCTCCCTTTTTTGATTAGCAATTTCGAAGTCTTGTTGCCATGTTTTTATAATGAGGTCACGCTAAAATTTAAAGATGCATTTTCATGGTGACTGGATACCTGTTAAGCTTTTATTTCAGATGCAAGCCAACCATGCTTAAACCCAAAACTTTATGAACCATCTCTACTAATTTTTGCAATCATTCACCTAATGCATATTACAGAATGAATGAGAATTAAAGCCTAGATGGGGACATCAGGCAGGGTTTCTGTGACACAAAGGCTCCAAACTAGGAGCCTTAGCAGGCAGTGAAAGCAGGCAAAATACTCCTGAACAGTTATTTCCACTGTACTGCCTACAGTTCTTTGAACACTATGGGTGTTTTTCACCTTCTGGAATCATGCATTGTGTGAGAATCTCAGTACAAAAGCAGAGTTTCTTCTTTGTCATGATTGCAAAGGCAACCTAAAGGTTCAAAAACCAAAATGCAAAGAGGAGAAAAACCTAAATGTAATAGCTTTTTCCTTTTAAGCTTCATCAATGTTGAAAATTATGTTGATGCTTGTCCATTATTCAGAACAGACTCAACTTCATTATTTGTAAAATCATTAACAGAAAAACATTTTTAAAAACATTTTAGAAATCTGTAGTAACAGAACAAATCAACTTTCTTTTGTATTTCTAATTTATGTCCTTCTGTGTTTCCAGATTTTTATATGCTAGGACAAAATCCATTGTTGGATGCTTTGATCAAGTTGTGCAAGTGAAAGATAATATTGTTTGAATTAAGCTTTGAATTCACTTGTTAGATTTCACCTGCAATATTCAGCCCACAGTTTGGGGAGGTAGACAGCATGGTCTTCAAGCAGTGCAGAGGTGAATGCAGGCCTACAGAACATAGTCAAGGGCTATTATTCATAAAGTTAATGTACAGCATCTTTCCTTTGATCCCATAGAACTTGAAACAGCTAGACAAAAATCTTTGATGCAATTTATTTAACACATTATACATTCCCAAGATTAGGAAACACAGAAATGCAGCAAAGTCTGACTGAATGCTGAACAATCCACTTGAAAGTGAGTTGTGCAGCCTTTTCATAATCACTGGTTATCACTAGCTAATGGCTGGTTTGTTGTTCCTTTTAATAGCCTGTAAGCAGTAGCTTCTGGTATCATTTTAGTAGGATTTTTTTTTTTTTTTCCTAAACAGCATCCTGAGGCTAAAATATGTAAAGAGCAGATGAAAGAATTCTTTAAATAAAAAGAATCAGCTGATACTTGTCAGAAAGGGCTTCACTAAGTCTCAAGTGACCTGACTATCCCTGCCAGGAAAGCTGTATTGGGGGAGCTGTACTGGCTCACCACAGCTGTGAGAGAGTATTTGCAAAACCCTTCCTGGAGGAGAAGTCCTCATCCTTCATAACAAAATGGCAAACACAACGAGAGTAAAGCTAACCCTGGAGTAGCACAAGCATCTTGTAATAGCCAGGTCTCTGTCACAACAATGCCAACACCTGGAAACAAAAGGTTTTAACAAAAATCCCTCTTTACCTTTCTCCTTATGACTGTACTATTTCTCACACGCACATTCATGCCAGCAGACTATCTTTCAGGCAGCTCCGAGGCCAGAGGCAGGTTAGCCCCACTGGAAAGCTGTGCTCCCATGCATCCTCAGAGGATGCCCAGGCACAGGCATCGCACAGGTGGAGGGGCACGTGTGTAAGTCAAGATTTCCATGAGCAAGGGGTGGCCTTTCTGGGTTAGGCATTCAGGCACAGCACTGCACTAGTATGCCAATGGCTCGTTCAAGAGCTGGGCTGATGCCCTCACACAACAGGGCACTGCCACTACACTGCATGAATGCATGAGCTGGGGCCTGTCAGGTGCACCACTGATGGCCCCAGTGAGAAATTCAGAGCTTGAAAGCTCATGGTCTTCAAACCCATCCAGCCAGGGAAGGGCAAAAATGTCATGGGATTTATGTGGCTAGTCCTACCTGGAGAACCAAGCCCAGATTTCAAACGCAACATATATTGCAGCAAACTCTCTAGGACCAGTTCATTTGATCCCATAGCCTGGCATTGAAAATGGTCAAATGATCAAATTCTTCTCCAGAAATTATCTTTTGCTCTTTCTCTGATATAGTTTTGGAGGAACTCTAGCTCCTCCTATGACATATCATCTCTTGCTGAGCTGCAAATTCATTTTCCATTTGGAACTTTCCTTACCACCTGAAATAAATTCTACAAATGGACAAAAAGCCCAAGCAAAGATCCAATATAGGAAGTCTACTTCAAAAACTGGAAGAGCAGTATTGAAAACATGGATCACAGACAGGGTTTTCTCCACTGTCTAGCCACTAGAGGGGACAGGAGACACTCGGCCAGAGCAGTCCATGAATAAAGGAGCAGAAGGCAGTACGCTGTGTATATAATCCATTCTAATGAAACTGTTTATGTGAGGTCTCTTGGAAGTTCAGAATGGAAAACACAGAGACCATATAGAAATGCTCTAGCTGAAAAGTAAGTACTTGCACACAACCTTCAGACTGTCCTTCTCAGTGATACAGTTGTAGCTTTCAAATGTGCTGGCCAGAGAAACATAAAGACTCTTGGTTTAAAAAAAAAAGGAAGAAGGAGAAGAAAAGGGCCTGCCTTGCTGTTCTGCATACAGAATGCTCCTGGGAGCAGAGTGTGATAATTAAATTCACACTAAAGCTCAATTTTCTAGGTGGAGGAAGCTCTGCATTTTCCTCAGAAAAGAGAAACCATAATTGGGTTTCCTCCTTCTCTCAGGTACTTCCCTCCAGTTCAAGCAATAAAATAAATTACTAAAAAGTGATAGGATGATGTTTTGGTTTAACAACAAAACATATATTTATTCCCAAAAATAATCTTACCAATGCCATGGAAATTGCAGTTCACATTCTGTCATCTGCAGCAAACATGTTTACAGACATACACAACTAACTAGGTCTGGTAGTACTGGAGATTGTAACAGGAAAAAAGCACTGGATGCACTTGAAAACACAAACTTTCCCTTAAAGTCTGGAAAAAAATAGTAATATAAAATTGAGGTACAAATAGTGACAGTTAATAAAACTGCAGTAATGTAGAAATATTTAAATCCTTAATTTCACAATAGGAAAGGTTTAATTTCTTTAAAAGTCACCTGAGACAAAGCTTAAAAGATGTAAAATTCTATCTGAGGATGAGGAAACATAAGAGATGTAGAGGAAAAATCAGTAACTCTTGAGTGAATCTCCTGTTTTAGGGCAAATATTTTCAGACCCACAAGACTTCCTCTCTTTCCCCAAAAAATGCTGCTCTTGACAAATGCCACTCTTACCAGACAATCACAGAATCACACATCACAATCACAATGTCCCAAGAGCAGCAACATGGCCGAGTGCAATTTTAAATACACTCTCTGTCCATAGATGAAGCAGCTGAACTCACCCTCTGCAAAACAGAAGCCACTTGTTTCATAGAATCATAGAATTGTAGATTTGTTTTGGTTGGAAAATACCTTTAATATCAAGTCCAACCATTAACCTAGCACCTAGTTCTTTGAAAACAGTTATTTAAATTATCCTAAATCTACTTGTTCTGTACAGTAGGCTTCACAACTACAAAATATGTCACAAGTTCATTGCATTGAACCACTTACTACAGAATGCAATCTCAACAAAACCAGAAATCTGGGAGTTTCAGCTATCCATTTCTTCAGTGAGATTTTCAGGTTTTTGATTTCCAGCAGTTTTGCATTCATACCTATTCTTCTTCCTTGGTACCCACCCCAGTCTAAAATGCACTATTGCACATCCACTTGAGTACGGTGTCCTCTTTAAAAGTCTAAAGGGCAATCTTACTGTTGGAGCTTTTGGGCAGAGAGGTCAGTCTAAAAATATTTAATGTGAAAAAGAGTCAATAAAGCTTGTATGAGGGAAAGGATAAGTCTTTAAACTGAAAAAGAATGACTTAGAAGAGTACTCCTGGGAGGAGGTGGCTGGATTTATAGTGCGTGTGTGCACTAGGCTACTGCTTGATGTAAAGCTGCCAACTGCCTCATCTGAAATGCTATAGCAGGCTGACAGGTTCCACAATAGAAAGTAGAGGTAATATTGATAGTCTTAACAACCACCTTGGCATGAATAATTACTTTAATGCTAGGTACTGAATGATGAAAGACATTATTTAGACAGAGCCTGGGTAGTAAACTGTATTTGAAAAGACAGACCAACGTCTCTGCTGTGGCTTCCTTAATTTCTTGTTGGCTGTTACTAATTTTTCTTCCGTGATTAACACTTTCTGCAACTCAGAGATTTAAGACTCTTTCAAAGCTCTGCTTTTCTACCCACAAGTACAAATCTCAATAGCTGCTGGATTATTTAATGTATTTGGTGAGGAGAGTGTAACATCTGATAACTTGATGTATTCAGCGCACTTGTACAGATAAATTACATTAGCCAGACTGGCACCTTGACAACTCCTTTGGAAACGTGTGAGAACTGTGCACAATTCAAAAAAGACCATGAGAACACAAGATACTAAGATAGTATTGATTTCCACCGTTTTTATAACCAAAACCTATACTACAAAGATCTAAAAATCTGAAAAAGCTATAAAACTGCAAAGAAAAATGGCAAGGGAAAAGAAAAACAGAACATACAAATTGGCTTTTACATTCAGAGATATCCCAGTGTAACTTGGAAATCAGTTGTATTCATATTTTGTTTTAGACAAAAAAGTTGTTGAGGGTGAAAAGCCTAGTGAAAAGAAATAACACCCGAATCCTGACACACAACCTAAATCTTCTTTGCTGCCTTATTCATTGCAACTAACATATTATTATCTCCCACTTCTATTAAACTATACTTATAGTTTTCTCCTCTTCGAACCCTCCATTTATAACATCAGATTCTCTCCATTTTCAGAGCATCTCACTTTTTCATTCCAAAGCCTTACCACACATCCACCACTTCATACAGAGCAGAAACTATGAAGTGTAATCAAATGCTAATAATATCTCTAGTCAGCAGAGTGATCAGCACAATTCTCTCGTACTGATGTTTGCAAAGGTCAGGAAAGAAATGAAATGCTTTCAATACTTCTAATATTCCTTTCCATAGGAGTTTCTTTAGAATTTGCAAGTAGCAGGAAGTCTGATTGTCCTCACCAAAGTGGATCTATTAAAGCTAAATATCAGTATGTCCCTTAAAATAATGGCATCGTGTTACTTTTATATAATTTTAAAAAATTGTTCAGGATTCTATACATCCCAACCAGGAAGGTGTGCTCCAACAGTCCAATTCTGCAAAACCTTTCACACATGAGCAAACACTACTCAAATCAGTTCCTGCTGGAGCACCACTGCAATACGAAACTGAGAACATGAAGAAACAGGACACAGTGATGGTCTTAGGGGAGTCAGTAATGGCACATTCTCACTTGTCCCCATAGTAGGACTAGGATGTTGTAGATTTTTTTCTCCTTAGAATATTAGAATATTTACATTGGCAGAAGGCTATTTTTCCTCAATTGCATTTCCCTTTGGTTTTTCACCATGAAACTAATCAGAATTTTCTTCACAGTCTTTGAAGAGAGACAATGAGCATAAAATAGAGATAGATGCTTCTGAGCTTGTATAACAGCACTGAAGGAGCTCTCTGGGGGACGTGTGTAACAAATGTCTCGGAGTACAGCCTTTCATATCCAGGTGTGTGAGTGTTTGCAGCCAAGGCCCAGCTCAGTGCAGGTGTTTCTTACCTGACATCCAGCATCCTCTTAGGCTAATACTATCAAAGTCAGGGAAGGTTAAACCCATCTCTGATCTCCACAGTGCAGATCCATCCTTCAGAGCCCACCAACTCCAGGAGGCCTGAAGTACATCAGGCCCACCCACAACATCCATCTCTCCAAATTGGAGAGATATGGATTTGAGGGATGGACTGTTCAGTAGATGAGGAATTGGTTGGATGGTTGCATCCAGGGGGCAGTAGTCAACAGTTCAATGTCAAGATGGAGATCAGTGATAAGTGGTGTCCCTCAGGGGTCTGTACTGGGACCAGTACTGTTTAATATCTTCATCAATGACATAGACAGTGGAATTGAGTGCACCTTCAACAAGTTTGCAGACAATACCACGTTGAGTGGTGTGGCTAACACACCTGAGGGACGGGATGCCATCTAGAGGAACTATGTGAGCCTCTTGAGGTCCAACAAGGCCAAGTACAAGGTCCTGCACATGGGGCGGGGCAATCCTTGACATCAACACAGGCTGGGGGAGGAAGGGATTGAAAGCAGCCCCACAAAGAAGTACTTGGGAGTAGTGGTGGATGAAAAGCTGGACATGATCCAGCAATGTGCGCTCAGAGCTCAGAAAGCCAACCATATCCTGGGCTCCATCAAAAGAAGTGTGCCCAGCAGGCCGAGGGAGGTGATTCTGCCCCTATAATCTGCTCTGGTGAGACCCACTTGGAGTACTGCATCCAGCTCTGGATTCCTCAGCACAAGAAAGACATGGACTTGTTGGAGTGGATCCAGAGTAGTGCCACAAAAATGATCAGAAGGATGGAACATCTCTTTTATGAGGAAAGGCTAAGAGAGTTGGGATTGTTCAGCCTGGAGAAGAGAAAGCTCTGGAGACACCTTATTTCAGCCTTTCAATACTTAAAGGGGGCTTATAAGAAAGATAGGGACAAACTTCTTAGTAGGGCCTGTTGCAACAGGACAAGGAGGAATGGCTTTAAACTAAAAGAGGGGAGATTTATGTTGAACATAAGGAAGAAATTTTTTGTGATTGAGGGTAATGAAACCCTGGAACATATTGCCCAGAGAAGTGGTATATGCTCCATCTCTGGAAACATTCAAAGTGAAGTTGGACAGGGCTCTGAGCAACCAGGTCTAGTTGAAGATGTCTTTGCTCACTGCAGGAGGGGTTGGACTAGATGACGGTTCCTTCCAATCAAAACTATTCTATGATTGTATGAATCAGCAAGCCCTTCACAGTAAAACCAAGCAATTTTGCCACTAATTCCACAAAATGTATTAGCAGGTACAAATCCAAAGCAGGCACCCCCATGTATCTTCTCATATTAAAGCCAAAGCAGAGAGGTTCAGGTGCCAACTATCCTAGAGGACCTCAGTTCCCTTTTTTCTCTATTGCCCTCATTTGTAAGCAAGCTAACTGGATAGAGAAAAGTTACTCTCACTATTCAACAACAGATTTGCATATAGTTTCCTTCTTTTGTTTTGCTTATCCAGTGTGAGTTGGGTTTGGAGCTATAAAACATTTCTAGGCAAAGGCCTACGAAAATGAAGACTCACCACTCTGTAAGCAAGCTCGGCTGCACCATTGGTGGGAAAAGCTGTGTGAGCTGACTTTCTCCTGTCCTCCTATCGGTACATATGATTCTGAACAGACTCATAGGGATAACTGGATAAACCCAAGATCCCTTCACCAACACAGTTATTTTTTCCTATTTACCATTCTCCCCTTGTGCACTATGGGTATATAATTGCCAGTAGTACAAAGTGTCTAGGGCAGGTTTGTCCCATGCTTTTGGACTTGGTAAGAATTTGAGCACTTAATCAAGTAAAACAGAATTTGAGGCCAATACTGGGTCCAATCTTAAGTGCCTTGCCAGGTCAGAGATCCCATGCTGCATAATTGCCAATCTCTTACTTTATCCACTAGTCGTAGCTTTACGTAGGAAAACAGAGTGTAGGTGTTCCCTCCTATGGATACGGGTTTGTTCTCCAGCTCAAAGTCACTTGACCAGAGGCCAACAGTTGCATTTTATTTTAAGTAGGAAGAGAACAGAACAGAAGGACTGAAAACAGTGACAGCTTTATGAGGAGGTGGAGGAGAAAAAATGCTGGGAGTCTTTTTAATCAAAAGGTTGACAAGGTCTTTTAAAATTGCTAAATCTCATGCCTAGCATAGTACAGCCCCTGAAATTTCACCCTGCAATTCCTGACTAAGCTATGACTTCTCCTAGAGGAGATTCCAGGCCACCCTTATTTGCAGTAAAGTTCCTAGGATAACACCACAAAAAATTAAATCTGTTCAGCTTGCCAAAGAAAGGGAGCATTTTCTGAACAGCACTGAGCACTGCTTTTCCCCCACCAATGTGGAGATAATACATTGCTGCGTCCTATAGACATACTTACCACTGTGTCCAGATGCATTTTTTAGCTCCTATTATTAATTTGAGTGTACGTAAACAGTACCGAGAGGATGGGCAGGATGAGTGAAGAAGCGCTGTTCCTTATTGATTTGACAGGGGGGCTTTACCAGAGACAAGGCATACTAATGCTAAATATAAGAACAAATAAGCAAGGTAATTGCAAAAGAGGGAAAGTGAAAGTGAAAGCAAGCCAGTCAGGCAATTTGTTAAAATTGATCACAGATGAAAAGCAAGAGGTTGCCCATTTAGTCACAACATCTTTGCGATAGGAACTTGTACTTAATTTACACGTGAATAGTATTACCATCTGATTGCCTACAATCAGGTCAGCCATGAAATTCTGAATTCAGTTGTAACTAATAGACATTTATCACAGTCAGCTGTTATTAATGGCTTGCAGATGTTGCCAGCAGAGCTTGTTTTGCATAAGAAGGCAATGATAATAAATACATTAACATGGCAAAGGTATAGTTCCTGTCATGTTGTGCATGGGAGTGAGTCCTGTGGCAGTTAGGGGCATCAGCTCCTTGTACAGATCAGAGCTCACACTGAAGATTACCTGAGAAATGAGGTTGCAGCACCTTTGGTACCTGCACAAATAACACCCAGTGAGGGTCGTTATATGTTTCCTTGCTCTTTCTGGAGGTCCATAAGTGACATTCTCTCTGTTTTAGAGGTGATGACTGAGTCCTTGGAAGGCTTAGATGGCTGTGCAGCAGCAAGTCTCTTTGTTCCCAATCCTCACTTTACCAAACCTCAAGGAAGCTTATCTGGGACCCTTAGATAAAGCTCTCTTTAGGGTCCCTATGCATACACAAAACCAAGAAATTTGAGGAGACCAATATGTCCTATTACATAACAGTCCAAGAGAAAGTATTTATGCCACTACCTTTTTAATTCCAACATTAGCAGAGGTTTCAAGAGAGTGAATGTCTCATTGTATTACCATTACACCCTTATCCAGGCCGCTTTCCCAGTGTTGTGTATGAGAGTAGGTAAATCCTACTCACTACCTGTAACACCCTCCACCAAGACAGAAGTGGTAAGTGACTATAGAAAGAAGCATTTTTTCCACTTCACTTTAGTGTTGCTGATCATTTCAGGTTCCTCCAGGAATGCTGATTTACAAACTCACTGCTCTCTTGTGCTTCAGAGGAAAACAGTAGGTCCAGGGCTACCTCCAGCAGCCAAACACATCAGGCAGAAGGAAATGCTTGCTCTGCCACTGCTCCCTGTTGCCTGCTTGAGGAAGCATCAGATAAAAATGTCTCTGATGCAGCTTTATCTACTGGCCTTCCAGAACAAAATACCAGTCCCACAAGCTGGAGGAGGAGTAACAGCCCCAAAATAAAGACTTTAGTCACCATTTCAGAGCTCAGTATCCAATGGAAAAAACTGTGTTTGTACACACATAAGAAAGAGGTTGCTGTGTGTCTCCCCCACTCTTCCTGAACGAATATTCATTGTTTTGTATTCCACGTATTTCAGGTCCTCGTTATTGATTTCATACAACTCCCACACATTCTGTGTAGATGGAAATAAATATACATTTGTTAACACAAATAAGGACCGTATTGGGATATATGGGAGGTGTGAAAGTCAGAGACCAGCTCAAAATCTTAATCCAGTCCTTATAAAAATTATAATAATGATAAAGCTTCCCAAAGTGACAACGTCAGAGTAAACTGGCAGATTTTCCACTTTTCTACCCACAGGTTGTGTCTGAGTAGCTCTCAGCCACACTAGCTCTTCCACAATTGATATTGCAAAGGACTTCTCTTCTAAAGCATCTCTTCTAGCGTCATCCTAGATGTGCCTTAAAGTTACACTGAGACACAGGCTATGAGACATTTTAATGGCAAACAGCTTATTTATTGAACAAATGAGGCTCTAAGTATTCAAGCTTAAAATCTGCACATTTGGGTCAAACTAGGTAAAATTTTTTCAACTAAATATTTTTTAAATTTTTCCTAAGGAGGAAAATATAGGTCTTATATAGAGAAACAACATTATAATAGTGGCTTAGTTTAATAAAGAAATGCAGGTGGCATTCCCAAGAGAGTCAGTAAGAGTTAAGACCCTTCTTAGCTCTCTTTCACCCTTCCTCACCCCCTACACTCATGGTAGGCATCAGGCATGAAGGACAGCCCAAGTTGAAATCCTATCTTTACCTTACTCCAAGGCAAATCCAAGACTCCTCACACCATGTAATGGCCAAATCTGCATAGTATAAAAAGAGGAACATGTTTTATGAATGGCACGTGCTTTGCTCCTCTCTGCCTTTTGACTCTCATTTTTTATTGAACACAGAGTTACAAATCCAAACTATTATTATTTACAGGAAGGTAGAATGATTTGTTGGATCTTATTTTTAATTGCCAGATATTCTGAAAAAAATCCCATCCAAATAAATCTGAGGACATTTTTCACTTTTCTGTTCAACCACCAATCTGAAAGGCAGTTTTTTACAAAACCATACTGTGAAGGTGAATGAGGATGCCTGTTCAAAGTCTGCAAAGAACTGATCAGATTGTTTCTGCATACTAGCCATTTAAAGAAAGACCTGCTTTGAAATTTTGATTTTTGCCAAGAAGTTCTTTGTGTCCATCTTGTTCATTGCTGGCTAATTACCACCTTTGGAGACAATCCACATGTTTAGGTCTCCTTGGAAACTAGCAAGGCTAGGAAAAAAAATAAGTCTAAGACTCTATATTTGAACTCAGAAATCATTTTATAGCAGTGAAGTAAGGCCAAATCAACTCTGATGTCAACTGATCAGAGTATTTACATGAACAATAAAGTTACCTTGTCAGAATAGAGGTAAAATATCTTTCTTAACGTCTTTCCACTTATGAATGCTCCCCATTAACCTCAGAGGACATGTCAATGACTTCAAAAGAAGAAATGTATATTATACAGCTGGGAGAAGATAAGGAGAAAAGTGCTCTACCATGCCATGATAGAGTGAGCATGTAAGCCTGGTGTTCTGTTTCGCATCTACTCCCCTGCAACCCTACCTCCTGCATTAGCCCACTTGGAGGAAGCATCCCTGCCTCATCCATTCACCATCTGTTCAAAGACGTCTTGTCTATGGGTTTGCCAAACCACTTTAAAACTCCCCGATATTGTCCAACTCCACAGCCTCCCAGGGGCATCCAGCTTCTGAAGCCACTACCTGCTGTTAAAGGAATACTTTCTTGTAACTGTTTTAAAACCAAACTCCTACTAGTTGTGTCAGATCCACAGTATTGTGGGATTCTCCATCTCCATGCCATCCCTCTTGGCCTTCACCTTCTTAGACTGAAGAGTTCAGGCTTTTCTTACCATCTCTTTGAGTGGCAGGTCCTGAGACTCCTCCATCCCCTTGACTCTTCCACTCCTCCACCCATCCCCATTACCTTCTCCAGTTCTTCTGTGGCCTCCTGAGGTCCGGGCACCATGCATGCACACAGTACAATACAATGTTACCTGGATTTAGAAGGTGGCTCCAGGCCCTGAGAACAAGTAGAGCTGTTGATTATCATCTTTTTTTTTCCCTTTTTAGAAGCCAAGTAACCCTTAAACCTCAGGTCTCAGCAGGGAAACAGGGAATATTAAGATTAATCTTGGCCATCCATGGGATGCCAGGGGAGCTGTGCTAGTATTCTGTCCTCATAGCTGATACATCCAAGTCCTGAGGCATCCAGCACCAGCTGAGACCCCAGATGAGAGTCAAGGAGTTGAGTTCGGGCAAGTTACTTAAAGGAACTGTACACCTGTTTCTCCTTGTCCCATCATAATTCATACCACCACCATTTGTCCTGGACAAAGAGAAGGAAACTACACCTCAAGCATAAAGGGGGTGTTTTGCCACCAGAACTGAAAGGAGTGAGACAAAGGTACTCTCGTAGCACCACAAATGAATCTCATCCTATGTGCACAAACCCAGATGAGTCTGAATACTACAAACTCTTTCTTTCCCACCACCCTCTCAAATACAAATCCAGTCCCTCATCTCTGTTAAACACACCCATGGCAGTGCCCAGATATTTCACTCTGCCTGCCTACCATCCCCCCACATCTCTGACATCCCAAGATCTTCATTTTTTCCCACACGCCCAGGTTCTCTGATGCTCCCATATCGACATACACACCAGGATAGCACAATCAGACCTCTAGGGAAGGCCTTTAAAGCTTTTGTCATTTCATTTAAAATGAATCCATGTGCATTTCTGCCACTTTACATGCTCTGATCTGGAAGCCATCTCTTGCAACTGCTGTCTCTGTTGAGAAAGCCTGGGTATCTACAAAGCCACTAGTCACATCCCTTAGACCAGCCAGGTGGGCTCCCATGGTGCTTGAGCTGCTGGGGGACTCAGGCACCAAGGCAGGCAGCTGAAACTCTGCATCATTCCTGGCAAAGCATTGCCTTTCTGCCCTGGCCTCAGCCTCACAAATGGGCTTAGAGTTAGTTTGAAACAGAAGAAAACCAGAAACTTACCCAATACACAAGCTAATTTGTTTGCAAATGTTCCAGTCATTTCATGCACGGAAAGACACTTTGAAGCAGCCAAGCTCTATTTTTACCACCTCAGTTTTCCATTTAATTTTGCTTTTGGATGCCCAAGAAGTGTGTTCTTGTTACCAGTCTATTCATTTATCAAAAGCTCTCCTCTGTGGGCTCAATACTTTTGTTTACTGCACAGCGGCTGTTTCCTCTTCAAAAGGTCAGCTGCTTTATCAATTATTTCTTTAGGTGAGTCTGACTACATGTATCTGACTAAAAAAGACATAGAATTCACCTTTTATTCCAGCATATTTATTGTTTCACATAGTAGCTCTAACAAGAGCAATCTATATTTCTGATGTCTATGAGCAAACCCCTGAAAGATAGCTCATACATTTCAGAGGCAGATCTCCCTGTACAAATTGGGAGATATGTGAAAAGCAGAACTACTCTTTTCTCTCAAGACATATGAAAACTATGAAAGCTTTGGATTTTTTGTGCTCATGCTGAGCTTTGCTAGGTCCAATAAAGATAGATGGGCTTTGCTAGCTGAAAGCTAATATACCATCTAAAACATCAGCTATTTAAAAAACATAATACCAGTTCAGCCTGTTCTGGTAAGATCCATACATACTGTAGAAAGAACATCTTCACTAGTATTTTATATTTCTATTCAACTCTAAATTCAGCCACCCAGAATAATTTGCCATCAAGACTCCTTAACAGATTTACAGTGGCTGGATGTTGCAAACTAGCCAGCTGGGATAATTTGAAAGCCCAGCACAGTCAAGTCTTTCAGAAAGGTTCCAGTCACCTCTTATTTTTAGAGAGGAAACTGGTGATATGGTGGCTCGAGCATGGAACAATACTAGTGAATGATGAATTATTTTCAGTCAGACTAGAAAAAAACTGTAGGAAAAAATTAGAGCAAGTCAAAAAGACTTACATACTTTTCAACAAAGTAGGAAAAACAAAGAGAAAAACCCTACCTCACCTAAAATAGGCATTACAAAGTCTTCCATATAATCCCTCAATTTTGAGATTATTTAATCCTTTTGAACAGTTTTATTTCCTAAAGCTAAGTAAAATTTTACTGTGAAAAAAGAGTGAAAATTTGAATTCTGAAACTGTTGCTAAAAGCTCCTAGATTCCAGTATTACACAGAAAAAATTACCATATTTTTGAAAGTCTGAAATTAAATGTCTTTTCCTTCATAAAATATTTTGGAAAATCCTGTTGGTCAAATTGCATCCAATTTACAAAATGTTTCAGGGCTTACAATTCTTTTTTGCTACCTATTTCCTTATAGAAAAGGATAATAGTAATTAATAGCAATTATAGGAAATGCAGAGCAACCCCTATGATTCTTTTTTTCAAACAAGTTTATACACCTATTTACTTTATGTTATAACTTCAGTGAAATAACATAATAAATGGTAGTTTAGACACTATTGAATTGTTTATTTCCAGAAAAAAGCTTGCTACTTGCTGACATGGAAACATTTTTTGTGGTTTTGACTTATATTTTCAGTAATATTGGGTCTGAGATTGTACTTGCTTGAATGCATCATTTAACAAATTCATATGTAGATGGATATAATATCCTGTATATCTGACACTCATTGCAGAAAGGGTATATGTTTTTTCATTCAAATTAAACAAAGGCAAGAAAAAATCTGGACTGAAACCAAACATTTGTTTCATTCAGTCTTTTGTTCTGTTCCAACTAAACAATTTATTAAAAAAAAAACCCCAAACTATGAGTTGAGTCAGTTTTACTTTCTTGCACCCAATTTACTTCGTAGACAAAGCCACTAACTCTGACCTAAACAAATCTATTGTTGAACATGGAAGTCCTTCTATAGAATATGAGCATCAGGCAGATCCAGCCTGTGGCTGCACTCTTACTGCCTGAAAATAAAAGCACACACCCTTCAGGCTCCACACAAAGCAGGAGCAATTTTTTTTAAGATACTTCACAAGGACATTGAGTGGAATAGCTATCTGAAAAAAAAAATTTGACTGTAGCTTTGGGAGCAGCAGCGCTCATGAAAAAGAAACATTTCTTATATAGATTCCTTGGCATCTGATAATGTGGTTAACTCAGACTGTTTTCATAACACCGGTGGGAATTAAGTATTTCTGAGGCCTCCAGACGCTTATAAGTACTGCTATGCCTATCTTTTAGAATCTAACTGAAGATCTGAAAGAAATCCGAAAGCCTAAATATCAGCCAAAGTTTCGAAAATGATTGAGAGGCGGCCAGACAGAGTGATAAACAAAGCTCATTTCCTTAGGAAACATGGCTAAAGTACTATTTTACCCTTACCATTTTCAGGTTATCAAAATACCACAACAAAACATTGACCCCTCTGAAATTATGGAGCCTTTTTTTAAATTTCCTTTTCTAAATGTCTTATGAAATGTCACTTCCAGCCTTTTTTCTGTTATTTTTTCTCTGCAGTCTATAAACTGCACAAAGTAGAAATGGGAAGTCAGTAGCTAGAAACTAGGTCTTTGTGTTTCACTTCTTTTGGCAGGGAAAAGGGATGAAGCTAGTGATGGCCTAATTATTTAGCTTAAAGAAAGCAGCCAGAATTCCAGTATCAACTGCAGTCAGAAATGGAAGAGGAGGGGGATAAAAAGAACATGGCAGCTGTTCAGATAAACTAACTAATCATAGAGCAGTAACTGCCTGGTCTCTGAGACAATGTTATTTGTGAAGCAATATTTGGATATAAGAGTTTGTTTTTGTATGTTAGGCCAAATGAAAAATGTCATTCACCTCAAATGACAGAAAACTGTCACCAGGTCACGACCACGAGAGACAGCTGCAATCACAGAAATGTTGTTTCCCTCGCATCTATGAGAAAAATTTTTGTAATTTCTCTTTTCCAATGCGCAAAAAAGTTTAAGTAAAATCCTACCTGGTTTTAGTAAGGGAGGAGCACTTTGCTTTTCTGAAATACATTGCCTAGAAGCAAAAGCCAATGAAATCCTCCTTTGACTGCAAAGAAGTTATCAAGAAATAAATTTCCATTACCAGATTGTTCTTAGGTGTTTGAATTTTTCCAGCTGCTTCTGCAACTTCATTCGAGAGTATAGCAGAAGGAAAACCAACATTAGGTAATATTTGTTTGGGATGCAGCTGGATGTAAACTGGGGGATGGGGGAGAGGGGGGGCGTGAAATATAATTTAAAGAAGGAAGTTTGTGACATTTTATCATTCTTCCTTCAAGAATTGGGGGATAGGAACAATCAGGTATCTGTACTTCTAAGCCACTCTGTTCTCTGTAATCTGTATTTCTTGAGAAAGCAGACATAGCAAGTGACATATTTCTAGCTCAAATATCTCATCATGACCAATGGCATTCAAACTGTTCTCCCAAAGCTTTGCTTCATTAGGAAGCTGCTACTTTGCATTGTAGCACACACACACACTAGCCAGAGTGCTAATGCCAGGTGGTTTCCCCAGCGAGATATCATCTTGACCTAGGGAAAGCTGTAGGTGATGTATTATAGAGAAAAAGTAAACACTCTCAAAGTTGTCTCAGATCCCCTAACTCTAAGCTGATCAGGTGCAAGATCTGTACCAAGATATACCATCTTCTGCCCATTTCTGTAGGAAAGTAGTAGAAGTTCTTGTGCTTGGTCTGCAGGCTTACTTTATTGCATAAAGTTATTGGCTTCAGTTGACTGGTACAGCATATTCATTGAATCAAGTCCTTCCTTTCTGACAAAAATATTCTTCTCCATTCTTCCTGTGCCTTATATTTATGATAGTTCATTGATCAAAGTAAAGCAAGCTGTCAGACTATGTCTGTGCAGCAGTCAAGATGGTTCCAACACTTGCCTGAGGAGCTCTATGAATATTCAGGCACAAAGTTGTCTCAAGGTTGTTCAGCAATGCATGCAAAAATTGTATTTGCCTGTCCCAAGGATGAAGATTCAAGCAAAGCCACCCTTACTTCAAGAAGGGGAAGAAAGAAGGACAGGAATAGAGTTGGCATAGAAAAAGAGCAAAGAGAGAGTGGGACTGGTTTCTCCTGCCAACATGAAAGTGAGAAAACTGGTAGTATCAATCTCTTCTGTGAGAGTCTGTTTTTCTCCTCTCTAGTGACCTAACTGGACAGACAGACTTTGACAAAGGCTATGATTTTAGACTTTTCACGTACTTGAATATGCACCAGCTCCATCACCAATCTGACTACATCTACAAAGCTAAATAAACCAGGGCAGAACTGTTCTGCAACCTTGAGAGCAAGTGGTACAGGATGTCCACAGCACGCTACAGAACACTTTGCCCTGAGTTTTGGGTGGACTTCATGTGTCTTGGTTTTAAGGCATAATTAGCCAACATTGACAATTATTTTTTTCAATTTCAAATTATCTGAAATAACACGGGTCTGTGTTGCAGATTGATGTTATATGTTGCTTGATGGAGAGGTGGCATGAGGGCCTGTGGATATGTCTGAGGGAGCAAAGCCTGCTGGAACAGTGTTGGCAGATGAGAATGAAAGAAGTCAAACCTGATGCAGTCTCATCCATGCTGTTTAATGGGAGCAGTCCCTGGCACATACAGCCTCCCAAACCTTTCCCAAGTATTGTCTCAGAACACAAGTTGGTATGGGCCAAAGCCAAGACGGATAGCTTGCTAACACTTAGCAGCACTGATAAGCAGCATTGGACAGACCAGCCAAGCTCCTATTTATACATCAGCTTCCAAAAACAACCAGGAGGACTCCCCAGATATCAGTGACTTTGCAGGTGCAGAATTAAATGAGTCAGGATTATCTCTACAAAATGTTCAGCTGATCAGTTAATTGTTGTTTCTAGAATTTTTAGTTGGGGAAATTTTAATGAGAAAAAGTCATGGGAAGAAGGAACTAATTCTCCCCATCTCTTCTCACGGAACTTGAGAATACTCTTTTTTCCATGTAACCAGCAAGGAAAATATTTGGAGAAACCAAGATTTAACCAGCCCTTGCACAATTTCCCTGGAAGGCTGAGCTGTTAATTCAACAGCTCAGATGCAAAAGAGAAGCTGCAGAGAACATGAAGTCACACTCTTCTCAGAGGTGCACAGGGATAAACAAGGAGCAATGGGCACAGGCTGCAATAAGGGAAATTCCAACAGGATATAAAGAAAAAAGTCCCTAATGTGAGAGGTGCAGCTCTGGGACAAGGCCCAGAAAGGCTGTGGAAACTCCCATCCTTGGCCCTGAGCAACATAAGCTAACATTGAAGTTTCTCCTGCTCAGGGGGTTGGTCAAGAGACCTTTAGAGGTCCCTTCTGACCTATCATCTGCTATGATTTTAAGCAGGTTTAAAATTCATTTAACTTTTACTTGTAGCAATTAGAGCATGTAAACACAAACAGTTTAAAACCAGTAAAACCGTGGTCAGCATACTTCCTTCATGCTTTTTCCTTTTCCTGGTACACACAGAGATGAAAAGTTGAGTTCTTAGTAAATCTCAGAAGACAAATAAAAAACGTATCATTACTAAGCTGTGATAGTAACTGTCAGAAATAGCTGGAGTGAGTAACTGCAAAAAGAAATCTCTCAGAGGGCACGTCAGACAATGACATGTTACAGCAACTCAGGGAGACATACATCTGATGAAGAGGCATCAGAAAGAAAGCATGTGGCCAGTATTTGCAGCTATTAAGGCCTGTCAGCACTGTGAATCATTAACCATCCCTATTATTCCTACTACAGCAGTTGGCAGTAGTTTTGCCACAGGGAAATACTAGACATGAGCCAAAGTCTGATGTTGCCAGTAGCATGACTTAGGGTGGGACACCTGGGCTGTCTCTGCCACTGACCTTGCTCCCCTGCTTGCAGCAGTAGTGACAATAGTATGCATTTTCCAAGTGCAAAAAATCCATCCCCTCTGTCTTTCTCACCTTCTCAGAAGAAATACTACTTCTGAGGAGGTTGTTTTCTGCACTGGTTGTGGATAGAACAAGAACACTATAACAAAGGAGGCTGATGTCTGATTTTTTCAAAAGAGACAGAGTATCTCTCTGAGCTATGGCATGCTATGAGCAGTGGCATGCAAGAGTCTTTGATTTTAATGCCAGCCTTGCACACTTATCATGGCCAGGAACCTGCATTCTGCCTTTCTGATAGTCCTTCATTGCCTAGTCTTCCATTGGTAGGTCATGATTTTCAGAGTAACCACTACTCCATCCATCATGTTGAGCTTAGTCTCCACTGTTCAGCATTCTCTGAAATTGCATGGGACACCTATTTGTCTCCCTTTTGTAACTCCACAGGTTAGCCATTCTCAGACTTCCCTATATATTACCTGCTTAAGATGAAAACATCTTTGCTTTTGCCTTTCTGATGAGAGCAGGGGAACAAAAGTGGGGAGGTTGAGCGTGGAGAGGTAGTGAGCACTAGACAAGGGTGATAGACCGTCTGCCATAAAGGATAAGAAGGAGTTGCTAATTTAACCAATAGCTTGTGACAGAGATTATTTGTACCATCCAGGGCAGTATGATGACTAAGAACAAGGCACAAGCAAGAGCACATGTGCAATATCAGCAGTAGCCCATACATATGCTGAGTCTGCTCAAAAGAATAGCATATTATTGTTTATAAATATCCAAAGGGCGGGTGTCAAGTGGATGGGGCCAGACTCTTTTCAGTGGTGGCCAGTGACAGGACAAGAGGTAATAGGCACAAGCTGGAACACAGGAGGTTCCACTTAAACATGAGGAAAAACTTCTTTACTGTGACAGTGACAGCACTGGAACAGGCTGCCCAGAGAGGCTGTGGAGTCTCCTTCTCTGGAGATGTTCAAAACCCACCTGGATGCAGTCCTGTGAAACTTATTCTAAATGAACCTGCTTTGGCAGAGGGGTTGGACTAGATCTCCTGAGGTCCCTTCCAACCCCTACCTATCTGTGATTCTGTGCTTCTGTGTCATCTAGGCAGCACTGAACTGGGCCCCCAAATAACGCTCTGGACATTGGTCCCAGTCACTACATACATGGGGAGGTCAATGGCCAACATGTATGCTGACATAAAAAACAATAGATTAATTTGTGTAGATTCACAGGCTTTCAGGAGAACCCATACCTGCTCTGAACCTCTAGCTCAAGCTTTTCTGGAAACCATAAGTCTGCTAAAAATCATGTATAACTAGACTAATAAAACAGGAGCAGAGATATACAACAGCAAACTCTCCTCATCTCAGAAATCTGTTTTCAATGCCAGGCATTTGCACTAGAGATAGCTCTGAATTAACGCTGACTCCAAGAACTCAGACTTCAGGTAGTAAACAAGTTTCATAATTCAATTTGGGATCCCCAGACTAATGAAAGGCAGAAGTTGATAACCAGTTGTCTCCACACGTCTTTATAGGTTCAGAATCTGTAGCCTTCTTTACACTGCCCTGTATACGTAATAAAGCTGAGGCAGTTTGGCTTCCCTGTGCTTCCAACAAAGCTACATTTAACAAAGCAGATATAAAAACAGCATTCTGGAGCCTTTAGTGGTAAATTCTGTAATGAAATGGTTAGAGTCCAAGACAAAAACTGCAAGGCCAAATGACTACCAAAAATGGAGTCGTGTTTTTTTTTAAAATTCATGTATCAGCTTCATTTTCCATCCTCCATAACAAAAGGGCCAAGAATCAGAAGTGAATGGCAATGTTTGTATTGCACAGAGGCAAAGCGTTACTCAGGCTGATTTTTTTGCAGCTGTACAAGCTTAAAATAAATGAAAACAGTAGAATGTTACTTTTATCAAGTTGGATTAGAAGGCAATGATGAAGCAGATAGTGTGAAAAAATAAGGTATCATCCTTACAGTCTCTTTTGTAACCATAAATATGCTTCAATTTACATTTCTTTTCAAGTGAAAACTGCTGCTGAAATAAATTTAAATCACATGCATGCTCTCTCTGAAATTATATTTATGGTTCTATAGGTGCAAATAAGTAATCTGTTTCTTGAAGAAATTTGCCAAGTCAGTGTTTATCGAACATTTCAACATTTCAAAATGAGGACTAGACAATGTTTGCAGCCGAGTGAATAGACAATCCTGCATTGATTTCAACAGCACAAGATCCTGATTCCTTTCTTTTTCAGAAGAAAATCTGCATTTTATGATAATGACTGCTTACAATTGTTAGCTGATTATAAAAAGCTCCATTTTTTTTCTGTAAACAAGACTCTTTCTCCTCATATCTAGTGAAAATAGTGTCTCGCAGTATGAATTACCTGGTCTCACTGATAGTAATACAGGCTGAGTTCATCAAACAGGCAAATCCCCCATCTCTTCTGAGGATATCTCCTCCTGTGCCCTCAGTTCTCATCAGACCTGAGATTTTACAAAGCTCTGAAACGCTGACTAACCCCAGCCAGAGATCAGGCAAAGCATTTCAAAAACTCCCCATCTGCTTCCTCACTCTGATGACTTCTTGCATCACAGGCAAGAAAAGAAACAGAAAGACCCAGACACAGAGCACAGTATTGAACATCGCAGAAAATGTCTTGTGCTGTGTGTGCAGTGCTACACTGTCTTCTCATGAGGAGAGAGGTCATGTCGAAGCCTAACCACCTCACAGAGGCAGCAGGGAACAGAAATAGCCACCTGGTGCTGCCAAATATTCCATAGGCTAGTTCAGTGTCAGAGAGGCTTGTGGTCACAGCAAAGGAGAGGTGAATACTGAAAAACATTCACAAAAGACAAGCTTGGACCTTACAAATGCAAACATCTGCTTAACTTTAAAGTTACCCTTATCCTATTAGGAAAGTGAGGAATGACCTGCATGCAGACAGAAATCACAGCCAAAATGATGTCTGTTTGACATTTGTATAAGTGCAATAAAGCCCATGTGGATTATAAATGTTTTATTGAAAAAAAGTGAATTATCAATAAATTTGCATACAAACTGTTTACAACTATGTTACAAGAGATAAAATTAGTCTACTAAATTACAGTAATAAGTTTTCTATGTCAGTTTCTGTTATGAAAAGGTCAGCTATAATTTTTAATATTCTCTGTGGAAACTACATATTTTGCAGGTCATCCTACAATTTTAATACAGCGTATGATCAAAATAGGCTATGAGTATGTAAATTAGACAAGTATGCCCTTTACATACCTCCTTTTGCTTTGTATTTGTACAATACCATGACAAGATGTTTGAAGCACTACCAAAGTACAAAAAAATCACATTGCTAATGATAAAATGATTGCTTAGGGATTATAGCAATCACTTAGGTTCACAGCCATGAAAGTCATGAGAGCATCTCCTGTACAGCTTATAGTTTGTTGTTAACACAGGATTCATGTTATCCTGCAGACTCTAAATAAAAATATGCATTTGGCAATACTGGATTGTGCCTTTCCAGTGCTGTTCTGGAATAGACAAGACCAGGTCACCAACACTGGTTGCATCTTTACTAGAAAATAAAATGTTCCTGAGCACTGGCACCCAATTCCTTTGATGGTAAATTTCCTAGAAAAGCCCCTGGCATGGTTTTCACCAGTGCAGAACTGAGTACACACAATTCCTGGCTGCATTTCAGGGGTTAGCATGGGACACAGACTATTCCCAATAAGCAGATTGTATGAGACTACCCTGCTTTGAAAACAACAGGAGTTCAATAATTCAAGTGTGGGCTGTATCACTCCATTTACCTTCCATGCTAAAGAATAAGCCTGGGCACATTTAATTTACTAATCTAGCCATAGCCAGTACATACTGCTATGATGAAACACAAGTGAACTATTCTGGGACTTATTTAGGAGAACTCCTTGTCATTTGCTGGAAAATGAAACAAGTCACTGAAATCTCATACGTGTTGCATGCATTTGCCTAAGGGACTCACTGAAACAAATAATTTGAACAGAATACTCTAAATTTGCCTAAATTGGCATGGTATTGCTACCTGGCCATTATGTTCAACAAATATTGTGTTTACTGAAAGAAGGGAAAGCATTCAGAAGAAGTAATTTTTTTTTTTTTTTTCCTATGCAGATTAATAATATGTATATATTTTTGTCATGAAGAAAAGCGGAGAGAGTAAAAATAGCTCTCAAGTGAGATAGCTGCTATTCACTCCTCTGTTCCTGGAACCATGACAGCCATTATATAACCGAAAGGAAAATTAAATGAAATAAACAGCATAAGCTAATTGGGTTGATATCAAGTAAAAATATAATTAGTCAAAGTGTTTTGTGGCAAAGGCACTGACAATATGTGGCTGTTCCTCAGCCTTAATGGTGAACAGGGATCCTGCCATGTGTTTAAAACTTATTCATCAAGCATTTCCATGGAAACACAGAGATGCACAATCCTTGGATCACTTATTTCAGAAATTCTTACTCCCAAGGTTTACACTGGAGTGAGACCTCAGACCAGAAGAGGGTGATGGGCTGTGAATCTGATCTAGAAGCCTTCCTGTGCAGGTATTCATTGGGTCTCACAGTGGGAGAATTTAGGTGAGGGAAAGAGGAAAAGGGCATCTTGCATGAAGATAAAAAGAGTAAAATCTTGACCTTAATTTTTCCTCTCAGAGACTGCCTGAGAGTTGAGAAATGACAGCACTGGCAAGAGCTTGAAGAGTTTACAAAATAGCCAGATGCCCCCAGGGAGATTAAAATGTCCACAGAGTGTTAGCAAGATGCTACACTGAGAGAGACAGGTTGAACGCAGTCACAGGGTTTGGTTGTCCAAAGCTGCCCTCTTACATACCCAGATGGGAGTCAGCTCTGGTGTGACCTCTCAAGGTTAAGAAAAATTCTCCCATGTTGGAAGGATTAGGTCTCTGAAGCCCACTTTCAGTGAGAGTGACAGCCTACCACCATGTGGGGAGCACAGCAGCTCTTTGCTCCTTCAACAAAACCTATGGCCACTGGAGAAACTGTAGCCCTTACCTCTCTTTGTGGGTCAGCTTATATACTGTAAAAGACTAGAGAGGCTGGTTATGATGCACAAGGGCTTAATCAACACAAAGTGTTTTGAAAGCATCACTAAAATTCATTGTATGAATAAAAGGTGCTTCATTGCTAGCAAGTACTTCTATAGGAAACAAACACTGTATGCAAAGCCAGCTAAATAGGTGCAGCTTATGACTGGCAGGCATCCCTGAACAGAGATGTCCCTTCAGATTTCTCCTGATGCCACTAATAAAATCAGCACCTGTGTCCCCTCCCAGCCTTGTTATGGTTTTTAGTACACTTTAACATTTCTAGTAAGAGACGTTCAGGCAGGAAGGTCTAGGACAGGCTTGCCTTTAACGGCAAGGTCAGAATTAAGTTATATTCTCAAATACAACTTGCACCCTGTCTCTGTGTTCATTTCAGGCCCTAACTGGGAGGAGAAAGCAAAATATTCATAATGGCTTAAAGATAATGGCCCATATTAAACCAGCACTACTAGTCTAACATATATTGCATTAAAGCCTCGAAAGCCAGAGCCTTCATAGGCTGTTCATAAGTATTTGAGGGGTCTGTTACTGCAGTGATGTGATAGCTCCCGTGGACTGTAATTTCCTTAGGCACAATAAAGAGTTAAATGTAAAGTGCAAAGCCTTAACTTCAGATTTTCTGGCTTTGGCTTAAGTCTGCCTCACAATGTTCCTGCCATGCCTTTTTATTTGTGTTTATTTCGTCATACATTACACAGCATTAATGATAATGCAAGCAGGCACACTGTCACCAACTGGGGTAAGTTCATTCAGAACTGACTGCCTTGTGACATGACTTCCAGTGCCACCGCTACCATCAGCCTGAATAACCCTCTCTTTAAACACAGCAACAAACTGGAAAAGTGACACAGGATGGAATGCAGACTTTCAACACAGGACTGCTGCCAGGTTTCCATGCTACTGTCGGCCTTTGAGTCTTTCTTTTAGCACAGAAAAAGCTATGGGGCTGTAGAGAGACTTGGCTGGCAGTAGAGCTGGTCAGGAGAGACAACCAATCTCCAACCCATGTTTGGGTTTTTTTTTCCCTGGGTATGTCAGTCACCCCTGAAACGTTACAAGGGTCTGGGGTCTTTATCCACAGTGGTGGATCTGCACATCTTGAAAAAGCTATGAGACTCCACAGGTGACCTGCTGTGTAGAATGTCTTTCTCAGAGTGAGAGATTAAAATGCTCCTCAAGCCAACCAAGAGCAGCCCCTTATGCAACCCTCTCTCTGGCAAGAGCCCAGGCTTCGCTGGTAGCTCTTCCATTAAAAGATTTGAGTCTGCTGCCCAGGGTAGCATCAGGTGGAGACATTCAAGCCTGTGAAGGTCTGCTGTGTCAAGCAGGAGCTTTGATAGGTTTATGCACCCATTTCCCAGCCAGGCAAGATGTACTCAGAGGCAACAGGAGTTCAGGGAAATTAAGTGCTTCTCAACCCAAGCTGCTTGTTCTTGGCTGTCTGCTTGAAGGTCACCACCCGCAGCAGGACCAGGCAGCCCACACCCCGCATAGTAGTTACCACAGCACATTAATGTAAACTGTGGCCATTGTAGGGCTCACCAACACCATGCAGGTCAATGTCCTGACTGTTCAGGAAGAGCATCTCCAAAAACTGATGGTACAACATCATATCAGTGCTACTATATTCAGAGCCAAGTGTCTAGACAGAGCCAACAGAAGCCTTTTCCCCTCACAGCCTGGCAGCAGAATGATAGCAGTTATCCAGAAGGTAGAAAATTAGGAGTTCAAGAGCTGAAATTCCTGCAGGAGAAAACCTCAGAGTGCAGAAGGGTTTCCAATAAAAAGACAACAGTTACATTAGACCTCATCGGGCACAACCCATTGGATTGTACCACTCACCTCTTCAGTAAACTCTTATTTTTTGCACATAAACATAATGAAGCTATTTATCTCAAAAGGCTGGGAAGCCAAAAAAAAAAAAAAAAAAAAAGGCAGTTACTGTCATTTCTGTGTTTTAAATTCTTGTAAGACACTTATGGGGTAACACTGTGTAGGCCCATACAGTTAGAGAGAAAGGCACACTTGTATTAAAGGCCACAGGCATATTGAATTAAAATCAAATCATGTTCTGAAGTACTGTATGTTTTATGCTACTGGGAGAAGGACACACAATTCCCTGTCTCAGTATCAGTGAGACATTGATTTTCTATGGAAATGTGCTTGAATTGCTCTTAGTATATATTACACTAAATCCTGCCTTTCCTACAAGAGTAGGATTGGTTCTTTCTAAAATATGTTGGGATTTTTTAACTCCTTATACTTATTTAATACTTTCCCCATAGCAATGCAATTGATAGAAAAAATAGCTCAACAATTTCTCATTTTCTCTGCTCATCTCGTTGACTGAAACCCCCAAGCGAATCCATTTCCTTATTTATATCTGCTATCTCCCAGAGGATCTTTCTTGGTGCATAAGAAACCTCATTCATTAAACTGTAAAGGGGGGAGGAGGGGAGCAAGATCTGCTCAAGCACATCTTGAAGAATTTAAATATGGGTGTAGATAGAATGACTGGATAGATAGAAAATGAGAAAGAGAGTTTTCCTTCAAAGTATTTCTGTTTAGCAATACATTGAGGATGCTTGGCATCATTTTACTTTGGTGCTGTGCATCTAATAGGTGAGCAAAGAACAAAGATGATCATTTTATTGATTGATAGCAATTTCATGACAGTAATACAGGAAGTTGTGTTGACTTAGAGAAATAATAAGAAAAATAATGCCTGCCTTTTTCTTGTTTGTTTGTTTTTAATGGCAGCTAACGTACTGGAAGAAGACTCAATGGAGCAGGACATAGAGAGCCCTGTCACTTTTCATCAACCAAAGTTGCCCAAACAAGCTAGAGAGGATCTGCCAAAAAATATAAACAAAGAATGTGCCAAGAGAAAAATCCAGAGGTATGTTAGGAAAGATGGGAAATGCAACGTCCACCATGGGAATGTCAGAGAGACTTACCGTTACTTGACTGACATCTTCACTACCTTAGTCGATCTCAAGTGGAGGTTCAACCTGTTGATTTTTGTCATGGTTTACACTGTGACCTGGCTCTTCTTTGGAATGATCTGGTGGCTAATTGCCTACGTGCGAGGAGATATGGATCATATAGGGGACAGCACGTGGACCCCATGCGTCAGCAACCTCAATGGGTTTGTCTCAGCCTTTTTATTCTCAATTGAGACAGAAACCACCATTGGGTATGGTTACCGGGTCATCACGGACAAGTGTCCCGAGGGAATTATTCTGCTTTTAGTGCAATCTGTTTTAGGTTCTATCGTCAACGCTTTCATGGTTGGCTGCATGTTTGTGAAAATATCCCAACCCAAGAAGAGGGCAGAAACCTTGGTTTTTTCTACAAATGCAGTTATTTCCATGCGGGATGGAAAGCTGTGTCTGATGTTCCGAGTAGGAGACCTTAGGAATTCACACATTGTAGAGGCATCAATACGAGCCAAGTTGATCAAATCCAAACAGACAAAGGAGGGGGAATTTATACCACTCAACCAGACAGATATCAACGTAGGTTATTACACAGGGGATGATCGTCTCTTTTTGGTTTCACCACTGATCATCAGCCATGAAATTAACCAGCAGAGTCCTTTCTGGGAGATTTCCAAAGCCCAGTTGCCCAAAGAGGAGCTAGAAATTGTTGTAATCCTAGAAGGAATGGTGGAGGCAACAGGTAACATTTCTTATACTTTGTATAAGGTAAATGCTTTAATTTTAGAAAGGAAAATCAGTGTTTTTGCTTCACATTAAGAGAATCACTTCAATAGTCATTACATTTGAAAAAGGCATCAGTTATCTGGTTAGCTTAAAAAATAAAAGCATGCCCATTTTAATTGTCTGTTCCATCTTGCCTAATGGAATTTGTGTTGTTTCTGCTCTGTTTGGAAAATGGGATAGCACTTCTCATTTTCTAAATTTTTCACAGCATGTCACCCAGTTACTTGTCATTCTATTGCAGGAGCAACTCAACCGCTAGGACATTGTGGGATAAAATTATTTAGAAAAAAATATTCAGTACAAAACTCTGTTTATGATTAACCTGGAAGCACAATAGTTCTTCCTGCTTCCAGTCACACATGGGTAACTGCAGAATAACTGCCTCACACATGAAATCCCTAGCCTGTTTGGATCCACTAGGAAGTGATAATGTGTTCAGTTTTCTCTTTTTGCTTGCTTGTTTGCTTGTTTTTGTTTTAACTTGTAACATGGGGCTTGTTCCACTTCAGTTCACAAAAGATCTGTCTGATTTTGTATTTCACTGAGGCTCCCTACACACTGCAGAAGTGTACAGGACACTTAAAGCTGGTATATATCGATAAGGCATGTTATGTCACCAGAGTCTTGTTGAAAGGCTGCTTGGTCATTACCTACAATTATACAGCAGAACATCAGATAACAGTTGATGTAGAGAAACTAGTGCTTGGAATTCACAGCAAATGGACTAGTAATGTTTTTTCTTTGCATTAAAGCTGGAATCGTAGCATGATGCTTTCTCTAAAACTGCTGTCCCTCCCGAAGCCAGAGTACTGGTATATTTGTTTTAGGAGCTGGAGAGTTTTGGGGTTTTTTTCCTGTTAATGACAGCATCAATCTCTGAAATTAGTAGATATAATCAATACAAGTGAATGGTGATTATAAAATGAAGAAAAGTTGTGCTTGGGGATGAGGAAACACTGAGAATAGAAGTTTGTCATTTTTCCCCATTACTATAGCAAAAGCTATGAAAGTTTGAAGATACAGATTGCACGTCACTGACAGAGGTACAACCTTTCTAACCTTGACTCATGTTTTGCAGCTGGAGCCAGTAAATAAAGAGCAGTCTCTTCCTAGAAAACATGTGTGTTTCACACATCTATTATGTTGTGTCAGAAGAAAACTGCATTTGTCACCATATAATAAATGTGTGAGACAAAAATGGAGAAAAAAAAAATGAAAGAAACTTGGCAGAGAATTTGAAGTGGTAAATGCAAGGCTCCCAAATTTTCCAGGAAGTAGGTGGTACTGAAGAGAAATCAAGATGAAATGTTTAATGTTTCTGATACATGCAGTAGACACGGAGGTTTCAAACATCTGCATCACCTTTGGGTGAGACAATGAGAAAATTGCTTCTTCTTAGCTGAAACCATTTTGAAATTTGTGAATTGCAACTAAAGGAACTTGACATCCCAAAGAGTGATGGATATTTTCAGGTTTACTGAACACCATGTTTTCCAGAAAAGTGATTGGCAAGTAGTAGAAGTATGAAAAAGAAAATGTCACTGAAAATACCTCTAAGAACAAAAGACAGTATACTTCTGCAGTGTATCAAATGTAGCTTTGTTGTCTTAAGCCTTGTCACTCTTCATTGTTTAACCCTCCCTCCCTTACCTCATTTTCACGCCTGCACACTCACAAGGCTCTCTGAGCTCTCCTCTACAGCTCTGATACTGATCGTAGCTTCCACTCAGCTATTAAAGGCCTTCACTGGAGAAGGCTGCCTCTCAGACTGCTCAGCCTGGCAAGTTAGAATGCTAGAATGCAGTGATTTGAAAACCCACTGAAGCCATTCAGGATTAAAGTGTTACCCTGGCACTGGGTAGGCAGCTACATTTACCATTTTAAACTGCTCCATTTTGTTCTTTTTGTGTCTGCTCTCATGCACACAGCTGCATGAGATAGGAGGGGAGGGCATCAAATAATGCTGCTTAACTATGGCATCAGAGAGATTAATGTTGTAATTACCAGCACAGTTTCTAAAGCATGTATGTGTGGAAGTTGCCACTTGTTCTGTGCTTTGCCCACATGTATTGGGTTATTTTTGTTGAAGATGCAATCAGCCCAACTTTCTACCAAAACTAGTCATTTTTTAATTTACAAATGTTTTCTGTTACATCCTGGCAAACACTGAAAGGAAATTTAGGGCATCAGATACTCACTTTTACTTCTCACACCCAATGTAGAGTGACAGCAGCAAAAGAAGTTGCTTATAAGTTGATCTCCAGCCCTGGAGAGCAAGCAACACACAGTGTTGGCATCATACCTGCCAACACTGGTCAAAGTCATGGGATGTAAAAACATTAAAGCTGAAGCTAAGGTACTGTGACCTCAGCTACAGCAATGTCATCATTCAGTACCATTACTCATGGGTCAAAACCAGATTGAGATCATTAGCTTATGTTATTCATCAGAAAAGCCACTCTCAAGTTTGACCAGCAAAAACAATCCTTTCTCTATTTTCAGAGCTTCCCCACTCTGACATCTTTCCCTTTAATGAGAAGTAACACAGTGGAAAATGTTAAGTATAAATATTTGCTATTATTTTTATAATTATTGACATTATTCTGTTTAAAGTTTTACTGAGCAGATGATATCATTTTATAAATATATCATACTTTCCACCTTAAGGACTCCGAAAGCAAGTCTACCCTGTTATGCAACACAACCATAGTATCATGTGAACTCCGCATTGCATGTTAGGATAGGAAATTAAGAAAAATGCATCTTATTAAATGAAATTGAAATAATTAACCAAACTGAAATTCAACAGAAAGATCAAATCAAGGACCTCCTATTTCCCCTTGGAAACACCACCATATATTTCTGAGATGCAAAACAAAGTACGTATGCCTTTACCAAGGCAGATACCAAATTATCAACTTAGGAAGTAACACTGCACCTTGACTATTCACATTAATTCTACCATGAAGATTACTTTAAGGGCAGAATCTTCAACAAGGCACCTTCCACAAGACATGAAATCATTCTGACTACTTCAGCATCCACATAAAATCAAAATAAGACTTTTTTTAAAATGTTTGATATGGATCCTTCCAATATGCAATTTTACTTATCCATTTACAATGACATTCAAAAACATCCCTTTGAGTTCAAAAGATAACACTTTTGCAAAGATTTATTCCTGTGGTTTTCCTGATAGTGATGCACATCTCCCAAGTGTCCAAAAAACCCAGTCATGGTGTGAAGCACTTTAGGCTGCCATGAAGCAATTGACAAGCCTTCAGGATCAGAGGGCAAAAGTCCAACCAAGCACTACCATATCTGAAGGACACATCTGTTATTTCCACTTTTTGCAGCCCCCATTCCATGCGGTTCCTGAACCATAAGCAGCCTGGTTGAAATCCGTCCTCTCAACCTGCATTAATTTACAGAAAACAGGATTTCCTAACACAGGAAAGGAGTATGAAGTATTGCAACCTACTTAAGCTAGCAAGACCCTCAAACTTGGTGAAGTTGTATCTGCCCATTAGGGTGCACTAGATGACACACTGGCAATTCTATCTAAAAATAAAAACATGAATATTGAAACAGTACTGAGGCAAGAAAATTATCTAGACATTTATAACTGTCAAAAAAAAGGCAGCAAAGCTAGACAGATAACTTTATGTTCATATGGATAATATTACAAATAAACTTGTAATAGGGTGCATTTATAATTCTGACACACACAGGCAGCTTGAGAACAGTATTTGCAAAATGGTTTATAGGTACATAAACAAACACACGTGCCAGCTGTGGAAAATGCATGTGGAAAGCAATAAAAAGTTCACATAGAAGGTTATTTATATAGTAAATGAAGCTATCGACTAGTCAAACATTTTACAAAGCTGTTCCCATTCTACACTATAGCTCCTTTGGTGGACTGATTTAGTCTTTTTTATTTCTCCCTCATAAATTGCCATGTTTACCCTTATCCTTGCCCAGTCCTAACAAATAACTCCCTTTGATATGTATGTTACCAGTTCCAATTTTTCAAAACATCTCAGCAGACTTTGCTCTCTCTCCAAATAAGCCTTGCTCTGGTTATATTTTTTCACTAGAATTTTTTACTGCTCTTCAAAGAAGAGATGTTTATGCTCTCAAGTTGCTTCTTAAGGGGATGTAGATGAAAGGAAGAAAGGAACCAGGATTTCCACACGCAAGTGTTTTTGCAAGACAACTGGTGAAAGTAGATTTGGTTGTTGTGCTTTGGGATGTGACCAACACACATTGACTGAAGTGCAGTTTAAATAGGGTTCAGAATAAAAGGCTTCTGCTCTAAGCTGGTTCATCATCATTTCAGAAATGATCAGAATACAATGGCTCTCCAGTCTTTAGTTTTTCTTTCTTTCTTTTTTAATAGTTTTAAAATCTCTTGATGGTAGGTGCTAGACTTAGACATCTAGGTACACTTTCTCATATATCCCCATTTCCCTAGTGCTTTCTAGCAATCCCTTTCACTTAAGTTCCTTGCTCACATTTTCATTTCGTTAATTCTAACAAAATGCTTCATTGTTATTAATTCTAACACAGGAAATTAAAGATGTTAGCACTAGTGATTGCAGTCGTGAGCTGGATTTCTCAATACTGGCAAAGAAAGGCACTTCAGATTTCATTGTGATGTTTCTTTCAGGAAGCTTTCTCTACAGCTATAAAAGATTAGTCTATTTGGTGAAGGACACTATAAGGGTTAAATTAGGCAATTACAATTTCCAAATAGTCAAAACAACATGCAAAATGGCAAGAATTAAGAGAGAAAAGTTCATAAGAAAAGAGATACACTTATTTTGAGTATTTTAACCAAACTTTTGGTGAAAGAGTCTATATCATTTTCAGGGAAGGGACTGAAATGGGATTACACCTTTTGTTTAACAGTGTCCTGGTTTTCAACCCATGAGTCTTCTTGCTTTTACCCGTCCAATTCTCTCCCCTGCTCCCTGGGGAATCAGGAGGAGGGAGGGCTGGAAGTGACAGAATGACTTGGTGTGTGTTTGGCTGCAAGCCAAAGGAGTGAAACCACCTCGAACAGCTTCGTTCTCTGAATAGTGCTGCACTATACAAACATGTGACCGAGTGTTTGATAATAGCTTATTGACCATCTTTCATACACTTCTCACCAATTTGTTGTTCAGCTCTTCACAACTACAGCTGCTCCCTCAACTGTAAATGTTCAGATAAAATATTCAGATTCGGGCAGTAACTCATACATTAAAAAGTAAGATCCCTAAAAAAACAGGTTTGAGACCCCTCTGTATTAAAAAGCCCTTCCTTATACCTTATTAGATATTATTCAATAATTCTGGTCTGAACACAAATCAAACTTGCAGAAGAGCTTCATTTTGCACATCATGTACTTGCAAACTGTATTAGGTCACTCTGGGCAGAGAGAAAAGGCAGTTTCCAGTTCTTTGCACACTCCCCTAAATCTCCATTGTCAGCATTGCTCCTTTCCTAGCACAGTGACAAACAGAGAGATGGTCTTTGCTCACCACTCCTGCTTACTCATGAGCCCACACATGTTATCCCTTGTGTGAGATCCGTCCACAGTGAGAGGAATGACAGGATCACAAAGCTGTGCTTTAACCCTGGCCCTGCTGCTGTTTCCCAGAAAGGCACTGTGGGAATTTGTGCTGCCACTCTCCTCCTTGATTAGCCCAGACCTCACTGGCCATCACTGGCAGACTCCCCCTAAAAACCCTGCAGTGCCAGACACTTAATAGACACTGCTGCCTCCAACATAGTTTCAGGCAACTGTGTTTTCCAGCAGTTTTAGCACAGAAGCAAGGCACCTGTGGAAGTGATAGGGCAGAGTCTTTGAGACTCCAGACCCAGCTCAGACACTGAGGAATGACTTTGTATTACAGAATGGACCAAGAAAGTAGATGCTGAGCTGCACTGAGCAGTGCTTTTGTCCCCTGTGCCCATACAGTCTCCATCACAAAGATCTCCACTTTGCAAGACCAAAGGGATGATTCTCTGCAAAGGTCACAGCAGCATTATCCAGGTTAAAGGGTTCCCTTGGCAGGATTAGCTCAATGAACATTTTTCACCTACTTACAAACTGGAGACATGATTTCTGAGCCCTCCTGAGAAGTGTTTCAGGACAATGAAGTGCCTTTTACATTTCTGAACACTTTTCAAGACAACGGTTATTAACCTGAGCATGCTCAGTTTGTCCTCTTGTTTTTGGAATGGTGTAAATGAAGGGTCAGCACTAAAATAGCTGATTTGGAAAAGGAAAAAATATCATTATTATTTCTAATTTTAGACTTTTGGTTTTGGTCATCCAAGGTTGTTACCAACCTGGAGTTGAAGCCTGCTGAGCACCTGCAATAAAATCCCAGGCACATATTGATTTGAGTCAAGGCGGTGTCTCACCCCTGGAACTTTTGCCAAAATGAACTGATTCTTTCATGTTGATTATTTTGTTCACTGGTGTTTGATCTCCAGATTTGTAGCATATTTAACTAACCTTCAGTTCAAAGCCATAGGAAATATTTTTGGCAAACTCTCTTCTTGTCCATATTTCTAAAAGATCTTTTAACTTCTCCCCTTGGTGCTTATTTACTTCCAGCTGTATATATTGTTTTTTCCTGTTCTGTCTCATTGAATTGTAATGAAGGAAAAACATGTTACAGTACACTCCTTGATAACAGTAAGACCTCTCTAAAGTTACAGATATTTCCATCAGTTCCTAATGAATGTAAGCAGATAGATAATTCACCTTCAGCAGAAAGTTTTCACAAAACTGAATAGAGCAGTAACTGTGAAGTCAAAAATTACCTAAAAGATTGAAAAATGAACAAGCAAAGCTATTTAGTAAACCACATTTGGCATCAACATTTGACAGATTAAGAAGAGCAAGGCTACGGACAGCAGCTGACCCCACTGGCTACATAAAGTACATGAAAAAGACAGGGACTTCTGAATATGTGCTTGCTATCCTAGAAAGCTGCTGCCAGTCCTAAAAACTCCTCTTATGGCATAGTTTCTGGGTTTCCTGAGGCCACTACAAAAAGTCCTCAAGGGGTTCCAGCAAAAACAAATCACAAACAATTGCAGTGGTCTCAGTGGTCTCAACCATGGCGTTTCAAGGAAAATCAAACACAGGTTCGGACTCGCTGATGTGCTCTGCCTGTTTTTCACCACCCTGATGCTACAAAGCAGCTGAGCTCTAGTCTATCCATGTAGCCCAAAGGGGGTCCAGAGAGCTGCTTGTTTGTGTCACTGAAGAGGAGCAAAAGAACACCACGCTACTGAGTCTGAGCTCAAGTCCAAGCAGCAGCATAGGCACCAATTACAGCATACAGATGTGGGTTGCTTATACTGAGCAGCCACACGTTTCTGAGGAGTCCCACCTTCAATTGTAGCAACATTGATCTATGCTGGACACCTGGAGGCAGGCTGGCCTGCTTTTTTCACTAAGTGAGGAGGACAATCTGGAGTTTCAATGCAAAAATACACTATCAAACAGCCATATCCAATGCAGCATGCTTTCATCTTACAAGTCAGATTAACAAGTCATTTAAAGTTAGGTGCTAGTGCCCCAGTAAGTGATGCTGAACATCTACAGTTTAGTATTACAAAGTTGATTTTGATATAAAAAACCTGTCCTCCTGCAACAACCTGTATAGCTGCCACGCAACCCACATCTCATTTTTTTGGTTCTACTCCACTCTTCACTTCTCCAAACTTGCTGTATTGGCAGAAGAGATGGAAATAGAGAAGATCTCTGGGAATGATGAGGCAGCTGCTGTGACAACAAATGTGAAAGACACAAAGAGTTCATGTGATCAGTCTTGTGCTCTCTCACTGTCATTCCTGCCATTCCCAAGAGAATTAGAGAAAAAAATTAGTCACGAAGCTTTCCAAGATTTTTGTTCTTCCTGGTTTTGACATTTTTCATTTGTTAGGATTTCTGTGGAATACAACAAAGCTTTTGTTTAAAAAATGGGATTTTAATAAATATAGGATTTATTATTATTTATGTAATAAACAATAGGTTTGTTGAATTTGAGATATTCTATTCTTACAGCTCATCCTAATAAAGAAACTCAATTTAAAGACACATTCAAAATGTGAAAAAAAGCAAAAATTAAAGAAATCAACAAATCAGATTTTCAGTGTTTATCAGCAAACTGTTTGAGATTTCTGAGGAATGACAAAATTTTATTCAGAAAAGCAATTCAGCAGGACTTCTCAGAAATAAATAGTGGGAAAGGTAACACACACTCTAGGGGATTTCCTGCCCTGCAAAGGACATGAGGATGTAGGCTCCCAGGCTCCACCCAGCAGTTTAATATTACAAAGCTGTGAACTGTACAAATAGCTTCCCCAGAGAGAACTGATCAAGGGTTGACCTCACACCCTGAGCACTAAAGGAGAGCAATGTCATACAGTTGGATCAGTGTGAATGCAGGCCCTATTATAGCAAGGGAAAGGGAAAGGGCAGCCAAGACATCTGCTTCAGGACAGTTCGTGATACTGGCCAAGGCTGATAGGGGAGCCAAAGCCTCAGGGATTTGTCATTGAATTCATAGCTGTTACTAAACAGAGCTGGAAGAGGCCAGTATGTCCCTGATGTCACCAAAGTGTCAGTGAAAATAAAAGAGGAAAAAAACAAGATGAAGAAGGAAGCTGGCAAGCACCACTGCCTACCTTTGCCCTTAGGTACAGGCTTCCCAAGAAGATGGATGCCCAGGTTCACATGTACACTGAACATTGTTGCCCACACTAACACTGAAGTAAAATGAGTAGAAATCACTGTAAACACAGTCCTAAGCAATTCATTAAACTACAACTCTTAGCACAAGCTATTAAACACAAATGAATGATACACACCAAAGTATGGCCTTACAGTGAATAAGGCTGGCTTCATCCTGGGCTCTGGTAGTAAAGTGTACCCAGCAGCCTGAGGCAAGTGACTCTTCCTATTTACCACTCATCAGGCCACCTCCTGTGTGCTGTGTCCAGTTCAAGGCTCCCCAGTACAAGGTGGACATGGACTTACTGGAGTAAGTCCAGCAGGGCAGCCAAGATGGTCAGGGACTGGAGCACAGAACACACTGTAGGAGAGGATGAGGGAGTGGGGACTATTCAGCCTGGAGAAAAGACAGGGTGGGGGGATTTTATTGCTATGTGAACCTTCCTAATAGGAGATTACAGAGAAGATGGAGGCAAAAGATGGAGACAGAGTAACAAGACAAGAGGCAACACTACAAGTCACAAGGCAGGTAATTCTGAGTAGACACTAGGATTTTTTAATTTATTTTTACCATAAAGCTAGTAAAACCCTGAAACAGGGGCCCAGGGGAATAAGGGAATCACCATCCCTGGAGTTACCCATAACTTGACTGCATAAGCCCTGAGCAACTCAAGCTATTTGGCTGTACTTTGTGCAGTGGGTAGGGCCAGATGACTCCATAGATTCCTTCCAGCCTGAAATAGTCTGTGATTATAAAGCTCAGAGCCAGCTTCTCCTAGTACTTTATAGCTGTGAAGAGTTGAATGGCTTTGAAAAATGAATAGCCCAGCTAATAGCTTGCATTGTTCTCCCATGTTGTCATTTAAGAAATTGTGTTTTATACACTTGAAAGCTGTTCTGTGGCCACCATTGAACCACTGGAGACAGAGTGGTTCTCAAGGAGAGGAAGCAGAACTGGGTAAGGAACATGAGTTCATTGGTGTGGGCAGGCAGGCAGCCTGTGAAACCAAGCTTTGCTTCAGGAGACCTGATGGAAGAGGACATCTTAAAATTGTAAGGCTGCACTCCGTCGGACAACTATTCTTTGATGAATGATCCAAAGACTGCACTAATTCACAGCATTCCCTTCTTGTCCTGGATTTTATCCCACTTCCCTGCCCACAGCCACCCTCTGTTGCATCTTTCTGCCCCTCTAGACAGTGAGGGAGGTTGAGATGGACATCCACTATTGCTGTGATTGCTTGCTTCTCTCTCCATTTGACATAATTTGTGTGATTCAAGCTACCGAGACAAAGTCCAACTACAAGCAATTGCTCAATTATCACTATTGTTATTATAATCATTGTCATCGTCATCATCATCACCACAGCTGGTAGCCTTGTATCTAGCAACAGAGTCAAGACATTTAATATTTGTCTTTGGGGGGAGCCGTAAGGCACATCAGGCTTGACAACTTCTATTCCACATTTCTGACTGATGCAGATGAATGTGAACTGAAGAGACAGGGCCTTATCACTAAAGGAGAAAAATCAATCTGACTATGGCAGAGCTGCCAGGAATCACCATAACAAAAAAAGATTTATGATTCAGCCAGTCCAATTAAATTGTGCTGGCTCTTCTTTTAACCAGCCATTAGGTTCATTTTTTTTTCACCATTACATAAGAAATATTAATTTATTACACCTAGATCTCTGAGATGGGAAAATCCCCCTTCCCTTTTCATAATTTTCAGATTCTTTTTCCATCAGTCTCTTTTTACAGTGAGAAGACAGCAAATGAGCTATTTTTCCAGATAAGAAGAGCAGCAATGAGTTTCTAACTGCCAGTAGGGCCATGACAGATGCCATAAAAAAGTGTAAAGAGTCCAAAGCCAAAGGTTTCGAGTCAGTCAAGGATCCTTGTCTAGCCAAAAATCTACTTCAAAGGCAGTAGCCATATCTACACAGCTATGAATTGGAGGTTTAGCTTTGGAGTCTGAGGAGAATGCCCTTCTCCTACCAGGAGTGAAGGGAAGGCTCACTGGGGAAGATAGAGACCAGCAGTTGCCTTCATAACACAACTGCCCCACCGTTTGCTGGCACCTAAGTGACCAAGTTTGGTGCTTTACAAGTGATTGACCTGGCCTCATGCTGTGCACCCTTATTACAGCAATTCAAACCTTTCCAGAGCATTTTTGCAGAGTATTCATTTTAGAAACACAAGCTATAAGTACATTGTGGTTGTGTGTCAAGCAGCGCTTCCACCACAATCTGCAGTGTGGGCAGGGCAGGAAGGGGAGCCGACCAAGAAAGAGGCGTTGACATCATCTGAAGGGAGTCATCACAGCAGCTACTGCAGAAGGAGAACAAGCCCACCCTTCACAACTGGCCTCCCTCAAGGATTTCCCTGAAAAACAACTGATCTGTTTCTCTTTCTGATTTTACAATGAAATTGCTTTTTTTTTTTTCTGTAGCAGAGAATAATGAGGCAAAGATCTAAGTCTTTTCAAAAGACAAATCTTTCAAAATAGATCCAGTGCTCATTTTTCAACTTAGAGATAAATTAGAAACACTTGAATGAAAGTTGCTAGTCTGTGCTCCAGAACAGCTTATTCTATAACTGTGCTCAAACCACTCTTTAAGACTCTCCCCTCAAGGCCTGAATACAACTACAACAGGGTTTTAAAACCCTGTTAAATTAGTCAAGATCCAGGGTTTAAGATGCAAAACATGAATCTTAACCTTGCTACATCTGCCTTCCTTTACCCTCAAAAGGGATATAAAATACTGTTCAAGTACTCAAAAGCCATCCAGTCCAGAAACACACCCTACCAATGTGTTTAATATGTTTAATATACAATTTTGAGCCTAATCCAAAGCTCTCCCAAACCTGTGCAGTAGGTCTCAGTCTCTGGTGACCTTTGAATTAGGACCCTAAAGGAATAAATTGAGCTGTGCAATGTCTGTCAGCTCCCTAATGGCCTCAGAGAAGAAGCAATTAAGAATTTAATTTAAAGGCAAATGGAAGATTAGAAGCAGATAAATGTTTATAATCTAGATAAAGTACCCATACTGAAAGTTTTTTCTATTAAAAGGGGACTTAACAACATTTGAGAAGACTCCATACCTATGGGAGGAAGAGAGTTACCACGCAGGGTATCTTTCCCTTGGGCACACTGTATTGCAACAGTCCTGCAGTCATTCTCTTCTTCACAGCCACTGTTCCTTCTGCATACAGATGGAACAAACCGTTCCACAAAGACAGCCCCAACAAGTCTTTAATATTTCATTCTACAAACTGTTCACAGCGGATAGAAACACTGCTATATACAAAAATCTTCAGTCCATGAAAATACACCTCACTTTGTCTTCTTATGTACTCAATTCACCACCTCCTACCACACTTTCCATCTGTCATATGTGGTTTAGTGCATAATCTGTTACAAAGAAAGTAACCAAGAGCCAAAATTTCACCAGGTGTAGCAGGTTCATTACAAATATGTGATAATGATTTAATTTAAATATAACAGAACTACAGTAGAGAGCTAGGGACTCTTGTAAACACACACAGATCTCAAGGCTGAACCTCTTCATGGTAGCCAAGACAGAGATCACTCTCTCACAACTCTTTTCATTACACTATATAAATATCACATCAATCAGACCAGAAGAACACTGAAAGAAAATATATATATATCTCCAGGAGTTCCCCTGGAAATTTTTTCCAGATTAGGCCCTTCTCCCTTCCCAAGGAGCTTTCTCAAGCATGAAAACTTGTTTATAATATAAGGTCTGGACATCACTGTCCTAGCATTGCCATGCTCCCTTCCTTTTTTTTTTTTTTTTTATCTTCTCACTTCTTTTTAGGAGGATCCAATAGGCAGTCAATTTTAATATTTCAAAGTAGTCTTCTGAAGAGCCCAACAGCTCAACCTGTGATACTGAAAATACAGCAGACAAGTTTTACTGATGTCTACAAAGCAACCAAAATAAAATGCACAGAAAGCAATAAATTATCATAGTAATTTCTATTCAGGAACTCGTACAGCATTTTCTACCTGAGGACTGCAGAATAACCAGGTCACGATAGTTTAGTACTTTGAGTCCGCCATTTCCAAGTTCTTCAACCAGTTTTGATTTCCAGCATCATGCAATTCACCACTATGACATAGAAACCCATGCAGAAGGAACACAAAATGACCATATTCATCTTTTGGGGGCCAAAACAGTAATGTAAATCTCCAGTGATGGAATATCAGCAGCCAAGCTAGAGGTCAGAAACTATAGGCTGATTTGCATGGAGCTGAAAAGGGATTTGTGTGACTGAGGAAGACTTGTATGAGGAATTGCAACAAAGTGGAGGGATGGCTCATGGCACTTGAGAGGCATTTAGGTATAGGGTAGGAGTGATCTCTTCACCTTACTAAGGCAATACTATGTCTTATACATTAGTATGGGTAAAGTGCATATATATGTGTGTGTATGTACATATAAAAGAGCTGGATGAAAATATATACAAAATATTTAAGCTAATTCATGGTGTCTGTCCCTGAGGATGTGAGAGAACTGCTCAGCTAAACTGGCTTCTGGTATGAGTTGTTTCTTTTGCCATGTTAGCAATTATTCATGCTAAGCCTACCTCAGAGCCCCCAAACTTTGGAAAAATGAAGACAAATTAATAAATATCCAATGCTCTTTGTGCCAAATATGAACCCCTGCTTTGAGTGTGTGATGGAAATGTGAGAGAGGTTTTTCAGTGCATTGTTGTCAAAACACCCAGCTCACAGGACAGCTCTTTGCTTACTGCACTGTGGTCACACAAAGGCTGATGGCTTGAGACCTAAGAGAAGGGAGCCTGGGGAGCTGAGCAAGGCAGAATGCAGCAGCCCAAACAGGAGAACATAAGCTCAAATTGTCATCCTCTCCAAGGCAAGTTTTCTAGGTCTGGTTTGCCCCTCAGCAGTCTGTTCAGCAGATCCTGAGAGTGACACTACCCAGTTTTTGTGGATACCTTCTATGTCAGGCAGCCAGGCACTTCTCTCCCTCCTCACAGCCCAGATCCTTGGCAGCACATTGTGTTTCCCTCCAGGTACCTGGGAGGAGGTGAGGACACCAAAAAAATGTGCACTGTCCTGCAGGGATGCAGGAGATATCACACCTGTGGGTCTACATGGAGGTCCAGGCAGTCCTGAGGCAGCTGGAGTCTGCCCTTGAGTAGCACCCTTCAGCCTCATTTCCCAAAAAAAGCCAGCACAGGGCTATCACTGGCCACTGGGAGAGCAGTACACTTCAGCCAGATACCTTCCAGGTAAAAAACAGCACAATACAGTACCAAATGCCTTAACTCCACTATTCCAGCTATGCAGGACTTGAAAAGATAAGGAAAAATCAATTTTAAAGCAATTTAATATTTAATTTGAGGATGGACATAACTTACTTAAGTGGACAAAGTGCATAACATACCTGTAGGTTATTTAAACAAAAGGAGAAGAAAATAGCACTGAGCAGGAGCAGGTGCACTGGCAGAAGATAAGCACTTAGTGTACAATTGGTGCTGTGAAAGCAAAAAATGCAGGTTGGCTCATAAATCCATACTGGCATTCATAATATGTGTTATAATGTCTTCATCCTGAGACTATGGAACATTACACTACAACCAAAAGATGAAGCCATGCTGATATAAAGAGGATATTACAAGCAGGCAGTGATAATATACATCAACTGTATTTTCTATATATGTCACATAATTACACTAAGCTCAGTCTAGAAAATCTTGTAAAAGTAATATTTGTACTGGTGTACTACCCTTCTGTTCTGCAGACTGTAAAATCTTGAACTTTCATTACGGTGAGTCTGAAGGCCTGGTGCTAAAGACACCCTGAAAATAGTTGTAATCTGCCAAGAAACAAGCATAATTTTCTCAATTAATTTTTATCCACAGATTGTTAAAATGAGTTTATAAGATTGCAATAAATACCACAGAAAGAGTTTGGGCAGAGTCCACTCAAAATATACATGATCACTCATGTCCCAGGCAAAGTGACAAGTGAGCAACAGGGTCCTCTAACTCATTTTGTGGATATGGTGTTACATATGTGGGAAGAAAGGCTACAGAAAAGTAGAAGAATTCATACAAATCAAAATACACTTGCTAACACAGAATACTTTGTGGCCTCAGAGGCTGAGTTACACAGCAGTTGGTTGTCATCTTGCTTATAGTTCAGGGTTAATTAACTCCTCCACTGCAAACTCAGAGACCAGTAATTGTGCTAAGAAAGAAAATAGCTGCTTTCTACAACCTAGCTTAAAGTGTTTAGAGCACAGATTATGTTTTATCTTATTTCTCTAACAGTTTGAAAGTTGTACACGTTTATCAAGGAGCAGAAAAGGAAATTTGCTCATGGAGAAGTTTTGTTTACAGAACAAAACCATTTTGATAGTAAAATACAGTATTTCAAACAGTATTGCCACGGGCTGCTACCCAGAGGGCACTTCTTTATGTTAAATGCTGATACCCTAAGATGAAGCAGTTGCCAGTATGTGTGAGAGCACCATGAGTTCACTGAAATCAACAGAAAGATTCCTGTTGCACTGAGTTAGATCTAACCACATCGTCACCAGGGCTTACTACATTTGCATAATCACTATACTGAGATTTTATTGCATCTAGACCATAAGATATTACACTAAATCTATCTCAGATGCTGAACTTATTAGTTTTTCAGTGCATATTTTCTACTTCCTCCCCCCTTTCTCAGGTTAGAGTAATTGAAAGCAAGACCATTTGATGAGGAAAAAAAAAAGGTACCATGTGAGGTATACTTCAACCCTAAATATGAGTGCTTCAGGCTCTAAATTTAAACTCTGCACAATGCTCTTTGCTTCCATTTTGGGGGGGTGGGGGGGGGGGCAGAAATTGTGGAAATTGCTCATAGCCAAGTCTTTTGGTCTCGTTTGGCTTTGGGTTTGTCCCACAAAGAGAAACCAGGAACAGGCCCAGTGAAGAAGCCACATTCCAAAACAGAAGATATCTTCAGTAGGCAGCGAAGAGAGGAGCAGAGGTACTGAAGCTTCAGAGGTGAAACGTGCTTCAGAACAAGAACAAACCTTTCAGCTTCAGCCTGTCCCCAGCTCACCCAGCAACGCTGCCTCTGCCCTCTCACTGCTCTCATTGCACTGGGCTGCCTGCAGTGGTGTCAGCTTTGGGCACTGTTGCATGACTAGGTGCTGAGCACACGCCTTAGGCCAAGGCATAAATTAAGGACCTGCTTGCTTCAGAGGCCACTTTGAGACCCCCACATAACTCAAAAACCTAGAACCCTGGAATTGGCAAGTTATCTGTGCTGGAACAGCACTGTCCCCCTGCAAAAAATGGCAACAGCATCACACAGACTTGAGCTAGGACTCAGGTCAGGCCAACAAGAATGAAACAGACCTTATGAAAGCATCAGAAAACAGATTCCTGTGTTGCTGCATTACAGACAGACAGGCAGACAGTGGTGTGACCTGGATGAGAGAGCAATTCCCTTTCACCTCACCCTCTGTCTCTTTGTTTCTACAGCTGAAAAAGTGAGCACACAATGCCCCTAGACTTCAACTGTACAACTTGGTAACAACTTAGACTAATTTTATAGGCAATTTGTATGGATGTGAACAATTACAGAGAAGGCACATCAACAGAGAATCAAGCCCTGCATCTAATGTTGCTAATGCACTTAATAATAACAACCTCACTTCACTGGAAGAGAACATTAAACCTCTTAAAAATACAATATTTTTTCCAAATGATAGTATTTCTTCCCTCCTACATCGTATCTACCTTAATCATCTGACTCCCACATAACTGGTTCAACTTCAATGACAGTCTCCTCTACTTGTTTAAAAGTCATGTTATTTCCACTGCCATCAAAAAGGCATGATTTTCAAGTGAAGTTATTAAGTTTCCAACACAAGGAACAGTGCGTGGGTGCTACTGAAGTAGACTCTCAGGAATGAAAAAGAGATTCCTTCTACCGGAGGATTGGGTCTTCCTTCTTTCTGGGCCCAGGAGACACCTTTATTTATTATGATGTTTTGGCTCTCTACAAAGAAGTGAAGCCCATGCCCCAGTGTCAGCCCAGTGACCTAATCCTGGCTCCATCAGAAAGGAACTAGAGCCCTTTCCTCTGTGTGTCCTTCATGGTGCTGGATGAACAGAAAAATACTTGGTTATTTTAACTTGCTTATGTCCAAAGTCTCCTAGCCAAAATATTAAAGATGATGGGCAGTTTACAAGCCCAGCTTTCTCCCAGATAATTCATAAGGTCATCTCATCTACTTATCTGCAAACCAGAGTCCAAGTGAACCTGATCCATTAAAGCTTAGAGCAATTAGGTCTGAATCACATGTCTGTATCCCATCCCACAGCTAAGGTCCTCATATGGGACACAGGAGAACAATTTTGGACTAATTTCTGGGAACGCAGGTGAAAAAAATATCTTCAATTCTAACCTACAGCTTTTCACCTCAAGCTTTGTATGTGTGCTGACAGCATCATGAACTTCAATCAACTTTACTGAGTTCCAACTAGTTTTATACCAGCCCCCATGTGTAAGTATGGACTTTGTCAAGTGACACCAGTTTATTAGCTTTGTGACACTGATCTGAACTGAGAGCTGAGAAATTAATCTCAAACCAATTCTGTGGTTTATGAGAGTTTCAGCTTCTTTTCCACACAACTCTCCCAGCAGCCGTCAAATCACTGCAGGTTTTCATTTGCTGAATCTGACCTCCCTGAAGTTTCACTTTATTAGCTGCCCCTTTCACAGATCTTTCAGCTCTGTTCAGTTCCTCTGAATTCAGCAGGATGAGTAGATGGAGGGATGTTCCAGCTGCTGCAGTAAGAAAGGTTTATGAAAACTGTATTATGCAGTACGATTAATGAATGAAATCCTCCAGGTTCAGTCTTAAAACAGTGTTTTAAAACCTGTCAGAGCCCCTTAATCAAATTACAGCCTTCATTCAGCTCAAGATTATATGTGATATTGTGTCAGTTCGACATACAGGCATCTGTCATTCTCTGACAAGGAGAGAAAGAGAAAAGACTAGACAAAAGGAAAATGTAAAGGAAGTTTTCTTACCTTCCTCACTGCCCTCCCTTAAGGCAGATCTACCACACAGAGGCCAGTTTTACATCAACTCAGATTTACCTGAGTTGATCACCTCGAAATGCTGAGCTGTATAACCGGTAGCAGGAATGTTACCAACACCGGGACCAGAATGACTCAGGACACAGAAAATGCATGCACATCCCTGCTGAACATGTGAAACTAGCTCACATTGATGTGCACAGTTTGAAATGTCTCTAGCTATTGTTACTCACATTCTAGGTTGTGTTTTGGTGCTGAAGACCCACAGGTACAGCCTTAGAGTTTTGCCTTTCCATGTTGCCCTAAAACACTGAGATTTAAGACTAACCTTTTCTGAAATAAAATCATCTTTCTCATGTTCTCTGTGACAGGTTGTGAAGCTGTACTAACATACAAGGCAGAAGGGGCATGTCTGCTCCTATGCTAGCCACTTCTCTACAGCTTCAGTTTTCCATCACACAGCATTTTTGTTCAGCCTGGATGCTATCATCTGTGCTGCCTCTCCATGGGTGATCTTCAGGGAGGTGCAGCATGGGAGTGGGTTAGCAGCAGTCTTTGGGTTAGCCTAGAGATTTTGCCCTCTCTGGAGTATCAAAGCCTACTGCAAAGCAGAGGATCAGCCCTCAACTCCACCTGCTTAGATAGTCATGACCCCTGAGGGCTTGTCCCACTGAGCCACCCACTCCACTCATGGGTGGCCCAGCTGATTGACCCTCTGCTTCTTCACACCTGGCACAATAACAGAAAAGAAAAATTCAGATCTGCACTTGTCTTGCCCCCAGTTCTTGCCCCTGGGGAAAAAGAAAAGATGCTCTTGATCACTCACAGAATCACAGAATAGTCGGGGTTGGAAGGGACTTCAGATGATCATCTAGTCCAACCCCCCTGCTAAAGCAGATTCTTTACAACAGGTTGCACAGGAAAGCATCCAGGCAGGTTTTGAACATCTCCAGAGATGGAGACTCCACAGCCTCTCTGGGCAGCCCATTCCAGTGCTCTGTCACCCTCACAGTAAAGAAGTTTTTCCTTAAGTTTGTCTGGAACTTTCAGTGTTCCAGCTTTTGCCCATTGCCCCTTGTTCTGTCACAGGGTACTACTGAAAAAAGCCCAGCCGAATCCATTTGGCCCCCGCTCTTCAGGTATTAATAGACATTGATAAGATCCCTTCTCGGTCTTCTCTTCTCCAGGCTGAAGAGTCCCAGCTCTCTCAGTCTTTCCTCATACGGGAGACACTCCAGGTCCCCCATCATCTTTGTGGCCCTAATAGCATTCAGGTTGCTATTCTGTATTTCCAATTTCTCAGCATTGTATCCTTTCCCACAGCCCCTTCCTGACTGCCCCAAGAAACAACACTCCTTTTGTAAATGATGCTTTTCCCAGGGAGAACTGTTCCCTGTTGGTCTCATTACAGTCTACCCAGGGAGCTCTTTTTTGTCCCATTCTCAGACAGATCGCTGCTGCTGCAGTGTCTAAAGACTTTATGCAGCATAACTGAAATGTATCAGAAGTGGTCCATAGCCTCCTTGAATCAGGAGAAGCTTGTGTCAGATGTGCTGGATAGTTCTTTTTTATCTTTGATCCATGCTATTCTGTGTTTGTATTCAAAAGAAAAAGTAAAAAATGCCTGTATGGCACTACAGATGAAAACTGCTGAGTTATAGTTGTCATTGGAGTTTGTTTCTCAGTCTCTTGCCACTGTAAAAACAGAAAAGTTCCGTTTTGACCATCCTTACCCAAGATGGAAACAGTTCACAGTTATTCTGGTCTCAGGTAATGAGAGTTCTGAAAATAAGCACAGGTTTTTGTTCTTGCTGTAGAGATCAAATGACAGGTAAGATGTGTCTCTGGAGGTGCTTCGGTGTTTGGCATGGATGGGATCCACAGTTTTATGGCCTGCTAAGCTGCATTGCATTGCCCAGGTTGGAGATGAAGAAGGACTGTTTAGGCCCAAAGTCAGTCCATTTGCCTGCAATGGAGAATCATCAGAGCACTAAGACCTGTTCACATCTCTGGTTTCAGACCAATTCAAACAAGATCGTTTCTTCAACTGAAAACCAGCAATAATAACCTCAAGCTCTTGCGTAGAAAACAACCAGTCTGAATCGGAAGAGCAGGAAGCCCGGATAGATTCTTGGATGATGACAGAATTAAGCAGCAGAAAGCTTAAACTACCACTATATGATGGGATCAAGTTGTAACAGTGACCGGTCTGATTGCCTATTCACTGCTGTTTCCTTTTTTAGATGCCCTGCTCATGTTGATTTGCTGTGGACTTGTATTCTCATCAGAAGGGTGAGGCAAACAGAGAGTGGGGCTCGGGCCTCTTTCTGTGCAGTCAGTCCCTCTTTCAGTGTCTCTCCCTGGCTTGGAGTCAGACTGACTTAAGACAGCAGATTAAAATTTGACAGCTAAAGTTGTTACTGCTTCCTGCCAGCCTTTACTTTCTGACAAACACTGTCACAGTTAGTGCTTTTTAAATGGACTCCAAAGCTCCTGCAGCCTGCTGTTTTCCAGGGTATCTACAAAACCTTCCAAAACCCCTTGTTTGGATCATGGAAGTATGAAGTTAGCGAGCGTGCTGCAGGATGTGGGCAGATGGTGCAACCCACAGCACTAGCCTTTAATTTAGACTCCTTGTTGACAGCACAGTGGATATGACAGTGCCCTGCTGGGTCAGCATCCTCTCTCAGGTCCCAGAGCAGCAAGTGCCTAACTCCACGCAGTATGCACCGACCACAGCCACGTGCCCATAGGCGTAACTCACAAAAAAAAAAAAGGAAATTGACTGTTTAGTCAGCACAGCAGAGGAAACAAGTTGCAAGGAATCATTTATCCCTGTTTTTCACACCTTTTTCCAAGTATGCAGTCAAAAGTAACAGGGTTTCACATCTACTGATTGAGTGGAGGAGCAGTGGCAATGCAAAACACCACTTGGAGTCTTTCAGTGCTCTTCCAGTCTTGGGAATGTTTGCTCTATCAGTAGCTTGTAAAATTATTTTTGCTATCAGCCTACAGCCCTGAAGCAGTAGTCAGTAAAATCAGGGTGTATGGTTACTCCTTTCATCTCACTTCTTCCCCAGAAGTCTTTACTCCAGATGTATCAGGGCTTACAGAGGATTCTTTCACTGACCTGTATTGCCCGGCAATTCCCTGGGCTGCAGGAAAACCTCCAGCGACAGAAGGAGATTGCTTTAGTGTTTTTTTGCACCACTGAAGCAGTACGATGCAGCATTAGCACATCGAAGAATCTAGTCCATTAACTTTTAAAATTAGCTTATCAAGGGAGATGGCAGCACTTGTGGGAAAACAAGATGTTCAAAGCTTCTTGCAAATCCAGACTGTCCTCCTCTGAAGCATCATACCTCATCAGTTATACTTGTAGCTTTCTCTCTTAAATATAACAGTGTAAAAAGGCTGCAAAGTGAATTTTCTTCTGCAGCTACCATGTTAATCTCCATCTTTCTCCTGTTAGCAACAGAGCTGTGAGCTACACTATTTTTCAGGAGTTTTGCAGTGGCAGGGCTCTGATTGTGCTGCTTCTTTTGAGATATTTGTTCACAGCAATTTAGTTCAAGATAGAACAATAACCCAAACAGCAGCAGGCCAGCCTGATCTGGCTTTAATGTGGCACTGTACATAGTGGAAATCTGTTGTGGTATTGGCCTAGGTATTTCAGAGTTCATGAAGCTGAATTATATCTTTTAGATATGAGTAACCCAAGTCACTACATCCTCATTACCTTGGAATGATTTCCTTTGAACACGCTCCTTTATTGTCACTCCATATGTGTTACCACACTTGGATTCAGAAACATTCATGTGACTCAGCAGTCACACAAAAAACTGGATAAGTTCTCCAAAGGTAAGGGATCCTGAAGAGCAACTCCATTCCTGTAGAGACTATTGCAAGCCACTCTCATGCAGACTTAAACTGCTCCCTTCCAAAAGCCAAGAAATGCAGCAAGAAGATACTTTTGACTTCTGTGAACCTTGGACTGGGCCATCACCTTGTCATTGGCTTTGGACCCATCAGCTGGCTGGTTGGAAGTCTGTAGAAATGGGATCTCTGGTTGGCCTAAAAAGGTACACATCATAGCTAGAGCAGTCAGTTCATGAGGGGACCTTATCACATTTCTCTTTCCCATTATCAGTCAGAAAAATGAATAAGATATTAATCCGATTCTCCTTCACTCACAGACACACACATATGCATCAACACACAAACAACCTGGCCAAGCTGACAAAGGGATTTGTTAAATTCAAGCCTTCATAGTTGACCAAACTCCGAGCAGTGCTCCCTGAAATACTGGGCTTGAAGCCTGTATTCAATCATGGGAGCAGCACATGATTAGCTGTGCTTTTATCCCTGTGTTGGCATCTGAGAGGATCATAGGGTTCTTTACAATAGTATGCCTGGTGAAATCAGAGAAAACCCTTTGCTCTGTGATTAATAATGTGTTAAGCCACAGTTCCAAATTATTTCAACTTTTCAATGGTTATGGGAACATTTACAAGACTGATGGCTGGACTGTATGCTGCCAACAGGCTGAAAGAGCTATCATTTATTACAAGTCTTTCTTGCAGCCAAAATGTGTAATACTACCCGGGTAAACTGTGCAGAAAAAGAATTATGAGTTTTTGCATAGCATTTTCCCAAATTAGAAATCAATTGAAGCTTTGTGCACTACAAATGTTTTCAGAAGGGGCAGGGCGGGAGGGGGAGGAGGGAGGGAATGCCATTAAACTTTCACAAAAATGTAAAACCCAAACATTTCTGCACTGTGATGGTGCAACAGAGCTTCACTCATTGTGTTCACTGATTTAATCTCATCACACCACAGTATTTTGTGGTGATTTGCTGTTCCATTTCTCCATATGCTTATAGTAGCCTGATCTATCCATAATTTCCCAGTCATTTTCTTGTAATATCTTAACTGTCTCAGTGCCTCTCTGAAGTCTGTTAATTGTTTTCTCACTGCTACCAGTTAAATTCTCTTCTCCCCCCATTCATACGACAGAAGTAATTTTTATTTGATGATAATCAACCTATATCTCATTAAGCATTTGATGGGACTGAGCATTTCCAAAGCTCACGCATTAAGGATTTGTTATTTTGGGTACAGGAGAACAGCAAAACCACTGACCTCAGTATCTCTGTATATCTCTTTGTATCTCTGTGTGTGTGTGCATGTGCACATGCCACAGCCTCACATACAGTACACACAGGTAAAACCTCTAGTATTTGAAAGCAGACATTTTTCCTTTGCAATTAAAAGAAGGGGAGAACTCCGCTGTGCAGGCAACAGGAAAAGGCTGAGGAAGCACAATTACAACTCCAAGAAAATGTGTTCACATTCCATTATGTGATCCATCTCATCTGCCTTCTGTTCCCAAAACAAGCTTTCCAGTTTTGTCATCCATACCCTGCTCTGCTTAAAGCAAAGAGAGAAATGATCTTAGGAAAGGTTTTGAGCTCTGCTGAGACCCTGGTAATGAGCAGCAGCTTGCCTTGTGTTGAAATAACAGGATCTGAAAAAAATGCTGTTCCAAAACATTAGCTCTCCATGAAAACTGCATCAGTGCTACAGGCCAAAAAATCCTCCTGGCTCACATCAAAGGACAGCAGATAGCCAGCATGCCCCTAAATAACTATCAGAATACACGTATCCTCACCACAGTAGCATTTCATCTTCTATGAGGCCTCAGGGCAAGGCCCACTCTCACCATTCTCTGCCTCAATTTCCCCATTGGTAAAACAAAAATAACAATATTTCTCTTCCTTTGAGACTTTCAGATTAAAGGTCACAGGAAATAAGAGCCAAATATTACTAGCACTATCTTTTCAGAGCCTCAGTAATTCGTTAACTGCTGGGCTTCTGGACTCTGATGCAAACTTATTGGCATAATACATTCTGCTTTTGTATTGTTGTATTTGCATTGATCTCCATTTCCAGCAAAATCAGAATAAAATGTAATTCAAAAATTGATATGAAACACAAGAAACAAATAATCCAGGATGTACCGAGTGAGTAGCATCTAACGTTTTATGCACATAGGACCCAGCATCTGTTGTTTCTGCCAGTTGCTTCTTAAAGCACCATGTAATGTCAGGGTTTGGGCTTTCTGGGATGCAGATACATTTTTCAAAGAAAAAGGAATCTTCATTCTTCAAGGCAGCTCTACCTGTGCTGATCTCAGATTAGCCAGGCAGGAGTTCAGCCTTGGAGGGGTGATGAACACTTACCCACATCAGGGCCCAGATCCTCAGCTGGGCTGAGAGAAGAAGCAAGGGGGAGAAACCAAGGTAGCCCTATCAAGGTCATCTGTCCCAGGAACACTTCCCAGGTTTAGTTAGATAATCAAGCGCCTTGTGCAGAGTTTTTGCTTCTTTTATCCCTCTGGAAAAAAAGCAATATTTGCCTAGAGAAAATACAAAGTGAAGGCAGCAGCAGTGTATTTCATTTGGCAGCCAAGGAAAACTTTTGTTGTGGTAGGAGGAGAAGGGCTCGTGGCATGGCACAGAGCTGGTTAGATTTGGCATTCTTCCGGTGCCTTCTTCAATTCTTCTCAAACTCACATCCCCTTTGTCAGCCTGCCTTATCTCGTAACTCTTGCATTTTTCCTCACAGATGTTGTGATTTACACTGTTTGAAGGAAGCACAGATAGCTTTAAAGCCATCCTTGAGCCCCCTACTACCCAAGTCTGGTTCACTGCAAGCATGAAGGAGAGAAGGGGTCAGCAAACTTTCAAAGGGAGCATGCCAAGTTTTATTTTTCTTTCCCATTCTGGAGGTCAAGCATGCCTTAGGAACACAGCAGGAACCAGAGCATGCTGCCTCGCAAGCAGACATCTGCTAGATTGCTTGGGACTTAGCAAGGATCCCATGGAGGTGTAAAACTGTGGAGGTCTGAAGCAAGCCCGCAATCTGGAATAGCTGCATCCTGATGGAACATGCTCCTGGATTGAACTGCTGCTGACTGGGACTAGAATCTGCCACTGTGCTTTCCATTTGCTATGGCATACATTTTTTAAAACTTCATGTTAAACACTCTTATGAAGTGTTAGAGACATCCCTTTGGTCAGCAATGCCTGGGTTTATCTTTTTCTCCCACTTGCCTCTGAAACTGGGAGCCTGGTCTAGTTTATTCTTTGAGAGGCAGGATGTCATCAGAGTGAAGGATGTCCAGTTTTAGCCAAGTGCTCATTGTACAAAGCATATATCAACAAAGTGCTCCAAATTAGCAGTGGTCTGGCAGCAGTAATAAAAGCTGTGAGACTGTGTAATTGTGCTTGTCATGAAGAAGAATATAGTCTGCAGCTGGTGTACAGAAATGCCTCAAATCTGTATAGGGGTGGGAAGAAAATCAAGTAAGCTACTAATCTCTAGCTCAAGGAGAGTTCAGCAAGGTGTCTCCTTTAAATGCTACATTCCTGCCACAAACACGCAGCATCCTGGTGCCATCTGACCTGTCGGCCTGCCCAGACACTTCAAAAGTAACTTTTGCAATAATCTCTCAACAACGACTTCCTGGCGTAGGTTCTTTTACTTAGCTTAGATATAAGCACAGTCCAAAATCTCTGTAAGCTCTCTCTCTTCTGGTAGAAGAGTGCCACCTCATGACTGATACAGAGGAATGAAACAACCCACAGCAGTAAAGCTGAAAGCCCTCAAGTAACCAGGGCCAGGAAGGACTGGAGCAGCTCATGCCCCGTGTACCCACCCAGCTTTCATCCAGCACCATTACACCCTGAGACTAATACTCCTTTGCCAAACAAGTGCTTTGTGACTCTTTTTCCAGGAGAAAAAGCTTAGCATCTTTGCCAAACACCAAGCCCATCCTCAGGAAGGACAGACAACATTATTCAGGCTTTTATACACAGTGGTTTTTGCTTCAAAAGCCCAAGTCATTTTATTTCGGGACTACTCCGCACTGTCTTAGGTACCGCTCCTCTGGGAAGTGTGCAACTTTGAGTTGTGAGCATCCTCTTTTCCTTAATTCCTCAGACAGTTTATGACATACCTAGCCACCCCTTCTCAAGCTCATTATTTTTTCCTTACTAAAACAACTAATTTTTCTCACCAGCTGAGATATTGTTAAACTGAGGAGAATTTGGGGGTACTAATGACTCTTTGTTCCTTCCATAAATGAGGAGCATGTGTCAAAGAAACTCTGAATTTATCTGCTCCATCATCAGATGGAAATATTTGAGACAAAATCAGACACATATCCTCATTGATTGATTTGTCTATGGTCCTCTCAGAAACAGTTTAAATATTTACAGCACATGAAGATGGAATAGAGCAAAATAACATTTTGCTGGTTTTTTGCTTCTTTTTTTTTTCTTTTAAATGAATTCAGGCATTGAGGAAAGTGCTAGATTGAAAAGCCCAGAACTTGAAATGTCTTGTTCCTATTTTTTCCCAGAATAGAAATATCAGGAGAGTAGTACCGCAGCTTTCCTAAAATCCCAACTCTACTGCTGCTGTTCTCCTTTATTGGACTCATTGCTAAATGCTTGGCAGTAATTAAAGATCAGAATCAGCTTCTTCCTTACCAACTCAAATAAAACCAAAGTCAATTAAAACCAACTGAAATATTATTTTTTCTAAAATGGTCATTGATCTACTAGCAGGTATGTTAATAGCACCTATTATCAGACAGGATGCCAAGTAGCTAAAATATGGATATAAATTTTGACATAAATTGAATATTAAATAGTGTTTCAGAAGTGAAAGATTTTGCATCTCATTCCCTGAGGCAGCCAGTTTTTGCTCAGTCTTGCATTTCAAAAATATGCTGCTAAAGTTGACAGATAGCCAATATTATTAACCTGAAAGCATCAGCTTAATAAGTCTCATCCTATGAACTGGAAAAAAAAAGAAAAAAGTATCAAAAGCCACTTGCTATTCCATGGGAGGATTTTAACAGCATAGATTATTTTCTTTGCATAACTGCTAGAAGGCCTGCAAAAGTTCATCAAAAATCAGAGCTGCATGAAGTCAGGGATTGGCTGATTCTTTTGTTATGATAAAGATAACAATAGCTGAATCAATAAACCTAATTTAAATTTTAATTAAAGATTATTGTTATGACAGATGAATTTTTAAGCTCAGCGCATTTAACAGTTCCCCTATTAAAGATTTTTATAAAGGAGTTGACCAGTCACACTAAACATTATCATGAACAAATATTTGGTTGCTTAAACTGTCTCCCATTAAGAAAATGAAAGTGTATAAGGTCTATTATCCAAACTCATAATTTGAAATGCTAGCCAAATTAGCCCAGATATTCCTCCTCCTCCTCCTCCTCCTCCCAGAGCAGGTAAGTTACCTCTGAGCCGTATACAGTGTGGGGTCCCGTATACAGTGTGGGGTCCCTCAGACAGGACCACAGCACCAAGCCCTTTTAGCTCTTACACTGAAGACTTGTAAAACCAGGGACATGCTTCAAAACAGCTGAGAAAAATTTCTCCACCTCCCAGGGGCTGCCAACAGGTCTGGGGAACAGAAATGGGGCTAGAGGAAGGTCCATGCTTAAGCTACTAGAGAGAAGTGGAGCTGCCAGCTGAATTAAGCACAAGTCCAACCACTGTCACTAAACGGCATCACCTTCAAGGAGCTGAGCTTCATCCAAAATGCCCAGAGAAAGGGCCGGTTCTTTGTTTGCTTGGCTAAAGAACCAGAAAGCAGCTGTGCTGTCATTATTCAGTGCTACAGAGCTGACCAATCCAGCTCTCACACATCTCAATGCCCAGCTGCTTTCTGTAGGCTGACGTGTGGCTGGCCTTCTCAAATGGCAGCTATGATGGTTTCAGTGATGCCGTCAGAGTTTTCTTCTGAAAACCATGGAGCACCTCTACACCAGTCTTCTTGGGACTCTTTTGGGTGAAATATAAATCAAAAATATCATCTCTAAAACTAGGATATCTTTAGCAAAATGATTTCTTCAAGTTGTCTCTTCTAAAATCAAGTACCACCCACTCACATTTAGCTTGTTTTCCAGCCCACCTAAAAGAAGGCACCGTTACAAAACTGCCCAGGCAACCCCACTGAAACGTTTTGTTGCTTAGCAAAAATCCAAGCTATTTTTGATAAAACATAATTTCTCTTTATTTATGCTGCATTTGCAAACATCACTTCTCACCAACATCAGCCTGGCAGAAACAAGTGCTTTATCCTGAACTCTCTTTCATCTCCTCCTCCAATTTCACAACAGCTAAACCAAGCTTCAGCAATGCCATTAGCCACAAACCTAGAAGCAACCACCAGAATACTTTGTGGATGATTCACAGATTTTGTTGTCAAAAAGCTAGTGATCTTCCTTATAGCCTGAATTTTACAGCATGCCAGGCTGCATGTTCACACTGTTTTGTCTTTAATCCTGGGTTCACAAAGATTTCCACAGCAAAATGTGACATTTTTATAGTCACTAAAGTTCAGGATAGAGCAAACCTTGGATGTTCTGTTCTTTTGTAAGTAGCATTTTAAGAAGAAAAACAAAAGCCATCCAAACATGCAGACTCAAATTACACGTTTAAGAAGTCTGCACGGTAAGAGGTGAAACACGTCACATGTATATTTTAATTAAACATTTATCCTGCAGTCATGACAGCGCAAGTGTGCAGCAGCTACAAGGCATTACAGAAAATGCTTGTTTCACAGCAAGCATTGCTCCAACTAAAGGGGTTTTTCTCTCAGCCATCTCTTGGCATTAATGTGAATGTGGGAATTCAGCAATGCCCAAGCATGCCTTGTTCTAGCCTCAGTCCTGGTTACTAACATGTTCTAAATACATGTTCCTCAAGAGGGTTGCATGTGCCATGTGTTAGGTAGCATAGAGCAAATATAGCAGTCAGCTATATTTTTCCACAAAAGATTGGATCTCTGTGTATACGACTTAAGGGATGTCATTTTGGAAGAGCTCTCACACGAAAAACACTTCTATCTCTTTCCAAGGCCAAATGCATTTAGGATCTATATTTTCAGCAGTTGAGCAGGCAATCTGCAGAGCACCCAGCTCTACTAATGCTATCCATGGGCATTGCCCTGGGAAGCTTGCTGCAGGCACATCTGAGCCACTGCATCTTGCAGTGTTAGCCTGAGCCCCTAGGAGAAGAAGCAGTTCCCACCCAAACTGCATATCAAAGTTGTAGTTTTCAAAAAGATGTAGGGTTTTCTTAAATTGTGAAACTTAGAAGTGTTAGAGGACACATTTCTCTTTTCTTCATATCCTACCTGCGATTTGTATCTTTTCCATTCCCATCTTCTGCCTCCCCAACAAGGAGTGGAGAGAGAGGAACCAGTTTCTGAGGTCTTGATCTCATTTAGCCTTTGGGTTGATGCAGACCAGAGAGGAACAGGAGCTGTTCTACTGCTTTCTTCCCCAGGATAAGTAATGCAGCAGCTCAGGCAGCTCCCTCTCCACCCTTTTTTTATCCAAAACTAGGTTTTCCTGTGTCCCTCCTCCTCTTCATAAAAGCTGAGGGAAAGGGCAGGAGACTCAGAGCCTCTGGAGGAAAAGGGACCCCCTTTAGATTCTCTCAGCCTGAGATCATGCTGCAGGAAGCCAGTTGTGGTACAACATGGCTGCATACCAGTGTGCAGCTGGGTGTCCCTCATCCTCTCCTCTCCTGGTGCTTTTAAGAGATGTTTTTCCTCAGCAGTGGTGAATCTAGTGACTGGAGAGAGACCATAAAACACACAGAGCCCAAAGTGCTTTCAAATTCTGAAGTAACTAAACTGGAATATTTAGAATCATAGAATCATAGAATGGTCAGGGTTGGAAGGGACCTTAAAGATCATCCAGTTCCAACCTCCCTGCCATGAGCAGGGACACCTTCCACTAGACCAGGTTGCTCAAAGCCTCTCCAGCCTGGCCTTGAACACTTCAGGGAGGGAGCATCCACAGCTTCTCTGGGTATTTCCTGAGGTTCTCTGCTATAAGAATTAAAGATGTCTCTTATGACTATGGAAAAGAAAAAGTGAGCCAATAAGAACTCATGCAAAACTTGTGATTCTTGCTGGTTTTTCATCCTCTCTGTTATGGAAGCAACCTAGCAAGACAGCTGAAGAGGTCCAAAATCATAAATTAGACTGTTAGCCTTAACATACTGCCAGGGGTCTTCTCTACACCCCCTGCCACCTGAGATCTTCTCTGCTCAGTGCTGTACCTCTGCTCTGGTGGGTCAGGGTGCACTGCTTAGCAAAAAATCCCACCAAGGCCTTTCTCCAACAAGGCAGCAGCATGCAGCTCAGCTGGAGCCCAGTGACTTTGCTGCCTGCTCCCAGCTCTTTGTCAGGGAATTGCAGAGCAGGTTGTCTGTGCACCACGCCAGAGGAGAGTGTCCTGTCTGCAGGCCAAAATTCAGGAGCAAGCTCAGGGATTAATAGCAATGTATTTTAAAAAGCTTGGGACAGTTCTCTGCTTACTCAGCATTTTGCATTTTGAAGGCAAAGCCACCGTAGATAAAACCATGTACTGCAGCTTCTTCTAAACAGAATTCCCCTGTATCCTCCTTTGGTGGGTACCTGCTAGGAGAATTAAAGCATTTGCATGGTGCTGATTTGATGTCTGAGAAACTACCGTATCTATAAATGTATCCCAAGTGTCAAAGACAGAGTAGGGTACAAAATCCTGGTACTTCATGTTCCAGCTCCACTGAATTGAGTCTCCCGTTTCCAAGGACTCCGAGTGCCAATTCTGGAACAAGCTTCTTTCTCTGGTCAGACACTGCATTATTTGATATATTAAATTTCACAGATTTAGTCGACAGAAAAATGTAATCATCATCCATTTGAAAAAGCACAGCTGAAAAAATGATTAAAATTCATACACATCAGGCAGCTTGATTTGTGAGGCATGGCCTGAATATAAGGCTAAATGAAGGTTAAATATTGGCTGAATAGTAATTGTACTGTCTCTTTGAGAAGCTGTTTATTGAGAATGTATATGGTACTGTTAGCTAAAAGTGGCAGCACATTTGAGATTGAATCAGACAAGCTTTTCTGCCTTCTCATGTACCATTTCTCAGACTAAGCTACATGCCATCAGAAAGCAAGTAATTATGCAAAAAATACTCAATGTAGTATATTTAATTCCTGATAGGAGAAATATTAACCAAGTAAATCAAACATTTCTAACTCAGCATGTTTCCACTGGAAAATATAATTTCACTGGCATTGAAATCTCCTACTAGGGGAAAAAATTGTGCATTTTTTTTAATATTTTGAAAAAGACTAAAACATGGCCATCTTTTTCTAATTTAGATGATGCATTATAAAATATATCACCCTTGAAGAAGTCAGAATAAAAACAGAACACTTTGGCTGATTCAAGCTAGACTTTGTTTAGAATCTAACTTAATATCAATTCCATTTTTTTACACTTATTGTTTTCATGTTGTTTAGAAAGAAATAGATCTTGGAGCGTCAGGAAGTCCCACTGACTTGAAATTATGGCTTCTCATCAGCTCAGTTTCCTGCATATTCACCTCTTGTGCAAACATGACCTAATAATATACACCTTCTCCCATGGGGGATATGATTTTATTACTGTTGTTCATGGTCAGGCCAGCTGCTCCAGCCCACTCCCTGGCAACTTGCATTTTCTGATGTGGAGCTTGTCCCTGGTCCTGTCATCAGCTGTGAGACGAAGACAGCAGCTACCACAAAGACCTCTGATCAGAATTCACAGATGGCATTAGATCAAAGCTATAAAATTTCAAATATAATGATCAGCTTCTTGGTCTGATTAAATAAGAAATATGAAAATAGAAATACCAAATTACTCAAATCATTTACAAAGGGAAAAAAAAAGCACCAGTTTTAATATTTAAAAAAAAGGAAAAAGAAAATAAATGAGAAAAAAACCCTCAATTAAAGTTAGTGCTTTATATTCTTGCAGGAAAAAAACATCTGTCCCCCCCCTCTTCCTCTCATGCACACACTCCTCTTTCCAGTTCCTGCACCAGAGCCAAGAGTGGCCATGCTGGGATGTGGAGAAGTCACACACCCCATTCATAACCCACAACATGATTCCCAGGCATGCTGAGGTAAAGATACCTTAAAACACTTGCAGGCATCCCTTCAGTTTTTACTTCTCTCAAGAGGTTTCGACATCGCTCAGGATGAGATAAGCATCCAATTTCCAGGTGTGTTCTGAATCAGGTTATCAGAACCCCTGGGAGTTTCCCTTTGCTAGCTCTAAATGGGAGGTTATATATATTTATGGTGGTTTTTTACTCAAACAAAAATGTAAAAACCACTGATTTCTTGTCAGGTGTACCTAAATGCAAAAAGGAGGCAGGAATATATCTTATCAGAGTGTGGTATTTGCAACATTTTCCAGCAATGACCACTGATGTTTTGGGCTTTACAAAAAGTGATTAATTCAGGGTACATTACTTTTTTTTCTTTTTTTTTCTTCTTTTTTTTTAGCTTGATTAAAGTCAACCAATTAACTAATATGGAATGTTTCTGACAATAACAAGCTGGCACTATGGAAATTTTATTCTAAATCTCTATGCTTTTTTGAGGCAACCGTTTTCACACCAGGGAGAATTGTTTAGTACAAATTTGACAGCAAAATTCTAGATGAGGAAGATAATATACTGCAAGTACATCTACTGCCTTTAAATCCCAGTATGTCCCTTGTGGCACACCAATAAAACAGCGCCAGCAAAGCTGGGTAATTTGCCAAAGCCCACACAATGTCTGCAGGAGAACCAAGATATCAATCAGGAGTTCTTGACTCCTAGCCTTTTGCTTGTTTTTAATAGCACACATTGCTTTCTCATTCTCCTTAACGTCTAAAAATAGCAGACTGACAAATCTTGCAGCAAATATATTTGAGACCAAAAGGTCATCCAGGCAGAGATTGTCTCTCTGCCTTTTAGGATGCTGCTTGGTGATACTTAATGAACACAGAAGCAATGCACAGATACAAACCTAGAAAGTTACTGTAGCTTTTTTGAGCACCATACTGGAGTTTCAGACACTAGGTTCATATTCATCTCATTACCACAACATTAGTGCCAATATCACAGTGTTGAAAAAAATTCACCCATTTTCTCACCCTTGCCCCAGGTAAGGTACAAAAGTCAGCTCTAACACTGCGAGTCAGGACCTCCCCCTTCTTCATAATTCCTACAACAAAACAGTTTCATTATGAGCACTGACACAGAGGCTGTCGGAATTAATGTCAAGGAGCAGAGAATTCCCTACATGTTTGGCTTTGATTTTAAAAAGTTTTTATGATACAAATGAACCTCTTGATGAGGTAGATCAAAACCTCTACAGTGATACCTCAGCAAAGGATGTTATGAGAATAAAAACAGGGTGAAAGCAATATAATAGGAGCATCGCACGTGCACATGGAATTCTCAGCTCCCAGCTGAAGACCCCTACCAAATTCTGTACTGCTGTACATGAGTGAAGCTCCACTCACCTCAGAAATGGGCACACCACTATTTTCTGTGCTCACTGGAGTCCTCTGCTACTGAGGTCTTACTCCAGGCTGAACTGTAAAGCAAAGTTCCCTTGCAATGATTGAAAACAGGCCGTTTTTGTGGGATATCCCATTCAATTTTGTGCAGCACTAAGTCTGCCTCCTTCTGCTCAGTGCCAACAGAAAAACACTGAACCTCGAAATTGGCTTGACATTGTGGCTGTCAGCCAAAAAGATGCAGTCAGTAATGGGCCATAATTCTTACCCCTTTCATTTCAAGTCCTTTTTTTAACACAGAAATGGAATTTGAAAATAAAAAATCCTGTTGTAATAAAGACCACCTCAAGTAAAACAAAAGCTGAATGAGGCTGATCACTGTGTAACCTGCAGTAGGCTGACCTAGAGATGAAAATCACTGTATTTCAGCCCAAACGTGTATTTGATTCCGTGATTTTGAAGTACCCTTTTTCCCCTGACTTTTTTACAGCATTTTATTTTTGATGGCTCCCATAATAAAGTGGAATAATATATGCTAAGAGTGCATGACACAACATATTATTGTGTAAGCTACTATGAAATCTTAAATTAAGTGTGTTGTGAGGAAATGCATCAAGTCACTCTGTATCACCACCCCAAACCCTCGTAGCACTGTAAGACAGTGCAAAGCATAAGCCTAAATAACATTAGACAGCATGAACAAACTGTAACCTCAAAATAACTGCACAGGGTAACTTTTCAAGAGTAATGAATCTGGAGGTGGCATCAACTTTGTTATTAATTCTAATCAGTCAAACGTGGGGTTGTAACCTTACTCGTATATCACTGACAGTTTAGGGGAATTATTCTGTCATTTCCTTAGACTCCATGGCATAAACATTAAGCTTGATAAAACCTTTCGTTTTAGCTGCAAGAAAAGTTGCCGATGGGGTACAGTGAGACAGTGTCCCCACTCCCAGTCAGGCAGAGGGAGCCCCTGCAGCCTCTGCTCTGGACAGGAGCAGCCCACACGTTATCAGGAACCAGAGCATGGTCCCAACTGCTTGTTGGAGCAAACAAGACACAATGTGACCAAGCCTTCTACAGCATCCCCACCCCAGCATAGGTAGGAGGCAGGAGCCCAGCTGTGCATCAAATTCAATGCAGACAGAAAGTGGCTTCACAGGCTGGCTCCTGCTCACAAGCCACTCTGCAGCATTGCTCAAGGCCCTGTGCAATTCAGCTGTTGAGTGGAAATAATAAGCATTTACAGGATAAATTAAAGTTTTAATTACATCAGCTGTATGGTAACAAGACTATCCAAAGTAGTAACTAATTGCTGATTTCAGATACGTGGAGCTAATCCCAGCTCTGTCAGCAAGACCTTTTTTTGTTCCCATTTGAAAGCAAAACAATAAAAATGTTGCCTTGTTGGCTTGGTTGTTACAAAAAAAAAAAAAAGCCTCTTTGACCCATAATTTAGTTTACCTCCTCTGATATAACAAGGACCAAAATTCAGCTTGCAACTCACCTTGCATAGTTCTGACCCAGAAATAGGGACAGGGGAGTGATAGGAATGGTATCCACCATGGTGTGTGTCTTTCACAGAGAAGTGGCAACTCTTATGACACTGGTTACAGCCCACAAAGCTCTATCTGAACATTAAACTTAATTTAAAAAACCACAATGAAGTAAGACGGCCATTAATTTTACTACTTAGGTAACTTGCCCAGCAATTAAGTATTTGCAAAATATGGTTGTGATTCCCTAGCCTGTGCAGACATAAAACAAAGAGACCAAAACGCTGTCATTAAGACCTAACAGAAAGCCACAACATGTACAAAGGCTCATTAAAAATGCTTCTAGTTTCAAGTGAGACAACACTTAAGGGCAACCATCAGAGGTCTCATCAGCTCTTGGTGTATTTAAAATCCAGTAGAGGTGAACAGGTGCAAGCACAAACCCACTGCAGGGCAACCTAATCCCACTGCTGCCACCGCTCCACCATGCCCAGCAGCAGGGACAGATGGTGCAGGGAGCTGGGGAGCTGCTGGGATGGGTCGGGACGGGCAGGGGCAAGGGCAAGGGCAGGCAGCTGCCCAGCCCAGCGGGAACCCTCCTCCATCACCACCCGCTCCCCTGGCTTCCCTCCATGCCCATCACAGCGGGGCTTGAGATCCAGCCTCGAGGTCTTCACTGTGCTCTGACACCCCTTCTCAAACAGACTGTTCCCTTCCAGTTATAGTTTTAATTAATTTAGAATGAATTATTTGGGTCTCTTAATTTCCCGGCTTATTTTGAAAAAGTCCAATTAATGTTGAGCTAAGTAGCTCCAAAGGCTCCCCAGCTCTCATCTACCCTGAAGGGATCCAATTAAAATGAGACACTAGTCAAAATGTCAAACCACAATCATTTTTAAAGCCATTGTGCAACAGATCTATGGCTACATAGAAACCACACAATTACTGAATAAATCACACAATACTTGGACTCCTAAAGCCTAAAACGCCCTCACTCAAGATGCAGCCTTCTCATCAACCAAGAGGATGTTCAGAATTTACAGCAAATAATAAAATTCATATTTCCTTTCACGGTGAAACTAAAACTATGGGGTATAATGAAATATACGTAAATTAAAGCATAATATATGATAAGGGTTTAAATGTAGAAAAGACAATCCAGAAGCTCTGCTGACTGTGGAGTTGAAGGACTCTGAGGCAGCACAGGCAGAGGCTGGTAAAGCCGTACCATGCAGAACTGCAGAAATGTCTCTGTTCAGCTTCCAGAGCCACGCAGCCACACTGGCAATCACTTCAAGGGTCTCCACAACTCTGGCACATTTTAATCCAGACTCTTTGCGATCCATTTACAGATTTTTTTCAGTATTAGCTTTCTCAAACCTTTAGAGAGCATAATAAAGACTCTCTCATACATACGTCCCTCACTAAATTATTTTTCTTCATTTCAACTTACTCGTTTGAAAAAATCCTAACTTTTTAATTCTAGCTCTGAAAGTATTTTGTCTAGCTGTGGAAAAGAAACAGGTATTAAATCACTATCAAAGGGGAGACTGAATTAAAAACTGAGACAGGTCAAAATTGTAGATGAGGGTTTGTTTTTAATGAGCTGTAACTCTAATGTAATTCAATTAATCTTCTTGACTTCTGCAGAAAATTGCGCCCCCCTCCCTTTTTTCCCACCAGACAAATGAATTTTTCTAACCAAAGCAGTAGGATCACTGAGTACTTGGTTTGAGCACAGGAAGGTAATACTCTTTCAAAGGGACTTCAATTTTTTTTTCTTTTTTATTTAATCTTATTGCCCTTGTAAAGAAAACTCAAAATTTCCTACTCACTTCAAAGTTAAATTTTGACACCAGAGAAAGGGATTAGAAACACGTGAGTCTTGGGAAAGGCACACTTCTTTGGGGCAACCCATCCAGGAGTCCCTCTTCTGGACATGCCACCAAGGAGCAGCAAAGGAGCTGGTGAGAGACCAGCCCAGAAAGGTGCCTGGGGCAGCCGGGATGACACCACAACAGCACTCATTGCTGGCCTTCTCTGCTCCCAGCCTGCTGATACCTCCCTCTTGGGGCAGGGAGATCCTATCAAATAGTGTACCCACACTTCTGGGTCTGCCCAGAAGAGGACTGCAGAAAACAAATGACCCTTTGGGGAAGCTGCTGCACAGCTAGGGCGTTTCTCATATATATAGTGCTCTGTGAGCTGCCAAGTTCTGCCCCCTCTGTCATTTTGTGGGAAAGACCATCTCCTTTAAACCAAAAATCACACAGGAAATCTCACAAGAGACCATTTTGTCATAGAGTTTCGTGTCATTCAGCCCTTCCCACCTGTGAAATGAAGAGAAAAATTGTAAGCTCTTCATATTTCCTTTGGTGCATTACTTGAAGATTGAAATGCAAATATGTCTTGTCCTGCAAAACCAAGAAAAACGAAGGTTTGAGTATTTCTGTCAGGCAAAAAGAAAGAGAAATTAAGATCAGTGAGCACAGCAGAAGTACAGTCCCCCTTCTGCCTCGCTGTAGCAGGTACATGCAGCACAGCAGTTTTCTTGCTAAAGCTTTCCCTGACAGTCACCCCGCGGCAGGGTCTGAGGTGCTGCAGTAAGTGGAGGGAAAGGATGGAGAAGTGCTAACAGCAGTGCAGTAATAGCTGGTAAATGTATTTCTAAACATAATATTATCAGTGAAAAATTTAGAGTAACAAGAAATAAGAAGCAATTTTCACCCATTGGAAGCAAGTTATCTGAGCTTGGAGAGGATGCTCGAGAGAATGAGGGTAGAATTATCTAGAGCAGTTTGCACAGCCCTGAAAAAGATCAGGGACATTAAACTACCAATGTTTGCTCTTCCTGAGACTCTCCGTGTGACTTTATATGATGCCAGCAGTGCAGGGAAATGGTGTGCATTTCCACTGACTGCCGTTTGTGCCCCCCAAATTAAGCAATTTTAATTGCTTATGATTACCTTCTAAATAACTGGTGTGTGGCAGACTTGTCTAGAGGTTACCTATCATTATTTACTAAGTATTTGAAATACACTGTTTAGCTGATGTTTGCTAGTAATACATAGTTAATAATGTGCAAATAATTAAAGGAAAACCATCACACTCTCCCCATGTACTCCCTTTTTGTTGGCAATTTGGTTTTGCCTCTTATATTCACTTCTCCTGACCCTTTTCATGGTCAGCTGGGTTTCCCCTTCCACTACTGAACGTTAATATTTTATTGTAATGTTTCCCTGAGTTGTCTGTCTGAGATGGAGCAGCTTTGCCAAGTCATAGGTCCCTGCCATGCCAGATGTTTCTTCACCCAGAGGACACTCTAGACTACACTTGTAGTGTGGAACAGCTGCCTCTCTTCATGCCTCTTACCAGATTATATCTAACAATTTTTTTTTGCCCTGTAGCAGCTCCCAGAGTAAGGTTCAGCAGAGCTGTGAAGGGAAGGTAACAAAGAAGTTAGTCCCAGTTATCTGAATTCAACACCACACTCTATCACAATGTCCTTCAGGAATTTTGCTGATGTTTGTGCATTGGCCACCAGCCCAAACCTCAAAGCAGTGTAACTAAAAGGCGGCTCCAACCTTTACGGGAACCAAGTGAACCCATGGACCACAGGCTCAGGGGTTAGCTCCAGCAGAGAAATGCTTTTGCCTAAGTTCCTCAGTTAGCCTGGGCAACAGCAGGATGTGGCAGCCTGGGTTCATTACTCACCAGGGGACCAAAGGATGGAACGATGCAAGTCACATACGCTCTCAATAAGCCATCTGAGACTCATCAGTGGGTGAGTTACTTGGTGACGAAATACAGGAAGAACTGCATTTAATAAAGATATGTTTATCTTTGTTCACAGACTCACCACTTTTTATTATGTACATGCACAGAAGGAAAGGGCATCAAATAGGTTACACACTGTAAAATTGCTTTCTAAGCTCAACCTCAAATGATGTCAAATCTATTTCTTTTCTGGCATATGTCTTTTTACAAACAATTCTCTGCCTATATGAATAAATAATTAAGGCTTTGGGAAAGCAATGGGTCCTTATTACAGCACTTCTCCCTTCTCTGTTACAGGAATGACCTGCCAAGCTCGAAGTTCATACATTACGAGTGAGATCCTGTGGGGTTACCGTTTCACCCCTGTCCTCACTCTGGAGGATGGATTTTATGAAGTTGACTACAACAGTTTTCATGAAACTTATGAGACCAACACACCAGTTTACAGTGCCAAAGAGCTGGCAGAGATGGCCAGTCGAGCAGAACTGCCCTTGACATGGTCTGTTTCCAGCAAACTGGACCAGCATGCTGAGCTGGAAACTGAAGAGGAAGAAAAGAATCAAGAAGACCAAAATGAAAGAAATGGTGATGTGGCCAACTTGGAGAATGAGTCCAAAGTGTAGAACCACTGGAGGCATAAGGGCCACACCACCTCCTTTACTTTGTCTCTCTTTATTCCTCTTTTCTTTCTCCGACATACCTTTTTATTTTCTTCCTTGCTATTCTCAATTCCAGGAAAAAAAATACTTAAGATGCGAAATATCTACCTGCCCAATTTAAGCTCAAGAGATTCACAGACTTGTCGAAGGCATGGGTTAAAGCTGCAATACCCACCACTGATGGTGGAATCTCAATCCTCACCCTAGTAACAACTGCTGGCTTCCTCGGCAGCTCTCCAAGTTCAGACCTCCAGGTTTATTTACATCAACAACAAAAAAAAACCCAAAGAAATGGGAATGTATACAAGGGATTTAAAAGGAAAGACTAATTAATGCTTATGCAAGCAATGGGCCTTGACTCCAGTTTTTATGTATTTCAGTATCTTTTCACATACTGAGTGACAAGCCGCTATGAAATGGGCCTTGCAGCTTTAAGAGGAAGGTGAGCAGAGGGATCTGCAGTCCAACACGATACTGTACATATGCCTTATGTAATTACTTTCTCTTTATATTTAGTAATAAACACCGCATGTACAAAAGTACTGTAGTAAAGAACTTCTAAATCTTCTAAATAATGTACATAGATGTGTAATTAATGTAGGTTTAGAAACAGACTTCTAGAAATATTGGGATGCAAAAAATAACTACCCATCAAGTAGGCATTTCTCTTCTAATATTTGGATTGTAATATTGATTATTTTTTTTCCCCTATATATACGGCTCTTCTAGTGCATGATATTTTCTTCAGTGTACCAGACTGGCAGCTATTTAGAGTACCTCACTGTTTGCCAACAGATCATTTTACTGACTCTAAAAAGCCATAAGTCTGGGAGAGGGCAGGGTAGAGAAGTTGTAACATAATTACTGATATACTGTGAAAATGTTTACAAATAAGGCAAACCATTCCTGGTTATTTTTTTGGCAGTTTAACCTAAAATTTAGGCTGTGGCAAACTCATGGCAAACCAGAATTTCCTGTACACTCTTAATATAGCGAGCATGTTTCACGTAGAGGTATTATCCTTTATGTGCAATATCTAGGGAAACTTCTCCCTCCTCCCCACACAAACCATGGGATTTCAGCAGAGTAGTTTGCTACACAAAGAGCACAAGCCATTGAAAAACCAAATGTTGCACCTCAGTGAATAGATTTTAGCTACTCAGCTGGGAAAGAAACAGCTGAATTTCATCGGAAGTTGTAGTCAATGAAATTCATTTGTTGACAGTGCCAGCGCTTGGCTGGTCCTGCAGAGTCTTGGGTGGTGCAACATCCCTGGGTATATGCTTCAACAGGGCTTCTCAGCGAAACACACGGTTCCTGCCACCCCTGCTCAGCAGAGTGGTTCCCTAATGACTTTCTTCACCTTAGGTTAGCTCCTTGGCTGTTGTAAATCAATGTAAATCTTGTACATTCCAACTTGACAACTTTAAAATTAGCAGGGCAGTGATAATTTGCATAGCTTACACAGCAACACTCACGCGAGGAGGGGAGCTGGTGTGTACGGTCACAGCTTCACGGACACGCTCCGTAAGAGGCTGCTTACACGGTGTGGCGTTGCCCAGTGCTAAGGATCGCTCAGTCAGGCCCAGCATGCATAAAATATTACCTGTTGAAAAGTGATTGCATTGCTTTCAGTGGGCTTTCACTCAGGCCCATCAAGAACAGCATTTTGTCAGGACATGAGAAGAAGCTGCAGCCTTAATTTTGTTTTTTATGCCTGCCTACTCTGGAAAGGAAGAATACACTGAAGAGAAACTGAAGCATCTTTGTATAGAAACATTTAAGTTAAAAAGAGAAGAGAAAAAAAATAACCTCAGGAGAAACTTAGTGGGCAGGTGGAAATTTTGCACTGTGATATAGCTTTCACATTATTCTCGCACCTCTTTTTGATTTTTTTGCTGAAAGAAATGCCCCTTAATAATTTTCACAGTGTGTGGCTAATCAGTGGGGTTTCTGCAGGTCCTCTAGCTGTGCTTCATGCAGTGGTGGGCAGAGTAGGGTGTGGGGAAAGGGCTGCACACCAGGAACTGGCAGACCAGGCTGACTGGAGAGAGTTTTTTGTTTCAGCTCTGAAAGTTTTCCCTACAAGGCTTTCAGAAAGCAGGAATGGTGCAGAATATGGATTTTTGTTGCCTCCACCCAGGATGGCTGATTCTGCCAGCTCGGTAGAGGTTACTTACACTTAACTTCAGTGAAACACCACTCATTTTGCTACAGACCTTTCAAAGCTCGTTCTTCTGCCCCAGCAGCTGCCCAGTGCTCCAGTTCATCCATCACAACCCACCCGTAAGGCTACCCCTGAGAGGTACCGAGCATTTGTAAGGAAGGGGGGCTCCACAGCTCCAAGGGAAGACAGAAGCCTTATAGCAGAGGAGCCGGGGGGAGCGCGGCATCGGCAGCGACCAGCCACCTGCGCGTGTCAGTCCTAGCGAAAGGTGCACGAGCTGAAAGCAAACCGTTCCTCTGAGGATAAACCTGCTTTTTGCTTTTGGATTTTACTGGGCCGCTCTATAATTCATTGCTGCAGTTTTAACAAAAGTTTGCATTAATTAGAACAGCAGCTCAGGGCCCTAATTAAACCTTTTCTCTGTCCTTTAGCACAAAAAAATACTTTCTGCCACTGGGGCATGCGCATGTGTAAGCTATATTTTTGTGAATAGGGCACTTAAAGCTTAAGGTGTGTGTGTTCGTCTCTTTCTCTCTCTTCTCCTGTATTTTATTGTCTTTGGTATTCATGTAGTATGGACTGTAAAGTTTATGAAATCTCAATTTTGTAACATAAGCTTAAAAAAAAATAGAAGCCTCCAAAGCTTTCAATGGGGAAGCTTCAAGTAAACTTTGTACTAGAATGTCCCTATCAAACACCTCTATTTTTCTACAATGATTGATTAAGCAGTTTAACAATGTATTTTGTGTCAATTATTTCAACTGAACTGGTAAAAAGACAATTAAGAATTGAATGCTGTTAATTAACAATGGATTTTCAAGCCGTATATACTGAGTGGTGTTTTCATTAACAGTAAATAACTTAACCTGGGAACTTCATCTCCTAATCCTAAACAATATACTATGAAATATCAGTGCCCTATGGGAATATTTTTGGCAAATCACATTTAAGGAACGTGAATAATGCAACATTTTAATATAATTGACTACATAATTAATCAAGACCCATTACATCTCTATATAATTCACTAATGCATTTTGATGTCTTTTTCAAACAGTGTCTTGTGGTTTCCAGGAGTAAAAGAATTTATAGACATAAATGCAAGCTCTCAGTAATCTACTGCATCTCTCAATTACTTATTCTAAAGAACAGAAATGCTGTGGAGGTGCTTTGTACAGAATTCATGCACAGTGTCACCCAGTCCTCTCTGGCTTCTTCTCACTTTTTTTTTTTTCTTTCTTTTTTTTAATTTTTAGTGACACATAATTTTTTTTCTCCCCTGCCCAAGTTTCCAAACTAGATCTTTCAGGTGCTGATAATAGACACAGACATACTACTTTTAATGGAGCAACATAAATTTATGCCAGGCAAGAATTTGACCTTCAGCAAATACTTGAAGCTCTGGCTTATTATTTAATAATAAATACCATCTTACCAGCATTAAAACAAACTTCAGAAATTGTTTCAAAATAGGCATCCAAAAAAGCAAGCATTCCTTTAGCGGTATATAGCTATTAGCATCTAGATCTTTGCCCTAAAAAAACATAGTCATTGGCATTGATGTGAGCCATCCCAACAAATTTAACTTCTGTGATCAAAGAAGCTGAATGTCTCATTCTACAAAGGGCCTTGCTGCAAGCTTGCAGGTAGAGAGGATTGCACTGCCCTGAGTCAGAGCTCTGTGCTCCCCTCGCAAGGCAGAGGAAGGAGGTGGTGTTCCAGAGGAGGGTCTCCAGCAGGGAGCTGCCCAACCAGGTGGGTCAAGGTGCTGGCAAATGCAAGAGGAAAATGCTTGACTGATGGTTTGAAATTAACTTCAAGGCAGGCTCTGGATTTAACCCTGGTGCAGGGAGGTGCCCAGATCTGGGATTGCCCATGTTCCTCTGCTGGAGTTAAAGAGGAAACTCAGGCCTTTCAAAAGTTATCATTTTGCTCAGCTACATGGTATTGGGCTACTTAGGAGAAGGAAGACCTGGATTCAGTGCTCTCTTTAGCCCAGGAGGTTCAAAACCACATCCCATTTCCCCCAAGAAACTAACCTTGCCACAACAGCAGTGGCAGAGCCCTAGCCCCTGTGCCAAAGGCTGACTGGCTCTAGAATTCTCTCACCAGCCCAAAGAAATTTTTAATCCTTGTATTTTTAATGGAAGAATGGAAAATTCCTTATTCCCTGGGTCCGTAACAGCCTCCATCCCATCTATCAGGGTGCTCCCTGTCTAAATGGCAGACCTCAGGCTGGGGGAGGCATGGTGCTCAGGTTTCTCACCTCCTGAGCCAGCATGATGAGCAGTCAGCTGCTATCTGCAGAATTGCAGCATTACAGCCTTTGCCTGTGTTTCTGAATGCAAGGATGTTTCTTAACAGCTACCACCAGAGCTTCTGACTGTGAAATATAAACTTTTTACTATTATAGTACTCTCTGTCCATCAAAGTATCTTTCTTTTCAGAATATCAGCCTCCTTAACAGTCACATCACCTAACTCAGATACTTTTTAGGCTATTAATCAAACCTAATAAAACAAGAACAAAAGTTGGCTTCTCTTCCACTCTTGTTCCTTCAGCTCATAAACATGCTGTTTGGAAAAACACATTTGGAAAGCAGGCATAAATCTGGGCTTTTTGCTGTAAATAATTCTTAAAGACAAGACCTGAAAACTGTTATGTATTATTCATATTAAATGACCTTCTTTGATACTTCCTGAGTGAATTTGAAACTTCTAGGATTTGGCTTTTTTTGGAGGGGAGAGATAGTGTTAGACATTCCAGGACATGCTTCAATTTGTGCATTTAGTTCAAGCTTACTTCTACTGATTTCCATTTTTTTCAGATCCTCTGGATTTTCAAAAATTATAATCTAGCATTAACTCCAGTGTAATGGCATACTTATTTTACCACTTGCCATTCTCCCATTTATTATCTGTATACTGACGCTTTAATACAGTTTCACAAAGACAGCACAGACATCGTATCTAAAGATAGTGTTCTAAAGAGACCCAAACATCTTGCTATTTCAAGTTTGAACTCTGTTCTCTATTTTAAGCAAATTCACAAGTAAAAAATACGGTTCCCCCCTCATCATCCCTAACTTGCGTGTCATCCACACAGAATAAAAACTTAAGAGTTTCGAATACTACCAGCTGCTTTGAGGATTTTTTTCCTAGAGGGCAGGACTGAGGACATCCCTCCTCACTTTTTTTCTGTTTGTTTTTTTATTTAAAGCAGAGGCAGCAGCTCCAAACTCATAGCTGTAGCTCATGGGCAGTCCTCTGGAAGCTATGGGCACCATCCCACTACAGCTTGCTTTGAAGTTGGTATCAGCCACTCTTCCAGAGCTGTTTTCCCTCAATTTATTACAGGCAGTCACTTGCATTACCTTAACTGGAAGAACTGGTGGAGAACTGGTACCCCACCACACTTTCCTCCACATGATTTTCACAGTCTGTTGGACTGGAGCCCTCTGGACTTCTTACAGCTCAGGAAAGGAGGATGGCTGGCACACGAGCACGAATCCTCGCAGTCACCCTCCCTGGCTGCTTCCCATCATCGTGACAAGGGGGACCCAAATTCCTTACTGAAATATCCATACTAAAGGATGTGTGATGTGGTGCTTCAAATGGCAACGTTCTAGTTCAGAAAGGATGGCAGTGCAACGTACTGTGTTTGATTCACTTCGTGTGCACAGCACATCGTATGCAGCCTTCTGCTGAGCTGAGGAAATGGAGCTGGAGCAGAGCACCGCTAACAGACCTCTTTAAACGCGTAAGAAACCTTACTAAGAATATAAATCTAATCAAATTAAAGTCAAAGTAAAAAGGACCTTTTCTTAAAAAAGATTATGATGTCTTAATGAGAAATCTCTAATTTGAAAAAATCAGTGAGATTGGGGGTGGGAAACCCAAACTGTTACACTTTGAAATCATTATAATGCATCTTGTTCGGATGGTGAGAGAAGTCATTTCGTTTTAACAGCAACATTTTTGGTTTAGGTGGATGAGGTGCTAGAGCTAACCTCCTAAATCTCTGTGATGTTCAGAAGTGCTGAACATTTACCAGCTCTTACCAAGATCAGTAGGAATTAGGAAACATTTCTGTGAAAAGAGACCATCTGCTCAGATGACAACATAAGAACTTGGTGTTGTCTCTTGCTGCTGCTTTTAGGCTTCCTGGGAGATGATGGAGTCAAGAGAGGTCTCCACCTCACTGAAATGCCATTCACATCAAATACATGCCAAAGTCCTGAAGAACCCACACATGCTGCAGTAGGTTAGGCCCACATTTTTAGGCACCCTGGGGATCACTAAAGGCCCTGCCAAATGTGCTAAAGATGTTACCAGACAGGAATAAAGAATAACTTGACTCTCTTAAAGGCATTTTGTTGAAATCAGGTTGAGGTATGGCAGCGGGGCAAGAAGAGGAAGCTGCACAGCTTGCACTTGTGCTGTAGGTACTGTAGCACACAATGGAAGTCACCACTTAGCAGAGGAACCAGCAACCCTCATTTCTAAAAAGCTCAATGCTTAAAACACGGGGAAAACGAGACAATGCACTTTCTAATCACGAGGTAAAATGGTTCATAGCAAATATAAAAGATCCCTGTAAAGAGAAAGGAAGGAATACAAGTAAGTGCAAAATCTACAAATTAAATCCCACAAAAGCCTTGGCCAAAGGGCAGGGCCACTGGAATCAGGAGTGCAAAGCTAAGCCATGCTACTGGCCATTTTCTACTTTTTATACACAACTATCATTTCTTTGACATGCACAAAATTACTATTAATAAATAAAGTAACGCAAAGCATGTTCAAAAGTATTGCTTAAAAAAGTTGGCTGGCCAAATTATGAAAATGAAATCTGTGCAATGAGAAGAGTCAAGGGAGATAATTCATCACTTCAGCACTTTTTTCCCCCCTCTGAAATGCATTAAAGTAATACTGACAAGAGGCACCATTGGTTTTAAACTTACTGAATTTTAAAGAAATGGGTAAAACATTCAATGCACAAAAACCATTGTGCATCTTCAAGATCCCATCTTCAGGGTCTTTTGCCACCTTCCACATGATAAGGAAGAAATTAGCTTTACACTAGTTAGTACCTACATTAGTGATTGTAGAAAACCTTTTATCCCATGAGAGGCACAAATTCAAAATGAACTAAGAAAAATCACAGCAAGATCACCTAGTATGATAACTAATACATGTAGAAGTATTTAAGCTTCTGCTTAGCCTCATTTCCCAGAGAACAAACAGTAGAACGGAAACAGAAAAAGAAAACTACATAGAAATTCTCCTGAAAAATGGTAGAGAAAAATGTGGCTTTAATTAATAAATTTAAATAAATATTGCATTTTTCTTTTTTAATTACAGTGTTCATTCTCTCTTTGCGTCAACACTCTGATTGATTTGCTAAAATCTGCGTGGTCATAAAAATATGACCTTTTAAAAGTAATTCTAGTTTCATAAAGAAATAATTTATTTGGGATGTTTAATTATTAATTATTTCTTAATCCATGTATTAGTACTGACAATTAGAACAAGATCTATAGAGTGAACTGCTTCAGAGAAAAAAATCACAGAAATTGAAATACATCGCTTTACAAATCAGAAATGAATATTCCATTTGCAGTTTTTTCCCCACACATTTCCAAAATAAAATAACAAAACATTTTGATATTAGAACAAAATGTTTTGTTCAGCTGGAAACTCTCTTGAAATAGGTTGAAAAATCCATTTTTGCTCATCTTTGCAGATAATGAACAAATTCACACCATTGAATTAATGTCAGTTTATCTACTGTAAAAATGAATAGGTATTAATATATTTTTTAATAAAATACACTGCTGGAGATATCTCGCAGTGAAGAAATCCTCCACCAAGCTCACCCTTACACTATGAGTCAGGCATTGCCATGACTCTGATTACAGCTAAAATTAAACTATTCCAAATATGACATTGTGTACATTTTCACAAGAATTGACTTGTGAAGGGTTTGGACCAAAATGTCAAGGACCCACCTGGGATTTGGGAAGTGTAAACTCAACTTCCTGCTGTAACTGACTCAGACAGAAATTTTTAATCTTAGATCATCTTAAACACAGAGTCACAGAAGCTCAAGCCAGATCTCCTTCCTCCTTTGGCAGTTTCTACCCATCAGGTTATAAATTATCAGTCAACATCTTGCAATTGCTGAAGAGATAGGCAGGGGAAAAACAAACAAACAAAAACAACCTGAGACTAAGTTGAAAAAAATTCTGAGCAGATCTACCATAAAATTCACAGTGAGATACAAAGACTTTCTTTAGTCACTGAAGCTGTGCCTCTAAAGGCAGAAAGGCAATACTCTATCCTGGTCTACCTTGAATAAATGGATAGCCATCTAAGGAATGAAAAATTAAGAAATGAACAATTCCATTGCAGGACAAAAAAAGGAAAAAAAAAATGGAGGAAAATAAAAATACAGGGAAGGAAAAAAAAAAAAAACAGAAGGGGGAAAAAGGGAGAAAAATAGAAAAAAGGGGAGAAAAAAGGAAAAAAAAGAAAAAAGATAAAAAATGAATAAAAGGGGAAAAGGGGCTTCCTCCTACTTCTCCAACTGATGCTCTGAATATCTCACCAACTTTTATTCTTTGGGGTTTGTTTGTTGGTGGGGGGTGGTTGGTTTTGTTTGGTTTTGTTTTTTACCACCTCAGCCTCATAATTGTGTTCTTGATGTTGCTCCTAATAAACACTGTGAGAAGAGAAGCTCACTTTTCCTAAGGAACAAGCCCCTGTCTGCTGGTGAACACTTTGACATTAGTGCACCTTCATTAAAACTTGTTATCAAGGTTTTTTCTTGACAATCCAAGTAAGTAGTAGAAAATAATCAACACTTTTCTTGGAAGCCCTAGGTACAGCCCTCAAAAAGGGGAATATTTTCCTCTCAGCTTGCTGGACCTTAAGTAACCTGGGCTGCCAGCAGCCAACTGGTATCAAGCCTTCACCATTGCTTTCCTCAGCGTTTTCCATGTGGCACACAATGAAACTCACACAGGTACAGTAAGGACAAACATCTTCAAATTTATGTGCCCAAAAATCTTCCACTTGACATGCAAAACTACCTAAAATCACTTTTCAGTTGGTTAGTATGGTCATTGCACAAAAATTTACAAAAATTAACTATGGAAGTTAATTTTGAACATCAAAATGATAAGTAATTTAACTGCTGGTCAAACCACCAAATGACAGTACTTTAAAGGTCTGCAAAAGTATTTTAAATTTTCCTGCAAGTAATATCTCATTTTAATATCACCACCAGGCAAGAGTCAGAGCCTGAGAGGCAATCACTTCCACCTTTTCTTCCATTTAATCCAGCAAATGGACAGAAATCAAAGCAACTATTTTAGACAAACATGAATAAAGATTTTTACCTTAGTTTAGAAAACATTTTATCTGTAGTCACAAATACCACATTTTTCTAAGCCTGAAGCCTGCTATATCATCCCCAGTAGAGTAAGAAAAAAATATGTAATCAAAACTTCGGTTTTATTGTGTTGGTGTGAATTTTACTCAGTTAAAAGTGAAACCTTTTCCACAGCTTTTCATTTTGAGACATGCTTGCAACCTTTAGAAGTGTTTTACTCATAAGCAAAACACACAGCTAAAGACCTTTTTTCTAAACAACTACAAGTCACAGTCCCCTTTTTTTTATTCAAATATAAGATACATTTTGCCTGTATTTCAGCATAAATATCAGAAGTTGAATGTTAACACAATTAGATTAGCAAATTAGGAAATTGCATCTACCCTAAACTACTTACATAGAAGGCTACGAATAAATAGTAAAACTACACATGCACAAATCATCTTAGTCAGAAAATAAGGAGGAATCAGAAAAAAACTTCAGTGGAAGGTGCAGTTACCTACTTGCTGTCACAGCAGTGTCTATGTCATTATTCTATCAGATAAGAGAAGTTAAGAAGTAGGTACACAAAAGTAATAGTTTGGCTATTAACCTACTTTTGCATGCTTTTGTCTTTCCCTAGAAACAATTTCAACACACCTGTGAATGGGTAATGATAAAATCATATTTATTAAGAGAGCACAAAAAAAATAGTGTATTTAGAAAATAATGTATTTAGACAATATTTTTTTTAATAAAACATAAATGAAACTTATAGGAAAAATTTTTACCTCATTTAAAAAAAAAGGGATGCTAATAAATAAATAAATTCTTTCCTCTGGAACAATAAACAGCTTCAGAGACTGTCTTGATTTAATTTACTTGTGTTTCATTCACTGAAATAGAAGTGTGCTATTAACAGAGGGATAACTATAGACCAGAGCTGAGAATGAAGATCTAGAGTTCAGGCTCCCTTTTTCACATTTTTGGTTTGCCTGCATTCACTTGAGAGTGGTGTGCCTACAAAGCTCTATATTTTGAGAAATTATGGATGTCGCAGCAGATGTAGGCAAACAAAGACCTCATTGCAGCTTCAGGTCTGGAGGTGGGCCATGTCCAGACACTTTCATTGACTCATGTTTTATGCATCTGAGCCAAAGGCAAGCTACATTCCTGTTCAGGGTGTCATGTTTTGCTCTTGATTGATTTGGCCATCATTTCATCAGAAAATTAACAAAATGATATCTGGATAAATGCATCCAGTTTGCCTGCAAACTCCCTTTTGTCTGGCCCACAAACACTAGCGGTGTGCATGGCTTAAACACAGCCTGCACAGCTCCAGAGGTCTCCAAGGGTCTGTTCCTATGGATACCTTGCTGGGACTTGAACAAGACAGTTCAAAGCTGGTGCAACACATGTAGCTTTACATCAGTCACTGCTTTTATGGCACTACAGGAATGTGTACTAACATTAGCCTGAAAACAGAGGATACAGAGAAATTGATGAGGTTTGTGTGTTGTGCTTCCAGACCACATCTCTTCTATAAATGCAGTTCTTCATCATTGGCCATTGGGTGGTGGTACCATTTCACATAAACATTGATAATTTATTGAAAGAAAAGAAAGAGAGAAAAAAAAAGGGAGGAAAAAAGTGTCACTCTCCCTCTAACACTTCAGTAACCTTCTGGTAGATTAAATACAACCTCTGAAAGCTGGGGGGTTTTTTTCAATTATTCAGCATTACAAACTTCAGTGCTTAAAAAGATAAGAAGTTACAAGTTTATCTTAACAGGTATAATATTTAAAATGGTAAGATACATTTCAATAGGTCTTATGGTCCTAAACTGGTTCTGAAAGATCAGACTCTGAGAGCTCTCCTAGTTAGACCTTTATTATTGCTACTAGGATAGCAGCATTTCAAGGATACTTGAAATTTAACAATGTTTTGTTGGATTACAGGACAACAGGGTGAAGATATTTTCTACAGTCCATGTGTTTGCAGAGTTCTGCTTTGATTTATGTAGGAAAAACAGCTAATTCAAACAGAATTTAAAATAATGAGTTTTGGTGGGCAATGGTCTGTGCCTCTGAGGTGTTTTGAAACTGCTTTTCAACAGTTTTCAAGAGTTTCAGTTTCGTGTGGCAGTTTCTCACATTCAATCAAAATACATTTTCCTTTATACTTTCTCTAAAATTTGCAACACTAGACTATGGGTAACATACTACAATCAGATTTCATATCAAGAGATATTTCTTTAAATGTTCTTTATAGTTAAGTAAATTTTAATTTACCAGTATTCGGTTTTATCAGTGACAACTCAGCTTTCTGTGCCTTGCCTCATCGGTCATTTTGCTGTAACAAATTCTGGTCGCACATTTCACCACATCCCAAGGCAAATCTCTGCTTCTCATTGCTCATGTTCCTTATAATTTGCTTTTTTTCTGAAGAGTCCATAAGAATTAACTTTAACTCAATCTTATTTGATCATTATTTGGAGAGCAGAATAAAATGGGTTAAAGACATTTCAGTTTTGAGTAAGTGCCATAAAGTGATTCAGTACAGTCAAACTTACCCACTTCAAATTATAACTTTAGTTAATTTAGATTAACTTTCTGGGTAGACAAGTCACAGTTATAAAACTAGAGATAACAGATAGATAAATATGAAGAGAAAAGGAAGCGATGCAGCATCACTGTTAAGTTGGGTAAGGCTTTAGTATCAGTGAGCGTGTGGACTAACCAGTTGTTGTGGTTTAACCACAGGTGGGACCATGCGGTCCTGCACTCACTCCCCCCACCCAGTGAGATGGGATGGGAGACACAACAAAGGAGCACAGATTAGGATGAGGACAGGGAGGGCTCACTCAGCAGTTATGGTCACAGGCAAAACAGACTCAACTTGGGGAAGAAAAATCAATTGAATTTGTTGCCATTCATCTGAGTAGCACAGTGAGATATAAAAAACACATTTTACACCTCTGCCATTGAACCTCCATGGGCTGCAGGGACCTCCTTTGCCTTCTCCTACTCCATGAGGTTGAACTGGGTGTCTGAGGTTCTCTGTCCTCCCCTCCTCCTCCTCCTTCCTCCTGGCAAGGAAGCTCTCTCTTTGTTTAGGCTGATGGTCATCTTTTGTTTGGGTCAATGGCCTCGCCTCCAGGTTCTCTCCACCTTCTTCTTTTCAGGACAGTCCTTCCCCTCACAATTATGGATCCACAGAGGTGTTTCTCTATTGCTAATTGGCTCAGCCTGGGCTAGGAGGTATGCCTTGGAACCAGGGGAGCTGTCGCAAAGCTTCTCACAAGGTGGACCCTTACACACACACAAACACAATGTACCAGTATTAAGGTTTTTGTAGCTGTCACAAAAAAATAGAAGCTATAAGGAGGAAAATTAAAGCTGTACATAAAACTATTGTGCTACTATTTACAGAGAGTTATTCTCAAATTCAAAAGAGAAACACAAGGAAGATGAGAAAACTTTTCATAATTTACCCTTACATTTATAATATAGAAATTTGCATTTAAATATAAATTTAATTTAAATTTTTGGGCCACAAATCTGAGTTTTAGGGAAGTTGACCGTAGAGACAGACAAGGCAAGAGTGGAGCAGAGAGAGACTTTTCCACACAGATGGCTGCTCATTTTTTTGTGAAAGGACAAGATGGAACAGAAATGGCGACGGGCAGGGAGAAAAGAAGGGGTCCAAAGACAGAAGTCCACTAAACTCTCACAGTGAGTTCTGTCAGGATTAAGGTATATCTCTTCAGAAACTCTGATGAAGCAACTCTAGAGAGCTGATGTCTAGGAGACCTCACAGAAGAAAGCCAACAGAAGGGAGAATTCAGGATTATGGTGGTTTGGTGTTTCAAAGGCCACAATGTGCCTCCAACACAAAGGCTGGAGGCAGATGGAATGCTCTTCCAAGGTTTTCTTGCAGAGCAACCTCCCTACATGCTCTCAAGGGTGCTTCTGCCCAAGGGCAAGAGTGGGATGAGGGACAGCACAGAAAGAGAAAGACACCAACTGGGACCAGTACTATTCAATATATTCATCAATCACTTTGGTGTCCCAAAGAGTGACAGCAAACAGCATACTCAGTGAGACTGGAGGTGGAAGAGAAGAAGATGGGCAAGAGCAGGCATGTCCTGATAAAATGTCAAAAAAACCCTGCACTTAGGAAGAAAAAGAGGAAGATGGAATACAAACATCTCAGAGATAAGAGACAGGAGCCCTTTCAGGGGCAAGAGAAGGAAGAGAACAAAAGCAAAGGTTTTTCTGCCTTTCTATAAGCTCTTTCTTCTGTTCCCTAAGTTTCAGTTGGTTTTCACCTTTTTGCAAATATTTGGTTCAAGTTTGCTTTCCATATGACAGGGGAGTGGACTTCAAATTATTTGATAGCATCATATCCCATCTAAACTGAATATTCAGATTGAATTATTGTATTCAAACTATTTTTTATAAAGATAATGAAAAGTAGGTAAAAATTTAAGCAAATTCAATGTACCAAAATAAATGGAGAAGAAAAAAAAAAATCGTTAAAATACATAGCAACTCCCACACCTGAGTTCTAATACATATTTTTTCTCAAGTTGGTAAATAACTGAAAATAACTTTCTATTATTTTATTTTGTTATGGAAATAAAGAAGAGAAACAGCATTAACCATGATTCAGTTCCCTCCTGTTATTAAAAAATGAGTATACTCAGTTATACTTTTATAAGATGTTGAGAGATTATTACTCCCTTCATGCCAATTTTTACATCACGTTAGATAACTTCTGTAAACAGACCAAGGATAGCAAAAACATTAGCTAACTCTTCAGAGAAAATTATGTTGCACAAACTCAAGAAAACAGTTGCTGTTATACAAATTAACCACAAGCCTACAGCCTTCAAACAGCATGCATATTTTATTAGCATAATATGCAGCAATAACGTTGTTTGTGCTTTGCTAAAATGTGCTGGAAGAAGAGCAAGACAGTTGACATTTTCATCAACATTTTAATTCTGTGAATTTTTCAACAAGAACTGAAAGTATTATGATACCAATTTAGGAAATTTTATCTTTAAGCACAGGAACAGAGCTGTGCACTTAAGGTCATGGGTGTGCACGAATACCTTTCCCAAATTAGTCTCTGAACATTATAAGAACTACTCAGCACGTTGCAGGATCATCTTAAAGCCGTTTGGTTTTGTAAATGACACATCATTGAATTCTGTTTAACACGGTGGGCTGCAAAGCTCTTATATTTACTTCTCTTGGAACAATAATAACCAGGGCATGCAAGTTACTAGTCCAGTTCCACAGACATGCTCAGCCTGCTGCCTGCATGTAGTTTTTTGCTATCCAAGAGATCAGCAAGGGGAGCCACATCTCCCTCCAAGGGAGGGATGCTCTTATGCAACGACCCGTAGCCATCAGCAGTGCTGGCAGAAATATTTCTAGTCAAATTTGCTTCTTTTGGAACTGGGGAAAAAAAAAAAAATCTCCTAGTCTTCAGTGAACAGAAGCAAAGATAATGAATATTTCTCTTCAATAATCCATTTCATAAGGGGATTTTTTTTTTTTTCCTCAGTCTTGTTGTGATCCATTAAAATTGATGCTTTACATAAAATTTCTTAAGACTTGGATTACTTTGAAGCTGCAGGTTCACAGACAGGCAGGAAGGCCTCTATGTCATTTAGTACTCTATGCCAAGGGGTCATGCTATTGCTGGTTAACAATTAACCATGATTACATCCTGTCTGTATTTTTATATTAATACTGAAGATACTGAAGAGGAGATGACTGATTTTCTTTTTTTCTTTTTTTCTTTTTTTTGGTAAATGTTTCTCCTGCAAACTGCAAATCAGGTCAGAGCTGCTCAGATGCATGCAAACAGATTTTTTTTTTTAACTATCTCTATGAAGAAAAGAGGGAGCTGTCAGCCAGACAGCTCTTCCTCCAGTTGTATATCATGGAAAAGAACCCTGTTATCATTCAGGCCAGGTGGCACACTACCTTTTCCACTGAGCCTGCACTACTTTTTTTTTCCTCCATATTCTTGTCCAGACTCAAGGACTGGAAAAAAATGGTTCCTGCCCATTGAAAATCATAATTGCATCAGAAGAGTAGGCGGATTTGATAGAGGCTTTATTTCTTTTTTTTTTTTCATTTTTTTCCCCACATAGCTTAAATTCTTTACTTTCTTTGAGCTTAATCCACTCCAATTTCTTCCTGTCAGATTCCACTCTTGACTGATGTGTACAAGTGTTTCTGCTTTCCATGCTATATCAAATATAGTCTCACTGTGGTCATCTGATACAGCAGTTCAACTATTTCTGTAAGGTTTTTCCTCTGGCACAGGTTTTGGTTAGCTCCAGAAATCTAACTTGCTTACGGACCTCCGATGCTCCTGCTCTAGAAACTTGCATTTTATATTCCATTACTCCACCGACATGACTGGGAAACATCCCCTGCAAACATATCTTACTATTTTTACAAATCCTTTTAATAGCATTACGGTCTCAGATTTCTTCCATCGACGGCTGTGGGATTTTTTCAATGTCTCATTATTATTAATAGCTGTTCATCCTTCATATCTCTTACCCCAAATTCACTTTTAGTTATTTCTGTGTTGACAGTTGCAGCCTCTGCACTTTAATCTACCACGTGTGTCTTCCCTTTCTTGAATTATCTTCTCCTGAAGCATCATAGACCGAGTTAGTACTTTTGTCTTTCTGCCCCCAGAAATATAGCATAAATTCCACCTTCACTATTTTGGATAAAATGGCTTTTGAAATTCCTTAGTCGATGTCAAAATATCCTTTTAGTTTTCCCAAGTTGAGGCATTCAGCCTTGTGAGGTTTTTTTGCTCACAATATGCGTAGACAAAGTCCAGAACTGCTTGGCTAAGTGTACTTTCACTGGTTTTCTCATTCCTTCAGCAGTCAGTGTTGTTAGCTTTTGCTTTGTCTCTTTACCTGGGACTCATCACAAACTACAGAGTGCTTTTCCTCTGTTTCCAGAGTGAATGAACAGAGATACCCATTCAGAAGCAAAATATTTTGCCTTATTTGCTATGTTAGTTTGTGCCCATAAGATAATTATTCACGCTTCATGAAGAAATCATAACCAAAAAGATGCAAGACTGAAACAATCTTTTATAAAAAGCTCCATTATTACAGATTTTTGCAGGGTACCTAACTCAGAGACAGAAGAAGTGAAGCAGCTTGTCTAAAACTATGATGAAAATCTGGCACAGAGCTGGGTATAGATCTTAAGTTTTCAAGAATCAGCTTAATGCCTTAACCTTCATCCCACACACACATCAAATAATAACCAGGGGTCAACACTGCTTCTGTGCAGATGGGAACGGGGCTGCACACACAGGAATTTACTCTCCTCTCCCATGTTCAGACACAGGTACTGCTCCAGCCACTGTTACTGAGAGATTGAAGAGGGTACATGTCTGAAGACATTTCCTTCTCTCCTCTTTAAATCCATGTTTAAGAAATATTCTCTCCTTCTTCTAAATTAATACTTGAGGGGAAATCACATCAAATGCATGAAAAGTGTACTGGATTTAAAAAAAAATAAGCCTGTTTAATAAATGCTTCTTCAGTGTACCATACCAAAATAGATTTCATTAAAAAATTCCCTAAAGAGAACATCTTAAAATGAAGTTTAAAAAAATAAAATTAAAAAAAATCAAATGCTGAGGCACTTGTTTTAATTGGCTTTAACCTCTGCAGTCTAAATGCAAAGTATGAGGCCCATTATAATTTGGAAGGCTGGTGCTTCTAAACATAGTGTCAGAATTCAGTGAATGAAGAGAGGGGTGGCAGGCCAGCACGCGCGCTGCCAAGTGAAACAGCTACTCCAGCCGCGCCGCAAAACTTGAACGCACACAGAGAGCAGTAGCTATAATTAGACATGAACAAACCATGTCAGATGTGCTAAGAGCCCACTTTCATTCAAATATTTCTTAAGGTTTTTCAAGTGCGCCCTTCTACTGCATCAGACTGAAATCTATTTCAGATCATGATGAAGAGTTACCTTCTCGGGGTTTTCTTTCCAAACTAGAGGGAAAACAAGTCAGTAGAAATGGGCATGCTTAGATATACTTTTTCCTGGTTCTCCTATTACCCCTCCTAAATCCTTCTCTCTCTTGTTCGGATTTTAAAACATGCTTTCTTGAACTCACAGCTGTGTGAGATTGGCCAACATCCAAACCAAGGGACAAGGAGCCTTTTATGTGATATAGCTGAAGCTGAATGTGGGTTTGGTGATGAAGGAGAAGGTGGCGTGACAGGCAGGCTTTGATAGAGCCCTTACATGGTCACAGAAAAGATCTTCAGTATCTTCTCCCCAGCTACAATGAGCACCCAAGTTTCAAAGAGAGTAGCTACAGTAGAAAGCACCATGGGCAGCTTTTTGTACCAAAAAGTAGCAAGGAAGTTTTGTACTAACTTTCAATAATTAGAATGGATTAATGTCCCCAAGATTGAGGGTGCTTGTTCTCTTCAGTATCTGTTATTAATTTTGATTAAGCATTATCCACATGCTCTCTAATGCTTTATTTTCAGTCCTTGGTTCCAATGAGAGTTAAGGGAATGAGTTACACTGGTTTAGCAGAGCAAAGCATAGAAAAGCTTTGACTTTGTCACTTTCAACCTCAATTCAATTTCAATTTTTCAAGAAAAACAATTTCACAATATTTCACCTCATGAATAAAAAGGTGAGTAGAAGGATTCCTTACACTATACCAGGGCATAATTTTAGCTTCCTCTATGTGTTTTTTGTCCCTTCTCATTAAATATACAGCCTGAGTCTTTTCAGTCTCCCTCCATGAGAGCTTTTCCATTCCCTTAATCCTTTCTTCTTGCTCCTCTCTGAGTCCTTCCCCATGGACCTTTTCCCTGAGCTGCAGATATCCATCTGCGGGCAGCGTGCCATTAGGTGAATTCCCCAGCTTGGTGAGGTGCCTCTCAAGTTTCTCACAGCTTTCATGAACTTTGCCCAAGTTTACCACCCCATATCATTTACAGGATTCACCATTATGTTTCTCACCCTCTTTCCAAATGTCTAGTAAGGATACAGGTCCTAGTCCAGGACCTTTTGCTTCTTACTTCAAATACTGTTATTGCTTTCTTGCATTGTGGTAACTTCTACCCTCTAAAACAGAATCCTGCTGTCCCTCCCCACCCCCAGGCTCCCATGGAATGCCTCCTCAAGAGCAAAAACCATTTATGAAGGTGGCTTCAAGCCTTCTGTACACAGCCAGAGCTATGCAGACAAGGCAGGAATCATCTTGTTCCCTTTGCTTTCCAGACAATGGAGCAGAGTAAAAGACCTGTACTTCACTATCAAGAATAATGTTTGCTTGCTTTTCTTTTAAATAAAAAATGTGATGGCTACAGCTCAACTTTGTCTTAGTTGGAGAAGTTCAGCTCACTTTTACTATTATTTGTTCTATTATCAGACACTACAGTTTGGTTTGCTATGTATCTCCTCACCATTACTTTAGGTGTTGGGGTTTTTGTTTGTTTTTGGTTTTTAACTTGTATCACACTGATTTCTTTCCTCAACCACCTGCACTTTTACTGAGGAAGTCAACTTTTGACAGCTCTTGAAGTAAGCTGACTCAAACAAACAAGGGCTCAGGGTTTCTGGTCTGAATTTCCACAGCACTGAAGCAAATGTCTGGTAAAATTATTTACAGCATTAATCTTCCTTTCCTTTTCCATGGTACACACCTGCTGGGCCACATACAGAACGAGTTTATTAAACGAGCTTAGCTTAATCTTCAACAAGCATTTGCACCATGTCACAGAGAAGGTACCACTTATTAGCAGAAGGTAGGAACAGAGACGGTTTTTGAGCAAGAGGCCCAAAACCTACTTACATTGCAGATGAAAATTGGTAAGCTCACAATGGAAATATGTTGAGTTCAAGTCAGTAATTACAAGACCAGTCATCAGCACTAATGATATACCATATTCTTTTTGCTTTGGACATAAATGTATCTTAGCTGAGAATAGTCAGAGAAAAGTGAGAAAAGTCTAGACTTCAGCACTTCTTAGGTTAGACAATTACAGACAGCTCCACTTTGGACTACAATGGATTTTGTCTCCCAAGTTTTTCCCTGGGCAAAAATGACTTTTTGCTCAGGAAAATTCCATATCAGTTCTCTGGGAACAAAGTTTTCTCAGCCTTTTTCACACCTCTAAAACAAAATGTTACGAAGACAAAACTGAACAGAAAACAGGGAAATATTTGAAAGATAACTAAAAAGTGTTAATGAAGCACATACAATACTCAGAAACGGACCTGAAATGTGCCTGCATTAGCAAAATTTACAACACATGGAGGACCAGAGTCTCACCACTCCCAATCACCCAGCAGCAGAATTAGATTCTTCTCTAGCTAAGACAACTTTACCAGATCCGCTTTCACCTAACACCCTGTCAGACAGGAAAATGCAACTATCTCCACTTCACAGGGGAAACAAAGGCGTGGAAAGTTTGTTGTAACATAAGCCCAATGCCTCAAACCTTAGGATGCTGCCTGATTGTTTAACCATTCCTCCCTCAGGGGAAGGAAACTGGATCCTTTTGATCTTCCAAATACTTACTGTATTAATTGACCTTGTTCAAATCACAGCCAGCTACAGGGGTCATGAGCTCCTTGCTCATACTCTTGAAAATTTTTTATTTTCAGAGTAGAATATAGATAGGCAGGGCCAAGAAGAGGGATGAGCTCAGAGTAGTGTAAGCACTCACTCACCCACAAAAGAAGATGTTCCTTTCTTCCTCAGAAGATGTGAGACTGAAAGAAAGGGGTTTTGGACAGATGTCAAAACTTGTTTTCTCATTACAATTTCCTGAGAAACAAGATTTTTAGTGTAGTAATCTTCAAAGTTTCATGATAAAAATCAGTACATAAGCTATTAACAATTATTTTTATTTCTGACCATGATGAAATGGGGGGGGTTGTTATCTATCTAGACATTACCTTTCCAGAAATTACTTGTGCCATTGCTTATCTTCTTGGTCTACAGTTTTGAGTGACAGACAACCACTTTTAATAGTAATCTGCAGAATTTCTAGAAGCCTCACAGAAATGGCACTCACATACATTGAGTAGGGTACGCCCAGGGAAGCCCGTGCACAACTGCAGGAACACCCAATGTGTGCAACATCATCAGTCTTTGCTTAAGTCACTCTGCCAAGCTGAGGTGTTCTGGATGCCCCCAGCTTTACTGTGCATGCAGAAATAAAAGCACAACACACAAAAATAAATCAATCTGTGCAAGTGCAGCACACAGTGTGTGCAACAGGCTGCAAACACAGGCTGTACCCGACTCACTGACTCTTTACAGGCTACTCAGACAACTTTTTCTACCAAATCACAAGACATATAGGTTTAATATACACTTTATCCAAACTCCAACCTAGAGGCTTGATTTCCTTTTCCAGAAATATTCAGAAGAAACATTCAGAAAAGAAGAACCAGCAGAACATAAGCTGAACAAGGCAGGAGACTTCTCAGCCAGACTCCTTTGCATTCTAGCCACACCTGCTTGTGACTATAAAAAAGGAAATTATGTACCTTGTAGGAAAATTGCCATCATGAATTTTTCTTCACTGAGCAAAATAAAATCTTACCTCAACAGAAGTGATAATAAATGATATTTTGGATTACATTCTTCTCTACTTTCTAATTTTAAACACCAATGAATGAAATACTTGTCCCTTTTCTCCTCCTGTTTCTCATCCTTTCCTCTCCCTCTCTTTTTAAAAGTCTTAAAAGACAGTTCAGTGGTTGTGCTTATGCTTGGAAATAATAAGTAAGTTTTAAAATAAACCATTTGTTTCACTTAATAATCCAATTTTTCTAAAGATTGATTGGTTAGAAGTATTTTGTACAATTTGTAAGATTCAACATTTATTCCAGAATTCTTATTTTATTACAGTTGCTGGCAATGATCTTGTTAAAAATCAAAGTTGTTGTTGGTGTCGTCTATGAGAAAGACCACTTTAAGAAATGTAAATTAATTTCTTGCTTTTAAAGATTTTAAAACTTGAAGAGGACTTTCACTCTTCAAGATAAACGGCTTTCCAAAGATACCGAATGCCTCCAGCTGTCACATTTATCATACAGCAGGAGAGAAACTATTTTATTACTCCCTATTTTAGATTCCCATCTAAGTACGGTCATAGATAGAAACACAGTGAGCTGCTCTGGACTTCACACTTGTAAAGCCAGAAATACTAGTTTAAAAGCTGTTTCTCCATTTACAGTCTTTCCTAACATATTTCTAAATAGCTCACTAAAAATTTGTCAGGAAAAAAAAAATAGTAAACTATACCATAAAGCTCTGGAAATGCTGCTCCCATTAGCTTTGCTGGATAATCTGGAGAATCTCACACCAGCAACTAAGCACCTTTGTTGCAGCTGTCTGTCATAACGCTGCCAAAGCAGGCAGGGCAGAAGGGACTATGTGCCGACACCTCTGTCACAGTTCACTGCCCCACATCTTCATTTCAACGTGACAGTGCTATTGATGTGAACACAGGCCCACAGTTCAGTCTAGAAGGAGTCTCCCCTTCACTCAGTGCCAGTTCAGGAGCAATCAACATCTGGAGGAGCATACCCTCTGGAGGTACTTTCTAAAGATGGTAGAACAACTGCTACACAACTCACTGGCAGACTTTCATCAGAGCACTTATGTTTTCACATCCTGCCCATCTGCACACTGTAACATCTATTTCCACAGGCTGAAGAAACCTGTTTACTAATCTGCCAAAGGAGTGCTCAGTGCTGTAAGAAATCCAACAGAGAGTCTCAAAAGATCCTCCTCGAGATGGCCCTTTCACACCAGATTGAAAGTTGCCAAGTGCTCTGTTTCCAGGGAGAAGAGTTTCCCAAAAGCAGACCATCCAGACAGGAGCCATGCAAAAGTTTTCTGGAAAGCTTTCAAAAGATGAACGGGGTGAGGAGGGACCTCGTGGCAACAAAATGGGGAGAGTTACAGTCCAGGGGACTGCAGAGATTCTCAGAGGTGTTGGCTGGTTTAGAGGGCTCCCTCAATTACCAAAAGGACCACTAGAATCTACCTGACCTACCTTTTCCCCTTCTGCAATGATTGTCTGCAGGTGCACCAGTCTCTTCACAATTTCTAGCACACTGAGTCCATAATCTTGGACACAGATGGTGTGACACAAACACAGCATCACAGTAGTCAAATAGATGAACAAACTTTAATGTAATTAATGAAAAACTGCTTTGTTTCTTCCTCCTTTCCTCCACTCCTGCTTTCCTCTTCAGCTCCTCAGAACTTGGGTTCTGTCGTGACACCTCCTTAAAAATGAAAGTGGAGCACTCTGGTAAGTAGATTCATTGTGTTCCCCCATCTCTCGTCTTCTGCCAGAACTAGAAAATCTTAAGAAGAATCCTTTGTGGAAAGGGAACAAAGCAGTGGGCAGACAGTACAGAAAGACTTCTAAGGTTATAGTAATGACGAAGAAGATGTGAATGCAGAAATATGAGCTAAGTACAGCACTGTTTTTCTGAGGGTGATTATGTTACAATTAATTACATTTTCTTCTCCGTGTTTCTTCTCTTTGATACTGTTCTCAATCCATGGGAAGCATTAGTGATTATAAGCAGCCACATGAGGGCATAAGTTTTGCATCATAGTTAAGGAAAAAAAAAAAAAGTATTTTCTTCTTCCTTCAACACGTTTTTCATCGTACAGCTCAAAGAAGGTAAGAATCAAATCACTACTTCTGCTCATGGAAATTATTACATTACCTCTTCAAGCTATTCTAGGCTGTTCCACCAAAGTAACCTCTAGAGGGCACATATGAGAATATTAGAAGAGCTATCAGAAAAGAAAAGCAAGCTTGTTTAAATAAAAATCCCTTCAAGTGTCGAGAGGTACACAGTGAACACACCATTACAAGTTGCAATTGTATTATCAATGCGTGCTAAAAGCCACATCATTCTTGGTCATGTTCTTTTAAGTCAGTGGCTTCCGTTTACAGAAACATTTTTGTATTTTTCTGAATTTAATTGCAATATTCAGTCAGAGAAAACATGACTAAACAAAACAGAAAACCAGATGCCATAAAGATTATTTCATTTTACAGTAAGATGAATAATTATAGATAAGGCTACGTAAATTACCTCTATCCTGAGTTCCTAGTTTCAGCCATTCATTCAAATTATCAGTAACTACTACATGTAGCAACTAAACCATTCAAATAATTTCCACTTAGAATGACTAAAATCCCGATGTTTTCCACTATGAGAAAAACTTTTTTAAATCACCCATACAGCTAAAAAGTCTAGAGCCAAAAAGCTTTTAAACATTTGAACAGGAAATATTTTGTCACTTGAACGAGGAAAAGCCCTTACTGAAATTAACTTGCCCATGTTGTACTGTGTGAAAGAGGCCATGAAGAGAAAGGCATAAAAATTACTCCATCAGTTCTCTTATCAAGGAAAACTCATGTCAAACTGGCAGGGATTTAACCAGACAGAAGGTTGTTTTACCTTCTATAGGTCAAAACCACAAGCAAAATCTGCTCAGAAAGGGGGAAACAATGTTAAACTCATTATAGCCACGCCCCACGCAGCTGGTATTCAGATAAGAGTAGTAGAAATTAATCTCTAAAACTGGATACTTTGGGTTTATACCTGATTTCCATGTGGTATAAAGTAGCTAGAGTAAGAACCTTGGCACAACAAGCCTTACACCATTACAAAGAAAAACTACTAAATTTTTTTATCATTAAAAATGTCAAGAGGAAAAAAATAGTGAACAGGCAGATTCATTTTCAGAAAGACAAAGACTAGATACGTTCACCTGAAGGCACAGAAAGATGAGAGAAAGATAAAACAAAATGGATTTACCATATATGCCAAAAGCCCTTGATAAGATATACAGCACATGCAAAATATCAGATTAATTAGGACTGTGTAAATGCCAAAGAGCCTTTTCAACAATGGCTTGTTAGATCAGAGCAGAAAATTTGTTTCAGATGAATTAGTGTCTCTTGAACTTGAACATCCAAGCAATCAAATGTCATTCCAAGTGTGCTCCTGAAAATCGAGTTTTATGGACGTGTGCTCAACTATTTGCACAACTGGTGTGAATACTCATTTTATCATGGAAAATATCTCATCCTCCTCAGGGATGAGATATTGTTGCAGAGGCGGGATTGAAGCACTTCAAGCAGAGACAAAGACTGAACTTCCATGCTGCATGGCAGGGGTGGAGAAGAAAGGCATGGGCAGGGGGAGGACTGACTGTTTAATATCTCATTAATTCATCAGCTGCCTCAGGTCTTCAAGGTTAAGAAAGTTGTGGTGACTTCTCTACAGTGGTTATGGGCCACAAAATTCTACGTGATCTCTGGACCTCCCTTATAAGTGCTATACGTTTTACTAGGGGCTGCACTTGTCATTGAAAGCCTGGCATCACGGGAGGGTGCTGGCAGGCAGAGAGTACTAATCACAAACCATAAGCCAGAATATGAACAAGCACTGTCTTGCACTGTCAAATGATAACATATAAATGCAAACTACCTGTAAAATATTCTTACAAATCTACCTAAATAACGGATTTTCTCAGGGTCATTACGCTTCATTGGTAGATATCCTGTAAGAAAAAAATGCAGGATAGTTTTGTAATATGTTGACTGGAAATGTTGACTGGAAATATGAGAGCGTCCTCTAGTATAATTTACTTACAATTTACAAGAGCAGAAAGCTAGTGTAATAATTCAACCACCAATTAGCAGTGCTCACTTCCACTTAATCAACAGATTATTTTATTTCAAGAATTAAAGTTGAAGTTCTCAAATTCATCTCATGTTTCCATCTCTCATTCGAAAAATCACAGAGACCAGGTCCTGAATTTAGGTTTTTATTGTTACTATCTCCTATCATACTTTGCTCCAGTTCCCAGTACTTTTTGCAGCCTAGAAAAAGCAAATTTCAACCTATTTGAATCTGTAACAAACCTGCTTCCCATAGTTAACTTTACAAACTCGTAGTTCAGTTTCCAGGCACCCATAGGTTGAAAATCTTCTGGCTTAAACACATCAGCCTTATTGACAAGCCTCTCTCACTCCTTTTGCCTTTTTTTAGGTGATAAAAAAGACAATGAGAAAAATGGTAGAAGGTAGAATAAAGTAAAAACTTCTCTGCTCTTTTTCCTTTTATTCTTTGCTACTTTTTTAAAGACTAAATAAATAAGTAGAAAATCAATAAGCCTCAAAAATTCAGGTGGAAACAGGTTATCTCAGAGTCATTCTCCTGTGTACTTTACCATTAATGTTCCTTTATGTACAACTACTCTCCTTTGAAAGTCTTTACCTTCTTTTCTGCTGCACCCTGTCTCAAATTTTCATTTTGTTGTGGTGCTGTGACTTACTTTTCCAACAACATAAAAAAAAAATTGCTATAATTTTTATTCATTTCATGTTGCTCCTTTACTTCTTTGTACTACCTCTTGTTTTCCTTATTCTATTTCTCTCATTCTTCTTCCCTTAACTATATGGTTTATATTCAAATGTTTGCTTTCAAACTGTAACAAATACTATGTAAGGCCTATATCATGTTTCTATTTATCTTTTGATTTCTAATAAAAATACATTTTAAACAGAATGTAGAACCAAATGCATCTTCTGGCAGTTTCATTGCTGCTACTTTCTGCAGCATGCTGCAAAATATATCCAGGAGCCTTGGGTTAATGTCTTTCTCCATTCTTTCTCCCACAAAAATGATACATCTGAGAAAATTACATTAGGTGTATTTTAAATATTGTGTGATGTTCAAATACTGTCATAACACTGTCCCTACAAAAAGTTACCAATCAAATAGTTTATGATGCTACTGTGATGACAGTCAAATAGCATGAGATTAATTTTTCAGCATTATTTTATTCTTTAAATAATAAATTGCATGACTACTGCATTTATAGAAAAAGCAGCGAAAATGAAAGTTGCTGGTAAGTCTTCATGAAACTAACCCTCACCAGTATAAAACTGGTATGTGGCCATAGCCCCCCCAGAGATGAACGTGGGTGATGCACATAAGCTCTGCAGAGCTGCCTCCAGCCATCTGCACCATTTTGCCTGTGACAAAGACATTTGAAAGCATGAAGGACAACTATGAAGAAGAGCTGAACATTTTCCCTCCCTTCACAATAAGCTAGAGCCCTGCATTATCTCCTCACTTGGGTTTTTACCTCTTTGCCTTCTTGGCCCCTGTGCTACCCTTCTGTTGTTTTCATCTTAACAGAACATACCTGACACCCATTTCACATCACTCTCTTGTACAAATCGCCTTAAATCCTAATCCCTTTCCTTTTCTAGGGGATGCTTCAAAGCCACAAGGCTCCACAATTCTCCTTTTCTAAGGAATGCTTCAACCCACAAGGCTCCACACTTCTCCCTTTGGATTCTCTGCCTGTCCAAAGGAATCTTGAATTTTAAGAGTACACAGGGCACACAATGCCACCTCTTCCTTTTCTTTCATTTTATCTTCTATTCTGAAATCACATGAAAAAGTTATACCTCTATGGTGGTATGAGAGTATCTTTTTGAACTCCTGTGGACTGGCAAGACTAGAATCCCCCATCTCTCAAATCTCAGTCAAAAGCTTTCTTCAAGGATGAAATGTTCAGTCGTTACATCAGACCTTTAATTATGTAACTATAACCATGACCATTATATTGTATCAGCCAACTCCAGTAGGCATTCTGACTCCTGAAAGGATCAGCTCCTCACTACTGTCAAGTGGTTGGAATGGAATGAAGAGAAAAACATGGCAGTAGCTTTGAGGTATTAGTGACAAAAAAGTACAATTAGAAGTTTTCACTATTATCAGCACTTTATTTTTGCCTGTATACTTCATGTGTGTGTTCTATTTCCTTTTCCAAACACTGAAGCCAACAAGGGAGCTTGACTGGAAATGCTGATGAGTACAGGGGAGATGGGAGAAGGAGGAAAGAAGGGAGAAAAGGAAGGGGGAGGGGGAGGAATGTGACAAGGTGAAAGAGGGGGAAAGGAAGGAAAAAGAAAGGAAGAGGTATGAAAAGAAAGAAAAGTAGTGAAAAACAAAAGTAGTGAGAAAATTAGATATGAAAGAAGAGAAATAAAAAACTTCAGATGCAAACATTTGAAAGAAGTGCAAACAAAGAAAAGACATGAAAAGGAAAAGAAGTGATAAGGAGTGAAAGAAGAAAGAACTGCTGAGGGAAAAGTGAAAAAAAGAAGAAAGAAATTAAAAAATAGAACTGAACAGAAATAAAGAGAAACAAAAATTGAAAGAAGAAGAACAACAAAGGAGTGACAAGTCAAAGCAGTGACAAGCAGGAAATGAAAAGAAAATAAAAGAAGGGAGGAAAAGCAGTGCATATCTTGGACAAGCACTAATGAGGCGAGGAAAGCAGCAAAGAGGCTGGGAGAAGTGGGGAGCAGAAGGGAAGGAGAAAGCAGGACAGGAAAAGAAGAGGTGAAAGAAGTCAAGGAGCAGTGAAAAGCAGGGGAGAGCAGGAAGAAGCATGGCAGGGAAAATCAGGGGAGAAAAGATAAGATGTGAGAATTGCCAACATGAAGCCAAAGCAGAGAAAAGCAGGGAGGGAAAGGGGAAGCGGAAAAGAGGAGGAAGAGGGAGAGATAAAGACTAAGGAAGGAAGAGGGCAGTAGCAGAGGATGGAAAGAAAAACAGAGAAAAGAAGGGAAGTGGGGGGCAGATAAAAGACCTGAAAAGCAGTGATAAGAAGTTAAAGTGGGGAAGAAGAGAGCAAGGGAAGGGAAAAGAAGGATAGAAAAAGGAAGGGAGGAGAGAAAGACCTGAAAACCAGAAAAGCAGTGTAAAGCTGCAAAAAGCATTCAAAATACTGTGAAGCATATAAGAAGAAAAAGTAGTCAAAGCAGGGAAAAACAGAAAAGTGAGGTGGGGGAAAAAAACCTCACAAGATGTGAAAAGCAAGGACAAGCAGTAAAAGCACTGACAAGTAGGGAAAACCAGAGACCAGCAAAGCAGCCTGAAGAAGTTAAAGCAGTGAAAAGAGCAAAAGGAAAAGTGGAGAAGGGAGAGGGGAAACAAAACAAAACAAAAAGCCACCTGAGAAGTAGCAAAAAGGAGAGCATAAAGTGAAAGCAGGAAAAAGCAACCAAAGGCAGCCAAAACCAGAGAGAAACAGTGAAAAAACTAAAAAAGAAGAAAAGAACAGCCTGAAAAGCAGTGGAAAAAGTCAAAGCATTAACAAGTAATAAAAAGGAAAAGACCAGACAAGCAGATGACAAAAGTCAAAGCAGTGAAGAGGCTGAAAAGGAGGGGAAAAAAGAGAAGGGAAAACAGTGGAAAGTAGGGGGGGGGGGGGGGGGGGGGTGGAAATCCCCAAATTAAAAAGCAGTGGAAAACAGGGAAAAGAAGGGAAAAAGCAGAGGGGAAGACCAGAAAAGCAGTGAAAGGAAGTCAAAGCAGTGATAAACAGGGAGAGGGGAGACTTGAAAAGCAGTAAAAAGAAACCAAAGCACTTAGTAGCATGGAAAAAAAGTCAAAGCAGTCAACAGCGGGGAACAGGAAGGCAAGAGCCGGGGGGCAGTGGAGTGGGAAGCAGGAAAAGATCTGGAAAGTAGCCACAGGAAGTCAAAGCACTGCAAAGCAGTGAAAAAAGTGTCAAAGCACTGACAAGCAGCGAAAACAAGTCAAAGCAGTGACAAGCAGGGAAAGAAGGGAAAAGACCTGAAAAATCAGAGAAGTCAAAGCAGTGTAAAGCTGGGAGAAAGGGAAAAAGTAAAACGGGGAAAAATGAAAACATGAAAAAGCAGGGAAAAGTAGTCAAGCCAGTGAAAAGCAAGGGAAGACAAGGAAAAAGCTGGGAAAAGAAGTCAAGGCAATGTAAAGCAGGGAAAGGAAGGCGCAGGGAGGGGATAAAAGACCAGAAGAGCAGTGAATAGAAGTCAAAGCAGTAACTAGCAGTTAAAGGAAGGGAAGAGAGGTTAAAAGATCTGAAAGGCAGTGAAAAATAGCCAAAGGAGTAAAAAGCAGTGAAAAATAGCCAGACAACTGAAGAGAAGGGAAAAGCAAGGAAAAGAAGAGGGGCAGAGAGAATAAGAAGATACCTGAAAAGCAGAGAAAAAGTCAAAGTAGTGAAAATCAGTCAAAACAGTGACAAGCATTGAAAAAAAAGAGAGAGAGAAAAGAAGTAAAAGCAAGAAAAGCAGAAAAGACCAAGAAGCAATCAACAGCAAGAAAAGGAAGGGGAAAACAAAGAAAATACCTGCAAATTATCAAAAAGGAAGTCAGACTACAGGTAAACAGGGACAGTGGAAAGGGAAAAGTATGTAGAAGAGAAGCAGGGAAAAGCAAGGAAGAGACCTGGAAAGCAGAGAAAAGGCTGTAAGTACTGAAAAGCATGAAAAGGCAGGAAAAGATGAGGATAGGAAAGCAAGGAGAAGATAAGGAAGAAAAAGCAGAGGAAAAAAGTCAAGCTAATGAGAAGCAGGGAAAATGAAGGAAAGTACCTGAAAAGCAAGGGAAAAAAGGTCAAAGTAGTGGGAAGAAAAAAAAAAAAAAGCATGGGAAAGCAGTGAAAAAAAGTATTAAACGGTGAAGAGAAAGGAAAAGGGGCAGAGAGGGAATATGAAGAGACAAGAAGGAAAGGAGACAAGGAGGGCAAGGCAGGGGAAAGGTAAGAAGGGAGAAGTGGGGTACAGATGAGAAGAGAAGCAGGTAAAACACAAAGCAGTGCTCAGCAAGGAAAAGATGAAACCTGAAAAGCAGGGAGAAGGCCAGGGAAGACCACAAAAGCAGTGAAAACAAGTCAAAAGAGGGAAAAGATGGGAGAAGATGTCAAAATAAGTAGGGAAAACAAGAGAAGGTGGGAAAAAAAAAAAAGAGAGATGTGAAAAGCAGTGAAAAGATGTCACAGTGGAGAAGAGCAATAAAAATAATATAATATAAGGGGGATGAGGAGTGTATGCAGAAACAAATAGGGAAATTAACTCCAAGCAGTCAAAAGCCGGGAACAGAGAAGTGAAGGGGAAATTAAATGACCTAAAAAGCAGGGAAGAGATGGGAAAAGAATGGGAAAGAAGCGAAGTCAAAGCAAGGAAAAGCAAAGAGGAGATGGGAGAATGAGCAAGGGGAAGAAGAAATACACCTGGAAACCATTTGAAGCAAAGTGGAGACAGAAAGGGGAAGAAACCTGAAAAGCACTGAAGTGAGGAAAGGAAGCAAAGCAAACACCCAAAAAGCATTCAAAAGAATGAGAAAAAGAAGCATAAGACAGAAAGCATTGAAAAGAAGGGCAAAAGACCTGAAAAGCATTAGAAAGAAGAGAAAAGCAATGAAAGTCAGTGAAGGGAAATCAAAAGGGGGGAAAGTAATGCAAAGCAATGATGGAAAAGGAAGTGGGAAAGACAGGCAGGAAAAAACAAACAGGACAGAGGGGAAGTGAAGTCAACATAGTGAAGAGCAATGAAAAGGGGTGGGGGGAACCTGAAAAAATGAAAAGAAAAAAAAAAAGAACATAATTCAAAGCAAGGCAAAGTCAAAGCAGGGAAAAGAAGGAAAAGCATCAAAAAGAAGAGAAGGGGGAAACATTAAAGATTTGGGAGGAAGCTGAAAGAGTAACAAGCAGAGAGAGGAAGGGAAAAGCCAGGAAGGGAGGTGAAAAATCCCAAAAGTATTGAAAAGAAGGGGGTCAGGGTAGCAAGGCAAACAGGAAAAGCATGGCAGGAAGAACAGGCAGGAAAACAAAAGCAGGGAAGACAAGCACAGACAAGAAAGGAAAAGCTGTGATAAGACAGGAAAAGAAAAAGCAAGAAAAGAAATACACTGAAAACGAGAAGCAGAAAGACTGGAAAAGCAACAGAGGAAAAGCAGTGGGAACAGCAGGGAAAAGGCAGAAACAGAAAAAGCAGGGAAACAATAAAAAGGCTGAGAGATGGGGAAAAGGAGAGAAAAGTTGAAAAGTGTAACGAAGTGGGGAGAAGGGTCAGAGTGGAAAGTAGGGAAGGGGATGGGAATGGGAAGCAGTAAGAAAGGATGGGAATTCTGGAGGGAGAAAAGGCCATGCCATGTTATTGTTTCTGAGGAGGGAAATGAAGTAGTTTCTACCAAAAAGAAAACGGTACTATATCAGCCAAAGTTACTATGTTTGACCTTCTCTTTAGACAAAAAGCTCTCATTGTCCCCATAAGAGAACTCTGATTGTGACATTTCTGATTTTCAAAGCTCTGTCTCCTGAGATTCCTGGATTTGTCTCCCCAGGTCACTGAGGTTATGCCAGGACACGAACCTTCATACTGTCACTATTTCAAAGTGACATTTGATTTCAAGGCAGCGCCACTGTAAGGGTTCTACTCGTAGCACGTTCTGTTTACAGAGCAAATGCCCCTTCACAAACCACAGAGCAGAATTAGCTCTGTCTACTGAAGTTGCCAGGCTGATTGTGAGACAGCACACACAGAGAACAGCACAAGAATAAAGTGGGTTATTCCAGTCTACAATAAACTTGTGTATGTTTTTCTTGAAAGAAATGTTAACTTAGCTAATGTATAAAAAAAGTGACTAAAAACTCGTGAAACACAAGGCAAAAACTTTATACAGGCAGGAGACCAATTGAGATGAAAATAAAAATGCAGGAGTGCTCTGGCACACTGCAGCAAAAAGCAGGAATCCCATGGGTACTAAACTGCGCTAGCCCTGCACTGGGAAAGCAGACAAATGAGGCTGAAGCTTGGAAAACTGAAATCCCTCAGTTTATTCTTGACTCCAAGATCTCTGAAGGGAATTTCCTTTGAGGGTAAATTATGAAAGGGTTTGTTGCCCTCAAAATGCAGAGTAGCTCAGAATGTGCTCCATTCAGGACTGGCCTTTCTGCATGTTTTAGGGTAAAGAAAACTCATCTTCCATCATCATCCCTACAGTCTCTAAACAACTAACTCCATCTACCAACTGTGAACAGTTTATGCTGGGAAGAAGTTGTGAAAGGAGTCCTGAATGAGCTACAAGTTGGCAGGAAAATCTGAAGGAAAAGAGGCTTTAGAACAGCACTGCAAGTGGTGCATGAGAGAGCTCTTCCACTGGTAAGGGGGAGGAGAGATCCCAAAGAAGGCTGTCTGGGTGGAGAGATTTTCTGCTTGACATCTTCAATTAGTTTCTTCAGAACAAACAAGCTCAGCTTTTATTTTTTCATATATCATTTTCCAATCACTAACCAACTAATTGTCTTTTGACAGCCAACATCTGTCACATTCATCTCCCTTCCTCCCACTTCTCATGGGGAGACCTACAGGAGGTGGATTTGGTTATTAATTTCTATTGGCTTATGTACGCTAATGTTGTTGTTATTACTCAAAACCATATGGAATACCCATAAGATCTGAAGTCTCAAGAAATTCTTAATATCTCAGCAGGATTTGTCTTTGTGATAATCACACAAAACTGGATGTGAGAAGCAATGTTTTTAAACTCTTTCCTCATCTTGTAGATGTTTTTTTTTGAGGGACCAATCTGTGGATTGCCTTAAAAATTAAGTCAAATTTCTTTATATACACACTGCAGAAAGTCAGCACACAGCTGGAAAGCCAGAGTTCTTTTTGAAGAACCCAAAAGAAAGCTACCAAGCCAGATCTTCAAAATTATAAGCTACTCCCATAAGCTACTACCATGCTTTAAGCAGTGAGAACTGGCTGATACTACCAGAAAAAAATAAATGGAAAAATACAATGTAAACATGTTAAGCCAAGTGTATCCTACAGTCAAACACACCAACTTCCAGCTTCTTTTAACAAATAGATGCTTTGAATTAAAATGCTGGGACTGGTACATCTTGTAAACAGCAATGTACACATTTTAAAAAATTAAGCAGTCCTTTAGATTCAATTTTTTTCTAGAAGGAATAAAAGTGCTCATCTATTGCTCAACAGGCAAAACAATGTCTTCCCAGAAAGTTTTCATGAGCTGGGAGGCTCTAACAACGAAGAATCCAAGTGGCTAACGTATTCAAGAGAACACTGCATATATTACAGAAAGCATTCATACTGGAGACCAGCATGTTTCTAGGAGACGCTGCAATGCTGCATTACAGTACACAACAATTCCATGAGATTTGTCCGTTTGCATGCGAAACTATGGAAGCAAAATGTCAAAAACATTTTTGTACTTCCTTTGTTAACTGAACAGCTTTAAACTAAATTTGACATGTAAGATGCAGTGATATAAAATATAATGCCCTTCTAAGCAAAACATATGCCAAGACATCACAATTGTATTCCAGGTGGCTGGAGTTTGCAGCAGCGGGAAGCAGAAATTCCTGTTGAAGCTGCTCCTATAGAATACGTGGAGACCAAGAGCTGCACTGCACGACTTACCAGAGATGAGAAATGCCTCTTGCGAAGATGCACAGGAAAGGGAAACAGAAGGAAATTCCAGGGTACTACACAAGAAGTTCAATTGCGTGGCCTTTTTCACCTAAAGCCACATTACATTCTGTTGTCCAAGAGCATGATCTGTACGTGGGTTTCTCAGTACTGGTTCTACTGAAATTCAGACCAACTTGCCCTAGCCCAGGATGCATCTGCTCTTCAGGATTATTAGAATTCAGTTTAGAAAGCCAAATCTGTTCCATCGATTCCTCCTGAAAGGATTTATTAAGGCTAATAACATCCTTATTGGAAAGACAGAACTACCATGATTGTAAAGTGTTATACATTTTAGATAAAATCTAAATCACGGTAAGTTCTGTCTTACCAATAAGGACTTATTAGCCTTAATTTTCCAAAAATAGCTGATTTTTTTTCTTATTTAGATTGAAAATACTGGAGCTGTTTTCCTTATGTGCCAAGTTTTCTCTTTGAGGATTGCAGCTTTTAACTAATGACACTGTTTATCATTATTTAGCTGGGATACTTTTCACTGTTGCTCATTGAGGAAAAATTGCTTGCTGTGAAACAGAGGAGGTCCTGCCTTCCGAATGAGGACCTAAGGTGGATCCACAGTAAAACATCTTTCAGGCTATACAGATCCTGTGCTCTTTCTACTCCATGGCAACAATTTTTTTAAGGATGTCTTTTGTCAGCCTCACTTCCATTCTCATCCTGCTAAGCACACATACAAGTTTTAATAGATAATCACTCACTCAAAAACATACATTATTTGGGGGTTTGGGGTTTTTATTCCTAAAACTCCATTTATAACACCTGCTGTGGTTTGCCCCTTTTTACGTCTCACCTGGCTCTCCTTTCAGCCCACTGTAACCTACATATCTCGGCCCTAGTTAGTAAATAAACTCCCTTCAGTTGCCTACATGCTGACAATCCACTCTATCCATTACTGCTGCTTCTGCTGCTCTGAACTGTCCAGCACATCCTCATTCAGTCTGCTGTCAGATATCAAAACCTCCTTCTTCAGTTTAGCCTTTCTAAATTGCAATAACATCATCCCAACTTTCATTTCTGCTCTCTTACAAACTTCCAACTTTGACCCTTAATAAACAGTATGGATTCAAATCCACCTTGAAATAAACCACAGCTACCTTCTAGGCATCTTTCGCATTCATTACTGGAATCCAACCTTCTGTGAAAAACACATTTTCAACTCAAAATAGATCTGTTAAGCCTCATTCTACATGGCCATGAAGTTCTTCATGTAGCTTCCCTCACATGCTTTTCTAGGACCAAGACCAAGTAGAAAAATTTCTCAGTCTCACTTTCAATTAAGGTCTGCACAATTCCACTCCAGCTATGGGTACTTCCCTCCCCTCCCTATGCTGTAATTCACACTGGTCAGGCTCCCTCCCACACAGAACATCCTTCCAATTCCAACCCTTATCCTCTTCTAAATCTTCTATTTTCACTTTCCCTCTAGAATCTATGAACACTGATTAAAGTGAACTAAATTTTCTCTCTGCCATTCAGCAGAGCAGCTTGAAGTTGAAAATTTTAACTACCACCTTTGTCCGGGTTATGAAGTGTATCACATTCTTCTATCATTCAGGTCCTCAAGGGTAGTCACAGTGACGTCTTGTGACTGAACTCTGTGATGCTCTGTAACATCTAGCATAAAACATAATACACAACAGAAACTGCAAATCCTCTCAGGTCTAGGTAGATCATATATATTTGATAGGGCTAGTATGGATAACTGTTGAAATAAAACCAAGGCATCTTAATAAGTAAGGAAAAAATAATTCAACTGTCATTATGAGGTGGAGAAATAAATACCAGTTGCAAACTTTTCAACATGAGGTTGTTTCTGTAAAACCCCACAAAACCAGGGATATGTAACAGAAAACTAAAATTTGGCAAGGTGACTTTCTTTGCTTGACAGATGCAAGATATTGTGCAGTTCTAATATCCATCCTTCTAAGTAAAATACATCACTTGCCAAAGTCATGCTGGATCACACACAAACTATCCTCATGAGATCAATACTCAGCAATAACTCTACTTTGTAGTCAGGTACTTGTGTAATTTTGACTAGAAATATACTTCCATACTATTCAGAAGTTCCATATAATTATTGAAATATATTTGCTCTATATATCAACACAACATATTCACCACACTGTGTCAGAAGGTTAGAGCTTTAGATTACTTCCTTATTAAAAAAGGATGTTTCTGATGGGTTTCAACAGGAATTATCTTCAAAAGTATTTAAGATTCTGATGGTTTAATGAAAATAACGATGGTAGAGTGATAAACAATGAAGACAAGTCACATCTATAGGTGAAACCAACCCTTCTGTAAACCAGTCCCATTCAGACATCATTATACTTACAGGATGGAAGACTACATCCTGGAAGAGCAGCAGTTCTGAAAAGGACTTAGGAATCATGATGGATAATCATCTAAGTTTACAATCTTTTAATGCAAATAACTGAGACTGAAAGATTTAAAAATGCAACCCTTGGAGGTATAAACAAATAAGCGGAGATATAAACTGAAAGGTTCAAGAATGTACCTGCACATACCAGACGCACACAGCAATACTGAAATCACTACCATATGCTGTATGCAGTTCTTATGTCCACGCTTTAGAATGGATTTTAAAACATCTGAAGTTTCAGAAGAGCCGTAAAAGCTTTACAGTTAGAGATTTGAGGAACTCCATCTATACAGGTTATTAAAGTTAACATATTTTTACGTGAATAAAGTGAAATAGTTTAAAACTAGAGTAGTTATTCGTTATTCTAATAGGCAGCTAGCTATCTGATGGCCAGCAGTGTAACTAAACAGTCCTAAAACTGAAGGAGGAAAATAAACTAGCTGAATCACTCCAGAGACACAGAAAAATCCTCACACCTGAAGAATCTATATGAAAATCAGCTATCTTTTTCAAAAGTATGTTCTACTGCACCCAAAAGATAGGGACTTCATGATGCAGAAATAACTAGATTGAATTCTAGGGATAATGGCATGCCAGTCCGATTATTTCATTCCCATGGTCACTTCTGGCCTTAAAATCAGCTAGTCTGTAATAGGTAGAAAGCTGCAGTGCATACAAGAACATTCAAACTAACAGATGATAATATAAAGAACTCAAACTACAAGTAACAGTCCGTCAGAATCAAGCAGAGCTGTGTTCATACATCAATGATTTGTATACCTTGCTGTTTCAATTAAAAACTCAAAATTATCTGTTATGCCTCCAACTTTTACTTTCATATTTTTAAGTCTGTTTCAATGTATCTGATATTTACAGATTATAGTATAATTATACCTACCATACCATGGCTTGGAGTAGGTTAATTGCATAGGAAGATTTACTATGTTTACATTTTTTCTTAAATTACTCTTTTTTTTAAAAAGCACAGTAAAGAGTCTGAGGACAAATTATTCAACTGTTTATCATACATAAGACTGCATGACTATAATACAAAGGGCTTGTCTTTTCATTTAACGTTACAATATACACAGCAAGTCCGGACTAGATCTTACAATCTGAACACAGGTATTTAACCTTTTCCATGCTGTTTATGTTTACAATGCACAGAAGTCCTGTAACCAAACTGTGTAGTAAAGCACACAAAACTGGACTGTAACATAACACAGTATGCAGAAGCACTGGATTTTATGATTTCTTCTTTATGTAGATATTTTTAACTGCTTTGTTTTTTGGTGCTTGCTAAGGTGTGGCAACCCGTGCACACAAAAATTACCCAGATTTCGTATTACCCTTATATTCCTAGACAGCAGTAAGTACTGGATTCCTTTTTATATTGCTAAACTCAGCATCCTGTTTCTAAGGTGACAACCTTCCAAATCCTGTGAACTTCTCTGAATTATTGAGTTAAAAAAAGGAAAAAAAAAAACCAAAACACTTTCATCCACAGGGTTGATGTGTCAATAGAAAAGAAATATGGATTGCCTGATTTGAAAAAAAAATAAAAATCATGATGTACAAAAAAATTGTAATCCCAAGTATTCATTCCCATTTAAGTGGTAGTCAGCTGCTGCATTGCCACTGTAAAAAATTCCACCTTTTAGTCTGACAAATGACTTAGCCACATGGAATCGACCAGTATGAACTCTGAATTTTCTGCTTTATCAACTTTTAAAAGGGCTTACTGGCAGAGGTAGATCACTGCTTCTGTAATATATAATGGGCAACCAATGTTAATCTGGGATGGGCAATCACTGAATTACCCTTATTCTTTCAAATGTTTATCATGGAGCTTTGACTTTTCATATAAATACACCTCTGAATGGGCCTGTAAATTTTGCAACTGCCAAGCTGACTGTGTTATATTAAGGCAGCATTACCCAAAAATTAGGCACCTGTTAAATACAGCCTGCTAACCTCAGGTCTCGTGTGAGTGTTTTGCTTTACTCAGACTATTATTTTGGACCTGTTCATGCAATCAAGGTCTTGCCTTCAAGTTTACAATTATGTTAATAAGGAATACAAGAATCAACTGCTGGTTTCATAGCTTCTGGATCTAGTGTCCCTTTTACCTTCAGAAGCCTGAACACATTTATAATGTAACAGATGTTATAGTTTCAAAGTAGATGTCAATCTATTATGTTCAGTACACAGATTGCTGTAAATGTATTGGCTATGAATTCAACAACAGTTCCAGTTTTGTTTAAGCAATAGTACAGCCATAATTTTCAACTGACATTTAAAAATGGTCTAGTTACACCTTGTGTCAAAGTGCAGAACTGCTACATTATTGGTTACAGACATCTATGTGCTATAAAAACAGCTTTGGTACAATAAATTATCAAAAAAGAAAATAATTTTTTGTAAAATTCACAGCATAATTGTGAGGCAAAAAAGCAGTCACATAAAATTCTGCATTTTTAAAAATGTTCAGGATGAACAGAAGACGTCTTTGTGCAGAAGTAATGGTGGAGAAACCACGTGCTGAGAAAAAGCAAAAGAAAAAAGTAAAAAGCAGGAAGGGACACAGTTGTAGCTATTTCCATCAAACGCAAACCACTACTCCTGTGACCTTCAACCAATAAGGAAGTCAACTTTATGACACACGCAAAGTGACCTTGCAATACCTTACAATAAGTGGGTCACAAAAGTCTATTTTAAAAGAAAGGCCTCTTGAATTACCCATTCTCTGTGTTTTCAGCATTAAGGACTGTCTGCAAAAGCATGTCCAAAAGTGATTGCATCTGAAATGGTAGGCTCTTCTAACTTAAGAGTCCAAATCCATAAGGCCAAAGGTTATCCCAAAGACCACCGCTTAGACCTCCCCAGGACTGGCCAGGACCGACCCGTTGATTGCTTCTCAGTGCACCTCAGTTATGAAACCAGTCATATTTCAATGCTAACTGACTGCGGTCTCCAAAATATGAGACCCACAGAATCCCATTACAATTGCTGCTTTGATCCTCAGTAGATTCAGAAAAGGAGAGTTCTGATCACCGCCACTTAGCATGCTTAATGTGCCTTACAAACTCCATTACAACCGTCCCTTTTTACAGCTGAAGAATATATATTTGTGTAATCTGAAGGTCCCTCTTTCTTACAGTACTGCATTTCTGTGCCCATGTTTGTTTGGGGAACTAAAAAAAAAGAAAAAAATATTTATATATTACTCACTCCCCTCCCACCCAAAAACTTCAAAAGGGCCTTTTTATAAATCATGTGCAATGCCTTTAAAAAGAAACTAGCTTGCAACTACAACTAACATTTGAACAATAATCCCTGTTGAATGAGACCAAAAAAAAAAAAGCCCTCCCCAAAAAAACCAAGCTATGACTAGGTTGTGGCAAGTTAAAATGGGGGAAGCAAAAGGTGAACACCACTAAGCTATCCGTTAAGGTGGGTCCGGACATGGCTCTTAAAAAAAAAAAAAAAAACAAAAAACAAAACACCACCAAACCCCCCCCCCCCAAAAAAACAACAAAAAAAACTTCATTGTCCCTTTGCAATCTTTTCAAGTTTAAAAAAATAGTCAGCTTTGCCCTCCTGTAGCGGTTCAGTGAGTTTATCTCCTTCTGATTCAAGCAGCTTTGCACTTTGTTTTTGGAAAAACACCACTTCTATAAAAACACACAAGAAACAAACTTAGTTTCAGTTTAGTCACGAGCTAGCCACAGGACTTTGCTGAACACAAACTCCTGTCATGGGAGACTCTTCTCTATCAATCCCTTGCCTCATTGCAAGGTGTCCTTCAGTCATGTAATGAGCAGGACCTGTATTAGCAGAAAACTGGTACGTTGGATGTCCAGCTATGCCAGTTTCTTGGCGCGGATTAGAGTAGACTGTTAAATTCATGTCCATAGCTCCGTTTTGTCCAAAGTCCAAGGTATTAGCAGCCACTGGGCGGTTCTGATAGGCCTGATTGCCTTGGTTACCAGTAGAGGAGGAAGATGTAGAGGAAGAAGTAGTTGAGGAAGACAGGGATGTCATGGAGTGGTGACTGTGGCCCACCTCCATAGAATCCTGGGTGGAGGAGCTATTTGTTGGAGAATTGTAGACCCTCGGCCTGGTCCGGCTACCCAAGGCTTGCTGTCCATGATGGTGGTGGTGGTGGTGATGGTGGTGGTGGTGGTGAGAGCTATTTCCGTGATGATGATGTAATGCATTCTGTTGTTGAGGGGTTACATGGAAGGTGGTTTCTTGAACTGGATGGTTTTCAACAGTGACCTGTGTAGGAGCTTCAGTGGCTGTCCAACCAATTGGAGGAGGAAACTGTTGTCGAACCTATGTTAAGGAAAATAATAATTAAAGTGCTTAATCAGATCTGTCCATTTGCAATATATGAGACAGATCAAGTTATTAAGGCCCATGGTAACTTTTAAAGAAGTTAAACAAACCTTGCAGTCTAATACATTTTTCTAAATATACTTTAAAAAAAATGAGCTCATATTCTGCGTGCATTTTTCAAAAACAAGTTGACCTTACTGTCAAAATTATAGAAGCAGCTTTACATAATAGTAGTAATAAACAACATAATACAACATGTAGAATGGTAAGGCCCTGATCTCTGATTCAGACTTCTGGATACAATTAACGTGCTAAGCTAAATGAATACGTTGTAGTTCGTATCTTGAATAGCGTCAAAAGCTTTAGAGGAGTACTACTCACTCCTCTGGAAGAACACAGTTTATGATAAAGATTATTAAAACAGCAAGATCTAGCTAAACATCGATTTGTTGCATAAACTGAATTGTCTGCTTGGGAAAATGTTTGTTTTCTGTCAGCTGCAAAGAAGCAAGCATAATAAATTGTTATCACATTTCAGTTTAATTCTTCCAGTAACAAAACAAGCTAACGTACACTAATTTATACTTTTGTCTGTCCTGTACTGAACTAAAGGTATTACTGAATTATTTATAGTTAATAAATGAGTTGCTGCTTCTTTCCAAGGAGGAGTACTGAATAAACACTAATTCAGCTAATGATAATGTTGGCGAAGTACCTGCACACCATAAAACGGAAGTAGGAATTCCAGGAGCCCACTGAAGTACAAGCTAGTTCTTCATGGGGCTGGAAGATGCATAGTTCTGTGTACTCTTATGCTCTGTGTAAGATGAAGCACTGACAGCTCCACCTGCCTTATTGCTTCTGATTCAAAACCTTGACCTCTGCAGAATCCATGGAAATTTCTACAGCTACCTGCAGTACTTCTGCCGAAGTGACTGACCTAATGTACATAGGACTATACAAGAGCGGGGAGTAAAACACAGACTAAATCTGGTGGCTAGTTCTATGTCTAAACCATTTCATTCCTGAAATGAAAGCATTAATTAGTTTTAGGGATTTACTGTTCTCAGAAAATTCATATAAATCAAACAGACCACAGATCTACTTAAGCATACTTGTGGGCTGTGTGTTTCACAGTCCATAGCTTGAACAGCAGCAGTGAAGTGTCCACCACTATGTCGATGCTGGTGTGTGGGGTCTGACCGTGCCCTTCCACTGTTGCTTGTTCCAGAAGATCCACCTATAAAATCATAACATGTACAATAAGAGACACTAAATTTACAGTAAGCTGTAAAACAATGGCAGCATGAAGATATTTAAAATGCTTCAAGGTAAAAATACAAGACCTATGACAATCATGCACTTTTTTGCTCATCTACTTTTAATTTTTTTATTGGAGCAGTTACCTGTTCCAGTTGATTAAAATACTTGTTTCGATCAGTAAGACTGACATACTTGGTTTTTTAACAATAAAAAAAAATTGAGATGACACTTAACTGGGAAAGGTTCCTTTTATGTGATTAGGAAATATAATTTTGTTATCTGTTAATGAGAAAATCCTACCCGAGCTTGAAGATGTACTAGAGGTGGTTCCTGAAGACTGCGACTGCTCCATTGCAGGACTCGTAGACACACTGTTACTTGTGTTTGTACCTTCATCTGCTGTTTTCTTAAAGAAACTATGCTGTAGGGCATAATAAGGTTGAATTCGTGTCTTAGGGTCATAATCAAGCATCCTTAAGATGAGGTCTTTGAACTTCAAGTAGTCAGCTACAGTATGACCCGATTCTCCAGCACGACGTCCACCTGGTCCTCCTGTTTCAACTCCCAGTATATTGTGAAGTTTACGAGTTCCGGGTGGTTTGTATTCCTGTTGGGAAATCAGACATTGCTTGAAATCAAGTTATGTATTAAGCCTTGGACATGCATACTTTAAACATGCCATAAAAGGAAGTAAGTAAAATAAAAGTAAGAAAGTATTCAACACTATGGAAAGTGTTATTGAATCAACCTGTCTTACAACATGGAACAATACTAAACACCAATAAAGCTACATTTTCAGTATGGCAACATGTAAGGCAAAGTAACATCACACCATTTTTAATTCATTTTTTTTTTTAAGAGACAGTTCATATTCTCATCCTAGTTCTGTAACCTACCCTTTTTCCATCTTTGGTCTTCTTCAAGTTCCAAGTGCCATCTGGCAACTTCTCAAAGAACTTTCTTGCTTTTGGTGCTTGGTCAAGGATGTGGGTAGGTGGTATCCCCAAAACTTCTACTATTTTATTCATTTGATCCACCTGTTCCAAACAAAGAATATTTGTGAAGAGCATGTGATGGAAAGCTGAGCAGTGTGACTGAGTGATATTCTATAGTCACATGGGAAGTAAAACATTAACTACCCAGACAAGTTCTAAATCAATTGTGAGTTTAAGAAAAAGCCAGTATGTACAAAACAAACTCGTGAATAAGGATTAAGGGGGGATGTAGAAACAGAAAATTATTAACAGGCAATTTAGAGCTCTGACAAAAGACACTGCTCTCATTGGCATTTATTCATTTCAGAATTACCACACTTCCCTAATATATGCATTACAATTAAACAGATGAAAGTCATAATGAGAATGAACAAAATCAAATTACTTGTACTGTAATATAGCTGCATACCTCATTTGCCCCGCTAAAAAGAGGCTCTCCAGTGTGCATCTCAACTAGAATACACCCAAGGGACCACATATCAATTGCAAGATCATAAGGCATTCCCAGTAGCACCTCTGGTGATCGATAAAAACGACTCTGGATATATTGGTATATCTGAAATAAAAGCATCTAAAGTTAACACACAGCATCCAAAGAATGCTACTATGATTCTGTATTACAAAACAGAACTACCACGAATTACATTTTCAGTGTAGGGAAAGCCAAGGTATTAGTGATACTGAAAAGCATCTATACATTACATTTAAACAAATACATAAATGTTACTTCTTAAGAAAACACTGGCATTCACCCACTCTCGACAAAAAAAAAGGAAAAAAAAAAAAAAGGAAAGAGGTGCAGATTCACTCATGATGACACTATTCTACACTTTAGGGTTGATGAGTGTAATCTCATGCAATTAAGGTAATCACACAGCAAAATTTTAGTCTGGTATCACCCAAAGAAAAACTATTCCACAAGCCACATCAGAATCACATAACACTTCTGACAAAATCTATAGTAAAAGATCAAAAGCCACAATTATGATGTGATGAAATGAGATTAAATTATCAGGTTATTCCAGGAACTAGAAAACAATGCATGGAAAAAAGCAGCCTCCTTCCACCCCCAACCATCCTGCTCCTTTCACAAGACAGATAATTCTATCTTGACGCTAAACCTGGAGACTGGCTTAACCATAGGCATATTTTAAAAAATAAAACAAACAAACCCAAACCAAAACACTCCAAAACCCTTAGCCAAAAACAACCAAATAAAAAAATACCTTAAAGAACCATAATTATATTCTAAGTAACATGCAATTTTATCCATCACTTTTGACAAAGGTACTGCTATTTCCTTATTGCTATTTAAGTTAACTTTAACAAGGAATTACACTAGGTTTTTTATTTGTGCTTCTTAACATCTCTAAGTTATCTTATTATTGACCTACACAATCGAGATCTCATTTCACCTCCTTATGCCTTCCTTCATCCCAAGATGAAAAGTTTTTAGTTTATAGCAAAATGCCCTTTTACTAATCTAAATACACATCTCGCCACTGCTTTCGATGCAATACACAACATTCTGACCTGCTCTTCCCAAACTTATTATGGGAAAAAGCAACAGGGTGCTACTGACCAGTCCCAACTCCTCAAAAGAGAACTGGGGGACTTCTGTTGAAGTTAGTCCATGAAGTTTCTTAATTCTCCTCATATAACGATCCCATCTGCAGTATTACTAGTCATACTTCTAAAACTTCATCACTTTTGCAAATGTTACATATTTTTGGGAGGTTTTTTGGTTGGTTGGTTTGGTTTTTTTCAACACTCAGCTTTCTCAAAGCAAAAAGGTATCATCCACAAATTTATACATAAAACTGCCAAAAGGTACACAACTGACCCAGGAAAGCACAAAAAATCGTTTTTTCAAAGAAACTAAAGTCTAAGCTCTATATGGAAGTCCTCCTTATCTAACTAACCATTTTTTTTCAATGCAAACAACTAAAGCAATGGTACCCTGAATGGAGGTGGTCACTTGCTCAGCCAAATGTAATTACTTCAACTAGGAAAGAGACTATTTGTACTAGACTGTAAGGTACGAGGTGAACAGTACATGCTGATCAACTTTTCAGTGATCAAATTGTCAGTACAAATCAAACACTTGAGGAACATAATTCATACTTCTTCCTGAAGAAAACAGCCTTGGGCATCCAAGCAGAATTATTTATGATCTTAATATATTAATAGTTATTGCTACTATTGTTATTATAGTTATTATAGTTATTATTATTATAGTTATTTAGTTACTATTCTAGTTATTTTGTTATTACCTATTATTGTTATTATAGCATTTCTTAAAGCAAATCTACAGCTAATTGGCTATGTCGGACAGGCTCTGCTCAACAGATTCTAACAGTTTAAATAAAAACTGCACTCATCTTCAAAACACTTGAACAACAGGACACAGTTACAAAATTCTGGACAATTATTTAATAGCACAGATCTATCCTAATCTGAAGAACTGCCAACAGAAAGCAGTCTGGCCCTTTGTCCTGGAAGTGCTTTGCACATATGCATCTTTACTCATACCAATATCACCACTAAACTCAATTCAGTCTTTCCACAGTTGCTGAAGTGTTTCTAAAAATGGGTTAATCATAACCAGTGTCTTTCAGAGCCAGCTACTGCACTGTCTCGGCCCTCAAATATCTTCTTATCTCCAAGTCATACTAAATAGAGGACATTCTAAAGCAGGAGTAATACATCCAGAATAAGAAAATAATATAAGAGAGAAAAGAAAGATGGAAAGTTTATCACTATGGTGAAAGTTCATCTACTGTGGCACTAAAACTCATATTAAAAACTCCTACAGACTGTTGATCTCTAACACCCCATATAAAATTAGCTACTATTTAATTTAAGTCATCATTAATTAAGTTTAAATTAGCTATCTAGGTATTATGACTTAAAAATAATAAATTTTTCACATGTATCCAACAGCAGCATAATTAAAATTTTTACTAATACTCACCCTCTGTCCAAGTTGACACGAACTGCCAAAATCAACAATCTTGATAGCGCTTCGTTTGGGGTTACAGAGCAGGATATTCTCAGGTTTTAGGTCACAGTGAATGATACTAAGTTCAGGAGTCGCCAGGAAAAGCAGTGCAGTGCACATTTGCTGTGCAAATTTTCGTGTCAGGTTCAATGAGACACCTCTGAAGTTGGTGTTCCGCAATAGATCATACAGATTGTAGGACAGCATTTCAAAGACTAAGCAGAGATGGTTTCGGAACATGAAGTGACGTTTCAAATGCACTTTAAAAAGGGGAAGAAAATAATTAACACATATCCTATGTGGTAACTATTAAATACTAATTACAACACAATGCTTAAATATTTTCATTAATATGTAGGAAGTTGACCTGTGAGATAATTGTTGCCTTTTTTTTCCCTAGATCTATGGTTATTTACAGAATAATGCTGCCATGTCTAGGGTACAGGGGGACATTTTACACATCCAGAATGTCCTCAGGTGCACCTCAGTAAAGCAACATTAACCAAAAAACATTTTAAAAGATAGAAGAGATATTTTTTCAAAATAAGCTATCACTCTCCTATTAGCAAAGACAAACACATTTGTGAGTGAATAAAAATATCAGCAAAAAAGACAAGAAGCACAAACTGTGTCTAACACAACCTTTGTCAACAACACTTATGATCGTTTTCAGGGAAGAGCTCATTTCCACACTCTAAAAGCTAAAACCGTAAGCAAATCCAAGCAGACTGGAAAAAAGTGCACACAGAGCAATATTCTCAACAGTAAAGAAGGTCTCACACTTTAGACTGAAGTCTTTATTACGAATTCCCCTTATGTTTATAGATAAAATATTTGACTGTCAGATTCATTTAAAATATATTAAGACATTACTGCAATTTATAAGCCGTGACTTCAATTGATTACTTCAATTAATAAAGCTGATCAACATCCCAAAGGCATTATATTCATTTCAATCAGGCATAATCTCAATTTATGAAAGGAACCAATCCAGTCCAAATCCAATCTTTTTTTTTTTTTTTTTTTCCATGAAATAGGTGAAAAATTCATCACATGAATCTGTTCAGAGGCAAGCAGGGTTACCTGTCTCTCAATCATTCAGGTTGGTTGCCCCAAGTGAAAGAAAATTGAAATAGGAAAAATACTTCATCGCTCAGATAAAAAGCAACACATTTCCCTTTTTGTCATAATAAAGTCTTGAACCAATATTAGCATAATGAGAATTCAGACTTTCAATTAAGGTCATTATTTAGTGTCTTATGGATTTTTTTTCCTCCATTATCATAAGCCAGTTTTTTATGCATCCCTTACAACTTACCTGTAACAATACCATTTATTTCCACCCTGATGCCAGTTCCTGCAATACACCATTGTCTAGATCTTTCATATTTTCTCATCTTTGCCATATTTCCACTATGCTCCCAACAGGAAAGCACCAGCACCTTTTCACGTCCTTGTGGCCTACCTTTGATTCCAGTTCCTCTCCACATCACCTAAGCTTGCTGGACCTGCCAGCTTGGCAAGAAATACCAACTACTCCTACTGACTTGTAACAACCGGCATGGTACTGGCCAGCTACTACCACTTGCAACCACCACACAGCTCAAATAATTTGGGTAAAACCTGAACTGGCACATCTTTCCTTCACTGAAGACATGACATTTGAACATTTCTCCTCCACCTTGCCACCATTTTTCACAAAACTTGAAGACCTTAATGCACTCTTACACTTGTGTTACATCTGAAGGACACCAGTCAGAAGGTCTGAAAGGACTCGAGGAGATCCGATAGGAGTGTAAGTAGTTAAACTTTATAACTTTAAAAATCAGGGTACAGTGTATTTAACCATGTTCTCCCTGAAGTCTCCATTTTACATTAGACAGTACACTGTAATACTTGCAATGCTTTCAGCCTTATCCAGCTATTCTCAGCATCATATACCTGAAAGCCTTTGCAAGGGTGAATTGTCCATGTCCTACAGATAACTTATTTTAATACTCTGAATGCTTCAATTAAGTCTTGTTGAAAAATTAAGTTCACAAGTAACTGTTCCTACACTTGTATTTTCCAGTGAAGTGCCTGAAGATCTCAGTTTTCCATGGTCAGTTTTTGCACAGCATGCAATACAAGGTATCCATTCCAAAACATCTATTTGGGGTTTTTGATCTTTACTCATGTTGTCATGTTCATTAAATACTGTGTTAAATAAAAGGAGAACTATTCAAATATACTCTAATAGATTTGGAAATTAGCTTGAAATAAGTCTAAGACAAGCCTAAAATCCCCTGCCTAAGCAAAGACAGTATTTATTATTTCTCCACTGTTCAAAATTATCAGAACTTTTTTTCCTTTTTTTGTTTCAGCACTGCTCTCTATATAAAGCCATCCTGTCTTAATTCACAGAGGGAGACTGCATGAAGTTTTGGTCCATTTCATTTTACCTGATGTTACAAACAGACTCTATAAAAAATTAAAATTCTAAGAGCTTCTTTGATGATCCCTATAGAGCCTTTATTTGCTGTGTATGAATCTAAAACTGGTCATGTCTTTAACATTCCTGAAACATCTTTTTGACATATTATGCTGTCAAGTTTAGTTTTTGTTTTATGTAAACATGTTATTAATAACAAACTTTAAGTTCAAAATACCTTAAAAACTTTTACAATGAATATATAAAATGTATTCTAAAGATAATATTCTATGAAACAAGTTAAAATGTAACTGAATAGTTACCAGATAATTTAATATCAATGTATATTAACATTATTTCAAAGGTTTCTTTCTAAACTACAGGGAAAAAAAAATAGTAATCCAACATACATATGAAAATAAGAAAAGCATAACTATTAGTATTTTGGCTTCTACAAATTAAAGGATGCTTCAAATCAGTTTCATTTTCCTTAATCACTCTTTTTCACACTTTTCCATGTCTCTTTACAACACGCTGTTCCTTTCCTTCCATCATCTTTTTGTCCAATCCTCCATTCCAGAGGATAGATAGGATTTAACAAATGTTTTACACAAGCTGACTTAATTTCATTATTATTATAAAGTTGAAATAGCATTATAATAGTAAGTCAAGGGAATAGCATTCCAATCTACAGGAACCATCAAAATTATAAGCTTGAAAATATTTTCTGAACCATAAATGAGCAAGTCTTAACATTTATACAAGTCTTCTCTCAGTTTTGCTGTGCAAAATTTTGAGCTTTTCATACACACACAATCAGAAAATAATAATAAAGCTAGCCATAAAATTACTGTATGTTGTTGGCTTACGTTAAATATGCATGCTTTTATCCATGACACTTCTGACATAATATGAGATATATCAAAAGTAGTGAAAGACATGTAAACTACCACAGATCACAGCTTGTGTAGAAAAGCCATTCCATGGCAACTTCTTCAGCTGTTCATATCATTAATCGGAAAAAGAAAAATCTCAATACTACAAAGTTAAACTTCTGTTATCCCAAATAATTTTATACATTCTTCTTCTGGATCTGGTCCGGTTGCAAAGCAAACTGGAAAATTTGCATTAGATAATAGTAATAATTTTTAAAGTTGTATTACTATTTCAATTTCTTTAGCACAAGAAGCATATAGATATGCATGCTATATAAAAAGATCTAAAATATTCATAATTTGATTAAATAGAAGTGAAGAATAACTGTTGAAATACCTATATAGTACTTCATCTCAGTGTCATGTTTGTTCATAAGCTCAAGCAGTCGCACTTCAATCTGGGCTTGATTTAAGAAAGCCTTCTTGTTTTTTATTATTTTGATAGCCACCCACTCCTGTTCCACTCGATCATAAGCCTTCACAACCTGAAAGGGAAAAGTCAAATACATCAGTAAAATCTCTCGAGTTTTCAAAACTCACTTTCTAAACGTTCTTTACTTTCTGAATTCAGAGAAAACATTTTTACAACTTTTGCTCTTTCCAGATTAATTTATTTTCTTAAGTACCTTCTCTTGATAGTACAATAAAGCCACAACTGAGTGTGTGACGTTAATTGCAGTGATGTCACAAAACAGAACTAAGGCTCCACTAAGCTTCACTGAGGCTTCACTAAGGCAGACATTATATCCAAATGCAATTACCAAATCATCAAAAATAACACTGTAAAACAACTGGCAAAATCTGAGAAAAACTAACAAAGACAACAAAAGAAAAGCTCCATCTTCCTTCCAGCCTTTTTCTCAAGCCTTGGCTACAGCTACGAACAGTCAAAACAAATGTTACTAAGTAACATTTGTAACAGATAATCCCTAGCACTAGACTATTGTTTTAATTTAAAAACCCAAGCCAAACAGCTAAAAATGTGAACTGATAGCAGAAGGCTGAGGATTTGCTCATTGCAAAATGCCTTACCAGATCTACATACTAAAGTGTATTCAAATATTATCTGTACTAACAAGAAACAGCACAAATTACGAGTGTCTTGAGCAGGCACTCCATATAACAGGGTTAAGAAAAAAGGAACAGGAATACCACACCAAATGAAACGCATATTATGATTCATGTGAATTTTAAGTTGCTCAGCTGATGCACATTACCTGTCCAAAGGATCCTTTGCCTATTAAAGAGTCAATTTCATAACGATCCATCCACTTCTCCCCATTTTTTACAATATAGTCATAGTTGTCATCATCATAGCCATCATTGTAAACTTTCCTCTCCTTTTTGTGACTGGAATCATCTCCTTGGCCCTGCTGATGCCGCCGTTTTTTTTTTTGCATAGTAAACCTGAAAGTAACAAATACGTTGCTTAATAGCAGTGTTTAGAACATTACTTCCATAACGGATAGAATCAGCTTTTATAATCATCACATCTAATCTTGTGATTTTAAAATGCAACTTCTACTACTGGAAAAAAACAAACAATCCTCTCCTGCTACCACTCTATTTGAAGTCAAGTCATTATACCAAAGCAAAGTCTTGATGAGTAATTTAAAAACTCAGAAATGAGATCTAAATAAAAATAACACCAATTCCTAGAGTTCATAGGTACAGAAAGGAAAGATGCATCACGATACACTATACACACAGCAAAATTAAAAACTGTAAGGTACTGTAAGTAACAAGAGTTATCAGTTGTTCTTTCCACAGACTGGAAAAGAAGAATTCCAAGGAAGTCAGTAATCTCTGCAGAAATCCCCTCACATTCCTGACAATTACCAAAGAGTTAGAAACTGACTGATGCTTTCCTATATTAACCACATAATTTTTATATTTTACATTTGCCAATAGTATTTAATTAAATAGTTTAGGGAAGACGATTTACTATTTTCCTTAAAAGTCCTTATATTTATTAATAAAGGTTTACAGCATGAGCTAAAAGAGTGTTTGTGCCACTCATATATTCTTATACACAACAGAAAACCTCAACATTTGTCTATAAAACAGGAGAAAGTGAACTCCAGAGTACAAAATCCCCTATGTGCTGGACAGAAAGCAGGACCATGACATCAATGACCTCAAATGAGATGTGAACAACAGAGAGAAAGCTTGATTTTTCTTAGCTCTTCACCAGATTATTCATGGAAAATATACTTAATAATGTACTGTAAACAAAAACTTCACATCAATAGACATTATAAAGACAGTTGGAGCCATTACCTCATTAATATGCTTGTATGTTTTGATCAAATCTACGGAGAGTTTCCTCAACGGAGCAGTGGCTGGATCACGGAACGTTTGGGGCATCCGCCTCTGTAATATGACCATATCATAACTTAGAAAAAAAGCTAGGACTTCAGTGATATAATTACTACACCAAATTGTGCTATTCCTCACAGAAATTAGTTCTTTCATTGCAACATTTTTTCTCTTTAAGCTGACATTAAAAAAAGAAAAACAAATATGGGAATCAAAATAACAGTTTAGATAAGTTACTTTTTAATGTATTTAATTAAAAGCAAAACAAAACAAACTAACACACCAAGATTCCTACCTCTCCTCCCGTTATGCCTAACAGGCTTAATCCCAATAAACAGTTTTTCCCCTCAGTTAAAAATACAGCTCCTTTGACAACATAAATTTTGCTGACATTACTCCTCTACCGCATGACTGATACACGAACTGCGACTGTATTTAATGTACAGCTGCATTAACACCACAAATGGAAGCTAACAGTAGTTACTACTGGAGAACTGTGGCCGTTTACCACATTAAAACTATTAAATTCCAAATAAAAAAGCCTCAGGTCTACCTTTGCAATACCCAGGCCTAAACCTAAATCTAAAACCTAAAGAAAATCTAAAGAAATCTAAAGCATGCACATGTACACCACACCTACTTTCAGAGTTTTAAAAGAACGCCCCTGAAAAGGTTATGTTCCTCATTTGTATTTCCTAAAATTTACTATATTTACAACAAAACCACCTTCAACAGCAGGCCATTTTTTAATTGGTTTCCTGAAGAAACAAGACTTGACATGTGATAATTATTTGTGTGCCTCTTTTTCTTTGCACACATGTGTCACGTAAATTCTGGATCTACCGATCAACTTCTACTCCTCTTTAAGATCTTTCTGAAATCTCAGAAGACAAAATTCCTGAAAAGATAAAATTTCAAGTGGCAAGTTGGAGGTGAGTAGTATCCACAGTGAAGAGAAGGCAGAAAACCATTTCATTGGGCTAAAGCTAACTACCAGCTCAGCAGACAATGACTTCACTGCACCACCAGGCAAGCTCTGGCAGCTCCTGTGTCTCACCCAGCGAGAGTGTCAGATGGAGAGCTAGGAGAGAGGGTGGTGAGGTTAGTGCGACTGGTCCCCCAGCCTGACTCTATTCCCTCTCTTCCCAAGGGCAGGAAACCACAGGGCAAGTTTAAGCAGTTCCACTGGGGAGAAGCTTGTTTCATCTATGTTAAAGCTTCTTCTACTTCCTTACTTGTTATTAAGAGGGTTAGATGACTGAGCACCACCACACACAGCCTTACAAGTCTCATCTCCCATTATCTCATCTCATGCCATCAAATAACCCTCACACTTCTAACTCTCTTCACTTCCAAGTGCTTAATCTCATCTGCTGCCTCCCACTATAGCTAAACTCATATGCAGCCTCCTGCAGAGCGGAGGAAAGAACATAAGCTGTCAACAAATATAATGAAACTGATTTTTATACCAGTATTGCTGAACTAATAAATGAACTGGAAAAGCATAACTGCTCCTCTATCTTTTATGGTATTACTTAATACTTACAGTACTTACAATGGTGTCTCGGGTTTTTTTACTCAATGACCAAATTAAAAAAAAAAAAAAAAGTCAAAGTGACCAAAATTTCTTACAAAAACAAGTGATAAAGAGAATTTGTGCTTCTGAAATTGGACCTGAATTCAGGTACCCAAGCAACCATACCAGAAGCTAAGCTCGCACTCTCATCCAGTGGATGCACAGACCACACAGGGGGAAAAAGGAGAGAGCGAGCAAGAGCAAGAGAGGAAGGCAGAGCATGAACAAGGGAGCTAAGGACAGGGGGGAAAGGCAAGATACTCGCACCACTCCAAATACACCCACATAAGGTTTGTATACCCCCTCAAGGCTGCTGACTGGTGGTCTTCTTGATTAGGGAATGTTTCTCAGAGACAACACAATACAGTTAAACTTCCCTCAAGGAATTTTAACCCAAGTCATGCCCTAGGTGTTTGTTCCAGTCAATTCACTTCTGGATATGCCCACTACCATCTATTTCCCTTAAGCAGGTTTATGAAATTAATTCCTTAATTCTTTTTTTTATTACAAAGTATTTCCTTTAAATTTCTTAATCTGACTTAAAGAGATTATTGGAAGATGGAAACACTGGTCCATTTTGCTGGTAAAGAAACCATGCTGCAGTGCACAAACACTGCAGGGCCTCTGCCCTAGGTCGCCATGACCAGCACAGGGTGTCCATTATGCAAGTTACGAGTTTGGAGGAAAGAGTCTCAGTGTGGAAGAACTCCACAGCTCAGACCAACTACTCTGACATAAGGTTGCTCTAATTTGAAAATGGAATTTGTAGGCCAAGTATTTATGTTTATTTTCTAATTTTTCTGTCAAATTTGTTTGCTTTCTTAAAAAAAAAAAAATCTTCTACTTTCAACTCTGAAATAAGCAGCCTGGTTTAAAAAAAAAAAATTGTTGCTGTCCCCAATCATAAATAATTAAAATTCTACAGGGTATCCCTATGTTGCTTGCAGCCAGTGCCTTATTTGAAAATTGTGCTTTTAACTGTGCATTTAGAGAGACACACATTTCTGAGGACTCACATTGACCTGTACAAACTTTTTAACAGGTTCTGGTTTTGCTGTCTTGAGTTCATGAAGTTTGTAACATTTGTAACATTCTCTTCTTTCTCCAAGATCCTTTTGGAGACTCTTGCTCCCTTCTTCCTGATGACAGACTATGGAACAAGGTGGACACTATCCATTTTATACAGTAACACTCTCAAATTCTTTATCATGGGGTTATACTGATTTTCCTCTTGGCTTCAAAGAATGCTCAACCAGAAAAGAAAAAGGGCGGGGGGTGGGCGAGAAAGAAAAAGAAAAATCCGATTGCACAAGCTTCAGTCTCTATCTGGTGGCCAGACAGCAACACTGCAACCACAGATCTTCCTAAAGATAGAACTCATATTTCAAGACTGAGAGACAAAAAACTACTTTCATTACAATTTTATATGTTAGTAAATACCCATCACATTCTGACTGGTCTATGCTTATGCCTCAATGGAAACAATACAGCTATTTGGGATGGTACCATGATGAAAATTACATTACAAGTAAGGAACCAATACTTTATTTTCTTATCTGTTAACCAAACACACGAGACAGTGCTGAAAAGCAACCTGTAACTAGTCTAAACAAAGGAAAGCCAAATAAACACAAAAAAGGCAACCAAGAGCCCCGTTTACATGTACGCAATACATTTGAGACAAAAAATGTCTTAAGGGAACTATGACTTTTAACTCAGGTATGTTATTTTAACTAGCATAGTCTTTGGGGTTTAATGAAAGAAGGAAGAGACAACATATTTCTCTCTCTTTGGACATATGCTTTATTATCTAAAAAACAGATGGCACTATTCCTTACTAAATTAATTTTATTTTTATTATGGGAAATTCTGAGCAGATACATATATCCTGTTAATGGAATGCTTTAATTCTGATTTTTTTGTAAGAAAAGAAAGATCCATCAGCATCCATATTCATTAAAAAAAGAAAGAAATAAAAAAAGAGATTAAATTCTGCTAGCTTCTAGTGTATGTTCCATTTTAAAAACAGAATAAATAACGAAGATTTTATAATATAAGGGCAACTTTTAACAAGAATTCCAACTGTAATGACCTATTTAATAGACTCCCATATTGAAGAACTGAATGGACCAGTCATCTCCTACACCACTTGCTATTCAAAACCCTTCTTGCATCACAATAATGTCGGATAGGGATAGGAAGTCAATGCTAATCCTGTATCGTGGTGGGCAGCCACATAGTAGATGGTGTCTCCAGAGGGTCAACAAAACAGATGTTTAACTGCTATAACCACAAGCCACAGTAACACTTCACCACAAAACAAAGGAAACTTCCAACTTTTAGAAAAATTACTAGAGAAAAAAGCGTATGTGCCAGAGGAAAAAAAAAAAACCCACAAGAGAAATCCAAGAGTATTCTTCAAACTGACTGTATTCAGAACCAGAACTGTATGCAGGTATGGACAGAATTTCAGTCCAATTCCTTTCATCACCGACATGTGTTCTGTAAGTATTTCCCTCCTGTTCTGGCTTCCTTCCCCAAATAAATAAGGTTGCTTAATAAAAGTAATAGTAAGAAACAGGTAAGTTTAAAGTTAAATAAATAAATAAAACTATGAAAGGGAAAAAAAAAAAAAAAAGTCCTCTGCCAAGATTTTATCCTGCCTGATTTAGCCCAATTATTAAAACAAAAAAACCCCCAAAACCAAACAAAAACAACAACAGAAAACCAAACAAACAAACAAAAAAACAACAGTGGGGAGCAGAGGGAAAAAAAGAAAGGGAATTAAAAACTCCACTGTAAAGTTCTTGTTGTCAGAGCATAAACATTTTTTTCTAAAAAATGTCTGAGAGAGATAGAAAGTAAGATAAATGCTTTCACTGAAACAAACTGCATGCTCACATTCATCAGAGTCTGGTGAAGTCTGACCATCACTAATAATACTGCTGATTAGGTAGCTGAAGTAAGCTGAACTAAGGATTTCCTACTGCTTGATAGAACATATTAACTTTGCAATGATCTAGTTGCAATCAATAAAATCTCTGGCCAACATCTGGTCAGTAAAACCTAGAATTGTGCAGGTGATAAGTGACCTTAGATACATAGAGAGAGAAAGATGTTTAGCAGTCAGGCTGACCTTTGAATTTTGCTTCATGAAAGCTAAACTGTTGGAATTTGTTACCCAAATCTGCCCAGGAACCTCACCTCAACTTCTTCATCAGGTAAATCAATTGTCTAATCTTTTGTACTCAGCTGAAGAAAGTTTCAGGCAATCTCAGTATCCATGATGAAGATAAACACCAGCACAGCACAAAATAAATGTTTGTTTGAAATTGTGAGAACTTTTAAGCTCTTATCTTATATTCACATCAGGCTATGTTGAACTCTCAAGATGCAGCCAGTTGAAACTGGACAAAGAAATATTACTGTTTGTTACTGCTAAACGAGAAAGGTCCCACAGATCTCATCTTTTCTATTTCTTACTGCTTTCCTGAAGCTGGCTCTGGCACTCGTTAGAGGCAAGACCACACAACCAAGAGCTGGACTCTCTCCTGCACTTGGTGAATCACAGATTTAACGCAAACCCTTACAATCCAGCAGTTTTTGGGAAACAAAAGCCTTAAGCCTAACTACTGAAAAAAAAAACATTAAAAAAGGACAGAGTTGGAATTTTTCAACTGTAATTTAAAACCTCATAAGCAAGTGGAAAAGAAAGCAATCTGGTTGGCTTTGAAGTTCATCGCCAGTTCATCATTTGTTCATCGCCAGTGACAAGATGGGTAAGTTTTAGCCACCATAACCATAAAGCAATAGGTGCAAGAAAAGGTCATGTAAGTAATGTTGTAAGGGTAGCATATAATATAAATACATATAATTTATATAACTTTAATATAAATAGTCATTACTGTTTCCTAACCCTTAGTCTGCAACTGCAAATGATTCATAAAGTACCAGAATATGGTCTGCAAACCATTACAAATCAAAAAAACAAGCAGGACAGAGCAGGAATAAAACCAATAAATTAACATTCAAGGCCTAGCTTTCCCATTATTTGGTTATGAATGAAAATCATTACAGGAGCTTGAAGAAGACAATACTCCTCAAGAAAAGGAGTCAATCCTCAGTAAAAAAAAGGACACAAAAATAACCTGAAGAAACATAAGGAAGATCAGCTTTGCTATTTATCAAAATGACATCGTTTACAGAAAATGCTACTGTTCTACATGCCAAAACTTAACAGCTACTCTTAGCAACTGACAAGCAGTATCCTTAGGTATCCTGCTGCAGCCTGAAGAAATTTCAGATAGGAACGACTTGCTGTCTATTATTTCTGTAAAACTTCAGCATCCCAAAAGCTGAGACTTCCTCCTGGGTTGTATTTTCAAGCATGTCAATTTTGTCTGGATTTGGACAAAATACTCTTGTTTACAAAGTTCAGCAAGTGCAGCAATCAAGAAAGTAACCTTTGTAACAGTTGCATTCTCGATTCCTTCAATGAAAGAGTCACTCAGAGATGTGCCAAGCTGCCCCACGAGTTTATGGAAACGAAGGCCTGTGAGGGAGAGGAGGGGCAGCGGTCCCCAGCAGAGGCGGTTTCCCGCGGCGGTGCGGGCGGTGCAGTGCGGCACCCGGCCGGCAGATGGTGGCTGGAGCTCGGGAAAGAGTCTGCCTGGCGCTCCCGGCACCGCCGCCGCTACTGAATCGACCAGGTACCGGAGCACCCCCGGGAGCAAAGGGGCTGGCGACTCACTATTCGTCAGCTGTTGGCCGCTCACACCCAGATGGGCTGCTTTTAGGCTGTTGAAACCGCAGCACCAAAGCTGATCCAATGGTTAGATCTATGCTGGTGGTGACCACTGCTGCATTAGGGAATTAGGGTCCTGGAGCATCTCCTGTATGAGGAGAGGCTGAGAGAGCTTGGACTCTTCAGCCTGGAGAAGAGAAGACCGATACATCTTATCAATGTCTACAAATACCTGAAGAGCAGGGGCCAAATGGGCTGAGCTGGGCTCTTTTCAGTAGTACCCTGTGACAGGACAAGGGGCAATGGGCAAACACTGGAACACCAGAAGTTCCACACAAACTTAAGGAAAAACTTCTTTACTGTGAGGGTGATGGAGCACTGGAATGGGCTGCCCAGAGAGGCTGTGGAGTCTCCATTTCTGGAGATGTTCAAACCCACCTGGATGCCATCCTGTGCAACCTGTTGTAGGGACCCTGCTTTGGCAGGGGGGTTGGACTAGATGATCTCCTGAGGTCCCCTCCAACGCCTGTGATTCTGTGAAATGCTGGGAAACTGAAGGTCTGAGACCTAACTTCCCATCTGTCTGACTGGATGCAAAATATTGCATTAGAAGGATCTACCCTTTAAGAAGAACATTTCCTGTATCTGCCAAAAGTCACCTTTTCTTCTTCCTATTTTTTACAGCTATTATATCAATGTCCCAAGCCTTCTACAACAGACATTTAGCCTATCCTTTCTGCTGCCAAGTCAAAAACTTTATCTTCTTAATCATATCTACTTGAAAACATAGAAGTATGTCACCTTCTGCGACTGAAGAGAGTTTGCCATTACTAAAAGGTTAGTCTGGTGTTACAAGCTTTAGTAACAAACAAGCACGTAACAACAGAAATAACTAGTGGTGGGATTCCAACAGAGGAATGAAACAACCACACAAGAACTGTTCAGAAAATGTTCTCTGCAAAAGTTTTTCAGAATTGACATATACAGGACAGAACTGCTTTTATCAAGGACAGGGAGAAACAAGTTGCAGCATATTCAAAGCAATACCTTGAATAAAAAGGATTCCTGTAGAAATATCATAAAGAAAGAATCTGTATGCATCATTTAGACATGAAAACCTAGATGGTATGCAGATTACACCTGCAGCAAAAGGCAAGATGGTAGCCCACAGCAATGGAGAAATACACGATAGCAAAAAGCCTTCAACAACAGAGGGTCATGGCTTTTATAAGAAGAAAAAAAGAGTAAGAGTTACATTTTAATCAAGATGAACTAGAGCTGATTAAAGGGCTATTGAAAGAACAAGAAAATTTTTTTGCAGAGACAAAGTCTAGAGCAAATTATCTGACTCACCAGCATAAAGACGTTAGCTGGATTTGGTTTTGCAGATAAGATTAACCAGAATTGCAATGCAAAGGCAAAAAACCATTGAGACTCCCCAGCAGAGGCTCACATAGAACATCCATACCAACCAGGAGTCTGGTGAGCAGAACTCTTTATGGGACTTGTTAACAGGAGAGGCACAAGAACTCAAAGGAGGAAAGAGTCACAAAAGGCAAGTAGTCAGAAAACTTCAGAAAGTTGCCCACCATCAAAGACAAAGGTGCTGAAAGCAGCGTTCTTTGGTCAACAATTCTTGGCTATTCTCTAAAAACTGTTCTTCAGCTTTCTATTATTCAGCTATCATTTGAAAGCCACTGTGTACACAAACTGCAATGGATGTTGATACATTCTAAAGCTCCTTGATTTTGCATTTTGGTTTGAAAACATGAGCAGCTGAGCACTAACATACACTAAAGCTCACAAATGTGATGCCAGATTGCAATGCTTCGATAAGTACCTTGAAAGGCTTGAGGAACACAGCAACTGTGCTTAATTGGCAGACTGAATCACTAACCTCATTGTGGATGTTTTGGGAGACCTTTAACCTAAAAAAAGTTACATAAAATACCTTTATAGATTTCTCAAGCTAAATACTATTATGTATGAGAAGATTTCCTCTTCCTACTGAGCAGCTCTGATGAAAGTAAAAACATCCTTTGCCAGCTCCATTCACTTTGCCATTCTTCATGGACCCTTAACCATTACAGATCTCCAAATCCTACTATCAAAATCCTGGCAGTAAGTTGAACCATTCTCACCCTCTCTAAACCTTCCCTCTTCCTGCATAAGTGCCTTCCTACAGAGAAACAGCAACAGAGCATCTCTTGATGGTACTGTAGATTTTTCTACTGAAGCCATCTTGAACACAGACCCAAATCTGGTAGCAGCAAAACTTTACTCTTGATCCTCTTGAAGTGGAACATGCCTCATCAGACTGCATCAAATTCTGAAGCTCTGACTTACAAGACTTCTGGATTTTAAGCTGTGAAACCTTCACATCTCCACAGCTGGGCTTTGCCTTTTTAAGAAAGCAACAGATTTCTCTTATGCAGGGCAATACCAGCTCTTGTGACAAGTAACCTAGTGCTATTAGTTAGGAAGGTACATCAGTAGTTCTAGCAACTCAAAAGTAGTAAGGAAGAAACACCTATCTTGACAGTTCAAAAACATCCATAATCATAATCCCTGTGTTCATTTTACCTCCTTGCAACAGTATGTAGTGAATTAGTAGTAGTAAAACCCTAATGATAGCATAGCTTTAGATTTTGGGTTGGTTTTTTGTTTGTTTTTTTTTTTAATAAAAGCAGATATCTCTCAATAAAATATGTCTTTTGTGTAAACCTCTATTCCAAATACACTAACCAGTGACTCTGTATTAAAACACCATCCATTAAAACAAGTAGTAAAGCAATCTAATTCTAACATCTAACAGCCCTTAAAAAAAAAAAAAAAAAAAAAAGCAGCTATTATTAAACTCTCTTTCCAACTCTTGACTTGGACAATCTTTCTTCCCTCTCATCTAAAAAAATGTTAGAAGTAGAATAATCACAATAAATATGTATCAGATGTTTAAAAACAACTTCCAGAAACTTATTCATCCACCCATCCTTGAAGAGTCAGAAGTTAATTAGTTAAAAAAACAAACAAACAACAACCACCCAAAAAACCCAAAACCACATGGGCATATGTCCTGATCCTGTAATTTATAAGGTGTATAATATATTTAGAGAAAGAATTATTACATCTAAAATTACTTTTTTACCACCACTTACCTGGTTTGTTAATGTTAGAGGTTGCTGAATCTGGTCAGCGTATGATAAGGCAGAAACCTGTTGGTCATTTATGTTCTGCTGCCGACGATCACTGTACTGCTGATGTGAATGGGACATCTGTCCAGCCATCTGAAGGCCAGCAGCATGGAATGAAAACGATGGTGCAAGCCGAACAGATGAAGGTTTGCATGCTGAAGTCTCTCCTCCTGCAAAGACAATGTGAGTTTTTAACGCAGTTAGTGGCTTGAAAACATTTACCTCCGTTCACCTAAGTCTCCTAGCTTACAGAGTTTATAAACACTAATAGTTTCACCATTTTAACATAGACAAGAGTTTTCATACACAATGAACCCAGAAATCATCCTCACATAATGACTGCCCAGATTAAATTCTCCTTCCCATTTCATTGTGACAAATTAGTCATTAATTGTTTATTTCTATTTATGCTTAACATCACTTTTCTATAATCTTCACCTACATGTCTTAACTTAATCAGAATTTGACGGGTTATTTTCAAAGATACAAATTTTGTGTGTGGATTCCATGAAAGCCAGAAAAACACACAAGTTCTGCCTTTCAAGGTTGCTCATAGCAACTTTCTAGACTGACTGAGCCAAAGAAAAGAAAAGCTACTGCCCAGCCCCAGCAGCTCATCTTCCCTGGCCTTAATGTTTATGCCTTCCTACAAACTGCTTCGTTCACTAGCCTACTCAGCCTCTTGACTCCTACTGCTGAGTTTCATTGATCTATAGGTGGCAAGCACTGTAAACTTCAACTAATTCCTATTTGGGAAAAAAGACTGCAAGAAGCAACTGCAAAGCAATTGACAAACAAAATACTTGGGGTCAAGTTGCAGGAGAATGGAAACGGTATGGCCCAAGTACTGCATTCTGTAACACCCTGGAAAATGCCAAATTCCACAGGCACAGAATCTGCCTCCGACCGGGACAGGTCCCGCACCTCTCAACTCTTGCTTCAGACATCTGTCAGATGGCATTGCAGTGGTTCATAGTCTACTTGTATCTTCACTGTACTCTAACACTGGAGGACAGATGAAAGGGCAATTTGGGTTTCTTTGTTTGCTAATGAAAGTTTAGCACGTTCCACATTTAACATCCAGCCTTTTGCTTTTTGCTGACTATGCCAGAGGGGGGAAATTCTCTAAATGGATGGCATGTTGGCACAACATAAAAGACAGAGCAGGATGGGACATGCAGTCAGGCACACTGAAGCCAACATTGCTACTGAAGGAATATGTGTGGAATCACAAGCTGAAATCTGGAAGCGCAGTTATTGGTAAAGATTACATTTAGAAGCCAGATGTGAAATAACGAAGCACCTTAACCAGCAAGGGAAATCCCCAGTTCCTTTACAATCAAAACCTTGCAAGAAAATATATCAGTAGAAAACAGTAGATGAACACCACCCATCAATTTGACTTTCTTAAAAATAACTGATTGCTCAATTCACTACCTATTCTAAGTTAAGAAAAAATAAAATACTGAAAGTGATATTGCATCATTGACTTGGCATCTATCAGCGCAGCAGAACAACCACATGGGATGAAATCAAACATCATTTGACATTAAGATCATTTTATAAAAATATATTCAACAGTCAAAATAATATTAAAACACCTATAAATAAGGAAGCTTATATATAGTATAATCCCTACTACTTCAAAAGGGGTGAAGTAAAATTGTACAGTGACATACCTACTGACAGACCACTGGTACTTTTTCTCCACTGTTACAATTCACTACTACTAAAAGACTAACAGAACAAACTGCCCTAGAAAATGAACCCATTGCCCAGAAGCACCCACATATTTTCACAATGTTTCACTAAATACTCAAACATTTTACTTAAAGAACCCAAACAAACAAACAAACCATACCATCACAAAATAGCTACGATATATGAAAACTTTTTTGTGTGCACTCTGGTGCCTCTGGTAATACGATAAAGTATCAAGATGACCTTACAAATGGAAATAAAGAAATTCCTAACCTAAAACCATTATAAGATAAATCAACATTGCACAGCAAATTGCTCTAACTCTTCTGTAAAACATCCATTAAAAACTCCTTTGTTATTTTTAACACAAATAGAGATCCTAGTAAGCTCTAGAAGTGAAACTGTTCTCCAACATTTAAAGATACAGTGAAAATATGAGTTAAATATCTGAGTATAAACTTTTTAAAATACTTACACTTCTTTCTGTTTTCATCCCAAGTAAAAGCTTATGTTCACCTGGGCAAGAGATTGTCACCTTCTTTTTTAAATTTGAAATTATGCATTATGAACTTCACATTTAAATACATGGGGGAAACATGTGCAAGGGTTCTAATGCATCAGCTGAACTCTCTCAAAGATATCATAGTTCCTTTATATGTCAAAGCATCTATCACATCATGTAAAAATTCTATGTTGTAAGTAATTTTTTTTCCTCACTACTCTATTTTCCTAATATCTAAACTCTATTTTTACTAGAGAATCAGTGTTAATCTTCCATCTATACAACTTGGTAAATTTAGTGTACGTTTACTTTTCAATACATACTGCACTCTTCTGTAAGAATGGATGAATGCATTGTAAGACATTATTTGGGGTGTCTACTTTCTGCTCTTTTAATTTCTGCTGATTTTCTGCTTAACCTGAAAGAAATATAGTCTGGCTTAGCAACATCATGATGACTGAATTAAAAGTTAAAACAATATTTAAATCAGATAGTCAAAAAACACCATTAATTCTAAACTGTAGAGCAAATTAGGGTTTTATTTCTTGAATTATTTTTTTTTTAACCCCAGGCCACATTTTCCCAGTAGCATACTAGGTATCTAGCAAATTTTGCCCTTGCACATGTCCCTGTTAAAAACAGACAGCTCACATATATACACACACAAAAATCTTGGTAGAACAGAGTTCTCATTTACAATTTGACTTCACAGTATCTTCTGACACTCACTCAAAAAGATCACAACAAATCTGAGGGTAAACTGAATAATGCACCATACGCTCTTTTTTTTTTTTCAAAAAAAAAAAAAAAAAAGAAAGAAAAGTATAGATCAGAAGTATAATTAGCCCACAAAAGAACAGTTGTAACACTGATGTTTCAGTTCAGCTTTAAACTTTTGATGCTTGCACACCCCTTCTCTCCTGAGTGCACTAGCAGGACAACAAGGCTGTAGCCTTCATGGTCTTCCACACTGACAGTCAGTTGGATCAACGCAGTTAATTCAACAGCAACACCCCAGAAAAGACAGCTTCATAATTTATAACAAGCTGACTGGACTGCAGAATCACAAAGAAAGTTTCTCTAAGAACCACAGTTGGACAAATACCCTCTCTTATTCATTCAATTTAAATTTTTTTTTTAAGATTCACTGTTTTGTGATTAACAAGCACTTACATATTTGCTTGGAGGTCATGCACAACCCATGCTGTCAACATACACGAATAAAAGGTATATCCAACAAGAAACTTTTTATAAACCATTGTTCTTTGGTAGAAATGTAAACTGATTTCACAGAGCATCACTGAATCTCAGAAAAGGGGACATTATTATAAACACAGGAGCTTGATGAGACTCATGACCTGAAATCTGTTAGAAGCAGGCAGATGGAAACTGGCTAGCTCACAAAGCATGTTCTTATACCAAACAGAAAGGCATTTTCACAGTCTCTGTGAAGACGGCGGTATCTACCCTTAACGATGTTAGCAGTAAGCAAGAACTACCTGGGTCAAAGGATCAGTAGCCAAGGAATTTTCACCTGTACGATTTCTTACTGCCACTGAAATGGAGACACACATGTTCACAGACTTCTCTTGCTGAAAGCAGTCTCAGCTATCAACAAAAACAAGTAATGTTCAGAATATGGTCCCTGATGAAATACCTGCCCTTGCCACATTTCAGACTTTGTTCCATGATACTTGCAATCCTACCCCGGTACAACTAATCCCAAGAGAACACTCATAACTTACTACTATGAGCCAAGAAACACATAATGACATGTTAGGAAGAAACAAGAAGAGAAAGAAGAACTGGCTAGAATAGCAATTTCGACCTCCTTTAGTTTCAGGTCAAGGAGTCAGTCAGCTATAGAAACAGGAACATTTTTGTACATCCATTAATTGAGGTTCATAAAACCCCTGGAGGCTGAAGTTCATTTGGAGAGCTCTAAACATTGAAAAAAAGTAAGTGATCTACTGACCACCATGGGAGTACTAAAATCCACAGGAGCTCATTACCACGCCACATCCGTAACTCCTACAGAACAGAAACACCTAAGGAACAAGGTCTAGTCAATCGTCAATCTCCCTTTCTAACCAGCATAAGTTCAAATGATTACATGTTGTGAAGCACCTTGGGAAGGAAACAGAGTGACAGAAAATGAAAAGTATGCCAAGATCTCTATGCATGAAGTACAGTAAGGGACGAGATTACAGTTTGGGAGTGGGTAGAATTATCTTACGAATAGGCCTTACCTAACATGTTAGTTCAGGGAATGGCATAAAAATATACAGGTTTATGTATATTTACAGTTAAGTTTTTACAGTTCACAACAAACATTTATTAGCTTGTGATGAGATTAAATCAGAACTTGTCATAAAGAAGGTCCAGCTGCAGAAGGCATCCCTTAGTTAGATTCTATGCACCGTAATATAAGCAAAACATAAATGATAACAATAGTAACTTCTTGACTTTTGTAAATTTACCATCTCTGGAAAGTAACAAGAGAGGAAGAAGTGAGCATTAATAAAGTGCTACACTATTGTACAAGCAAACTGCTGTAACTATAACCAGAAGAAAATGTTTAAAAAGGGACCAAATGTGATGACAGAAAAAAAATTGTAACTTCAAAAGAGGTTCATTACTCATAACAATCTCAAAATACAGGTACTGCAAAAATGGATTGACCTATCATATGGGAGAAGGTAGGGTTTATTTCTTTAAAGCATCATCTTAACAGAGTGGAAGAGCAGAAGTTAAAGAATATGTATCTTTATGTGGTGAGGATGGGAAATACTTCCCTCATTCAAAATAGTTTTGTTTTAAATGATTTTTCCAAGTATCAAAAAAAAATTAGTAACTCAAAGTAGAAAAATACTTGAGATGGTAGTTATTGAACAGTCTGTAAACGAACTACGGTTGGTTTAACATAGGAGAAGTTCTGCTACAATTTTGCTTAACTTCTAAAAACTCAATGAAGTTTCAAAATTTAGTTTCCTACCTCATCCATTTTAGATTCTGTTACTCCCATTTTAAAATCAGTCTACATAACTCATTTAAAAATTACCTCCTCCCACAAAAAGTATCATAAGGTAACCAAGTGGTACAATGCATTGCTGGTCTTCTCCTTTCACATAAAGGAAGTCACAAGTATTCACCAATTACCTATAAAGAGATGCAGGTGACAGTGTGCCACCCCAAGAGTGGATCACTGTTTCTGGAAAAAAACAAAACAAACCAAAACAAAAAAACCCCAAAACCTGTGTACTGTGGTCATTTCAATTTAGGACCTAAGAATATGAAAATTTCAACTGAAGTTTTCCCTCCAGCTGGGCCATTGTAAAGTCTGTTCTCTGGACAAGACTGACTGATGTCTCACAAAACTGGAAGCCACGCTACAGCCTTTCCCACAGTCACTGACCGAGCACAGGCACAGCTTGCCCAGAGAAGCTGTGGATAACACGACCTGAGAGACACTCCAAACCCAACTGGGCGCAGTCTTGGGCAACCGGCTCCAGGTGGCCCTGCTTGACAGGGTGAGGCTGGACCAGGTGACCTCCAGAGGTCCCTTCCAGCCTCAACAGCTCTGTGATTCTATGCTACAAATGTTGGCACAAAGTGACAGGATTTCTCTCTTTGAATCAAGGAGTTGTTAGATCAGCTCCTCTGTTACATGGGACTGGATCTGAAATTCCCCCTAGCAATTAGGTAAACTTCTTCGTATTTGTCACACAACTCATTAAATACATACTCTGACTCTCTCTGTCCCTCTGTCACAGTTCTACCAAAATATTCTGTTTAGGTATACTCATAGTGAGGGGTGAAAAAGGAGACAAACTTAGACATGAAAATCATTAGAACACTGAAAGAAGTGACACTTCCTTAATATTTCTTCACACTTACTTACAATTAAAACCAAAAAAGGACCATTGTAACAGTTCTGACCCTGTGAGTTACACACGCTTGCCTTCAAGACTGGCAAAAGAATCTTCCAGTACAGCAGCTGATCTTGATTTCATAACACCAGGAGACAGAGAGTTCTCCCTAAGATAACCTTTGCAACAGCCTTAAAAATCCTTCACTGTCTGTTGCAAGATGAAGCAAGTAAAAGCAGTGAAAGTCACACCAGCATTCTATTTGTATTTGTAAAAGTTCAAATATAGTCATTCCTCAAGTCTGAGAGCCTACCACTAACCTGCTATCTGGGTAACTGATTTCTTTTAAAATTGTAATTTCACAGCCCCTTCTGTACTTAACTTCTCTGAGTCTGGATTCCAGGTAGTGATGACTACTTCCACAGAATGCTTTGGCTGTTTCCTAATAACGTCACTGTCCCCATTTTCCCACCTCTTTGTTCAACTCAGCTCAAAGAAGAGGCAGAATTTCTCACTGGCTCCATAAATTAAAGACCAGCAGCATTTAACTGGCAGAAATAACGCAGAACTAAATTGGAATAAGTAGCAAAATTCCTTGGGGGTTTATCCTGGACTGTGGGGCCATCTCCAGTATGAAACCTTCTCCTCTACACAACTCCTTTCATTCTCTCGGCACTGTTAGTACTTTTCATCCTGTTCTTCAACTTTTTCCCTATAAAGATCATTGCTTTGACCCTAAGTGTTTTGAGCTGCCTTTCACCTCCTCTCCCTCCTGCCCCATCCTCCCTTTCCCTATTCTGTCTCTGCTATCTACAATTTGGGTCACTCAGCAATGCGCAGAGGTGATCCATCTCAGTGATATGTTTGCAGCCAAATGAGAACCTGCCAGAAAACACAACCAGAGAATAAAAGTGTGAACTGTACCATTCACCACCATGTGTATCCTCATTTCCACACTCAGAGTTCAAGAGCTTGTGGGCCTCCACAACAGAGCAAGTATGGTAGTTCATAGTACTGCATATGACTGCTTCAGAACTCCAATCTTTTTATTTCCCATCCCTGCTTTGCCACCACAGATTGAGGTATCTACCTTCTTTTTAATTTTTTTAAAAATTCAAATTACTACATGTGCAAACAGCCAGATTTCACCTCAAAGAAAATCCTGAATTAGCTGAGGAACTGTACAGTCCTCTTCCTTCACAAGACCCGCATTACTTTGCAAAGTTAACTGTTCAACCTTGTTTTTCAAAATTCATGCTTGGAAAAGTTCTCAGTACCAATGACCATTATGATACCTCAACTATTACACTGAGTGTACCTCTAAGAAACAAGTCTGGAAAGCGAGAAGATTGACCTCTGCATTGCTTTAATATCCAACCACCTCTGCACTGGATTAGCACATCCTAAAACAGACAGTGAGCAATTAGCAACAGAGGCAACACTTGTATATTGAGAACTCTGTTCAAATAAACCCACATTTAAGACAAGTTAGACCTACCTGAGTTTTGCCCAAGCATAATAAATGTCAAGTACTTGGGATTTAGAGTTTAGAACAATCATCTTTTAAGCAATAAGCAAATTCCAACCTGAACTCTAAGTGAACCACTGCTCTACTGAAACACTTTGCCTATTGTCCTCATGCACTGCATTTAAAATGACCGCATGAGAATGTGAAGGTACATGGACTTCACTCAGCTTGCTCTGGAATGAGGAAAGCTGAAAGAACCCAGGGAACAAAGGGAAATTACCTGCAGCAGCTATTGTAGAACAAACAACTCCGTTATAAATATCCCACACTAGTTCCTCCTCTGGAGGAACTACATTATTGTAGAGGAACTATATTATTAAGAATGGCTACTTCAGAAGTTATTCCACAATAACTATTCAGTCAACTTCCCTGAACAGAAATCCCAAACACTACTTTCTCTCAAAGCAAAATTAAGCCCTAAGCCTCGAAACAACCACCCTCTCAAGTCCTATTCACTAGGCCGATACATCCAGCCCACAGAAACCTCCTGCTTGTGCTCTTTCCTACCGTACAGAGCTGCAGAGGTGACATAAAGTTACTTCTGGGTGCCGTCTTTCCCAACAGTTTGCAGACCCTTGACCTGACTTGTCTGTCACGTGTCTGGTCATATGTCAGAAATGGAGCAAGAAACCTAGAGAAAAGACAGGCCAAGAGTAGGCTTTATTAACTGTTCTGCCACTCCTGTGCCTGTCTTGGCTATCCTCTTCCCTGGATGAGCTGCAGCAGGACTTCAGACAGGCCTTGCACACATGCACTTTGCTGCTTTTGTGCAGTAAGGCACACTATTTTCCTCTGCTGTGGAAGTATGGTGGCTAAGACCTGTGACAGGGAGACTGTAGCACGTATCTCCCCCTAGCCACTTCAAAAACACAGTACTAAAAAGAATAAATGCCACTGCTTCACTGTAATCCTCCCACAACAAGGAAATTTCTAAAATTCATGAGCAACTTCACTGGAAAAACTATATAAATCTGTATTTTATTAACATATTAATAAATATTACTTCATAATAAATATTACTTTTACTAGTAATAAATATTACTGAGTATACTCTGGAGAATCTTAGGACTAAGAAAATTTTGTGAAACTTTTTTTTAATAAATGAAGCCCAAGATCGCTAAAATTCTCAGCTAACACCTACAGGAAAAACAAGTATTCTACCTTTCAAAGTCAAAATCTTAAGCTCTATGAAAACTCTCCTTTCGCATTTCTACTCTTGAGAAGCAGGCTGCCTAAAAAGAGCACATCTGAAAAAAACCTACAACACAACAAATAACCCATGAGAACAGAACCTTCAGGTAGACCAGAAGCCTCCACCTAGGTATACACAGGACTGAAAGAACATTAAAATAGAAGAATACCGTGCACAGAAGTTAGAATATTTCCACCGTTTTAATTTAGTGCCTCTCTGTAAATAAGTTATGATACTATTTAGTTACATGAACACCCTATTTATTTTAAGGGATAGAATGGAAGTAGCGCCCATTGACTAGGTTGCCATATAACAGATATTTTTATTTTCATTGTATTTAACATAATATTCCTTGACACTCCTCAAACTGTGCTCCAAATAAAATTATTATTGTCTGCATATATATTCTATAAAGTAGTCCTTGTTTTTGTAACCATGTAATTCACCATTTTCTTCTGCAATATTCTTACAAGATTGGATTTTATCCTGTTCTGCAGAAAAAACAGAGTTAAACACTAAAGGGTTCCATGATTTTAAATTTTAGTTTTTACATATAGAATCTGAAAGACTTTACAAAGACAAGGAATAGATACTAGTAGGTAAATCTGGTTACAGAGCTCCACAGAGAAGCAGCTTTACAGGTTAGGTTTCAAGAATTTGGGAAAAGTAAACCAAATGAGAGAGGTCTGAAATGCATGTTCATTTCCACTTGCAAAGAAAACCAAACAAGAAGGGTCCTTAATTCATGTTGGACTAAGGACTGAAAAGTAACACAGTTCTGTCAGGCAATGGGGCACTAACATAGGAATCACTCATAGATCAAACCAAAGATCCATTCAAACCAATGTCCTCTCTCTAGACATGGCCAACAGCAGCCATCAGAAGACAACAGGGCAAGCAAATGGCAGTAGATGCTTGGCATATTGATCTAGTCTCCAGTCCAGGAATTAGATGAAGCAGAGTCTTTGTGATTAATGTGTATATATCCATATACAGCATACATCCTTTTCTTCCATGGACTTTCACAACCGCTTTTTTGCATTTCAGCTCTTAGCACCCAGAAGTTTGCATGGCAAAAGACTCCACAGCTTACTCGCAGGCGGCATTAAGCACCACCTCCTTTTGTTTATTGTGAACTTGCCTTTTTCCTCTGATGGCCTCTGCTGAATAGTAACAAAAATTAAGGCTGCCGTCCTGCAAAGATGTAATGATACTGACATGAAGAAATGAATGAGAGGCTTCACATCAGCGACTTCCTTTATTCTACTGCTGGGTGATTGGTTTAATTATTTTTTTTTAAGCTCCCTTTTGACACATAGCCTTCATGTGATCCTCCAAGAGAGGATATTCTAGTATTTACAGAAGAAACATCCTCCACTGTGCAATGGTATACATGTCAACATATTTATTATTGAAGGCTTTAACTTTTTCTAATACACATTTAATATTCTTAAGAAGTTTTCTTGCCATATTGTAACAGTCCAATCTTCATCATAAACCTGTTGCTTGAGAAACACTGGTCAAATTCAAGTAGTACTAACGATGACTCAGCTCAACTTGGTATCTATATTATGCCAAATGAATAAGCGAAACTGAATACCTGAGCAACTGATACTTAATTACTGAATATTTAATAAACCATATTTAAAGAAGAGGAGGAACATTTACTTTAAAACTGAAAAAAAAAAAAAAAAAAAAAAAATCGAAATAATGAAACACTCCTTTTTCAGAGGACACCAGTGCTGGTGAAAATGTGACAAGGCCAAGGTTCTCATACTACTTTTTTTCTCTCCCCCTACAAATTTCTGTTTATTTTAAGATTTTATGCAATTATTCAAAGGTTATGAGGTTTACAAGTTTTCTAATTTAATGAAAAGCCTGCCATTTAAAAAGAAGGAATATAAACACAGGGGAAAATGCAGATCTACTTTTTTACGATCGCGATGAAAATTTGTAATGGCTTTTAAAACAGAAACAAAGAATGAAGTGTGAATATTATTCCAAACAAAGGTTTAAAAACAACTAGTTAATTCCAACTACGTAAGCATATTTAACCTAGGTGAAAGGCCCACACCTGTCCTTCAGTTCCCAGTGCAACCTGTGAAAAACACAAATAGAAATCACTATTCATACAGAAAGTTCTGTCAAATTCACTAAGTAAAAAAGTGTAAAGGAGAAAAAACACTTTATAAGTCATAGCAATCTCATAATACAGACAACAGAAATTTACTGACATGAAGTTTAAATTAGCATGATTTTATCAAAGTTACTCCATTAAACATGCTACGAAAGCATCTCTGCACTTGCTTTTCAGAAGGCTTCACGCAAACTCAAATTACATACAAATTATATTTTATCTTAGTTTTTAGCTTCTATAATGCACTAGATATCACCAAGTTCCCCTATCAAAAAGAAACGTTTGCTTTATTCAAGAGCAGTTACATCTACCTCTGCTGTCAATTTTCTGAAGGGTTTACTAAACAGTCGGAAAACTAAAATTCCACCAAAGTAAAAATCAAATTTAATCTTAGATTGCTGTTTAACAGTAAACTTTGGTCTTCATTAGTGCAACTTGCAAATGGCTGCAGACTATCACTCAGCTGAACTAATTCGTTCCCGTGTTTAGTTTAAAAAACAAAACTTGTTTAGTCCTAAGTATATGCATTCAATCATGAAAATGCTGTTTGTTCTCTTAGTATTGAAGTACCAATTAATCAAAATTTGCAAAAATTAAAAAAAATATTTTGTGCACAGATGTTGTCCAAAAAATATCTTGCAAAACTCAGTTGTCAAATGGAACCACTTCTACCAAAGTTCTCATTCCAACTGAACTCAAAGGATTCCAAATCTGCTAGCACTAGGGTTATACTTGGTCAAAAATATGCCAGTGAAAGTAATTTCCACCTTTACTAGTAAATGCTAGGTGGTATCAAACCTCAAACATATATTGATACCTATGCTAAGGGGAAGGGTGAGGTGGGGGTAGGAAAAAAACCCACAGAACCTATGTAGATGGATTTCCTCATTTAAATAATTTATTAACCTTACAGTCAGTTTTACCGAGTTGGACAGAAACAACGTGAGCAGTTATGCAAACAGAACCCACAAACTGGACAGCTAAGGAAGGCAGAGGGAGGGACTTGGGAAGAGGACTGAAGAAGGTAAATTAATCCATGATTGAACAGGAGAAAAAGCAGGTTTGGAAAGCAGAAAAAAAAAAAGAAGAAAAAAAAAAAACAGACACAGATTTAAGAAAAAACAAACAAACAAACAAACAGATTTTTCAATATTCTTAGGCAGGAATGATACACAGGACAGAAAAAATCCAGATTCCTCAACTGTTACAGCTGAGGTGGGGCTTGGGTTTTGGTGCCCTTTTTTTTATTGGGGGGGGCGGGGGACAAGACATGTGAATGCACCATTTTTAAAAGGCAAGTGTGTGTTCCAGAAATAGATTATTCTATATTCACACCAGCTACAGATACTTATCTCAGATACAGGGCTTATTGCATTTTAGGAAGTACTGATATTAAAGCTGACTTTATTAACACTCCACAGCCATGCTTTCTGCATAGATCTGCTTACTTCAATAAAAGGCACTTTAATTAAAAGAGGGAAAGAAAGAGGGAAAGAAAGAGGGAAAGAAAGAGGGAAAGAAAGAGGGAAAGAAAGAGGGAAAGAAAGAGGGAAAGAAAGAGGGAAAGAAAGAGGGAAAGAAAGAGGGAAAGAAAGAGGGAAAGAAAGAGGGAAAGAAAGAGGGAAAGAAAGAGGGAAAGAAAGAGGGAAAGAAAGAGGGAAAGAAAGAGGGAAAGAAAGAGGGAAAGAAAGAGGGAAAGAAAGAGGGAAAGAAAGAGGGAAAGAAAGAGGGAAAGAAAGAGGGAAAGAAAGAGGGAAAGAAAGAGGGAAAGAAAGAGGGAAAGAAAGAGGGAAAGAAAGAGGGAAAGAAAGAGGGAAAGAAAGAGGGAAAGAAAGAGGGAAAGAAAGAGGGAAAGAAAGAGGGAAAGAAAAGTTAAGTGGGGAAAGATCATCTACACAGCACTCACTCCTGCTGTGAAGCTATTCCAGTGAAGATTTTGTTTTAATTAACGTGGTGTCCACACACACACACACAGAGGCCGAGGACAGCGGCACACCTATACGCGGAGGGCCCTCAGAGCCGCCCCGCCACCGAGCCCTCCCCTGGGCGCAGCGCCCAGCCCGCGCCCGCCGCGGCTGCAGATCATTAACTGCTCATTTATCAGCGCGCGCACCAGGCAGCACAATGCAGCACAACGGCGGCGGAAACCACCCACCCCCCCCTCCCCAGCCCAGCAACAGCGGGTCATTAGCATAGCCTACCACTACAGCCCCGCCGCCTGATTGGGCCAGTTCCGCAGCCAAGCGGCCAATCAGAGAGGGCTATGCAAATCGCAGCCCTGAGTTGCCAGGGCAGAGCTGCTGCCTATTGTCCAATCGCAAAACAAGCCATAAACAAGCAACGCAATTGCGCTTTGTCACATTTTCAAGGCGCTGTTAACGCTTTCAAGTTTAAAGCGAAATTAGCTCCCTCCGCCGCGGATTAGACTCATGTTCTACATGTCACCCCCACAGCAAGGGCAGGGCAAGGCAGGAGTGATACGGGAGGATTACAGCTAAGCGCTGCTTTAGGATTTAAACTTGCCTTCCCGCAGAAGGGCTCGGGACGGCCTGCCGAGGGAAGGCACCGCCAAGGGCTGAGACGTTAGAACAGCCGAGGATGATGGCATTCAGGCGTTCTCAGCTCTGATCTCTGCTAAAATTCGTCAGAGGGTTTTACACAACAGTTACGAGCAGGGAAGTTCCCTTTTGCTGGCTTAGTTGGATCACCTCATAAAATTACAGGGGCTGCTCGACTGTATCAGATACTATGTCCTACATACAATATATCACCCTCTTTTCCACAGGTACTAAATTTATGGTTCCTTGGTTTTAAGGAAGAGGAAAAAGAGTAAAGAAAGAATCTCCTTCATTATCTACCCCACTGACAGATTTTAAGTAAATGAGATTCAGTTCATTTGACCAAACTGAACCAACAAAGACCGAAGATAAGAAACTGAGGTACCCTATGAGAAACGAGCAAATTTATTCCACCATTTTCAAAATTAAGCTTATCTGAGAGGGTATTTGCCATTAAGTGTCTCTGCACAGGGCAGTGTGAATGCAGCAGCGACTGACCGTCACCACTTCCAACACTCCTCGGGAGGTTCCCTTCCCACACACACACAGACATGGATTTTGAAAACCACCATGTCTCAGCCCCCTTCAAATGAAGTCTCTAAACGCAAAGACTGACAGACTTACTCTGGAACCAACTGCCTCTCTCTTCAAAAGCCGAACACAGCTGCACAGCTTCCCTCTGCACCGCGGCAGACGCAAGTGATCCTGTGCACGTTTTACTTCACTTTCCACAGCCCAGCAGCGATGGGAAAGAGTTACTGCAGTTCACTCACCTGGGAGACTGCTGTTTGTGCGTTTCACGTTCTCGAGTGCTTGTGGAAGGTGCCTGACAGCGGCAACCGGCATCTCCTGTCCAGGTACACACCAGGTACAGGATATAAAGCAACGGCAGCAGCGGCAGCCTCTGTGTCTCAAAGGATCACGACACTGTTCTGCCCGCTGATGAGCTGAAGGAGGGCTATGGCTTTCTGTCAGCCACTAACCTGGGTCACTGCTAAAGAGGGGAGAGGCTCTCTATTTCTTTATCAACCCTCTATAAGGCTCAAAACTTTTCAGATCTAAATCACAGGATCTGCCTTTTGAAAATGCCCAGAATGTCAGTTCCACAGCCTGATGCTAACAGAAATTAAGGTTTTACTGGCTCCCTCACTCAGGAAATTTGACAACTTCATTTTGGAAATTTTATCAACAGTAAAACTACTGAATATTTCCTTATATGTCCTAAAACACACACAATTATCTTAGTGCACGCACCAACTCCTCTGACACATACAGAAATCAATTCCATCTCTTTTTTGTTTCATGTTAGCTTTTTAAACTAAATTACTGCTTTTTGATTTATGCTCATCTAGCACACCCCATGCCAGCGCAGCAGGGACAGCAGTAAGCAGAGGCAGAGTGTTATCTGACCATAGCCTTATAAGATTTTCCAAGCAATCCAGCCTGGGCTGGTACTTTGCAGCACTAATCCTTCGCCTAGTCTGCTCAACTGTCCTCTCAAAGTAATACTTTTATCAGCAGTTAAGTAAGAGTTTCTTGTATTGGTGCAGTGCCTTCTCTTTTTCCCACCTCCAAAGAGAATATAAATAACATTACTTACAATTCTCAGTTTACAGTGCAAAACTAATTAAAGACTGAATACAAATTACCTGCTACATGGCAACACATCAAACCATCTGCACAAGAGGTGAAAACCACTAAATATTTAGTACCTAATCAATACCTGTGGCTAACAGCTAGCCTAATGTCTAAACTTCACTTTTCAGATTCCGCATGCATTTCCAACTGAACATAATATAAGGTTAGCATAAATATCTGAATCATTCTTAAAGCTCTCCTTTAATCTATTGTACAAATACATATATATTAAAAAAGAATCTTTTCCTACGCATGAAAACCATCAAGGGAAATAAAATAATTCAAGTCATTTCCCATTTGTAGTTCCTGAGGCACAAGATATATTTAAACAGTTGGTACAGAAAAAATGGAAAGCATCTACCATATCAATGTACAGCTAGCATGCCAAACCGTTAACGTAAGAGCTAAACAAGGGATGAATACATCATGTGCAATAGTCTCACATGATATAAATTATTCAATACCTGACCAAAGAAAACAGCTTTCAGGAGAGGGGGGAGGATCTGAAAGTACTTTTGTTGTTTGAATAAATACTGTATTATGAACTGATGCAAAATCTTTCTAATTCTACACCACAGTTCAATAATCACATGTATTTTAAAACTATTTCACTATGTTATGCCAATCCAACTTGTAGTCTGGTGTTTACCATATACAGTACTGAAAATTTTAAAATAAAAAAAATGGATTTAAAATGTAACATTGAAATTTATTGGTACATAGGCAAATACATATTTCCAGAATTTATGCTGTGTCCCCTCTTTCCACTTGCAGGATTTGGATAATGCATAGCCCTATTGATATTGCAAGTCTTTTTTTTACTAATTTCAAACTGGCTATATAACATTTTATTTGGGATTGCTATGCTGGCAAAAAATTAACATATCATACACTTAATTGATGCCAAACAGAAGCCTTTTCTAGACTTAAGATACACAGCTATGAGGCTTTTTAAGCAACAAACAGAACAACAAAAAATATCTACCATTATAAATTACAATGGAGAATCTGCTGGTGTAGTGATTCCACGGAATATCTTCAATGGCTGATTTCGTACATGACCTTAACATAGTTAATTTCACTCAAACAGAAGTTTATAGTATGTATTCAGTTTTGGCAACTAACGGAGCAGCTACACTGCATCTGGAGACAGCACACTGTTTTTATACTCTGTATTAAAACCAGAAACTCTGCTCCAGTTTCTAAAAAACAGAATACTTAGAAACTCCTAGGCATGCTGTCCATATTAATCCATACTATAGTTCATATAAATAATAACATTCAAAAAGGTTTCTCCTAACTCCAAAGGAGACTGAAAGCACCAGAACTATTTTCTTCTATAACATATTCACAAGCTGCAAACTGTGATTAAATAATTTTCCTACTACATACTCAGAGATTTGATAACTGATATTCTGACATCAGCATTTTACAATAGCCATCTCAAGCCAGTCCTTACTTCCTGACAAACTTCTTAAGTCATTAAACAACAAATCACTGCCCAGCAAAAAGTTCTAACATTTCCATATCTACCTACTGCTAGTCACAGAGAACTCCAACGAAACACAGAAATGAAACCAAGCTTTCACAAGTATGGTGAAACCTCACAATTCCAAAGCACTTATCTGAAAGAGCAACTTCCTGCCTTTGTAGTAATTTCTGCACTTAGTATGCACGCTTTTAAGTTTAAGTAATCGCTTCTTTTGATTTGTCTCATTTTGAAGTACTAGCTTTCAATGAGAAAAAACTTAAGTATGGTAGAGTATGTACTTGCAACTAGCAACCACCAAAAGAGAGTGATGCCAGGTTTCATTAATCCAAGTAACAATATGACCCCAAATCAGGGCTCACTGTAAATGACATTCATTTCTCTCACATAGCCTGGATTTAAAACCAGAAAATTAAAAAAAAAAAAAATAAAAAAAAGAAAAAGGAAAAAAAAATTTAAAAAAACTCCACACCAAAACAACAACAACACCCACAAAACAAAACAACACAACTATATCTTATTCCTTTAAGATAATAATACTATGATCTAAGAAAATTATTTCTTAAGTTTAACTCATACATTTCCTTCAAAGGCTTTACTGTTTCTAGAAAAAACTAAACCATATGTATTAAAAAATTACAGCTATTAAAATTGGGGGGGTTGCACCCCAATAATAATGATGAGGGCAACACGATTCAAGTACCAGAGTTGTGCAAACGGAAAACCTTTAAATTTTGTCTACATCTTCAGTTACATATATTGATAAATCTTATTTTCAAGTTACAAAAACTCAAGCAGAGACTGGAGTTTGCATTTGCCATGACTGGGGTCCTCTTTTCCAAAAAGTGCCACTGTTCCCTCTAGGGACATTACAGAAGACGCATGTAGAAGGAGAACATTCCACCTAAGGAAGGAGACTTGAATGTTTTTAAGGAAAGGGGATTATGTAAAAATATTAATGGGATTCAAACACTTAAACGGACAAGCAATTCTTCAAGGTTCAGCTAACAACTGTGTTCTGTGAAAGGATCATCACAAGTTCAGTTCATAGCATAAATGCTAATGAAGTTCTTCTATCCCCTGGAGGCTTTTAATTCTTACAGAGTTTCAAACACAACTGTGCCAGTAGTTTGGTCAGAGTATACTTCCAGTTCATAAGCACATACTGAACATTACGTTTACAGGCACGAGACATAACTGTACTGTAATGCAAAAGAACCACAATCTCCTAACATGTCATGTTACCAAGGGTCTGGCATTGCAAGTCCAGAAAAGGGAAACAATTAACACGTGATCTCTTTATCTTAAAAGGTTTTTTAAAAGGCATTTCAAAGCTTCAGCATTACGGAAAATTTTGAAAGTCTGTTCTCAGTGAAGTAAGAGAATGAAACATAATTTTACCTGATTCAGAAACAACAAAATATCTTCTTTTGTAAGGAATAAAAAAAAAAAACCCAAAACATACAGAACAGGAAACTTTCTAACCCAAGCATCACTGTAATTAGGCATGTTACCTCTTCAGCTCTATAGAATCCATGGGCACATATAACCAACATTTATGAAACATCCTGCTCCACACTGAGGACTCTGGAAAACATACACTTGAAGATGCACATGTTAACAGCATGACTCTCTTTTCTAGCAAGTAGATGCTAAGATGAGAGGGAAGAAGTTTGAAGTGCCCTCCTCCCCATGGCTGAAAAAGCAGACATATTAGACTGAGGGTTACGTTAAGCTATTGTGGGAAAAGATGCTTGAAAAGGGGTACAGAAGGAATGTTACCAACAGCAGGGCATAAACTAGAGTGGTTATAAAACAATATTCAAAGTAATAGGACTTTCTGTTACTACTGTGATGAATTTTGGAGGGGAAAGTATAAAGCAAGCATAATATCTGTCACCTAGATGTCTGTAAAAGAAAATGAGAGCTGGGTAACTTAGTACCCTCATCCAGTAGACTGCCATTGAGCACAACTTTTCACCAAGTACATCTAAGTTTAAAACTCTAACCAGAAAAAAGAGCAATATTGTTTATCATGCTCCACAGCCACTGCAAAAAATAGGGACTTGGTGCAGAATGAGCAGAAAAAATCCAAACCACCTGCTACTGCTTTGTAGCATCAGTCATTATGCCAAGCAGTGGCAACACATGAAGCTGCTTTTTGCCAAAGCATCTGGGTTGAAAGCAATACGGTGTTCACTGGCATTGCTGTACAAGCTAGCACAAAACTGTTTCAAAACGTCAGTCTCAGACGAGCCCTTCAAGACTTCTCTAGGAATTTGCAGAAATGCTACAATTCTTAGAAACTTCAGAAAGCCCTATCACATACAAACACAAGGTGCCACAGAGGGCTTCCCCTCTTTTTCTCTTCCTCTGCTCCACAGAAGGGTAACAAGAGACTTCCCAACATCTCTAGAAACAAAAAGGAGTAGATAGAAATGGAAGAATTGTTTTTGCCATTATTTGTGAGAAGGAAGCATGGTAGACTCTTGAGAGTGCCATGGTACTGGTCACCTTTAGCCAATAATCCAATGCCTCAAAATGTCAACGACCACTAAACTTTATGCTACAAAATGGGAATCCTACAGAAAGGTAGAGCTGCCCAGAGACTAAGGATGAACAAACAGTATTAAAAGGACTCAAGTCAGAGACAGCTTTCTTCATGTGCTGGTAATTATTTCATCATGGGTTCCACAACTGTAGATTAGATTGAAAATAACATAACCTAATCTATCTTCCTACATAAGCATGTCCGAAAGGCCATGGAGGGGTGTCTCTGAAATGTTCATGGTATCAAACAGAGAAAGCAAGCCAAACCGTCTTCTTGGGCAAGAGAAACAAGTTTTTCTAAAGAAATGGTTACACTTCCACTTTCCCTTTTGCACTTTTCTCTCTCACTGGACATTCCCCTGTCTTTCCTTATCAAGGACAATACAGCTATCATCATTATTAAATAAACCATGCAAATATGTTTCTGCATATGGAACAGAATTTTTAGAGAAGTTCTCAGCACTGACCAAAATTCCTACTGTGAAAACGTGGAGCTTCCATCATTTGGTTATCACAGACGCATAGCTGTGTAAACATAGCTTTTAAAAAGCTCTAAATAAGAACAAAAATTTTTGCATATATGTCCCAATCTGTTTCTGCGTGCCTTTGGTGTAACTGAATTTGCTGCCAAAAGTTAATCTATTTACTGGTACCAAATATTTTTAATAGCTATGTATATAATCTGTAAAGTTTGCAGAGCTACTCTATCTAAAAACGAGACTCAATTCCAAAACCAGGGAAAGACAGATGCCTTCTCACCTTCTCTCATTTTATACGTTAGCTTGAGTTTCCCCAGCAAAATTCATCTTGTTTTTGAAAACTCTGATAAAGGAAAATAGTATTTCTTAATGGTGCTGCTTCATACTCCATTCTGCTCTACTCTGTTCAAATAAGGAAAAACTTTATAAGAAACACTAGAAGACTTTCCATCCTTCTTCAGTTTACGTGTATCTAAAATGGCAGATATCAGAGTTCAACTCATCCACTGGGAACAATTAATCCAAACTACCTTCTCTATATTCATCAGCAGAAGGGGCAATTTGCCTGGAAGAAACATGTGTGTGTGTGTGCATACGCACACGTACTACTTTATTTTTGAATTTTGATGGTATAATCACAGAGTCTCAAAGAAGAAGGTTGATAATCAAGGAACATTTAACTTAAAGAAAGATCAATAGTCAGTAGACCCATGCATACAACTCCCTTCTGTAATCAAGTAGATGAGATACTACAGTCATTCTGTCTACTCCAGATGAGGAACCAGGCAGACAGGATTTAATTACTGAAGGTCAGAAGCATGTGAGGCATATAGATTCATACTTGGAAGTTAACATGCTTGTCCTTTCCCCTGTAACTGTACTGAGGACCCCAGAATGAGCTGGAGAAAAGAGACTCCAGGACTATTAAAAAATGAGCATACTGATGCTTCTCCATGGAGCATCTCATACAAATGCTCCTAATAACTTCCTAAGGCATTTCTAATTTTCAAAAACTGACCAACTCTAGCAGATAATTCATATCTTTAAATAAGGAAAGATATAAAGACAGACCTCTGTCAGAGGTCCCATTAATCCAAAAGGTGCAATACCTGTCTAATTACCTGGTCTTTGATGAAATTCAGTTGATTCATTAGATAAATAACCATGAAGCTGATCTTGAAAGAAGACCAAATCACTTTAAGTAGCCTGCTACATAGACTTGGTCATAAGACACCAATTCACTTTTCTCTAAATTGATCAAAAGGCTTAGATAAGAGGAAGATTAACCATCTCCCTAATGGTTTATTGCAGCTTCTTGGAAAAACCAAGCTACCGCTAATCCGTTATCAAGGATAATGTGGATTTTTGATGGCAAAAAGATACTGCTAATAAACTCAGATCTTTTAAAAGAAGTGTGATACAAAGTAAAACAATAAAATACTGTATTAAAATACTCTTAAACTATAACCAGGCTGTAAATCATAAGCAAGTGTATTTGTGCAAAGCAAGAATTTCATTCTGTTCTCTACCAAACCTTTTCTCCTCCTTCCCCGAAAAAATGGCAAAGTAGATTTTTCATTCATATTATATAGGCTATAGATCACAGAGGGCTATAGATCACAGAATTGCAGGACACAAATTATTCTTGAGCTGTCTAAACATGCATTGAGTGTTTACAGGCATCTTGAGTTGAATACCTGTAGCCAGAGTGAAAGACTTCAAGTAAGACGACGTCACTATGGATCTGGCAGAGTTTCTAACCCAAATCATTGCTCCAGACAAAGTCAGATCCCAAATTCTATTTACAGAACCTGCCTTCTACTGAAGAAGTGGAGTATCCAGCTAGCTACGTTTTGGTGGCACTTTTTCTGAACAGAGAGTGTCAGAATTTTTGCATTTGGATGGCAGCCTATGGAGTCTGGATTTCTCCCAAGGAAAAAAAATGAAGTTTTGCTTCTTGCCTTCCCCTGGAGCTCCACATGCCTCCAGACATAGAAGAAAACACCAAACAAACAAAAAACACAACTAGTTTTTGCCTTTCTCAAGATTCAGACAGTTGTTGCCTGAGGCCTTTTGTTACCAGTCTCTTTGTAGGAATACAAAGCTGAACACAGCATTCTAAACTGAAGCTGCAGAATCCTGACTTGAAAATTGACCAATTGATTTGGGTGTGAAACAGCCTCTTTTTCTGAGAAAAATCTCTTTTCTTCAGACGAGAAGTCATGAAGACCCATAAAGTTCATAAACTCAGCCTAAGCCAGAGGACAAGAACAACTTTACAGATACCATTTGTCAGAAGATGGAAGAAAAGAAAACTTTCGAAGAAATCCTACAGGAAAGCAACACTCAATTCTCTCAGGCTTTGTAAATAAGAAGGAAGCAAAGAAATATTCCTGCAGCTCCAGGTCAGGAAAAAAGTTATATACACATATATATTTTATATATTAAGTATATATAACAGCATTTTTTCCCTTATTTTGACCAGGAGGAAAAAAAGCAATCTTCTTCCACAACAACAGTAACTCCAAAGGGAAACAAAAAAGGATTCTACTAGTCCTCCTTTAAGGACTACTAGACAACAGCGGACTTAATAGCTCAGTAAACATGGAACTAGCAGCCATGTACAACTACACTAACAGATTCGGCTGGGCTGAGGAAGGTTCCTAAACACAGAACTGTGATCCACTGTGTTTGTAAAATGTTAGAGCATTCATAGCATCCGTTCCAACTAGCACTCTTCCCCAGTAACTCCTGGGAATGTGTGGCAGTCAGCATGTTCCAGGAATCCTTTCCAATAGGCAGCTTTCAGGCAGCCACCCAGTTTTACAGGCTGGGACAGTTAACTAGCACAGATGTGTGCTGTTCCATGTGATCGGCTTCAGTGGCTACGAACATTCAATTTACTAACAGAGAACTGGGCCTTCTTGTCTGTGAAATTTTATTTTTACTTCTCTTCTGATTATATCTGATCTTGCAGCTCTCTTTTGGCATACTTTACAAATAGTGTCTTCTACCTATCTTGAGAAAATCTCCTTCCAAATAGTTGAAATGGCAAAACAGAAAAGGTTCAATTGTGAACGCATTTTTTGTAAAATACTGGGGAGCAAAGAAAAAGGAAGACACGTCAAAAGCTATCGTCTGAAAACTGGACTGTTTGCTCGAAGATTTTGGCCTGGTCAGTCTTGTTTCTTTGCAAGGTGCTTGGTTTAAAAGAAGCTAGTGCTCTAAGCAGACAACTGCATGGTGAGATCAAAGAACAGAAACAATTACTTGATACTGAGGATCACCAAGTACAAGACATACATGCAAAGACCTTCATAAACTAGTCTAAAATGAAGTACACAAGACTACCTTGTATTTTTTTCCATTATTTATTTATCAGAATCATCTTAATGATAGAATCAAAGTTTTCCTTCAACATCTCAACATGACCAGTTTGAAGAATTGAATTTTGGAGAAAACTCCAGAGATGTGAACATTTAGCTTAAAGGAAACACTAGCTTTTGTACAGCACCTTCTAAGACTAAGCACCAGAAACACATGTAAACTATACAGTATGGGTACATCATTCGACTCAAGTAAGTCTCCAAGAATTACTCAACACTGTAAGATGCTTACACAATTTTTTATCAGAAAGTTTTAGAAATGTGTAACTTAATACCAAGAAACAAGAGTAAATCAATTAATGAATTACTGGGGGGTTTTTTTTAGAATCTTTATGGAGTTAAGACATAGCCCAGTTAAAGCGTCATCTTAACATAAAAATATGGAACACTACCTAAAACAAAATTGGGCAAACTCACCCTTTCATTCCATGCTAGCACAAAGCCTCCATACTACGGGAAGGTACAAAACTTGTTAAACATATTTGTTTCCTTTTCTATATATATATACATATACACACACACACATATGTATATTTAATAAGCTGATCTGATACACAGAATCATAGAATAGTTTGGTTGGAAAAGACCATTACATATAAGACATCTAAGCCAATATTCCATACCTACATGGAGATATCACTTACCAGTTTTATATTCAATCCAATTCACAGAGAAGGATCTGATCTACTTCTGAGAGACACTGCTAGCAAGTCAGAACTCATATTAATATGACAGGTGAAATCATATATACTTTTACCCATACATAAAAACTTGCAGTCTCTGTTCAAGCCATCTAGGCAAATTCAGCGACCTTGAAGGAGCATGAAGATGGATGAAAGTCCTACTGCAGATAATCTAGCATTTAAAAAAGACTGCATCAAAATATGGTTGCATTCATCTGACTTCTTGGGCTTCTATAACCACTGCTGTCTGTACATGGATCTTCCATGTCTTGCCAGAAATGGTTATTTATTCCTCTGAAATGGTGAGACAGCCCTGAGGAACTGTGGACTATAATGACAGTATTTATTACAATGCTTCTTCTCTATCCAAATGCCTGACTGCCTACATAACTAGGTAAAACATCCCTTGTGCCCACAAACCAGGTAAGAATGAAATGAACTTCACCCACCTTTGCAAACACGATCCTTCTACTTCATTTTCTGGCAGAGCACATCTATTGATCCTTCTACATTACACTTCAGAGGTAGTGCAAACAAGTGGCAAGTTCACTCCAAGATACTGACCTCAGACAGGCAAAATGCGTCAATATGAAAATTCTATGTGATGTTAATAAAGATACTGTGAGACAAGGTAACAGGGTTGGGTGGTGCACCAAACTTTAGGTTGGATTCTCTGCTCACACATAAATAGGATTCAAAAAGACAACAAAATAGAATTCGGAAGTATTCAAAAACTAAACCAGTTAGAAGAACCAGAACTAACCAGTACAAGTAGAACTTAATACTATGCTTGTATCCTCATTTTTTTAAGGGACCCTTAATAACCAATGTGTTGGAAAACAGAGGCACCAATAGTTTTCCATGGGAGAGGCAGAAATCAAGAACAAATCTCTCTTCTATGTCTGGAACAAAACTGCTGCCACCTGTTCCACCTTTATAGCAAATATGTTCAACAGCTGTCTCCATCTGCAATATACTAAAATCCAGATCTTCAAAGATATTTAGGTACTTAAATCAGCAAAATGTCAACACAAGTTAGATATAAGTATCAATGAAGCACTGGGCCTCAACAACAAAGCTTCAGAATGTCACTTTGTTTGATCAATATATGTTGTGCTGCGTATTACCCACTGTTGCCAAGATAACTGAAAGGTCAAAACTGCAAGTTTGATGTCTCACCACCAATCATAAAAACAAATGATTTTTTTTTTTTGCTCTGTAATCTAATCATTGTCCGTAAAAGCTTATCAACAAATACGCATTTTTGAGAATAGAGTGTCAAGATGAAAATCCGAGAACTGAAACATTCTCAGTTTTATGACGTTTTCCAAGCTTAATGATGTTCCTCACTACAGAAAGTTTTAACTAGACCCATTTAGATGATGTCTGAACTGCATCCAGTGACATAAAACAGCTGACAAGTATGTCCTTAAGTTGTCTTATGGAAATATCCAATCTAATAAGCATGGACAGTTGACTGCATATTAGGACATGAAAACTATTGTAAAACCTAGTGAGAAGAAGACTTCCTTCCCCACATATAACTAGGCAAAAAAGTCTGTCATCAAGTCTTAGTGTGTCATACGTTGCTTTGACAAGCTGGTAATAAACCAGCCTGGCATACCAGTTAGGCATCAAGCTAAGAGAACTGTGGTCACCACTGTCTGGAATAGCATTTAATATAAACATATTAAAAACCATATATCAAGGGATGAAGTGAACTGAATAGGAAACAGCAGACTGACTAGAAACAGAGAAATAACAGTTTTTAAGAAGTAATGATGTCCAATTTCAGCAAGATTTATGAACAATATTTGCATAGTTCTTGCACCCCACCTACATGACAAGTATTACCAACAGAATTCCTATCAAGAACCATCAGGTACTCAAGACTGGCTGTTAGCAGAGCCATCCTATGGCCTCTCTATCTGTATCTTCAAATCTAACACCAAAAAGAATACAACTGTTTGGGGACAGAGGGAGAGGTTATTTACATCTGACTGCATGATTTATAAAATAGGATGCCTCCTACAAACATTTATTTCCCTGCTTATGTACTCTACATACGATACGGTAAGGAACTGAAGTGGTGCATGTTTAAGAGAGGCCACTATTAAGCTTGTTTAGTGCTAGAGCTGGTCAAAACTGATGAATTTGGGGTATTCTGTATCCACAGATCACAAATCCAAATAAAGCTATTGCAGTAGCTCTGTGTGCAATGAAAGATTTGCACCCTAGGATGTACTTTAGGAATGCAAGACTTCAGATGTGTTTCTTAGAAAGCTGTAAAGGGCAAGATCCTGAACTAGTGTTGCCCATTGCTGCGTTGAAGGGAAGAAGCTTCCTCTAGGTATAAACCAATGAATGCATTCCACCAAGAAGCACAGGGCTAAGATTGACTTTAAAGCCCATCCCCACTCTTAACTTCACTCAGAAACCTCCCAACCCAGGCAAACAGTTTCACTCTGGGAATACAGTTTGCTACTGAAAGCACATGAAACAGAACCAAAAACTCTGTCTGCTGTACAGTATGATCCATAAGACAGGAAGGCACAGGCTAGCAAACACCTGAGCCAGTAAATCAACATGATACAGCACAATGCCGAGACCATATTAGCAGCTCTAAATGCAGTCCCGCCATCCTATTGCTGCATTTACCCAAGAGAACCTTTACTTTTCATTCACAGACTAAACACTCTGACACCACAGGGGCTTTTTCATTACAGCTGCTCATGTGATGACTTTAAGGGCTATAAGAAGGACCATATATTTGTAGTGTTACGTTCTTTGCAGACCTTGGGCATCTTCAGTGGACTGACCAACAATTCTGGAAATGTATAATATTTTTATAATAGTTCAGATTGTAATACTTAATCTGAATTTGGTTTTTTTGTTCAAAATAAATTTTTTCTCAAGTCTAAGTAAGTCTTTACTCTTAGCAATAGGTAACAGAAATAAATTTCAGTCTCGCTATATAGCTGCTGGACCTCTACTGTTCATTAAAAAGAAACGTCCTCATCGCTCAATACTCTGTTGAAGACTACCTCAAAAAAAAGTTTTTAAAAGGAGACCACAGATCAGAACACAAAATAAGTAGAAATTACTTTTCCAAAATATTAAAACTATAGTTGTTGTATCTTTAAGATACTTTTATTTCAAGCATTATGCAGCAACATAATGCTTTTGGAAGTGCAAAGCTCCTCTGAATCTCCTGTGTCAATGGTCCCCTGAGCTGACAACATGTCAACTCCACCAACACAGAAAAGGGAGACTCGGCTGCAGTGGCTGGAGCTCTGCATCCCTCCTGCCCTCCTGAAAAGACAAGGTGCTGTCGACTATTGCCACTGTGAGCCCCACTGAGCATTCTTCTGAGCAGTCTAAGAAAGAATATTTCAATTACTTTTGCTGCAAAACACAAATGAAAGTTCCAGATGTGGAAAAAAAACCTAGACAACTACTAACAGAAATTCACACCTATTTCTCTTAACAGGAAGAGAGTTTCTCCCTCTTAATAGAAAGCAAATTACATAAAAGCAGAGCCTCTCAAGATTTTCTGGTTTAGATGCTTCAGCCTGAATTCAGTTCCTGAATAAGAGAAGTATAGTTCTTGACCAGACTGCACTTCCATGTCAAAACTCTGGAACAGGATTTCTGTCATTTGTTTCCTCTTAGATGAGGATGTAGGCTGAAAACTTAAATCTTCAATATCACAGGTAATAAGCAATTTTGGAGCAGGGGAAAAAAAAATTCTCTTTTCTTTTAAATAGGCAACTTCTTTTTAAATATGGATGCATGAATCTAAGTTTAGCTGCCCAGGTTTTCACATTTCTGATCTCAAATACAGAAAGTAGAGCATTAATCTAGTCTCTTGACTTCAAGGTTATCATTCATTGAGGTCAATGACTCGATGTCTGAAAAGCAGAACTTCCACTTTCAATACAATAACCGTTGCCCTTCAGTAAGCAACTGCGTTCAACTCATTCCTGACTGCTTTCTCACAACTGCTGACAAAAAGCTAACTGCCAGAAAGACAGCACCAACAACTCCTGAGAAAGGAGCTATCTATGTAAAAATAGTGGTTAACCCTAAAAGCATTCTTTTCCATGCAAAGTGCTCATTAGCTATCTATATTTAAAACTTCCACTACTAATGAGCAACCCTGTCTCTTAAGTTATTTTCTTAGTATCTTCTGTTTATGTTAAACTTCTTTTTATCTGCCCAGTCAAGACCTGAATACTCAACAAAAGCTGCCTGTAACAATACAGTCAAATATGTGCACAAGTTACTGACGGACAGAGTCAGTCTAACTGGAATGAAAGTCACCAATCAGAAACAAAACTGGAACAAGCCCATACTGCGCTTCACTATGGAATTAGCACACCAGCCAAACAACCCAGTTCTGGTTCTATGCCAGCAACATACATCTCACAAAAGACACTCCAGGTATGCAGTTACTTAAGTGTACAGATAGTACAGTCATCATTTCCACAAGAAGATACAGGTAAGTGATAAAAAGATGATGCCCCAGTAAGTTTCTGGAATTCCCTGGTAAAACTTCAAGTAGCTCTCAATAAACTAGTTCAAAGGCGTGTCAGCACATCTGGTATAACATAAAACAGATTAACTTCAAAATACAGAGTAGCAATATTGGACACAGTTTTTTTTTTACTACAGAATAACAGTAGGTTTGGCTTTTTTTTGCTTTGGTTTGGTTTTTTACTACTCACACATATAAAAACATTATTCAAAATAGCTACAGGCTCAATGAAAACAGTAGCTAAAACATTAGGAATATGAGACATGAGAGACATGGCCCAATTCTAAGTTTTAATTCTACTCTGACATAAAACTAACACCTGAACACTTGCAAGACTAAAAACTCAACCCAATCCAAGAACTTCCCAAAGTCTTTACTCTGCATCTGTGACATTTAAATAAGCAATGCAGCTGGGGGCCAGAGGGGGAAGGCAAGTATCTACGCAAGTATTTACTATTTCATTGTTCTTGCACTATTCTTAGTGAGTAGTACTATAATGGCATTTTTTTTTCCTTTTCCAAACATGAACAATATTTTTTTTTTAAAGTTAAGAGCAATATGAACACTTCCAATGGTTTAGCAAACTTGAATATACCATTATCACTTGCTTGTTTCTCAGCACCTCTGGTGTATTCAATATGTTTTCATGATGGACAGAAGAATTTGATAAAACTATTATTTTGATCCGTTTTCTACATTTAAATCTATCCATGAAAATGTGAACGTGTTAAAAAAAATGAATTTAATACATGATAAATTCTGCTGCATAACTGCAAATAAAATAACCACCCTACACTTCTTCTTAATGATTTGACATGATCAAACCTCTGGATCAGTTTATACAGGCACAAGAACTGAACAAGAATACTGAATTATTTATATACTACAGATGTCTATTTAAGACATAACTGATAACAGTTACCCTGTTTCCATGCTGCCCTTAGTATGCAGAAACTTCCCAAACAATGTTGTTCAATGAACTAGTGGGAGATCTAGGTCAGGAAGAGGTTTCTGTTGGGTTTTTATATAAACTGCATCATCATCAGAACACGCAGACTCTTTTTCCTTCCCTTCTGCTTTCAAGAACAAATACTTCAACAATAACTGTTACCAGTTAATCTCCTCTGAGAGGATCAGTATGTGTTGTTAAGGAATGGATCCTTCTGGAACTCGTACTTTTGGTTTAGCAGATCTATAATGGTGCCTTATATTCTCAACTGAGATGAGTCCTTTTCTTACAAAGGTTAAGAAAAGACAAGAAGCTTTAAGCTCTTCAAAATCTTAAAGATCAGACAACTAATTATTTTTAGTTACATATTCCTAGGCTGCAGGTAATGAGAAAAATCAAAGCCAAAACTGGAAAGTTCTTTGTTATAAAGCAAATCCATTTTATAAAGTAGCCTCCACAAAGAGAAGGGAGAAAAGTAACAACCAACCACACAGTTAGATTCTGCTTACCAGGTGCAGGACAAGATGTAGCAATCACTTTGGAAATATGAACTTTTAAACACAAGATGAATCCTTGCTTCTAAGTACACAGCACGATCCCAAAATTGATGCTACCAGACCATAAGAAGTAAACACTTGCTAGTAGGATTATCAGCATAATAACTACAACCATAATGGTAGTAATAGTATTGGCACTTATGGTTCCTTCCTTCACAAAATGTCCTGAAGAGACTGACTTTCAAAGTACAAAGAAGTAAAAAAAGTAAAATTCACATTCTGGACATATTTTTTTTAATCACAAGCCACATTTTATAGCATTAACATTTTTATCACAACGTGCCTTTGTAATGCACATGCATGTCCAAAATATAAACTTAACTTTTCCTATAATGAGCTGAACCCTCAGCTTTGCTTTTTGCATAGTGCTTCACAGAAAAGCAGTATAGCTTCTATAAAATTTACAAGTCAGTAAGATTGACAAAAAGCAATTATTGAAAATCTTTCAGTCCTCTAAGTAATATCTTAAAGTTCCCTTTTCCATATGTGTCCTACATAGCACAGATGCTAAGAACAGAGCAAAAGATAAGTCAGACAAGCTGCAAATTTGTTTTCCTGGTTAGTCAAATTGGAAAATAAGATTCAATATCACCATTTCTTCATATTTTCACTTTTTTTTTTTTTTAAAGCAGTGACCTTAATGAATTTCTGTATTTTCAGCTTAAGTGGTCATCTAAAATTCAAGGATTCCAAGACAGAAAAAGTGAAAAAATTATATTCATCAGGAAGACTGCATACCCTAGTCATGCTGTGGTTAATTTTAGGGTTTTAGAGTAGGTCAGTTTCCAGTGAAATGAACTGATGTGCATTATAACAAAGAATTTATTTACACTATAGAAGCTTTAATCTTTTAGCCAAAGGTAACTTAGACATTACCAGGCATCTCTGATCAGTCACCCACATCAGTCACCTTCAGAAGCCAAGCCTTGTTGAAAATGTAAAAGAACCATCCTCAGTAACTACGAAACCTTTCAATTTCTGGCCTGAGCTCTCACCAGCTACTTTGAACTTGAGAAAGATATCAGCAGAGTCATCATATGACTCTTGCTGTTACCACATTACAAAATAATTACAGTACATTTTTTCATTTTAAGGCATGCAAATCGTGCTTATTCTCAGAACCTCAGCATACTAATATTTGCTCTCCTAACAGACAGAAAACTGCAAATAAATCTTACTTGACTAACTTTCAACTTAAATGACACATCAGAAGCCTGAAAGTCTTTGTCAAGGTACCACTGGTTTTCACTCTGTTTTTATCATGGGACTTCTAAATAAAGAATTTGGTTTTTAGAACACAGAATTACTACTTAAAATTCAAAATCTTGTATACATTTCTATTCTCTAAGCTTGTAATTCTACAAGCTCACCATCATCAGAAATCCTGACCAAAACTGAAAGTGCTTAAGTAAATCAGATTAATGTATTACAATATGAAACTTAATTCTCTCAAACAGTGTAAGATATATAAGGCACTATTTCGTAATACTATCTCTCCTTTCAGTTGTGGGATGAATACTTTTAAAGCTTTCAATCAATTTCTCAATATTTAAGTTGGGATATATTTTAACCTACACTGCAACACACAAGTGACCATGTTACCAACTGCAACGGCTGCCTACTAGACAGAGCTCCACAAATTCGATGGAACATCAAAAGATTCAGTTTTGAGACTTTAAATGCTATTCCTCTAGATTTATATATTTAAAACAGATGAATATTTTTCTTTCTCCTCTTCTTTGCCCCACCTAATTATAGAATTCTTCAGACCCAGTTTTACTTCAGCTATCAACATACAACTCACAAACATTCAACTGAAATGAACGAATGTTTAGTTTTCACAGAATGAAATATCAACTTACAGCATCCTGGCCTTAATCCAACATACTCCATGTAAATATACCCTCTAAAGCTGTTTATGCATGAACAGCTGATGCAACTGAAAACTGTCAATCAGAGATGATCTGCACGCATACATAAATCTATCTAGCTTTTTTTCCAGCCTCAAGGATTCATGGGTTTTAAAGCTAAACAAGGAAGCGAAAGATGTGTCTTACGTGTACCTCACTGTTACAGGCCCCAAAACCTAAGTCACAGAACTGCTCATTGCTGAAATAAGAGCACTTGGCTATAAAGAACTACACCAATCCTCCTGTACAACCTCAATTTTATTCTATTCCTGCTGACCATGATTTTTCATGTCAAAATATTAACCATATTACCAGCAAATAGTATCACTAAAAATAAGCTCTTTAATCTGCATATAAACTTGGCACTTAGAGTATTTTGATTAGCAAAAAATTGAAGAACTTCCTAAAACATAAATTCTAAGAATGGCTAGTGACTTTCAAAGATACTATCCTCAGCTCTTGAGAAATCTTACAGTAACTTGACATAAGCATGTTATAAGGCATAATGAACTCAGCTATTAATTTGTTATGCTCTTTTTCAGATGGATTCATAACATTTCTTTAAAAGAAAGTTAATGATTGAAATAGTGCCTCCTTAAACAGGAGACACATCTGTTGGCAAGTGGGGGGCATTAGAAGGGGGCAATAACAAACAAGACAAGATGAAAAGCGGTACACTTATTTAGCATCTTGAAAAGCAAACCATTTTTTTGCACAGAACTTTGGAAACAACATTTCCATTCACAGAAACCATTTTCTTCCTGGACAGTTGCAAGAGAGTTTCTTTCAAAAGGCAAAGACAGACTTCAAAATTCCACAGGTTCTTAAATATTCTACTAAGGTTGAAATGACATAATTTTGGGAGTACAGAGAATGGAATACTAACAAAATGTAGATCAAGAACATGGCAGATTTTTCCCTTCTAAAAGCCCTTGAAAATAAGATCACCTGTATGCATCGTCTTCTTTCAAGTCTCATATCATCCTGCGGGGGTGTGGGGGACAGGGGAGTCCAGCAGCAAACAACACTGCAAAATGAAGAAAAAGAGAAGTAAATGTAAATACAAACTAACAAGATACATTAAAAAAAAATATGTAAACCTCCATTCTACTAGGTCCACATATTGCTTAGTTCAACCCTAGCTCTCAGGTTTAACCACAGAGCCAAACCAAGGAAGTTCCAACAGAAAATGAAGTAGACACAGACATTACAAAGACCATCTTCCATTGATAGCTAATGTTAGAAAAAAAAAAATTAAGTGTTGAAATTTCAGGTATTAACTTAAACTTCAACTGGTCATTGAACAGTCCTGAAACTCAAGGTCATTCAGAAAAGCTCTCCTTAAACCTGCAAAAGGGAAATTACTATCAGTCATCCATCTTTGAAAAGCCCTTAAATATGTGTATTTTTACAGAAACTCAGGGTAATATTTATAAAACACAACTGAACAAACTACAGAACTATAAGTGCACATAAATCCATAAATGTACAAGTCTATTTTTAATTCTCACATGAAATTGAATTAGGTTCACCTTACACCAAATTAAAATATGCTCAGAAAAATAAAATTATAACTTTCTACAAGCAAAAGAGATATAAAGACATGAATTTCTAGGAAAAAAAAAATCTCTAATAAAAGTTAAAAAGAACCGTGGGATTATTAAAAAAAAAAAAAAAACAACAAACATCCCCAATGAAAATAAAACAAAAAACACACAACAGCCAACAACCAACCAACCCTTGGTTAAAGGACGTTTCAAGTATTTGCTTTTCACTTGTTCTCCCAAAGAAATATCATTGGTACTCTACAACCTATGAAAACAGCAAAACCACTTATAAATTACTGAGAATTTTAGAGAACCTCCACAAATTACCTAACAGCTCAAACTGTAGAGTCCAGATTATTACTATTTAAACACCTCCTGATATATGTAACTCCCAGAAAGTGTGCCTAGCCTAAAATGCACTTAAGATACTGCAATTTGAGCAGAAAACATTGCAGTTTATTTCTTCATCAGCAGTAAGTGTTTAAGCACTGTATATACCCCAAACCCAACTTGCTTTTCTGCCACCACACTGGCTTCTTCCTTGTGCCAAGGAAACGCGACACGTGCGCACAGACATACACACGTGCACGCGCGGAAGGGGGTGGCAGCAAGACAAGGAACAATTACTGCGGCGATACACGTAGGAGTATACGTTGCAGAGGTTCTACTGTTATTTTACAAGCAGGTGAATTCTTTCTGTCATGTGTCCAAAAAATGGAGAGGGCAAACAAAAACTGGCTATCCCACATCATGTATCAACAGCCTTAGTTTTTCACTACTCAAGCTCCACAGAGACGTCAAATGTCACTGCCACATCCACAGTAGCTATGAACTCAGCAAAGCTGATGATGAGTAACTGCCTAAGGCTACACAAGATCCTACAAACTAGGCACTCTCATGCCTAAATCACTTCAATTTGGATAAAAGATTCAGCCTGGTATGTATTCTAGGTGTACACATGGCACAGACTCAGTGTCTTGCACTGAGCTCAGTCCCACTGAATTCAGCAGAGGCAGTCAAGAATAAGAAAAGGAAGGAAGCAAAAACTCTTCTTTACACTAAATAGTCCCCGATTTAAACAAACAACAGAAGTTCTGGAGCACCAGGTATGTCCAGCCAACAATGGTATCTTAAGGCTAAAGAGCTATAGTTCCATTTTTGAAAGCTCTCTCTGGCCAAGGTACAGCAATTAAAAAAAAAAAAAAGTATCTAAGGACACTAAGATGATATAAAGCCTTTTCCAGTAGCAGATGCAAGGACTGAAGGCATCACTCTTCTCTCTTTACCCCCATGTAGCTCAAATACAGCAAGAATCACCTCCCATTTACATCAGGTACAAGGCCAGCTTTAATACTAAACCAGCCTAGCTCAAACTATCAACAAACATAGTTTGAGCAAAGCTAGCTGATTTTCAGCCGAAATAGATTGTAGAGCATTCATATATTGTCTTCTGTCAGTTCTACAATGGGAATGGTAAGCTCCAAAAGCAGCACATTAGCACATCTCCGGCGCTTTACAACAGCCTAATGTTCTATCAAACTGTCTGCAATGCTAGCAACATACAGCACTGTCGTGGGCAACAGACTGCCAGCTCTATTCCAAACCGTAAGAGGAGGAAATAAGTTTATAAGAACATACTACCCAATAAACACAGAGACTGCCAAGTTATAGCTACAGAACTTGAAATCACACAGATGATTTTGTAAAAGCAGTAAAGCAACTTCATATATATGGGAAGCTATGCTTTTTGTTGACCGGAAAGTAATCTAGAATATTTTAAGAACTCTGAAAAAGTATCTCGCAGAGTTATTCACAAAGGTTTAAGAAAAGAGAAACCAAACTGTAAAAGTAACACACACAGACTTGCATTATTTTACGACTTAGAAGATGATGTTCAGAGTTACAAGCAATAAGGAAGAGTTGCTGATGTAACTAAAGTTATTAACAGTTTATCAGCAGGGAATTAATACATCCATCCACCCACTTCAGAGCTAACCAGCAAAACATATCCTATCACAAACCAGTGCTTTTCTTCAGTCTCCTCCCAACTCTCCAACAATTATCACATTCTGAAGAACTCAAGACCCAGAGTGAAAAGGCAGATGTCTACTGTAGCACTGTATTCTAAGAAGCGATCCACAACATAAAAAGTAATTTTAAAACATTAGCAGAGAACAAAGACAATGAGCTACTGTGATGATAACACTATCACAGACACAAAAGGGTAACATTTTAATTTTCCTTTCTTTTTTTTTTTAATAGATACAACCAAATTGTATATAATAGTTGCAGAGGCAACACATTAAACTCAATAACTGAGTGTCTTCTGTTGCGCCTCTGCATTGGCAAGTTCTTAAAACCAAAAGGCCTTTTACACAGCCTGTACAAGGGTTTCCTGGTTTAGATAACAGACTGATGTTAAGAGGAGGTAAAAAAAATCCCACTCATCACACAGTCTGTAAGATCATTACTAGAAGAATCCTCTTAGTAACAATATTTACTGGTCTTCAAGAACCCAGTTTGATGTACTTACTGGTGTAAAACAGAAGTGAATTGGGCATAGAGGAGTAGAGGGAGGAAGAAATGACAAGAAAGGTGTTGAAAAGCCAATTATTGAAAGTGGTATAGCAAACAAAAGAACAAAAGCTCAAGTCTTTCATTTAAACAAATAGAGTAGTTCTTAGAAATCAACTGTACGAAGCTACCATGTAAAAACTTTACTTCCTGCTTTTATTTCCTCTTTTAATTACTGTTGCTTTCCACTTTTCATCTTTCCTACCCACACAATGCTCCTCTGATCTCCTCAAAATACAGCTAATGGGATTACCTATCCAAAGCCACTCCACATTAATGAATAATTGCAAGTGTAGAGTTCAGCTTTACAACAAAATGTTTTGTTAAATAAGCCAAAGATGCTGAGCATGTTTTATCCCAGGTTATATTCCACTATATTATAAAAGATGGTAAACATGAAAAATAAAAAGTTTTCACGTGTCTCTGACTTCTTACACCATGAACCTAGTTTGCCTGTTAGCCTCTTTGAGGACTAATGTTTTATTCCACTGTATTCCTTAAGAGCACCCACTCCTCCCTTCAAAACACTCAGTACCCAACTTGTGTCAATAGGTTCCCTGTAAATCAAAGTTGGTTTCAGAACAATCATACTTCTAAAAACCCAAGAGTTAAAGTGCAAAAACCATTACTATCATCTCTTTAAAGAAGTTTCACCGACCTCCCCCACTAGAGAAATTGTGGTTTTTGTGTTTGCCTGGATATCAATCAGAACATAATTTTTTGCGAAAGGGGACAATTTCATTACATACGAGCACAGTAGGAAGCCAGTTCAGCCGAATCTAGATGCAGCAAAGCAGTAACACTACCTTTTTTAAAACTAATTATTTCATAAGCTTAAGAACATACATGTCACATAACCTGCTGCATTTTTAGTTTATATAATAGATATTAATGTAAAGCATCTAGGGGTAAAAGATTCTAACAAATACAAGTTTGCAAAGTATTAAAGGCAACTATCACACACCTTTAAAGAAAGGCCACATTTTCACTCCGATTTTGCTTTAATTTTAAGCATATATGAAGAATTCTTTCCATGACAAATTTTTAACTAAGTGTTTTCAGAATATCAACATTAGAACACCCGAGAGCTTGAATTAAAAGAAAAGTCTGCTAGGGAGGGTTTTACATTTTATTAAAACACTGTATACAAATTTATTGTCCTTATTCAGCATCACTGTATTATAAGATTCAATATGGCATCTTTAGTAAAAAAAATTTAAAGATTTTTCAAACTAATCACAACAAAGTTCTGGATTTTTTTCCTCTGTGAAAAGGTTATTTTGTAATTTCTAAATTCATACTCATGAAGTACAAGAGAAATCTCTGCATATCTCATGACTACACACACTGTTGTCAGAGATGAGCATAATTCAGGTCACTGACCTTTGGTAAACGCAGGCAGGCCTGTTGCTAGCAACATAAAATATAAATACTTAGAAACAAAAAAAATTATTTATTTACTAGGAAAATTATCCAGAGGTATACATCATTAAATTGAGATTATTAACATACTGGAATATAATGATTCTAGACATATATAAACCTACACAACAGCAATTCCTTAAGCTGCTGTTATTCAGCATCTCAACAGCCTACACTTGAAACTATGCACAGACAACCAGTGCTACTGCTTGACATAAGACCTACAGGGCAAAAGTTTCACCAAATACACCAGATTTGGTGTATGATTTAAAATATTGCATAATAAAATGTGAAGTACAACCAATAATACTGGAATTTAAAATAAATAAATAAAATGCATAGGTTGCTAGTGATTGTCAACTTCTAGGACTAGTTCCCAGAGAGACACAATGAAGAATTTCAAAATCATTACTTACAGCACCCAGCACATACAGTGTCTTTTGTTACTAAGTAAAAGCCCATGTATTTAGAAGTACAAATTAACATACATCTGAAAAACAAATATACACACACACATATTTACTGCTTCTGTTCTACTTAGGATCAACAGATGTGATGATATAAGAAATAATTCACGAGAATGAAAAGGACAAAAAAAAAAAAAAAAAGACTACCTCATATATCCAATGTAGAAAGCAGAACTCAGCACAATATCGCAGGTACATACGTGAAATTAAAAGCAAATATGGTTTCAGCATGAAAATCCAATATATCCTTCCACTTTTATGGACACCTGCATGTTTCTATACCTGACAGCAAATACATTGAGTACTAAGCGAAATATGAGTAATTCATGATCAGCATCGCATTTAGCATGTTCCCAAAGAAGTCACAGATCCCTGTCTCCAGGTGTAACTGCTCTGGTGTTACGGAAAACCTATTAGCTGAATGTTTTCATTGAAATAGTCAGCATCTACATTAAGACTATCTTTAGGTTTTATAATTCATAATTCAGTAAGAAAAAATAATGTACTCCTCTTCAGCTGTTAGTTCAACAGAACTATGAGCAGTCACCTTCGTAGGTCAGTTTAACCCACACTTAAGAAAAGGAACGTTAAAGTTTTGGGATGAGGGCATTTTTGTACACGACTGGTTTTCAAGTTAAGGTGCAAAGACAACTATCACAACTGAGTTTATACTAGATTTCACCATTCACTCTAAGAGCTTGTATTACACTTTGTACTCCTCATGAGTTTTAAATGTACACTGCTAAAACTAGAAAACTATGCTCATTTCTGGATCAATATTTGTGAGATGCTTATGAAACAACTGCATCTAAACCAACACACTGTATACTGTAAAATTATTTTCAGTGTTCCAAAAAGCACTAGTTCCTCTAAAAAGGAATATACTGTGAATTACTGGTTTCACTCTTATGCTAAATTTACAACATGTGATGCAAGAACCTATCCTTTAAGTGTGAAAGCATGTACAAGCAGCTTTACTGACATCACAAAGTTTCTCACCCAAATTCAAACATGCCAAAGGCAGAACTACAGCTGCAGTTGAGCAAGAATTTCTCTTCAGCAGCAGTACTGCTTTAACAGCCTGTACCCTTTTCACCACTACTTGTTTGACTGAGACACTGCTACTATTACAGGGTCACTCAAACTGTACTGGGGAACTGACAGGGAACAGGAGTGGAAAAGAAAAAAAAAAAAGGCTATTTTTCTATTTTTTATCCCGTTACAGTTTTCTAATCTTGCCCACTACAGATGCACAGCAGCGTGGCAGCAGGAAAAAACACTTGGGACAGAAAGGGGCTTCTTAGGCAAGTACTGGTGTCAAAATACTGAACATCAAAGTGCGCTTCGTTTTATCATAGAAGGACTTACAATGGTGTCACACTAGTATTAATTCAGTAAGACTTAAGAGTGCAACTGAATGACTGAAACATCCCATTTGTAACACACAATTTTTTAGATCTAACCTTTTTATGAAAATAAATGCATAGCCTAAAAAGTGTACTGCTTTCCTTGTATATGAAGGAACTGAGCCGTGTAAAACTCATACTTGACCCACACAGCCAGATAACTTGGGGTGATTTGTTTTCTAAGGATTTATCTGTTCACGTGAACCCAGGAATAAAGCCTACAATTTTAGGAAGAATTAAACTGACACAATTTTGGAGCAGGGTGGGGTGAACAAAAAAACTCCACACTTATGCCAATGTAAAAGTTCAAATACTTCAGAAATTCTGGAAAATTTGCATATGCTTCTTTTCTTACTCACTGAATAAAAATATTAATTTTAGAAGCACAAACTTAAAATATTTTTCAGTATACTCATCGTACAAGGAACCACAAATTCGATGGGGGAGTGGTTATTTTTTCCACTTGCTAAATAGTGTCAAGTGAAACAGATGTAGTTATGTTTTAACAGTTTTCTAACAGCAAAGTGATGCCACTGTGTTTACATTCCTCTCCCTTACCCAAAAGAAGCAAAGCGATGCTGCAGCAGGAGTTGCCCGTCTCCTGCAGTACCAGCTAAAACATTCACCACTGCTGGATGGCACTGAAATCTTATAACCAAGCACTTCCTTCTGCACTGCTTACTGGCTGCACTGAGCATAAATGTGATTACTAAGGAGTCCCATTTACATGATCCTTGAAAATAATTCCACCTCAAATTCACCTAAGCATGAAGAACACAGAATTCCAGGAAAAGGAAGGAAATTATGAAATCCAGGTTTTTAAAAATTTTTTCCATGTCATCTTACAATAATAGATGTATGTAACAATCTAACTATTTTTCATGTTACCACACACATCCTACCTATGACTTCCTTAAGAGGTGACACCTGATAAGCAACTATTTAATTTTCTTTCTTTGTTAAGAAAGAGAACCATTTTAGTTAATATGTTAAACATGAACTAAACAGTAGCAGGCAAATAAAGTCATACTTCAAAGTAGAATATCTATGAGGGCTATAAACTAGTTTATCCGGAGTAGTTTGCTCTCACAGTAGTGAAATGCTTTTCAGAGTTGAGATTTCTCTATAGACGTCCTCAAAAAGATTGATCATTTCATTTACAAAAACTGTTTCTGTTCCTTGTGGTTCAGAAAAGAACTTCAAAAATGCAAAGCAAAACATATGTCACTATATATTTGCATTCATCAGTTTAGAATTTTAGACCTAAAAAGTCTCAAGAGAGTATGACCTTCCTACTACTCCCTCATTTTTTTCAGTCATAAAGCAAGCAAGCAAACAAAGAATTAAAGGAACGCCTACAATTTTCACAGAAAGTGGCCAAACATCACTCAATTTACAGGTCTTTACTACAATTTTGATACTACTACAGCTTAGGATTCTTCCAGTTTAGTGGTCACTAACTACTGCTTCCATTCTTTGTCGTACCCTTTACAAAACAGATTCTCTACGTAGAGACCTGGCAAGAGATGGTACTCAGATGCAGCTACTTCGACTTTTTAATCCTAGACTAGAGTTGAGGTAGGTTGTAGCGCTCTCCAGACAAGCAATGTGTAGTGAAACGCTTCTACCTCTCAAAAACTTCCGAGACCTCAGGGCCACGTTATATGTACGTATAGATACACACACACACACGCACACTACATCTATATGGGAGGTAAGGGCAGTTGTTCTTTCCTGCAAATACAGACTGTTTTAACTGCAATGCCTTCATACTGATGAAAACATAAAATCTTATTTTTCAACAGGCAGACAACAGTTTCTGTCCAAAAGTTTGCTAAAACAGCTACTAAATAAAAAAAAAAAGAAGAAGAAAAACAGGTGAATTCCAAGAAATCAAAGAAAATAAAAAGAACATCTGAATGGTATTTTCACAGCTACCAAGGTTTTAAACAAAATACTACGACTCATTCAAGAGACTTCAGCTTTCTAAGTGATCCACCCTTATAAAATTCAGATGTTATTGGGTTTTGACATCATTTCTGTTTCCTTGTTCCAACTATTTGTTTTTTTCTTTTCTCCTTTTAATTCTGCCCTGAAGCATGACAAATTCCCTGTCATGCTGCAAATGTACATGTAACAGAAACCAGAAATTAATAAACTCACAGGTTATCATCATGTTTCACTAAACATTACTGTAATAGCATTGATCAAAAACAGAGAGAACGTAAAATCTTACTCAGACCACCACAAACTCTGATACAAAAATACTTTATGTACTTACACAGATATCTGCTAAATGATCGGCAGAGCTGCTCTTGTATGTCTAAATGAAATACGACCACTTTTCAATTTCAACTTTGGCAGCAGATAGTTCCAATGTTACTTTCAAAGACAATCTAAAGTTACATATTTGAAGTACATATATAACAACCAACATGTTCCTTGCCCTGATACAGTAATACCTTTAATCTTGAAGGCCTCCAAAATATTTTAATACATGGAGATATGCACACCTGTAGTCTTCCAAATTAAAACAAAACAACCAGCCACATCCAACTGTAAACTGCTGTCTGCCTCTGTAAATAGATGGTGCTTATTTAAAAGGCTTCAGGTAAGCGGTTTGTTTCAGCCATACATTGGTTTTGTGCCTTTTAAAATACTTTTTAACCTTTTCAAACATCGTGGACTAACTGTTGTTTAACTGATTCCCAGACAACAGTTCCCATTGCCACCTGCACTGTCACAATCTACCTTTGCCTTCCACTGTTCAGGAGATTTAGACTGGACAGGCATACACATACGAGATACTCTCTGGTCACGTTAGCCATATGCCTGGGTCTTAAACCAGATTTCATCCCATAAATCCCCACACCTTCTGCCAAAGCAGGTATATTTCCAATATGAAAAGTGATAATGGAGAAGTACTGCTGATATCCTTTCCACTTTAACATGATAAATCAGATTTAACTGCCCAAGCTTCAGTTTAGGCTGAAAAACTGAAGCTTCTCTACTTCCACCCTGTATCCAAAGAAACTAAATTAAAATATTTAGTTCTCAAACATCAGAATTTTCCTTAATGCATCTATCAGACTTCACCCACACAGATTTTTCTCAGGACACTTGTTCAGAGATGCTTCTGAGCCACTGCATCTAGACGGAACACAAAAAAGAAGACATTTCTTCAGTTACAAATACATATTTTATCATCCTAGAAATCCTGCAGAACTCACTGTAAACCTTCCCTAAAAAATAAAAATCTCTAGCCCTTAAAAAGAAATCAGTGAGCTAGCCATATCAGAAGTCCTTCCAACAAGACTTCAGCCACAACATCATTCTGATGGTAAACTCACTAGTTAGAAGGAAAAAATATTAAAACAAGTGTATCCAGAGCACAAATATTTAAGAAGTCTGCCATGGAGAATGGCCTCAGCTCTAGATTTCTCCTGTTTTTCATCTCTTGGGGAAATAGCCAAGACACAGTCTGTCTTATCATCAGGCAATGATGTTTATGCAGAACAAGTTCACAGGCTTCATATTTGTATTAAAATAGTCAAACTCAGCACTTCAGAAACAGGGTACACACTGCCTCTCCAGAAAGGCAAGGGGAAGAGATTGATTCTGTAGGCTGACAGCAGCAATCAAAGCAGTTTTGGCTCACAAACGGCTATTCCTGAATGTTCATTCTAAGCACACTCACCAAAGTGGAGGATATTCTTCTCTACTTGTGCAACTCAAAGTCCCAGCACATTATTTCTCTTTTTCTACACATCCCAAGCATAACGCTAAAATGGAATATGGAAGAGCATGCAAGTGTAGTAAATGGGGACAGTTGCTTACAGTACTCAGATTTGCCTTTTAATTAGATCTATCAATGTTAAAAGGTGCTTCAAAAGAATTTTAGGATTGCTTCTAGGATTTTAGGATACTCACAGAGTAACTGGGACCCTAAGCTCACAGATGGAAAGTGAAGTTAAAAGTTGTTTAAAGAAGAAGAGGAGGAACCATTTATTTCCAAAACTACACATACCACAACTGCTCTTCCAGTTCTTTTTAAACTGGAAACCAGAAACTAAGCTCCAGCTTTCACTAGACATGTCAGTACAGAAACACCATGTTTAAAAATCTTGTTCAACATGCTTTCAGACAGCAGTTCATATGAAGTTCAACAGCTTTGAAATTGACAGTGGTCAAGTTCAGGCTCCATGACAACCAGATGCATTCAAAATTGATGGCGAATAAACTGAGTTATGTCATTAAAATAAGAATTCTCAGGCTGCAGTTCCCAAAAGCCAAAGCTGGTTTAGATTTGGCTGCTGTGTTCCCACCCACACCTCTCCTTGCCCTTAACCACTCACTGCAGGCCCATCTCTTGCACCACATCTGGCACCTGCCCCAGTGTTGCTGAGTCAGTTCTGCAATTTAGCACGGTGTAAAATACTCTCCTTTTCTGATCAGTTTTCTGCTGACTCTGCACAGCTCCAGAGCCCGAGCCTGACTTTCAGCTTAAAAATCTACACAGTAAATAAGAACCTAATTGTTCTTTTTAGCATGTGCATACAGCTAACACATTTGTATTCTGCATAATACCACTCCATCACAGAGAACTGTATTTGCATTTTTGCGCAGCCTTTGATGTCCTGGACCTTTGAAACTGACAGTTCCTAGGTCAGGGCCAGGAGTCCAAACACTTAGTGATAGTGGAAGTGAGGCAGCCATGCTCTAGGACTGTGCTGGTGTAATAAACAGGGCATCCTGCTCACGGAGGGAGAACCTCAGAGCATTAGGTGTTGTGTGACACAACGAAATGGAAATCCTTGCCTAAAAAGCTCACTATCTAAACAGATCACATTTGTCTACAGAAAGACAGAAGCAGGCAGTTCACAAACCTTAAGTATCTATAATAAGGTTTGCCGGATAGGCTAAGAATATAGTACAAGAGAAGTAAGGATCAACCCAGCTAAAGTACTTCCAGGAGCGCTTGCCAAACTGCCATAGAGCACACCTTGAAGACCACAGCTAACATCTGGTTTGATATCGATAATAATAGACTCCACCTCCACTTCAAGAACACAAGGGAAATGTTTACAGACTTTTCTATATATAGTTTGTGTCTGTCATCATAGTCTACATAAATAATTTTGAAGAAATAAATTTAATCAGGCATGCCAACTACAAACTTCTCTGATGTTAGAAAGCAAGATGAACAAAAAAAGACTTTTCATCACAGTAAAATCCAGCATCCTTACCATTCAGCTCCCAATGTCCCAGCATAAGTATACAGAGAGATGTCCACAATACACTCCAAGTCCTAATTCAGGCTCAGGTTGACCAATGTAATTCAGAAATCTGAATTCTAACACAAAAATAATTCTATTTTGGGTTACTGCAACAATCACATAGGGAACATTATTTCTATTACCTTAGCAGATCCCAATTTAGAGGAGCTAAGGAAATGCACTGTTTTCAAAATTCAAGACACCTCTAGCCTAAGCACAATACCCTCTATTTCTTATGAGCTGCACTTACTACATACATTCAAATACATTTCAAAAAATATCATGGAGTATTTGTATTTCAACATATGAATTAACAAATGTGAAGACATACAATTTATCAGATTAAGTCCTTCAGAAAATAAACTTAATTTCACTATAAAAAAAAAAAATTAGTTAGCATTAAAGCCCTTAACAATAACTGAAGAGTGAGTGAAGAGTGAGTAGAATATAATCCCACTGATGCAAAGTCTTCTATGTCCCATCTATACTCACAGTTGTGCCCCCTCTCTTGGAAAGCTTCAGCATTCACACCGAATATACGGTAGGGCAAATCAATTCAATGACCCAACTGAAAACTGTTCACATCTTTGTCAGGTTCATTTCCTGCCAGTTTAGTAAACTGAACTGGCTCAGCAAACAGTAAGAAAAACTTAAAGCTAGAACAAAAAGGCTAACGGGCATTTTTGTGCCAAAAACTATGCTGGATCAGTTTATACCACATAATCCCACCAAGTATATGCCTTCAGAAGCTGACTAAACTCAGGGCTACTACTTATAAGAAAAGAGCAAGTCACAGATGAGGCTCATTGTCCTGGCACTCTTCCACCTCATGATGAAAGAGTTTAGGTACCTAAATTGTATGTAAAGTTTTTTACCTTTGCTTACATCATTAGTGTTTTCTGCTTAGCTTCTTAAGCTGGCCCAACATGGGAAAGTGAAGCAAAAATGCCAACCAAGAGAAGTTGCAAGTATGCTTAACGAAGGCAGAAAGTGGACAGAGGCAGTTTCTTGTGATCCAATTTAGGCTGCTGTCAAACAGCCATGTCACGTTCCCCTGCAACATCCCAGCACCACACAGGTAGGGGTTGCAATGATGAGGGCTACAAGTTCATCTGCAGCCCTGGCTTAATTCTTCTCTGTCTCATAAACCACCTTTGAAGGCGGAAACTAGTGTAACTCTTGTATCAGACTCATGAGGTAACCTCCAATGCACGTACCATCACAAGGCACTCCAAGACTATGGTAAAGAAAACTCTCCAATGTAGATCAACAAAAAATGCACAAATGGGTTTCCACCTTCTTTGCTCATTCAGTGCAGTAAATACATAAAGATTCCACATTTTCCCCACATCATTCACTCCAGAACTAGGGCCCTACAATTTCTCAGAATATAGATCACTTTCAACTCCAAAAATGTTTAACAAAATGTGAAACATCCTAACATAATTTTTTTAACTTAACATAATTCAACATGGTTTTACATTCCATCTGTAGTTCACTTGCCATGGCCTTATCCCCCTGTAAAGGAACCACTGACCTAAAAAACTCTCATTGAAGAAGGAGAGAATTAACAAACTTCAGTAAATTTTCATATAATCTAGTGATGAAGTTAAATCTGAAACCTCCTGTTTCAGATTTAAAACTCTGAGGTCTTGTTTCACTGTCTTAGCCTCCATCCCTGCCATTAAGCATAGTGTCAAAGCAAATCTAGGTATATCCCGAGATATACCAAGATACCACTGCAGAGGTAGTAGGCTAAAAAATTCTACTGAGTTATAAATGGTATTATAATCCATTAAGAAGAATTCAAACAGCCTACTCAAGTCATATATGCATGTGGATGCATGCACACACAGGGAGAAGAGCCAGTAGAGACAGTGGGTACACAACAACCAACAAAAGCTTTACTGGCCTACATTTATTATCACACTGAATAGAGACTGTATCAAACATTTATGGCAGCTCTATGCCTCTACAAAATATGGCTACAGGTAGCTCACTGGAGACTCCAGAACACTTGTTCTGCCAGATAAAATCATTGCCTTTTCTAAAAAACCAAATAAATAAACAAAAAAAAAAAACCCTGGACAAAATACCACACCATTAAGCCCAGAACATACTCATCATACTCTAATATGAACTTCTACACAACTTTTTTAGAATTTCATCCAGTAATTCCTCATCAAGCCTTCATCAATGTATGGCATGCCCCACAAAGAGATCTTATCATTTAAAAGTCTTCAGAAATCGAGAAACCATGAAACTCTTTCATCAAGTGGAATGGATGACCAATCACCACTAAAACTGTATTTTCCTGCTTATCAATACTGAAGAAAAGGACTTTCTGGTGTGGAAAAGGTTTTATGAATCTAGCAAGAGGTTGCAGATATGCTGACATAAGGTAACTCAATCCAACTTTGACAGCTAAGAGTTCAAATCTACAACCATGTTTACAAGTTACCTTTTGTCAGCTTATCCTCCATAAATGGCCGCATAACATACCTACCTATACACACACGCCCCTGTACCCCGTAACAAATGCGAGAGACTTTGCTTTCACTCAGCCAACAGAAAAAACAAGTTAAGGCTAAGGATGAAGTAGTACCTGATTGCTAAATCAATCTAATAATTAGCTGTTACAAAAAAAAAAAAAAAAAGGAGGGGGGGAACTGGGGAGGCTGTTCTGCCCACATTCCTCCCTTTCCCAATCCTCACTGCTGTAGCACTAATTGACCCAAAAGAAAACCAACTTTTTTCAGGTTTGTTTACCGTCTTTCTCACACATACAGATGATGCCATATTATTTGAATAAATACGTAGGTTTTTTAATGCATTAAAGGTTTTTAAGAACTTGGGACTTTTTTTTTTTTTAATAACTACAATATATTATGGACCTGAGTGTGTAGCTCAAGCTTGGTCTGTCAACTTGGGATAAAGTGGTTCTGAATCCCTTTTTGAGTACAGTCACTATGGAGATGTATGGAATTCATTTTTTAATATTCTCTGATGTCAGTCATAAAACAAAAGTCTAAAAGATACCTCTCTCACCGAGATAAAAGCCCACGGAAATTCTCTCTAACAGAGGCCTTTCAGATTAATTTTGCTTAACTAGATTTTTACGAGGTCAAATAGGAAAAGTTGAACCTTTGGGATAGTTTATATGAACTGCACCAATTCCAGCATCTGAATCCTGGGTATAAACTGATCAATCTAGTGCTCTCCGACTTATTTGTCACTTGTTCAAGACACTGCACTAAAACTTTGACAAAATTATCCATTTAAGTAATTCTAGGATGTGCTAAGATTGCACAATTTTTGGATTATTTAACAGTATCACTGCCAGTATTACAAGTTGCTAGGATTCTGATCAGAGGAGACTGGTTTCCTGTACCATTTCTTTTCCTGATAAAAATTCCTAAAATTATTTTAATAAAGCAGTTTGTGGGAAGGAAATGAGGACAAACTAAAAATAAATAAATACATACATACATAAAAGAAGCAAGCTTTTAAATCCTGACCTTACAGACCTCCAAACAGTACTCAAGATCACCATGTCTGAGGTATCCACAAATAAAAAGGCAAGAACACCTCCAGTGTCCCACTGAAGTCCTTGCAGACTACCAAGAATAACTCGCTAGATGGAAAGACTGCAAAACAAAGCCACTTTTCCAGCAGATTTTTTTCTTTAATTTTCTACTAATGTTACTGAACTTGTGTATTTCATGTAATGATGTGCTGTGCTTTTTAAGAAAGATTGCTGTGAAGAGGTAACTTTTGATACAGACCTTCTCCTTTTCCCATTTTGTGAAAGAGCTCAACAAGAAGGTCACGAGTGTGATCTGGCACACTCTGCAGATGATGCCAGCAGAGGTATCCTTAGGAAGGATACAATTTGTCTAGACACATCCGAAACAGCAGAGCAACGTATGAAATCACAGTGGCATAGCAAAAAGGATAAGAAAAGCAAGATTCAGAGCTCACACCAGGGACACCAAATGGACCAACTGCAGCCTAACAGACTCATCTCTACAGCCCTTCACACAACCAGTTTCCAGTGTAACACTGAACATGAACTTGTAGTCATCAAAATGGTCACAACAGAGAACTCTGTCCCAATTCATAACATCATACACTGCCACCCTCCTTTCCAACATAATTTAGAAGAAGTAAAGCCACATTTAATGGCTTAAAAACTGGAACCTCCCTCTTCCCAACACTTTTTTTTTTAAACAAGAAAGCACCATATTTGGAAACAAGCCAGAACTCCACACTGCTAATTTGAGACTTTACTTGATCTGAACATGAAGGAGACTTAACAGCTTCAGAGCTTAAGAGAAACAGACCTTTCTGGAGTTCAGTGGTGCTACACTGAATCTGTCTGAGAGAGATGAACCCCCGACATGGATCCAGCAGCCAAGGCCTACTCTCCCTTTTTTGCTCAGAGAGATTTTTATTCAAAATATTTCAAGTTAGCTTCATACTGGATTTACAGGAATTACTGGAAAGCACTGAGATGTTCTTCATGGTGCCTCTGCATTTAAGAAAAAGCAAAAGACATGCTAACTTGCATAGATTATAACCGCCACAGACACTGCCTGAAAACACCATGCAGTCTTCCTCCCTTTCCTGAAGGGGTCAGGGAGATGGATGACATCCTGAAGGACAGTAAAGACAGCCAAAATGGGAAGTTCTGAAATGCAGAATAGTCAACCTGAAGCAAATTAGGGAAAAAGAAAAATGAAGCTTTATGAAAAGTGCAGTGGATTGCTGAAGAAGTAGATGAGAGAGGGGAAAGACAGGCACTAAACATCAAAGTGGTTAAACCATTATGTGACTAAGGAACCTCAACTACTACTAGAAACTGAGCAATGCCATGTTGATGTTCACAAGCCAGAAGTTTTTAGCCAGGAAAAAAAAAAGAAAGAAAAGCATAAAACAAACATGATGAACAACATTTACTGAAGAATAGACTGAAACAAGACCCAGAGCAGAAGAAAAGATGGATGGGATTATAAAAAACAACAAAAAAAAAAAACCCAAAACAAAACCCCAAACAGACAAACCACTGAAGAGATACAGCATTTATGAATAATACTTTTACTTACTGACTGAGGAGGATCTGACTAAACATTTCCAAAGACAACTATTGTAATTCAGAATAGTGTTTGCCCTATTAGTATGCACATCCTGATAGCAGGCTGCTTGATAACCTGACCTAGAACACCGGGCCTAACGAAACAAAAACCTGCAAGCTCAGGGAGTGGCATGTTTAAGTGTTCTCTCATATAAGAATACAAAAGTAGGATGTTGTCCATCACATTTTGTGTGGAGAAAGCATGCCTTGCAAGGTACTGAAGGTGCTCCTGCCACCAGTTCACCCAAAGGCATAGAAAATCAAAGGAGATAGCAGCGGAATTGCTCTGCCTTTTTTCCTGCTATAAAGTGCAAGGGAATTGTCCAATCTTCCACATTTTTATTTTAAGTCATTTTGGATTATTAAAACATGGATGGATTCAGATACTAAGGAAGCAGCACTCCTGTCTGCTTTCCCTACTAACAGGTATTTAGTTATCAACAAAATTTAAGTAACTTGAACAAAAACATTAGGTATCTGGATACATAAAAGTGAATCAACAACATAATCCCAGCAGCTCTGGTGACTTAAGAGGACAAGCAAGCACAGAATTTGCAAAAGAGTTGGTTGGTTGGTTGGTTGGTTTTTAATATAAGTGGTCATCTTCTCATGGGATTGAGAAGAAATCTATACGTTGTACTGTTCTGTGGTAACGCAAGTGGAAAAAAAGAGGCACTTGAGAGACTGAGAACTAGAAAGGACACAGGAGCAAAAGGGCATGAACAGAAGTTGGAAAATTGCAAAAAAGAGCAAGCGAGAGCGAGGAAGAACTAGAGGAAGAGCACAAGTGAAAGGAGCACAAGAAAACATGCACCAGGAGTGAGTAGGAGAGTTAGCAAGCAAGACAGTTAGAGAGAGAATTTGCTATCAAGTAGGACTGTGATAGCTCGCATTAAGAGTGCACACAAGCAGGACAGCAGCAGAGTGGGAACATTAGAGAGGGAGTAAGCATGGAAGTTCGAGATAGCAAGCAAAAGTTTGAGAGGCAAAGTAAGGAGGGGAGAGACAGAGGGAGAGACTGACAGGAGAGTGATTTACTACAGGAGGGGTGGCAAAAATTCCTCAGAATTATGTTCTCCATTAAGTAACAGTGCTATCAGTGCCAGTTAACCAACCCCTGCCTCTTCTAGGCACCCTGTTCCTGTCCACCCACACAGCCCACTTCATTATCTTGTCAAATGTCTGAGCAGCAGCACAGCGTACTGGGTCTGGGAACTGATCTGACTGAAAAGTAACCTGATTCTCCACCCCCACACACACCCAAATGTTATATATATAAAATTATATATTTCAGCCAACTCAGTTTCCAAGTCTGATTCACTGGTTGGTCTTACAAACAGCTGTGCCAACACAAAGCAGGTGGGAACAAGCAGCCAGAATCTGGAGAGAAGGGGAGCTGCTTAAGCCGTAACTGCCTTCAAAGAACTCCTTGTTGCACACTTTGCCTTAGAACGACTCTTTCAACAGTTTCCCTCAAAGTGCCTCAGTGTCTCCACATCTTGCAGCATGAACTTTCCATCAGTTTGCTAATACTTACGCTGTAAAACAAACACATATAACATCATCAGATTAAACACTGTGCATGACCCATAGCCCTCGTAGATGATATACAAAAACAAAGGGTTGCTGCTTTTCATCTTTTTGCTTATTTTTTTTTTATAAATTATTTCTAATTTGGCATAGGTACAGTTTTGGGGAGAGCAAGGTAATTTTCATTAGCCCCAGGAAAACATACACAGATGTAGGTGGGTGGAAGGAGAAAATGGTTTAGGATGGAAGGGGGGAGAATTAATGTTGTTTGTGTTTTCCTCTGAATATAATGTTCTCTACTGTCCTGCCCTTCAGCATCTTCTCAGCACTGAAATTATGTACCAGCCTACAGTCTTATCTCATGTGAGAAGATGGAATTGATCTGAATGAAAAAAAGAATGAAGTCTTCCCAAATTTCCCCCCGATTTAAGAAGGTATAGTAGCAGAAGGCCCATAGTTTCAATCTTAACTCATCAGCTTCTACCAGTTTGCTCCCCTTCACTGCCACTACTACCAACCAGTGTCTCAAGACTCTGTGACAAGTTTGATCAGCTGAAACTAGAACACACATTATTATTGTAAAAGAGTCACATTTAAGACATTTAGATAATTTTCCTTCGTGAAAGCCAACCAAACACAGACAAAAGTGTGGTTTATACACCCGGTATGTGCTTGCACAGGTAACCCATTGTTCCCTGAACTCACAAGTGGCTGACCCATAAGACTGAGAACTCAGTCCTGCCACAGCAGGTAGGAGAGGTGGGAGCTTCTGTACTTGTAAGAGAGGTTTCAATCCTGCAAACTGCATAAATACCACAGAAGACTCTTTCGCCTTCCATGGGAAAAAGTTTTATAAATGTCATAAAATCACAGCGTAAGTTAAGAAATGCTTAAGGCAGGGCTGATACACAATTCTGTCTCTTTTACATATTTTGCAACAATCTTTACTCATACAGTCAAATGCTATTTCATTCACTGAACAGACGCTTATCATGTACACCAGGAAGACAGCACATAGAAAACAAAGCTACACAGTAAAGACCAGCTATACCATAAATTATACTATCTACTGAAATAATCCATCAGTTCTTTCTAAAATTGAGGTATGTGTATCAAACGGGGAAAGAGATTGCAAGATTTTATTACTTTTTTTTTAAAGATAAGCAAAGCCCCTGTGGAAAAAAATAGCCTGAACTCCAATTCCCCCAAATTTCTGACCAAATCCTAAGTTCCTTGAGCAGAACTCTATCTGGATATGCTGAGTCACTCTCCAACCTTAAGAGACTGCTTCTGTGAGTTACAAAGCACTCAGAATATAAACTCAAGTCAAATGCAAATGCAAATGCAAATACATAGCATCCTGCTATTAAGACCTAAGACTTCTAAACCCTTAACCCTCAGCTCCGCCCGTTGTGTCACTGTGTAACTTTGGGCAAGTCACTTCACCTTTTCTGCTTTCATTCCCCTTGCTAAAAAGCAGCTTAGTAACATGTATTTATTTCCCATTAGCAAAGCAAAAACTGCTGTGTGTATGGAGAGTAACATGAAGTTAAGTGCTATATAAAATGCCTAAAATCTCTGAAACCCCTCTCCCCACCCCAAAAAAACAGGAACTCAGTGCCTTAGGTTAGGCTGCCAATAAACAAGATACATAAACATTTTTAGGTTTGGTGGAGGGTTTTTTCAATATATTAGATCCTAATCATGGAAAAACATTTCTCTTCCACAAGGTGCTGAAGGAATCTGTTAGCATTTGCTAGATTAAGATATTAAAATGTTACAGTTGTGCACAAACCTATGAGAAAGTCACAAACCTGAGACTAAGTACAAGATCTAGACAGTGTGCAATTATTAACGACTTGTACCTAAATACATATATAAATATATGAATTTATTTACTGCATGATGAAACGTAGTTCGGACCACCAAAAGCAAGCGAGAACTTTCCCATTTTTGCCAGTGTTTGAGTGCTTGACTTAGTTTGGGAATTTTTATGGAAATAAATGATGAATAAAGTCAGATGCAACTCTACAAAGGTATTTGAGATTAAAATACAAGGAGAAGGACCATGCTTACAACATATGGAATATAATGCACACTTGTTTCCTCAAATACATAAATAAACTGGCAGCATCAAGTTCGGAGCTCACAGCTTTCAGAATATACATAAGGACTAACACATAACTTAGTAATTGTATTCTGGGACCACTGTATTCTTGCTAAAAATGTATCTTGATATTACGCCTCACCTCAAACCACAAATCTCTGATTGTTTTGTTTTTAACATTTTTTTTTCTTTACTTTAACATACAAAGTTTAAATTCTCTTCTTTTTTTTTTTTAAGTAGCAGTAGTTCAGAAAAAGAGAATAAAAGCAAAGCATATGAAGAATTTCGTATCAGAAAGTACTAAGGGAAATTTTTTCAAATAGAGAAGTTTAAAAATTAAACTCTCCATCACATATTCAAAATCTTGTATAGAAATAATTAGATATTCGCACACTCCAATAAAATTAAGTAGTAACTACAAGACTCAAAATCTTAACAAAAAAGAGTGAGGCCAATAGCATCACAAAATACTGTTTTAGCTATGTAGGCTTAAGATGATGCTTTTGAATAAAAAAAAAAAAAAAAATAGTGAAAGACATACAAAATGATGAATGACACAGGGAAGGTCAACTAAGCTTCCCCTCTTTCCAAACAGACTTTGGAAATACACACAAAAGGGCAACAAATGTAAACTAGGGCCAAGGAAATAATTTTCACACCAAAAAAAAGTATTTACTGACCTCAATCAGCACATGTCCCTAATACAAAAAAAAACAAAAACGCTTTTTTTTTTAAGAGATAGAAATTATTACATTGGCTAGAATGGGAAAAACACAAACAAACAAAACACATACAAACATACTACAACACACCACCAAAAATTCCTATGCTTCAGAATGTTAGTCTACCATGAACTTCTCAGTACTAGGAAAATATTTAATGACATGAACTACTTCACTTTGGTGCTTCCTTTATCTTAAGAAGTTTTTTTAATAAGCATTTTAAAAGCATATTGAGATTATTTTTTTTTCTGCTATTGAATAAAAGCCCCACACCCTGCAAATCCTGAAAGCAGGGACACAAATAATGGGATACAGACTGATCACAGGTCACTGATCATCTCTAATGTTTCCAAATACAAAGCTCCACATGAACACACTGGCAGAGCTTCAGAAGACCTCTTAAAAATGTCAGTTTGTCACATATGTACATTCCCTTCCTTTATATACAAAACATGGAGCTGAATGTCCCTGTGTATCACTACATACATTTTACTTATATATTTCACTTCCATTAGAACAGTAGCTAAACTGAAACAAGTGTAATTTAAAATACCTCCATTCAATTAGAGAAGCAGTATTTTTATAAATTATGTAGAAAAAGATTGTTAAGAAAGAATGACTTCAAAACATGATACTTGAACCTTGTGAACTATAGGTAGAACTTTTTTTCTCATTTCTTGAAATAACTGGATGCTGGTTAGGAACATCCAGCAGAAAACCAGAATGATATACCTGCTTTGTGCAGGTATACAACTATTTATTTGTGTTATAAGAAGAGGGGGAAAAAAAAAGGATTTTTTTTTAAACTATACTTCAAAACAGAGAACTCGAGATAGCACAAGTAACCTGGCCAACATGTTTTCCTTGCTTTATTCATTTCTGTAAGAAATTAAACAGAAATATTCTAAAGAAAACTTGTATTTTTGTTTACTGCAAATGTCTGGCAGTATGCAAATTAAGTAAAGGTATTACCTTTAAATCCACATTGTTTCCAGTTCTAATGGATCCTTACATGAGAAAAGCATTACCTAAGTTTCTAGTCCCCATCACATGAAGCAAAGCCAATCTTGATTTCAGAATTACAAAAAAGTTGTCAGTGTTACCGTTAACCACCAAGGTAAGGCAGCCAAGTGCTTGTACTCCAGCAATCTGTTTCCATATGTGCAACTGGATTTCTCAAGGTTTCAGAACTAAGCTCATAAAGTTTTAAAATGTCCATGCTGTGAACACGACTCTGGTTAATTTAACTCCATAGAGATACATAAATGAATGTTTTGATGGGTAAAAAGACTGAATGTAGACCCATAAGGACACCATGAACCGCAAATCACGACTGTGCACTGCGTAAAACACACAGGTGAAAATGTTCCCAAACAAATCCTACAAAGACATGAGACAAGCCCTCCTGTAAGGACCACATCAGATAGCATTAATGATTTCCACTCACACCTCAAGATTATTCGTTTTCAGACCTTCTAACATTAAGCTTTTGTACAAGAGGCTATCAAATTACAACTCACAACCCTTTTTATTTACCAGAAGAACAAACAAACCACAAACGTGTGTATTAACACAGCACTGTAACAAAAATGCTACATAAGAGAACATTACAAATGATATCCATCTCAAAGTCACAAAATCCTGATTAAATGGATAAAGAAGCAATACTTAAAGTTGTACAGTACAAAACAAAATGGTAATCAGATCCCAGCTAACATCTCTAAATAGGACAAAAATGCAAAACCAAGCAATTTTTAACTATGCCCTTATGATATAAACTTCAACTATAGTTTATAACACAGTATCATATATACTCTTTCCACTCAGCCTTCAACATAAATTAATCATTTATGATGCTGTCTCTAGTAGACATAGTTCACAGAAGACATTAATTCACTTAAGAAACTAAGCTTATAAAATGCAGCGTGTATTAAAAATAATAAACCATCAGGAAAAGACTGAGGAGATACAAGGGTCATTCCAAATAAAGCTGCAGTAACTGCATAGTTAACTGACCTCTCCCCAGAACTGCACCTAATAGTGCTTCTGATTTTGGGGAAAAGTGTAAAGTTTTGTAGCCTTAGCACACATAGAACTTTACTTCAGCAAAACTCTGATTCCAGTGGGAAGACACAGACAGATAAGTGCAATCATGTGCATGGTCCACATCTGTGGTAACGCTCATTTTCCTGCACAGGGCCTGCCATAAAAAAATCTCAACTTCTGAAGGCACACTATGACATTGACAGGAAAGTCACCCTAAATACAAGAACACAGAATTCTAATCTTATGAACATCTGATCATGGTGAAAAACATACATTCAGCTTTGTTATTCCACAGCTATGACCCAGTATCTGTAGTATTTATGAGTAACTTCTACAGAAAGGGAAATGGCCAAGATCTTCACACAGCAATCATTTCTTGTAACATTAACAAAGACATCAATATATTTCAAACACTAACTTGCAGGTTTGGCATACCATTAAATTAATGCCTACGCATCCACAAGTTAGAAAGAATAACAACAAAGAAGCCAGAATCAGACAGCATTGCGGAAAGTTACTGAGCTTCCAATATCAACTGGATTTTGAAAGAGTGTATTAGAAACCAATTTGTTTGTAATCACACACATACCCTATATTTTATGTATAAATCCTGTTAAAACTCTATTTTAAAAACAAGAACATATATGGTTGTACATCTGTAAGTAGGAAAAAAAGCTGTAGTTACAACTGAATAGACCAGAGATAAGTGTAAGGAAATTCATAGTTTTCAGGACAATATAGCAGTAAGTACTAACACATTAACTTCCCTACCTGACAATATTTTTTCCCTCATTTTACCCCCTCTTTCAGTTTAGACAGTAAACTGATAGCATAGACATAAAACTATTTCCTCTACAAAAGAAGTGGATGAGCTATGCGCCAACTGGCTTCTCAGCCACAGGTCCACTGGCAAAGTAAATGAGAAGTTATGAGTAACTTACACAGTTCAGAGGAACACAAGATTTGAGCACATATAGGTAAATGGGATTTTGAATGAACAAAAACCTTAGCTACCTGTGTTAGAAGCCAGGAAGCCAAAACCAGTGAACAATAGGTTTTCAGGAAATTGGATTTAAAAGTCTCACTGGCAAGTTTGATTTAATCGTTAAAATGTATTTAACTATGATTGTGCCAACTAGTCATTCCACTAGCTTGATTTTTTTCAGTAACTCATAAAAATTCACTCTAAATTTTTTCAATTATATTTTGAAAGAATAACTCTGCCATCAGAAATCAATCTGTATGTTTCCATTCCTATTTCACCACCCAAACAGTTATTAAAAAGAGAAAACTTTTCAACACATAGATGTATTAATATACTATTAACTACTCCTTTAACTGACTCAAAATATAGTCTCTCTTTATTTGCCTCTGGGGAAAAAGGAAAAGGGGTGGGGGGGGAAGAAAAATACAAGGCTTTGGAACTTTATGTAACACAAATTGAAAGCTTGCTTTCTCATAGCTGGAACAAAACTGACACTTAATAGAGTTAATTTCACTTTCATTTACTCAGTTTCACTTTCAGGTATTTAGTGCTGCTAAGACCCGGGAAACTTTGGAAGGAGTACGTTTACAAATAAGTGCTAGCTGAAGTTATTTTAATTACAGAAACATTGTCACTGCTTTTAAGAAATGCTCTATACAGAGCTGAAATTGAACTGATTATGTCTTCATACAGGGTAAGTGAAATAGCTACTATCTAGAATTCAGAGGCTGCAGAGTATTCACTCTGTATGGATGCAAGCAGAGTTGACCGGGAACTATCTCCCGCCCTTCCCTACCCCATCAGTGGGTAATTCTCCCCATAAGTCTCAAGGGCTGGACATTCTGGAGTGAATGAGGATATGACCATGTCAGTACCTTTCATATTGAGCCAGCCCATCTCCAACCTTTTCAACTGTGGAAAACTCACCCATCCTTTAAAGACTGGGGAGGGGGAAGGAAAAAAAAAAAGGAGGGAAGGGAGAGAGGGGAAAGGAAAGGAAACATTATGAAGACAATGGGACTTAGCCCATCTCACCATTATGTGCTGTCTAGTCAAAGAGGACCTCTTTTGATCTGTGCTCTCAGACAAGTAAGCCATAATTAAGCACCCACAGAACTGGACAAGACTCATATACATGAGTATTTTGGGAAATGGAGCTAAACTCCAAATAAAGCTGGGGTAAGTGTGAACTAGAGACCTATTCTAAAGTAACTAATTTAATTTGTCCTAGCAAAAGCAGTTCTTTTTCAGTCGTGCTTGGATAAAACAGAATCAAACACAGAATTTTACTTTCCTTCCCCATAAGGGAAAAGGATAACCAATGGATATTGATTACAAACCATTAAATTAATTGTTACACATAACTAACGATTAGGTCACTGCAATTCTATTGGTATATTGTGTCACCTCAAAGAGAGAGGACTAGATAACTGTACATGTAAAATATGTTTTTCTAGAAGTAACAATTGTTTCTAATTATCAACCGTTTCTCCAGTGTTTTTAAGCCATCAATATACTACAGTTCCCATAACTCTCCTCTTGAAGGACCCATGGAGGTGAGGAAGGAAAAGGAAAGTATTCCCCTTCTCAGAATATCTTGTTTACTTTTTTCTCCACTCATAAGCTTACAAGAAAGGTATGTTTGCTCAGAAAGGTTTTTGTATTATTTCAAATAGTCTTAGAGAAAAAAAAAGAAATCTTGCTGCAGAAACATATCAAGTCTTTTAGACTTCTTAAAGCCTGACTAGCAAAAAAGTTATTACTTTTTCTTTTTTAAAAAATGTACTTCTTTCCAAACGCTTACTAAAAAAAAAAGAGATGAAACTGTAAACTTAACAAATAATCTATTGTACTCAGTTATAAAGACAAAAGCAGCAGTTCTCTCTACATAATCCTATTCTACAACAACAGATCTATTTACAAAAGGATTTCAGAAGTTATACAAGTCTCCTGTGCTCTCATAAAACAAAGATATCAGAAAGTTTTTCACTTCACTTTGGAGAACAGTTCTCCAAATGTCATTAAATTTACTATAGAGAGCCTAAACATACACCAGTCTTTAATTCTTACTCAGAATCATAAGCTGGACCAACTTTCAATCTACAGTCCCATAGCCAGGGTTAAAAACACCTGAAATGAAGAGTTTTTAAGAGGAATGCTGAAAAGATAATCTAATTATAGCAAAAAAATTGCTTCTTTGGTAAGAGTACGTTTTAGTCTTCAAATCGCCACCCGTTTCAGTTTGGATGAAACAGTAAAATGCTATCATAGCAAAGAAAGGTACAGTTTTCACCGCGTTTAACTAGACTTTTTGCGTACTACCATCTGACCAGGCGGTACAGTTTCAAACATGTTAGCATAAACTAAAAGGGATTTTTTCACTTTATGTTGAGGTGTTGACTAAACTAATTTGAACTGAAATGACAAAAATATCAAAGTCTCTTAAGGCAAAGCCCAATAATAGAGTTAACCCAGACACATGGTTTTTAGCAAGTCCTTATCAGAATTAAGATTTTAAAATGTGGTATAGCTGTTAGCGAATATGTCTTAATTAAATGTAATTTTAAAAGCTTAGATGAGGCACATAGCTTTTACCAGATACCAGTCATGTTTTCCTACTTTGTTTAGACTATCAACCAGTTTGCTAAAAGTCATTTATGGTCATCACGTTTTAATTCCCAGTCTACACAAAACCCATGTACTTTAAAAACTGATAAATTCCTGATGACTACCTCATTATTTTACACAAGCAAGAGAATACTACCCATAAGCTGACACTGAAATAGAGAACTCTTGGCTGCTATTAGGTAAAATTATCCTTGTTGCAGCTTCTCCGTCACTGTCCAACATGGGGGAGGGGACTCCAATGACAAGTTCTAAATCCACCCAAGCATTGATTCAGGAACTGTAACACTGCTGCTCATGTAACAAACTGTCTTTCCTACATATTTGCCTGGAAACAGTATTAAGCTATTGTCGTATGTAAATGCATACACAATAATTTAACAGAAGGAACTACCCTCTTTTCTTGATTTAAGAAGATCGTGTTCTTCATTCAATTTTGAACAAAATATTCTTGCTTTACTCAAAGAATAGTCAAAAACCATGAATTAAACTTGATAAGCTTCATGAACTTTGACAGAATTTTTAATTCACAGCAGAAAATGTAAATTTAACACATCACATGCATATTCTACTTCAGACAGCAAATAAAAACACTCTAGTTCTAAATAATTCACATAATCCAAAAACATGAAGCGTAGCCACAAAAGTAGACTATACACACACACCAAGTTCACCAAATATATATAGATAATGGTTACCAAATACTAGCTCATACTCTAGAGGTATTTTCAGTGTTATTATTCTAATTCTATAAAGTATAATTAATTTTCCAAAAATATTCAACCTACAGAGGCTGGAGGGAGGGAGGTGGAGAGAAAGAGAGAAACAAGTTTACCAAAACTTTTTAAGGCTACAGACTATTCCAATGAGGTACGTTAAATTCTGCTTGGTTACGGGTAGATAATTAAATACTACAACAAACAAAATATTTGCTTATTTATCACCAGATATCATTGACATGTTCTTCAGCTTCACATTTTTCTTAAGGAAAGGAGAATGAAATACCAACACAATAATAAAACAAGTTCTTAACTTCTACTTATCTAGACCCCCCCCCATGACACTATATCCACGTACATGTGACTATATATACCTACTGGCAAAAGTCAACAGCACACTCTCATTTGGATTAAAAGAGTAGGTTGTCAGAAACATGCTTGTCGATTTATTTTTCAGTCAGATATTCTGCCTTTGCTAATTTTAAAAAACAATGACTGTCTATTTCCCCCAATGACTGTGGAGTAATAGGAGAACTAAGTAACAGCAGCAATCTAGACACATGATCAAAGAACCCCTACATAGTCTTTGGACAGACTAAACTGAAAACTTCAAAGCTGACTGAGATTCAAAAATGTACCAATTTCGAAATTTCAAATTACAGTACTTTTAATTGCATTTTCTGATTCTGTGGCGGCGGGTGGGAATGCCGCTCCAGAGAAGGAGCACCCTATGTATCAGATAAGGTCTCAAATTTCTTCAGCAACACAAAGCTGAATTCCTAAAAGACTGCAGCCAGCTATTAAAATATAGCAGTGGCTGTGTGTTCCTGTGCCTATTCCCAACGGCTTCTCCCTGCCCTGCCCTTCCCTCCCCTCCCCACCCCCCGCCCAGATGACAGTCATCTCACACAGGTACTCCTTCTACATCGGCCTCCCGCTTCCCCACCTACCTACCGCCCGAGTCCCTCGCGGGGGGTGCAGGCAGGGGCACCTAAAGCCTCCACCACAACAGGTGCCTGCTCAGCTGATGGTCCAACTCCTGACGCCCTCCTCGCCCCCCTCTCCCCGCTCCCAGACCGGGGCGAGACCTCGCACCCGCCCACCGCAGGGCGTTGCGCATAAGAGCGAGAGGATCCCGGCGAGCGCCCTTCCTCCATTGCCGGTCCCGCGGCCCTTCTCGCCGCTCTGCTTCCCAACCCGGCAGCGACAACCTCGCCCGGACGCCGAGGGGAAAAGGGCCGCAGAGGCCGCAGCCGCCGCCGCTGCCCGCCGGCCATGCCCGGCCGGCCCCAGAAGGGGGCGGCGGTAGGGAGGGCGGGGAAGAAGGCCAGGTCGAAAGCCCGGTACGGGTCCCGGCCCTGCCAGCTCCGGCCCGGGGCTCGGCGGGCCGTTGCGCTCTCCCCACCTCCTCTCTCTAAGATGGCAGCGGAGCTGCCCCCTGCGCTGCGCCCCCCTCGACCGCGCCGGGCCGGGAGGTGGCACCAGCTCGTCCCGCTGCGCAGCTCCCCGCCACCGGCTGAGGCGTCTCACTTACCCGTGTGGGGGGCTGCGGGCCCTGCGCTCCGGCCCGGCTTCTCCCGGTTGAGGCCTCTTCCCTCGGGCGGCGGGCGCAGGCAGGGCGAGGAGCGAGCGCTTTCCCCGGCCTCGGCCCGGGGCCCCGGCGCGGCAGCGCCTCCCTCTTGTGCGCTCCGCAGTCCGGCCGCCCCGCCGCGCTCGGGCCCGCACGGCTGGCGGCGGTGCCGGTGCCGCTCGGGGCGCGGGGGGCACCGGCCGCGGGGTCTGTCCGCTGCGCGCCTTCCTCTCTGGGCGGTGAAGAGGGGGGGGCCCGGCCCGGCGGGCGGATCCGCGGCGCTTCCTGGCCGGGCTGGATTTTCTATCGCTCACAAAATGGCGCGCGTTCCAAACCTGCGCAGCGCCCGGCGGCGGCAACGGCAGGGCCCGGCCTCACCTCGGCTCGGCGGCGGTTGGCGGCGGCGGCCTGAGCCCCGACCAGGCAGCGCGGGGACAGCGGCGGGCGGGCGGGCGCGAGCGGGCGGGGGGAGGAGGAGGAGAGGAGGGGGTGGGGGGGAAACGCAGCGCCGTACCGAGCCCCCGGGAACTCCTCGCTCCCTCCCTCCTTCCCTCCCCCGCCTGCCAGCCTCTACCTCCTCCCCCTCCCTGCCGCCCCGCCCGCTCCTCCTTCCCTCTCCCTCCCTATCCCTCCCTCGCGAACCGGCTTCGCCAGGGCGCTGCGCCTCCCCGCTCCCCTCCCGCACCGCTCCGCACCGCTGCTACTGCTGCCACCGCCGCCGCCTCGAGCCTGTCCTCGTCCGCACCCGCCCGCCCGCGCGGGACGAACTTCTTGCGTGTCCCCGCCGGACCCTCGGGGGACAGTTTTTTGAGGCTGTTCTTTCCTTTTCTTGTGCGATAACGTCTTTCGGGTGGAGGTGGGAATGAGGCGGGGGGGGAAATAAAACCCACGGTTCAGGCGGGAAGAAGGGGATTTTTTTTTAAAAAAAAAAAAAAAAAAAAAAGCTAACTGACAAAATGGCGACGGGGTGAGCCTGTTTCTATGGCAACTGTCAATCACGCGGCCCGGCTGCCCCACCCCGGTCGGGCGGGAGACGGCGCTGACGTGGGGAGGGCGGGGCAGAGAGCGGCGGGTGAAGGGCGGGCCGTGGTCGCCTGGGCAACCGCTGCTCTCCCCCCCCCCTCCGGCGTGTGACGGTGTCCGTGCGGCCGCGCTGCTGCGGGCCGGGATGGCCCCGGCGCGTGGGGGAGGGGGAGGCGCCGGGGCGGGGCGCGGAGCGGCGCGAGGCCGGTAACGGCGCTGGGGGAGGGGAGCGGCTGCCCTTGCCCCTGTCGCACGGTGGGCGCGCGGGAGGGGCCGCCCGCACCGCCGTCCCGCGGCGGCACCTTCCCCGGCCCATAGGGGGCGCCGGCACCGCGGCGGCCAAGTAGGGCCGGGCCGGGCCGGGCCGGGCGAGCCTGGAGGCGAGCGGGGGAGCGGCGCCCTCTGGCCCACCGAGGCCAGGCCAGGCCGAGCGGGCCGCGGTGCCCGCGCCGCCCGCGGTGTGAGCAGGCGCCAGGAGGGCTGCGGGCTTGTGGAAGGCCGCCTTCCCATGCGGGAGGAGCGGTGTGGTGTGTCTGGGGTACTGGGGCGGGCAGCGTTCTGCCTTACCCACCCCCTGAAAAATAAATACAGGCCCCAAAAACGAGGGAAAAAAAACCCCGACCTGAGAAGTTGCCCGGTCTGGCAGGCGCGGGCTGGGTGTGCTCTGTGAGGGGAGCCTCGGGCTGCTGGGGGAAGGCTCCTTTCCACCCATAATTGCGGGGTGGGATTGCGGTGTCGGTGCAGCTCGGCTAAATCTGTGACAGGGATTTTTTTCAATTATTTTTTTTCTAGAATGCCCACAAAGATAAAAAAGTAGAGTATGGCCTTTATCTAATACTTTAATTCTAACATGTGATACTTTAATCTAGTAATTTTAGTTCACAACCAGCTTCCTTGAAGAAATTAGGACATATTACAAACACTTGTTCTGTTTGCTTTTCTCCCTATTTTAATATTTTTTATCTTAACTTAAAAGGTGGAAGTAAGCAGCCAAGGAGAGGGAGACGGGTGCAGCAACAGCCAAAGCCATAGGTCCCCCAAATAATCTAATCATTCCGTTACAAATGCAGTACTACATGCCGTTCAACCAAGCTAATATTTTGTTGCAGCTGAAAACAGCAGTCCAGAGTCTCGCCACCTTCAGCCTCATGGCCCCTCTACCTCTTTTTCCTACCTCGATCAGCAGGAACGCTAGCACGATCAAACTAACCGAAACACCCATCCAAAATAAAAAGTTCTCTGTATGGCCAGGAGAAATACCGATGCACAGGAGACAGCAGGAACATGTGGCAGGGGACCATCATTGTGGGACCACCCCACTGAGTAACACCATGGTGTTAGTTTAGATTAAATCATCCATGAAATTGCACCTTAAAGCCATGGTAGGTGTCTCGGAGCACCGTCATGCAAGCAGTCATTTCTCTTGAGAGGTCACTTTGAGCTGCTTTTGACACTTCTGTTTGCCCTCGAGTACGACCATAGTGCAGTTCTCACCATGGGATGAGGAAAACCAACAGGCGTGTTCTGCAGCGTAACAAAGACGCACGGGATCGCCTGCTTCTGCCCAAGGGCTCCCCAGTCGGTATCGCTGTGTTTTGGCCCCGGGTACCCCCACGCCCAGCGTATTGTCCTGGAAATGCAGGACATACAGAAAAGCACTGGCTGTCTTGCGCGTGCGCTGTCCAGTTCATCGCTAAGGAAGGGCAGCTCTTCTCTTTGGGACACTGGGGTCCATCCCCATGGGGATTTCATAAACCTTGCTGACACCTCTTTGTGTGAATGGTGACAGGCAGCAGCGGAATAATTCCTCTGTTGTTCAGTGGAGGCAACTACAAAGCTCATAGCAAGTTGTTACAGCATTTATATTAGAGTACATTACAGCATGTAACTTGCTGGGGATTGCCTTTTTTGAGTTGTGGGGTTGGTTTTTTTTTGCTAATATTTAAAAATATTACAGAATTTTCATGAGTTTGTGCATTTGCTCAGTAGTCCTCTACTTTTATTTTGCTGACTATACCCGGGCTTATGGTATGCGGCAACTTGGGCTGAGATAAAATGTCCTTTAAAAGGTCATGGCATTTTATTTTATTTTATTTTATTTTATTTTATTTTATTTTATTTTATTTTATTTTATTTTATTTTATTTTATTTTATTTTATTTTATTTTATTTTCCAGCACAAACAACTAAATATTTTTGTCTTTTTAATATTATCTTGGTAATGAATAACCTGTATAGTTCTTGTGTACAACAGTGTTCTCTTAAATGCCCATTTCATTAAAAGCATGTATACACACCCAGATGGTCTACAACATTTGCTGTTTAGGTCCTCCACAGCTAAATGGTTGAAGCTGGTAATCATTAAAATTAAGGAACAAGGCCATTGTAAACTGCACTTCTACCAGAATCCTGCTTCAGCCACAGAATGTGGGATTAGAGCTGGTGTCAGGATGGACTTGCTTGTCTGTACGCATTAGGAGGAGGAGGACTTGTGTCCTCTGCTGCCAGTAGGTTTAGGGCTAGGGTTAGGGATCTGAGCATCTTCCAGGCTGGGACTTTGGGATTTCTGAGAGTCCAGAATCTTGCTGCACCTGGAAACTTATCACACAGGGTGGGACAGGACAGAGCTTTATCTTGGCACTGGGAGCTAGGAGCCCTCTTCTGCGCTGCAGATGCGGCTAGGGTAAAGGCTGGGTCCAGCATTTGGGAAGTGTGGGTCTTCCAGACTGGGACCCAGCCCAAATCTTGCTCCATCAAGAGAAGTTTTGGGTTGATTTTAAATCCAGGTCAGCTTCTTGATCCATTGTGGAACGCATCCCATAAATGCTTGTACTGAAGTAAGAAGTCGGTATTGCACAGATGTGGGGTGGGAGCAAGGGGTAGAAGAAGAAGGTACTTTAACTGGTTTTGTTAGTGAGCTCCATACAACAGGCCAAAACTAAATATGACAGCAAGAGACATTACCTTCTAAGAGATCAGTTTTGGGGAGAAGTAGCTGAGGTAGGACAGACTGAAGATGGAGCAATGGGAAAGAGTTTGTGATCTGGAAGAAGAGGACCCAAATACTTGCTAATTTCTTCTACTTTATTCAACATAGTAATGAGTTATAATATCTTACATTTTTTTTTTTCTTCAGGAAGGAAAGGACTGTCAAGACAGGAAAGGCAGAGTCCTTTTTTTTTTAACTCTTCATCAAAAAGTACCTAGAGTAGGTTGACAGTATTTCAGTATCACACTTGAAAATAGTAGTTTGCATAAGTTGTTTATGAATTAGTAGGCAGGCTCCTAAGAAATAATTGGTTTTCTCCGCCTAAGAAAGCTGAATATTTTGGGCCAAAAAGAACAATAAGTAGAAAACTTGAGGAAAAAATAAGAAACAAAAACACGAAAATGAGGAGGAAATAATACAGTATGGAGAAAGAAGATCTAAGAGAGAAAATAATACACAACAGTCTAGAGTAATGGAACAGATGTAAAAGAAACAACAAAACAGTATAAAAGTTTTCTTAGTTCAGTAGGGACAAGGTGGTGTGATACACAACATCCAAAACATTAAATTACAATATCTTAACAGGACAGAAATTTGTCGTATAGTCAATCTTTGTTGACTATTCTGCCTCTCCTGTCTTTCAGGATGATTATGCTGAGAAATATAATCCTTCCTGTTTTCCCCTACTTTTTGTTGTGCAGTTACATCTATGGTGTTAACAAAGTAGACTTAAGACCAGTGCAAAAATGGTTGTAATTGGAACTTAAATAATTCAAGAGTTCCTGAAGGTGCAGGACTACCACAGAAAGCGTGCTGTAGGAACAATGGGTTTCCCAGACTGATGGCTATTATTATTATTCATATTAGGGAAAAAAAACCCACACACTTTGTAATCTAAATGAAGAACAATAGGATATAGCAGGGCAGATGAATATAAAGTCATAAATAAATATTTGTGTGTTCCTATTGACTTACTCTTTTATCAAAGAAATAGATTAAGGAGATCAGAGGGGAAAGCTGAAAATTACATAACATTACTTTCATCCTTTGAGGCTGCTACCCAGTAAAGATTAGAAAGGAATTACTTGTAGGTCTGCTTGTTTTATAATTGTTTTTAAAATTTATGGTAATGAAAGGATGCATTACTGGTGTGCTAAATGTGGCACTTCTGACATCCACGGTGGCCAGTTCTGCTCGTTTATTTGTTGGTTTATTTGTTTACCTCTGATTTTAAGCGTACTCTACAAGTCTGCATGTGATGCCAGGTTTACTTCCCTGGGTTCCCAGATGTTGGAGGCAATAGGTAATTTCAGAACCTTCCTCACTTCCTGTGGAAGATTACCAGGACTTTATAACTTCAATGTTAGGAATGTCTACTCACATAACTAGTATTTTAAAACAGCTTTTTAGTTATTCAACCCATCATTCTGCCAGTCATAGAATTAAAGTGGTATAGTTATGTCAGTAGAAAATTTTGTGGCCTTCTGAGTACATATGACACCAGTAACACCATCTCTTACCATTTTGGGGATGAAGATGTTTTCCTAAGAGCTAAGTACTTCCCAAGTCTATGGGAGCTGCTCCGTATCTTACCAACTTGCATCCATCTCTTGCTGCTTCAAAGTACTGATACTCATTTTGTTGTTTCACCCACACAGCTGCCTGATAGTGGAGCATGACCATGGGTAATATGTCCCAGTTTTTCCCTTTCCAGCCTTCCTGCATTGAGTAGAAGGGTCCATTTGCCTCTGCACCATATGTTCTGGAAGTCTTCATTCTGTGATCCAAGCCCTAAAAAGCCCTTGTAGCCATGCAGTTTTTCTTTTGGAATGTGTGCATTTCCATCTGAACTCCGGGCTTTCTTCACGTCAGTCATGGGTACTCCAACCTTTTCAGGACTTAACAGTTGCTGTACTTTGAATAGATGTTTCAATCTAGATGACGTGTTGTGCCAGTAGCAATTCAAATAATGCATGGCATCCTGCACATCCTCTGTAAGAGTGGCCTTCTTAGGCCAACCAGCCCAGCTTAGGAGATCTTCAGAAAGGATCTCTTCATAATATAGAAAAAATATTATTGTCAGCTGTTCTGTTAAGTTGTGTTTCTCAGGCAAAGCCACCATACAGCTCAATCTCTTTGGTACTAGGCCACAATCTGAAGTTAAGTCCCAAAAGAAGTTCTTCTCTCTGGGTTACATCATTAACACTTCAGAGAACGCCACGGCAGCTCTCAGACAGACTTAATTCTAAATCAAACCATCATCTGGAGTGAGCAGCTTGTGTTTCGCCTGTCAAAAAGGTGCTGCTAAGTAACTAATGTGGTCCATCTCTTTTTAGGCCAGAGAGGTTGCCATGGTAACCTATTTGAATGTAGATAGATATGCTTTTGAGTCATCATCAGAGCCCAGCTTTGATAGTACAAGGTTTGGATTGACAGCCAGTACTGCATATTGTGTAGGTTGGCACGCCTCTGGACCAGAAGGTCCTGGATTTGCTGCTGTTGCTGCCGGATGAGACTTGCTACGAAAAAAAATGTGCAGCTCCTTGAATGTTCTCTGATACTCTTTTGACTGGGAGTCACGTATTCCTTGCTGTTCTCACTCTGTAAAGAGGCAGGTTGAACATCACACTCCTAAGTATGACAAGTTCCTCACTCCAGTTTAAAAGTCCTTCCCTAAAACAATGGAGTTTTTTGGGGAGGAAGCCTCTGGGAAAGAGGCTGTTTAATTTATTTTGGGGGAAATGTATACTTTAAGGTTGTATCACAAAAGTCCTCCTGAAACCACTTTCCATGATAAATACATCTGTAGGAGTGCACAACAGTTTTCTGTTAAAATTAAGCATCTTGAAGAATTGTGATTCTTTAAACTTTTGTAAATCAAGTGCTACAATGTCATGTATTTCCCATCTGGGAACTTCTCTACATCCTCCATTTCCAGCTTCTAGAGGGATCTGGTTTCCCTGGGTTTGAAAAGATGAAAAAGACATTCTATTATATTTAATAATAAAGTTTCACTCACATCCAAAAGGACCAGTACAACACAATTCATGTATCATTAAAAATTTGTATTTGGTTCTGCTGATTGTAACATAGCTAAGTTGAAGTTACCTACACCTGTTCAGTGTAAAGCTTCTGCTTCTCTGTAGGAATTCCTGGAAGAGTCCAAAAATGTCCTCAATCCTGTTAAAATTAGGTCCTTCATTGGCAGCTTCTTTTGAAGCTTATCCAGTGATACAAAATATAATTTCCTCACTCTATAGTTGTGCTGCAGAATATATGTCTTTGCTGGCTAAAATTAAAACTTCTTTATGTCAGGAGAAAGCTTCTTGTGCTTCCTCTGGAAGGATATTGTCTATGAAGTTCCAACACATGGTATTTGCAGTATCCTGAGTTCACAAATCTGTTCAAGACAGTTCTTAGATGTTCTACTGGGTGCCTGCATGACCATAAAACCTCCTGCTAGCTAAGAAAAAGAAATTGTGACGAGTTTTAAAATGAATTTCTCTAAATTTGTCACTTACAGCATTTCACCATACTAAGAAACCATTCTTCGAGGAGTAGAAGCAAGAATGCTTGGTTGTCTATCCCTTTTTCCTACCAGATCCTCTAACCCCTCCCAGTCCAATATATTATTTCAGGTTTTCAGATTCCTTTTGTACCTCAGACACTGACCTACCCTGAAGCTCCAGCATGTGACTCTGCACTATCTGTTGAGCAAAGAGGACTGTGATCTGTGACTTATTAGGAGTTATATGCATGCGGCTTGGCCAGTTAGCTGACCAAACAGACATATTAACAGTTCATCTCTTCCCAAAGTGAGAAACAGGTAACTAATTAACCAGGATCAATCCTCAACCCAGCCACCAGTTTTCACAGAACTTCTTTGAACCTCTTTTATTCAAGATCTCTGCCCAAGGCGGGTCTGTCAGATCATGAGGTGGCTGATTATTACTAGGAATTACTCTATTATAAGAGATGGACTAAGGGTCTAGTCAAGAGGCAGTCCACTCAGCCTTATGAAACCAGAATAAAAAGAGTTTGTTTCTTTCCAATATGCAAGTATAACAAATCAGCTGTCTGTATGTTACCCTCCTATAATGTATATTTCAGACAGTTCCCTGCCTATTCACACTGCTGTGGCCCTCCAGCATATTCTGTGGCATCACTAATGTAGGCTAATTGCTATGTGTGCCAGCACTCCTTTTTTGTAGGGCATGCTTTTTAGGGGCCTGCAGTTTCACCTGCATGAGCTATTCCAGGGAACTGGCAGGGCAGGCAGGGTTGGTGCTGACCTTATGCTGCATGCCCCAGCCCACCTCATCACGATCACTACTGCATGCCAGCAGTACGGCCAACCACGCCTGCGGTGTCAGGTGCCACAGGGGTGGTCCTGCCAGAACCGAGCTACTAAAATAGTGCGCCGGCTGCCAGGCAGGGTTGTTCTGCTAGTGCAAGGATATCCCTTCAGTACTGCTGCTGTAGGCTCCCCAGGCTGCCTGTTACAGTCTGGGGAGAGCAGAACGCCACAAGCACCTGCGGGGGAAGCTCGCGTAGACACCAATCTGAAGCCGGCATGGGAAGAAGAATGTCATACAAACAACTTGGTGCTAGAGTGTCAGCCAGACCGCTCTTCCTGTGCTTAAGTCAGGCCCCAGTTCCCTTTAGAGGTGTAACAGGGGGCATGAGTTCAGAAGGCTGCTAGGTGGTTTGCAACGAGTTAGGCTGGCCTGACTCTGTAGGAACTCACAGTTCTCCATCCCCATTCTTTTTGAAGAGGCTACAGGGCTCGCTTTCTCCTAGTGTTAGTGACTTCCACGCCAACGTCCCTTGTGCTGGGACTCTAATATTAAATTACATGCCTGCTGAATTGCCAGGATGAGTTAAAAAAAAAAAAGGTTGGAGAAGTGATGGCTTTCAGGTCTCAGGAAATCAGAAAACCTTGCAAGGGGTCCAGCCCCTCAAAAAAGAATCTAGCGCAATACATGCTTTTTCTCCCTCAGCTGCAGACAGGAGGCCTGATTGTTCATTTATTCAGCACAGATACGTTTGTGAAAAGACCTTAGCAAAAACGGCTTGAACCAGGAAATCCTGAGCTGGGGCAGATGCTTGCATTTTGGCAACACTTGCTGGGCAAGGCCTGGCCTATAAACATGACAGAATAGATAGCTGGGTAGTTGTTCTTGACGAGTGCTTTTCCCTCTGCAGGAGTGTGTGTTGTCACATGTTGTTTTGCTAAGGCCAGTTCCAGGCTTTGTACATTGGGTAAATCTATGTGCTCCAGCTGTCCCAAACTCCGGCGGTCACACTGATTTGTTTGGGATATATTTACACAACAACAAAGTCATAACTACACATTGCCTAAACTCGGGGTCAAGTGTCATCAGTGTCAATATGTTTGGAGTGCATTTCTGAATAAAATCTTAGAGCTAGTTTAAATAGAAATGTCTAAATCTGCATTTTGTCTCTTGAAACAGTGGTGTTTTGGCTTTCAGGATGCTAGGCATGTTGAACTACATTTTATTTTACTTTATCCACCACTGCTGGCAATCACAGTACTTCTTTTATGTGTATTTAAATAGTATAGACCTCCTTCAGCTCACCTTTATCTGCACCAGTACTAATTGTGGAAGGAGGATACAGTTATATGATGTATGAAAAAAAAGTGCTTTATACTGGGGATACTGGAATACTGGCAAGCATTGGTAGCATGATTGAAGATGAGGTGTGTTGTTTGTGTAAGTGCTATGAAACCTGATTGTGAGTGGAGGAGAAAAAGAACTCGATTGCTGTTTCATTTGTTGCTGGGTTTTGTGCATTTGCATTGGTGGTATTTCATAAATAGTATTTTAAACTGTTTCACAAGAAATCCGTCATTCACAAGAAATCTCTCATCTTTTAAATTGTAGAATGGACTGGGAAAAGGTGGCAAGTCTAGAGATGTGAAAGATTTCATTCAGCAGCAGCTGCACATGAAACACACTGTGCCAGTGATTGCACAAAACCACTTGTCTGTTCTCTGTTAAGTGTGTTGCTCGTAAATTCTTTCCCTTCTGGAGAATAAAATTAACATAGCTCCAGATAGCTAATATTTTTATGTGTAGGGCCCATCAAGTTTATGAATGCACAGACTATCATGCTTATGAGTACACACATCATCAAGTTTATAAGCAGAGCACATAACAGTTATGCTCACGGCACATAAAGTTTATCTCTTGGTATATAAAAACTCAGTTATGAAAAACAAAAGCTGAAAAACTACTTCAAATCCTTTTTTTTCACCCTTCCAACCTATATGTCATAGCAGGTCTTTTCACTATAAGCCTCAACTGAATTTCATATGTATTGACAGAGGAGTTTTTTAAAGATTTCACCTCAGATACGTGAAACTGGACTACTGTAGCCAAATTTCAAGCAGAACATAATTTTGAAGACTTCCAGTTAAAAATTATAACAAAGATAAATGAAAGGCACATAGAAAATTCAAAGTGCCTAAAAACTAAATTGTGAATGCTCATATAAAAATCCCACTAACTTCAGAGAAAATCCAAAACAAGTTAATTTTTAAGCTGTTTTTTTTAACACAACCCTGTCTCTGCTATAGCCAAGATGCATCTGTAGTAGTGTAAGTATATACAAAGATTAATGTAACACACCAGCTCTGACTTTCTAAGTTTATTCCAGGTGTATCAGTATCGATTGTAAATCCCATATTTGACACATAGAAATCTGAATTAATAAATTTTCTGAAGAACTAAACCATATTAATTTAATAAAATACTAGTTACACAGGGCCAATTATATATATGGGAGACTAATTAAAAAAACAGTGCTCAAATTTACACAGGTACTTTATATCTGGAGTGGACAGAGTGTACAGTTTTCTTTCCTACGTGAAACAAGAGTACAGAACACTGTGCTGCTTAGCTCTTCTGTTTTATAATTACTAACTCTCCCTTCCTGGTACTTAACTACTCTAAATACTACTCTTAATTGCTAGGTTAATGCCAGTATCCACTGAACAGAGCACATACCTCCCCAGTACATTGAAAAGCCAGTTATCCTGATCAAATGCTCAACTACATGAAATAAGATGTCATGTTTGAGTTGTGCTATGGGAAGTTATTCAATCTTTATTAAATTAGGCGGAGTCCTAATTCTACATCATATGACTTATCTAAGATGTAAGGCAAGGGCTGATAGTACTAACTCAGGAAAGCACAGCAAGAGCAGTATTTCTTGAAAGAAACTTGAGGCCCAAGGCTGGTCTTACTGACACTTCTTTTGCTGAGAAACTGGAACTCCTGTCTGCACTATCCGACTCTGCCACCTCCTACACCCCAGAGATCTTTTTCCCCATTTGTACCGATCCCCTTGCCCACAGTAACCCTGCTCCTTGTCCTCTCACATTTGGGGAGATGTTTGGTTCCTCTGGAACCTCACTGAAGAGACAGAAGAGACATTCTCCCTGCTGGAGGTACAGGTGCCCAGAATTCAGATGCCACCACATACTGGAGCAAGAAACTTCAATTAGCCCACTACTGTATTAACTGGAGAAGCAGGAACTTTGGGGAATTTAGCAAAGCCTGTACTGTGCACAGGCAACTGTGATTCTTTAGACATTAATAATTTTGCTTGGGGAGGATAATAAAAAGGATTGAGTCTTCTCAAGACCTCGGGCGACAACCAAGTCCCAGTTTCAAATAGGTCCCAAAGTCAGTGTTTAATAAGCCTGACACTGAACAGAATCAGTTTATGTACATGGTATGTAGTCACTGAGAGCAGACTCTCTTGTATGTGTGATGCAGAGCCATATTCTACACATGTGGAATACAGCTGGTGCCTCAGACACGCTGTACTTGCATGCATGGTGGTCAGAGCCTTGAGCACTCATGAGATTGGGGGTAAATCTGAAAGGAACAGAAAAACACTCTGGCACCAGGGCAGCACCTATATTGATTATTAAATCCCGGTTCTAGAGGACTGAGTTTTCAGTTAAAAGTCTAAGAGTTTTACAGAAATTTAAAATAATGTATTTAATCCTAAATTCATTCTGAGAAACAGCTGAAACCTTCCTGGCCTTGTTTTTCGGGTTTTGGGGCAGTTTGGGGTTTTTGTGTGTGTGTGTGTGTCCAGAACATTCAGGCTGAGGCAAACATCCAACTAATCCTTGTTTGTTTGTTTGTTTGTCTTCCATTGTTTATAGGTCTGCCAAGCTCTAACTACTTGGAAGAAGTTTTGTGTCCTGGGTGTTGTTTCAGGCTGATTTTTTTATTTTTCACTTTTTTTTTTTTTAAAGGGGAAGGAATAGGGAGTTATTTTGGAAAGGGCAATATTTCAGTTTGGGAAATTTATATGCAATTGCAAACCAAATGCAAGTTTAAAAGGCTGAAAACAGCAGAAAAAATATTTTTAGCTTAGATTTTCACAAAAAAGAACTTTTTGTTGTCTTTTTCATGTTGCTTTTCACGGCAGCGAAATCGGTGTATAATAAATTATAGTCAATATCCCAGCTCAGTGTTATTATTTTTTACCCAAACCCCAGATGGCCCTAAGCATCATCTACTTCTTAGACAAAGAGACAACAATATACAGTTTTTTACAGGCAACAGACAAGTGTCGCTGTGTGGGTTCCAAAGAAAAAAAAAATACTTAAAAGTTACTTCTGAATTAGGGAAGTTTTCCAAGCATTTGTTGTTCTTTTTCCCAAGAGAGTATCATAAACTATGAAAACAGGACTTTCTGCAACAGCTTCCATTATATCGCAAAACACTGTCAGTGACTTTGCCACAGTTAGTTCTGAGAGAAAAGGTGTTCAGTCACTGCTTCTTCAGACCTTACAGAAGATCCTTATATTTTTGATTACTCCCAAAGTACATCTTCTTTTACATGTTTCATTTTACAGTTAATAGGAAAAATAAACATATTACTTTAAATAAAAATAAGCTATTCATAAATTAATCATATTCCTAGCCAAGTGTCAAGGTTTGTTGTCTGACACAGGTTTTACATACCTGTGGTACACAGATCACACTGAATTTCTAGAGCTTACAAACTACTGATGGAGCCACCAGCCCTTCCTAGCTGCCTAACCTTCTGGATACTGTCACCTTTCCAGTCCCCTGCCGCTTGGGCAGGAGAGACACAGGGGCCTGGACCTACCACCTCCGGAATGGCACAGCACTTGTGGCAGAAACATCAGTGGTGGGAGACAACTTTATGAATAGTTAGAACCAAATAATCCTTTAAGGCCATTGCTAAGGGGGTAAGGTAACTTTGTCATGAGAGTTATCAGAACTACAGCAGCTGTATAAACATTCATACAGCACTATAAACAATTTTAGCTATATATCACCTAGAATGAATAGTGGGTTTTGCTGCATCAATATAGATATTTCAGTTCTAAATAATTGCAGCATCAAAATTATAATGATTTTATTTTCCTGAGACTTAGATTGTTTTCCTTTCCTTAATGGCTCCACAAGCCAAATTTCATCTTTTGCATTATGATTGTGTGACATTTCAACTGGAGTCTAACAGAAAATGTATTTTCCTTCATGCTGTATAAGTCAAAAAGAACTAGTTTTGCGAAAGTTTCCCACTAACTCTTGAGAGGAAACAGAGCACACAAAGCTCCGGTGCAAACTGATTTTTTTAAATTATGAAAAAGATAGATTAAAAAAGGATAGTCAACTACAGCCTTAGCTAATACAGTTCAGTGCAGCAAGCATTATAATCTGGTGAATGCACAAACAGCTGAGGTAAGATGAGCATCTTCTATGCAGTCTGTTTCCAGGTTACCTTTAGGCAACTGAATAAAAAAGTTTTACTTCAGGCTGCATTGTAGTATTATGCCATGCTCCACCATACATCTAAAAGGAGAGAAGTTCTGAGTATCGAAATGCAAAGGGAGGAAATTACATTTTCTCCTTCTCATCTGAAGGTCATGCTCCCTCTTGCATTACTGCCTCCCACATTTGAACTCTTGTCTTTTCTGTTTCTCACAATGGTAGTGGCTACCTGAAAATAATAAAATATTTTGGACAATTCATGGAGATTTTCCTTTCTTGGAGGAGGAGGATTTTGAGGTAGCCTTTTCTTCTCCAAGGAGGCAGCCTTTCTTCACCATGTGCTCCTTCTTTCTTTGCTTGTTTTCTAAGTTAATTCTCTCCCTCTGCTCAGTGATACACTTTTGTAGCTAGCAGCTGTCCCAGAGATCACCAGCAGAACCCTCAGACACCAGCATGCCCTCCCTGCAGAGGGCTGGTGTTAGGTGTTTACACACGGGTGACCTACTTCACTGCCTAACTGGTTTTGACACTATTTTCCAGCTATATGGATTAACATTTTTTCTTCCTGAAGTCATTGGTCCTTCTCCTAGCCTTTCGTGATGCTGAATCATGTCATAACGGTAAACCTCATGGCCTCTTAATCTTCTATAGAATTTGCATGAAGAACTGCTGTACTGGGAACTTAAAACTCATCTAGATTGGTATCTGGTTTCCAGCAGCAGCCAGTTGGGGATGCCCAAGGAACAGCCTATGAACAAGGTAAGCATGTAGTCCCCAAGCACTTCCCATGGCCAGTAATCTGTGCTTTGGAGGCTTTCTGCAGTGTGAATGGTGGGTGATGTTTTCTTATTTAACGGCCCTTGTATTTAATAGACTTTTCTTCTATGAAATTGTTTGGTTTGCTTTATCTCCCAAACCTTTAGCACCTTACAGTATCTTGCAGCAAAGATTTCCACAGCTTAAAATCAGGTAGAGAACCCATTTTTTTGTTTGCTTTGAACATGCTTCCTACCATGTTCGTTAATATTCTTAGTACTCATATTGGAAAAAGACAGCAACAGGGTCTCATCTTCATCTTTTCTCTGCCACTGGTGATTTTGTGATCTCTGTCATACCTCCCCTCAGTCATCAGTTTTTCAGGGTTAAGAGCCTGTAGGTACACCTCACGCAGAACCATCCTATTTCTTTGGTTAGCTTTGTCAAATCTTTTCTGAATCATTTCCAGTTCTACTATGCCCTCTTTGAGATGCGAAGAAAAGAACTGTACGTGCTACTGGATACGCAGAGAACTATGGATTGATACTGGGGCAGATGTGTTACAATGTTCTCTGTTTTGTTCTCCGTTCCACTCTTAATAATTCCAAATATTTGATTTGTTTTTCTCAGTAAAAGGGAACACTGTGCTGGTATTTTCACAGAAATACTCATCAGAACCCAAAGACCTCATTTGTAAGTGGAAAACCAGCTTACAACCCATCACTGTATGTATAATTTTCTTCCCATGTGCACTACTTTACACAACTACATCAAATTTTATCTGCTGTTTTATTATCCAGTCACTCAGTCTTGTAAGGTCTTTCTTCATTTCTTCACAGTCAGCCCTTTAACTGCACCACAATTTGTCCTCTAACTTTCCTTTACCTGAATAGCTTAATATCATTAGCAATCTGTGATATCTCACTGCTCACTCTCTTTTTCCAGATCATTCATGAATACATTAAGCAGCACAAGTCACAGCACAGGTCCCTGCAGACTCCTCTTGTCATCTCCCGCTTCTATGCAAACTGACCTTTTATTTTATTTCTGTTTCCTGTCATTTAGCCATTTTTTTATTAATTCCTCTTGCTTCTTGTTGCATAAAGGTGCTTCTCACTTGTCCACAAATATGTTAACATCACCGAAGAATTATAGATCTGCAATACTTGATATAATGCAACAAAAGCTGTGTTGTCTTCTGTCAGTGAGTACTTCAGCTTTCTGACACCTGAGTTCTCTTAGAACTCCTGGATGGAGGCCACTTGGTCCCCACCATGTCTTGCTTGTCAGTTTGTTCTCTAACCTCTTCTGCCCTGCACTTACATTTGAGATACATCTCCTAAATTCCCCATAATGCAAAGTTCTGGCATGGATTTCTCTAAGCTGTTGCACTGTGAACACAAATACAAGAAGACAAATGTAGTGTTTCCTCCTATAGTTTTGCTTTCTCTGAGTGTTCCTTTTACACCTTGATATCTACAGGCCCTACCCTCTCTTTGGCAAGCCTTCTGTTCCTGATACTTATGGAGAAGGACTTGAGTATTGTTGGGTTTTTTTTTCCCCATGCCCTTGCAAGTCATTCACAGCATCACAGAATGAATCACAGAATGGTCAGGGTTGGAAGTGACCTCTGGAGATCATCTAGTCCAACCCCCCTGCCAAAGCAGGTTCACCTACAGCAAGTTGCACAGGACTGCATCCAGGTGGGTTTGAACATCTCCAGAGAAGGAGACTCCATAGCCTCTCTGGGCAGCCTGTCCCAGTCCTCCGTCACCCTCACAGTAAAGTTTTTCCTCATGTTTAAGTGGAACCTCCTGTGTTCCAGCTTGTGCCCATTGCCTCTTGTCCTGTCACTGGCCACCACTGAAAAGGGTCTGGCCCCACCCTCTTGACACCCGCCCTTTAGATATTTATCAACATCAATAAGGTCCCCTCTCAGTCTTCTCTTCTCCTGGCTAAACAGACCCAGCTCTCTCAGTCTTTCCTCATAAGATGCTGCAGCCCCTTAATCATCCTTGTGGCCTTTCACTGGACTCTCTCCAGAAGATCCCCATCTTTCTTGAACTGAGGAGCCCAGAACTGGACACAGTACTCCAGATGTGGCCTCACCAGGGCAGAGTAGAGGGGGAGGAGAACATCCCTCAACCTGCTGGTCACACTCTTCTTAAAGCACCGCACCCCAGGGTACCATTGGCCTTATTGGCCACATTGTTGGGTCATGGTCAACTGGTCATTCACCAGAACTCCCAGATCCTTCTCTGCAGGGCTGCTTTCCAGCAGGTCAACCCCCAGCCTGTCCTGGTGCCTGGGGTTATTCCTCCCCAGGTGCAGGACCCTACACTTGCCCTTATTGAACTTCATCAGGTTCCTCTCCGCCCAGCTCTCCAGATTATCCAGATCTCACTGAATGGCAGCACAGCCTTCCGGTGTAAACTGAGCTTGTTCCTCAAGCTCAGCTGTGATCTGCCTTATCATACTAATGTAGCAGAATTTATGAACCCAACTTGCCAAAACAGTTTCCAAAGGATATCTTCTTGCTTCTAATAACCTCTGTTACCTTGTTGTTTAGTCATGCTGGCTTCCTCTTCTTCTATGTCCTTCTTTATAATGTTTATAATGGGAAGCTAGAGTAGCCCATTTTTAGCAAGAGGATGAAAACTAGGATTTTCTTGAATACTAGAAAATAGACCTAACGGCCAGAACTTACCTTGTAGAAGAGGTACCTTTGCATCTTCCTGTCAACAGAAATTTTCTTCTCCGCAATTAAAAGATTCTTTATCCCCTGACATTCTTCATCAATGCCACGTCCTGCAGATGAGGAACTGTCTCTGCAATATTGAAAGAGACCTAAAACTGAACACTAGCATGGTTTTTAAGAAGAATCTTATACATATATGTGCTTTATTGCCTTTGAAAATTATTAGATAACTTTACTGCATACATGTGTCTCTAGGAAAGTTAAAAATAGTTTCCATATTTTCCCTTACCCCATTTTAAAATATTGCCATCCAAGCATACAGAAAAGTATGTCATTAAGAATGTCACTACAAAACTTAGATATAAAATTCTGCAAATTTTACTACTTCATTAAGAATTCATTTTTCCACAACATCTTTAAAGACATCAACTTGCATTTCATCATACAGAATCTCACAACATCCAGTATTAACCTTTTGCACTAGGAAAAATTATCATTTATTTCTGTAGGTTTTTTTCTGATTCTAAAGTACCTCTTAATCGGGGTAAGGCCTAGCCTGTCACTGTTTTTTCCAGCTAGACTCTTTCAATATATTTTTTTATGTCTAAATCACTTGTTTTGTTTTATCCGCTGTTGGTTGTCATCCCCTACGTGTTTCATAACATTATTTTCCATATTTGCTAATTCTTTTAAGAGGGAAGTAAAGAAAACATTTTCAGTTCAATCGATTTATAAACTATCCAATGACACTTACTCTGAGGTAATTCCTTTAAAAATTGTGCATTTTTGTTGGAGTTAGTTCATTCTTAAATAGCTTTGAAATTCCTTGACCAATATTATCTAGTTTATGGGATTATCTGCATTGAGTTTATTGCCTTCCTATCACTATTTCCTGCTTTTTCAAGACCTCTGCTTACAGCACTGCTTTGTCAACTGGCACAAATAAAATTAAGTATCTCTACATTTCCTGTGAGGCATCAGTTTGCGGTGTTTTCACCCTCTTTAGAGGAGTCCTCATCATGCTGCCACTGAAGTTACACTAAAAGCTCTGTAAGTTTCACTAGCGCAGATTCTAGTCCTTGGTTTTTTTACTTTCTAGTGGCTGAATATGGCCCTCTAATTAACACAGACAACAAATCTACATCTGCATTCTTCTACTCTATTTATGTCTCATTTCCAAGTCTTTGAGCATTTACTTTTATTGTACCTCTCAATTTTAACATGACATACTATCTGGCTCTCTTTAGACCTTCTGTATGGATTTTTCCTCAGCTTAGTTTGATCTTGACGAGCTTTTTCCACCTTGAGATTTGAACAAAAAGGTGTATTTTGCCATCTTCTGTAGCCTTTTCTTGTTTATATACATGCATAGTGTTTTTAAGTCTGATATACTTTAAAGGATATGTTTTAATGAAAAATAAATTTCTGTGCAACGCAAAACGTTTTAGAAAACATAGTTAAGATTTAATATGTATGCAGCCCCTATATGTGGTACAGAGATTTTAATTTCTTTTTTATTATATTCCTCATTTATGAGGCTCTCAGAAATGCTACCACTTCTATGTTACAATGCTGCGATTTGGTATGATTTCTCTGACAAAGATAATGAATTTCAATACATTTCCTGTTGTTTAGTGTATCAGTTACAGTTACTGCTTCAGCTAACTCCTTTGTGTTACTTAGCAGCAAAGAATAGCCTTTCCACTCAAGTGCTTTAAGAACATTTTTCATTTATCAAACCTAGGCTTATATAAGCCATGCAGTCCTCTAAAAATTGTCCAATACTTTAACAATATTTGAAATTACTGTTTTATTAGACTTAATCATCTCTGATCTCTTTCAGTAGTATGTACTCCGTATGTATCTGTTAGCAATTAGTGAACTTTCAAGTACATTTCTGTTGTCGTGACTTTATATTACCTGTACAATTTCTCCCATTGAATTCCTTAAGTATAATGCTGTTCTCTAGGCAAAGACTTCAAAACTATTAAAAAAGCAGAAAAAAAACCCGTTTCAGCTTCCCCATGGACGTTTACACAGATTGCACAGACTAAATTTTGCTTATTCCAAGTTACAAATGCTATCATTCTATACCAACCCATTTCAGATCTGAGTTGAGGCAAATACAGAAGTCTGATTATTCTAAACAATTTAAACATATTTGTTAAAATTATGTCCCAAACGAGATCAGTTACATCCAGAAAAGAAATACTTGTATCATTCTGCTGAAGATAATATAAATTTTCCATTTGGTTTCAGTTTAGGTTCATCTGTTACCAGATTTCAGTTCTGGTTCAGGCTCAGCAAAACTTGAAGAAAAATGACTGAAGTTCAAAGTGAAGTTTGGGTTTGGTTAACTCCACAAGTAGAATTACATCCAAGATGAATTCAAACAAAAGTGTACCCTTTTTGTCTAGTTCTTTGTGATAGATTCAGGAATAAACATAATATATTTATTTATTTAATCTTATTCTTGCAGCTGAGTGCAGCACTGCATGAACCAACAACAGTAACAATTGTATAAATTAATTAAGAGCTGTTGCATCAAAGTAGCTACTATGTTTATAAATTAATTCAGATCTCCTAAATAAAACTATGTTAAAACAAAATAAAAAGGGGGGAAAAAAAGATGAAAAAGGGGGGATAAAAGAACTACTTTAAGGGAGAGAAATATTCCATATGAGTTTATTATTAAAATGCATATACAGAGAGAGCACCTGAACATTGCAGAGTAACCTTAACGTTGTAATTACCTAACCTGTGATTCTTTAACTCTGGGATCTAACTAGCACCTAAAATTCCCCAAAGCTGAAGGAAGCAACAGAAGTACCTCCCAAATTCCACCATATGGCACAGTAGTGACCCATGCGCTCTGTGCATCACTACAGCACCTGTTAGGAGTATCTTAACCGTGGTGACAGGCGAGCTGCCTTCCCCCCTCCAGTCCGTGGGCGCTGATATTCCCCTGAGAAGCCCCTTACTCCCTTTTCCCTCTTCACTGCTTCTGCACCTTCTCCCTGGAGCGTGGCTGGTGCAAACAAAGCCCAGATACGACTTTCTGAAGGACCTCCTGTTGGCCAAACGATGCCTAAAATTTTCAGTCTCCCCATTTCTCCAAATTTGGAGTGGATTTTTTAAGTGGACAGAAGCAGCACTCTTCTGACAATGAGAGGACTTACTGCCAAATTTGCCCTCAAATTTGAACTGTTTAACTGATTTTGCTGAAATCTTCCAAAATAATTCAGTATAAGAGAAAATTTTTAATTTGGATGAACCAAAATAAATCAGTTCCTGCAAATGGTTCGGTTAGGCCTGTAACTAGTAACTTGACAGGAACAAGTAATACAAGAGGTGACCACTTAATGACTCGTGATCATCTCCTTGAAGAGTTGGATTTGACTCTGATAAACATTTTTGGGGTTTTTTAATATCTTGGGTTAAAAGGGCTTACAAGCGGAAGGGACAATCGCAAGTAACATTAACAATCAGTGTCAGATTTTGGCAAGCTGAATTGAAGAGATGAGGCTGGTTTTTGGCTAGGGCACCTCTAATCATTGTAACCAGTATCAGCTCAGCCCAGACACTTAGAAACCCTGATGGCCACATCTGCAAACCTCTTTATTTTAGCCAACAGCCTCACTAGTCCACTAGAACATACCTTGCATCAGAGGTCACAGTCATGAAGGAGATTTCCAATGCTGGCAAAAAGAACTGCACTAAGAGTGTTGAACTGTCAATACAGAGACCGTATTTGGACACAGCACTCATTGGGAGCCCGGGTGCTCCGGAGCAGTTTGTTTGTGATGATCTGTGTTGCTAGGCAGATGGGCAGCTACAGCTTGTACCAACGGGAGCTTTTTCTGGACATGAGACTTCAGTTCCTAGAAATGAGTAACTGAAGTACCTTAAAAAAAGTTTCCTAAGAATGATAAACACTTGATTGAGAAAGTGATGGCAGAAAAATCTACATTCTCAGAAGGCAACTATACTGTTGCCTAATATTTTTTTATTTTGAGTTTTGCTTTGTTGGGGTAAAAAATAAAAATGAAAAAAAAATTGCCTCTTTACCTGCCTCACAGTAACTAGTAACAGTAACTAGCTGTGTGAGGCATAGTACTAGTACTCAGTAATCCAAGTCCTTTTTCTTTACACTGACCACTTTCATTCCCTCTTCTCTGAAACAAACCCTGCAGAATGCGGAATGACTTAGGTATCATCTCACTTCTTTTCCCCAAACAAAAGATGCTTCTCACTACAAGAGCTGCAGTTTTTTGCCAAGCTTTCTGTAAGCACTCAAGCAGGAATGGGGCACAGCGATACTGAAGCGCATGTAGGGGTGAGGAGGAACAGGACAGAACCATCTTCTTGGCTTCACATAGCCAAGAGGACTGAACGCAGCCTTGGAGCACTGCAGACCACTTCACACAAGCTGTGATTGCTTCCCTCCTGTCACGTCTAGAGCCCCTTAACAGTCCCTTGGCAGGTTGTTGCCAGGGCATGGTACTCTCAACACTGACAGGAGCTGTACTTATTTTTTTTTAACTATGTGAAGCTTAAGAAAATGTATCTTTAGATTGCTACTTCAAATACTAACCTTTAAAAAGCGCAGTTATTTATACTATGCAATAAAATAAAATACAGAGAACTTTAGAGACCTCGAAAGGTGTATACATTCTCTAATTTCTTCTAGAGGCATTTGCATTACCTGTTTTCATGGAGAACAGTAATAAAAAAGTTAGGAGACTGCAAGCTCTGGTCAAGAGAACCAGCTCTAGCAATCAGGCTTCAAAGATCCCTAATGCCACCAATGAACAGTTCCTCGAGTGTCTATCTTGGTCCACTTAAAGAATTATTGGGAGACAGCCTTCCACAGGCAAATCTGTCTTGACCCTTCAGCTGTGCACTTTATGCATCTTGGTTACGGTGGAGCCAGCTTACAGTAGCTGCACAGTCCCGATTTTTTTTGTTCAAGCTTTCAGTGGTTCTGTTATTTTGATAGTACTCAAAACCCAGAAAGCTATCACTGCTCCCCCATCAAGCTATAGCTTAAGAGTGAATTAAAGAACTCCCACCTTTTAAAAAGGGGTAAGAATGGTGTTGCTAGACTCTGACGCTGGCTTGTGCTTGTAACATCTCAATGAAATGGCTGCCCTCACTTTTTAACATGATATGGATAATGACTTTAGAAAAGCATTAAAATTAATTTCTACATTCATGCTTTAAACATTTCCTTTGGGACTTGAGATAGCACTGATGGACAATTTCTGGTCCCACTGAAATCACAGGCAGTACCTATCTGTAGTCCACATCTCTAAGACACTGAAGCATTTCACTCAGTACTAAAACACGAACACACACATTAGCTGCAACATTTTCCAGACCAGGTATTTCTTTGCTTCCGGTATTTAAGACAGATTTTCTCACTGTATTTCACAAGGCATTACCTTCTTATTAAACAAGTTGCAGACCACTTTGAGAACAGGCCGGACTATATTTTTAAATGAAATCTGTTGAATCATATGTGTAATTATAACAAAATCAGTCTTCATATACATAGGTTCTTATGTCTGTAAGGCGTAGTTAAGACTAATCCCTGTCAGTCTAGTCAGAAGTATGTATTTAAAGACTGCGAAGCCGCTCCTTATCCCCCACTGTTACTGCACTAGACAGAACACGGCCCCCGGGCGCTAACGCCGCGCCCGCAGGGGCCGAGGGAGACGCGTCCGCCGCACCACCGCTCGCAGGGCGCTTCGGGCGGGGAGGGGAGGGAAAGGGCGAGGTGGAGCGGCCGCAGTCAGACACGAGTACCGCCACACTCATAGATGGGTCGGACTAGGCAGCCCCGCCGACACTATCGACAGGCGGCCAGTCACACTCAGCCCGCCGCGCCCGCCAACGGACTGCGCCCGCCAACGGACTGCGCGCGCCGCTCCGAGGCAACGGCTGCGCACGCGCGAGACCCCTTCCCCTCAGCTCGACCGTTATGGCCCAGCCGCCCTGCGCATGCTCGACAGCCGGGCGGCCGCCGCCTACATATCCCATCAGGCCAGGCGGCGCCCGCTCGCCCACAGCAGGCCGCGCCGGCTCTCCAAGCGCGCCGGGAGCTGTAGTCCCCGCGGCGTGTCGCATCACCAGCTTCTCGGCTCCACCCCCCCCCGCCCCGCGGCGGCGGAAGGGCGCCGACGTGCCTGGCGGGAAGCTCCCTCTCCCCCTCCCCCCCGTTGTTATGACTACCCGGAAGCAGGCGGAGCCGACCGGGAAGCGGAGTCACCAGCTGAGAAATGACGCCACTGGAGACCCGGATGTTCATGGGACAGACCCCCCTCTTCCCCGCCCCCGCCGGCGGAAGTGGGTGGCTGGGGAAGAACCCCCCGCCGCGCCGCTTTTGCGGGCTGGGGCACGTGACAGCGCGCGGCCACGTGACAGCGCGCGGCCGCGTGACAGCGCGCGGCCGCCGCGATGGGCACCGCGCTGGACATCAAGATTAAGCGCGCGAACAAGGTGTACCGCTGCGGGGTGAGTGCGTGCGTGAGTGGGTACCGCTGCGGGGTGAGTGCGTGCGTGCGTGCCGCTGTGGGGTGAGTGACTGCGTGCGTGAGTGCGTGCAGCTGCGGGGTGATTGGGTGCCGCTGCGGGGCGAATGACTGCGTGAGTGGGTACCGCTGCGGGGTGACTGAGTGACTGCGTGAGTGGGTGCCGCTGCGGGGTGAGTGAGTGCGTGCGTGCGTGCGTGCGTGCGTGGGTGAGTGGGTACCGCTGCGGGGTGAGTGACTGCGTGCGTGAGTGCGTGCAGCTGCGGGGTGAGTGGGTACCGCTGCGGGGCGAATGACTGCGTGAGTGGGTACCGCTGCGGGGTGAGTGAGTGACTGCGTGAGTGGGTGCCGCTGCGGGGTGAGTGAGTGCGTGCGTGCGTGGGTGGGTGAGTGGGTACCGCTGCGGGGTGAGTGACTGCGTGAGTGGGTGCCGCTGCGGGGTGAGTGACTGCGTGAGTGGGTGCCGCTGCGGGGTGAGTGACTGCGTGAGTGGGTGCCGCTGCGGGGTGAGTGACTGCGTGAGTGGGTGCCGCTGCGGGGTGAGTGAGTGGGTACCGCTACGTGCGAGTGTCCCGCTCCGCCGCCTGACGGCCCCAACTGCCGCCCAGCCCCGCGGAGAGCCCGGCCCCGCTGCGCTTCCCCGTCTGGGCGGGAGGCCGTCGCCGCGGGGCCGGTGTGCTCGGACGGTGTCGTGTCCTGCCTTCTGGCTCTCCGCGGGGACCTGCCCGCAGCCCGTTAACGTCCCGCCTGCTCTGGGGCCGGGGGGCGCGGTGGATCTCTCCGCGGCGAAGGGGCTGTGGCGGAGCTTGCGGGCTGTTGCTGCCGCCGTGCTGGGGGACGCTTTACCTCCGCCCTTGCTCGGAGCTTTCCCTCTCCACCGCCTCTCCCCTCCCCGTCGGTCCCTTCGGAGGACGCGGCGGGTTCCTGCTGCCCTCCTGCAGCAGAGCGGTGCTCAGCTCGGGCACCTCCCCGGATCAAGGCCGGCCTTGGGGCCGCCTTCTTCCCCTGGCTAGCGGTGCGGTGCGAGTGCCGCCAGCCTGGCCGTGGGCAGGGGGCAGGGCTGCCGAAGGGCCGGGGGCAGCGAGACCCCCTGGGACGGCGAGTGTCGGCTCGGCGGCCCGTGCCCGTGCCCCGCAGCCGGGCCGGCGTTCTGAGGGGCGCGGGGTGCGGCCCGCAGCGTCCGGGTCCGTTCTGCGGGAAACCCGAAAGTGTCTTCGGCCGGTGTTTGTGCCTCGTAGGGAAGGTCTTTTAGGTACGGTGCTTGGGCAAGAGCAGATATATTCATTTCCCCCTGGGCAGGAGCCCGATTCCTTAACTTTTTTCCCTGGTGTATTTGTTGGTAGTGATAACGTGATTGTGCATGCTTCAGCTTTTGCAGCTCCTTGAAAAAATGCTGCACCTTTTGTCATTGTTGAAGACGTCAAGCACAGTTAGAAAAAAACCCAAAACCCACCAGGCACATCTTTTCGAGATTTATTTTTATCCCTCTCTTCTAGAAATATTGTACTGTTGAAGCCGAAGTGTTTGTGTCTTTTTTTTTTTTTTTTTTGCTTTTAATCCAGACACACACACTTGTATTTTAAAAACCCTTTTCACACACAGCTTTCCCATAGGTTAGTAGTGTGGCTGCTACAGTGCATAAAGCATGTTTCAATGTATTGAATGGTTTTGGTGCTGAAAAACCGGTTTAAAGGGATTTGAATGGAAGGGTATGCAGCATCTGTTCTACAGTTGTCAAATCATCTAGAGAGTGACTTTCATAATGCTAAATTATCATCCCTTTAGGTGTGGTGTCATAGTGGTAAATACTACTTTCTCTATTTCACTTTCACATTGTTTTCCTAATGCATGTTATTAGAAGGATCTTAGCTATTTATTTCAGTTTCATAATGCTGTGCCCATTTTCACTTTTCTCACTTGGCTTGCTTTATATCACTCTAAACTGGATTTTTTTCTAATACAGGAAAGGGATATTTCTTCTCTTTATAAGCTGAAATTAAGTAAGATATTTATGGTTAGTAAATCTGTCAGTATTGTTTGTTTACTTCCACTTTAACTCCATATGAAAAGGTTTATAATTTTAGTTCATTATCTGGACTTGGAATTTGGAGGTGTGAGTGATGTGAAAACACAACGATGAAAGAGCTGTACACTATAAGTACAACATGAATTTTAAATAGAAATTTCCTAGGCAGAGAAAGGAATTACAAATCTCTCTTTAATTAGGCATGGAATGTATGCGGGTTTGGTTTGCTTTGGTGTGTTGCAATTTGTGGGGTTTTGATTTGGTTTGTTGAGGGTTTTGTTTTGTTTTGTTTTTTTTTTAAAGAAACGTACTGATCATTGTGTGCTTCAGCCATAGTAGCTATGCTGATAACGTTGATCTATGACAACTTTCATCCAAAATATGATTGTATTAATGCTACTTGAAAATGAAGGGATTCCCTTAGTAAACACAATAGTTCATCCCAAAATGTATGTGTAGCTATTTGTTTGGAGGCAATTGGGATACTGTGGCTAGAGTTGAGCTTTGGTTTTCTGAACTTATTTAAAGCTGCATTTGGATATGGAGGAAGGTGATGTCTAAATGATGCACTGGTATAATAGCTTTTTTGTTATGCCTATTACATTATAATAGCACAAAACATGCTAAAACATTACTGAGCTTTTCAAGTCATAATGTGCCCAAGATGGTGATTAATCCAGCATAACTCCACAATGCCCCTCACCTCCCCAGCCATTCACTTTCTGTCACCTTTCTTGTGCTGGCAGGGTTGGCTATGCAGTAAGGCAGATCAGGGAAATGGATAGTATTTGGTTGGTGTGACACTCGGAAATAATCTAAATAGACTACTAGAGAGTGTCCAGAGGAGGCCACTAAGTTGGTGAAGGGCTTAGAGGGGAAGCCGTTATGAGGAGAGGCTGAAGGCACTTGGTTTGTTCAGCCTGGAGAAGAGGAGACTGAGAGGAGACCTCATTGTGGCCCATAACTTCCTCACAAGGGGAAGAGGAGGGGCAGGTCCTGATCTCTTCTCTCTGGTGACCAAGGATAGGACCACGGGAAATGGCAGGAAGATGTGCCAGGGCAAGTTTAGGTTGGCCATTAGGAAAAGGTTCTTCACCCAGAGGGTGGTGGAGCACTGGAACAGGCTCCCCAGGGAGGCAGTCATGTCAGGCACCAAGCCTCACAAGATTCCATTTGGACAACACCCTGAGACGCATGGTCTGAATCTTGCAACTGTCCTATGCTAGGGCAGGAACTGGACTGGATGATCCTTGTGGGTCCCTCCCAACTCAGTGTTCTATGGTTCTATGAATCAGTCTGTTGAATCATGGACATCCTTTTTTTGGTTTTCCTGTGAATGTCTTCTCAAGTAAAGTGGAAGAGAGAATATTTAACAATCAGTATCTGAATGATCTTGTGCTGAATGGCCTGCAGGGGAAAGGTTAGATGTAGTGGAGTAGCTCCAACAGCAGGAACAAAGTGAGGTGGTTGAAGAACAGTCTAAAGGATCTCAGTCTGTGATTTTGGGTGCTAATAGGTCAATGAACTGGTAGTGGCAATGGCTACTGAGTCTTCCATTGAAGCTCTGGTTTTGTACCTATTGAGAGTGCATAGTTGAGGTGGGATATTCAGGAGTCCTTTGCAATCAGCATTTCTCAAGCTGTTGCGTGTACACCAACCAGCATCTTTTCTGGAGTGTATTTGTTACATGTTTTTATTTGTCCGAGAGAGAAGAGGTGAGGGAAAACATATAGGAGAGACCCATATTTAACAGGTACCTGTTTTGAGTATCTCTTAATGGTAAATTCTGTACTGAATAAGGCCCTGAAGGTGTGGGAGTTTATATTAAAAACTTATAGGGAAGAACTCTGAAAATTAACAAACTTATCTTTAATTTTATTGCAGAACTGAATTGGAGTCTTGTTAGGAGAAAATATTGTTGAAAATAAATATGAGAAGGCTGGTGAGTGGAGAAGATAAGGATGTGTCTAAAGCAAATAGCTGACTAGGAAGATTAAGGCTAAATAACTTATTTTTTGCTTTTTGTAAGATCAGAGTGATGCATATGTGCCATTATAGGCTTTCTTCATCAGGCCAAGATCTATCTCTAAATTTTCTCTTTGGTGCTGGAATATAACGGAACCTTCAAATACTGTGCCCTGTTTTGGATTGGGTTGGACTACTTCTCATCCTGGTATGGTGACCTTGGTTGTACTAAATTTGGCTGAATTCAAGCATTTTAGTTTGTTCCAAAGCAACCTCCTACACCAGCTGAGGTCACTTCACTTCCTAAAACTTTCTTTAGGTAATTGAGCAGGTGACAATTTTGTTCATTTTTGTTTTGCTTCTATATTGATGGTTCGTTTTTGATTGGGAGAAATTAGACATAAAATTGGTAAAATAGCCATGTATCATGCAAGCATGAGATTGTGCTCCTGCTTTTTAAAGGAAGTTGGTTAAAATAACTTGCTGTGGTAAACAGTAAGCAGTTTCTGTATTCATTAGTTACAATCATCAGAAGCTTGAGGAACTAAGCAAACAAAGGCCTTTATTTTGTCCAGACTTCAATTTGAGAAAAGTTGGCTTAAACAAATGACTTTATATTGTGCATAAAAACCGAGTTTGCCACTTACTGGAATAAAAGAGTAATAGCATTGTTTAAAAAAAAGTGGGGGGGTGATGAGATGTAAGAACAAAAAGACAATAAAATGAATCCTAATAGCACAGTCCTGTAATAGCAAAGTGAGGCTTATTGCAAGAAAACTGTGTTTAAGTTCCTAGGAACAGAAGATCTGTGTTCAGGAGATTTTTTTTTTTAATTGGATGGAGAATTCTTAGCCATTGAGGCTCATTTAATAAACTCTGGAATGTTAGAGAAATGGAGAGACAGGCACAACTAATGATGTGTTTTATTTAGTAAACCTAAAGAGGATGACAGGAATAACCGTGGCAGTTAGTCTGAGATTGATAATTAAAGTAATTCTAGACTGAGAAGCCTGAAAAATGCATTGTACAAAGAAAGGTGCCACAGTTAACGTCAGCTGAGACTTTTAATAATAGCGAGTCCAAAATATACTTAAGTCAGAAGTTGCCCCTATGGAAGCCTTTCCTTTTTCTTAAAAAGCAAACTAATTAGTAAACCTGAGCATTGAGTTTTTAAAGCATCTGATGACTACTTAGTTGGGTCTAGCAGACTTTTTCTATTGAATGTGGTCAGTTTTTTTCTAAATAATCAGAAGAATATGTAGTTTAGATTTGCAGGTGACTTGCATAGAGGAATAGATATGGAAGAAAATGATCAGGAATATGTAGTAAATGTGACTTATGTGAACTTAGTGTGAATTCTTAAATTGCCAAAGATGTGCCTTTTGTCCTAAAAGTGAATGTCTGTGATGTCAAAAGTGGAATCTAAAAGGAAACTAAGGTGTCTTGTTGGTAACCAACTGACCATGGACTTCCATACTACTTAAATAAAGAAAAGCTTAATTCACAGATGTATAGTGGTTATCAAATGGAACTAGAGAAATGTTAGGCATTTCTGTATGGCAATTAGGTGTTATGTCCTCTGCTGTTGGCAACACCTCAAAAAGTATGATGGCAGATTTCAAGTGGTCTTGAAAACCAGCCTTGTGTTTTGTTTGTTACTTTTTTCAAAACTACTTTGCATTTGAAAAAAAAAAAATTAGGCTGATTTTTCTTACCAGGGATGCTGTCAAGTAATTAGATACAATCTGAAAATCCATAATATCTAGCTAAAATTATTTTTGTAGCTCCTTAGTGGAGCAAACAGACCTGACAGTGTAAAACAGTCAGTTGGAATTAGTATGTATTTTAACACTAGCAGTATCCTTTGCACAACTTGTGGGACAGTGTAATGTGAACTTTGATCCTTTCAGTCTTTACTAAAGTTTATAGATACTGAATAGCTGTCTAGTTCAGTCAGAAGTCTAGATGTGCCTTAGGACTCTTGAGATGAGATTTGGTGATCCATGTTATGCACCATTTCCTGTTATTGATTGAAGATCATTCCAAATTGCCCTCAGCCAGATTTGGGTAGCTCGGCTCCACAACTAGAGAAACAAGGGATTGTGCTGCTGGATCAGATGAAGCAGATGTTTGTCTTAGTTGTCACTTTGAAAGTGACTGAAACTTTAAAAGTATCAGTCTTCCTGGCAGTTTCATGTGCATATCTGAATGGTAAGGAACTGACAACAGAAAGTAAAAAGCTTGTTTGGGATGGTTCATCTGGGGCAGTCTTCTCACAAGAGCGTTTTGTTTGCGGTTTAGTGTGTGTAGCTCACTTCTCTGCTTCATATAATACACTGGCTGTATTATTTCCATGGATGGATACTCTGTTTAGATTAATAATTCTGTGTAGAACTGTATTAGCCTAGTTCCATCTTGTGGAATTTTATCTTCACATGGTAAAGCCAGGAGGAGTCCCTAGTAAGGGAGAAGGTAAAAGTGAGTGAGAGCAACTGAGCCTATGTTACTACATTGTAGTAAGTGGGGATTAATTCCAATGGTGACTTTCCCTGCACCTTTAGTTTTGTGATGTTAAAGGTAAGTGAACTCCTTTAGTTATGGACTGAAAACAGTACTAGTTTAGTATTAAGTGATGCCATGTAACTTTTACAAATATTACATGTTTGCAAATATTTTGCAAAAATAAAGTTTTCTCATAAATTATGTGCCGACTATAAGTATTTGAACATCTTGGTAAGCTTGTGTTCTTTGATTTGTACTTTTTAGAAGGACAAATATACTGACAGCTTTGTGTTTAGAGGGGGCCCTGGTTTTACACAAAGAAGGACAAAGTAGCTCTTCTCCAGAAAAGACATAGCCAACTTCCCCCCACACATCAAACAAATATAATCTGATTTCATATAAACAATTTAAATAAATACTACAGCATCTTTTTCATGATACTTCCCTCTCCCCTACACTAGTGACCTTTAAAAGTTTTTGTTAGAAAGCAGTTTTGAGGTGTGTTTATCCATTTCTTAAGAGACATTGAATGTTATAAGGAAAATTCCTGTTTAACTTCAAGTCATTCTTCTCCTTTCTGCCCCAAATACATACACTCTTATCACGTGAAAGCGTGTAGGCAGTAGCTCTGGAATAGGTTGTTGCTGCATGGTGGGAGCCTATTCTCATTTATATGAGCAATTCGTATGTTCAGGATTGTCCTTGCTTCTTATAGTTTAGCTGTACTCATTTTTCAAAGCAGTAACCTAATTGCTCGTACTAATTAAAGCTTGTTAGCAAAGCAGTACAGTATTTAGGTCAGCTTTTCTTCACTGTCCTTTTGTGCTTGTGCCTCCTGTTCCTGGCATTTCCCAATTGCTGCAGGTCCTCCTTTCAGACTTGCAGCATGTCGGCCTTCGTTGTGATGCTTGATGTTCTCCTGCTGTCCTGTTCTGCTTTAGACCACCTGACCCATTTTCTGTATTGTCATCCTTGTACCAGGAGCAAAGACAAAAGGCTGGCAAAATTCAAATAGCATCTGTCGGAGATGTATATAACTAGACTGGCTTTAACTGGTTGAGTATAGAGTGGGCAGTCTGAATTATCCTTTGATTGGAGTGATCTCTAGTTTGGTGTCTAGTTTGCAAGCCTGGTGAAGGAGCAGAGAGAGAGCATGACTGTTGGGCAGAAGAGAAGGTTAGTCCCAATAAACTTCCTTCAGATTCTCAAATCACTTGTTACTATTTCCAGATGTATAAGAATGTTTGATGTGGAACTCTGGCCTGGAGTGGATCCTCTTGTTGTAGGAGAGGGGAAGGATAAACTATGGGACATGTGAAAAGAGCTGTGTGTTGCTGTCCTGCAGTTAGCCTTTTTTTTCAGTGTTAGAAGTTCTAAGTGGATACTTCCAAGATGCAGTGTTCTTGTGCAAATACAATTTTGTAGACAAAACATTCTTAATGGGATAAGTGATGCAACTGTTTAGTCATACAACTTCAACTCAGATACACTTTTAAACTATTTCCCCTATAGCATGGAATTTACTTGTGTAGCAGAACAACTTTTTATTTATTTATTTTAGATTGAGTCTTATCCTCAGCTTGGCCATCACTTTTACACTTCTCTTCCATCCTCCATAGCTGACTGTCCCACTCTTCATATAAAAATTCCTCCTGCGGTTTCATTCTAACATGGGAAATCAAACTTTTCTATTGCCAACTGACCTGATAATTGTTAATGGGGATATTTTTCATCTTCCTGGAGAGGAAGATCTTGAAACTTTGGAAAGAAATTGAAGCTTGGATTAGTACTTCTGCAAGGACTAGGAGAATATTTTGAAAGAAAACAAACTAGAAGCCCAGAGGTCTCTTCCTCATATTGCTTTCATTTTCAGCATTTGGCTTTTCTGACAAGACTAGATCTCTGGGAACAGTTTTCTTGAGTTTGAAAATCATTTAGCACGCTGAGTAACAGCTATAGAAGAAACTTATTTAAACAAATGTTTTCATGTTGTCTTTTCTCCTATTAGGAAGTGCTTTCTGGAGTCGTGGTCGTAACAAGTAAGGACACAGTCCAGCACCAAGGTATCTCATTAACAATGGAAGGATCAGTAAATCTGCAGCTTAGTGCCAAAAGTGTGGGTGTGTTTGAAGCTTTCTATAACTCTGTCAAGGTAAGACCTGTGCAGGTTAATATTTTTAGCACAAAACTTATGTCTCTTTTATCAAATTAAATGTTTCCTTAATGGCTCACAGGTAGTTATAACACTTCCTCTTATGTGAATGATAGAAAGCAGAGAAATGCTCAGCATTAGCTAGTGATATATGATGACCTTTTGAGAGAAGAACTTGCAGTGATTGGAGAGTTTTCTTTAGGGCTGAAATACAGTAACACAAATAGTAGAATCACAGTCATAGAACACTGTGAGTTGGGAGGGACCCACAAGGATCATCCAGTCCAGCTCTTGCCCTAGCATAGGACAGTCGCAAGATTCAGACCATGGATCTGAGGGCCTTGTCCAAATGCTTCTTGAATATTGTCAGGCTTGGTGCCATGACTGCCTCCCTGGGGAGCCTGTTCCAGGCTCCACCACCCTCTGGATGAAGAACCTTTTCCTAATGTCCAACCTAAACTTGCCCTGGCTCATCTTCCTGCCATTTCCCCTGGTCCTATCCTTGGTCACCAGAGAGAAGAGATCAGGACCTGCCCCTCCTCTTCCCCTTGTGAGGAAGTTACAGACTGCAAAGAGATCTCCTCTCGGTCTCCTCTTCTCCAGGCTGAACAATCCAAGCGACCTCAGCCTTTCCTCATACAGCTTCCCCTCTAAACTGTTCACCAATTTAGTGTCCCTCCTCTGGAAACTCTCCAGTAGCTTTAGATCCTTTTAATACTGTGGCACCCAAAACTGCACCCAGTACTCAGGGTGAGGCTGCACCAGTACAGAGCAGAGCAGGACAATCACCTCCCTTGCCCGGCTCGCAGTGCAGTGCTTGATGCACCCCAGGACACAGTTGGCCCTCTTGGCTGCCAGGACACACTGTTGGCTCATGTTCAACTTGCCATCAACCAGAGCCCCCAGGTCCCTCTCTGCAGGGCTGCTCTCCAGCCTCTCCTTCCCCAGTCTGTGTGTATATCTGGGGTTGCCATGTCCCAGGTGCAAAATCTGGCGCTTGCCTTTGTTAAAATTCATACAGCTGGTGATTGCCCAGCTCTCTAATTTATCTAGATCTCTGGGCAGGGCCTCTCTGCCCTCCAGAGTGTCCACAGGACCTCCCAGTTTGGTGTCATCGTCAAACTTGGTTGGCAGTCCTTCAAGCCCTGTATCCAAGTCATTGATGAAGACATTAAAGAGCACCGGCCCCAGGATGGATCCCTGTGAGACCCCGCTAGTGACTGTCACCAGCCCAGTAGTATGGTTACTGGATGATGCATTGAGGGACCATGATTTAAAGAAGAATAACAAATTATGTGGTGTTTTTTTGTTTGTTTGGGGTTTTTTTAAGTGACTGGGTTTATCTGGACTTTTGTGCCAGATAAGTCACTCTCACAGTAGTTTCTGCAGAGGCCACGGGGTTTGAGTGTTACTGTGTATAATACAGGACGTGCATAGATTCTTCTGTGGAGTATGAGGCTGTGCACAGACTGCTTGACTGCAGAGCTCCTGGAAGGCCTCTGTAGTGTTCTCCAGGGTTGGAAGTGTGGGGTTTGGAATCTAGCAGGGCAAGCTATCTCAGGCTGCACGTGAACATGACTGTACTGATTGAAGCAAGGCTGGCTCTGTCTAGAGGCAGTGTAGCTACATTTGCAAAACAGTTTGCTTTAAGTTAGGATGGCCTCAGTGCAGGGCCTCTTAAGGTCTTTATTTGTATCATAGTTAATTTGTCTATACTATGAATAATCTCTCTGAATGATTGAAAAACAGAAAAAAAAGAGTAGAAATAATAGATTTTCTTATTCCTGTCTACAGGAGGGAAAATAATAGTAAAACTCCAGAGAGAAAAAAGTGTAATCTTCAAGCAGGCTTCCCCACTCAAATCGTAGTTAACCATTGTTCTGGTGAGAGACTAGCCCTAAATATAAATCTTCAGGGTGGGAAAGGGCTGGGGAGAAAGTAGGAGGGAATGGCTAACTGCTCAACTGCCACACATGCTTGTTGATTCCTGCTGCTACTATAATTTATAAAATGGAACTCCATTTTCCGAAGCGCTGGAGGCTCTGCTGTTTGGCTCTTTAAATATGTTTGGTCATTAGCATGATACAGCCATAAAATAGATCACACATTTTTTCTGTGAGGAAAGAATGTTTAATATTTATTTTAATTGTAAGATTGGAGAGCTGTGTGTTGTGAAGAAATACTTGAGTTTCTAGAAATTCAGAAAGCCTGTTAAAATTTAGTGGATGTTGTGGGTTCTTGAAATGATGGGGCTGTCACTCTGCTTCAGCCTAAACCTCTTAATATTTATCGTTGCAGCCTATTCAAATTATTAACAGCACTATTGAAATGGTAAAACCAGGGAAACTTCCCAGTGGCAAGACAGAAATTCCGTTTGAATTTCCATTGCATGTGAAGGGGAACAAAGTTCTCTATGAGACATATCATGGTGTCTTTGTTAATATTCAGGTAAGGCGGTCTTATCTGTAAAGAAAACCTGAACTTTTATTATCTGCAGAATGTATGCTAAAGCATCTCTTATTCCATGGAAGCAGAGGATAAAGTTTTGTGATAAAGTTTTCTTTTCATAGCACAATTTGTTTTCTTTTCTCAATATGAAGAATGAACAGTGTAGTGGGTCTGGCTGGGATGGAGTTGGTTTTCCCTGTGGCAGCCCTCAGAGTGCTGTGTTTTGTATTGGTGGCTCGAGGGGTGCTGATAACACTGGGGGTGGGGAGGTCTTGGGAGGGGACACAGCCAGGACAGCTGACCCAAACGGACCAAAGGGATATTCCAGACCATATGATGCTCAGAAATAAAGCAAGGAGAACAGAGGGGGAAGGGGGGGGCATTCGTTACTTCCGTTTGTCCTCCGGGAACCGCAGCGCGTATGAAACCTCCTTCCCGGGGAGTGGCCAGACATCGCCTGCTGATGGGGAGTAGGGAATAAATATTTTGTTCTCTTGCTTCTGCACATGCAGCTTTGCTTTGCTTCTATTAAACTGCCTTTGTCTCGACCCACGAGTTTGGTTTTTTGTGTTCCATCTTATTTTCTCCCCTCCCCATCTTGCTGAGGAGGGGGGTGACAGAGTGGGCTTTGGTGGGCATCCAGCATCTAGCCAGGGTCAACCCACCACAAACAGAAAGTTAGAGATCCTTTGAAGTAAGTAGCTTTTAAGCTTCTCTTTATTAATACAGTGTTCTTTTGGTGTGTACTGTATTTTCTAGATATAACTTAAGTTTAAAAATCATGATACATGCTGACCTTCTCAGTACAGTTTTAGGTGTTTTCTAGTTGCCTTTTTCAGTTCTAGTTTCTAGGAGTCAACACTTTCCACAGGTGGTAGCGCTTCTGAAATGTGTTAAAGGAACCATCCTGAGATCTCAGAATCCCATCAATATAGTGTTGCTTTTAAAAAATTGTTGTGATATCTGTTCCCTTTTCTTTTCCAGCAAGTCTAAACTTTTTATTGGAAATAGTAGATGGCAGTGAAGCTGATCAGATATTACATGGGATGTACATGAGAGAATTAAAAGCATACTGGAAAAAGGGGCTTTGAGTTGAAAAAGGATAAAAAGTATTTGCCACACTTGTTAAGTCTTGTACAGTTCTCTTACAGGGTGGTGTTACCATCTAGCTCTGATTTTATCGTGGAAGAAGTTGCATTTACCATTTGGTAGATAATCGATATAGTAGTACATACCCAGATACAAGTGTGTGTACTGTTAACCTAGTACCAGTGAGACTTCGTTAGCACTGTAGACAACCAATTACTTCTAATAATACTTAAATATTAAAAATAAAGTGTACTGACTTAGCAGGTCCATTTTAAGCCACAGGGATAAATCCTACAGGAACAAAGCTGCCTAGTCTTCAGAGTCTTATTTTCCTGCATGCATTTGTGAGAAGCATCCTCGAACTAGAGGAAGTCTTCTATCATTTACTGTTTCAGGCCTTCCATATGGAGTGAACCTTTAAAGAACGATGGCATAAACAGAACAGTATCAAGGTGTCTTGCCTGAAATACCTTGTCAGAACTACTGTAACATATATCTGATCCCTCCTTATGTTGTAGACAACTACACCCATTTCCTTCCTGAAAAAAGACTGCACCACAGTGTCCTTTTGTTCAAAACAAATGTGGCTGTGTAATTTCATAATGAAAACTCAAACTAAAGTCTTGAAAGCTTGTAGCATCTTCAAAAACATGAATTACTTGCTTTCTAGTAGAGTTGAGTAGTAATTGTTCCTGCCCAAATCTGTATGTGCTACATGCTTGTAACAGAATCATGTGGAAACACAATTTTGAAATTTGACCTTTTCTGGTTAAAAATTGTCTTACCATGGGTGGATTTTTTTGGTGGATTTTTTTGTTTGTTTGTTGTTTTGTGGGAAAGTCTTTCTTCAGCCATCTCTTAAAGGTAAATACTGTGTTCAACAATGCTTTTTCTTACTGTGGAGTGTTTTTTGGTTTACTAGCCTACCAGAAGTAACTAAAATAACAATTCCCTTGGCTTTTTTGTCTACATCCAGATGTTTTTTTTAAGTACTTCCCTTATCTTTTTTTCAGTCTTGGCTTTCTTCCTAATGTAACATCTGTTGTTTATGGTAGGTATGTAAAAAATGGTGCAAAACTGGTTGAGTTGCTTTCCATAATCCAGATAACTTGTCTATGATCAATATCAGTTGTTTTAAGGTTTACTTTAGTGATGAATATTTGTTTTGTTTTGTTATTCTCTTTCTCAGCTGCATAACTTCTCTTTACAAGCTGTGGAAAAAATGTAATTAAAAGGTTAATCATTAGATTTCAGCCAACCTTTGAGAGCCATGCTCTTCTGAAGAAGAAAATATAGTCTCTCCCAATGTTATTTAAGGTGCACTGGTACCTGACAAAACAGACCCATAGATATAAATTGGGGAACATTAAGTCTGTTTTCTAGAAGATTGGCCTTGAACTGCTTAAAAATACTTTGCTAGTTCTAAATAAAACAAAGTAAAAAGTTAATTTGCTTCTAACATGTTTATATTTGTTCTCTGTCCAAATCAAGAAATGGAAAAATAGACTACAAACAGTATACCACCTATTTATTTTTTTTCATTTGAGTAACTAAAGGTGCTATTTAAGAAACACTTCCTAGACCTCTGTCCAACTCCTGTGCAGTTTAAATCAAGAAATAGAGGCTTTAGAGGCTTGCTTCCAGGAACTAGTATCTTAGCTGGGGGTTCTGTATCAAGATTCAAGTCTGTTCTCATGCAGAGACCTTCTAATTAGACACCAATGGGGAGGCTGTGGGCCAAATTGCAAGGCATGTGTGGTCCTGCAGCCCCATGGCACTGTGTTCCCTCGTATGAGTGAAGTATAGTGCAGTAATAGATGTTTGCTCAACAGTGAGCAGCTTCAGTGGAAACCATAGTCCATGATGGGGAAAGAGATATCTTCCCTGGTCTCGTTCTTGCATGCATATCCAGGTATGTGCAGAGAGACACCATGAACCAGAAGTTATGAAGCAAAGTCCCTTAGTCTGAGTGTATCTATTTTTGCCAGTTCCTCATCTGTAAAGAAGAAATTAAAACCAAAACAAACAAAAAAAACCCACCCCAACAAATTCCCTGTCTTGTAAAGGCATTGAAAGGCTACATTATAGATGTTGAAGTGTGTGATTACTGTCATAACTAAGGTCATACTATTTTTGAGTCACTGGTTTATGGCTTCCTGTTTAGGGGAGAAAGGGGGGGAAATAGGCAGCAAGTTTTTGAACGGTGAACATCAAAGTTCACCTTGTTGCCTGATGCCTGACTTTACTGCACGCTGCTGATTTTAAGTTCAGCTAAAGGTTAAAGACAGTTCCCCATTAAATACGCTTATAACTGTTACCACTGTTAAATTAATGGTAAGACTGAATTTAAAATTAGAGGGGCTGTGAATATATCTTATTGATAATCACTTATGCAAAGTATGGTGAACAGCAATACCATAATCACTCTTAACTTAATGTCATTTGGGTCCTGAAGCAGTACAAGAGCACTACTCTCTGTCAGGGAATTAGTCTCTCAGTCTCATAGGTTGTTACATAGCACAAGATATGCAAAGCATTTGCAAATGACTGAGGGATCATAAGCACAAAGAGAAATTAGCTTTCATTTGGGAGCATCTAAATCATTGTATACCTCTTCTCTCCTTCCCCTGTCCCCATCACTAGTGTATACATTGCCTACTAATCTGTTGTAAATGATGCCTTAAATATTAATAACAGTAATGTTCTGCACATATACAATAAAAAGATTAAAAATAAAGAGAGAGGGAGGAAATCTTAACTAAGGCTCTTATCTTTTTCTCTGCCATCCTGTTCTTGCCAGTATACCCTACGGTGTGATATGCGACGTTCTCTGCTGGCAAAAGACCTAACTAAGACTTGTGAATTCATTGTCCACTCACTGGTAAGTGTGGTTTGTCATAACTAAATAGAGTGGGTTTGGTTTTGGAGGAGGGGGGGGGGGTTGGTTTTTTTGTCCACTTTAGGTGATGTTTGGCAATAAAGTTAGAAAAACAAGTAAAACCATGTAATTTGTGAGAGCAACACACGGGATTTGTATCAGTAAAGAAAGCTAGGCCCCACCTGCAAAAAAACCCCCAAATCCAGAAGAGCTCGGGTGTCGGTTGCTTCTGATTAGAATAACATGTTTCTCTCTTCATTTACAGAAAATGGTACAAACAGGATTTGGATTATAAAATGTTTTTTATACTGCACTGAGTTTATTCTCTTATTCATCCTTTCAGTTCTAAAACAATGGTGTGGTTAGATAAATATTGTGGTGTTCTGCTAAGCCCTGTTTCAGATTATTTGAGCATTTCTTAGCCAAAGGTTCCCAGGCACCCATAATGCCTGTCCTAGAAATGGGAGTTCACTGGTGAAGAGAAAAATACCATTTCTGTTCTTCAGATGACTAATTATGATTTAGAGCCCTGACTCAAAGTATCAAAGCTGGGACTGCATCAAGTTGGAAAGAAGCAGCTTCTCAGCTTGGCTATTAAGTAAGCCCATGGTTGGCAATATGCTGAGGTAACTAGGTTAACAAATATCCACATCCTGCGGTTAGCAACATGGAGACAGCCTTCCTCTGTGGAGATATCATTGCAGGATGGGATTTGAGTGTCTCACAAGAAATGCTTTGCTGCTTTTTATTTGAAGTTCCTTTATCAGATTAGTTTTTAGTTTATCTTGACTTGTACACGTGTCCAGAGCATCTGATGTCAGTACAGACTGTTCAGGCCTAATTAAATACCTCTTTTTCCACCCACAACTTGCTAGAACATACTGTTTGTATCATTCCTTTGAACTCTTAACAGGACACTGAAGTATTAGACTCTTTTGTCTTCCTTATGAATAATGGTAGAAATATGTTACTTTAGTTCTACAGTACCTTTTTTAAAGATTTAATACCTTTTTTTAAACATTTAGCTAGGTGCTATGAAGTAGTTTCTTGTTGGTAAGATTTCATTATTTTCTAAAATATATTATGCTAGATTTTATTGGTCCATTATTGCATTATAAGTAAGCCACACTTGTCAAAATAGTGAACAAATTGCATATTATGCAGTTTCCTGGTTTTATTTCTTGTTCCCACTACAGCACTTCTTAGATCACAAGTCAGTAAATCATGAATCTCTCAGGGTGAATTAATGAGGTTTTACTGAACATATAATTCTCACTGTCAGTGCTCAATGTACCATTTCCCTTAACCTTATTCTTTGCCAGAATTTGTCATTTATGGGAAAATACAGTCAATCTTTTGCTAATATCTTTTGTCCTGCAGCTGGGCAGCAGAACTATTTTGAATTCTTAAGTAGTGAGAGCAGATCCTAACTAAGAGTTCGAGTTAAGCCCATTGGTGGTGGTGTGCTCTGCCAACTCCCAGTTAGGGACAATTGGATCTCTCATCCTTGATGCTGCACTGGCCACTTACTCTAAATATTTAGGGAGAAGACAGCACACCTCACTGCGATAAGGGTGGTTGGTGAATGGTAAGGGAAGCTTGCCTTCCTCGTGCAGAGTACAGGCTGCCATCTCAGCAGGGCTCAGGGCCCATTCTGCCATTTATGGAAAGACTTAACTTCTTAGTTTTGTGATAAATGGTGCAAATAGATACTGAACAACTGTAATATGTGCCCTCAAAATTGCTTCTCTGGTGTGGAAAACTAACCTGGGCCAAGCTTTGTTTATTTTACAGTTAAAGAAGCTGGAATGCTAAGCCCATTAAATCAATGCTACACTAGATTCCATCAGCTGAGGATCTCCTAGTAATACAAGGATGGCTTAGGAGACCTGAGCTGTTATTTAAAGGGCAGCAGAAAGAGTTCAAAGTGCTCAGAGATGACAAGAGGGAGGGAGAGTTTCTAAATCATATTGGAAGCAATGGAGCAAGTTCATTTTTCATCTCCCCCTCTCTCCCCCTGCTCAAATTTATTAGTATTGATAATGAAAGAAAATATTGCAGGTGACATAGAAAATGTAATTATTTGTGAATACAAAAATGTGAAATTTAACTTTTTTCTATGGCATAACATATGATTCAGATAGGTAGTGTATTTCTTCTTTTCCAAGTGGTTTACAGCAGTTAGCCACATGTTATTTTCTTTTTTTTTTCAGTGTAAGTAGGGCTTATGCCAAAAACTTACAAATGCAGAGTTTATTGTGGTGTATTGCAATGGCAAACACAAAGTAACAAAAAATTGACACAGTTCTGTTTTTACAAGTCGGATTTGTGATGCATTGTGACTTGTATTTAGACAATATCATAATGTTATTTAATAACAAAGGCAGGAAATCTCGGGGTTTTTTATTATATAGATGCATGCTTTCAGTATGAAGACAATCCTGAAAACTAACACATTCAGCAGTTGCTTGACTCTCTTTTTTAATATTCTCTGTGTGAGTTTTGTAAATCATAGTTTACAGTTTAACTCTTTCATTAATTATAGTCACAGAAAGGGAAACTCACGCCAAGCCCAGTGGACTTCACAATTACTCCTGAAACTTTGCAAAATGTTAAAGAGGTAAGGGCTTTCTTACTGTTTTATTTTAAATGTAATGCTTGTGTGATTCTGAGTGAGAACAGGAGAGGAATGATTAAATGTTGCCCTGCAGGTAATTTTCACCCTCTTTTCCCCCTTTTTACTTTTGTAAGCAACAGAGTGATTCTGCCTGATCCTGCTCCGGCAGGGGGATTGGACTGGATGATCTTTCGAGGTCCCTTCCAATCCCTGACATTCTGTGATTCTGATAGTGGTGACTAATGTAAGGTGCAGCTTTGTTCAGTGACAGTTAAACACTTTATCATTTTTCTGAGTAAAAGATGTCAGTGAAGCAAGGGAAAACATTCTGTACCATGTGTAGCCAAGATCCTTTAAAGATTAATATTTTGATCCTTGGTTATGCCTTTTCTTACAGCCCCATGTGGCTTCGTGAAGCCTGCATGAACAGTAGTAGCTGTTTTGGTCACTTAGCTTTCTGAACACTGGTTTCTGTTTATCCATTGAAACCTGTGTTCTGTTTGTCCAGATTTTCCTGTTGTGCTCTTTTTGTTAATAAGATTGCTTTCCTGCTCTAGGTCTCCCTTCTGCATCCCCAATTTGTCTTCCATTGCTGTTCATTCCAAACTTTTGAATTTAGACCTACTCTTCCACTTGTTTCTCAAAACAGACCTCTTATTCTGCTGTTTGGTTGTTTCATGCTATTGTTGACTTTATTTTACAGAATCATTGTGGTTGGAAGGGACCTCTGGAGATTGGTTAGTCCAGCCTCTGTACTCAGAGTCATCTAGAGCAGGTTGCACAGGGCCATGCGTAGTCAAGTTTTCAGTATCTCAAAGGATGGAGACTTGCAACCACTTGTCAGTGTTACAGTTCAGACTAGACGTAAGGAAGACTTTTTTTTTTGCTGAGGGTGGTGAAACACTCTCCCAGGTTGCCCAGAGAGGTTTCCATCCCTGGAAACATTCAAGGCCAGGCTGGATGAGGCTTTGAGCAACCTGGTCTAGTGGAAGGCGTCCCTGCTCATGGCAGGGGGGGTTGGAACTAGATGGTCTTTAAGGTCCCTTCCAACCCAAACTATTCTATGATTCTTTATTCCTTCCCATCACATATTTATATGTATTGGTAAGATCCCCCTGAGTCTTCTGTTCTGCAGGGTGAACAGTTCCAGCTGTCAGCCTCTTCTAGTGTGCCACATCCTCTTAACCATCTTCATGGCCAAATCCAACAAAGGCTGGATTTGTTCCAGTAAGTTTCTGTTTCTTGTACCCAGAAGTTCTGAATTGGACACTTCCCCGTTTTATCTCACTAGTGCTGAAGAGATGAGGAGAATCACCTCCCTCAACCTGTTGGCAACACTTTTTAGTGCAGCTCAGGATGCTGTAGGCCCAGTTGTCCAGCCTCTTGTGGTCCCTGTAAAGGGCAGTGCAGCTACCTGGTTCACCAACCACTCCTTCCAATTTTGTATTACCTGCAGACTTGCTGAGGATGTACTCTGTCCCATCATCCAAGCCATCACTGAAAATGTGAAGTAATACTGGCTCCAGTATTGACCCCAGTCACTGGTGTACACCACTAGTAACTGGCCTTCAGCTGGACTTCGTGCTTCTCATCACCTTCGAGTCTAGCAGTTGAGGCTGTCTTCAGTCCACCACAATGCCTCATCTGTAGGTGTGGTCTGTACTCCATCAGTTTGCCAGTGAGGTTGTTAGGACAAACAGTATCAAAAACAGTGCTGAAGCAAACGTAAACAGTATCCACTGCTCTCCACTTGTCCAGCAAGCTAGTCATTTCATCATAGAAGGCTGTCAGGTTCATTAAGTGTGATTTTGTTTTCATAAATCCATGCTGACTGCTTCCAAACACTTTCTTGTCCTTTATATGTTTGGAAGTGGCTTCCAGTGTTATTTGTTCCATCGCTTTCCCAGGGATTGAAGGCAGGCTGATGAGCCTACAGTTCTTTGGATCTTCCTAACTGAAGATAAGAGTGAGACTTACTATCTTCCATTCCTCAGGAAGCTTCTTTGTTCATGACAGCCTTTCAAATATAAGATTGGTCTCACAGTGACATGGGTCACCTGCCTCACCACTTGTGGGTGCCTCCCATGGTCTTGTGTACATCCAGTCTGTTTAATTGTTCTCTAACCTGCTCCTCCTCTACCAAGGGTAACTCTTCCTTGCTCCAGACTTTCCCCATGGTTGCAGGGGCCTTGTGGATTCCTAAAGGCAAACCTTACCAGTAAAGACTGAGGCAGAGAAGACGCTAAGTACCTCTGTCTTGTCTTTTGTCAGTAGGTCCCCTGCCGTATTCAGCAGCAGGCTGACACTTACCCTTGTCTTTGTGCAGCTGGTAGACTTGTCGATGCCCCTCTTTGTTGCCTTTCTTGTCTCTTGATTTAACTCCAGGTAGGCTTTGGCTTTCCCTAAACCATCCCTGCACACTCAGTGCTTTTATGTTCCTCCTGGGTCACTTGACTCTACTTCCATCCTTTGTATACTTCCTTTTTTGTGATTTTTATCAGTAGCATCTTTTTAATCCATGCAGGTCTCTTCTACCTTTGCTTGACTTTGTGCGTGTTAGAATAGACCGTTCTGGAGTGTGGAGGAGGTTATTCCAGCAAAGTAACCAACTCTCATGGCTGAACTCTAAATCCAGCTGAGTTAGAGCATAAGCAGGTTGTGTCCAGCAGCCTCTCATGCCTTTGGAGACTGCTGCACACTGAAAGCATGTGTTTCTCCAAATATGAGGCTATCACAACTATTCTTGGTGGTAAAATTACTTTCGAGACTGGAGCTAAACACTAAGCTCTCAGCAGTCTGTTCTTTCTATGAGCTGTGCTTCCAGATGAGTTATTTTCTTCTGCTTCTTTCTCTTCTGTATCTTAATACTCTACTTGTTGGCTTAGTGAAGACTCAGTGGTGTACATCATAAGAAAGTCCTGTCCATTAAAAGCTCTTTCTTAGTTTAATAGTAGACACTGTGCCTTTTTCTATTCCAAGTACATAACCACAAAAGTAGGTTCTGAACCTTCTGACATCTCTGATACAGCAAATCTTGGTATTTCATTGTGGAGTTGTCTAAAGAATAGTATTGAATGTGTATGGTAGCACAAGCAGTGGTCTCTTCCCCCACCCCTCCCCATCTCAGAAACATGTATGGGTCTGAGGTGACTGTCTGGTGGACAGGTAGAAAAATTCACTGTTTTGGTATATTTAAAATACTAACATTTCATTTCTTTGCTTGTCTGGAGGTTGTGACTGAGCTATAATTTCTGGTAGACTACCAGAAAACTGATGAGTAGCCAAGCAAAGCACAAAGAAGTTAGATTAAAAACCAGGATAGATTTGCTCGTATGTTCTTGATTCTCATTTTTGGGGGATTATGAAACGGAGTGTAAATGACAGGTCCTATGAGAGATGACCTAGCTAGGACTAAAATATGAAGAGTACTGACAAGAGTAGTAAGGCTCTAGGGGAATATACCTTTAAAAAAAACAAGTCTTCTAGACTAGGATTGAAGAAAATGGCCTCAAGTTCTTGTTCTGCAAGTGCCTTTTACCTCTGTCTTTTAGGTTCCTGGCCACTGTACTTTGGGGGATAGCTTTATGATGTCCCTGTGAAACAGGGAGCCAACTCTGTGTTTACTAATAGAGGTGGTGAGAACTTGCTAGGGATCATACAATTTAAAAAAGCATTTTAACAATAGGTTATTAGGACTCAATATTTCATAGGGTGGTTTACTCAGGGATGTAACTTCTGTTATTTAAGCTAGGAGAAAAATACCCAAGTGAGGTCAGATTTACTAAACACATGGAAATTCCTCTCTTTTTATTGCTCCCCAAAGATTTGTTTTGAGTGGAACAATTAAATTCTGCAGAGGTGTTTGGTATCTGAGTGAGACAATCAAAAAAATAGCCAAGGAGAACTTTTCTGCCATTGTTACTGGCAGCCAGGACTAAGGAGCAAAACAAACAGATTGGGAGAAAAATAGTTTGTGACAAGAGAGTTGGTTTGGAAGAAGGGAAAATCAGTTACACGGGTGAGGAAATCCAGTGCTACAAGTGTGAACAGCTGGTTGGAAGGTAGGGGCTGACATCAAAGATGTCAATAACAAAAAACTAAGGAGGGAGAGAAGAGTAAGACTTGCAAAAGAAGGGGAAGGTTAGAGCAGGATGCTCAGAGAGTTTGAAGAAAGTTGGATATTGAACACAGGAGCTGAGGAGGTGGGTAGGAAACTCGACTGTTTCAGTGTGCCTCCTGCCAGAACTTGACATGGAACTGGAGCTTCTGACATAGGAGTTTCTCTGCTGGCAGAGTATCTGTGCTGCCTGCTGGCCTCAAAAAGGGCAGGGGGATCAAACCTTCTCTGGAAACTGATGTATGGACTCTCATCCTCAATCAGCTAGTCTTACTGCTTCTTCCTGGAGAAGTAGGAAACATCCTTGCTGTTAAGAACGTTTTAAGAGTTAAGTGTGATCCTGTATTCAAATTAAGCTCTCATTGATTGTCTTTCCTTGGTGTCTTGGCACATAATCAGTGTGCTACCTCTCGCATTAACTGAAGATTTTTAAATGCCTGTCTTCCCTCCCAGTAGCAGTGGCCATGAGAGAGAAACGTTAATAGGGGGGAAATCTCTGAAACAACAGGCTATATTGTAATCCCTAAAAAAATTGGACCAGAATGGAGCTCTCTAGAGCACTGGCAGCTGACTTAACTTGACCACCCTGTTGGTTCCTGACTTCTGGATTAGTTGTAAAAGCCAAGTTCAGTCAGTTCACCCCAGGAAAAATGCTTTTGTGGATGGAATGAGGAGGGGAGATGCGATGCATGTCAAGGGGGAGGGTAGTAACAGATACCTTAATGTACCCACATAAGGATGTGTATTTAAAGTTATATTATTTAAGGTTACATGAGGCATTTCTGAACTTCTGCGTTTTTAACTCTGCAACTTTTTGTAATTTCCTACATATTTTGAGAACTGTCTTTCTGTAAGGTATTTTTTCTTAGTCTGCTCTTACAGTTGTGTCTTTTCTCACCCCCTCCCCCCAAATCTTTTTAGAGAGCCTCACTTCCAAAATTTCTCATCAGAGGTCATCTCAGTTCTACAAACTGTATCATTACACAGCCGCTAACGGGGGAGCTGGTGGTGGAGAATGCAGAGGCTGCAGTCAAAAGTATTGAGCTGCAGTTAGTACGTGTGGAAACCTGTGGTAAGTTTCTCTGTGAATAGAGTGTATATAGAATAGACTGCAGTAGTTACCACTTGAACTCTTGGAGCTTAAATATTAAATATTATCATAAGCCATATAATTAAAAAGACTTGCAAGAAATTGTTTTGCACTTTAGGTGGAAGAATCCAAACATTAATTTAAATAATCTCTATGATCCTTAACTCAGAGTGCTAATGTGAAAACTTGCAGCTCAAAGGGCAAAATGTTTTGCCCACATGTACCTCCCTCCCCAGCCCCAGTGTATCTTTGGTTTAAGTTCTGGGCGCTGCTTTCTCTTTTGTCTTTCCCGTCTCCTCCTCTCCCTCTGAATTTCCTGCTTCCACCAGGGTGTGCGGAAGGCTACGCCAGAGACGCCACAGAGATACAGAACATTCAGATTGCTGATGGGGATGTCTGCAGGGGCCTACCAATCCCCATATACATGGTGTTTCCCAGGCTGTTCACCTGCCCTACCCTGGAAACAACAAACTTCAAAGTTGGTAAGTGCACAGGACTTTGTGCTGTATTGGCATCTTTCATCTGAGAGCAGCTTCTAGTTGCACTTCAGCTTCTGGCAGATTATGGGATAAATCACTGATGGCACTGCAAGAACCAAGGACATCCACCTGTTTCTGTGTAGAGGTTTCTTGAACAGGATTGTAGTTTGCTGTATTTCATATAGATTGAGAAAATACAGCCTAAATACTTCAAACTAAAAACGCTTTTGCAACTATTAAGCTACTTCTGACTAATAGAATTATATGGTAAAGGGACAGGAGAAGCAGTGTAATGGCAAGTAACATTTTTCTGCCAAAAAATTACATGTGATTAAACACTGGAGTAATAGCCCATGAATAAAATGCCAAGATGACCCCTTCTTTTCATCACCTGTGAGAATCCTTCTCTCCATTTCCTCCTCTTTTTGTTTCCCATTCTCCTGCTGCACAGACTCCAAAATAGAAAAAGTGAGGTTAGGCTGTAGGTGACTTTGCTTTTCTTGATCTACACCACCTACTTTTTGCAGCTTACTGTTGCCAAAATCCAACATCTTCAATAGCAAACACCTGAAATTCAGGACTTTCCTCACTTGTTCAAATAATTTCTGCAAAAATTCTCTTTGATAGCCTGTTTTTCTTCCCTTTCTTCCCTGCTGGAATTTTTTATTTTATTGTGTGAGATTTAAGCTACAAGTCCCTGCCTTTAGGATCCTCCCTCCACTGAAGCTCCTACTTTTCTGCTGTGTATCTTGGACAAATGTGCACAACTAGTTTTTCAGCTTTGCTTTCCTGTTTATCTCTTCCCCCAAGAATGTTTTTGCACCTGATATTTGTTGCCTTTTCTAGCTATTAAGTAGTAATTTACAGAGGTGAATGGCTACTGTTAGTGTACTACCTACTTTCATTTATAACAACAGTCTTAATAGTTATAGATTCTAAAAAACCCCAGATATTTTCAGTTAATTTTGATCTCTGGTTCCCTTCATTTATTAACTTTACCTGGCTTTGTATTCTGTCTCCATTTAGTTATAGATCTGATTCTGATTTTTGTTTTGAACAACACAATATAATATCTAAAGAGTAATTTTCTTTTACAGATTTTTTTTTCATAGCCTGCAAGTATCTTGTATTTTGGTGTTTGACTTCTTAAGGCCATGGCATAATGCAGGATTCTAAGGCTGTGCTCTACGCTGACAGCAGGGGAGGAGTCTGTTCCCGAACTCTTCCACTTACTTAGGTGCTTCTAAAACGTGCAGGTGTCTTTCCTAAAACATTTTAATCTTAGATGTCTGAACTCAGTCCAGAAGCCTGTATGGTGTAGTTTTTCAGCAATACAGAAATGAATCCAGAGGAATCCCAAAGATTAGAGTGAGAAAAGTTGCTAGGGCTGGTCCAAGGTCTAGGATTCCTGTGGTGAAGTTCTGCCTAGAGTATTGTGTCCATCCCTGCCACAGGAAGATCCCACACGGCTTGGAAAAGCCCTGTGAAGTGCTGTGCCCGAGAGCAGGAACTGTGCCCCTCATCCAACTGCTACAATTCAGTTTCATGTGGAACTAAGTTTTGGTTTGGTTTTTTTCCCTTCTTCTAGAGTTTGAAGTTAACATTGTTGTCCTTCTGCATGATGATCACCTCATCACAGAGAACTTCCCACTGAAGCTCTGCAGGATGTGAAAGAATCACCTAAAGATTTACTGAAAAAAGGACAAAATTCTTCAGAGGCAAAGTGAAATTTTATCCGTGTCTTATTTTAACTGAAACCACATCACTTCCTTCTCCCTGCTGGTAGTTCTTGTGCTTTCAGTTCTCTATAAATCTTGCTGAGACTTTGCCTGCCTTGTGGATGTATCGATCTGGACAGCCTTGTTGGGCATCTTTCTGACTTCAACAACCCTGTTTTCCAGTTTTTCCTCAGACAAATCACAGAAGAATGGTTTTGTGTTATTTCTACACCTTGTAGAAATATGTAGTAAGTTTCTCTCCCTATTTCATTTTATTAAAGGACTTGTTCCAAAGTCCTTTAAAGACTTTGTAAAACTAGGTAAAAGTCCTGTTATATCATGTGTATATATACTGGGGGGAGGGTATGGGACCTGTAATATAATACTGAATAATGTCTTTGAAGGAGTAATAAATGGTGCTACAATCATGCAAGGTTGGTGGTGTGGGATGAATATTGTGAGATGAACATGAAGTAAGTTATGTGAAATGAATAATGATGTGAAATAACACCAAGTTAACACTTTGGCCTGTTTAGGAGCCTGGCTGACAGTGGCCCTTGGGAGGCAGTCCTGAAGGAGAAAGGGGTCCAGGAAGGCTGGACACTTCAAAAAGGAAATCTTAAAGGTGCAGGAACAGGCTGTCCCCATGTGCCAAAAGAGCTGGTGGGGAAGAAGACTGGCCTGGCTGAACAAAGAGCTTTGGCTGGAACTCAGGAAGAAAAAGAGAGTTTATGGCCTTGGGAAGAAGGGATGGGTAACTGAGCAGAACTACAGGGATATCATGAGGGTATGTAGGGTGAGAATTAGAAGGGCCAAAGCTCAACTAAAACTTAAATCTGACTACTGCTGTAAAAGACAACAAAAAATGTTTCTATAAATACATTAGCAGCAAAAGGAGAAGAAGGAGAATCTCAATGTTCTAAACAGTCTTGTGGAGAAAAAAAAAAGAAAAACTATTTACTAGATCTTAACACTTACTCTAAGATCAGGAACTTGTACAGGATTATTGTTGGAATAGAAAACCTGCTCCTTCTGTTCTACATGCTGTTCCAAGAGTGCCACCTGCTGCTCAAAGTAGCACTGTGACCCTCTGCCTTCAAAGTTGCTTGGAAGGATGGACTGGCACTGATCCTGCGACCAGAGTAGATCAGCCCCTCTCCCTGTGCAGTAACCGTCCTGGGGAGCTTGTCTGCTGTAAGGCTTCCTTTCTGAAGGTGTGAATGAACTGTCTCTGGAAATTACTAAAATCCTTCCAGATGGAAGAAAAAGGAACAGAGATCAAAAACCATCCTGCTTATTTAGGAACTTGGGGTCTTGTCTGTGCTTTGGGTGCAGGAAAAATACGCCTGGCTGGTAATAAACAAGCATATGCAAATATCAGTTCAGTGCACTAACCTGTTTCCACAGCCAGCTTGCCCTTATTACCTCAAGGCATGCTGTGTACTAGTTGGAGAACGCTGTCCAATATGGAACTGCTTTGCAGGTCAAGGATACTTCTGCTCTGGAACAGTGTCCTACCTGCCAAGGCCTTAGGCTGCTTTTGGGAGAAGCTAAGATGATATATATGTATCCATCACCCCAAGAAAATAACAGAAGCTGAAAAACACACAAGTGCTGTAATGCTGAGCAGCACAGCACCTAATTCTTGAGGCAGCAAGGTGCCTTCACTCTCCAGCATAGAGTAGATTACTCACCAGTAACTCAGGCTTAGCAAAAATACTAGACAAAAAAACATATTAGCTGCAGTAGTGATTTTATTTTTTGATCCAACTGCTAAGTCATAGAATTGCTTAAAAGCACAGAATAGTTTAAAACTTCATCTGGAGGATACATACTCACTTAGGGAAACAAATGATCCCTAGAATTAGCTATCTTAATCTCATATAATCAACTTAATACTGCTTGCATCCAAACACCAGTCACACTCTTGTTTTCAGAGTGGTTAAGCTGTACACACTCCAGTCCTGGGTATTTGAGACACATTCTACGGTGATGTAGGTACTCTGGCAAGCTCAGACTTTTGAAGCAGTAGGGTGACTGTTCCTTTGGACTTTGGGTTCTGTTGCTGAACTTCCATGCACAGAATACAGATGCAGTGTATTGCTTCATAAAAAAAAAGCCTATAATTCTGATTAAACAAATCAGCTCTTAAGCAGTGAGGAATACAAACCATATGTCATGATTAAAGAATTGAGCCATAGTATTCCAACTTGATACACAAAGAAGCACGTGAATATTTCAAAAGTCTTTCCTCAAAATATTACTAGAAGTCATTATTTAAACAATTGAATTATTAGCTATGGATTTATGCAGAGAAAGGAGCTGCAGTTATATGAACTACATTCATAATAATCACAACAAGGCTGACTGGAATCCTGCAGTTCAGGTGTAATTTTTTACGCCAGAAGAAGGTAATGTCTTGGCTGTTCCAGATTCTGCTAGGCTGTCATTCAGATCACCTCCTTGTTTGATTAATTTCAGTGGGGTGTAAACTCTACAGGAAAGCCCCTGTTTTACAGGAATTGCACACCTTCCTTAGAGAAAAGTAGACACAGTAGTTTAAATATCCTTTAGCCAAAAACCCTACTGGTTTTGTGTGCTGCTGGCCTCTGAACTGCAGCAGCTTCACACCTTTAGGCAGCAACCAAGAAAAGTGGTTACCTGATTCTGCAGGTGCCATGGCAGTACAGCATCTTGCAGCTCAATGCTAAGTGTTAAATACTGAATCAGTCTGAGTTCTACTGCCATTTTCAAGAAAACCAGAGTTCTGTCTCTTTCTAGGCATCGTGTTTCTGTTCCTTACTACAGCAGTTATTCTGCAGCCACTTTGCATCTTATAATGATGTATTAAAATCATTTGTTCCATGCAGGAAGCTCAGGGAAGTCTTCAGGTAAGAGAGCGTGAACACGGCAGATAGGGCAGGTACTTGAATGCTGCTTAAGCCATGTTCTGATGCACTGCAAGAACAGGAAGAGGATGTTGAGGAAACAAAGTCTGGTATAAAGAGTTCAGTATGTTAATTGCTATGAATTGGTCAGCACTTTTCCAACTTTTTCTACATTACTAAAATTTACAGTTAGAAAACTGTTCCCAATTCTGATGCTGTGCTGATCACTTTACATTTGCACCTATCCTGCAGTAACAAATCCACAGTAAACAAACAAGGTAATGGGAAAAGGTCATGGAGAGAAGTACCAAGTTCTTCTAACATAATTCTGACTTTCTTACTACATAAAGTTATACAGGCAACTGCTAGCAGGTGGAAAATGTAGGGTTCATAGTGAATTACCATTTTAGTTGAGAATCTACAACTGGAAACTTTCTGGTGCAGTAAGACCCTATATATTGCAAGTCTAGGTGTACAAAGTACATAAAAGAAAATTGTGCACTGTTCTTAAAGCAATGAAGGGTAAGAGGGGAGGAGGTTACTTCTAGAAAGTAGAACAGTACCATAACTGAACAGAGTTCATAAACAAAGAAGAAAAATCCTTACTTCTCTGTGGAAACAGTGCCCACATTCCAGTTCACATGAGTCTCTGTTTAGCTCTTCATGACATATTGTGCAAGGATCATCACTGGAGGCCTGTACATGAAATGGGAAGTATCAACCATTAATTAGCAAATTCTAATAAGTTAATAATGGTACTGCTTTTAACTAAGTGTATTTGAGCTGTTGTACACAAAATGAACAAGCCATTTTTCCCAGCAATACTTTGATTAATCAATTTCATGTCTTAGTAGAAGTACAGGTCAACTTCACACTCACTGAAACAGCAGAGAACTTACTGTATAGTCCAGTTTTTTCCATTTAGATTTAGGTGTCGCTCCAACATTTCCCCATGGCTGGGGATTTGGCCGAGATGAATTTTTACTTGAGGTGCTTTTATGCGCAGGTCTTGCCTTGGGTGGGCTGGGTGCATTTTCTTCTGCAGGTACTCCCCAACTCCGAGTTCCAGTCTGTGCTGGTGAAGCAGAGGACATGGACTTCACAGGTCTCCCCGTTGAAGCTGGTGCCTGGACAAGTATTGGGAAAGAATTTTGAGCAGATTTGTATTTGAGAGCTTGACAGCACAGGACAGTTTGTGTTCTTTCCTGGACTGTGCTGCACTGCTTCCTCTGTCAGAGAGGCACAGGAGAAAAGGCAGCCACTACACACACCACAGTACCTCGTTTTGCTGTTCCAGAATGAGTTCTGTCACTCTGCTGAGAATTTCATCTAAGCTCAAACCTGACAGCGTATTCCCATTTCTTCTTTGTACGTCTTTTATGAAGCTAGTAAAGTATGAACTGAAGGGACAGAAAAAGACATAATTACTGACAGGCAATACTATGGCTGTTGCCAGTGCTGTAGGTTCCATGTCTGAGTCACAGCAACAGAACCTTTAAGAGACACTAACTTCCCAAATGAGCTGTAGTACCTGCTTCCAGTACCTCTGAATAAAATAGGATCCTAGCTACCTTAATCATAAAAAACCCCAAACAATAAAATAATAATACTACTTCTGTAGTTGGTGGCTTTAATTGGAAAAACCCCAAAACACTTAAGCCAACACCACAGGTCTGTTCCCTCAAGTAATGTCTCACTGAATGGGAGGGGAGGGAGGGGAAGAACTACTCCTCCTCTTCCTCTTGTGGAACAGAAGTCCTCTAGTAAGAAATCAATTGTTTTTGTACTTTACCACTGGATGTTCAGAACTTCTGTTACCCAGCATAACCTCACACACATTAACACACACCTGCTGTAGTTTGGGAATATACTCTGGAGGCGCACGATGATATTCTCAAATGCTTTTGGAAGCGTTTTGTTGTTTGGAAGTCCAGGAGGCCTCGGCTGTACAGTCGAGTCATTTTGGTGGTTCTGGTTTGGCTGGACACTCTGAGTATTACTTCCAGAAATCCCTGATGGGCAAGCTGCTGAAACTCTGTTAGAATATGATCCTTCCAGAGGTCTGAAGTGTGTTTTCACTGACCCACCACTTGCAGAAGACAACTTAGTATTTGCATGTGCTGGCTTCACACCGGCCTGTGTATTAAATGAAGCACGTGTTGGAGTTTGATCTTCAGAACTTGAAAATGCAGGAAGTACGTTAGGATGTGCAGATGCAGAAGAATACAAGATAAAGGCTGGATCACTGACCAGAGTTCTACCTTGTTTAGCCTAGGAAATGAACAGATTTCACAGGAAAAACAGCAATTAAAGTCAATTGAGCAGAACTCTTGAGCATTTGCAGCATGGTCTATCGATTTATCTTAATTTACTTTACCTAGGTCAAAATACTGCACAAAGAAGCTCTTTAATGTGTACTGCATATAGACACAACTTGTCCAAACAGGACAGAGCACAGGCAAACTCTTCCTTTAACTTACTCTTACTTTGCTAAAGAACGCCTGGTTGTTGGACAGCTGTACATTGCGAAGAAGTACAGCTTGAAGTTGGTGCTAGAAACAGAACTGCCATCAATTTGAAAATACAAAAGTTATTTCTTTTAACTGATTAGATAATCTATATATAATTCAGTGTAATTTTTTTTTTTTTTAAACAGAAACACATGTCAGCTATAGTCATCATCTTGAAAAACTTGGGAGCTGACATGATCCAGGAAGACTTTTTGCACTAACAACTCTCTTCCATAAATGGAAAGAACTCCTTAAAAAAAGTTTAGTTGTGTGACCCCATGACTGCTGTTTGTTTCAGAACTGGGAAGCTCTAGGAAGGTTGTTTTCTAACACACAGAACTAAAACTTGACACTTCTTCACAGTCAAAACTGCTGGTTCTTGCTCTGTGTTCTTTAGTTTAATACCTTTTTGAACTGATACTTTACCTTCCCTGTAAAGGTGTTTAATTAATTAACAGAATTTATTAAACAGGCAGAAAAAGGGTTTTCATCAAGTCTTTTTTCATTGGGACTCAGTATTTGCCTCTTAAGTCTTCTCAAATCTGAAACAATTACAGATCTAAAGGTTCTAAAAGGTTACTCCTGTATTACTGCAGTAAAAACAGATACCAAATGCAGAACAAGAAGCTCAAAGTAGTTCTTTCCCAACCTGTAAATTGGTAACTAGCCTATGGAAACTAAGTTATCTACATGTTCTTAAGAGTTCTGTGCCAATAAGTAGAAAGGAGATACTCAGAAATTAGTGGGAAAGAAAAGGTATGCAGGAGAGCACAAGTGTAACTATTGCTTTTATAAGTCCAGAAAAGCTGTAGTAACAATCCTAAATATACAGTATCAGAACAGAGCCTTGACTCTAAATTATACCAAAACCAAACAACAATTATGTGATTTTCTGCAGAGGAACAGGTATCAAAAAGTTGTCTGGCATCTTCGATGAGTTCAGGTATTTCTTAGTGTGTGCACTATGAATGTGTTTTAATTATTGGATCAGTTATCTCTTTTATTCCGAGAGATGACTGAACCCTTTTTTCTTTACTCCAACCAGTCCCAGGCCCAGTGGTTTCTGAACACTGACTCCAGGACTGGGCATCAGCTCTGTGCCCTGGTTTCAATTTCACCCTCAGTGAATGGCTGCACAGATATTGTCTGCACTGCTCTGCAGCCAGCTTGGCTTAAGTATTTTATCATTGTCGCACGTTCTTCCCACCACCGTGCTGGTGAACAGCTCAAGGAGCACTGACTTACACTGACTTTGTCTTTGCACCAGGAACAATCACAGGGTTCAGAAGGAACTGACATGATTTCAGCAAAACATTTGTGGAAGTGTTGGCCCACAACAAAATGTTTTTAAATCATATTCATGGAATGTAGTAATTATAGATGCACTTCCATAAATGGCTGTACTGTAGCAGATATGACTGGAAGTTGATTTTGGTATTCATAATCAGTTACACGTGTTGGTGCAATGGGGCCCTGTCCCTATGGATTTTGGTGCTACAGGAAAGTCGTGATATGTGAAAACATTAGTCCTAATTAAAACAGAACACAAAACATTTTAAAGTTAACTTGAAACAGCTTAAGCCTCTCAACAGACTCGAGAATGTGCTTCTCACTGGACTTCATCATGCTCATCTGCAGCCACCTCTTCCTTCTGAACATTACCTGGACGTATGGAGAGCCAGATTACTTTGTATTCAACGCTATATATTCAAGTTAAATATGTACATGTTCTACAAAGGACAGCCATGCCAATGCAATCCTAAAGAACTCTGAACAAACTGCTCTCAGATGCAAGATACATACTAAGACACTGGGAGGAGAAGAAAGCTCCGCAGTTTCCATCTTAGTGAGGCAATTCCGTACACCCTTTTTCACCATCTGAATTTTCTCTTCATACTCAGCCTGCAGAAGGAAAACACATTATTCTCCACAACAGCATTAACTAAAGCTGGCTTTTTATTTAAAATGGCATTAACACAACTACTTTTTTGCAAAACATGAAAGATACCATGCTTTTCAAATGGAGATATAAGGCTACCATTTGCTATAGTAACATAAATCTGTATTTAAGTACTTGCATTGATGCTTGAAAGGGTTTGGGAGACCCTTTCTAGGTCTTAAAACTCAGCCTAGACATTTTGCCTTTTCATAGAGAGTTTTCTGTTGTTTTTAAATAAGTTGCATGGATTTATGAAATTGAAGATATCCTTTGTAACTTAACTAAACTTAAATAATCTGGATTTAAAATTGGATCTTTCTTTTGTAATTAAAAAAAAAGCAGTTCAGTATTTGGAGGACAAGCTACTGGAGTTTTAAAAAAGGAATACAAAATTATTTAAGGTATTTATTCTGTTTTAATTTCCACAGTTCAACTTTAAAGCTTGTTAAGAGAAATTAAGGCTTACCTCTACTTTTTCCAGTTGTTTCTTGACATTTGACATAAATATTTCCCAGGAATCAATGTGTGACTTCAGCTTAGGTGCTGCGGAAACTGAGCTGCTGAAGCAGTCAAGATTTTCAGTTTAACTACAACATTCCCATTATTTTTTAAGACCAATAGTTCCTTCCCCTACCAGCTAAACCACAGTTAAAGATTTCAAGCGATTTTAAGTTTAAATCAGTTAAATTGCTGTTATTTAGATCCTATCCAATCTCAGAAGTGGACTGCTCAAATGTAAGTTAGTATTTTGCAGCAACATAAAGACAGGGAAAGGGAACAGGTAACACCAAGGGCTAAATCGGTTCCTTGTAAGGAAGAAAACAATTTTGTTGGATGCCCAGCAATTTTGTTTGCACTCTTTTCTATTTACATTGCAGCCCTTTCCCAGTGATACTGTGCAGGAATAACTGGAATGTTGCCAGTAGCCTGATCTTCCCCGGCTAAGAAAGAATAAGACAAGAAGCTTGTTCCTGCTTAAGTATCACACATCTTGGTGACTTTAAGACTAAGAAGAAATTCAGCTTCAGGAAAGCTGCATTTAACTGGCATGTTTCTACACACCTTTCAGGCTAGCATCCCTCTGTGAGCAAAACTGATTGGTCTAGTTAAATGACCATGATTAACCATCCAGTAGTTACTTGTATTTAGCAACTAGTAGTACTGAAATATCTGGTGTAAACTCTCCATACCTGCTCAATGACTTCAGCACCTTGAGATTTGCTTCTGCATTGGCAGCTTGGCCATTCAGCTTGCATACTTCAGTTTCCTTCCAGTTTTTGAGTACTGATATCTGTAACAAAACATAACTGGGTTAAAAAAAAAAAGTGCAGTAAAAGCACTGCTGTAGCACAAGGCATAAAGCCTCAAAATAGATTTTATTAAGCATCTGAAACAACAGTCTGATGATACAGAGTACAACACACACAGTTCCTATGGTGAGGAATTTCATGTGGAATTAACAGCCCTGGCACACTCCTTCAGGAGGATAAAAGGGCTATATTCACTTCAGCTGATAGCAGAAAGCTTCCATAAAAGTTCCATTTGCAACTTATCCTTTAGATAGAAATATATATATATAAAATACATATATATACACACACACTTTAAGTGATTAAGGCAGCTGTTTGAATATTGCGTGGTTGAAGGCTAATATGGACTAACAATTTAATCTTTTTATAAAATCCTACTGCAGATAAGACAGCCTCAAGTCCTTCTTAAGAAGGGAGGATTGTTCATGATATTCAAAGTATTTCCAGTATCAAACATACTGTTTTAGAGAAAAAAAACCTAACATTTATCAGTACTCTCCTCCTGTCACTGAAACACTCAAGTCAGTTGTTGCATTCTGATACTACTTGATAAAGAAGTAGCTATATATTCACTAACTGTGACATAACTTTTAACAAGGAATTTTTTATGTTCCTATAGTTAATTCTTACTAATGGAATATATTCATAACAAGGACAGTTTGAAACTGAATTACTATTTGAATTTTTTTCAGGCAATACTATATACCCTAAATTCTGTGCACTTTTAATACTGGTCAATGATAACAATGCGCCTTGGATGATCTGCAAAGTTTTGTAGGATAACATAATGAAAAAAAGGTCAATATTTGATTAACACTTTTGATTTATGCTTAGAAAAAGTTTTAAATGCTATTTAAAAAAGTAAATTGTTAGATAAGACTTCACCAGTTATCTTTCCCCGCCAGCTATAAGCACAAATGATCCAAGCTCTAGCAAAAGCATTTTAAGATTTTTTTGTTTGTACCTCTGCTTTAACAGCTCTTTTCACACACTCTTGGCAGTCATGTTGACTCTTTTTTATAAGCTCTTCCAATTTTACTTTCTCATTAGCAAGTTTATTACTGTGAAAGCAAAAGAAGTTAAAACATTTGAGTAACATTTGCCACAGCATAGTATTTCAAATCTATGGCATTTTCGAGGTTTTCTACAGCTATTAATTCCCTCTCCTCTGGAACCACACCTCTCCATTTCCATTGCACAGCTTTGCCTTCAGGTACAGCATCGTGCTGGTGTAGCCGTCCTGCTGGCTCCACAGCCACGACCTTGGGATTCCTCAACATTTCACTATGCAACCGAAATTGCTGACAGGAGTTTGACTGCTGCATTCATGCAAGTGTTGCTGTTCTGAGCCTGATCACAGACATCAAGCATGTATCTACAAATGAAACCTATGTGCAAATGAGTAACTTTTAGAAAATGTTTAGTACATGTAGAACTATAAGGGTGTGAAGATCCAAAGCCACATACAACATTTCAGTCTGTCTGTACCACACACAGTTTCTCATGTGTGTTCTAAAACAGGGTATTATACAATCCAGGGAAATGCACAAGAGTATTCTGAAAAGCCAGACTTTTATTGTTTTAAATATCTAGAAGAAAATAATATTTACTTGTGACAGTTAAAAGTAAACTAACTGAGAATAAGAGATGCAGGTTCAAGTGCTTATTCTTTCTAAGCCCTCACCCAAAGTGAAGCAGACAACTCCAATAATGACAAGTTAGTAGAAAACGTAAATATTGCTGAAAGGTAGAAGAGGTTTACCTGATCTCGAGATATGCATTTAGAGACACATTATACTGCTTTTCCTTCTCATCAATGGTCTTCAAATACCTGGAGTAATCAAACATTTATTAAGCTTGTTCTGAAAAATGTTCATTAGCAAATACATGACACATTCCTCTATAACCATAGTAACAACTAAGCAGCAGCAACAGTGTGTATGTTTTATACTTTGTTTAACACTATAAATACATTTACATGTATTCCTAATTAAGCAGTAACTAATTTGAAATCATCATCCTGCTTTTATGAGAGAGTTGGCCCAAACCAAAGATAATATAACAGCATTCAAAGACAGAAGTCTTCTCAGGTCCGTAAACTTAGAGAGCATATTAAAAATAGAACAGAAATTGTCAAATCTGATTAGAAAAAATATTGCTAAGTAAGTCAGTTTTATCTGTTACCTAGAAGCTATTTTAAATGTTTACCTGTAATTTACAAAAAAATCAAAATATGAAAGCAGACATGTACATATTTCGGGCCATTACTGTGAAAAAACATCTAACTGGTTACACAGCCCATGATTAGGCTTAAAGATTTCTGAAGTCTTCAGAACGTTTCAGGAAAAGCTACTGCTAATACTTCAGCAAATGACACACAATTTATTTTTCAGCACTTCAGAGACATGATCTCATGGACGCTCGTTGAGCGTGGTAGGATTTGACTGAAGTTGGTTTTTGCTCCTCCACAGCCAGGAACGCTCCCTGCCAGCAGAACAGCTGGGTTTGCTGCACACAGGGTCACGGTGGGAATCTGTACATTGGTATTATTGATTTAAGTTCCATGGAAATCCCTGCAGATTTCTGTTTTAGGGTGAATGATGGGTAAAAAAAACCCCAAAACAACTCACAATAGGTACATGCAGTTACGTGGTTCTTGTAGTTTTACTTGAATCTGAGAAATGAGTGACAGGACTAGAAAAGAAGGAAACATGCACCCTTGGATGATCCTCAGATAGTCTCATGTTTTCCAGAATCCTTTAGATCTGCACTGCTTCTTCACTTTTCTCCTTCATGACCTACCATTGCTTCCTCAGCACTATAATTAGCTTTAAATTTTCATTCCCACTTTCATTCTTTCTTCTATTGCACAATCAACCCAGCTGAACTCTGGTCTGAATCTATTTTTCTTACATGCTTTTTGTCTGTTCTGCCACACAGCCTATCTTAAATACTGAAGGAGCAGTATTTGTTAATTAGGTTAAATGAAGTTTTATGTAGATGCCGTTAACAGCAGCTCTAATCCAAAAACTGCATTTAACTCATTTCAGAATGACATTACCAGGGCAACAAGTTTGAGTTTTCATTCTATGTACATCACTGAATCAATAGCTACTGAATCACAGTCCATCAGAAATAAATATACTTACTACTGCTGCTTTAAAAAAAAAAAAAAAAAGCAAAAGGAAAATAATGTAAATCTTTATTTAAAATTAGTACCTCTCATTGGTATCTGTATGCTTTTTAGCTGTGTTCCTGAGTGCTTTTAAGTTCTCTTGATTTTCTTTTTTCTCCTGTTGCCATTTTTTCACTTGTATTTCTAAGTCTTGATGAAACCAATCCAGTTCATTCTTTGATACCTAAAAGCAGAAAATAAGGAAACATTATTTCTGAAAAAATACTATTTGATTCAAATGCAAGTTAGAGCAGATTGTTGACACTTATGATGAAAAGCTAAGCCAGTGAAAATTACAGTAACAGAGTTTTACTAGTGCTTAATTTACTGTTAGTTCAGGTGTTTAGCACAGGCAACATACTTGCTTTCCTGCAAAGACCTGCACACCTCATTTACACGGTTGGCTTCAGAATACTTGCAACTCTGGCAGTCAACTAAAAGAAGAAACCCGTTTCCCCAGCCTCATGTACAAATACACACTGAAATCCAACTCAAAATCCAGCTCAAAATCAGTACTGATGGGGTTGTATCAGTACTAACAACTGGGAAGTTACAATTCCTTACAGAGCAAGATCTTACAGCTGCCATAACTGCTTAAAACAAAACAAACAAAACAGCATCAATGCATCACTGGGAAATATAAAGAAATATTTTGTTAAAGTGCCTATAATATGCCTGTGGACAAGTTCATTCACCTTACATACAGCCTTGCTTTCAGCTCAAAAGTTTTGGAGCTCAGATTTTTACCAGATATTCCTACAGAAAAAGAGATGTGAAACTCCACCATCCCGTATACAAACGGCCCACGGTAAAGCTCGAACGCGGGAGCTCCCAAGCTGCAGCACATGAGTTCAGTCCAACACACCATTCAAAGGCAAAAAGTATTGAACTCAAAGGGAATGACAGGCCTCATCTTGCTAAAGATTAAAAAGAGGGCATGGGGAGAGATGGCTTTGGTCTCATCTGAGGTGGGGTTTTTTGTTTGTTTTTAATGGAAAAATTCCTTTTAATGTAGACAAATGGGCAGCCCATAGCATCTACAGCTGTAACTATAAAATTAACCCAGTCACAGTGAAAACAGGCTGATAGTACTGTGTGGGGACTACTCTTACTCCCAGACATTTGCAAGGAAATAAAGCCTGTTAGCAAACCCAACAAATCAAGAAGGAAAAATTCAGCAGTGTAGCGCTTTTCTGTTCTTGGGTTGAAGCAAAACCAATACCTATCCACTAGATGGAGGCAACCAACATCCCCTGTGTTTAAGTGCATTCAAAGGAAGATGACACGCAAAGCTTGTGAGGTTTGCTGAGTGAGACTTCACAGCAATGAGGACTACCACGTTTCAAAAATACTGTTGATCAATTACAACCAATCCTGTGAGCCACTGCAGTTTGTCCCACTGTTGTATGAACAAAGACATTACCTCAGTCTCTTCAACACTTTTTTTTAGGAGCTCTTTTAAAGCACTGATTTCCTCCAAGCTTCGGCTTTGTAACTGTTCATATTTTTCCTGTGCTTCTTTAAGATGTTCTTTTAGCACCTGGTGCTCTTTTTCCATACGTAGCATATCTCCCTGAAAAGAAATGTTATAAAAACCAATCTAATATCTATTACCACGGGGCAGCAAACATTGATGAGGTCTAAAAGGAACAACCTGCTGTCAGTTGAGATTCAAAATCTTGAGTGTGGTTGGGATGGGGCTTTTGTTTGTTGATTTTGGGGGGGTGTTTAGAGAAAGTTGTATAACAGTTTCAATCCAGCACAGGAAATGAATGATGTCTGACCATGAATGGAACAGGACAAGTTCAAAGGCCACGTTTGCTCACTTTTATCTCCTTGTTAACCTCAGTCTCAGCTGTCTATACAACCAGATGGAGTGTTTATATCAAACCTCAAGATTTTTGCAGAGGAAATATTAAACTTCCCTAAAACATACTCCAACATCTAAGCTCTAAAACCTTGTTGTGTGCCTATGTGAAGTTTTCAAAGTCAAACATAACAGAATACAATGCAGACCAACATGAATGGGGTGGTGGGGAATCCCACCCCCAAAAAAGCCCAACCACAAGCCACATACACACACCACAAAACAAACCAAAATAAAAAACATCTGTTAAAACATGTAATTTTCAGAGAGCCTTCATCTTTTCACTACTAAGGTTTCGGGCATTCCTTTAACCTTCTTCATGAGAAACAAACAAATACGCAGGTAACTTACTTGTTGCATTTCAAATGGATGAAAAGGCAAGGTATTAGTTTCCCTATCAGCTACTTCACAATGTACCTAGAATACAAAGAATCATCAGTTGATTAAAAAGCTCTCCAGTTTATATATGCAACTAGTAGGTCACCTCTGTTTTGGAGCTATTGTACCTAACCTACAATTTTACAAATCCAAATACATTATGAAGTAGGTCTATCTACAATGTAAAAAGAAATTATGCAAGTGTTTCTGAAATGAACTTCAATCTAAAATGAAAGTGCTTTTTTTGTTATCAACTTTCCCTAGTTTAATTGACCATGCAGCATTTACATTGAGAACAGTTCTGAGAGTCTTTAAACACAGCTGTGCTCTAAATGTCTGAAAACTTTAGACTTGCAGAAACAGTGTCTGACAGCTCACTGAGGAGCTGTGTTTTGTGGTTCCCCCTAAACTCAAGATCTACTATGTAAGTGCCTCTACTTAGAAGGGTCTAGACTCGAGGACCTTCAGAGTTCCTGCTTGTTTTCCTCTAATACTACCCATCAAGGACTCACTAGAAGAACTGAGGTTTAAAATCTAACCATGCAACATATTAAAGATCCAGTTTATGATGCTGCCTTTCTAACAAGCCATTAAAAATCATAGTCAGATAATGTTAGATGTCTTGCTCTAAACAGAAACATATCTGTTGCCTAGCGCTCTTTTGATCTCTGCTGACCAGAATTCACTAAATTAAGAACTGCTGCATCTTCTGTTATCTCTTTGTTGCATGTGTTCAAGAACCAAACAGAACCCATTTTAAAAGCCTAGTCAACCAAGTAATGACTTCATCTGCCAAGACTGATGGCAAACTAACTGTCAGCAACTGCTCAGGAAAGATTTAAAGTGAAGAAAAGTTTTGTACACAAACCAAGTCTGAAAAAGACATGTTAACATTTTCCTAATTTAGAAAGCAATAACAAAAAGATGACTATTTATCTTACAACTATAAACAGCTATTCCTCCCTTAATGACAAGAAACAAATGAAGATGTGTAACTCCTCCTGGCAGTCCCTCTAGCACGTTGGATAATCTCTCAGATGGATTTGTGAAACTGCCATATCCATAACTCTGAAAACCTGCCATCGTAATCCAAAATGTTTTCTGTAAAAAATGAGGATGTGACCACTGTCTCCCTATGTGAGTTGTGTGTTTTTACACGTGGTGTATGCTCATCTAACTCTGGGGTACCATTAAAGAGTGAATGTTCCAGCCCCTCTTCTGTTCAGCTGCATGTCCTGCCCCTTTCTGGGTGTCCAGCAATGCTTTCTCTGCCTGTAGTACAGAACTTTCAGGTTTCTGTTACTTTAGCAGGGAAAAGGAAAATGAGAGGGAGTTTGCCCCTGAACCTACCTTACAGCTGGGCTGCCACTGTAAGACCATGAGGTCCAACAGCCAGCAAATTGTTAGAAGGTACAAACTATCTAAATCCTCAAATACTGTGAAAATTAAAAACAAACCACTGAACTGATTACAGAAGAAAAATGATGACACAGAAGGACTTTCCTTAACCTCTAAAATGAAGTTTAAACTGATGTGCACCAGTTCCCTTCTTTGATCCTAGGTCAAAAGACCTGTGAAAATTTCAGGCAGAACAAAATTCAGGGACCATTTTAAAGAATTACAAATTAAAAACAAGAGTAGCTGTAGAAAACATCAGTAACAAGCTGCAAGTTCTAAGGAAGTTCCCAGTCTGACAAATACCTCAGTATCTTTCAACTTGTGGCCTTTTTCTGGGAGAAAAGTACTAGAAAATGGTAAATGTTACTGTGAAGATCCTTTACATTTGGGTGGGTGGAAGTATTACTTGAATGTCTGCTCTTGAAACATTTGACCCTTTGGGAAGTCAAAGAAATAATTCAAAAAGGAGTTGTATTTCCCAGTGCTCAACACTATCACTTATCACTCAAAAGCTCCCAAATAACTGTTACATTTCAATTTCTTACCTGAACAGCTATCATCCTTGTATAAGGATTGTTCTTCATTAGAGGTATACCTCTGCTTTCTTTTTCCATCTTCATAACCTTTATACCACAGTCAGCTTCATTTGTACTATTTGCAACAGCAAAATTGTCTTGATAAATCGTGTTCTCCGAGTTCTCCAGGTGGCACTGAGGGTCTTCATATGTTTGTATTTCAGCTGGTATAAAACTGCTGTGTTTTCTGTTTGAAATTGCTGATTCGTCATTATCCTGATGAGCTACATAATCAGCATAAACGTAACTGGGCTGCTTGGCAACATTTGACATTAGAGGCATTTGAGAAGGCACTGGCAATATTCTTTCATATCTATAACCCCAGGAAGGCTGAGGCAAAAATATATGAGGATTTTTAGAATCAAAGCACTTAAGTAAAATGTCTGAAAACGCTGCCTCATTTTCTAGGCTATTCTGACTATGCACAGAACGCACCGATTCACACGAAGTAGGAAAAGACCAGGGCAAATATTGCTGAGTCTCATAACTTGCTACTGTTAAGTCAGTAGATGTTGATATATGGGGTTGCTTACAATAAGACAGTGGTTTGAATTCCTTAGCAGCTGGATTTAACTGTAGATTCTTCTGGAAAGGATCTTCTTGTATATCACAGACTATATAATTTTCATCTCCAGTCTCATTTCTGTTTGTACTTTCCTTAAGAAGAACTGCATGCTTTCTTAAGCCAATAAGATTATCCACCATAATGAAATTAAGGGATTTTAGAAGAAAAGATTTCAGACCACCTTCATCTTCTACAATCTTTTGAGCTTCCTCAGGGAAATGTTCATATTCCCCAACTAGTAATTTATTATCAATTTCCATAGGGCCATGTTCTTCCAAGATTTGAGAGAAATACCTTTAAAAAAAACAAACCAATCAACCAGCTGTCATTATTAATCAAAGTTTTTTCATGTAACTTTAAAATCATATTTCACACATTATATTTTCACACTAATACTTAAAAGCAAAGAACCTCTAGACCTACTGAAGAACACTCATTTGGAAGATGATGTTCTAGCCAAGCATAAAAATCTTCTGTAATACTCTTGCTTATCCACATCTTTCTAAAAACATGTAACTATTTCAAAGCATTAGTATATACCTTTATGGACATACCTATATATACTAGACCACCAGGACTCAAATTCTGGACTTAATACACTATGTTATAAAAACTATGAAGTAATATTGAACCCTTTAAACTGCTAAGCACAGAAGTGTATACATACTCATATAAACTCTCGTAAGTTTGATCATTATTATTCAGGTGTCTTTGATAATTGTTACTATTTGAAATGTCATAGAGAGCTTCAAATTCCTCTAGTTGCCCGCGAAGATATTCTGGGATTACAAATGGTTCATTAGAATCTCTGTAGCATTAAAAAAAAAAAAAAAAGAAAGAGAAAGAGAAGAAAAAAATAAAATACTGCATATGAAAATAATTCTTTTCTCTGAATATAATTGTATTTTTCACATATCCTGAGAACAGTATGCTGTATGGTAACTACGTAGTGCTAAAAATATACTTCAATAGCAAACTTTTCTAACAAACAGAATAAACACTATCCCCAAAATAATTAACTGCTAAACTTACTCACTGACCAGCCACTAACTAATAATAATACTAATACTAATACTAATACTAATACTAATACTAATACTAATAATAATAATGCCTAAAGTCTTGCCTATCAGCTTTCACATCTATAAGCAAGAACAAAACCAGGCTCAGAATACAAGATTTTGACTCCTGATTAACACACAAATCCTAAGCAATGCACCACAGATTATCTCAATTCAACATCACAACCTGCTTGGTATGGTGTGGATGGCAAAATTCTGCTGTGACTGATGGAGTATGTACAAATTTATCAACTAATTTCTTGCTAGATTAAAGTGGAACATGAAGCAAGTAAGACCTTATTTTAAATAATAGCTTTTGGCCTAGAGGATGTATTAGCTTGCAGCCTGGCAACCATTTGGTGACTTCCAAGACCTTTAAAATTCTAATACTCTGTACACCTGTCCTGGAAGCAGAGAAGTAATGGCTCTGTACAAGTGTAAAAGGGAAAGACTCTCTAAGAGGATGCTTATAGGTAAAATGATATTGATTAATACAAGTATTATGGTTAAGATGAAAAATTAGAAACAGGTGCTATGAAATAATAGAATAATAATAATTCTTATAAACCACAACCATGCTGCTTCCCACTTTGTCCCTTGCATTGCCTTCTCCATGGTTGGTTTAAACCCAATCCAGCTGAATCAACAAGAATAACAGAATTTAGAGACACAGCAATTATAGAGGGTGATTAACTTGGAGTAAGCAAATTGTGAAAGATTACATATTTTAAAATAGACAGAAGTTAAATGTTATGATGTCAGTTTTTCTTAGAAGTGCAAAGGTGAGCAGACAAAGATTATTCAAGAAGACAAGTGAACACAGTGACCAGAGTGGGACCAGCAGCTGCAACTTCTGAGGAGGCACTGAGATGAGATGAATCAGCTGCATTTGAAGACCACTGTGGACTTTTATAGAATTTTAAATTAATGAGAAATTTGGAACTGAGGGTTTGTGGGAAAACACCAAGAACTTTGAGAAGAAAACCTATTGTATAATGTTAAATTTAGCATATATATATATACAGCTTGATTTTTGCAATGCCTTTGACACTCACTGAGGTAATGGCCCTACTCTGTGTTGTAAATAAAGCAAACCTAAAGTTACCCACCAATTGAATTAAATTCCTTTAACACCAAGCTCATACCAAAAACACTTAGAAGTTAATCTAGACTTGGTGTTTTGAAGACTTTCTCTTCTCCAATACCTGCAAAGCACTTTCAAGTTTGGACAATAAAAACAAAGATGCATGATGGTACTTACAAAGTATTTTCTTCTATAAATATCTTATCTTCTTCTCGTGATGCTGTGCTAACTCCACTGGATAATACTAAAATAGACTAATTAAAAACAGATCATTAATTTTATGTCATAAAAGTACATCCAAAATGATCCACCATAAAGACTACAAGTAACTTATTTACATTGAACCTTGATCTGTAACTTTACCATGTTCAGATGCTATATTAAGAACTGCAAAACATTCAAGTACAATTATCAGTACTAAGCCACATTGAGAAAGTTCTTAATTTAAAATTATTAATTTCTTCTTCAGAACTTACTTTGGAAAAATATATTGGGATATTCAGCCTAACTTCCCTCTTTTTTTAACAATTTCAATAAAATTCACTGAGTTTGCATGAAAGTAAACCAAGATTATAGCTTCACTTTGTTAAAAATTTTGTATAACTTCTTTCCACTAGGCTGCACGTCAACTGACTTTCAAGGAATTTCTTCCTTGAAATTCCTTAATTTCTTCTTACACTGGAGAGCCTTCAAGCTTTAGTAATTGTAATATAAAATAAGTCTGAGTTATCCCTAGTTCCACATCGTTTTAATATGACACCTGTTATTCTTATGTTCACCATTGCAAATGTTTTAGTTGTCTTTAAATTTTTTATTATCTGATAACTTTAGAAATACACAGACTTTTATAAATGCATCTGAGTCAGAAAAACTTGACTGATGAGGGGGGAAAAAAAAAAAACACCTTAAAGTTTACTCTCACAATTCTAGTAAAATTATAAAAAAGGTGGGGGCATAGAGGAAACAAAGATGACTGTATCTGAAGATTTCAGTAAAGCAAAACGCTAGAAAAGGAGTACAAAAACCAATGTAAGTTTCAGGTAGGATATTATTCCTAGCAAAATTCATAAAACATTGAACAACTAATAACATTTTTCTGAGCAATAAATGGAACTCTTGCACCTTCAATCACTGATATGCCCATAAAAATTTAGAAAATACAGACATAATTTCAGATCTACTTCATGAAGTGTAACGACACATTTTTCTTTCTCAAAATGACCACTAAAGTGTCCTTTTCCAAATGTGCTATTTGTCAGTGCAAAACAAAATGGAGCATAAAGTATTAATTGCAAAGTACAGACAGTGCATGTTTTCACAGGTGGTTGTTTTCATTTTCCCATATGGGAAATTAAGATCAGAAGAGTAATTCAGAATTAAGATAGTGGACAGACTAAAGAGCCAAAGTTATTTATGAATAACCTTTTTTTCAAGTTTAGAAATACCTTTTATACTGTCAAATTAATATTTTAACAAAACAAAACTGTATTAATTGAGTCGTTTCAGCATTATTTTACTTCAAGAAAAACTACTTCAAGAACGAGTATCCACAAGGTATTTACGAAAACAGCCTCTATACATCTGAATGCCAGCAATTCTAAAAAACCTATTTGTAGTAAGCAGCTAAAAAGTTACTGACCCTTGAGTCTTTTGGGGTTTTCTTCCTGTTTTTATTTTTAACTTTGATACCATTAGTCTGAAATGGAAAAAAATAAAGTAATTGTTTTTTTCATGAGAATAAAATAATGATGCATTTCCAAAACCAGTATGTAAATTTTTAAAAGTTTCATGTTAAAATTCTCATTCTGGTTTCACCAGCAAGATTTACAAGGTTAAGCATGCAATGTTCCCCCTCTCCCCTCCATCCCCAGCTGGAAAACCAGAAAAGAAACAGAGCTTAAACCAAATAGACATTAAGTTCACTTACCAATGTATTTTCATTTCCCTGCTTCTTTAATATAATGGTAGGGTCATCTAGTGAAAGGAAAACAAAGTCACAGTTGTAAATGGAAATAGTAATATTTTATGTAACTTAGAATTGTAAGCTATGACATTATAGTAATAATTCTTATAATCCTTTATCAAATACCCCCAAAGTATCTCAAAGACTGTAGCTACAGAATCTTTATGCTTAAACTGACAGATAAATACTTATTTTGGTTGGACATCATATATGCATAAACTCATGTGCTGGTTGTGACACATGAAACAGAACAGCGGAATGTAACCAAAAAAGGGTGTCTTGCTTTTTGAGGCCATATTGTCTTTTAAGCACTGAACACAGGATCCCACACAATGAGGAGGTCAGAAGTTTGCTGAGGTTTCAGCCTTTTACAGAGCCCACCATATGTGGTGTAAAAACAGACAAAATACAATGCTTATAAGAACGATGACCTTTGCATATTTACCCATTTTATCAAAGAATTCATCTAAAGCTTGATGAAGAAATGGAAAATTTTCTCTGTTGTCTTCTAACAGCCATATAAAACAGCGGGTTTTCTCTAGGGGTGGTTTTAAGAAATAATCACGAATTTCTTTGTCTTCAGAACTAGTTGTCACATAATCAAATTTACTACCATACTTCTCATTCCAGAGTGTGGTTAAAATAGAAAGGTCAAGCTCTTTTAAAAATTGTCCATATTGAAGGAGAAAGTTCTTTGTAGCTGTGAGACCTAAAAGAGATGAAAAAAACAACACTTAATTCCGGCTTCAGAATTTTGGTGCTTACAGTGTGATGTTCCTCTTGAAACAGGAACAGTTTGTTTTAGAAATTAAATATACAGTAGCTGAAAAAGATTATGTAAAATCTTTTGTATCTTGAAAATGCAAACAAAAATGATAAATGGAGTTTATATAAATTTTACTCTTAGTCCACACCAAGTTATTATTTGTATAATAAATCTGTATAAATTCCTTAAAGGACATGGACACAACAGAATAGAATCAAGAACCCAAATCTCAAAGGTTTTGGCATCTTATGTCCATTTTGGCTGCAAAAACAAACTTCTACCTTCGTCCAATTACAAATTTAATAGGAAACTACACAGCAAGACAACACTACCAAACAGGACCAAATTAAATTACTTCCAAGTTATACAGTCAGCTAAGCTTTTATGACAAAGATCTCACCATTATTTACTTTCCAAAACCAAATTATTTTTAAAAATATTATCATTTAAGCATATTCTAGAATTTAAAGACATTAACAAAATAAATCTGTTCAATTCTCTTTCCTACATGGATAAAGTCCTGCCCATACTAGAATCCTTTACTTGCAGAGACAGGAGAGGTTGTTCCAGTGTTGCCAATGGTCATAATTTCTTCTCCAGAAATCTTGGGGAAGGATGAAGTAAATGAAAAAGAGGAAGGCTTCACTTCACCATTTAAAGTTAAGAAAGCAAGATTGGAAAACAGGGATATTATATTTTAACCTGTAAACTGAACAGTTAGGACAGGGTAAGGTCTTCATAAACATACAGCCTACCCAAGTTGTTAAGATGTTTCAGCCATTTGCGTAATTTGGGATCCACTTCTTCCAGTTCACTCAGCACGTGGATAAAACCTCTTGTTTTCACTCTGGTTTTTTCCTGAATTAAATAACTGATGAGCTGCTCCATCACTTCCTGTGACATATTACTAGTTTTGGAATATAACACGTAATCCTCCTCACTGATTACAAACCATGAAAGTAATTCCTTTAAGACTTTGGAAGCATCATGAACAGCTGTTTTTATTCGCTCAGCATTTCGACTGATATGCTGCAGGACTCGATCACCAGCATATAAATCCTGAACATAACCTATAATGGGATTTTAAAAAAAACAAAACACACCAAGCTTTCATGTTTGTTTACCATAATTAAAAACATCAACTTTAAAGTACAGATAATTTGGTCTAAGTGGCATTATTTTTAATTATTTGCTTTATCTCAAAACTGAAAATTACCAAATACATAACTTTCCATATAAATTAGCCTTAGCATTATGAAGTTGACACAACATTGTTTTAAATTTGGTTTACACAAACAAACAAGCATCTTAGCTAGAAAGAAATAAAAGAAAAATTACCTGCCAGTAGTAGTAGCTACAAGGAATTGTCTCTACAGTTTTATCTGCGTGGGCTGCACGCCAGCCTGGATGCAGAGACAAAATTCCCCCAAGCACCAGTTCTCAGAGCAAAGACACACTTCTGAATTGAATGCTGGAGCATATACCTAGTCCCAAACCTCTGCCCTGACCCTGCCACTGGCTCTTTGTAGAACAGTGAAAAAAGATCACTGGCTCCTATCAGCCTTCACCTTTCATATTCTTCAAGACCACACATTTATAGAATGCCACTCTCAGAGCTTAACCTATAGCAATCAGCCAAAAGACTTAGATCTGAAAAGAATTTTTAAAAACCAAAGCACTACTTATTACACCCAGAATAATGAACTACTGTAGCACAAACAGTTCCAAGCATACTAACAGATTCAATCACCTCTACAGATGTAAGCCATGCCTGAGTTTTAGCCTGCAGGAGTCTGCATTAAAAACCTCTGTATCTTACAAACGTGCATGCACACAAGTGCTCTTCTCACTTCCACTCCTCTCCAATTTATAAACAGATTTGTTTTTATTTAAAGGTATCTATGGCTGCCAATAAAACAAAACAAAAAAAGCCCCTTTCTGATCTAGCTCTCACCAAAATTGGCATCTCAACCTCTCAGACAGCTTGGGAGATTAAATTAGATATTATTTTGAAAGATAGCCTCATGAAATTTCCCCAAGGGAAAAAACAGGGTAATAGGTAGCTTTTTTCTGAAGTCATGCAAGACTTCAATTTTATTACAGAATGAACTCAGGACAAATTAATTGAAAAGGCTAGCCAGCACCAACACAGAGGATTTTTTGCAGAACTCCATTAAAAGTTCCTCCATGTTGACATATTCCTGAATTAGTGATTCACCTTTTACCCACAATGCTGCAGGGTGACTGTGTTCATCACCCCAAAGGCATTTTAGTTCTCAGAGCTTTTAAGGCCATTTGGGACAATCAAGTCACATACATGTGATTGACCTGCACTGGATCCAAGGACCAGAACTAAAGATATGCCATAGGAAAGGAGACAGCAAGATCCCCACAAAGTTAACTGACTGTGATTTTAGAAAACAACATGGAAATAAAAATAGTAGTCTGTAGTGCTAATTGAAGGGACCACTCTCAAATAAAATGGTTAAGAAAAAAAACCCCAAACAACCAAATTAAGAAGATTAGCATCTTAAGAGTGTTTTCCTATAGAAAAAGTGTCAGGATATGCCATTGAACAGGCAACAAGGTCCTGAAGAACTCTGAGTTTGGCATGTATGGGGTGCAAAAGCATTTGCAAAGTATTTAATATGAAATTCTACAAAGAAATTAATGTCAGCCCTATTTTAAAGGTAACAAGACAGACAAAAATAGTTTTTAAAAAACACCAATTTTTTGTTTTGCACCGTAGCTTGCCCTAACAGAAAATACAGTGGAAGTTCACATAAAGGCTGAAGTCGTCTTTTCCCCAATCCTCCGAAATATACATTTCAAGTCACTGCAGTTAAGGGATCATTCATTCTTTATCTGAGATGCAGTTATTTTTGTTCTGTAGCAGTGTCATAATTTGTGGGCATAAAGCTTTTTCTGAAACTACTTTTAAATAGATTAACTTGGAATTTGAGCCTTTGCCCTCTTCAGGCTGCTTCTTCATGAAGCAAGAACAAAGGTTTTCTACAAGGAACTCAATCATGCACTAACATCTTACAGTTATTGATAAATTAAAAACAAAACTGAAATAAAAGCAATGTTAAGTAAAACTGCAAGTCTTTAAGGGAGGGATTATGTTCAATATTAGTACTCTGGTATAATTTCACTTAGGATGTACAGAATGTTCTTTATGCTACCTCATGATACCTTATAACCTATACTTCCACATACCGCTGTAATCACTGTATTGAGCTGGTTTGTTTACCATCTGGTTTTCTTCCGTTTTCCTTTTAGCGGACTTCTGTGCCTCTTCTCGTGCACGTTTTCTTCGTAATTTTTTTTCTTGTTTCATTTTTAACTTCCTAAGACTGAAAAAAAGCAATTTAGTGGTGAGCCTAACATTAGTTAAGTTGCAGAAGGAATTAGGCACTTCTCATTTATTTTCCATGTCTTACAATAGCTATAAACTCCATTCTACTATAAAATATTATGCTGAAAAGTACAAATATGATAAAGCTAGTTTTCATTTAGAAGTTGAGACCACAATATTTCATAAAAGTTTCATAAAAATTAAGTGTGTAAGCATAAGAATATCACCAAGATGCATTAATTTTTACTCCCATTAATGATATCTGAATTAGGATTAATTGAAATACTATCTTTTTTTTTTCTTAATTTGTTACTCAGCATTTTGAACAACATATTAACATTTGGATTTCCTTGACTTTTAAAAATCAATTTTGTTTATCCTCTCAGCATGATCCCTCATTATTTATAAGCTTACTTGACCAAAAAGTGTGAACTCAGTTATGTTAAAGGCACATGCATCAAAAACTGAAATAGCACCACTATATGCAGTTTCTGTTTACACTTTCTAAACATTCACACAAAGTTGGTTAGATATTAAATGCCATGGAACAGTGATGTTGAATTTATGCCACACAGGGATAGCTAAAAATCTTGCTGAGTTTCTTCCCTCTAGCAAGGGGAAGGAATAGAACGATCATTGCAATCTCAGACGGAAAATAGAGGTGGTATTCTAATCTAGACAGACTTGATTTTCACTGCGTGTATTTAAGACACTCAATCCATTAAGCAGCGTTAACAAACACCCCTTTCTTTTAGCATTCCAACTGTTAAGTCTCTTAGCAAAAATGAAAGACATACATGCATAGGGAAAGTAAAGAAACAAGCTGTGCACATAGCGTCCCAAATCACACTTTCCCCAACCAACATGGTACTTCCTTGCCCACAGATTTCAGGTATAAAGGTTTGAGGCGTAAAGACTTGAAGATGTCTGCAGCAATTTATATTAAAAAACTACTGGTTGGTTCAAATTGCCAAGAAGTCAATGGTGCAATGGACTATTTATCCCCCTATACAGAGGTGTGGAAAATGCATCAACTCATATGCTGTAGATTTGAAGTTTCCTGTGACCTAACTGAAAATGCTGCTTTTAAAGAACTGTATGACCACTAAGATCTCACAATAATTTATTCATCAATGCCAGTTAATGCCCTCCTGATCTCATCTTATAAATCTAGCTCTGTATCTCCTTTTACAAGTTAAACACTTTTATAATTGGACCATAACATACTTCACTAGACTTTTTAGTTTATCAGAGGCAAAGGGCAAGAATAATTTTCCAAAGTATTTGTAGTATTTTAGCACTTCTTAAACAGGCATGAAAATGAAAACCAATCCTAGAGAAATCTGTTTCGTTCTCAAATTGATTCAACTTAGTTTTAAACAAGCAGAGCACTTACCTCGAACATTTCTGTTTAATACTGGCTTTCGGTGGTTCCTTGGTTTTTGTTATCTTTTGTTCAAACTACCAAAATAAGTGACATCATATTAATTAAATTTGGGTCACAGTGCAACATTGCTGTACTCAAAACCAAGGGACACTTCATGCTTTAGAAAGCAGTAATACTACAAAGGAGACTGCAGCCTACCTAAGCCTCATGAAGGTCTACCTAAAATTATCTTCTACAACTTGTTAGCATATAGGTATATAGCAATCCATCTTTATCTGCAGAAAAGATGGGCTGAAAGATAACCCACAATCAGGAAGAACTAGGGGCTGTTTTGCTTTAGCAGTGGGCAAGCAGCGAACTTTACAATAATTTTTTTTGGCTTCTCACACAGCAACACTGCTCTGGGAAGAAGTATCCATCTTCTGGTGACTCTGTAGAGGTAAGAGCACTCTTCCAATACAATTATTCCGTTTAGCAAGATTAGCTACAATTTAAACTAGCAGTTCTTTCATGTTGCACAAGGTAACTATAAAATGAAGCTTCAGGTCCCATCTGTGACAATTCTAACCAATACCATAAGGTAATGCCTGCTCCACCAGAAAAATGAGATGAGAACAGGTAATTAATATTCCTAAATAAAGATAGCATACTGCTTAGGAGTTTGCAGTTACATTCTCATCTTCACTTTATCTCCTTTACCAGAGTAAATATCTTATTTTCATATTTTATATGAACATTTACTTACTGCACATTTTACCAGACCAGAAGAACTGAAAATAACTATTTTTGAAATAAGGCCTGTACAATCAGGAGTGAAACACAACTCTTGAAGAAAATCCTGTAGGAGAAAATGATACACACAATAAAGACATTTAAATTCATACAAAGTCTGTATTTCTATACAGATTACAGTTTCTTAACTTGAGGTGAACAAAGTAATTAAACCTAGCACAGTTCTAAACTCTTCGTGGATGAGGAAAGCAAGTGTCAGCTGACTTGGCAAGGACTGCAAATCAGAAGGATCCTAAGTCTGTGGCATACACCTGTTATTCCCAAAGCTATAGCAAAGCTCCTCCTCCTCCAAGTTCATGTTCAAGAATCAACTTTAAGGATACTCTTTTATGAGTTCATACTTTGCCTGGATTTCCCATCATTTTATACTGGCTGCTGATACTGTATTTTGTAAAATTCCTTTAGACATACTCAGTATCAAACTGTTTCTTCAGCAGCAAGACTACAGAAGGAATAAAACGTCCATATGGAAGGATATAAATGATGCAGGGTAAACAGGCTAAGCATACTAAGCCTTCACACAAACAAGCCTTTTTTCTGTAGACAACATCAAGCTTTACCCACGCTTGCATGTCAGACAGTTTAGCAAGAGACTCTTCTTTCCTGTCTCTCGTCCTGCCATTACCATGAAGGTGGGACACCAGGCTGTAGCACTACACTTACCACAAACCAAAAGAATGCTATCATCTTGACTAAAGAAAGAAAAAAAATGCTTATAGTCTGACACAGCTCTTACCTTATCATTTTTATCACTGTAGTTTGTTGTTTTCAACTTTTTCCAACAACTGATATGAAACTCCACTCTACATTGCTGACAGCAAGTAATACGTATAAAACCCTAATATTGAGAAAAAGGATGAATTTAACATACTAAAAAAAAAATAGTGCACAACTTAATAGTAGAAAGGATAAGATGGTGTGTTCCAGATACCCCTTTAATATGAAAGAGGGGAGAAGACATGTAAACTTGAAGTTTTATTTCCCAAACCCTTTGAGACTAAAAATTTACCTTAAAGTCTGGGTCTGTAAAAAATATTTGGATTTTGGAGTAGCCATGACATTGTCGATATCGACAAATTCCATCTGGTTCTGGAGGGAACTTGCATTCCTCAATACAGTTCTTTAAAATCAACTGAGAAACACAAAATGATTTAAGACAAATTGCACAGAAACCAGCAAAACATCCAATATCTACTTACAAACTTCTAGGGAACTCTGCAGTGAAACACACATGTCTTTTTGAACAGCAGACAACTAATACTAAAAAAAACCCACCCCTCTTCTAGTGAAAGCTATGGAAGATTGTCCTTTTAGGGCAAAATATTCAAAAGCTCATTTGAACTGCTATCAGCTAAGTACTGGTAGTTTCTGTAGAATTATTACTGGAGATGACTTAGAAATTTCTTTATACCTACATCTGAAGAGAAGGTAAAGCATGAAGGAAACTTTCAGGTGGAGTGCAGTTGGTATGCAAGGAATCCATTCCATGGTAGTTTCCTAGGTACAACCTGCAACCTTAATATCGCTGACTCTAAGAGAAACAGCAAGGAGGATGGAGTGGACACACCACAGCCAGGCTCTGTACACAGCAGAGGAGAACTTGAAGGTACTGTGGAACTGACAAGGTCCACGGTAGCTTGCTACCCTGAGCCAACAGCTTCTCAGCATTTTGCCAAAACTATGTCCTCAGTGTAACTTTGCTCATTATAATGTCATTATAAGGCTAATGAGCACCTCCAAGGTGTGACCACCCCCCACTGAACATGCATTCTGAATTTCCCCTGGTCTGTGCCTTTAAAAGCAAAGTGAGGAAATTTTACACCAATTACAATAAAGCTCTGTATAACTAGAGTCACTCAAGCTCCACCTGAAAGAAGAAAGTAAAAAATGGCCTAAGAGAAGGGGAGAATGTTGGGGAAGAAACCATCGTAGACAAAACAGGAAGATACCATCGTGAACCATCCCCAACTTCTGGGACCAGTTGACAGGCTGAGCCCCTCCTCCCCCCCATAGAGGAAGGAAGAGAGAATCAAACCTTCTCCAGCAAACTCAGAAAATCTCTATGGAATTGTTTCATAACTTAATGTGTTTGTAGATTCATGTTCTTATGTACCTGCACTTATCTTTGCAGACAGTATATTTATCACCAGCAATCCAAAAGAATGCTATTCTGTTGTTTCAATAAACTGAACCATTTATTAATCCAGTTGTCATAGTCCTCATTGAACGCAACCAGGCGTGGCTGTGCTAGCTCATTTACACATGACCAGACTGGAGGTGCACTGCCCTATTAGTGTATCCAGCCATGAAGGCCACCAGGTGGCCGTGCCAGTGCATTCAAAGGCGACCGGACTGCAGCGCCGCGCTATTAACGCGTCCAGAGCTGTGGGAGTTCAATATATTGAACACACCAGATTGACAGTGCCAAATTGGGCATCACTCAGAATCTACACCCAGCCACCCTCAGCCCCTCTGATACTTGAGGACAAGCTGAAACACAAGGGGGTTTATTTTCTGCCAAATTTCTCTGCCCTTTAACGCAACAGCTTCCCTACATGCAGGTTTATCCTGGATCAGCGTTTAACATGCTGATGACCAATTTCAAATGCTTGAGAATATAGTAAGTTTTCCATTGCCAAAGTAATGAGCCAGATTACTCGGATAACGTGATGAAAATGGAGTGTCTGCTCATTTCTGTCACTTCCCAGCATTTCAGGAGTGCCTCACCCAACATCTGAGTTACACAACCAAGTACATTCCCAGGGACAGCTCAGAACTGGCCCTGCACTGGAGCTAGCAAGATCTCCCAGAATAATGTCTGAGGTAGAGACATTACAATGGCTTTATGTAAAGTCAGTTCAAGTCCCACAGGGCTGGCACTGAGCCCAGATTATTAAAGCATTATTAGAAACAAACAGACCACCAGTTAAAGCCTTTCAAATAGTTGCATTATGATCTCCAGAAGTCTCAGAGCACTGATGCATTACTGTGGCCAGACTACTGTGGTGTCAGCTGGGGGTCTGTGAGAAACTTTAGGTCAGTTTTTGTTTAGGAAACAAAATTGTACTGCTGCTTCTACCAGAAATGAAACAGGTCAATATAGTATGGGTAAATTCATACAGTGAATAACCTAGCATGTTCTACTGTGTCAAACTGCCTCCATGCTGAGGAGATCATGCCTCTTGCCTCTCAAGGTATGGTTTATCAAGAAACTCTTCACAAATAAGTGACTCAATTATATTTTTAAAACAATAACAATAGGTTTTTTTTAAAAAAGATGTTCTGTGTGAGAAAGCAATTTGTATTGTCAGAACCACAAGTTATATTTTTCGAGTTAAACAGAGAATTTTACTATACAACTCCCACTGTATCAACCAAAAACTATACGGTCAAACCCTCCCATTTAGTTTGAAATATAGCACCAATTTTCAACTTCCCATTTTTGATAATTCAATTTTTTAACCAGCTCTTTCTCGCATTACATTGTGTATAGCCTTCATATCTACTTAGAAGTCTGGTAATACGCAACTGAAGGTAACACATTATGAAACACTTGGAGCAGATTAGAACCATATTATTACAGAGAAATACCCAAGCATAGAACCTGACACAGAGCTGTCACCCTTGTGCTGTAAATGGGATGCTTCCCAGGTGTTCAAATTTGTCATCAGAAGAAGAGTTCTGCTCTACAAAGACCAGGACCTGCAGCTACCAGTGGGGAGCAGGGAGGAGGACGACAACATTTTTTTTCTTTGGAAAGGACATTTAATAAGAACAGGCTTTTTTTTTTTTTTAAACATACCTGTAAATTCTCTGTTCGTGTCTCTTCAATGACCCAAGATGTTGTGGGCCAAGTTAATACTCCAGGTACAATCTTGTGATTAAGCATTGTTTGTGATTTCATGAATTGATTGAGAGCATCTGAAAATCTGAAATTTGAAACAGGTATGTGTTCAGATCATATACAAATAACTTCTACACAGCCTATAATACTTTTCCAATTCATCTTATGATCCAAGGGGAAAAAAAAGGTAACTGTAAGAGTATGTGGAATGAAAGAGCACCTGGTTCATTACCTGCTTAAGGATTCCTCAGCATAAAAGACTCAAGGTGTGAGCCAGTAATCCAGCCAAAACACAGTGGTTTTTAACTACTAAGAAGAAAGTTAACCTTATTCTAGCACAGACCAGGACACCGGGTAAGGGGCAGAGTCCAGGCACGGACATGAAGCAGATAGAGAGCCTGTGTTGATATTCAAGGCACCCAAGAACATGGGTGTGCTTGTCAATACAGAAAATGAGGGCATGTGTATGTTCACAAGTGACCTTCAGTCCTGATCAGACAAGAAGGAGGCGCAGGACTCCGCTACCTACACTTATGTTTTACATGAGTTCCAGTAGTGCTACACACGGGAGCTGGTCTGCCTGGAGTAGTCTGGGTGGCCAGCTATGTTGTCATGTGTGTGTGTGTGTGTGTGTGTGTGTACACACTTCTCTGGGACACACATGCAGCCTTGCTACAGGTCAAGACTGATAAAGGAAACAACAGTCACATCTGTGGGACTGGGACACAGACACCTCCTGGGTCTCAGACTGCACCTGGCTACGCTGAAGCAGTGGGAAGGACGAATCTCCTCTCAGCATCCAATACCCTCTGACCAGGTACTTTTAGGTACTGCACAAGGGGGATTTAAAGCTTGATATCAAACTTATTTGATTTATTTGACATTGTATTTGGTTGTGTGGCAAGGTTGCAGGGGAAGTGGGAAGGAGGGGAAGGGACCAGTGCTGCAGGGGCAGCCTCTGTGAGGAGAGGTCAAGGCTGTCCCAGTTCCAGTTGGCTCCAACAAACCCACCACAGGGGACCTCTGAGCCCCTCAGGCAAGACAGTGGCACCCCAGGGAGAGCATGGGTAAGAAAGGACAAAGTATACTGAATGGCTGTGAGGAGCAAGGGGAAAAAACCATGAGAAACGGCCCTTAAAGCACAAAGGTAAGAAGGAGGAGGGCAAGAGGTGCTCCAGGCACGGAGCAGAGATTTCCTTGCAGCCCCTAGAGTGGATCCCACTGGAGCAGGTATCCATACTGCAGCCACGGAGACTCTCTGCCAGAGAAGGAGGATGTGCCTCAAAGGAACTGCAGCCCATGGAGAGGCCTCACGCTGCAGCAGAGGAAGAGAGTGTGAAGGAAGGAGCAGCAGAGAGGAGCTGTGACAGACTGACCACAACCCCCACTTCCCATCAGTGGAGTAGTGCTTGGGGGAGGAGGAGGTAGAAAACTCAGGAATGAGGGAGTAAAGTTGAGCCTGGGATAAAGGGGGAGTAGCAGGAAGGTCATTTTTGTTTTCTTACTTTTGTTTCCCCACTATGCAACTCTATTTTAACAGGCAATAAATTATTTTTCCTCAAGTTGAGTCTGTTTTGCCTGTGACTTTAATTACAAGTGATCTCCCTGTCTTTAACTGAACCCCTGGACTTTTTCATCTTATTTTCTCCCATTGAGGAGGTGAGTGGCAGCATAGCTGGGTTAAGGTCTGGCAGCCAGCCAGCGTCAACCCACCACAGGCACCCATTTCACAGGGAGAGGTTCCCACTGCTGTCAAGGGACCTGACAGCAGGGAATGCTCCTGGACTCTGTGGCACCTGATCAAGGTCTGAAGCTGAAACTGCCAACAAAGGTGAGTTCACAGCACAGCCCTGCAAATGGGAGCTGTAGCATCTGAATGTGGGCACAACTCTCTTCCTGCCAGATCTGAAGGTAGCAGCATCCTAAACACCCATGATGGTGGGAGGATTTTGATTAAGTAGAGCAGTACAGTGACACAGTGAAATCACAACACAAGCAGAACATAGCAATTGCAATACACAGCTGAATCAATACAAATGTGATTCCCATTCCCGGTCTCTATATGCTTACCATCAGAACACTGGGAAGAAATACCACCAGGAATGCATGAGCTGAAGTCAGCTCAAGCCCTTTGCTCTCAAGCTTATTATTTGTCCAGTTTCTGCATTTTAGGTTTGACTGAGACACCATACACTTCCCCCCCTCTCCCCACGCTGGTCTGGCTAGCTGAGGAAGGCATTACTCTTTATCTGTCTCAGGGAACCTGATGACTCACTGGGGCAGCTGCCTTATCTAAAACCAAGGTTACCCTCCAGTCTCCCTGGTGTTGAGATAAGTTAAGCTTTCTTTTAGATACATTTTGCCCTGAGATCATTGGTTTCTGCCCTTCTTCTGTGAGCTCTGTCAGCCATATCCCCTTGCCCTGGAGTCTGCTCACTTCAGCAGCTTCCATTACATCCTTAGCAGTAACAAACAGTCTGATGTACAAATTTAGTGATTAACAAATAATAAATTAAAAAAATCCACACATGGTTTTCAAACAAAAATATTTTTTGTATCAAATATTACAGTTTTACATTATACCAACCTGTTTTGTCTGAGGTATACTTTTCCAATTCCATAGTATGCCAAACAACCAAATCTTTCTTCCTGGTACTGCTCAATTATTTTCTTAAACTGGTCTTCAGCCTTTGCCAATGCCTTCAAAATAAATTTAAGACAAAAATATGTGACACTTTGCCAGAAGCTTTTCACTTTTCCTCTCCCTTTTTCTCTCCAGTAGAGTGGGTCAGTATGCCCTATTCTTTGATCACTCTTTTAGAACAGTAAAGGGCATTAAGCAACCTTATGATCACACACAAAGGCTTCCATTTTTTTTTTTTTAAAAGAACATTATTCTGTAAACATGGGCTTCCTCTGAATTACTGCAATTAAATGATTGAGCTCACTGAGCTACAAACACTGAGCTAAAATTCACTGTAAGACACTGAATATTTTTAAATACTGCAGGAAAAAAAAAAAACAACAACCCACAAAAAAACTCAAAACAACCCATGCTTCTGTTTTGGTGTTTTCCAGAACCGAAAGCATTCTCTTTTTCTTGTTTTAGAAGTAGAATGTTCGTGTTAGAAAGAATAACCTACAACCACATTACAACAAAGTAGAAGAAAAATAACTGTTTATACTTCATTAATACTTAAGAATCTCATTTGTAAGTTTAAAAAGAAATTTTATTTCATAGCTTAATTTATCCAAAACCAATAAAGATCTCATCCCAGATATTAAACTGTATGATTCTAAAATGTGACAAAAGCTTTCCTTCCCCACCCATTTTATGTCTGTTAAGAAGAGACAAAAACAGGTGGCCAACTACCTGAACTTGAATATTGAATAAACGCTCGATAGTGACTTAATGTCATACCTCGGGTTGTCCTATTCCAAGAAGAGCGGTGGCATGTCCATAGATGATTACAACATAATTAATAATACGAAGATTCAGGTGCTGCAAATAGAGTCAAATTACAAACACACAAAAACACTTTGCTGGTAACTAGAACTTTACTGTCTGCTGTGAACTGAAGATCTTCACCACAAAAGAGCTTGGAAACTCTTTTCTCATCTTTCTTGTCATAGCCTCTACCCAGATTTATGTTACAACTAGCATAAAAAGGGTAACTACACCTTTACTGCTGGTTCTTTGTCACCACTGTATATTCCAAAGTGATACATCTAGAAATACCTGCTTTTAGAAGTACCACTGCTATAGTCCTTACTTCATGCAGTGCAATGTGTCTTGGCTGTATTTCACATTTGGAATTGAGCAATCTTTTCTTTTCTTAAAATAAAAATAAACCCTTTCTCAACCTTCTTCTTCCTAATAAAATAGATCACAATTCCAGACGGATTGGTGCATTACTTGCTCAGACAGACTTGTTGGCACTGCAACAGCCCTTACTGAAACGGGAGCTTGAAACACAGGCGTGCAGGTGCACACACATTGTCACACAAAACATAACACTGCAGGACAATAACTTAAAGAAAACTAGGAAGACAAATAGGTCAATGGCTAAATGGTTAGTTATCTATACACAAAATTTCACAGTATTTGTTATCAAAGATTTAGCTGACCTGAAGAATATAAGCTCTTTTTACTCTACAATATTAGGAATAAAAGTTAAGCTGACAATGGACAGTAGTTTCTTATCAAATAAGATATTTGATAAGAGTATCTTGTATTATTCTTATAAGAATATTATTTTGGTAAATATTTTTTACATTGCATCCAGAAATGCACATGTATGCAGGACATTACAAAAGTCCACCCCATGCTACTATCTTTTTCTCAATCCTGTTCTCATTTGTAAGCTCCTTGCCAGACTTATCAGTGGAACACTTGACACTGTATTCAATGTCACAGGCAACAATTCAATGGTAACGACTGTTTTGGTGGAAGGGAAGAATGAAACATGATATTGAAAGCACAAACTTCAGTTACACTAATAAAATTGTATCACTCAGTTTACCTTTAATTCAGAAGGATTTAGAATGCTTAACAATTGTGAAAAGGCTTGTTCAGCACTGTGACATCGCTGGTCCATCAAGGCTGTATAACCATCATGGACAAGAGATTTAACTTCCTCTGGCAACATAGTGAAATCTACCTAAAATATTTAGGAAAACAGTTAGTTCCAAAGAAGACAGTCTTTTCCTTTTTAAAATAAAGCAATCAAGCTATGTGCTAAAATACTTATCCAACAGACAACTGTTAAAATTCTGTACTTTTTGGTTTTTATCACAATTTCACTTTTAAAGCAGCAACAAGGCACATTTTTATAAAACGCTGTTTTAAATCTAACTTCTAAAAATTCAAGATTTTCAGAGATGTACTGCTGCTAATTTTTTAGAAATTTAATTTTTGCTCTAACTTTAGATCCTTTCTCTCTAGAAAGCTTCAGGTTTAGTTCAAGCACCATTTTAATCCTTCTAACTTATTAAAAAAAAAAAAAAAAAAAAAAAGGCTTATGCTTTTCCTCACTTGAACACTCCATTTTGTGTGCAAACATTTCTGAAAAGCCTGAGGACTATTTTCTTCTGCCTACACTTTCTCCCCATCTAGGTTAATAGTTAATGCTAGAAGGTTTCAGAATGTATTATGTTATTAGTCTACAAGTACTTCCTGAAGTCTCTCGGAATTTCCAGCAGTGAGACTGTAAAACAAGACAAGCAGTTGCAGAATTAAGAACTTCTACTCCTTTGATCTGTTGAAACACTAAAAATAAAATTAACTTTGGGAAGCAGACCATTGTGCCAGGGTAGAAGTAATCTGACTATTTAAGAAGCTCCTCCAACACCTACTCCTGCAATCACAAGCAAAAAACAATGAAGTCCACCTGTGTATTTTAGGCCACTAAATCATTTCAGTACGAATTAATCTTCACTATGAAGTAATCCTACTTTACAAGGTTTTTGTTAACTGCCCCCTTTTCCTCCCCTGCACATATTAACATTTGAGTCTGGGACTCTGCAGACAGGGTCATGGACAGAGAAAAACTGAAAAAACAGGAAAGTTTGTGAATGGAACATAACTTTTAAGCTGCTCAATCTTTTTAAACATTATTCTAATGGTGTACTTAATTGTATTCCTGTGAACTGAATTAGGCTTTTGACATATTAAATTTAATGCATGTCCAGAATATATTTTCCTAAGCATCTATAAATATCGATCGTATTTTGCCTTCATCCTGTCAACCGACCAAAAAGGACAAACATAAGAAAATACCCATGATTTAATGACAGTTATAAACAAAAGTGGCAGGGACAGTGGAAACTACAAATAGATGCAGAAAAGACCAAAATGCAGAGATGAGTTAATAAATAAAGTGATTAAGACTTACTTTAATTTCCTAAAACTATTGATACAAGGTAATACTGTTAGAACATAAGTTATAGAACAGAACAAATTATATTACTTTAATGTTAAGCTACATGAAATATGAAGCTGACTAAGCCAACTAAAAATGTTACTTTTGAGATTAGTAACACATTAGTCTTACAAAAATAGGTATTTTAAAGGAAATAAGGTGTCTTAGTGTAGGCAGAACCTGCACCTTCTCCTGAACCCAGTTTTGTCTTGTACGGTAATTCATCAGAACAGAGATTTTTACTATCTACTTCCCCAAATTAAAAGAGGAAATGATTCATTATGTACATCCTCATGATTTCATTCAAGAACTTTGGGATACTCATCACTCATTGCTGATAAGACCGGAGAATTCTCAATTTATGAATTTTATAGTGTTTTAAACAGTCATTCAACACAGTGTTCTATGATTATTTCCAAATGTATATATCAAACACAGGAAAACATATTTAGTTGGAACTTCGGGAGAGGGGTATTATAAATCCACAAATTATTACCAGCATTTTTTGTAGTTTTTCTTACAAATTAAGATACAATGAAGCTATATTACTAACTCGTGGTTTTAGCTAAGTCATTCTATAACTACACTGAGTTTTGTTATACTAATTTCCAGTGTGACATCTTACAGGAAGAGAAAGAGGAAAAGCAAAGATGACTACCAGCAAACAGACAGTATAAGTCAGTGTAATTACATAACCTTTGTCTCCTGATAAAAGTCAGCCTAAGTGATAGATTTTTTGAATGAACTGAGATTTTGGACTGTGTTACTAAAAGGACACAAATCATTTACACTTAAGATCATATGCGAATGAATTCTCATTTACCAGTTGCATAGTACGGAAGAGTTTATCTTGGATGTCTTTAGACTCTATCTTCAAATCAAGGTGATCTCTACGAACAACAGGACAATGGCATAATGAGTTTGTACATGTGCTTTATATGTAATCCTATTTTAAAGAAACAGAAATTTCTGCACTTTTATCAACCACATCACATTTGCATACACACTAGAGATTATTTTGGCACGCTTTCACAATCGCGTCAAGTACTGTAACACAATCAAGGACTATGATACTATTCATATAGTTCATGTGCTTCTGGCTCAGGAATCACTAGGGCTTCAGGGAAGTAGCAGTTTCTCCATCATTTGATTTGTTTTCTTTTGTCTTCTCCACCCTCTTCTCAGCTGAGTTGATCTTATGAAGGAGTGAGATAGGTGACAAGAAAACCTCTCTACACCAAAGGCAGCAGTATAAAAAGTTGCTTAGGTCTCTTTCCCCTTCTCTACCGTTTCTAAGTAGAAGATCCTTTAATCCTAACATAACCTCCATTAAAATCAAATACATGTAACAGCTATGCATGGTGGGGGCAGGGAGAGCAGAGAGGAACAGAGTTGTTCTTCCCAGCTCTTCCTTTCCACTACTGCAGCAGAAATGCCATGCATGACTAGAGAACAGAGAAAGTATAATGAATAGCAAAGTATTGCTTAATACTCTAAAATAAATCCTCAACTTTAAGATTGCTACTCAATCTTTAATGCTAATATATTGCCTTTTGCTTATATACATTCAGGTCTGTCCCATATTCAAAGGCATCAAACACTCATCATCTGAGATAAATTATTTACAGTCTCAGAGGATCCCCTAGATTTTTGAAATCCAAGCAGCCTGCTATTACAGAAATGAAGATAAGATTGTAACTGACCATGCATCTCACTTATTGAGAAATACTGTGGTTTTTATAGGTCTAAAACTTCCCTGTGAGAAGCAATTTTGTAGATGGTTCAGTTACTTTAAACAGGATTTGTTCCTATAGTGAATTCTAATGTTCTTCCTCCCTCTGAAAGTGAAAGGAGAAAGCAGTCAGTGGTAACCCAGTTAAATAACATAAATGACCTCTCCTGTGACAAAGTTTGGTTGTCTGAGCTATAGTGGTATTCACAAAGATATATGCAAAAACAAAAGGATTGTACTGTAATAAATATAGATTAAAAGATGGTAGGTTTTGTGGTCACACTTAGATTAAGACAGGGGATAATCAGGTTGAGCTCCCAGATTTCCTATAAGCTTGGACTCCTCTACAGGAGAAATCTGCCTTTAAAAATTACCATTAATGGCAGCTTTCCTATTTCAATGTAAACAATTTATTTTGCTGTACTCCTCACCTGTTTTTATCCATCCTAAAAACTAAAAACAACTAAAAAACACCAGCTGAAGAAGCATACAAGAAAGAAAGTACAGGCAGAGCTTAGTTAGTCTTATTTCACAGCTCAGGTTAAAATACTGAAAGCTTTCAGCATTGTGTGGCCTTAAGTAGTAATTCATTATTTCTCTCAGTCACCTTACAAATAAATCAGCAGTAACAGTTCTTTACTGCTTAACTATCCATTAGATCAGTAAGTATGCTAGCATATGGAATCACCTATAAATGCAACGACTTCCCCAAACCTGTTTGGAGCATGTTGGCTCCAGTATAGCTGAAAATAATTACTTATGTTGTTAAACTTTGTTTGAAATGTTAGAACAGAAGGAAGCAAAAATTTTGTCCATAGAATCTACAGAACTTTTTATCTCAACTAATTTAATTTTGTCCCCAAACCATCAAACGAGTTCATTTACATTCAGCATGTGCTACGGGGAGTTTTCATGTATTCTAAAATTAGACATCGACATGCTTTAAGCAAAAATTCAAATCTACAAACAACTAAAGGATTCTTTAAGTAAAAGTTATTTTCTAGTATTCAGTTCCAAGACTGATTTACAACACTTTCCTCACAGTCAAATCTCTTCTTAGCAAGCATATGAAGTGTCAGAGAAGCGTTAAAAATATTTGCCACAAAAACTAGTACAAAGAGGCCTTGAAAATAAGACAGAGCTTGAGTTATGTTGTGGTGTAAGTTTGAATGTAACAATCAGAACAATATTCCAATTATCTTTTGCTGTAAAGGAAACACGTTTTTTGTTATGGCTATACTGTGTGACTTGCCTTTGGGCAAGAGTTTTTAAACAGTGGTTATTAAAATCATTACTTCATTTACTAAAATTCAACTCAGCTTTGGAAAATATTTATTTTTCAATTAATAACAGGCTCATCGTGAAAACTGGAATTTTGTGAACTTTAATCAGCTATCTTAACATGAACTGTATTCTGAAGAGTATGCAAACAATGTAAACAAAATGAGGAAAGAGCAAGCAGCAAGTCAAGTTGTATTAACTTTTTTTTTTTAAGTGCTACATAAAATAACGCAAATTAATAATAAATTTTAAAATAAATATGATTTCTTACCTCATCTTTTCAGAGTCACCAGGTTTGGTGTTTGGCCTTCCTTTGTTTTGATGACTTTGGCCTGTAATGAGAAAAAGTATTTCACACAAAATGACCATCACCTAAAACAAAGGAAAAAAAAAATGCACTCAGAACTTACATTTTGCTTTATAAATAATAAAATTGAAACATTTACAATATCAAAAACTAACATAACTAAGAAGTTTTGCAAAAAGCCACCTCTGAATCACAGTAGGACTTTGATATTATTTTTATTAAATAATAATTAATCCTATAAAGGGGAGAAGATACTTCAAATAAACAGAAGAATCTTAAAATCCTGTAGGATATGATCTGACTCTACATCGTTGTACCAGCTATTAAAGTGGACTCCAAGCTAAAAAAATCGGTATGTTATACAAAGCCACAGTTGGTATTATTCACTATTAGTTGATAACTGGAATTTTTATAGGGAATAATAGATCACTGTGGTTGTTCAAGATTAACTACAAAATTTTACAAAGTCTGGTACTTCAAAAATACATTGCTAAAGGAGTTAAGTTCAGCCCACATTTACCTTAGAAATGTAAACGTATGAGTCAGATCAAGATAAACGTCCCTGATTACAACATTAAAATGTTTGGCGATGTGGAAATACGGGATCACAAAGACAAGGAAAAAAAAATCTATCACATGATACCCAATAATTTCTAACTCTGAAACTTAATGTCAAAGACTTAACACAAAACTTTACTAAATACACTTTGCAACTTCAGAGATCTAACACCCTTGTTGATTAGTTACAGGGCTCTACAAGCTGAGTAAACAATTCATTAGTAACAAGGGAGAAGAAAACATGTTTTAACACTTCATTGTAATTGGCCAAAAGCAGGAAGCCATGCCATTAATTGCAAAATAATCTCTCAACTGTTTTCTGTGGAATTAAAACATAATATTAGACATCTGAATGTGCACGTGTACACTCACGATTAACTCACCAAGTTTCTAATTTTCAAGACTTTTAAGTTAGAATTTACAAGGCATTGATGATCAACAGCAACAGTGACAAAACCCACTTATGGGAGAGCTGCCTTCTAGTAACTGTATGATTAGACAAGCAAGAAGAAAACTTGTATTTCTGGACTACTAAGGAACCAAGAAGCAGCTGATGAATTCAGCTGCAGAACTGCTGAGCATCACACATGTTGCAGGTGTTCCTTACCACACACAGTAAGTTGAAGGGGTGCAGAAGGGCAGAATTTTTTTGTTTGCTACATCTAATGGATTTTACAAGGCATATAGGAATGCCTTCTTCTGCCTCAGCTACCTGTTCCAAGAGGGGACAGTTGCAGCCATAATATTCCAGAAGCAGATTCACTGGCACATCCAGATGCCAGTTTTGGGCTTTGCTATTCACTGGGCTTCTCCCTGCCAGTCCTAACGCAGCTGTGAACAGCCAGACACGGTGGCCTTGAGCTCCAGCAGCAACTCACAACATCAGTACTTTTATCAATGACGTTCCCATAACAAGTCTGAACTGAAACACTGAAACTAAAACACTGCTATTCTAACTACTAAAAAGAAAATTAACTCTATCCTAGCAAAAGTAGAACAAAGGCGAGTGTTTCCCTAATACATGCAGACAGCAAACAGCACCTGCACGCAAGCTGTTCGAGCGCCGGAACCAAGCGTCAGACACAGCTACCTAAATCATTAAATACTGCTTGATTTGTTATTATGCTGATGCTAAACCACGGTAAAATACAATTTGAAAAACAGAGTTATTACATAAAAGTTTCAGTAACTAAGCTTAAAGTTTATTTCATTTTTATTTTATTTTATATGACTACACACAAAATACTGAAAAAGGCACTTGATTGTGGGAAAATACAAATCTAGTCATTTGAGCAATCTCACTCCAGCTACTGAGATGTCTCATGTACTCACGTCTCAGTTAAGTCGTAGGCATACGCACTTCATGCCTTGTGCCACAAGTAATTTTTCATAAACAACTACTTAATGACATACAATTTAAATTAATCAGAACAAAAATACAAGCATCATGAAGACTGAAAACATTCAGAATTATTTCATGAACCATTTATTGAAATTATCACACAGTAGCCCAAACAGGTGTCTGCTGAAATACTTCATAAGCTTCAAACTCTAAAGCTACACTAATAATCATCACAAATTCCTCATAACAGAGGCATTTAAATGAAGAAAAACAATAATCTTTTTTCAAGCATATAATCACTGAATCATGTAGATATAGAAATAAATTACTTTTCCTTCATTATTTAAGTTCCTTTCTCTTAAGGAACTGATACATCATTTAAAACAAAATCTTAACAAAGATAAAGGATTACAAGCCTTCCCTCTCACCATCAAAAGAAAAAAAATAATCATCATTTTTTCATTGAATGAATCTAATTTTAAAAGCCATTCAAAAAAATAATTTCAGAAAAATTTCCTGCAAAATACTACTGCCATATACTACCCAACTTAAAAAGACACTACTTTCAGATTTAAAAAAGATACTTTTAAATAAAAGTAACAAGCAAATCCTGCTGAATTATAATTAAAATACTTAAGGGGATATATTAATTAAACAGCAAACATGATTGACTTACCCCACAAACATTTTAAAATATTAGTAGAAGTAGTACTGCTTTTGCTAGACATTCCCATTAAGAGCAAACACAGATATTTAACAGAAATGTACACATGCTCAAAAAAATAGTACATGCAGACAAAAACTAAAATTAAAAAGGATAGTAACTTTAAGATAAGATACAGTGGCATAAAGTTCCTTTACATTAAATCTCCCGCAACTCCTAAGCCTTTAAGTGAACAAAGGCTAAGAAAAAGAAAGCTATTCTTCCCCACCCACAGTAAACTTGTAGCAGCTAGGCACTCAGACCGTAACTCCTCCTTTCAAATCAAGGCCAAATCAAATATTTTCTTCTAAATCAGTACTGACACAATAAGTATGAGGGGGAGAGGAGGAGGAAGGAAGATCAGAAAAAAAAAAGGCATGTAATCAGCACTTTTGTTTTGTTTTTTAATTACTACGTTCAATGAATCATTTCATAGTGGTATGATCTCTAAATTTGTAGTAGAATAATTTTCATTTCTCTCTCAGCATTCACCCTTTCATTATCCCTCTTCCCTCCTCACCCTCTCTAAAAATCAGCCATCCTTCTGACACCCTGCTCCAGACCAGTATGGGTAGCACAGACAGACTGCAGACACCCTGCCCCCTGACCACCATGGGCAGCAGGACACTGCCCACATCATCCATGTAAAGCGCAGCTCTCTCAAATCCCACCACCGCTGGTGGAGCCAAGGGGCAGCACAACTCTCACCCACGTTTCAGAAGGAGTTTGCACGATTTAGTCTTGCTGCCAGGTGACCTGCACACCAACCGTCCCCGCTGGAGCCAGGGCACGACTATGATCCTGTGTTTGCTATCGGGGACTGGGCGGGTGGCCATACGGGTGCGTTGCTGATGACCTTTCCCACTGCCTCCATAAAGCTTTGTTTTCTAATGTGTCGTCAGACTCCGTTACTATTCACACCACACCTTCTCACTCAGGGAAACGCCTGGATTTACTTAGTTGTCACTTTCTTCAAACTCACTGAAACATTTGCTCCTTCACACCATCTGCACATAGTTCCTCAAAACTGATTTGTCTTCCAGAGCCTGACTTCCCCTAAAGCCCTTCCCTGATTTATGCTTTCTGCAATATGTTCCTTCAACACTCTACAGTACCTTCTTCTCTTTTTTATTATCCTATCACACAACATCTTTTCAAAAAATTCATCTTGACTCTTCTTTTGCAACCTTTCCCACATTTTCCATCTGCCAGTGTAATAGGTATATTAAGAGAATTTGCCTATCAAGCAATAGATTTGTCTCATGAAACAACAACTTGTGAAATGTCAGACCACAATGCTATGTTGTCATAGTGGTTAAGCACCTTGTTGTTTAACCACAAATTAAGCTGAAGTGTGCTTATAAGACGTGTGTGTATAGAAGTAAAACAATTTACAAGTTTAAAGAAAAGGGGGGGGATGATAGTGGGCATTTGGTATTTTTCAGTTGGTCTCTTTAAGCTTTAAGCGTCAGCATTTCTAGCTTCATAGTTTTAGTATCTTAGCTTGACAAGGACTGGCCTCGTGGACAATTTATCAACGGAGCTCCAACTCCCAACTTACCAAGGATGGGCCTATGGGTGATTTATCAAAGAACTCCAACCAATTTAAAACTGATGAGCAAAGATAACTAGGAAGAGGCCCGGGCTCAGACCCAAGAAGAAAGTGCGCATGTGCAAAATCAAGCGGTTAACTACAGGTGACGATGGGGGGGTGGGTAACTATAGGTTGCGATGAAGATTTCTCTCTAAGACCCTCAACAACCACCACCACAAAACTCTGCGCAGGCGTGGAGGGGAGGAGACCTAATTTTAATATGAAGCAGGGAAAGTTCATGCATATGTATAGGCGTTTTGCATTAGCTAATGAATATGTATAGGAACATACCTTAAATATTGAGAACTAACTGCTTTAAGATGGCAACACATTGGCAGAGTGCAGACTCCCTGGCCGCCCAGCGCTACTTTTGCTCACCTATTCCTACTCAATAAATTACTTTTAAATTTATTATTGGACTTTGAGTCAAATTTACTTATAACACCAGTACATCCTTCAGTCCTTCAAGGTGTTTGCATATGTCTGAAGTCCATCAGAACAAGATCACTTCTCCTCCTGCTCATTTTAAAATAATATTTTGTAATCTATCTTCAGTCACTTCCTAAAAATGGAATTTTGAAGTGTTCTGCGCTATTCAGCTAAGTATTTAAGCATGTGAAGTCCAAAGAACAGCATGGCTGGGCACCAAGGACTTCAGACTGTTGCATGGTCAGGACAAGAAGGACCCACTGCCTTGGAGGTTACTTCAGAATACAGCAGGAGCAGGCAGCTGGTCCAGATCCAGCAGCAGTATTCCATAAAAACACTTTATAAATAAATATAAGATTTATAAATAAAAACAATTTATTAAACCTCTTATGCTTTCTCAGTTACAGCAGGTTTAGCAGGTGGTAAAAAAAAGCAAGCAAAGTTCAGGAAAATACTTCATTTTGAAGATCAGAACTGTTTGCACTTCACTTTCACCACAGAAAAGTAACTCTGGCACTGTGGGAGCTTTGTGGGATGGAAGTTCCCACTAAAACAGGGTTGGGTTTTGTTTTTTTTTTATTATTCATCAAAAAGCCTCCCAAACCATGAACAATAAATCACACCAACTTACACCTTTTAAAGTTTGTAGCTAAAGATCCACTCTGACAAATATTTTGTGGCCTCCTTCCTCTCCAACTGGCAAAATTATTTTCTCAAAGGATCTACATGGAGCTTTTAGTAATCACAAATGAAGTATGAGTATTGAAACTACCCACACACTTGTCTTAAATTTAGATCCTTTTAGATCCTATACCTGTCTCAGAAGGAGGGAAAGCATTTCTAGCCTGTGACTCAGTATTCTACTTTTTAATTCCAGTTTCTCAATTCATCCACGTAAAGCAATTCAAACTACAAAAGCACAAAAGAAATAAGACTGAAATACAGAAGAGAAGAAGTATCTAGGTAACTGCACACTAACAGGAAAAGAAGTGAAACATGATAGCTTACTGTTGTGAAAATAACACTAGTTACACTTTTGCTTATTAATAACAGCAAGGGAAGAACGAACTCAGATGTGATAAATGGCAAAAACAAACTCACCAGGCAGAATTTCCAACGACCCACCTCTGCTTTCTGTTCTTTGGATGTCACTCACCTAATGAAAAAAACGTTAAGTCTGGTTTTACACAGATAACAAAAACCAAATAGGTATAACTCGTGAAATTTAAACAAATAAAAAACACTAAAACCCCTAAAATTTAAACAAAGAAATCACAATGATAATATAGTATATCATGTCCCCAACTGAGAGGCAAAGAAAAATCATTTAATTGATCAAAACCTATTTGTACACTTATACTTGTTTCCTCCCAAAATTCATATCACTTTACATTAACTACTAGTCTGACAAATACTAGCCTTTTTTGCCATAATATTCATGCTAAAGGAAGATAAATTTAAGCAGATCTACATTATGAAGATTTTCATAGCATAAAAACAGATGAAAGTTTTCTTAAGACAGTCAAAAATCTTTAAGCACTTCTTGTGTGGTCTACAGATCGCTTGCTTCTTCAACAAGTTCTTTCATTTCCTTCCTTTTGCCCTTGTAGGTTGGTTTCGTTTTCTCCATTAACCAGTCATCTTTTTTTGCTGCCCCGCCCTCCTGTGAAACTGAAAGTTTTTTCACAAGTGCATGCTAAACTGTTTTGACCTTGCTGGTAGATTCACATTATTTATCATTGTTTTCTATATTATACAGCTTATTTATAAACACACTTTATAGGCTTAATTATAACAAACAATTTATTAGTTAGCTTACAATCATGATGATAAAGATGAACCAGGAAGAGGTGCAAATGTTTCTTTTAAATTAATAATTAGCATGAAAGAGAAGAACTGTCTGTAAGCAAACCAGAGGCTGATTATTGATTTTTACTTTTGTGCTGTTACAGCAGGACACAGCCTGTGTCACAGTCTGCATGCATCTAGCAAAGCAAACCACTGTAAGGAATATTTACACACAGGAATGGTTTACAGGCTGCCCATGACACTGGACATGAGTTAGGCCCTAAGACAGCAACAGCTGGGAAATTCCACTAAACATCCACCTAAAATAATGTAAGCACCAACAAAATCCCTCAGCTTTCCACTCTTTTTGAGGTGTGTGTTTGTTTTTTAAGGTATAAAAACACATGTACTGGTTTTGGCTGGGATAAAGTTGTCCTCATAGCAGCTCACATGGTGCTGTGTTTTGGATCTGTGATTAAAAGAGTGTTGATAACACAGGGATGTTTTCATTATCGCTGAGCAGCGCTTGCACAGCATCAAGGCCTTTTCCGTTTCACACACCACCCTGCCAGCAAGGAAGCTGGGAGTGCACAAGTTGTTGGGAAGGGACACAGCAGGAACAGCTGACCCCAGCTGACCAAAGGGATGTCCCACACCATTTGATACTGTGCACATCAATAAAAGCTAGGGGGAAAGGGAGAAAGGGGGGAAGTTCTGAGTTATGCCATCTGTCTTCCCAAGCAACCATTATGCACGATGAAGATCTGCTCTCCTGGGAATACCTAGGCATTGGTTGGGAAGTAGTGAATGAATTCCTTATTTTGCTTTGCTTGTATGTGCAGCCTTTGCTTTGTCTGTTAAACTGTGTTTATCTCAAGTTTTCTCACATGGTGAAAACTCACCATGAGTTTTCTCACTCTTACACTGTGGAACAGATCACAGCAAGGGACACGCTGACATGGTCAGCTTTGATGGATACGAGCTTGGAAACCAGAACACTGACCATGCAATTAACAGATAAACAGCAGATGGTTCTTCCAAAACTAATTTGTTCAAGGAACAAAGGAAATTGTGGGTACAATGAGTCTCATGCTTGCCTTTTCCATTGCACGTAGCGTGACTACGAGTCAATCACTTTATTCCATAAATACAACAGCTTGAGTCATTTTGCCCTCTCCCTCCTAAGTATCTGGGAGCACGGCAGTGATCTTCCCTTGAGTTGGGACACCTCCCAAGGTTACTCCTTGAGGGTGAGAGACCCCTTACCAACTGCAGATCATCGGTAAATGACCAATACTGTACATAATCTTGTATCAGAGGGCATTAAGAACTTGTATTGGTAACTTTGAACCGTTATTATATTCTCTGTGTAGTAGAGTAATAAATTGAACTCTGCCACTGGACTATGTTAAGCCTCACCTTTACAACATCTTATTCAGTAAAACCACTCTTGCTGCTACCTTTGGCAGCGGTTCTTAAAGCAGTCTAACTCTCCCTCACAACAGTTTTATTTTCTCTTTTAAGCCTTCCTCACCAAAATGTTAAGAAAAATTATCTAATAGAATATTTGTGCTTGTAAACAGTCTTTTAAATTGCAAGAATGAATCTAAGGAATTACAAAGGACTACTAAAATAAAACAAGTCCATCTTAAGTTTTAGCACTATACCACACCTGTTTTAAACATACAAGCCAGATACTTGAGAACCACAAAACCCTAGTTTTAAATACAATCTAGTTAAGCATACTATTTAACCAAAATTTTTCCCATAGGAAAGAAATGTATTTGCAGGGCATGAAAGTAACAAATACCTTAACGTAAAAATACCAATGCAAAACGACGCTCCAGTACACCAAAAGCTCTTTACATGAATTAACTTTGGCTAAAGCACCTTCCACTTAAGTTCATTACACCAGTACGTGTTAATTTAATCCTCTCCTAAAGCTGCAGGGAAGCCCAAATTTGAATGCACACTGACAGGCAGGACTGGACAGTCGACTAAATCAGACATGACTTCAGTCTCACCTTCAACAACCCCAGAGACTCCTCTTCTGCTCATAGCACACAGCCTCCACCTCCTCATTCAACCACTTACCTGCCACTCTCTTTCAAATCCAAAGTTGTAAGCATAGATTAGGTAGTTAAATATTACAGGAAAAGTGCACGTGGCTGAGAAAGTGCACAATTAGTAAAACACAGTGGCTGCAAAATTTCAGCCACACCATTAAATAACATATTCCAAGATGATGGAAACCAATGCACTGTTAGTCTCGTAATTCCAGCTGTAGCATAACTTACCCTGGCATCATGTTTTTGATAAGAAAGATGATCTTTAGGATCAGATCGTGTTCTTCTGTCTTTTTCTATCTCTTTTTGTTCTTGAGAGACTATTAAATGAGATTCTGAAGAACTGCAGTCTCTGATATGTAAAAAGAGAGAATCCTAGTTCATCCAATGTTGATGTCTTTTCTTTATATTTAAGACACATACCATACATGCATCATGAAAAAACAAAGATGAATACAAGAAGTCTGGCTCTCACAGAAGTGCAATGATGTAAGCATATTTAAAGGATCTGATTAAACAGCAACTGTTATACCTTCAAACTGCACAGTCCAAGGCTATACAAAAACATAACAACAACAAAAAACCACTGTTATCTACAAGAGGGACAGGAATTGAATTACTGCACATTATTTGTTAAAAATAAATAAATAATAATGGTAATTAATTAAAAAAAAAACGACAAAAAACCACATGGCCTTAGGTGAGACTTATTTGTGCAACACAGAAGGGAATTAAGTTCCTCCAGAATTTTCAGATTTACAAAAATATGTTCAGTAATTTACTTACTGTATTGTTTTTGAATGACAGATAGCAAGCACATCACTACCAGTAGACCAATAAAAGTCAAACAGATCTTTCTGAAAAATATTTACTACAAAAGTTACAGCATATATTGTAACTTAGCTGAATCTGTGAATATGGAATCTCTCTTAATCTATCTGGGCAAGGCAAAAACACAGAATAGCTGTGGCAAAACCAAGTACCTATAAATCAGGATACATATTCATGTTTACCATTTCCAAAATGCATTTGCTAGCATTCAGCTCCTCAAACCAGCTCAATCTCCCAACAAACTTAATATAGCAAAGCAAACACAAAAAAGTGGGTGTGACTGCCCTGGTATTTTCAGGCACCAAATTTCCTCAACAGCAAAGTACTTCAAGTTGGAAGGACAAAAAAATATGAAGACGTAATTGCTTCCTGTTATTTCCAACATCAGTAAAACTTAATGCTGAAGGAAACTGCTTGGAAGTAGAACACAACTCAAGATAGCTTATTTAGTTCCTAAGACTTTTAGTTAGTTTAGTTTAGTTATAGTTAGTTTAATTTTAGTTGATAAGACTCTTGCCTCCTAGGTTGCACTGTGGTTGCAGGTCTGGTAAGTTTATTCCTTCCATTTTTATTTACTGACAAATATCAAAATTTAAGCAATACCTATGCTATCTACTACTTAAAACTTATACTAAATGTTGCTAATTAAAAAGAAAAGCAAATGGCAGTTGCTTACTTGTTCTCAAGAAGTGATTTCTTTGGTTTCTGTTGATGATGTTTAATACCTACAGAAAATTATATGGGGGTTAGGGGAGAGGGAAAGCAAAAGAAATAAATTAGCTAGTTTCAAAGGAAAGTTACCAATGAAGCAATTTGGCTATGTTCAAGGTAGGTCTTGAAATCAGAAAAGGTTACCATTGATTTCTTCTAATGTCTTCCTTAACTTGTCATTTTGTTGAATAAGATCCTTAAGTCCATCAAGAATATTCTTGCATAGTTCCTGAGCCCTCTCGTTAGCTTCCAAAGCTAGTTCATGTTCACCCAGTAATGACAGCGCCTTACAGAAGTGATAGTGACCCTACATGGACATAAATTTGAATTTCAAGCATTCATTCACACAAATAAGAAAATAATTTATATCCAAAACAGCTGCAATAGACAATACAAAGTAATATTTCACATTCTCAAAAGTTATCTACTCCACCTGTTTCAGGTCAAATGATGAATAATCAGTTATCAACTACTCAGCACACTGAAACAGAAAGACAATTCACTGGAAGCAGCATCTAGTCTCCATCTTTGGAAAAGTACAAATTTGCTTCCCCCATCCCATCTTAACTACTACTTTGCAATTTTGTAACTATACCTTATTTACTCTCCTTTAGGCCAAGAATATTGGGGAAATACATGCTGGTCATTAACCAGTATTTTTTTATTGTAAGGACTATGTATATTCTTCTTAAAGCATTGTGATAACATAGCCACACACAACAATGTCTTTGCACAGGCAGAACACCATGTAACAACACTTACAAGCATGTAAAAATAACGTTTTTAATATAAAATACAAGCAAACAATGCACATGGCTGACTGAATCAGAATTCTTAGTCTACAAGGCACTGTGTTCATTCTACCTAAGGTCAATTAGTGCTAGACACAGATGAGAATATGTCACATCTACCTGGGTCAAACCTGTAATTAAGACTCTGGGTTCTTATGTTGGTTTACAGTACCAGCAAAAGACAATTTTGAAACGTATATGAAACTAACCTTTGGCCAATTAGGCTTCAAAACAGTGGCTCTTTTTCCATCAACAAGGGCTCTCCTTAGAGAAGGGAGGGGAAAAGAAGTAGTATTTATTATTTATACTTCAGAAAAATCTACAGACCAGATGTACAAGACACTATAAACACACAAAGTGAATAAAAGAACAGTTCATTTGCATGTGTAAAGGCACGGTCAGGTAACACTTTTTAGCTGAAACTAACATGGGTTAAAATGTTACAGTCTCAACTATTTCACCCATCAGATATTCCCTTCCCCTATCTACTAGGTATTCTAACATTTCTGCATCTGTACCTACCCTTTAACTGGGTTCTAATCAAACGCTCCTTTAAAAAGCAAAGCCTTAATAAAAAAGCCTGAACACCAAACCTAAGTATTTTGACAGAAATCATATTAGAGAGTAGTTACATAACCACAGCCAGAGATTTGACGGTGCAAGTATTAACTGCCGAGCACTGAAAGACAGTAACCTCCAAAACTCCCAACAAGTGGAGCCTGAAGAATGTGCCCAACTGACTCTTTATATACAAGGTGTCATGGAATAACCAGAATTATGATTTTGGTCAGGTCAGAAGAGCAGCAGACTATCCCTATGGCTGCAGCAACAGAGAGAACGCAGAGCAGCAGCGACAGAGTTTCTGTACCTCCAGCACAAACCACTCCTCCCTCACTGAACTACAGCTGCGTGCCAGATAAGCAGGATGTAGTAAATCACAACAAAAAGCGGTCGCGTATGGATTACTTCAGACAAGGAAGCTTACAAATGACTCACTCCTTCGATAGCTGGGTCATGCTGACTCAGTGAAGCCTTTAGAAAACGCAGCAAGACCCAACTTGAGAGGCCTGCAAAGGCCTATGAGGCTTTAACCATTTTACCTCCACAAAGGGAAGGAATATAGAAAAAAAAATATCTTGTTTCATATGAGAAAGCGTTCATAAATTGCCTAGTCACTACCACTGTTTTTTGTAACCATTATAGCAAGAGAGCTTGTACAGAGAGATCTGAAGAAGAATGAGTTGCTTTGTGGTAACGAAAGCTGGATACTAAAGAAAAGCTTGAAAGAGACAATAATTTCAAGACAAGCAGCATGTTGTACACAACAAAATTCTCCAGAGATTTCAGGAAGAACTAATTCAGTGAAATGAAAGCAAGTTAAAACCAAAAAAAATATCAAGAAAACTCAGGTACTAATAACAGAATTCAGAGATGTGGCAATACATTTTAAAAAATAGTAATAAAAAACCACAAGAGAACTAGTGATTAGAATGGGAGAAACTGCACCATATTCATATTGCAGAGAAAGCAAACGCAAGGAGAAAATGCTTGATTAAAAGACAGAATGTGGGGTACAGAACCTCAAGACACTAAGATACTATAAAAACAGCTGAAAAGACTAGGAAAAAAAAATGAAGCTCCTGTCTTATTCTCTAGTGTGTGCTGCTGTTTTGTCTTCACCCACTCAGTCCTTCCTCCAGTGCCACCTTTTGACAGCCTGGTGCAGTGCTAGGAAAATTGCCTCCAAGAACTGTCAAAACAGGAGGATGAGCTGCCCTGAAAGGTCCTGTCCTGTATCAAAGCCTGGGAAGGAAGATGGTCACTGCTTCTCATGAGGCTCTGAAAATGCCTCGGGTGTACACACGCCTTGGGTAAAGCCATGAACTCTCCAGCAGATGATCTGGAGAATCTATGTAAGTGTGTAGTCCCATAATACAGTATTGCCACCACCAACAGCAGGCCACAAGCTCTGTAATGAGTTTGCAAATTCTCAGGACTGAGGCTTCTTGGTCTTGCTCAGCCTGAACTGCAGCTTGACCTGCCTGCAGTTTTCTTTCACTTGGTTTAACTGTGACAGCAATTTCTCTAATTGAGTGAGTGTCTATGGCTAATTTACTCTACTTTTGTTTATCTTTATGTGATACAACCATAGACTTAGATGGAATAACTGCTTGTTACTTTTATTTATACAGAATGAGGTATTTATGACTCCAAAATGATGTCCTGTAAAGAAATACAAGCCCGATATGACAGCAAAGGCCCTGAGAAGTGGTAGGATGCAACATAAAGGAGCACAGGTATGAGACGAGATGGGGAACAAGCTTAGCACTGTAGATCCCATGGCTATAAACAGTTCACCAATGGTCAGTTGAAGACATGCCAAATCTGGACAAATAGACTTAAAAGAGTAAAAAAGAAAAACTAACATCCATAAAAAGCACCATGTATAGTAAACTTAGATGTAACAGCGTGGTGCAGACAAAAATAGACAGCAAAAGTGTAACAGCAAGTTAGCAAACACAAAAGTGACCCCAAGTGGATCCTAAAGTGAGGAAGAGAAACCATCAGCATGAACATCACTTTCCTCCTGCAGAAGGACTCTGCACACTGACAGCTCTCTAACCCCACTGCTACAGCAATGAACTGCCAACTCAGTACCCAGAGGAGCAGTGTAGGGTGAGTGTAACACCAGGAAAATGAACAGAAACTAAGAATCCTGTGGATACCAATTTGAATTAAAATGTTGTTATTTTATTTCAACAATTAGATCTGGACTAATAAAAATTAAACCCTTAAGACTTCAATTATATTGTAAATACATACTTAAGTTTGCTTTACATAAAATGTATATATCCACCTTGCTCATAAACAAGACTTTTAGCTTAACTACTGGCTTAAGGAAACCAACTGCCATACCCACACTGATCTCTTCTTCAAAAGGTTTCATTAAAAAAAATTTTTTTAAAAAAAATCACAATCCTCAGTGGTACTTAGATTTTTTTTTTTCCTGTTGTATAACCCCCCCACACACAAATCTTAAATGGTATTATGCACTGTCAGCAGATACAGCTAATATCTTTCATTTTTCTTAGTATCAGTTTTCAAAGGTAGTAACATCACAATTACTATACACTTAAGTTTTAAAAATACTATTTTCCTAAGTGCATTGCCAATTTCTAACTGCAGATCACCACATTTCAGATTATAAACAAGAGGTTACTTACTTGTACTGCCTTGTAAGAATCAAAGAAAGAGCTCTGTTTCCATACAGAAGATGGTTCACAGGACTTGAAAAAATAAATAATAAAAAGTTAGTAACATATATTACTTTCAAAAATCTTAAGAATTAAAAAACCCCAAAGTTTTCACAATAATTGACTGCACGCACTCTAGCACCAACAATTACATACAAGCTTCCCTGAATAATCCTATTGATTTACAAGTTAAGTCACTGAAAATGTTAGTTTTAATTATGTAGTAATTTCCAAGATTTGGGGCCACTAATGCAACTTACAACCAACTGAAATCACTTTCAGCCTAATTAAAAAAAAAAAAAAAAAAAGAAAAAGAAAAAAAGGCATGAGGCATGGAAAAGCTAGCTCAACTGTCACACACATCCTGTTTTATTTTCTTCTGGAACTCCTAAATTTGAAGGCCTAATTAAATCAAACAACTCATGAATATTTCTGGGTCACTGGGTCTAAAAATTTTTCATACCCCTCTGCCTGACTGGGCAGACAAAGAGCAAAAGCTACACCCCCAATGTACCTAATGGAGAATGAGAGAGGAAAACTGGTATCTGTAATCCAGCAACCACTTGAAAGGAAGCCAAGGGAGGACACAGCTAGTTAGGGAAGGAGTGTGATGATGCAGCAGATGAAAGTCAGCTTACACCGGCAGAATGAGAAAGGGAAAACAGTGCAGCAGATGAAGACGGATTCCTTAGCTGCCAGACATCACTGAGCTCCCCTTCACCTTTAAGCAGGGTCTTAAGGACCAACAGCAATTTCTAATGCACACCTGTAACAACAGCTCAGCTCTACAGCCCACAGAAACTGTAAGTCTTCCTTTGCTCTTTCCAAGCCATGGATTTCCTTTACTCTTTCACTGAATTCTGCTCGTTCCTTCCCCTCATAAGCTACCCTTCTCAGCCTGCTCAGATACAGTCGCTTGACCAAAGTCAGCCTACCCAACTTTTCAAGGTATTATCTGGCCTCCAAGTAGAGTGGCTCATGCAAAACTATACTAAATCAGTACACATCTGATTAAGAGAATACATATAACACAATCTAGTTAACCAGTTTAGTACTTACCAAAACTCTATGGCTTTAGTATACGACATTATAGCATGATCAAAGTTTCCTTGGGAAAATTCCTCATTTCCTTTCTGTTTCATAGTTTCACTGTTCTGCGAAATCAGGAAAAAACAATAATTAAAAAGCAGGACTAATTCAGCAGCTCTCCCGGGTTCCATATAGAGTCATTATCAAAAGCAAGCATGTTTCAAACAGCAAAGCAGGCTGAGGACAGCACAGCTCAACCAGTTCCTGACTCAGTGCCTTCCAGCGCAGCTCCTGAACTACAGAATTGTAGCAAGGAAGACACAGGAATTAACCAGATTCCCACAGAAAAAAGAACGAACATCTACACTAAAGGAAGCCCCAGCAAATAATTTGAGAGCATCCTATTTCTGTGTTAAAAGGACCAAGCTGAATGATCTTCTACCAATCCTAACTGAGTTTCACTGTGGTTTTTTGGGAGATGAGGAAGCAAACACTCTCCAACGTACACTGGCAACATAAACAACCAATGTTCTGTTTATTAGGCCAGGATCTCTCAAGGTAACTATTTATGTCAGGACAATTACTCAATCAAGCTTTTGAAACCTTTATGTTTGATCATTTGGTCATTTTTATAGTCTTTGATCATTAAAAAAAACACAAGAAAAATAACAAAAAAAGAAAAGCACACATTCTGATTATCTTCTCTCACCTTCCTACATTTTTCACAGGTTACAGCTTTAAATTCTTCAACTAAATTACAATCTTCCAGAGCGACTTTAGTAATATAACGTTTGCCTGCAGACAAAATTCAGAAAAATACAGCAGGTGAAGAAGTTACCAAGGGCAAGCAATAGAGTTTATCTTCTGCTGCTAAGAATCAAGCTTTGTTTTCTGACTGGAAGCAAAAATTGACATACCAACTAAAAAACAGACACAAATTAAGCAACAGAAATGTTCAAAAGAAAAGGAATGCCCCATTATTGGGTAAGCCCAAAGATAACTGGCTGCAGACTGTAAAACATTTAAGGACTTGCCTAATTTCAAGAATTTGCACTTTAGAGATTTGTATTTTAAAGAATTTGTACTTTGGTACTTAACTATAGAAAGATTCTTCTCCTTATATGCAATTTTGATTTCTACCACCCTGAGTTTGAGTTTGATTTCTACCACCCTGACTCACCCAGCTGAGTTAGAATGTGCATATGCAAAAAGATTAGAATAGAAGCCATTTAACACATGTCAAAAAAAGCAGGCCTGGGAGCTTTTTGCCATTTCAGCAGAAGTTCTGCTGCTAGTGTTAACATATCATGGTAACTCCCATGAGCTACCATAAGCTGATTTTTCAAATATGACCGACATCTCAAAAATCCTCTGACAAACATTTAACAGAAAGACCCAAATAGTATTTCAGGTGACTTTCAACTTAACCTGAAGTTAAAGGCATACAAAGGACACACACAGTCCACAATGGACACCAAAGTGAAGGAACGTTCTGAACTCCTGTTCAGAAAAAGTACATGCACTGTAAATACAACCCACATAGACAGATTCAAGGAAGAATCGACTGGTTCAAACAAGCAAAAAACAAAAACAAAAAGAAAAAACAAACAAAAAATAACCCCACCACCACTACATTTGTAGTTGCTCCCAGCATAATGAAAAACATGCAAACATTAACTATTTCATAACTAACACACCACACAACTTTCCTCACCATTGTATCTTCAAATGTTCATACTTACATTCAACAAAGAAAATTTCAAGATAGATGCAACCAAAATCACCAAGTTTCTCCAGCCTTCGCAGAATACTGACATCACCTGTGTATCTGACCCAATCAAGTGCATCCCCAATATCAAAGACACCCTATTTCAATTGAAGAAAAGGAAAATCAAAAAGAAAAAAAAATGGTAACTCTAATTCTATACAAAGCAACATCTTAAAACAAAAACAACAAACACCACACAAAACAACAGCTCACTGGCAATAGAGTGGAAGAGTTCCATGTAAATATAACAAACAGTATTACTTTATCACTTAAATTATGCACTTTTTCCTGATTTGTTAGCCTTTAAAATACATAACAGCTCACAAATATAAATATCTGGATAACTCAAGCACAGCACATTCACAAAATGAAAACAGTCATTCTTTCAACAGGAGAGCGATTCAAATTACAGAATTTGATTTAGAAACTTCTTTTTGATGACTGCACACAAAATTGCTTCAGTGTGAAGTACCAAGCCTGATTACAAAAAGCAACATTCTCCAAGCTGTTAGACACATGGGCTGGACCAAGACTTAACTCCATAAATCGTAACTTCCCTTCTATTCAACCTAAATTTAACTGTATTGAGCTACAGAGCTTTATTTTAATGAGAGGGATTGAGTAAAGAACATCCAGTGCCTGGGATCCTCACACATTATCTGGGCCTACAGATTTTGCAAAATAATTTATAAACCCCACATGACTAAGGCTAACATCACTAAAAATGCAGGAACTGGATTATCCAGCAGTAATGTACAGTTGTACCTATTCTGCTTCTCCTACTGCATCTATCAGCTAGGATACTGCCTTTTAACTTCAATGTTTTTATTTTCACTTTTGCAGTTAACCTATAGCAGGCAGCAGAAATCAGAAAGTGGGAAAAAAGTGACAAACACAGGGAAACTAAGAATATTCACAGTCCAAAGTTTACAAGCTGAAAAAGGTAACTAGTATAGCCCTCCTGTACACTGAAATTTATAATAAAAATGGATCAGCAGGTTTCCAAACCACACCCTTACTCAGCCATTCACAGTCCTTCATATTGAATCAGTATCACTATTTGAGAATCTCATAAAAGATTTCCAACCTGTCTCCAAAGAGGAGCACTTCTGCATCATTTCAGCGACCACGCTTAGCCCCACTCATAGCCCCATCATACAGCACTGCTATTGCTAGCAACAGGCCACAGGCTTTGTACAGAGTTTGCAAGGCCACGGAGCTGCAAACTGTCAGGCTCACTCTTGAGCTTGTCCTGATCTGCTTAGAGCTCTGTTTTAACTTGGTTTTAACTGTAATAGCAATATATCTTCCCTACCAGATAACTATGACTAATTTGGTTTACTTTTGTATGGTTCAACAATAGCTTTCATACAGACAATAGTACCAAGTAGTTAACGTTGCTATGACTAATATAACGATGCAGTACAGAAAAATGCAAGCCAAATCTGATAGAGTGTAAGCCATGAAAGCCTGAGACACAGACATAGTTCAGAGGAGCATAGGCACAGAATAGGAAGAGATGTGGTACAAGCTGACACTGGAGAACCAATGGCTATGAACAAACAAAAAACCACAGAGCTGGATAAAATTGGACAAAAGCAGTTTCTACCATATAGAAAACATACTATATGCAGTACAATCATATGTATCTTAAACCCACAGACTGATGAAAATAAAGAGCAAGCTATAAAAGTGCACTACCAAACATTAAAAAAATGAATCCTAGCAGATCCTAGAATGAGGAAGAAGAAAACATCAACAGCAGTTCTTGCAGCAAAAAACTCCATGCAGTGATGACTATACCCCACACACATGAACACCAGACAGAAGCCATTCACTTTAAGATCACAGGAGCAGGACCAAAGTGAGAACAAGGCTCAGAAAAAGGTCAGATACTAGGAAAAGTGCATATTACAATTTTAACTATATTATCATTAATGAGTTTTTCTGATTAGTTGTATCTGTTTCTTCATTTTCTTTCCTCTTCTGCAATTATGAATGCTGGAATATTTCAATTATACTAACAATAACTTCTTGTCTTTACCTATAAAGTGTGTTTGCCTTTTGCCCATACCCAGACTTCTGGTGTACACAGAGAGGACAAAGCAGAACACACCGCAGAGACAGAACTGTGTGCTTATGGGAGGGAACCTAGGACCCTTCAAAACAGAAGGCGGAGAGAGCACCAAGACATCCCAAAGGAATAAGCCTCCAACAAGAGGCAAATCCTTGAGAAAACAACAAGGAAAACCACCAGCAGGTACCAAAGCTGATAGTGGAGGGCTGACTTTGGCTCCAGCTGCACAACCTAAACCCACGACCTCCCTGCAGCAGCAATCTCCAAGAGAAGCCACTTATTTTCAGCACCTGAACTACCCCCAGAGATCTCTCTCATTTTGGTCTCCTTACACGGACGGTATTTATTTCAAAGTTCCTGTCACACACACATTTCATTTTGTGGCCAAGAGCTGCAACAACTGGCAACCCCAGTACTATATACTACATATTTCAAAATGACTCTATTTATTCAAGCATTTTAAAGTTTTGGATATTTGTACAGATATTTTGTTTGTATTCACACATAAAGAAGCATTCCTATTAAAAACAAAACAAGAAACTTACGTTTTCTATTCTGCTGCCAATTCTCAGGATGCCACCGATAAAATGTGGAATGTTCTGGAAGAAGGACAGGAAACAAACAAGTTATTAAGATCTGACACATTTAGTCTCTATCTGCTCAGGTTCAACTCAACATTTTCTGTTCTGCTTGAATGCAGTATCATTTGGACAGTTGCTCTGGTCCATTTTGAAGTTTCAGGAAATATTCTTGTATTCAGTAGCAAATCCCCTACTGTTTTTGTTGAAAAGTAAAATATTGATGTGGAAATACAAAATGCATGGATGCTATGACACCTGGTTAGGAAAGTCAGCCACTTTAACTACTTCTGCTGCTACCTACATACCAAAGAACCAGCTGATGCATCCAATTAAAACCATCCAAAACAACAGTATTTCTTCTCCTGAGATCTTCTGCTCCTCCAAATAAATGTTACTATTGGATATACAATCTCTTACATGGAGAAGGAGATACAGGCCAAAGAAGTAAGAAAAGGGAAGAAGAGGGAATGGGAACACAGACAGACCCTCTCATATAAAGATCAAATGGGAGACTACCAGAGGAGGAAACAGCACAAAGAACCCATCACATGAGACAAAGTGGGAAAAACTGCTGGGACATCCTGAAGTACAAGTGAAAACAGAGTACTTGGATAGCCTGAAGGAGGAAGCAGCAAAGAGAACATAAGGAAGTATGAATCCACAAGATCAATACAGTACATAAATCATCTAAAGTCATATAAAGTAAGATGGACTGGGAAAATATAGCTTGAGGCTAAGCAGAATTTCAGCAAACCAATTTAAAAAAAAAAAATAATCTCATACCTAAGCTTAAAAAAAACCCCCAAAACTCTTCCCTTCAGCTGCTGAGAACATTTCTTACATTATTCTCTCCTCTGCACTGTGATGCTTCTGTTGTAAGGCATCAACAATAGCAAATTTTAAATATTATTTGTTGAATGAGAAAAAAAAAAAAATCACCAGGGAACGGTGCTGTTTTTCTCACTGATAGGATGCTCTCTCTCTCAGCAATTTACAAGGGCTCTAGTCAACTGGATTATCGACTCTGCAAATATTTAGTAAGTTATCCAAACTGTAATAAAGCCTACGACACTCTTCCTAGCAAGCTGCAACTCAGCTACCAGATGATTTATTCAGTCCAGCAAAGGAAATGCCTAATTTAAGACACAATCCCAAGCTACATAAGGTACAGAATTAATTAACCTATTATACATCAAAACTTACACAAAGTTAAAAATGCAATACTTACAACAACTTTTTTAATTAAATCAACAAGGTCTTCCAAAACCTCTAAATCACAGAGCCTCTTCCAATTCTGATCCAAAACTTGCGAACTGCTTAAAACCGGAACAAGTTATTATTTAGAAAAGTAACACTGTGCTACACGGTACTAATTACTAATATTTATGATAATTACATCTAGGCAAGAGCAGCATGGTTACAAACTCAAATCAAACCTTTCAGAGGAGGAAGGGGAAAAAAAAAAAAAAAAAAAAAAGGACTATACAGCTTTTGGTACTTTTTGAAATATAAGGCATCCATTTAAGTATTAAAATATACTCCCTGGTAAAAACATTCCTGCAGACAGTTTAACCACTACTGAAAGCATACAATGATCTTTCACAGATAACAAAAAGAAGTGTAAAGGCTGACAAAATCGCTTTGAGAATATGATTACTTACCTCCAATAAGATACCAAGGAATTACTTTCACTTTTGAAGAGAAGAGGCCAAAACATGCCTATTTTAATAACGTTGCAATATTCTCTTAATATGTCAACTGGCTGACTGCACCACACTTCACAGGGATCAACATCTTCAAGAAAACAGTTAGGAATCAGATTACACAATTCCAGCATTACAAGTAACCAAAGTTGAAATAAACATTCCAAAAATCAGTTATTCCAATACTGTATTCCTAAGTACCACATAACCAAAACAAGAAAACTTGAACACTCTAAATACATCTGGCAGACTGAGGTTTTTTATAAATTGAAGGGGGAGAGGGAATTTATATGGAGGTAAGAACAGGGACCTGCTGTCAGGCTTTACATTCCATGCTCAAGGAACTGCCTGTGTTCTGAATCGTACTGATATAATACATTATAAATTAATAAATGCAGCCTGCTTCTAATGAGGAGCCTAACAAGGGGTGTGGGCTGTTTAATGGCTACAAGGAATGCTATTTTCAAAATAAAACATGAGCCTCTTCTAACTGTACCCATTTAATTATTTTCTATAATAAATCCAGAGTAGTGTGGCACATAGCAACACAGTACAAAAAGATTCAGCAATATTTTTCTTTTTTCTCCAGAAGCCATTGTGTGATAGAAAACACAAACCATTTCCCTCAGAGACTGTCTTTAAAAAGTAAAAATCCTTATTAGACTATTGAGGTGGCATCAAGTACTCTGAGAACAGAAGCAGTATTTATCCAAGAGTCTGAATATATGCAAAAATTCATTTTTACACAGCTATCTGGGTTCACCTCAGTTACCTATATATTATGGGTTACTGTTTGTACAGTGAATATAGTTTTGAAGAACTTGACATATGCTTGAGCTGTCTGCTTTTTTGCAACTATTAAAAATTTTTTTTTAATATTGTAACTGCAAAACTTTACCTACAAAGATCAACTTGAAGGTGTCTTTAGACAGCTAAAACAGCTACAATTAAAACACAGGTAATGAACACAAGCCTTAAATCTCTATTCTCATAACACTAATTTACTGCATGTACGTACACATTATTGACTATTTACACTGTTCTCACAAACATATAGAAGTCTGCACATTACATTAGGACAAAAAGATGAGTATTCTTCCAGTATAAAAGAACATACCAATGCTTCTGCTCAGAAAGAATAATTTTCTACTCATTCAGACAAAATAGGAAAGCAATGAGAGAGCAATCAAAAGATCCAAGCACAGCCCAAAAAGTGCATTAGAAAGTTATGTAACACTGTTTTAGTTTATGTACCTGTTTTAGGCTTATGCGGTGATCGCTGCACAAACACTTTGTGACCCTAGAGATAAACACACTTTTTAATATTGCACATCTTGTAAACGTGTTACATGAACTACAAGCAATGACTGCTTAATTATTTCTAAATATTAAAACAATATAAACTGTTTACATCAGGGGAAGGGAGGAATTTTACATTCAGTCACCAATTCCTTTTCTCAAGAAAACGTAAATACCAAACATTTAGACCAGCAAAGAAGATGATCTATGGTTATACCTTCATAAGCAAGCAACGTGATCAAACGGGAAACAAACCCATAAAGCGAAGTATTCGGTACTGAGCAGTCTGCTTCCACATTATAAGCTCTTCAAGAGGTTTTAGTTTGCATTGGTTCAAATCTAGTCCCACAGACAGAGCACCCACTCGTGGCTGATGCATATCACCTACACTCTTAAAAGCACCTTTTAGATTAGTTTCATCCCCAATGAACCCCACTAGCACGCTCCAAGACCACTTCACAAGACGAGTCAAAACGTGAAAGACAGGGACAATGGGGATATTGGCTTCAAAAGTGTTCTCCTGTTCCAAACTAAAATACTAATGCAGACACATCAATTAACAAAATTAATTAATAATTAACTAAAAATATTTAGTTAACTATTATAAACTATAATTATTTAGTAATTAACTAAAATACTCATGCATACACCATGGACCTAGATAGAAAAAATATTTGCATGCATCTACTCCTTCAGAACAGAAACTTTTTATAAAATGTCAATAATGCTCACTCAATGCTCACCAGCATCTTGTTATCTTCTAAGACCAACCTGAGGTGGGTGAATTCCCCCTGCTTTTTCCCTCCATCCCATTTTCTCCAAGAATAAAATACTATTTTTATTCCCCATTCTCCCACATGTTTCTGCAGTTCTGACAACCATTTTCTGAGGAAAACAAGGAAACTTGAAGTCTGCAATATTTGACACTACCAAGCGACAAACCCCTTTGGATCCGATTTTTATAATTCACATTAAGCACAGCCAAAAAACCAAACAAAACAAACAAAAACAAATGGGGAGAAAAGCATGTTTACTAGAGTTATCCAACAAAATGGTTTATTTGCTGTCTTATGAAAATAATAAAAAAGGGTTTACCTGCACATCCATTAAAAAAAAGTCAATAGATTAATAGTTATGAATGGATGGGAGAACCTTTGCTAGATTAAACAATCTATTAAATCACACTAGAACAGCATTCTAAAAATTATTAATTCAAAATCAGGTACTAGGCAGCAATATAGTGTTCAAGAATACCTAAGGAAACATGTTGAAGACGACAACACAGGTTTTCAAAAAATAATAATTAACTTTTGAGACTTAGTGCATGTATACTTAAATAAATACATATATATATATATACATCTCAAAGTAAGTGGAGTGAGTGGTTGATTTACTACTTTATGGCAGCATACTGTATCAATACTTTAATGGGTTTCAAACATAGTACTCCATATGAGCCTCTCAAGCTGAGGAATAAATGACTTTGTTTTATCAATCTCGACAAAGTTTATTATTTTAACAAACATTACATGTGTGTCATTTAATAAATACTACATATCATGTCTATGTATTGCACATGATCATTTCAAAGAAATGCAAAGCTTTTTCTGAATATAACTGGAGAAAAATATTTAAAAAAACTAATTAATAACAACATCTTTCATGAAGTTTCTTTAACAGACCTTTATTTTTCAGTGGCAGACCTCCTGGAAATACTAGCATGCTGTGCAATGATGACTTACTAACTTGACCTAAGGTGATGACAAGCAGTCACATTTTTTCACTCAAAGTAGTGTTTCTACACTGTTACAGCATTACATGTAAATCAAGGCTTACTCTCAAAAATAAGTTATTACAACACCAACATATTTAACAGACCAGGACACTCAATAATAAAGAGGAAAAAAAATAACTATTATTTAAAAATTAGTTAATCTTGAAAGATGACTGAATGTCTCCTTCACTCCACAGCATGGATTTTGCTACAATATTTAAAAAACAAAAAAACCACACACCGTCCCCTCTATACATCAAGCCCAAGGCAGTGCTCCCACTAAAGCCAACCTGAAAACCAACAGTTAGCACTTATACAGAATGAAGGGCTTTCTTTCCATAGCACAGCACACACATCACCTTCAGGAACAGAATGTCTATGCTAACACAACTCTTAAAAGCACTTCACTCTGTCCATAGCACATATTAAAAAAAAAAAAAAATCTTTACTGACATAAGCAATTTCCCATGAGACTCACTACTCTACTAGTAACGGTCCCTTGTAAAGATACAGCTTTACAATAAGAAATTCAGTTTACCTGTACTTTTTATTTCTGCATAGGAAGAATAGTAGGGCAGCTAGTTTGTATTTAGCAGGAGCAACACTTAGGTAACTCATAACCTAACACTCCAAACAGCTTAACTACCACAGTGTTTTCTAAGACTCCTTAAGAAGGGGAAAATAAGAGTCAAGGAAAGCATTCTTGGAAGTATTATAACAGAAAAGTACTACAGTTTATTCAATAAAAGCAACAACTAAATAAGGAGAGGCCTTACTGGACACAAAGAACTAGAAAAACATGTGAGAGATGACAAGAACAAAGAATGGGTGAACACTGCAGTTAATTTGCAGAGTTGAACTTCCATGAACTAAGGTGCAATTGCTTTGCAATTGAAGGAACTGAATCTGTCACTCTGAAGTATATCATCCCAAGTATGACCTGCATACACGGCCAACAGGTTGGTCAAGTTCTGTTAATAAGACCTACGCATCACTGTCCACTTTTACACAGTTGTACATGCATTCAGTAAAAACTGCCTGATAAGAGGATACCCAGTCTCTATGCTCTATCCCAATTTAGTACTTTTGCAAGTAAATAACACACAGCGGTGTAAGCTATCTTTGCATCAGTCTGAATTAATCAACACTAGCAATTACTCTATAGATCAGATCCGGGTATAAAACCCATTGGAACATCTTGCAAGTTTTTTTATCTAGTATCAAACCTACTTACCAATTCACAGCAAGATTTATCACCAACATAAAAAGCCAAGGCTGAAAACTTGGATTCAGAGACAGGTTCACCCATGGTACATGACCCTGAAAGGAAAGGATTATGAGAAATACATGAGGGAAAGGCACGAGACAAGTAATATGTGCTGTGCAGGACTTAAAATGATCACAACATTAAATTAGGCTTTTCAGAAGTTTCATGGAAGACGGGTGTTATTATTTTGTGCACAGGTTAATGCTGAAAAAAGTAACCTAAAGCAACAGTTAAAAGCTAGTTAAAGCGACTAACTAACAGTCTTCTAAGCCCCTGACGGCCGACAGTCCCGCTCACTGCCTGACAGGCGGGACAGGGAGGAGCAGTGGTACCAGCCGGGTCAGGGGGCAGCACCGGGAACCTGGACTGAACCCCCCCCCCCCACCTCCCCCCACCGCTGCGCTGAGAGCCCCATCGAACAGAACCAGCGGCGCAGTCCCTGCCCAGGCTGCGGGTCCCCCTCCTTCCCACTGTCCCGCCGGCAGCGCACCGGCAGCTCGGCCAGAGGTGAGGCAGGGGCTGAGACGCGGGGGCGGCCGGGCTCCCCGCCGCCGCCGGACCCCGGAAGCCCCGAGGCTCACCACTGACGTGTCGCAGCCCGCCGCTTCCCGCCGGGACAGCCCTGCCCGGTCCTCCCCGCAGCAAGGCGCTCCAGCGACCGTGGAGGGGCTTCGCCGCGGCTCCCGTGGCCGACAGCACCAGTCACCGCCCCAGGCGGGCCGGAGTGGGGGGGTGCCCCTTGCCGAGGGCTCCGGAGAAGTGGGTGGCACGCTCCCGGACCCAGCCCCACAGGCGGGGGGAGGCCACGGGCTCGGCGAGGAACGGGGCAGGGGAAAGCGCCCGCCACTCCCTCCGCTACTCACCAGCTGCCACCCGGCCGCACCTCCGCCTTCCTCCGCCTCCGCAGCGCCGAGGCGGCTCCCACCCCCTCAGCAAGCCCCTCCCTCCCGCTCGCGGCCCTGCTCGGCCGGGGCCTGCCGATTGGCTACTTACCGCCTTGACGTCAGAGGAGCGAGCCAACGCGCGGCCGGGAACTCCGTGGCTCTGCGCACGCGCCCGCCGCTGAGGAGGCCTGGGGGTGGCGGGGTTGCTCTGACTGCGCATGTGCGAGATGCAGCCCGGCGGGAAGGCGGCCGCGCGGTACTGAGCGGGGGGGGGGGGGTGGTTAGGGAGCGCGGCCGGGCGCATCCACCTTCCCCTGCTGCGGGGGGTGTCTTGGGTGTGGCTTCAACCCCTAGTCCGGCCGTGACCTCGAAAGGAAGCGGGCAGAGCGGCTTTGCGGGGCGGGACGGTGGGGCTGCGGGCAGGAGGTGCGTGCGGGGAAGGGAGGGGGCCGGTAATGCTGCGGCTGCTGTGGGTGCGTTGAGGGGCGGGTGAAATGGCCGCTTCGCCCGCCGGCCGCTCGGGGCTGAGGAAAGAAGGGCGCGCGCACGGGCTCGGGAGCAGAACGCGGCCGCTTGTGCGGTCTCGGTTCCCGCACCCACCGGCACCGCGGCGTTCCGAGCACAACTCGCCGAGAAACCTCCAATGGCTCCTTTGTTTCCCCCCTCTCCTTCCCCGAAGTTAAAGGGAACAGACCAGTATGGTGGAAAACTCTCCAGCCCCATTGCCAGAAAGGGCGATATATGGATTTGCTCTGTTTTTAGGATCGTGGTTTGGCTTTAGTAAGTATCCTGGGTACTGAATGCTTCGCCTAAAGGTGTTGCTTTGCTCCTGAGAGAAATGTAATTCTCATTAAACCAAATGAAAAAGGCCAAAACTGTATTACACCGGCTGTTGCCATGGTGCTTGAGGAAGGACTAGGTGACCAGTACTTGCCACACCTACCAGTTGTTGCAAAGATCTGTCATTGCTTTCTGCGATTTCCTCATGTTTTGTCTGTCTTTAACCCTATTATGGGTCTTTAATAGCATTACATAGTAAAATTATTTTTAAAATTCTTCGCATTTTCATTTTAGTAACTTTTTACTTGAATCGCATACATTGTCACTGTTCAGTAACCACTCTAGATACAAGTAGTGCAACCTTCCCCCGCCAGATACTGACAGGGGAGGTCAAATTAGGCAAATCTGGTCAACAGCAGTGAAAAATGATTAGGGTTATACCAGCATTTCTTTGCTGGTGTGGCAGGTGCTTTAGTATTTTGCTGGAGATATCTTGCGTGCCTGCACAGGACCAAGGCTTGGGAGGGTGGAACACTTTTTAAATACAAGAAAAGATGCTGCAAATGTTCTACAGTCAGATAATAAAACAGGATCCTACTGTAGGTCTTTCTCACACTTGGGAAGAAAGTTGAAATAAATTAAAGTTGCCTTTGTTCATATTACAGGTAGCCACTGCATTTCCATCACTTGTGTCACTGACTACTAACCTGTTCCCTCTCAAGTTTTGTTAAACCTTACTCTGGATTTGTTGTTAGGGATCAAAATACTTCAATATTGATTTTGTTGTCATGAAAACAATGAACTTGCCAAGAATCAGGAAGTATTTCCAGTGAATTTTTCTGAAAAGGTCCATGCAAGCACTGCAGTTGTGCCAACTTTTCTTTCAGTCAAGACCCACTATGTGATCATTTTCTGCTTTAATGTTTTCTGCATTCAATGTCATTTGGCATCGTTTTACTGAGGGTTTTTTGTTCTGCAGTTCAATGTGCAAGAAATTCTTGTCTGTCTACACAGGAAATCAGAAACTAAATGTTAAAACACATATAAAAATTATATAACCAGCTACAAAACATTGCCCCCATATTGGGCAGGTTTTGTATCTGAGGCATATTCTACAATGTTTTGGTAGAGCTATTTTTGTTTAAATAGTGTAAAAGCAAAATCTTGTCTCAGCATGTATCAGTAGGGAAGTATTGCTCTAAAACTTAGGAAGTCTAAAACAATATCAGTTGTACTATTATGACTTTTTAATTCTTTTGTGCAGTGTTGTATCTTATCTGGGCGTATGTTCCTGAGACTTGGCTGTTCTCGTTGGGACTAACGTACTGGCCTCAAAAGTAAGTTCAGCCAGTTAAACTCTTTAGCCTGACTGTATGTGAGTACAGGACACCCTTCATTATTTTTAAATAACAAAACCTTTTTTTAAATAGTGGTCTTGTATTTAATCCATTTTTTCCCGATGATAAAGGAATGTAGTCTTTGTGAAGCATTATTTTATGTAGATAAGTAACTACGATGAAGATTTTTCATCGTGTAATGAAGGATAGTATTTGAATGTTTTATGATAAATTTGACATTTTATTTCCATGAAATTTGTTGATGAAAACACAGTAAACTTAAACTGTAACTAAAAAAAAATAAAAACTTTCTGTAAGGAATCTGTTTGACTGTTTATGCCAAACTAGCTATAGTGACTCTGCAGTCAGTAATCTCCTTGGGAGGGACCTGGGTCCATATTCAGAGGTTATGTTTCTTTTGCTCCTGGCTAGTTTGTGCTGGGTACCACCACTACATTAAAACTGTTACATTATTTGGTGCTTTTTTTATGATGTTATGTAAATTTTAAAATCTTTTTCCTCAGGTACTGGGCAGTTGCTTTGCCAGCATACCTACTAGTTGCTATAGGAATTGGTTATATATTACTTTTTGGTATTAACATGATGAGTACAGCTGCACTTAACTCCACACATACCATTACAGGTAATATTATTGGTGGGTTTTTTAAAGATTTTCATACTTTACTGATGATTTCTGTAAATCTATATCTATGCAGCTATATATAATATAAATCAAATTTTAAGCATTTAAATACTTTGATCTAGAAAAGAAGTTCTTGGAAGTACTAAAGTAGTTGAGTGAAGAGATAGCCATGAGCCTGACTCTTTCCTCTTTGCTATCCTATGGCAGTGGTTTCCAGCTAGTAGAGTGTACTTTGTGAGTAAACCAGACACCATTAGAGGAACAGGAGTTAGGCATATAAAGCTCTCCCAGTCAGGTACCTTGTGTTACAGACTCGTGACAAGTGTTGTGGGAAGAAGGGTGTGAGTATCCACCTGGCAGTGGCAGAAGTGGGAAGGCACACAGAGTCAAGGTGGTGCAAAGGAGGATCCTGCAGTATTGAGACCTGATAAGATATGTTTGTAATTTCCTGTCTAAAAAAAAGCTGTTATTCAGTTTTTCTTTCAACTTTTGTGTAGCATTTACTCCAGCCAAGGAGACGTGTTTTAGACGTTCACAATATTCTCCAGGCAGCTACATCTTCCTCTACCTGAGGAATTCCACCACTATTTGCAGGTGGCTGTTTTTGTTGTAAAAAATGCAGACATTAAAATTGGGCAAGAAAGATACTTATTGCTAAGGCTGCATTGTTTTAACAAACTACATTACATTGCTGTGAACTGCTAAGAGAAAAAAGAAGTCAAGGCTGTAGTTCAAATGCATTACTCCACTGCTTCTGTCCAGAACTGCCATTTAGTCATCCCTGTGCTCCTGGCTGTTCATTCACTCTCTGATGTCACTCTCTCATCTGGTGTAAACCCCAGAATTTATGGCAGGTGGGATGACAGACCTACTCTGTTTGAAAAACAATTGTATTTTAACATTTTCTTTTTCAGAGGGAGGAGTTCCATAATTTTGTTCAAAGTCCACCTGTAAAAATGTTTATGCTGTTATAGGAATGGGTGCTGGGTAGTGATGGGAACAAGCACCGAGCTAAAGGGGAGGTGGACACCATCTCTCGGTGGAAATCCTAGTACAAAGTGTTCAAACTAGAGACTGAACTATTCACTCTGGGGGGTTTTGTTTGTTTGTTCTTTTTATCTTTGGGTAATTATGGTTTAATGTCATACAACATCTTAAACCAAGCAAAGTCCCAGATGGTGATTTCAGCAGGAGGGTAGGGTTGATTTCTTCAAGGGCTCTGCTAATATATGTTGATGGTGAAGTATTTCTGGTGACCATCTCATTATACCTCATCAAGATGGGGTTTTCAGCATCACTTACAGTAGCTGAATTTATACAGTGTTGCATTATATAACATTTCTTTAAAAAAAAAAAATCTTTAATACATGGAATATTCTCGTTGTTTCCTATAGATAACTATGCGAAAAAGCAGCAACAGAAGAAGTTTCAAGAAGAAGCAATTCCAGCATTGAGGGATATTCCTATCAGTGAAGTAAACAGAATGTTCTTCCTTCCTGAAAAAGGAATCTGCAATAGCAGATAGTCGATATCAAGATCTATTTGAATAAAGGATTAGTAGAAGTGTTACATAAGGAAAACCAAAACTTCCCCAAGTTGAAAAAAAAAAAACCCTTTCTGCTGGTAGAAAAAAGCGCTTTTTTTTTCTGAATTTCTGACTAAATTTATATTAACACATTTCATTGAGGTGGCTTGATTTTATTATCATGCATGTGCCTTAATAACCTGAATTGGTATGAGAATTATGCCACATTAAATTATCTAACCATTCTCATAAGTTTCAAATAGCATTCTAGTGCTTGTAGATTTCTGCTTGTAACTTCCCTCTCAGAGTAGAAGAAATAGCATTTGGATGTATTTTAATTCTATTTCCCATTAAATTCATGGAGAGAAAATATGATCTGCTAATCAAGTACTTGAGGCTTTTTTTTTTTACAAGTTAATTTGAAGTGTTTACATTGTAAATATACAGTTTTAATTTGTAAATATTAATAAAATGTGGATAATTTTTACTTGTTTAAAGTTAGCAATTTTTCTGTGGTTCTATAATATTTGTTCTGGGTAAAAGTGTATAGTGGTCCATTTTTTTTTTTACACAGTTCTTTACTCAGCAAAGGTTTTTTTTGTTGTTGTTGTTTTTTAATTGATAGGCTTATTAAAATACCAGGATTACGAGAAATCAGGAAGGTGGATTGTGAAGATTTTCTGAAACAAGACTTGAAATTACTTTTTTTTTTTTTTTTAAACCATTCTTAAGAATACCGAAAACTAGGTTCAAGGAACCCACAGGTACATTTTATTATAGTTTAGGTTATAGTACAAAGCACAGTAACTTGTTATGGCAGTGGTTCAGGTGTCTCTTAAACAGTGAGTTTTCTTTCACTGAGGCACAATTTTTATCTCCTTTCTTCCAAGAGTCACAAACCCCATTATCTTCAGTAGTGCTTAATTGCTTGGTTTGGTTATGAAGAGCAGTGAATAGAGCCTCATTATTGTTTCTAGGCCTATAAACCAACTTCTCACCAGCAGAGAACTTAGTTAAAAACGTGACTATTTCATTAAAAGATACGAAGAAATTTATGAAAACTTGTGTGAAGAATGTTATACCAGTTCTTTAGAAATTGGTCAGAACAACCATCAGTTGCTGTGGGAAGTCTTAACACCTGGTAATGATCAATCTGCTATGAATATGAAACTTGTAGTTTCTTGGTCCTCTAGACTTTAGTAGTTGGCTATTTTTTTCCACCTGCATATGAAGAAAAAAACCTGTGCTACCTATTATAGGTAGGAGAAAAATGCCTTCTTAATGAAGGAAAAAATGCTTTTCAACATTTTGTTCTGAAATAGTGGATTTTAGGTGTATTGTTGTTTAGGGGCATTTCATAGGAATGAGTATTTGTACCTAAGCTTAGTGACTGTAAATTAGTGTTCAGACACCCATATGTAGGGTGAATTCATGATTTTTTGATCAACAGGCATGAAGGTGTATTTACTCTTTTGTTAATTCTCTAATCATATTGTAGACAATGAAGTATTGACTGTAATCTTTTTTTCTGTGTAATTTCTGCCTGTGTTCTACATTCCTTTTGCTTTCTGAGAAAGCAATTCAGTTTTCAATTCTAAACTGACAATGAGTGAAGGCCACGTTTCTGGTATGATTTGATGTAAGGATTAATTTAGTCCCCTGTTAAGGATACCCAAATCCCTTCAGGATAAAGAAAAGCTACTGGAAAATGCCCTCAAGCCCTGAAAGCAAACAAATTAAAGGACTGTAAACCTTGGACAAAGATTGTATCAGTGATGAATCTGCCATTTCATTTAACTGCAGACCTCACAATTATGGGAAAACTAACAGAGGCACCTAAATGAGTAGCAAACTGGGGCCATTTGTTTAAGTAAAACTTGCAGGCATGAAACTCAATCTTTGCTTTTCTGTCACTACTGTGTAGCGGTGCTTCAAAGACACTGTAGTGACCTTTTCTTCAACTTTGGAGTAACGTTTGACACTTCAGAAATTGCCTCTGTGCTCAAAATACAACCAGGTAACACAGTGTCTAATAAATATGGTGTAGGGAGTTGCAAATGTTTGGGATTCATCTTTACCCAGTCTTGCCTATGACTGTGATTAAGGAAAAGATATGCAGCTCTGCCAGCAAAGAGATGAGAGATTCTGCCTTTTGTAAATACACAGCACGCTTACAGCTATAGTTATTTAGTGGAATTTATGTAGATTTTGCCTTAGATACTATCAGAAAAAAAAAATATTGAAATGATTGAACTGTGTTGCTAGTAATGACTTTCTTTACAAAACATACCTCTTCAAAGGCTGGCTATCAGGTTTCCATTCTTCTCAGAGACTGAGGAAAAACTAAATAAATAAAGGTAAAAACCTAAATTTGCCCCCATTTTCACCCTTCTGACTTACTGATGGCATATTGTTTTAGCACAGCCAGTAATAACCAGTAGAGTTAGACCAACTGCATTCTCCCTGCTGAAATACACCAAATGGTGAAACTTTAGGCATGCTTTTTAATGCAACTTCTGGCATTCTTCTGCAGTTTTTATTGTATAGTTCCTTATTTTTGAGCAAGCTGGTCTAGTGGAAGGTGTCCCTGCTCATGGCAGCGGGGTTGGAACTGGATGAGCTTTAAGGTCCTTTCTAACCCAAACCATTCTGTGATTCTATGCTATTGGAGCCTGCTGGTATTTTACACATTCTGCTATAAACATAATATTGTAAGACAGGTTCCACCCAAATGGTATTCGAATTAATGTGTGTGTAGACATGTCATTAAAAAATTACAAAGGTGCACTGTTTCAAGGGAAAAGTTTGTATGCCAAAGGAAATAATACAGTTGTTTTTGCCAAATTTATGTCTCTCTTCTTTCCATCATGGCTGTAAGGGGAAGGGTAGTAACAACACACATGATGTGTTTATGATGTTGAAGTTAAGAAGTACTGAAAGAGAAACTTTGGGAATAGAAAAAGGGAAGCTATCTTGGATTTTGGTCTTTTGCATTGCACTATACTGAATGCCAAAAGCTTGGAGGCTTCAGCGCAGATCGTGTGAATATATGAAGAGCAGAGGAGTTAAATTCTTTGTGTATCCACATAATTTCATTTGTGTTGTAAGCACTAACAGAATTATTTTGCCACTTTGAGATCAACAGGGAGCTATAGTAAGAGAGGCAAATGCTCTGTTGTGAAGTTCAAAGCTATAAAGCACTTGGAGTAAAATATGCAAGCAAGTATGAGTAAAAAGTTAGCACACTTTTGTGTGTGTTTACTGTTCCAACAGATAGGATGACTGGAATAAGAAAAGGACAGAAAAAGAAACACAGCATCTCAAATTTTATTTCAGTTTGTTGGCATGGAAGTGATGTCCTTGCAGGAAGCAAATGCTGAGTGAAAGAACTTGTTTCAACTGTAGTAAAATGGAATTGTCTTTCTCCTTGAGATATGCAGGTATACTTTTGCTGTTACCTAAAGCATTCTGAAGTGTACAGGCCATCTTAAAAATATTTTGAGCATACTATGGAACACTGTCAGCTTGATTTGATGATCTTTAAAATAACCATTGTTTGTGATTGGGGAGAGAGAATAGGCTAAACGGTCAGTAACAAATTCTATTAATTACTCTAGGTTTTTTTTATGGCAAAAGTTCAGATATCGGTAAGTACAATCAAAGACCCTCTCATGTAAATCAGAAAGCTGTAATATTAAATATTTATACTGTTGCTGCAGGCAGCGTTTCTGTGAAGTTAAAAATTGGCCTGACTCAGGAGGGCTGATGCTGCCTGCGATGCAGGTAGAGTGCCTGAAGCTTTTCTGAGAGTAGGAGCAGGGAAAATGGATGTATGATTTAGTTCTATAGTGTAGGTCGCTGTCTGATACTCCTGTTGTTCGTTGGTACACCTCTGTGCTAGGTGGTCTGTAAGCATTAAAAATGCAGCTCTGCCACCAAGGGCAGGTGAAGTGTGTACAAGGAAAGATGGTGGTAAAGTAATACTAATAGGTTTTGTTGTTCTTTTTAGTGGACCTGAAGGTGCTATAAGTTAGATCAGGCAAAATTAGTCCAAAAACGATACCTTACTGAAGAGAAAAGATAGAAACATTGAACTTCCCGTCTCTGGCAAAACATGGGAATGGAGGTAATGGTGAGGTAGTCTAAATAGTGTTTGAGTCTTCTTCTTCCCTGCTCCAGATTTCTGTCCCGCAGGGTGTAACAGATCCATGTCGTGGCTGTATCTGTAGCAATTCTGTTTTATGAGAGTGATAGAAGCTATGACATCTTTGCCCTAATACAGTGTTTCTCTGATACTTAATTCACATTCTTACTGAAGCTCCCACCTCCCACTCACCTCTAAAGCTCTTTTGAAAAAGGCTTTTTGAGTAGTTGATTTTTTTAGCAGGCAGTTTCTATGGACTTCAGTTTCATTTGTGGGTATAAGTGATAAAGTATTTCTGACTTACAAACAGAATACTTAATAAATGATTTTATGCAAATATATTTTGTTATGTAATGCAGCTTTTCCATGGGCACTTGAGTCTGAATGGCTAAAATGTTTAATGCAAAGTCCTGCTTGCTGCTCTACTGTTAGATTTCCAGTCAGCTCTAAACCAGCCGAGATGAATGGGGTGTTTTGTATCTCTCCCTCTATTCATGAATTGAACCGAGGGGAAAGTTTTGGAAGCATTCAGCCTTGTTCTGCCAATTTCCTTACAGAGAGATTTCCAAAGTAAATTTTGTTGGTATGTTGTGCAGTTTATCTATCAGCTTAATTCTCAGCCTTCTGATAAAAGCAGCTGATAGATTAACCCAGTCTGGAAATCATAATTATATGGAGTGTAATTAAACGGTAGATATTTCAGTGAATTGGGTGGATTTTGTCTCTAGAGCTCATAAAACCACTATTGTGAAGATTGCCTGTTCTCAGTTGTGGCAATTTAGCCCTGGTACTGTTATTATTCATTCAGTATAAATTAGCTTAGAAAAAAAATAGTTCCCATGATAGTTCTTTTAATCTAAATTATTACTGCATCATATTTAGAAAGAATGCTCAACAAACTTTGTCATGCAAGAATATACTTCCCTTGGATGTATGCATCCTTCAGGAGCTCATCTTAAAAGAAGTAAAATTTAAGACTGTTTTATGAACATACTTTAATTTTGATTTTTCACGTGAGTATATACAATAGGAATATAAAATTGTAGATGTTGTGTGGATACCTCTCCAGCATTCGTGTACCAGTGGAACGTTAACTTGTCTTTTACTGTCATAATTTTAGACAGGGGAAATCAAAAGGTAGCATTTGCTGGAAATGTTACAGCTGTTGAACTACTAAGGGAAGTTCTGTGGAACAGAGATCCTGAGCCAACAACTTAATCTGTAAAATGCTGTGTTTCTAGTCTTTGAAGTAGTAAGCTCATGATAAAGTCATTATTTGGGGATCCTTTGTTATCATTTTCCTGTAAATGATGGATGATTCTAAGGTCACTGAAAACTTAGCAAGGTCAAATCACAGATGAAGCAACAAACCAAACCTGAAAACTGAAAGTTAACTGCAGTTGAGTAACAGAGATGCTGTATTAGTTCAGTTTTCGTCTTCTCTTAATTATTAACAAACTGGTAAGGGACCGCAAGCATATTTTATTTCAGTGTGCAAATAAGGTATGTTGACATAGTAACATGAAAAGACAGTTATTAGAGGAAAAAAAAATGTTGGCTTGATGGGAAAAGGGTAATAGAGTTTTGGCTTCTCTAATGACCATAGTTAAATATTACCAGTCAGGTAAATAGTACAGTAATACTACCTTAAATTGAAAATGGAATTTGACAATACAGGGGAAACAGAATGGAATGTGTAGCAGAGATTGAGAAATGGAATCAGTTTATGGTTTACAACACCATGTTAGCAGACCTCAGCAGGTGTGCAAGATTATTTAGTTTGATATTTCTAAAAGCTTTTGGTAAGACTGTAATCCATTTTCCAATTGTATTTTTTTAATAACAGTGTGTGTTCTACTGTCTTAAAGAACATATTTCTCTTTAGATTTTTTTTTTCTGTTTCAGAGGTGTGGATTTGTAGCAGCACTTGCTTATGTCATTATAGCTACATCTGCTGCATCCAGGATGTAGCCCATTTATGAACATTAAAATGGTTGTTTTGTGGAACACCAAGGATAAATATAGCTAATATCCTGCCTCCAACATTGGCCAATAGTGCCTGCTATCATAGTAAGAGCAAAGATCAGTGCAAGAAGCTAGTAATGTTTCCTGAGAATACTTCTCCAACCTGCAACAGTGTGAAACTTCTGAGCAAGATGTTGTACCTTTGTATTTTTCTTAGGAAAACCTTTCATTTACTTTTTGTAAGTAGGTAAACTCTTAGTTTTGACAACATCACAGCATAATCACAAGTTGGGTTAAGTGCTTCCCTTTGTTTTAAACTCACTGCTCACTATTTTCATTTGTGATGTCCCATCATTCTCCACCATCTCCAAGCTGCTCAAGATGTTAAGGACTATGTTTATATACTCAGTCATGACTTCCAGGCTGAAAAGGTCCGATGTGTTTTGTTGTTTGTGTAATCTTTCTACTTGATCATCCTTCCCCCTGCCTTTCTCTTTATTGCATTCATGTCAAGTATGAATATAATTTTCGAGGATACAGCAGATTATGGCTCACATTCTGGGTAGTCTGTCTGCATTTATTGAGTAGCCATTTGTCTGGGATTTCCAAACCTCCAGCATTTGTCTAAAACTACTCCTCTTTTCTGTCTAGAAATATTTTTAACAGAGCTACTGTCCTACTTGCTTTGCTGTAGGTCTAGAAATTCTGGACAGGTTCAAAATGTTCAGATTCTGCATGCATATATTACAGGAAACTTGGAATAAGCTGCCCCATCCAGTATTGATGTGGTAGTTCTGTTACTGTGTATGGCCACTGTCTACACTGTATCTGTTCTCGTGTTGTTTGTTTTACTAGTTGCCCCATCTGAAGCTGCTTCTGCTGGCCAAAGGTTCTTTGCCAACACTTCTGAAAATAGTACACTGAAACCAGTGCTTTCTATTTCTCAAAATATTCAGTAGACTTCACTAACCAAAAATTGACTTAGAACCTGGTGGTGTTCTGGCATTCTGCTCGTGCTTGTCCAGGAAGCTTTTCCACAGATCTCAGTAAGCCACTTCCCACTCCAGACTGGTTGGCCACTAGCTGGTGAGAGTACAGGACAGAATAACAAAGCTCCACACAAATGGAGTGAGCGCCTGGAAGATGGTGTGTTGATGCTGAAGATTGGGTATTAACTCCAGACACAGATCTTCAAAACTGTGTCTTTCTGAAAACCTAGTAACTTCTGGCCAAGCTGCTTTTCTAAAGAGTAACCCCAGCCCACTGCTGGGTGTCTGCAGAGCAGGCAGAGGAGCTTGTAAAGACGGAAGTAGCAGGCAGCATGATCTCTTGGCAGGGTAAGGATTCACAAGGAAGAGTCAACAGTGTTTCTTTTACATAATATATCCTTACATGGTGACAGTATCTGTGTGAGGCAAATGGCTCTTCAGTGCAGTGTGTGTGCTAGAAAGGACTGTGCTGTGAGGGAGGTGACTACCATTTTCATAGGGGATGGGGATGGTTCCCTCAACACATCCCTCCAGATTCCAGTAAACCTCACTGAAGCCATGAGCAATTCCGCAGTCACCAGGGTGGTTTGTGTCACAGCACAGATTAAAGTGACAGCACAGATGCACATAGAGGTGTCTTAAAAGGTAAGAAAAAGCCCTGCTCAGGAGTCAAGGTGAGGCCAGAACTCCACATGTTGGGAGTGAACTCAGCTGAGCATTGATAGATACTAGACCTTCTTGCAAGGAAGAAGTGAGGCTTAATGTACAATACTTTGACCACTGTAGAGAATATGTCATCGCTGACCTCTTAAGTCATCTTGGATGCTGTTCTGTTTGTCTGATGTACTTAATAAATAATGATGAAGCTGGAGCAAAAAGAATTTTAGTGAAAGACTTTTAAAATGTCTGCATTTCAGTTCCATATGTTGGGAAGTGAAGAAGTGGAGATGATGGATGAGCAAAATGTGAAAGCTGAATTTTCATGTGTCACACCAGGGTTTAAAATTTCAACTAGTTCTTGCTAATTCTGTATATTGTAGGATGCAGTCTCTTTGTGTAAATTTAATTAATCAATCTTTTTAGTTTGTAAATGAAGATTTTTTTAAAATCCTCCATTCCAATATGTTGATTCATTTGGAATCCTAATTTGCTAGATTTATAATTTATAACACTTGCTTTGTTTGACAGTACATTGTACTAAAAGGAAGATCTGACACACACTAAGTGGCTCTTACAACTGTCTGACCTTGTCTACATCACCAGCAGCAGTGTAGAAAAGGACAAAAATCTTGGATTCTGCTTTTGCCTTGTCTCTGGGGAAACTATGGCAGTTTTGGTTATAGATAAGATACCTGAAGCATAATAATTCTGAAACATAGAGGGGGCCAAGTAGCTAATCCTTGAGCTAATTTTAAAATGCTGGCATAGCAAGACAAGTACTGGCAAACTCTCTGAGCATACACAATTTATGCAAACAAAAGGTTAAACACAACAGATTATACCAGTTCTCTGAATGAAATAAACTGTACTGAAAAAGCAGTTTTTCCTAGTAGAATAACAGTGTTTGAACAAATGTGTCTATGTTGTATATAACATAAAGATGCTTATGAAAATTAGTAACTTAAGTCTTCCTGAATGTCAGTTTGAAAGAAATATCAAGGTAGTAAGATGCATGTCCAGACCACACTAGATGGGAATCAACAGTAGGTCAGTTGAGTTAAAATCATAGATTAAAGCACACAAAGCCATAGAAATAGGACTTGAATGTTGTGATGAAGATGAAAACAAAGGTAGCACATAATCTATATTTTAATATGTCATTAAATTAAATCATAGTTTTTAATCAAAGCTGACTTTTTTTCTGACTGACAAGAAGGCACTTTTCTGACTAGAGGGGGGAAATCTGATAATAACAATATGACAGGACCCCAGAAAATATCCTGACTGTCGTTTAGAACTTGTCTTGACAGGGAGTTATACTGGAATCTCTCTTGAAATGGATTAGGTCAATTTGTCATACAGCATTTATATCAGAATAAACATGCCCCATGGAGCTAAGAAGCAACAGCCTTTGCATTTTGAATAATTTCTTACTTAAATTCTTAAAAATGTTGTTTCAAAGACTTTAGGGTATTTTAGGGCTGTACATTGTTATTTTGCCCCCTAATCAATCCCATTTCATTTTATCGAGACTGCAATGTAAAAAAATACTGGGCACCTAAGTACAGTGCTCGTAATGTTCTTAATTCATGTTACTTAAATGAACTCAATTTAAAACATTACCATCTTTTGTTCAGCTTCACAGTTTTATTTCCAAGTCTCAAAACACAAAAGGATTTCCTCTTACTTTCCAGTTGTATTGACTCATTCTTCTTAGTAAGATAGTTATAAATAGTTTTCTTATGAGCTTTGATGTATTTCTTTGTTCAGTCAGATGTTTGTCCATAGGTCTATGAGAGTTCCTTTTTTACCTCTTGACTATTTTATTTTTATTTTGTGTTTTTCAAGGCTGACCACTGTTCTTTGTTAGGCTGAACTGATTTCTTCTTCATCCTCCTCAGAGTTGGCATCATCATCATTGTAGAAGTGAATTGTAGCTTGTACAGGAAAACTCGCCAGAACCTTCTCTCCGATGTTATTAAGAAACTTTTGGGATTTGGACTTGGGCAAATAAAGTCTAATAAGAAAACACATTTTAAGAGAAAAAGTAAAACTATGTGATGCTTTCCCAGCTAACCTGGCTTGAGTATTAAAACCTATTTTTATCTTTCTTTGGAGAGAGTAAAGCCCTAGGGTTTCTTGCATTTTAAAATAAAAGTTGCTAACTAAAAGGTACTGTTGATTTTAAATTACCTCAGTGGCTTTGGGCATATTGTGTATTGGATTTATCTAAGATGCCACCCTGATAAAGTGTTGCCAGGGCAATGATGTGTGCTTGAGATGGTTTGGTTTTTAGCACAGTTTGGAATGGAGGTGATCTGTGTGAGTAAGGGAAGTTTGAGGAATGTTCTGGGATTCTGGAATTCAGATTAAAACACCAGTTTAAGACTGGGGTGGATTGCCTGTTGCACGGAGGTTGATCTTGGTTTGTGTGTCTCCAGGTGGAGGAGGAGGTGTACACCAAGATTTATTTCAAAATTGGTGTTGTTTTATATCAAAATCTTAAGCGTACTGTCTTAATTTACATGCCAGGTTTTCATCTGCTTTCTCACTAAAGCAAAATTTGTGTGTCTGTATACATATGTATGTGGTTTTGTGTGTGTGTGTGTATGTACATCTCTTCCTCTCTCCTTTGGATCTACCTGGTTCTAGTTTGGCCAGTTTTCAGTTAAATTTGACAGAGGGATAAAGGTCACACAGAATTTAAGCCTCTACAACTTTTGTAAAAATAGGTGTTTGTAAAAAAGAGGGATATTCCATTAATTTTCCTCTCTAAACAGAAGTCCACATCAGGAGTTTCTAATAATTAAGCCTTAAAGAATCCAAATGTTGGTGGAAATGCTTATCAATCCCCCAAGCATAGGAAAAGCTTTACCTGGAGTTCAACTTTTATTCACGAGCAAATTTAAGCAAGCTCAACACAGATCTGTAACAAGTCTCATTCTGTTAGCAGCTGTTTACATTAATTATTTGGTTTTTGTGGTCTTGTTATCATATTAATAAATGTAAATATAAATTAGATGAGGCAGAAGAACATTGTTTCTTTTAAAATTACTTTTTTCTTAGCTTTTTTATTAGCATACTGTTTCAGGTTCTGTTCAGCATGGGCATCTTTCCTTGTGGAGGGATAAAATCTATCGAGTCTGGTGAGTAGTTAAACTGCATTACTAAAAAGAGAGACTCCAGAGACAAACTGATACTTGACCTGAAAAGGAATATGTCTTGTCTTGGAAGGTGTCACTTTGCCTGTATCAAGTGATAGGGTTTAACTCACCTCACTGGATGTTGAAACCCCAGGGCTCCTTTTGATCTAAAATTTGTTAGTTGGCCATCCAGTTCTGACTGTAAAGAGACATATTGTTTAGAATCGGCTAAAAATTAAGATTTCACTTTTTTCTTCTACAGGTACCTGTAAAATTCTACAGTAATGTTGCTTTGTTTGCTGTGCTGCATGTTGTTTTACTCTGACTAAGCATGCTTCAGAGAATATATGTGCCCACAATCTGTGCATCGTAGCATATTTAACAAAGCATTTAAACTTGGATATTTTTTGTGAAGGATTGTACATTTTGCTTAAGTTCTTATGGAATATCTATAGAAACTTCTGAGCTAATAACACCAGGAAATGGAAGTTCAGTGATTAGAAAAAAAAAGGGTTTTCCATCAGTTTAAATGATTGGGAGGTGAGGATTTTATAAAATATCTCTTTAACTTACACTAACCAGTAGTTTGGAGTTGGAAAGTTCAAGCTGACAGGCTTAATTGTAATGGAAGATCACACAAGCACATTGAGCCCAAACAGTAAAACCAAGAGACACCTGGCATCTCATATCTCTATGCAATCATCAATGAATCACAGAATGTCAGGGATTGGAAGGGACCTCGAAAGATCATCTAGTCCAATCCCCCTGCCAGAGCAGGAACACCTACATGAGATCACACAGGAAGGCGTCCAGGCAGGTCTTGAATGTCTCCAGAGAAGGAGACTCCACAACCTCCCTGGGCAGCCTGTGCCAGTGCTCGTGTCACCCTCACAGTAAACAAGTTTCTTCTCAAGTCCAAGCGGAACCTCCTGTGTTCCAGCTTACACCCATTGCCCCTTGTCCTATCATTGGACACCACTGTGAAGAGCCTGGCCCCATCCTCCTGACACTCACCCTTCATATATTTATAAACATTAATGAGGTCACCCCTCAGCCTCCTCTTCTCCCAGCTAAAGAGGCCCAGCTCCCTCAGCCTTTCCTCATAAGGGAGATGTTCCACTCCCTTAATCATCTTGGTGGCTCTGCACTGGACTCTCTCAAGCAGTTCCCTGTCCTTCTTGAACTGTGGGGCCCAGAACTGGACACAGTATTACAGATGTGGCCTCACCAGGGCAGAGTAGAGGGGGAGGAGAACCTCTCTTGACCTACTGACCACATCCCTTCTAATGCACCCCAGGATGCCATTGGCCTTCCTGGCCACAAGGGCACAGTGCTGGCTCATGGTCATCCTGCTGTCCTCCAGGACTCCCAGATCCCTTTCCCCTACACTGGTCTCTAGGAGATCATTTCCCAACCTGTACTGGAACCTGGGGTTGTTCCTGCCCAGGTGCAACACCCTACACTTGCCCTTATTATATTTCATTAATTTTTTCCCCACTCAGCTCTCCAGCCTGTCCAGGTCTCTCTGGATGGCAGCACAACCTGCTGGCGTGTCAGCCACTCCTCCCAGCTTTGTGTCATCAGCAAACTTGCTGACAGTGCGCTCTGTTCCCTCATCCAGGTCATTGATGAATATATTGAATAATACTGGTCCTAGTACTGACCCTTGAGGGACTCCACTAGACACAGGTCTCCAACCAGACTCTGCCCCATTGACCACCACTCTCTGGCTTCTTCCCACCAGCCAGTGGGAAAAAAACAAGCATTTTTGATACAACAAAGTAGATAGCAAAAATATATTTTAAATATCAAAATTAAAATTAGCACTGAATAAATTCATTCTAATTAAGTTCACAATAAAAACCAATAATTTGCAAATGTTAACCTTACTAAATCCTATTAGGTTTATAAACCCAGAATGTAAAATGGAAGCATCTCCCAAGTCAGAGCCCTATCACTTCCTCTTGTAGGCAGGGATTCTCTTTCGTATCTTAAAACAAGAAGACTTATTTTTTCTTCTTTTTGCTGTAAACTTAATATGGCATATAATAGGCAGATTTAGCTTTGCTAAACTAGAAGGTCTAGTGAACAGAAGCTAGAAACTGTCCACTCTGCCATGAACAAAGATGACTTTTGACACTGTCAGAGCAATTAATCTATCTTTCTGAGGAAATAGGCTTCAGCACAGATATTTTGGTGGGCCCCATAAAGCCCTTGGGCTATGGGCTGAGCAAGGGGTCCCATAGAATTGTCTCTGTACCTCTTATGTTGGCCTATTTCTCTCATACCCACCTCCTTGTCTTGTAGCCAAAATTATTTGTCTTCACGCTGTTAGGGTTTTGTTGAAGGGTTTTTTTGTGTTTAATCAGGAGAATAATTTACTTTGTTTCTGCAGTACCTAGTAAAATGAACTCCTGATCTGGCTGAATATTGTAGATGTGATCATAATACTTATGCTAAATATCACATTTTAATTTTCTCTTTTCATTTTAAAAATAAAAGTATTTTTTTATCTTTACTGACCTGTGTTTTCTTCTCTTTGGAATACATATTGTTTTGTAATAATTATATATGAAATAATACATATTGATTAAACACACATTTTATGCTTTTTTTCTTTTCAGAATATAATACAGCATTTCTGAAAAGCAATTCTGATAAAAGCCAATTAATTGCAAAATCTAATTCAGTTGCTTATATACAGCAGAAAATGTTCAGTGTTAATTTGTATTATGTTGTAGATATGGCAATAGTAACTTTAAATTACTTTTCATGGCTTTTCTTTGGTTGTAAGTAACAAAGTATGTGATTTTAGGTAATAGGAAAAGTTTTACTTTTTATATAAGGAGAAGTATATTATGTGTAGGTGACTATAGAATATATTGTAAGACATGTTCTTGGCAACAGAGATAAATTTAATAGTTTAAAATTTTTTACCAGTACATTGCTTTTTTAGTGCTTTGCTCTTCATCTTTCAGTTTCTCGGGTTAGATTCTTATATGTATATTCCTAAACATTTTTTTTAATTACACAGAGGATATCAAAACTTTTGTTTGCTTCACTTGCCAGTGTTTGGAGTGTCTACCGATCTGTAACGCGTTGGCATTTGTATGCATGCAACTAACTGGCAAAACCATTGTGCTCAACCCATCTTTGAAGGCCTTCTGCTAGAAACCACAGTTACTTCACTGAGAAAGATAGCTCTTGCCTGTCACAGCTGTGGGATAGAGGTATGCATTAGTTAGCACCTCTTCCCACCTCTGCACCACACAAAGTATCCAAGCATCTTTCCTCAGTTGTCATTACCCTGTTAAAAAGTGTATGAAAGGGCTCCTAAATCCCTCCTTCAGCCCTCAGTAACTCCCAAGCTACAGACACATCTGGGATGCTGAAGCAGTGTGGTTGGGCCATAAGGCATGGATGAGAAGGATCTGAGAAGCTTCTGTCAGGAAAGAGAAATGTTAAAAAATAAAAAGCAACTGTTTCTCTTATACTCGGCTTGAAACAAGGGCAGGCTGTTAGCATGGTTGTGCAAAACTTCATACACGGTTTGTTTTTCTCATAGAAGTGGGCAGAAGCCCAAGTGTGAATTAAAACTTTTGAGCTGGTTGAATAAAACTTTCTACAAAAACATAACCTCAGTGATAAGCCACAACTTCCTGATTTCAGAAACCTTAGTTTCTTGAAATAATCACTGTAAACAGGTACTCTTGTGAGAGTAAAACTCTCAACCTTAGCAAATATACCCGTGCCTCTGCAAAGCTTGGAACGCTGCTGGGATGGATGTTTTCACACAGGCTTCCTCAAGGTGCCTGCCAGGAGTGTGGCACTCCCTCAGATCTGTACAGCTACAGCCTCCATCTTCAGCAGATAAGAAGTACAATGTGAAAAAAGTGTTGCATGTCTTAAAATATAGCAGAAATTTTGAGTCTTTAAAAACTTACATGAAGGAGAGTGGTTGTCTTAACCTGCTGAGCTTTTGGTAAAAAGTTGAAGATGTAATTGTGGATTGGATGCTGCAAAACCTTATGAGGGGCTTAAAACTAAGCATGGGAATAGGACCATTTCAATTTTTTAAAGTTGGCAGCGTCAGGACCTATGTGGAATGCGTTTCAGTTGAGCCTAACAAATCTTCCTACGTGAGTAAGACTAATAATCACGGTGCCTTTCAAAGGCACTTGGCAGTAAGAGCTACTTCCAAATCTAATTTTCTGTTGATGTCCTAGCTGGTTTAGTTATAGCAACATCCCTCCCAAAAAACAATCAATGAAATTGTGCACCTGAAAGTATGTTTTTTAAATTTCATCTTAAAGTCATTTTCACTCAAACTCCCCCAAAATACAAAATATCACATACAGACTAGGCCTGAAAATTTGAAACTGAGGATATTCTTCTTTTTGGGATTAAGCCAATAAAAACTGCTGTTAGATAAGGGCTGTTTTAGTAAGCAGTGCTTTCTGCAGCTCTTTAAGAACTGATAATGATTCTATATCTGATACAAAATTACAGAGACTCTTAACCATTATCATGGGTAGAACATTGTAATTTGAACATTTGAACCATATTTTCTCCCAATGAAAACATGTTTGAAACAACAAATGAATTTATGACCAAGCCTCACTTCCTGTGTTCAATTAGTTTCAATTTCTGCAGCTGTTTTCTATAAGGGTTATTTTCTCCAGAATTTAGACTCACCATTTGTTGATTCTTTGTCATCTCATCATCTCTTGCTGTGAGCATCCAGGGCCTCCATAAAGCAGGGCTGCTGAAAGATGAAGATAGAAGAGCGCTCTCACAGTTAATTTTTTGTGGTAATATCTGTACAATACAGCTCCTTTTGTTAGATTCTGCTGACATCTTTTGTAATAACTTTTTTTTTCCTTTTTAATGCATTTTGATTTGTTAAATCTGATTTCTGTGTCAATATTAGTCTACAATCTAGGCAATTCTGTCTACAGTCTGATTACGTAAAGTCAACAATGGCTTGCACATTTTTAACTAAAGTGACATTTCCCTGTAAGATTTCATGGCTCAAAGTGATTGCATTGAACTCCAAATGATGATGTAATTAATACTGAAGTGTTTTTATTTATGCAGCACTCCTACAAAATAAAAAGTAACCCTTCTTCTCTGACAATATGTCTAAATTCTATGTCATCACTGAGTGGCTGGTTATTTATTGAGTGAGCAACTCCAGCTCATTGCCCATCAAACTGACATGGGCAATCTGATCTAATTAGCTGAAGGGAGCATACACAGTGGTGGATGCTTCATCTGCCTTTTGTTTGGTGGCAGGGACTACAATTATGGATCCGGTACTCTCCATCTCTGCTGCTGTGTAGCTGATCCATACAGCTGGGGAAATGGAAAAGTGCTTTCAGGTGCGAAAGGTAAATAAACTTTAAAAAATAATAAATCTGTTATTGCTACCTTAATTTTCACATACTTCCATTTATAAGTAAGTTCTGAAATATTTGACTAAACAGGATCAAATATCAGCAAAAGAAATAAAATACCAGTTCCAAGTGAAACACTTTCAGAAACATATTTTGCCCTTTACTTCTGAAGTTGGAAATAATTTTCCATTGTCTATCCAATGCTGAAATCATTACATTCAAATGACACTGACAGCCAGAGTTTTGAAAGGAAGGCTGGTGAAAAACGTCTCTGTGCGCTGCCTTACCTCTCTGGGTGCTCCCTCGGCCGGGATGGACGCGGGCGCTGCTGCTGGGCGCCCCGGGAGTGATGGCAGCTGTGGCCGGCTGCAGCCTGGAGCGGGAGACCTGCGGCTGCACCCTCCATGGCATGTGGTGGTCTGAAGCCTGTGGCAGGCTGGGCGCTGGCCTGGGCCTTCCAGCCCCTCCTTTATCTTAACTCCTAAAGAATACTTACCTAAAACAAACACAGCCTCAGGTAAAAGGAGAGAAACCTCCTTAATGAGATTTCTTTTGACTCTCCCAAACAGTTCAAAGACAGGGCTCTCATGTTGACAGGCTGTCCCAGGGAGAGCACTGCTGGGGAAAGAGAAGGTTTTTGTTAAGTTTGGTTAGCAAATCACATGGAAAATAACCTGTGCCCTTTATTTTTCTATCCCTGTTTTACAAAATCCATATTTACTCTATATGAAATATAGGATGTAAATACTCTTCCTGCATGTCTTGGAAGAACTCACCATCATCCTGTCCCGAAAAAGTGTAACAGAGACTCGAAAAGCATTTCAAATATAAAATCATTTTTAAATGATTGAAGTATTTTCCATGTCCTAGCTTTAAAAGATAAAAAGAAAGAAAAATCAGTGAAGGTGAGAGGATTTACAGACAGGCCTAGAGACTCCCTCAAGACTACAGGAATGTTCCTTTATTCTGATTGCTATTTGATGGAGAAGAAAGCTTATGCCAAGAAAGATTACTTTGTCTGTCAGAGAATCAGCATTATGAATGCCATCACTTTGAGGAATCTTTTATTTCAAAGTATGCAAGATATACTTTAAGCCTACAAAGACTGAATAGAAAGATACTTCTTCTGAGCTTTCTCCCCAGTGTTTTCATTCATAGCCTGCATCACTTGTAGCCTGTTACATTGTACAAGAACAATTTATTACCCGGTAGGTGACATTATCTGATTTTCAATGTTGTGGTTCATTGCTACAGTTCACTTTGTTTCCTTTATTCCCCAACTACTGCAGAAATACAAGAGGATTATAAGAACCTAAAGCTGAATTCTCTTTCCACCGGTGCTGTTTACACATTGACATCAAAGGGAACAGATTCAGCTTCCCAATAGAATTGGTTTCTACTGTGAACTTTCTTCCCAGAGAGAGAAAAATAGTTTTGTTTACTGAACATGGAACATCCATTGACTTTTTAGTATTAATTAGGTCCCTTCTACCTGACTTAGCTGAAGAAACAACCAAAACAGTCAGTTTGAAAGGACACTGACAGTTCTCAGTGGGAGTCAATCCCTCCGACATAAGCCTTGTGGCTCTTCCTCAAGTTATGATCCAGCTGGAGGGAGCACACATCCAGTCAGCAAGAAGTAGCTGGACTCACAGATAAAGACAACTGGATACATTCCCTTGGAGACATAATTCTCTCCTGAAAAATATTCTGTATTAGAAAACATTGTGTATATATATATATATATACACACTAATGAACGTGTGGGGTTTTGTGCATTCTACTGATTTGGCTTAGATTTAAATACCTTTCTTCCAACAGGGAGGAGCTTAGCTCAGATTTGCAAGTCAGACTGATTTTCCTGCGTGGGTGCAAGTTGTATGGCTGTGGTAGCTACTCGGCACTCCTAAGGCTGCTGTCAGTCACAGCGTAACGCAGGTTCTGATGCTCGGGAAGTGGTTTTCAGTAACAGAATCTGGCATTTGTTTTGTTGAGGTCCAATCCTTACACAAAATTTCCTGTTCTTTAAAACATCACTTCTTGCTATGACAAATAGACACGTTTTAAACTGCAAGGCCAAAGCCATTGAGCGCTGTTCTGGGCAGCAAGGCAATGTGTAATGGAGGACTTAACAGTCTCAATCTACTCCCTCCCATGTTTGAATACTGTGTGAAATTTGTAAAGTTGTAATGAGATATATAATACCATATCTCTAAGAACAAAATATATGCACACCTCAATCACTTCAAACACTTCTGTATCAAAATCAGTACTATTACTAGAATGAAGAATATAGTGTATAATATTCAAATAACAAAATACATATTAAATAGCAGCATAGGTCCTGAGAAAAAATGGCAAACTTCTTAAATAACCTAAATTGTAATTAAATATCTTGCTGAATTACAGTCTTAAATACACATATGTAATTTCATCAGCTTAGTTTTATTTAGACCTAATTTAACTTGATAGTTGAAAGGGAAGTGTGCATTACGCAACTGATGTCTATGGTCCTGATCTTGTAATCAGATCCATATGTGAGGATAATTGATTTATACTTCTGGATAGAATCTGCCAACATGGAATTAGTGCAGGACTAAAGCCTAAACTACTAATATGTAGCTCTCCAGAAGATGCAAAGTTACTCTCAATTAAATCTGTCAATAAAGCCCTGCAAGACCAAATTTATTTCAAAATTATTGAAAATACAATTTTGTTAGTGAAGCTATAATGTAAACTAATATAATTACACATAACACTGTAGAAAAATGTAAGCTAATATTACATTATTGCACACAACTTCAAATGGAAATGGAAACTTTCATGGAAATCATTAGCTAAAATCAGGTTGCAGATCTGTGAAAACCGGTTTATTCCACTAAAATATAAGCATCTGTAGTAGTGTAAGATCTCTAGTTTCTTAAAAAAAAAAAAAGAAAGCAGCAGTTAGGCCAGTTATAGCTGTCTAATTTTAAGTACTATATTACTTTTTGCAATATACTTAATTTTAATACAAGACACCGTGTTCAGTGAACACTTCACAGATTCAGAAAACACAAATCCTGTCACAGTTGCTCCTCCATTTTTCCCGGAAGCCAAGAGTATTTTTCAGACTGCTGATACTGCCTGAGAATAACTTTGACAGACTTGATTCTTACAGAGAGATGAGCCATAAGATAATTAATTTGTGTTAATTGGAAGAGATTTTATCTTCGTGGGAAAACTGTTTTACTCAGTTTTCTCATGAAAGCATTTGTGCACTTGCAATAAAAAAGGGTCGTCAATATAAATTGGTATAGTCAAGGAAACAGGATAGTTCTACAGCATTTATAGTTTTTAATACTATCTGGTGTTAAACAACATAACACAGACATTTGTAGCCACTAATAGCATGCAAAGCTCCTCAAAGAGAAACTGTTGGAAAAGCTTTTGGGGGACAGAAGGAAGAGGAAACGGAGCCATTCCCAAAGCACAGCAAGGCCAGTCTCATAATATTCCTTTAAAGTAAAAAGGAGATGCTCATCTATGCTGATGTTACAGGGTAGAGTTGGCTCCCTGTTCTGAGTGGTCTCCTCTGGGAGCCTTCCCACACGGGCTGTGTGAGGAGCTGAGGGAGATTTATCACCTACCTCCCTGACCAGACTGAAGCCAGCCTGTCTCTGCCATTGGACGTGGGCAGGGGGGATTCTCCAAGCTTGCAGGCGGAAATTAAAAATTCAGCCTATTCACTTTCTTCAGGGTTTTTAAAATTCTCTTTAAACAATTGTGTGTGTGTGTGTGTTCTGCCTCTTGCAATGTCTTTCCATAATCTTTTCTCTGATGACAAAAGCCTGTCTCCCTGTTCTGGGAAATCTGAGGGCTAATATTACTCACTGTTTCTTTGCAAGGCTTCCTTCCACCCTCCTATAAGGAGGAACTGATTGACATAGTTATTTTAGAATACCTATTTCAGTAAATTTCCTGGTGGGAAAGGCCTTGGCTTCACAATAATAAAAAAAGAATGTTTCCCAATCTAAAATTCTTAACCTTTTAATCAGAGCTTGTCATGATTAAGTCTGAGCTAAACTATAGTAGAAACTAGAAAACCTACAGCAACTTTATGGCTTTGAATTATTCTAATGGAGAATGTGCCAACATATGTAGAAGCTTGTCTTAAAATAGTGCCCATTGTTGCCTGTATATTGTTTTGCTTTAGCTTGCCTTGCATCATGAAGTCTTGATTCAGTTTTCTCATTGTTTTGGATGCATAATTCAGTTTTCTCATTTTTCAGTTTTCTCATTGTTTTGGATGTTAGGATAGAGTTAATTTTCTTCTTAGTAATTAAAATATTTGTGTTTTAGTTTCAGTGTTTCCGTTCAGACTTCTTATGAAAAGAACATTGACAAAAATACTCATGTTATTAGTACCTAGCAAAACCAGGACACTCATTTACTCATAAACATTTCCAGGGCAAGGGAAACTTAAAACCAAAAAGGATCATAATATAGTTGACTGCATTTGATGCCACTACAGGATTAAGCAAAGCGTGCTCCTCATTGTGCAAGGGTTATATAAACAGTTGTATTTTGTGGTGTGCTCTGAAGGTCAGCAATGCAGTGCTGTTGAGCTGTTAAAGAGAAAGTGAATTCCAACGTTGAGAGCTTTCTTTTGAGGTTGTATACTTTGCTTGTTTTTTTTTTTTTCTTTTGATGTGCCTGGGTTAGTATTTTGACTTCCTGCATAAGATAAAGTCACACAAAGGAACAGTGTATAATGCCAAGTTAGGACCACTGGAGACTTTGTTCCTCTCTCTGTAGAATATGTACAGATATAACAGCAGCACAAGGCTGGTATTTTAAGCTTGAGATGGAGGACAACTATTATTCCCCTCCCTGGAAGCGTTCAACGCCAGGTTGGATGGGGCTTTGAGCAACCTGGTCTAGTCGGGGTGTCCCTGCTCATGGCAGGGGGGTTGGAACTGGATGATCTTTCAGGTCCCTTCCAACCCAAACCATTCTGTGATTCTATTTAAATTATTTGATCCTCCAACTGAAACTGTCACCTGTTTCTGCCATCAGTTGTGGAAATCAAAATTCTGATAGCTGTTCCTACCATTTTGGATAAGCTTCTGCTGTGGGTGCTGGTTTAAAGAAGTAAAAATGCCTGTTGTATTTTCATACTGATGCCTGCTTCAAAATGTGCGGGGCCAATTTTTTCCTTGTTTATCTACAGAGCCAGTGTGTAGTTCCTGGAGATCCATTTAGGAAACTGTTCTTTTAGAATGCCTATTTTAGTAAATTTCCAAGTGCATACAAGGCCTTGAGTTCAGAATAATAAAAAAGAATGTGGCTTCACACGCTGTTCAGGAAATCATTGTCACGTATCAGTCAGCAGCAACTTTAATGTTGATGTCTGCTTCTTTATTCTAGCCTTCTTGCATTTTTTTTTCCTTCTCTTTTCACTCACCCACTAAATATCTGCTAGGATCAGACTGATTATACAATGTTCTTTTCACAGAACTCAATGTTTTGACTACCTTCCGTATGTATGTATGTGTGTGTAAAATGTAAAATTATTTGATAACTTTTGTGCATAGATGTACCAAAAGAGTAAAGAGTACTTTGTACGAGTTCTCTGTTGCATCTTCTGTAGTGTCAAGTTGTGTTTGCAGCACACATGACACGTGCAAATCCTACAGTTTTATTCCCCGACTGTTTTTCTCTCTGTCTTCAGTGACCAGCCCCGTAGCGCTCAGACTTCATCTTTCTTGTACTGAAATCAAATGCATCCTTTTGTGCCTGCTTTGCCCTCTGGTGGCTACCATGGAACAGGTGTGGGGCCTGGAGACTGGTGCCTTCATCTGGTTCTGTGATGGGGGAGATACTGTATATATTTTTCTGTGACCCATAGCAGCAAGGTCAAATGCAGCATACAGGATAGCAAACCTGTCACCATAGTGGAAATGTGAGTTCAGTTCCCTGCATTGCATCCACACCACAGATGGCACCGCGTGTGACATACAGAGCTGATGGGCAGGTCCCACAACCCCTGACCGCAACACTGAAATATTGTGTTATTCCAAACCCATGTCTGCCAGGACAGCGTTGGCTCTGGAGAGCAGAAGCTGCAGGATTCCCTGAGGAGCCAGGTCGTGGCACCTAGGTGGGAGGACTGAAAGGTGCTTGTAAGAAAGCTGGGGAAGCACTCCTCACAAGAGCATGTAGCAATAGGACAAAGGGCAATGGGTTTAGATTTAGGTGGGACATTAGGAAAAAGTTCTTCAATATGAGGGCGGTGCATCATTGGAACAGGTTAACCAGAGAGGTAGTGGAGGCCCCATCCCTGGAGATATTCAAGGTCAGGCTTGATGGGACTTTGAGCAACCTGCTCCAGTAAAGACGTCCCTGCTCACCGCCGGGAGGTCGGACTAGATGACCTTTGAGGGTCCTTTCCAACGCAAACCGTTCCGTGATTCTATGGCACAGGTGGCTCCTCCTCACCGCCCCTCATGCCACAGCCTGAGACACGCCAGAAAGAGACAACTCCCCAGACCGGCCCTTTTTAATTACTTTCTTTTTCCTTTACACGTTGTTTCGCGGCAGCGGCCACCGCCGGTTTCGCCGCGGCAGCCGCACGTCGAGACTCCGCACGGACAAGAGGGGTGCGAGGCCGCTCAGCGCTTCCCGCCGGGGGGTTGCAAGGGGCGGGGCGCCGAGGGCGAGGGGGCGGCCAGCCAATCAGAGCGGTCGGCCGGCTCTCGACTTTCTCTTCGGCCCAGGCGGGGCGGGGCGGGGCGGGACCGGGCCGGGCCGGGCCGGGCCGGCCCTCGCGGCCGCTCGGCCGATGGGAGGCCGGGCCGGCGGGGGGGGCGGGGCCGGGGGCGCGCGCCATGCTGATCACGCTGTGCTACCTCTACCTATGGGCGCGCTGGGGGACTTGCTCGGCCGCGCTCATCCGCCGCACCGTGCGCCGCCTCCACCGCTCCCGCTGCTCCTTCACCTTCTGCTCCTGCGCCGGCCCCCCGGCGCCCCCGGCTCGGCAGCCGCGCAGGCAGGTGCCGCCCGAGGAGCGAGTCTGCCTCAGGATAGGGAACAAAGTATTTTTCACGGACGAGACGCAGGTACCGCCCCGAGCCCTGGGGCTGAGGCCTGGGAGGCGCTCGGGCGGGGAAGCCGCAGCCGTGCAGGGAGCGGCCCCTCGCGTTACCGTGGCAACAGCGAGCCGCCTTCGCCGGGCGCCGGCGGAGCTGCGCGGCCGGGCCACCCCTTCCCCCACGGCGGGAGGGGAGGGGAGGGGAGAAAGGGGAGGAGAGCAGAGCGGGGGCGGTGCCTCACCTTCCCCCCCGGCGGCGGCAGCGGCTGTCGTGGGCTGAGGTGGCGGAGCTCGGAACGAAAGGGGAGCAGCGGTCGCGGGGCTTGGGGGGCTGCGTTTCGGCCTGTGACAGCGAGCTTGTCAGTGGCGGGCTGGGACTTGGGGCTGGAAAAAGATCGCGTGTGGCTTCCCAGGCCTGTCACCGCCCGGCTGGGCCAGGGTAAGGCTGAAGTGAGACCCCGGTACGTGCCTCGGCAGAAATCTTAGCACGACTGTGGTCACCGCTCTTCACTACCACAGCTCGTTGGCTTGGAGAGCGGGCTGGGGAGTGTTTTCGCTCCATGTGTGTAAAAGTGCAGCTTTGTTAAGTACAGCTGTGGCAATAGGAGCACTTAGGAGAACCCGTTAGTATTTCCGTATTAGTAACGTGCTTTTAGCACGTATGAAGCTAAAATGCCTCAAAGTGTTTGTCATATTTGTGCGTTCAGGATTTGTGTCACAGATTTACAACGCAGCTGAATCTGTAATGGGATCTGAATTGAGCTTTTGGTTATGAAGGACTGCATGCTTCTCCCGATATGTTGTTTCAAGTGAGGAAAAGGAAGAACAAGATGTGTGAAAATCACTTTTTTGCAGATGGACAGTGAGAAAGGATGGTGGGGTGAGGCCGTGGGGGGCCATGACAGTGCAAAAACACCGTATCTGAGCCAGTTTCACTTGCTGTATCTCATGAAGTGAAACTGAATGTAAACTTGCTTCTGACCTTCAGATTTAGAAGTGGAATTCTCCTGGCATCCTTTCCCAAATCATCTGAATTATTTACATGAATGCTGGATTTGGCTAAATTTGTCACTCAATACCAGAATTCACGTGGATAAAAATCTTGATCTCCTTTTTGCTGATGTTTATATGAGTGTTTGTGGAAATTGCCTCAGTTGTTACACATTTTACTTAAGTGGGTGCTACTGAAATGTGTTTATGAAGCATGTCATTGGCTAAGTGCTACTCTTTAAGAGGCAGAGAAACTTCATAAATTCAGTGTATAAAAAGGATGTTTTCAGTGCAGTGAAAATAAGATCAGAAATGCTAATGGAGTTTGTTAAAAAATAGTCTTTAGCAGATAGATTATTTCATGCTTGAAAGTGATGATGGTAATCTCTGAATCTCATGAGAAGGTTAATACTTAATTCTGATTTCGATAAAGCTCTTACAAACAAAATCAAATTATTGTCCATGCGTTGAGAAGAGTTTGGCCTCCGTTGGCCTGGGTTGTTGTTTTGTAAATCATATTTCAACTAATTTATGCTGTTCTTTGCTCCACTTCTGCTCACTTCTGAAATAGCTTCTCCTTAGTCCTTGCACAGTAAGCGCATTTTTTTATGTCTGCAATGTTATTTTTGCAGACTGACTTTATAAGTTTGTCAGTTTATTTGTGTTTATTGGGAGCTGGGAAGCCCTTTAGGGAACTGTAGTTTGGCTTGAGGTTTGGCATGAAGTCAATGTCATTGCTCAAAATGTATTTGTCTCTTAAAAATATGTATTGAAAGTTACCAGTTGCGTCTGACTCTGAGAATCCCCGTGGAAGACGCCTGCCGTGCTGCACCTCTGTAATATGGTATGTAAGGGCTCTGATCTGGCTGCATTAAAGACAGAGGCAGCATCACTGTGGAGCTCTCTACATCGTCTGTGCACACTGTGAAGAGACAAAGGTTAACTTGCATCCTTTTTTGGCTTCTGGGAAGCTAGCTGAGCTACTTTACTTTCGGAGTAGGTATAACTTGCCTCTGGACTGTAATCAGTAACTTCCTTAAGATAAGATACCAGCAAGTCATAAATTGTAACTGGTAAAGTTTTTCTGTTTGATCTTTCAACAAATTGGGTGCTTAAGATAATAATGCTTAAGCTTCATAAGTTCAGTTCACTTTCTCGTGAAAAGTAGCAAAGTTTATTCTTGTGGCTTCTGTGCACAGTAAAGCTGGTTTGATTGGCAATCTATCCCCATAGACTCAATATTTTGCGGTTTTGTTTTAGATGTGGAGTGATGTATGCATTTAGTGTGCTATAGGGAAATTCTCTGTTTCCACATCTATTTCTAATGTTTGCTGCTTGTAAAATGTAGCAGAAAAATTAAATTCAGTGTAATATCTACATAAAAGCTGATGGAATGTGGTGTGGGATCAGATTATGTATTGAAAAGCTTTGAGGTTCTTAAAACTGTTCTTTGGTCTACTGGTTCCAGCTATTGAGCTTTAGTTCCTCATTTGTGAGGACAAGAGAGGGAACCACTTTTACAATTTAATGAAGGAAACGTTTGTACGATGGTTTGCTAAGTGGGTAGACCACCTTATGGGCAAGTTTATTTTGAATTAGTTATTTCTTTAACTGTAAACTTAAATTTACATACTGAATAATTTTGGTACAAATGCATGAGGACTTAATATATTAAAATAAAAAAAGTACCCTGCCCTTTTATTTCAAATATTTTTAAAGATTATTCAAATCACTTTAAATAACTTTTTAAATAATTTTTCCTGAGATTGTGCATGCCCACAAAAATATAAACTGTCTTTATATAACTGGCTTTACCAAAGAATTCCTGAAACTTTGCAAATTGAGTTTAAAAATTAGACCTGTGTAGTTCTTGGGTCACTTGTGGCTTACATGTTGGTTGGTCTTTTGGCAGATGAGTGCAGAGACAACCTATGTGACTTAGCAGTGGGACTGTGTGTTCCCTGGAGGATTGTTGCCCAACCAGAAGGAATGCTGCCTCATTACCCTCCAGTTGGAGGGGCTGTAGTGACTGACCAGGCAGGCTGTGTGTTGTGGCTGCTTTCTCAGTCCCTGCCAAGGAGCTGGCAGTGCCCTTCAGCCACCAGAACCAAGGCAGCAGAGCCATGGACTTGGGTAGTCAGGGGAGAGGAGGGAAGAAAGGAAGAGGCAGGGTGAATTACAGTGTGAATGGGAGAGGAGGTTGGAGTTGAAAGTGAGATGTTACCGGTGGCCAATGGCCCACAACAGTTTCACTGCCAATGGCATAGTGGTCCTGTGCCCCACTGGCTTGTGCCCTCTTCCTGTAAAGCTGAAAGCTCGAGTCTGAATTGGCTGAAAAGCTTGGTTGTCGCTTTTAGTTTTGCTTTTGACGTGTTCCTGCTTGATGGTTCAGACCTTTACCCCCTTTTTTCCTCCTGGGGAGTGTGAAATGGTAGAGACCCTTGATGTAAGCCTGAAGGGTCAGATTTGAATTTAGGCTGGGCATAATTTAAAAATGAATTATGAAATCAGATCCTTGCTATACAGACTTATTTTTCTTTCCTGTCTCTTTCAGTTTCTTGATGACTTAAACAGATGGAGTCTGCTTCTCATTTCTCCTTTTATTTGTCCTGATAAGTTACTTAAAGCAGAACATATAGCTTTTGTGACAGAAAGTGTTTCAGCTCAAACAGATAATTTGCAAAAAGTACCTGGCTCTTCAAAAGAGGTAAGTGGTTCTCTTTGTTTCTTTCACAGAAGGTACTACAGTTGGGTCATTTGGTAGGTGTAAACCTAAAACACTTGAAGGAAAAAAACTCAATGGCAGATAGACTTTGTATATTTATAATGTTATTAGGAATAAAATGGTAATCTCTTCATTAAAATGAATCATTGTTAATACTCTGGTTCTAGTTAATGCTTCAAATAGACTCATAGACATTTTATTGAGATTTTTTTTAGTAGCACACTTTTCTGGCTGTGGATAGGAACTGCAGAATTCCATTGTGACTTTGGATAAGGCACGTATAGTTAGATACACTGAATAGGAAAAAAATTACTTGAAAGCTGTCATACTAAGGCAGATCAGAAGTCCACTTAGCTCAGTATCCTGGCTCTGACACTCGCCGAAACAAATGCCTCAGTAAGATTTCTGAAAAGCTCTTCAAGCCTCCAACCAAGGGATTGTGAAAAGCTGAAAATAGTGGTCTCTCTTGGAAGCTTCCTTTCACTGTGATTTGTAAGTACAAGTTAAAGTGTTGCACATTTGGATAATTTTGTCAGTCTGCAGAACTAAGGCCAAAATCAAGCTTTTAATTTCTTTGTTTTTCTATAGAATGCACTGGGGGAATGGCAGTGCTTCCTGGTTGGAATTTTATAAATTGTGTTTGCCTTTTAATGCATAATACTTGCAAAGTGTTATTGAGGCATCCACACATATAAATTACAGTAGTGCTGAAATCCATATGGCAGGCATACTTAGGAAATGCTTGTGTCCTAGATACTTAGAAATCTAAAAAGTGCCCTCTCTACTACTATGTTCAAAGTACAGAGGTGTAGATTTAAAAGAAAGAATCATAGAATGGTTTGGGATGGAAGTGACCTTTCAAGGTCATCTAGTCCAACTCCCCTGCAGTGAGCAGGGACACCTTCAACTAGATCAGGTTGCTCAGAGCCCTGTCCAGCCTGAGCTTGAATGTTTCCAGGGATGGGGCTTCTACCACATCTCTGGGCAACCTGTCCCAATGTTTCACCACCCTCACTGCAAAAAATTTCCTCCCTATGTCTAGTCTAAATCTCCCCTCTTTTAGTTTAAAACCATTGACTCTTGTCCTGTTGCTACAGGCCCTGCTCAAAAGTTTGTCCTCATCTTTCTTACAGGCCCCCTTTAAGTATTGAAGGGCCACAATAAGGTCTCCCTGGATCCTTCTCTTCTCCAGGCTGAACAATCCCAACTCTCTCAGCCTTTCCTCACAGGAGAGGTACTCCATCTCTCTCATAATTTTTGTGGCCCTCCTCTGGACCTGCTCCAGCAGGTCCATGTCTTGTGCTGAGGACTCCAGATGATGTTCTAAAACTCCAATTACTGAATATATAGCATCTCTAAACAAATTACTCATAAAAGTAGTATCCAGACCCTGTGAAAATTTACTGTGAACTTGAGATAATGTCTCTCTCTCCTAAATTTTGTTGGTTTTATAACTCTTTCCTCACACGAGGAATGCTTGATGCCTAGGCATCTCTGCTTAGATGCAGGTCTGAAGAGGGACAAAGGTTGTAACCCAAAGCAAAAGATAAACTTAACTTTGTGGTGTTTTAACCCACAGTGGGACCATGCAGTCCTGCACTCACTCCCCCCACCCGGTGAGATGGGAAGGGAATCACAATAAAAGGGCCATGGATTAGCATGAGGACAGGGATGGCTCACTCAGCAGTTATGGTCACAGGCAAAACACACTCAACTTGGGGAAGAAAAATCAATTTAATTTGTTGCCATTCATCCAGGTAGCACAGTGAGACACAACAACCACATCTTACAACACCTTCCCCCATCCCTCCCTTCTTCCCAGGCTCAAATCACTTTGCTCCCGATTTCTCTGCCTTCCCCCACAGTGGCACAGGGGGCAGGGAATGGGGGTTCAGTCACTTCACCTCTGCTGCTCTTCCCAGCATGAAAGTCCAGGAACAAGATGTTTCAATACGAGCTTCCCATGGAGTCACGGACCTCTTCGGGCTCAGCTCCCAGGTCCAGCATGGGGACATCCATGGGCTGCAGACAGGCCTCTGGATCAGCACACCTCCTCACCCCCCAGTTTTGGGGGTCCACCCCTGCTCTGGCATTGACTCTGCAGTCTCAATTTCAGTCACACTTGCCCTTGGGCTCAGCTTTTCAGTTCCAGTGTAGAGTCCTCCATGGCCTACACATGGGTCTCTGCTCCACCATTGAACCTCCATGGGCTGCAGGGACCTCCTTTGCCTTCTCCTACTCCATGCAGTTGAACTGGGTGTCTGAGGTTCTCTGTCCTCCCCGCCTCCTCCTTCCTCCTGGCAACGAAGATCTCTGTTTAGGCCAGTGGTCATCTTTTGTTCAGGTCAATGGCCTCTCCTCCAGGTTCTCTTCACCTTATTTTCAGGACAGTCCTTCCCATCACAAATATGGATTCTCAGAGGCATTTCTCTATTGCTCTTTGGCTCAGCCTGGACTGGTGGGATACGCCTGGAGCCAGGGGAGCTTCACGAAGCTTCTCATGAGGTGGCCCCTTCCCCCACTACCAGAAACGCCCCCCCACAAACCCGACACAACCTTGCAGGGAGGAAAAATTTTCTTAGCAGTATAGGTCGTTGTAGTTCCTTCCTAAGGCAGTTGGTTGTTGTCTGCACTGTACTACTGTACGCTCTCTGTAGTGAATAGGACAGAATGGACCTCGTTGCCTAATGGAAAGAGGAGAAGTGGAAAGATGTGCATGTGAGAGTATCACTGGGTAGGCAGTAACACCCAGAAAGCAAGAGTATAAATAAATTCTCATCCCTTACTAAGAGTTGTCCTTTCATTTTGTATTCTGACAGAATTTTGATAAAGGTTTCTAGTTGTAGCAGGAAAGCTTGGCTCATTTGAAAATATTCTCTGAGGATTTTTGTTATTTTGTGAAGCAACTGGATTGTTACATGAGCAGGATTACAGGTCACATGTCTCGGCAACAGCCTTATTTTGTAAGGCCCTTTGTGTATTCACTCTGTTGGCACTAGACAGCAGTAACTACTTTTTGCTTGTTAGCATGTCTAATGTTTTACTTGGTGCCATGAAAAAAGCTCAAGACCATCAATGTATCTCCCTTGCAGTTTCCAGGTGACGTGTGGATGCTACCTATTTGTACCTGTTCTCTGGGTAAGAAAAGGTATCTAAATAATGTCTGAATCTCTTCCCCTCTGCCATAGAGAGTAGCCCAGAGTCATATGCTGAGGAAAATACAGAAGGAAGCTGGTGTCCTCTGTCATAAAGATATCTGCCATGTTTGTCACTGGTGGTTGTGAATTGCCAACAGTTAGCTTCAGGCCTGTAGAGTTTTACACCTTATGACTACAACTGGAGACTTCCATTCCAGCTGTGGATGTTGCACCAATAGACTAAACACAGTTGGCAATGCCTTCTGTCTGGAAAGTGGTGGTGTTGTCGAAGTCATCACTCATGGCAGATGGTTGGGGCAATTCTGTCTGACTTGGTTACAAACTTCCCCAGTGACAGTGGGGTGAAGTCTGACTGGTGCTTCAACTACAGTGACTCAAACCTATGAGGGTCTGGTATAGCTGTCTTCCAGAAGGAGATTCTGTTCTGCTTCAGAACTGGTCAGTACTGTTGTACCCAGAAATATATCACCTGCAATTTTGGAGCTGGTATTTCTTTGTGGTACAGTCATGGAGATGACCTTTCAGAAGGTCCTGGAGGTAGAAACTTGCTGTTGGTCCTTTTACTGGTGGGTGGTTGTTATGTCCAAGAGTTCAGGACCTGAATGATACTTCTATCCTGAATCTGAGGGCTGCCTCTCACATACTGTGTGTTCTGGTGTGGCTGGTTTGAAGGTGTTACTTGCTCTTGTGTTACAGAGCTGAAGTTTAACCCATAAGTTAAAGCATGCAGCTGACCTTGTGGTAAACACCAACACACTGCCCACACACTGCTGTCTTTTTCTCTTTTTGAAACTGAGTTTGTTCACTAAGGGTTGGTATAGGTGATGTTTCAGAAGATACCCAGACAGTTTTCTTGTTAGGTACCCAAAGGCCACCAATATGAGTATGAACTGGATGGTCTCATTTGGGTTGCACTAATCAGAGTCTGTCTTTGAGAATGATTTAGAAAGGAGATGCAACCATTAAGGTTGTATGGAATCTGTTTCTTCTTTCTTCTTGTTTCCCTGGGAAATATCATAAAGTCAAAAGTTGGAAATAGATTCTTTTGGATATTATGTAAGCCACTTAACTGCAGTAGATAAGAAGGTAAATTTAGCTGATCGATATTTTACATGTTCATAATTATACTAAGAGCTCAACCTCATTTCGTGCATTCAAAAGAAGTGTTTTTTCTTACTGTGTTTAATCAGCGTGTTAGATCTTGTGTGTAGTGAGAAAAGGGGGAACTTCATGAAAGTGGTTTGGTGATGACAGCATCAAAATGCTGGAGTTGCTCTTTGTCTTACAGTATTTTTGGAACATATTTCGTGCCAAGGACTAATTTTTTTCATAAACAGGTGGTGCTTCGTTGTCTCTAAGAACGCCTTCACAGCAGAACAGTTGGTTTGAGTATTCTATAAAAGATAAAGGCTGTGATATTGTTCACACAGTTTTTACTGAAGTTGGGGGCCTTATTGGGTTTTTGCTTTCAGAACTGACTCTTAAATCATTGTGTGTCAATTGTCCGAATACTGTTTTGTTAGGTACTATTGCTTCATAAACAAGGTTTTAAAGGGGTCATTTTCAGTTATGAGTCAGCAGGCAGGTTTGTAGTGTAATTACTAATGTACCCACCTTTCAGAAGGAAATCAAAACCTTTTCAGCTTTCCTCCACTTGTGGCTTTTATAATTAACCTTGCAACTTGCACTCCAAGATGGTACAGCTGTGTAGTTTGGGTTTAACAAACCTTCTTGAAGAAAACAAACCCAAGTGTGTCACTTTAACGCTTCTTTTCTGGAGAAGAGAATTTTGATGTAGTTAAGCAGCTTGAATCTTCTGTGTTTAGTTGATGCTTCTGATAGTCAATGTGTATTTTTATTAAACTCTAGTGGTTTACTTTTGCTCTCTTTATCAACATTCTTTTTTAGAATTTGTGCTGAAAGTCATGTCTTGGGAATAAATACAATCAGAATTTTACTTGTAGAATGTTATAATGCTTTCCTGCCATTTTGTGTGTTACCTGAAGCTTTTATAGCCTTGATATTTGGGAAAGATGCATTTGTGCTCCCAGTTTGCTTTCAACACTTAGTGTGGATGTTGCTTTGTTTAATTCTCTCAGGACTGAATCTTGTAGCAGGTACTGCTTGCTACCTGACCCTTCCTCAGTAGGTTCTTTTGGTTGTATTCAGTCTCATACATTGACCTTTGTAGTTGTGAAGGGTGCACTTTTCTGTGAAAGGAAATGTCAACTGAAAGCCTTCTTTAGTTGAGATGTGTTGTCTCATGACACTATTAAATGTAGTTGTTGTTTTAAACACATCAGGCATCACAGAAACAAGTCTTAAAAGTGATTCTGCCAATTTAGTGTTCTGTAATCCTAGTAGCTATATTTTATTTTATTTTTTAAAGTACTTTCTTTAAAATTACTTCCAGGGTTTGCCAGTTGTGCCATTTTGATTTGATAATGTACCTCTATTAGCTCTGCCTACTGTTGTGCTGCTTTTTAATAGCAGAATCCTTTGGGAAGGAGGGGCAGTTTTTATTTGCAGTTCACATTGCAGACTCATGATACTGTTGGTCTTTTGGTGTATTTTTCTTTAACCTTTTCAAACTGAAGAAGATGCATATGCTTTATTCTAGATTGTGAAGTGGTCAGACTATTGTTCACCGTTGGCTTATAAACCTGGTGAGCCTTATAAGTTAATTGCTGAAGCAAGTGTAGATAATTTCAGTAACCTTGGAATAGCATTCATGGAAGACAGGCTTGAAATGGATAACGGAATGGTGCCACACAAGATTGTTTGTAAGTATCTTCACAAATTGTTTTTCATGGTTGAACATGTTCGTTTCATGGTCATTTTAGGACTGTGCATATAGTTGTTATACCTGCATAAAAACTCCTGTTTTTATTTTGGCATGATGTTTAGAAAAGACCAGTTTTTGAGTGAGCTTCTTTATGGAATGTCTTACAAATGCAACAACAAAAATAACAGATAAGTGGATCAAAAGATTTTTAAAATAAAACTCCCTCTTTAATGCCTCATAAATTACTGTGAAGAATTAACCTTAGTATTATGAGATCTTCAAGTACCCAAGATGGTGTTTAACCTTTTGCTAATACATGAATGTATACATGTCACAAAGGTGAAGTTAGAAAATATTGTTTCTGTAGGTCTTGTCTGTTAGATTAGTTAATCTATTTGGAAAAAAATACATAAGGAAATGTTCTCTTCTCAGATTTGAAATAAAAGTATTCAATGCTAAATACAGCAATTGTGCTCAACTTGGGCATCTTAATCCTTTGGATCACTAAGAAAAGTTGCTGGATGCTTTCTAAACAGGGAGAGGGGAAGGAGCGTGGTGTCATTGCTAACTGAATTTTGAGTTTTTCAGGGGTAGTTTATTTCTGTGGGTGATGATTTTAATAGTATCAAAACTATGAGCCATTGTGTCCTAATTAGTTCAATAGTTTCAGCTAAGGCAGAGAGGGAGTTGATGGCTAGTGCCACAGAGAGGAGAAGGAAGTAGTAGTGGTTGCATTTGTGTGGTGGGTTGACCCTGGCTAGAGGCCGGATGCCCACCAAAGCCCACTCTATCACTCCCCCTCCTCAAATGGGCAGGGGAGAAAAATATAACTAAAAGCTCGTGGGTGGAGATAAGGACGGAGAGAGATCACTCACCAATTACTGGCATGGGCAAAACAGACTCAACTTGGGGGAAAAAAAACAAATTTACTTTATTACCAATCAAAATTAGAGGAGAATGAGAAGTAAAACCAAATCTTAAAACACCTCCCCCATCCCTCCCTTCTTCCCGGGCTTAATCTCTTTCCCGATTTCCACCTCCTCCCCCCAGCAGCACAGGGGAACAGGGAATGGGGTTGGGGTCAGTTCACCACACGGTGTTTCTACCGCTGCTTCCTCCTCAGGGGGAGGACTCCTTCCCCCGCACCAGCGTGGGGTCCCTCTCACGGGAGACAGTCCTCCACCAACTTCTCCAACGTGAGTCCTTCCCATGACTGACAGTTGTTCACGAGCTGCTCCAGTCTGGGTCCATTCCATGGTGTGCAGTCCTTCAGGAAGGGACTGCTCCAGCGCGAGTCCCCCACGGGGTCACAAGTCCTGCCAGCAAACCTGCTCCGGCGTGGGCTCCTCTCTCCACGGGCTACAGGTCCTGACAGGAACCTGCTCCAGCGCGGGCTTCCCACGGGGTCACAGCCTACTTCGGGCATCCACCTGCTCTGGTGTGGGGTCCTCCACGGGCTACAGGTGGTCATCTGCACCACCATGGACCTCCATGGGCTGCAGGGGGACAGCCCGCTTCACCCTGGTCTGCACCACAGGCTACGGGGAATCTCTGCTCCGGCACCTGGAGCATTCCCTCCCCCTCCTTCTTCACTGACCTTGGTGTCTGCGGAGTTGTTTTCTCTTACATCTTCTCACTCCTCTCTCTCGCTGCAAAGTGTGCAGCTTTTTTTTTCTTCCCTCTCTTCCTTTTTTTTTCTTAATTATGTTCTCACAGAGGCGTCACTGATGGGCTCGGCCTTGGCCAGCGGCGGGTCCCTTCTTGTAGCCGGCTGGCATTGGCTGTGTCGGGTCGGACATGGGGGAAGCTTCTGGCAGCTTCTCTCATAGAAGCCACCCCATGTCCCCTCCCCCACTGCTACCAAAACCTTGCCACGCAAACCCAATACAACTTGTAACACATAGAAATGTTGTCTGGGCTGTGGGAAGTCAAAGCTTCACCTCCCTGTGCTATATTACAGTCTGTAAGGTATTGTAGAGTAGTGGGCTCTCGGGGGGGTACAGCCACACTTTTTTTTTTCTTTTTATTTCAGCAACAGTCTCATTTCTTTGTGCCTAGTTGTGTCTTCTCAGTTGTGTTGATAAAACTGTAGGTCACGTATAGATTAATAAAATAATGATTTGGACTGCAAAAAAATCCTCTTCCATACTGCCTCAAAAAAAAAAAACAAAAAGAAAAGAAGTTGGATTTTGTTTTCCTTTGGAGTCTGTTTTGTTTGGCTATGGGTTTTTTTTGTTTCTTTGATCGGTTGGGTCTTTTTTATGTAGATCATAGTGCATTGGCAAAAGTCAGGGAATGACAAAATCAAGAGCAGCTAGCTAGGGTGCAAGAGGGTAGGAGTGCACTCACAAATGCATCTGATGTGAAACTGTTTCTTAGTTCTGTTCTGCAAAAATAGTCATGAAAGGAGGGAATGGTCATTTACTTTTCAGAATGTTTTCTGGCTCATTTTGCTTCAGGTACTGTGTGTGTACTAGAACTCTCCAGGAGAACAAGCTGATGGAAACTATTGATGGAATACTGTATAGGCTGGTAGCTGTGAAATTCTCCAGGGATGTGAAAAAATCTTTCTTCAATTTTCTGCTCCAAACTAGGTGAAGGGGATATAGTTTCAAGGGAATGCAAGTGTTATTAAGTGACTGAACTTAGATCTGGTGTATTGTGTGCCAGTTGACTATTTTGTTAATCAAGTTTCTCACTGAATTTTTTTGAGAAATCAGAAACAAAAACTTAGTAAGTTTATTTGGCCTTAGGATAGTGAAGAGGGATTCAGTAAAATTTTGCAGACTTTGATTTGAAATATTTTCGTGGCTCAGCAGCTGAAAAAAAAAATACCTATGAAGAGTATTTTTCCTCTCCTCTTGCTTATTTAGTTTGCACTGCAAATTTCATGGTGACAATAGTAATCTTTGCCCTTCTTTTCTCACTTGTATTTGCCAGAACTTTTTTTATCTTTGTATTTCTCTCCTTTTCAGGGGGAGAAAGGGGAAGGTTTAACAATTCTTCCTATTTGCTAGTTTTCCCTCAGATTCTTAGCTCCCAAGTCTTGCTGTGGGTGGGTATGTCTCCCTTTCTGCAGACTTAAAGCAGTCCACATTCTTTTTTACTCCATTTTACTTCTGCCAAACTTTTATCTGCAGCCTTCAGCAATGAAAGAGACGTGGTTCAATGTCTCCATCTTACCCAATGTCATCACTTTGTTAGCTTATTTCAAAATAGCAGCAAGCAATTTTCCACCCTGCCCTCGCTGAGAGACCAGTATTTTTCCAAAGGTACTTCCCTTGCTTCATTTTGTGCTTTGCTGGGGACAGAGGGACAAGCAAAATAACAAGCTGACAAGGTGACGCATTTATGAGAACTTCCTCACCTCTCCACCTGTGGACTCTTCTGTTAAGAACACATCTCCATGGCGCACAGTAGCATTGTGTTTTACTTTTGTGCAAGTGTTTTTGTGCTCACAATAAATGTTAGCTTGTTTAAATGTGCCCTGTAAATATGGAGCCTTGTGCTCTCCATCAGACTTTGCTGAAACAAATGGCTTGTGTTACAAGTGTATTATGTTCTTGGGGCAGGGGTTAGGATTTGGTGTAGCAAACAAGTGAAATTCTTGCTATTATAGATGATTTGTACTGAAATTAAATCAAAATCCTGCTGTGGTAGTGATATCCATCATAGCTCTTTTAATATCATTTTTATAACCCCTTTTTCTTATTCTTTAACTCCTCCAGCTGTCCATTTACAGGAATCTACTCTGAAGGAGTTGGCACAGGTGGCACCATCTGTGAAAGAGCGACACGTAAGCAGCACACAAATAGATGAATTAACTCTTGCTGCTACTTCTGGGGCTACTGTTAAATCAGGCTTAGGAGTAGCTGAGTCTGCAGGACAAGGTGAAGAGGAGAAAGCCAAGCTAGAGAAAGAAAGTGAGTGTGAAGATGAATCCAGCAGTCTGTCTGACAAAGAGATAGGTGCTGGAGAACATCATCACTTGCATCTTTCCAGCTGTCATGAATGCCTGCAACTTGAAAACAGCACTATTGAATCGATCAAATTTGCCTCTACTGAAAACATTCCAGAACTTTCTGATAATTGCAATAGCAAACTGGAAGAAAAGAGTGATGATTGTCTAGCAAGAGGAATAAAGAGAGTAAACCTTGCTGGAAAGCCCCCTAATATATTGATTTATCTTGGCTCTGAAACTGCAAAAGTGGAATTTGAGCAGGTAAAATCAATCCTTCAGGAATGCATTGATGCAGACAGCTACACCATCTACCACCTGCGTGAGGAACAAGTTCTGAAAGCTCCATGGATTGATAATTCACTGCTGTTGGTCATTGCCACAGAGGAGCCTATTTCTGAGGAGAACCACAAACAATTTATGAAGTTTTTATCTAAAGGTGGAAAGATTCTAGGGTTTTCTTCGTCTTTTACATTTGATGGCATACAAATAAAGAGAAAAAACAAATTGAAGAAGACTGTTCATGAATTAGTGGTGTCTAAAATGGACAGCACTGAAATTAAGTTAAATCTTTTGGTCAGTGGCTATGTTTTTGAGGAAGTGATGAAGGAAGACACCAGCAAAGTGAAGATATTGAGTCGATTAAATAACGCCGATAAAGATACAGTTATTGTTCATCTGATGTACGGAAGCAGTGGAGGAGAAGCCATTCTTTCTCAGGTACAGCATACGCAGAAGCATTAATTTGTTCATCACTACATGATGTTGTGATATGCCAAAAAAGTTCACTTGTTCCCATTGTATGCTCCTGGGGACGCTTGTCAAGGGGAAGTATAGATTGATGTCTCAGTGAATGTCCAAGGTCTCTGAATGCAGAATGGTTTTCACTTGATCCTCGGGAATCTTAAAGAGTGGTAAAGAATGTCACTACTTTCCACTTCTTTCTTTTCACTGTGTAGCCAGGCACATGTGGATTGTGCAAGATCACAGGGGGTGCCAGAGGAGAGAGCAGATTTGCATAGTAAGCAAACATCTGCAAGAGCAGAGCTGTTCTTTTCTGCCTGCTGGAAGTTGTGCAGTGATCCAGCTGTGCATTTTGCAGACTTTGAGAGGTGCTAACAGGAAGAGCCAGGTTGTTGATGGACTCAGCGTGAAAGCATATACTGGCAGGGTAAAAAAAGGTACATCCTTACAAAAATACAAACTATGGTGAAGCAGAGAGTTGGGAGAGGGTGTAAAATAAACCTTGCAAGAAACTTGAAAGACATCTCCCCTTAAGGTTTAAGGTTAAGGTAGCCAGCACTTCTGGGAATCTGACAAGTGAAAGAGCAAGTCTCAGCCTCTGACTTGTTGCATGCCATGTCTAGAAAAAGTGCTGCACAATTTTTGCTTGTGCAAGTAACTATACTAGTCTGCACTGAAATGCCATAGCTGATTTAGGTCTGTTGGTTCTTTTTTTTTGGCTAGTATTGCTACTGTTTTCTCAATTGTATTCTGTTTGTATCTTAGTGTTGTGAATTAAGTGAACCATGTTATGTTTTCTTTAGCAGTATTTTGACTAATGCTAATTTCTAGGTGGATGTTAGGTTCATAACGTTGGCCTTGCTGTTCGGTCATTTAAAAAAAATTCTATTCAACTGGAGTGCATTTTTCCTGCTTACTATCAGAATTAAAATTCTAAAACTTTTTTTTTTTTTTTTTTCTAAACCATGACACGTTTTCAGTTGGTAATATATGCTCCTGCCTTTTGTGGAAGGGAAAATATAGTCAGCTGGAAACGTGCTTTTGTTTTTTTGTGTCTTCCTTCATGCTCTAAACTTTTAAATATTTAACATTCTGGACCTAACAAAAAGCTCAGAGCACTTGGGGGACAGAAGTGGGGAAGTCTGGAATAAGCCTTCTTAATAAGAATTATTAAGATTAATAATATTCCAGCAAATAGCTACCTCTCTAGTGTAACAGTATTGTGATCTCTGTTAAAAAATCAAACAAACAAAAAACCCTAATTACAACCAAACAAACACACACCCCCTCAAAAACTTAAACAACGGATAAGTTCAAGTGTTTATAATATTTTTTTGTTATTGTTACTCTCTCCCTGGATAATGGGTGAGGAAGTTTCCATGGCTGTGTTAAAGGTAAATGTTGGTCACTGATGATTTAAATATTCACAGATATCTGGCTAAAGTTTTGAGTGATAGAAAGGCTGATAAGAGGTACTATTAAATTCAGCAAATAAATCTATGCCCCAGAAGTACACATCTATCTGGTTGTATAACCCGTGCTATTAAATCTATGGAGATTTCAGCCTTTTCATAGCTAAAACTTCTAAAGCAAGACTGAAGGCAAGTTGCATGTTTTAAGCTAGCCTTGGTAGGAGCAGAGGTAAACATTTTCTTTTTAGCATGACCGTTCACAGTTGTATCACTTCCCTTACTTCGTTTTTGCTTTCAAGCAATACACTGAGGAAAGCAGAGCAAGATTTATTTACCAGTATTTAAGCAGATGAGGAATATAATGGAGACATAGCTGAACAAACTTTATGAAAGATCCTAGGACCTATTTTTAACAATATTTTAGTTACAGGAGAATTTTCTCAGGAGCCCAGAGCACTCAAATTTAACTGCTCCCGTATCGGGTAGCATACGCTCTTCTAGCAATTACGTAATTCAGAAATATTTATCAGGTTTCTTGAAAGTGTTTTCGGCTCTTACTAGTTTATCAGATTAGATCTGCTAGCTTTTGGGGAACTCTGTTATACATAGTAGCATGTTTATGGCTTTATGCAGGAAGCTTTGCCACCCATGTGCTGTATGCTTGTACTAGAAAATTGATTAGATACTGTTGCTATCCATTTCTGCAAGTTCCATGGTAAAACCTGCTTTGCTCTACTGTTTAAATTGACCTTTCTACTGTAGTAAAACTTAATACTGCAGAGGTTTTCCCTAGAAAAAGGGCATTACAGTATTACTTCAAAAATAAGATTAAAAGGATTAGTGTGTCATTTTCTAATTTTAAATGACTTCCAGTCTGGATTTGAAAAGCCTTATTGTTTTCTCTTCAGGGGACTGACAGTGACATCAGCTATGAAATATTCTGTCACAGGCTTGTTGTTTCCCTTTTTTTCTGTACTCTTCTGTTGTTCCCCCTCCCTGTTTCAGTGTATTTCCCTGAATTTCAATAAAGTTGGTCATATATGAAAGATGAACAACGTCATTAAATTGTGCAAAATTGGAGAAATGAACAAAGAAAACAGCTTGTGATTTTCATTAAATGAATATACATATAGTAGGGTACAAAGGCTTCTAAATATCTTGGAACAGTTATTTAAAAAAAAAAAACAAACAAACCATCAAAACAATCGCAAAGAACACCAAACACACAAAAAAACCCACAAAAAACCTAAAAAAGGAGGTCTAGAAGGGATTTCCCGCTCTCCTACATTAATTTCTATTTTTAAGCATCTACTTCAGCCTTGAAAAGTGATTCTCTACAGAGTGGTGTTCTGGGATTCTTTGTTGTCTTTCAGACAGAAGCATTTCTTTATCTGCACTGATTGCAACTTCCTTCATGTGGCACAGTAAGGACTTGCTCAGATTGAGTTCTTCGTATCTTGTGCAACCCCTGATAAAGCTCATTCAATTGTAATGTAATTCTGCTCTTGTACAAGCCAGAATATGACCAATATTGCTGTTGGTTCCAGGTTGCTAGCAGACATGAAAAGCAGATGGAGAAGTTTAAGTTAATAAATACAAGCTTGAACAACTCCTCCAGGAGAAGACCAGTTTATTAAGAAGGGATATTTTGTGTAGGTTTCAGAGAAAATCATCGTGTGCTAGCAACCATGATCCCTGAATCGAAAACTGTAAATATATAGGTATTCCCTATTTTATTAGGATAATAAAGCCCTACTTGTGTAGATGTAATGAAGGCATGAGAAACTTTTAAATTGCACTAGTAGCACTGGATAGTTCAGCAACCACAGTCAGGGCAAAGCTGCTTTTGGAACTGTTGTGCTTATCTCTCTCTGCCATTGCTAAAATGTGTAATTCCAACAAAATTTTTTTTTTTTTGTTCTCTTTGCTTGTATCCTGCCAGGCACACTTGGAACTGGATATCAATTCTATGGATGTCCAAACTGAAGAGGACTTTAATTTACTTAAGTTAAGCAATACTAAGAGATACGAAGTTCTCAAGGACATCCTGATATCACTTGGCTTGAGTTGTGAATTAAGTGAAATTCCTATGTTATCACCTATTTACGTTCTCTCTTCTGATGAGGTAAGGCTTCTGCTTACATTTCAGTTGTTTGAGATTTACCCTACAAGACAAATTCACTGTTCACTTAAATACACCTTGTTTCTTATGTGGTATTTTTTTTTGGAGAGGTTTACATATGTATTACAGGTAAGCAAAATGTTTAATTTCCACTCTGTCACTATTTTGTTACCTGCTAGTACTAGTTTTGAATTTAACCATGGGGGAATTGTGCAGGGTTAACTTTTCAGATATATTTGCTACATTTCTGTTAAGAACTCTTATGCTTACTTGCATGTTTCTGCAATATCAAAACACAAGGCTGTGGTAAGCTACAGAAAGAACTGATTTAAAAGACAGGATTTGTTTTTTAAAACAATGTAGAAAGTTCTGTATAGACTGGCAACAAAAGATCAGACCCAAATTATGGGTGTGGCATAAAAGACCTGAGTGAGTAGGGAAGAGTGTGTGATTACACAGTGAAGAGGTTTATTCCTGTTGTAATATTTCCTGGAAACAGAATAACTTCTTGTAACTTCAGAATAACTTCAGCTGACTATTCTGGACTTATCAATTTGAGACATTGATACGAAGAATTGTGAAGAATGTATAAAGCAGTAATTTTAACTTTTTATTTTTTTTAACATGACTTCAAATACATGAGAACCTTATTATATTGATCTTAAGGGGTGAAGCAGTAGGTGATTAAAAAGCAATACATGCTACTTAAGTTTTTTGAGATTGTTGTTTCCAACCCATACAGTGCTGTCACTACTTGCTCTTAGTGTACTTGTCTGATTCCTGCTCCTTTTCTGTACCACTCTTATGTTAGCAGAGAAATGTGTGTCTATAGGGAAACTCAACTATAGAAACGCCTCTTTGGATGCCCATTTTCAGCAGTATCTTGTATATCATCCATTTTTGGCTACTGGATCAATCAATGAGCAAAGTGACATATCACACAAGAATGTTTTTAAATAACTTGGATGATACTTTTAGATTTTGATTGTACTTTTGAAAACACTTTATTAATCCAGAAGATGGGTATGATAAGCATTGTACAACTTACAGATTGAAAATATATGATGTGTGACGTCAGTGTATGACAGGTGAGTCAGTAGCAACTGAGTATAGCAACTTAGATTAGATGTAACAATTGACCAAAATTAGGCAAAATACAGAGAGCTTTTTTTTTTATTCCCCTTGAATGGTTGTTCTTTCATGTGTGCCAGACTCTGCCAGATACACCTCCACTGTACAACTTTGGAAATAGTATTGGAAGTGCTTCTACCCAGCCTCCTGCTTGAAGCAAGGCTGTTGCCAATACTAGATCAGGTCAGCCATGCCCTTTGTCTGTTGGAATCTTGAAAACCTCCGGTGGCACATGCTGCAGGCTGTCTGTGCAACCTATTCCAGTGCTGCTCTACTATTCCAGTGAATTTTATTTCCTCATGTCCAGCATGAGCCTCTCAAGCTGCAGTTTATGGCTGTAGATGCTTTATTTTATAGTCTGTCACTATGAAGAAGCATTTGTCTCTGTCATTGTTTTAACTCTCTTAAGTAGTTACAGGTTGTTACAGTAGTTACTGAATGAATCCAGCTTCCTCCATCTCTTCCTATAGATGTGTTGTGTACCTCTAACCCCTTTGTGGTTGGTTTCCAAGGAATCCTAACTAGCAATTCCTTGCATAAGCTCAAATCTGCTTTCCCAAGACCTAACTCTGCTGCTTCCCTTCTCAGCCTTCCTCCAGACCTTGGATTCTTCCTGCTACTGTCTGTGAGCAGTAAATTCATAAGAATTCATTGTCTATTTGTATGGCAGATGTGGAAACAAAACTAAAACACATTTAACCTTTTTGACTACTGTTAAATGTACTCTATGCAGAAGACTTGTAATTTATTGAACTCTTCCTTTTTTCTTCTCCTCCTGTGCTCTTCTTTCATGATTGTTTCTTTCCTATGCACTTGAAATTTTCGAACATGCCATGAACAAAAAAAAGTTAGCTAATTTCTATCCAAACTTGCCATCTAGTGGCATATTACAGGTTGCAGGCCATCTATTAAAGATATTTTAGCAATGTATACTGTATAGTTGAAGTTTATACTAAGATTAGGGGGTTTTAATGTTGTTTTTCCACAGATTTTTTTTATTTTAATGGTAGTTTTTCTGTGCTTGTATGCCTGGTCATTGCTTCAATGTCTTTCACTTTAGCCATGACATGCTTCCAGAATATTGTGTGAAAGAAAGTTGCAAGTGTGTAAAAACTACAATTAATAATGAAGAAACAGCATATTAAAATAAAAAAAGAGTCTGTAATTAATAGCTCAGCTTTCAAACAAGCAATTTTTTCTCCATACGTCATGTTCTACATAGGTCTTCCTGCTTTCCTAGAGAGCAATGAAATAACAGAAAAGTACCTGTCAGGTGAATAATTTGAGACAATATTTAAACTTGTTTAGGATCAGTCATTTAGGAGTACTGGAAATGTAGGAAACTGTCTTGCAAGCTCTAGCACTCTTGAACTTCCTTCTTTTTTAATGACTATTTGTATGTAGAGCTTCTCCAATACAGGTCACTGGGGAAGTATTAGGTATATGTTCCTTCCCTGAGAGATTATCCAAGTAATGCTCATTGACAGCAAGTGATTTTTGGATGTTTTTCTTAGGCTTCCCTGTAATAAAAAATGTCATAATGAGTCAACTAATGATCAAGCAAGCTCAAAGTCCTGTTAGCAGTTCCAAAAATGGAAGAATGGCAAACACTCTTTACCTTGTTTCTAAGGGTTGGCAGTTCGCTAATGATTCCACACCCCCTAACTGGAGGTTGCATCTGTACTATTATGTTTAAAAAGCACTGGTAGACCTAACCTTGTCAGGTTTTTCTAATTAATTTTAGAAACTACAAGCTCTCTTTGCTTATGTGGAAGAAATAATAATTGGTTTTGCTTTGCATTTTCTATTCCATTAAGAGGAAAATACGTATTTTGTTGTTATTGTTGTTTCAAATTCTTTAAATTTGAAGGGCTAGTTTGGTTATTTTTTTTCTTTCTGACCTATAAGCTTCAATTTACAGTAGAGCTGTACCCTGTTTTGTGTGATTTCTTTCATTTTTTTTTTTTCCCCACCCCCTTTCCTCATTTATCACTTCAGAACTTTCATCAGATCTGCTTCCACTACGTTGTGGACATCAAATAAAACTTTCTCAGCTGTATTATATGAATAAATAGCTTCCCTTGTCTTTTCTTCTGCCTACAACTCCTGAACAGTCTGTCTTTTTGCATCATTGTTGCGATGTTGTTAATAGTCCCATCAAATCTATTATGCTGATTGGTATAGATTTGATTATTAAGACTTTCAGGTCTTCCTGTCTGCAATCTGGGTCTTGGGTGGTGCCTTTTGCAATGTAATTTTTAGCTGCTTCTGAGAAGTGGTTTGCAAATTGGGTTTTGTTGTTTTTTGTTTTTTGTTTTTTCCTCCTTAGGATTCACGTTTTGAAGTCTTAGTTTCCAGTTTGTATGGTTATCATGTATCTTAAAATCCCAGTCTTAAAAAAAGCCAATAAAATATGAGCAGAACTGGCATTAGCTTTTTGAAAAGCAATGTAACTTTAGAATTTAGGGAGACGACTCCTTTAATTCCTTAAAAAAAAAAAGGCAGCTAATTCTGGTGAGAAGAGTTGAATTTTGACTTTAAATATCCAGGATTTCATATATGTTACCTATTAGGTTTTTTTAAGTTTATATATAATAAAAACTGAAGACTAGTTTGATGTATGAAAAAATATAACTTACAAACTTTGTGATGCACTTTTTGCCTTTGGCATGTGAAAAGAAAATTTTAGTTTAGGATGGAATGTAGCAGACTTGGGCAGAAATACTTAAGCCTTGACAGTAGTTATGTTGAAAATTACCCAGTTAAATTTTATCACTCAAGAAAAATACATTAGGAATGGGATGGTCAAGCTTTTAAAAAAGTGATATATTAACTGCAAATGTCTTAGCCAGACTAGACTTATGCTGCTGATACTGTTCTAAAACAGGCAGACGTTTCCAGCTGTGCTATATTCAAGTTGGAGATAGGATAGTTTGGAGGCTGTACTAAAGAAGCACTGAATCTCTTTTTAGCTGGTGAGCCTCTTTCTAAACAGTGGAAATTAGATCACACTATTACCACTGTAGAGATAAGAATATTTTGGTTACTTTTCAGAACGTTAAAATGTCAGACTGAGATGTTAAACTAGAAAATATGATTTATTGATTTTTTTTGTGTGTGTGTATTGCAGTTCTCAAATAATGTTACTGCTGTGATTGATTCCCATACCCTGGAGATTTTCAGGGGGTTTTTTGTTTGTTTGTTTGTTTTTCTCTTCTATGTCTGTTTTGCTCAGCTGGCTTTTTCTTAAAATGTCCACAGACTCTACCAGAGTCTGAGATTGAAATTCTGATAATATTATGGCTTAGAATTCAAATAAAAGCTCTAGTATCTGAATAATAGATGATAATGGCCATCAACCATGCAGAATTATGCTAGTCAATCCTCAGCAAGTGCTTGCTGCTGTTGGTGTTGAATGATTGCTGTGGCATTGTGCACTTTTTATACTTGATCTCCTTTCTTGTAAATAGGGTATAAGGTGGGGGGCCTGGAAAGTAACAGCCCTTGAGGCAACTCTTTCATCACAAGACCTTTTGCACTAAGGCTTGCAAGTCTGGTTTGCTTCAGATACACAAATACGGATATTTTAAAATTTGGTTAACTGGGAAAAATCCATATTATATTGATACTGTGCTACAACAGCAATGAAGGCAGAGTTTGAACCAAGAGCAATATAATAGGAAAGGCAGGTTACTTGCTAGTTAAAAGTTTTTAGTTAAATCTAAATAACTTGTTGGTGTTAAATGTAATTTTAGAGACACGTATTGATATTGAAACACAGCACCTTTCTCTTTTCCTCTTTATCTGATCTGGTGTAAAGCAGTTAAGCAAATTGTAGACTTGTACATTGCCACAAAAAGAAAATTCTGTGTCACTGTGGTGCAGGGTGAACTCAAAGTTTTGAAACAAATGGTGATCACTGTAAGCCTGTTGTCTGGCACCCATATGTTCAGGGGCAGCTTCAAGCATAGAGATCTGATTTTTTTCTGCAGATTTGCCTTTAAACGCTCAAATATTTACTCTTTTGCATTTGCCTTCTTAAAGGATAATTTTTCAGACATAAATGCTAGGATTGTATTTTATTGCCATAAGTTTCAGCAGAACATCTTCTAGGTTTCAGAACAAGAATTCACTCCTTGAAGAATGAGAGAGATTTGTCAGAATAGTGATTATTTCCATTAGGAACTATATTACACCCACACACTTGCTGATCTGAAGCCTCTTAAACTTGACTAGTAACTCTTCAGGCTGTGTTAGACTGAGTCACTTTTTTCAGTATCTTCCAAATGGTTGGCAGCCAAATGACGAAATGTAATCAGTCTTCATTACTTTGGCTCAGCTAGTAACCATCTTTGAAACAGTACATTCTTCCAGAAGAATAAACAGTCAATAGAAACATATTGGCTGAGGCTTGAAGTTAGACATTTCAACTCTTCTTTATTGGCAACAGAAAGAATAATTAAAAAGTACAATTGAATTTGCCTCTTGAATGTCAAACTTTCCTTTAAAGGTCACTTTGAGATACACAGCACTGCGCTCACAAGGATAGTGCAGTGTGAAGACAACTTCTTGTACGCTATAGCACAATCAGAATTCAGCTGAACCAAATTTGCATGTCTTGAGCTGCAGGTTTGATTCTGGGATGGCATCGGCTGCTTGTGAATTCCAAGTCCATTATGTCATCAAAGAGAGTATGAAGTTACTTTATTCTGAATAAATCTTTCTTTGAGGATGGGAAATTTGAACTCTCAGCTAACACTGTAATGAACCTAGATTTCAGGGTACATTTTGAGACAATTGTTTCTGAAATATTTCCATGCATATTCGTGTGTATTGTAGAACTTGAGATTCAACTGTGAAACTTTAGAGTTTTTAAAAAAATTTCCAATGCTAAAATTAGGGATGGTTATACTGAAACTCCAAAGCCTTATTTTTATTGTTATCCCAGTTTTCTTGTTTAAAAGCAAACCAAAAATGTATAACCTACAAAATAGGAGACCTGCTTATTTTCTCCTGTCATCCTCAAAGTATAAGCATTGTCCCTACCTTTTTAGCCAGCAGGACAAAAGAGCAAGAGCCCTTTGGAAGTATTTATTCCAGAAAGGAAAATTGCTCTAGCTCAGAAGTAACCTGAGAGCTGAGAAAAATGTTGAATGAAAAGCACACCATGTGAGAGATCTGAAAGGATTCTGTTGGTCACTGATAAATAGTTTGTGTCTAACATTTTTTACTTTTGTAAATGTATTATATATGTTATGTCAAACACAGTGCATTGTTGCCAGAAATCTTTGTCTGTACTTGAAAACTGCCAGTTTGTCTGTTGGCTAGGAATGAAAATGTCTTTTATGGCAAAAGTACTTTAGGAAAAAAAAATAGATACAACAATGTAAATGCATCTGTACCAGTAAAACTGTATTTGCTGGAACAGCTTATTCTTTTTGGGAAGTGGATTTAATGTATGCCATGTGTGGAATTTTTTTTGCTGTTAAAAGCTGTGTTTCTACTAGGCTGGTTAGGCAATGTAGTGCATTTGGCAAACCATTTGCATTCTGACAGGTAGTGTGCTTTTTCTCTTCAGTGGCGTTCTGAATAATTTATCTGTAAAACTAAACCCAAGGACTGATAACAAAGTACTATCAATTAAAAAATATTTGTGATTTAACTCCATGTGTTCAGGTGTTTTTTCCATAGTAAATTCAAAGTTATTTGTTGGCTTGCAAGGCTTTTGGTTGCATATGTGTGCAGAGCAGTTGGGTTTCCTTTTGTTTGTTTTGTATTCTTCCCTCTCCCCTCCTCAAATTAACTTTTGTTTCTCTATAACAAAACTTGCAAACCCAGCGGGGTCACACCAGTTGTAAACCAAAACTATTTTGGTGTTGTCATTCATTGAAAATCTCTTTGAATCTCAACATCTGGATTCTAATAATAGTACCTTCTGTTTGCTGGTGGTTAAGTGTGTGGTTCTGCAAGGAATGGTTATTTGACAGTTGGTTTCTTTCCTGCATCAGCACTCAGAGTAATGAAGGTACACAGGGACTGTCTCCTGCTTTGACAGTCAGAGCTCTCTTGGTCAGAGGAGAGCAGAAAGCTTCTGAGAGCTAATGCCACCCTGACTGAGGTGTGAGCCCCTGAAGATTCCTGGTTTGTGCCTACTTCCAGAGGCAAGAAGTTTGCCAGCTGAATCCTGTGCAGGTTCAGCACGGAAAAAGGCCGGTCTCGGAAGTGCTCAGGCTGCGTAGGGCTTTTTGGGCAGCAGCTCTGTGATACTGCTGGGCATAAGAAGAGAGAACTCAATGGCATGGCAGAATAAATTGTAGAGATTTAAGATTATGTATTCTTACTTCACAGTTGCGAATGATTAAGAGAACCATTATGGTCAGCTACTGTGATTTACTAAGCACAGGGTAATTTCTTAATCTGTGGTAATTTAACAGAGTAGCTGAGAGGATGTTCTGTCCTTACCCTCTCTAGCATGCAGAGGGAGGATGAACTACAGGGACTTGAAGGTAGGTGCAGCCTGAGTGAGGATGGATCTAAAGAGAAGGAAGTCTGCAGGTAGGAACCAAGATACTGATTCTTGTTTCTCAGTGATATTTCCTTTTGTACTTCAGTGAACAGTTTTGTAAAACTTTTATACAGTCATGTTGTAGACAAAGGTGGAAGTACTGTATATTTTACTGTATATCCTCAGTCTTCTGTTATTCTCCATACCTTTATTAGTGTAGTTTCCTAATAGATCTGCCAGTTCTTCAGTAACACTTTTAAATGTTTGGGTTCCTACTATTTGGTAGAAGTAAAAGATTAAAAGAAGCTGAGTTTCTATAACAAATTTTGTAACATACAGTCCAGGGCAGGATGTTTTTCAAAGCTAGGTATATGCCAAGGCAGCCTATCATCACTGTTGCCTGGCAAGAAACTGATGCCAGTGGGACTGCCAGTCTGCCTAAACACTGCTCTGACAGGAGCACCCACCTTCTGCTCCCTTCCCAGCTGGCAGGGCAAGTGGTAGTAAAGAGGCAGGAACTTGTGAGGGACTTGTGAGCGTGTTACTGTGATGGGAGAAAAGGGCTGTCATGAAGGGGTTGAAGTACAGGAGCTTGGAGATACAGGGCAGATGTGGTGGAGTGATACCAGCTCTTATGGGGAACTGCAATGACACAAACAGTAACAAGTAACTATAGATTTGCTGTCTGACATGTATGTTTTTCCCTGTAGCTGAAAGAGGTGATGACAGTGTGACAAGGGAAGCAGCACACTGCTCTCACAGAAAGAACATCAATGAGATACTGAACTGGCTCTTTCATAGCACCTCCCCACCTCCAAATAAGGGAGGAGCACAGGGAAGGGCAATGCTTTCTGAATTTTCAGGTCTCTTCTGTTAACCACTGCTGAGAACCAGGAGCAGTTCTCTCTCTTCTCCAGAGGCTGAAAATAGTGTGTTTTCTTGTCTCTCTTCAGATACAAAGAGCTTGCTTGGATCAGTGAGGGCCATTAAACTGACTTCTTGCCTGGAAAAATTGTCCTGTTCTTAAAATAATATTTTGCCTATGCTGCTGAGAAGTATTTAGCTGGTCCTGTTGAGTAAACAAAAAGTGCGGGAGATACCTGACTAGTAATAGTGACTGGATGTGGAAGGCACAGAGAAAAAGACAAGGGCTGTTGCAATCAAACTATGAGACACAGTTAGAGGAAACTAGGCTTTCCTGGCTCTATGCTCAGTTGCTGCTTTTTTTTAACCAATCTCACAGAACAAAAGGACTATGAAGCTATAAGATGCTTTTTTACTATCTTCTGAGACAAAATTAAAGTGTCTATTAATAGAGATTGTTTTTCCTGGTTGCTAACTCGGTAGTCCAGGCTCAGGATCTGACTGACAGTTGAGCTTTGTTCATGCTAGTTCCTGTGTTAGAAGGCTAAATTATCTGTTAATTATTCACTCATAAAAGTTTCTTCAGACTTCTCTCTGGAGCTGTTTGTTGAAGAAAGGCTGGCATGCTGCAGGTATTTTCAGCGCATTCACCAGCACTATGGGACTCCAGTATTGCTCAGCGTCCCTGCCCAGCTGAGCTAGAACGGTGTCAGCGTTATATTAACATCACCGTGACACTGTTGCTCTCGAAAGCTGGATGCAGTTGCAGCTTTTTATGCAGCATCTTTAGTGAGGGAAGATGTCTTACCACTAGGGGTCACGTGTGAGCTGGATTTAGAGAACACGGGAAAGCCAAAAAAATAAGGAAGGGATGGAAAACAGCTTATGCATAGTGTGTTGTATATAGATTTGCATTAAAATATCTTTGCATGTTTGCAGTCACTGCCCGGTATAATATTTTCTCAATTTTAAAACGGCATTTTAAATTCCACAGGAATTGATGGTATGTAAAACCTTTTCAGTTAAGAAATCTTGATGGGAGATGAAGGAAACTCTAAATGTGGAGCCGAATAATTCCAGGTGGTTGCTAAAGCTACCTTTTGCTTTTCTGTTGTTTATCTTTAGTGAATATTTACCATATATCTGGGGGTGGGGGAAAGAGAAATCTGGCACACATTCCCCTTATTTTACACTTCTCTAGTTAAAAACGTGTTTTTCTTTTTTGTATGATAGCAACAAGCATGCTGTTTGTGGTAAACAACAATGAATCACATTTGTAGGCACATAATAATGAATAGCATACTTATGTTGCATTATGGCTTGTAAACAACTTTTTGACTATGTATTGATTTAATAAATGTTTTTAATGATCATTTACAAAATGCAAGAGGCTTTGAAGAATGAAAGAAAATACTTTGTTTATAGCAATGTCCATAAAAAGGATCTTTATGCTGCTGTGAGAAGAGAACTAAAAGTTAATGCCTTTTACTGAGTAGCATTTAATCTTACTGTAGAGCTAGCTCTGATATGAACTTATTATGTGCTGGCCTCTGACCAAAGTGCAACTCATTGAAGTGTATTCTATCATGTTTCAAGGCTTGCTTCACGTCAGTGTGCATGATACTTCACAAGCACTTTCTTCAGTAGGCATGTTCTTTCTGTACTGTAGAGAATGGAAAATTTTTTTATCCTTTCGGAATTGCTTATGTAATATATATTTAAAACACTTGTGAGCTTGATGTTCATGTCTTCTGCTAAATTCTTACTCCTAAGATGATAGAGAATAGCATTAAGATTGAGTACCCTTTCTTGAGTGTAGGTCACTCAGCAGAGAGGGTTGATAGCCAATGTGTGAGGCTGAGTTTTCTTAGTTTTAGTTTATCTTGGAGTTTGTAATAGGAATCTACATTAAAAAAAGTAAAATCCACAGTGGCAGACTAATCCAAATTCATGTTGGCTCTGTGTCTAACACAAGCACACGTTCTATCTTAATATGAAGACTGTAATTAAAGTGACAGGTCTTGGATTTTGTTTCAGCACTCAAAAGTCGTAACTGATAGACCTTTTGGAGTCAGGGTTCAGGGTACTGCCTGTGAGCAGATGGGTGATTTTAGATAGCAAGAATCCATAACTTGTGACAAACGCTCTGGAGATCCATGGCGATTTGGCATCGATTCATTTATTATGACCTCACTGGTGAAGATCTGACAAAAGTGGAGTATTTCCAAACATAAAAAACTTGACATTCTCTGACTGTCAGTGGGGCCTGTGGCTAATTTATGTAAGTGAGACTGGGAAAATGAGAACAGGCTTGGCATCAGCTGGAGTCTTGTGAGATGTTATCGTGTTACCATTGCTCAGAAATGACGATACATTTCCACAATGAGAAATCATTATAATGGTTATCTAACAATTTAATTAGTGGTTCTTTTGTATCTTTACTTTTAAACAAATTATGGCTAGATGTTATGAGGTTATAAATTTTAATTAAAGGGTAAAGTTGTATAAACATATATAACCAAGAGGAAATAGAAGTGTCTACTTATATTGCTCTTCAAAAAAGATAAAACGGTAAACTTTAGCTATTTCTGAAACAGTGCATTTACCACATTGAGGTCTTCTGAATATATATCGTTGACTTTTCATAATTCTTTGACAATTCAGTTACACAGTAGTGTTATCAGAAAAAAAATTGTCCACGACACAAAGCTTATTTAAGTTTATCAAGCTGAATTATTCCAGAAAATTAAGATGAGAGTTTATTTAGAGTTATTGATTTAAAAGACATTCCAGTATTCCTAGTTTGTTGTCATCGAAGTATGACTGTGTCAGCAGTTGATAGGGAAAGAACTGCCTTAGAGGTTCTGTTATATTTGTCATTTGACAGTTCATTTTAAGAAATTATTTGGGGTTTCTGACATGTTGAGGAAATCCTGAAATTCCAGGTGCAGTGGGAATGGAATTTGGCATATGACTATCTGGCTGATATTATACAGTTCTTATAGTGAAAAGCTGATTAAAGAACAGCTGTTAGCTTAAATCAGAAAGTTTGATGTAGTTTCTACTACAACTTTTATGTGAAAGCATTTTTTTATTTGGGTTTTAGTCAGTCTTCGTAACAAGTGGAATGTGTTCCAGTTTAGTAAATCACTGTACTCAGTTACTTGGCAATTGTAGTGGTGACATTAATGACAAAGGATTTACATGAACATTAAGTAAGGTTTTCTCAGAAGAAAAAATGTCAGAATAAATCTTATCCTGTCTGTTTTCATGTATTTTTCTTCTGCTGGTAAAAGTATCCTCTTTAAAAGTGCTGTGTAGCTAAGTCCATCAGGGCAACCTGTGTTCTTACAGCTAGATTATACAGAGCTGTGCTTCACAGGATTACATGATTTAATTTTAAGAATTTCAGTTGATGATCATTTTATCTGTGCCAGCATTTCCTTGTGCAAACACCTAGAGGATCTACAGTGGTGATGGAGTTCTGTACTTAAGTACGGTGCTACGTCTGTATGTAATTATACACACAAACTTGTATAAATCTGTGTGTATGTGTATATGTGTGTTAATATGTATATTTTTAAAAAATCTGTGTATAATCTTATTTTATTAGCCTTATTGGCAACCTCAAGTTTAAGAAATAAATTCAAGTCTTCTTTTTTTTACCCCTTCCTTAATAAATGCATGATGTAGTAGAAATTATGAAAGTGACACAGGCCCAGAGAAGACAACTGGCCCTGGAGAAGAGCTCCAGCCCTGAGAAAAGTTGAGATTTAGTTATTCATCTAGTGTGTAAATTGGAGCATGCTCCTTGACTGATGAGGGTAAGAACTTTTTTGAGAGAGAAAAACCTCAGGAGGAAGAGCTAGTGAATCTAGTTTGATACCAGATGAAAGAAAAGACAGACACTGTGTGGGAGGAGGAGAGAGGGGAGTGGGATAACAGCTGAAGACACAGAGGTAAGGAGCAAGACTTGACCATATAGAAAATTCCTTGTATTACTGCATTTTCTGGCATTGCCTACAGATGCTTTTTTTTATAATGCATATCTAAAAATTTTAGCTATAAAATCTGTGCTACTTTGGACTGATCATTTCACTGGGAGGTAAAATAAGGGACAAGATTTGATTTTTACAGCTTGCTTTGTTGAGAATCACTTTCCTTATCTAGTGTGTAGTGTTTCTCAAGTGTGTGCTGAATTCTACCGTTGAACTTATTTAGGAAATATTTTAAGTACTACTTCAGAAAACATTTCAAAATATCCTTCTCAATTTTTATAAACTGAAAAAAGTGTAATTAAAATAATTGTTAAAACCAAACCTTAGCAGGATCAGTATTAAGGAGACTAGTACAGTCTGTCCTTACTTATTTTAACTTGAATAAGAATCCCCACTGCAATTTAAGAGTAGTAGTGGCCATAATGAATTTACAATTTTTGTATGTGGTGACAACTAAGATTTGAAGACAGAGCAACAGATCATTTAATAACTTAAATCTTTGGAATTGTGTACCCAGACTGCTGAGTGTCAAAACATTCTTCGGGCAGACAACTCGCATCTAGATTTTTGCTCAGCTTCTTGCCCTTCAATATTTGGTATTCACTTTTACTATAAAGTGAATACCATGTTTTAACAACTCCACAAGAGAATCTAATTAAAGTGATTTTTCTTTGCTAAGATCCAGTGTGAAAGGAGATTACGGATATAACCTGTGTTACGGAATAGTAAGCGTATGTTTCCTTTTTTTATGTCTTTTGTGTCTTTTTTGATGTTACATATGCAACAAACTAATTGGTCATCATTTCTTTGTAATTTACCTTTCAACTAATGAAGGAGGTCACAAAAAAAATAGTTCTATTGTTCTCATTATAAAAATTATTTGAAAGGAAGAGCAATATTCAGTTGGAGAAAGGGCATCATCAACTTTAAAGAGCTGTGCCTGGATGCTCTCTTCCTATTGTATAAAGACAATTTTTAGGACCTGAAAAACATCTTAATATCCTCTGAATTTTAAGATGGGGAGAACTATTTTGTGGGAGCATGTCTCAGCTTTTCTGTGTAGTCAAAATCAATGAAAATTAATTCCAGGAGATATTTCTGAAATTCTTTTGCAAGATAGGGAAAAATAATTGGTTTTTGATGCATAATTGTCAATATTTAAATAACAAGTTACATATTACATGTTTTGACTTTAGGACTCATTACATGAAATAAGCAATTATCCATGCATTTTTCTAGTCTGGAAGATAATTTTTTTTTCTTTCCAGAAGGGAAGTGTTGGTGTGATGATTAGTTCATGTGCCACAGCTACCTGACAGGAGTAGCAGCTGCAGAGATAAATTTTATCTAATTTGTTTTCTACTTTTTGACTGTGTTATACATGTTGGTATATTAGTACTGATATATTAACTGATGAAAAAGAAAAGACAGTAGCTAAAAGCAAATGCTGCTTCTTATTTTTTGCTTCCTATAGAGTGGGGGGCACTTTCCCAAAGTTACCATAAGCAGTATGAGCTGCAAATTACCATAAATATTTGAGCTGCCTGTTTGAATTCCTGAGGTTTTGTTAGAAACACCTGAAAACTTTTAAAGTTGTACTTTTGTCTTTAGAATACTTACATCATTATTTTAAATGAGAATAGTTGATATCAAGATGTTTTGAACTGAGTTCAAAAGATTAGTTTTCTTTCATGGGAGAATACTTCATTGGAAGCGTAAGGCGTGTGCTCTTTGGCTCACAAATCCTTATGATGTAGATTGTTAGAAGAGGAGATGGTTACATTGTGCGTGCTGTGTTCTTCTCTCCTGCGTCTGCTGCTGGCCACTGTTGGAGAGAAGGTACAGATTTAAAGGAGCATGTGATATTGATATGGCTGCTGCTTTGTCATTATGTTTGTATTGTTTGAGCAGCAGCAGTTTTTGACAAAAAAACCCTTTGTCCCTTTCTGCTAAGTGGGGTTGTTTTTTGTCATTTGAAAAAGAAATTCATCAGATCTTGCAGTTCCAGGAAGCTTTTCCTTCTGCTTGTTTCAGACATAGGCAACATCTCAGAAGCAATGTTTAATTAGGTATTTCTGTCTAATGGTACATTTGAATAGCTAGCAATGATAAGGATATGCTTTTGTTATCTCTGGAGCAACCATTTCCCTTTGAAGGTGGGACTGCACTTCAGTCTTCTCTAAATATTTTTAAGCTTTTTTTTAATCCTACACAATCCACTTTGTCTAATGATGGCCTCCAGGAATAGCAAATTAGATATTTTTGAACTGACTACAATTATTGTTGTCCTTATTTCTCCATACAAAACAATTTCTCCATCTGTTCAAGGATGTAGCTTCCTCTTAGAAGTACATGATAAGAAGCATATGATAATTTGCTGGTAGACTGTTACTTTTGCAGCCACGATCACATTCCTGATTTTATGTAATAACATTAGCTTGACAAACTGAAAGTACACCTCAAACTTTAAATTAAAAATTAAATAGTAATTGCTTTGCTCTCAGACTTCTGTTTCCCTGGCTATTACGTTCAAGAAAGAGAGACCCAAATTGTCCCTATTTAACTAAGATAAATTAATAACTAAGTATCACAGACTGAGGATGCAGACTTTGCCTGTAGCTTGAGTTCATTAGTTTGTGTGGGATATTCTGGAAATGCATTTAAACTCCTTCTTTTCACATTTTAATACTGATTGAAGTATTCCCTGAAACTTTTTCCCTCAAACCAATTTGTTTTTAGAAGTTAACCCTCTAGTTTGGGACTATTAATTAAGAGCCTTCAACAAAGGTGCATCATACTTAATCAATTAAAAGTTCATCTTTGGAATGGATATATGCAAAGCTCGTTTTCAGTCTTTCAAAGCTTTTGCTTTATTTTGGTCAGGTTCTCGACTTTAGAAGTGTAGTCTGGGTAGGATTTGTAATCTCAGTCCTCATTTCTGTAAGACTCTCTTGCCCAGATCTTGGCTATTTTTTCTTTTTAGTAGTGTTACAACAGAGTTCAAAAGTTTCAATTCTACCACTTTCTGTGGTTAGTCAGGAGCTTGGAAATGCACAATACAGCCTTATGCCTTCAGAGCCGGAATCCCCTTTCACTCCCTGGCTGCTGAGCTGGAATGAAAAATTATATTAAACTCTGCTGTTACTCCACTTAAAAGCTTTTATACCTTGTCACAAGTTTGAGGCTTGCACTGCAGTCACTAACCTTTGCAACAGACTACATTGGTACCCATATGCAGCAAGCCTTTACTGTTTACGTAGTTTTCAACAAGTATTTCCATAAGGCTGTATTTTGCTGTCCCCTAAGACATTTCCTTATCTGAGTTAATAAAAATTTTGATGGGAAAAGTCTAAAAAGTGAAGCCATCTTTTTCTAGGTGTGCTATTCAGTTTAGTCTTAGAACAACGCAAAAGTGTATTTCTGAGCATTGTGGTTAGATTTTATTAAATGAGGTCTCTTTGGGATATGTTCTACATGAAGTCTTACCATTTGCATTAATGAATATTGCAAAATTTTGATTGACAGATTGAGTCTTCCCTCAGCTCTTTTAACAATAATAGAGCATAAATATCTCTAAGGACTGGAATGGGTGGTTATCCTCGGAGACAAGTCAAGGAAACCCAAAGACCTTCAGAATAAAGAATGTACCATTATCCAAAATGCTCCTGGCTGCCTGTATTTGCTTCTGTTGAGCACTTCTCATACACTGCCTCTGTCTTGAGTCTGTCCTTGTTTACTTCTTTGAGTGCCTTGTTTCCCAAAGTCACGCCTAAAACCCTGAGTTTCAGTCATGAGCTTTGCCTTCTGCTGTGTTGACTGCAATACTGTAAGTTCCGTATGCCAATCCTGATCTTTCGGAGTAGAAGCTGGTGGTGTATATGACTTGACTAAAGTGAACTCCACCCTGGACTAGCTAAACAGTGTGTCTAGATAAATGTTCAGCCTTATTCCTGTGAGGGTTAAGTATGTTATATGTCCACTTTTAAAGGACAAATTAAATTTGGGTGTTTTTTTCCCCATTTATCCCTGACAATTGCAGAAATGCTTTCAGGTGGCCGCTTTCTAAGGAGATCGGGTCTCAAGTTAGTTCTTCAAGTTGGCTGTGTATCAGGACCCTTACAGCTACAGGACGGTGTAGTGTATGGTGTGCTTACTATCTTCTTGTTTTTCCTCTGAGGAAAAATTCTGCTTCTTTTTGTTCTGAACAAGATTTCAGTCACAGAAAAAGAAAGTAAGTGTTAAACCTTAAAGGGCTGAAAAAGGGAGAGAAGGATTACAATGTGTTAGAAAACATGCAGCTAGGATAACTGTAAATATAGTTTGTCTCATTCACTCTTACAACTTGGCATTATAGTACATGGGCACGAATACTGTATTTTTCCCATGTTTCGTAAGAAAAAATTATTAATTTGTAATAAACTGAATATTATTGAAGCTTCCTTTGGAGCCTTTGATTTCATACCTAAATTTTACATTGCTGCATATATATGTGACATATTTTTGAAGTGTGAAGCTTAACTTTTTTGATAGGCTTTGCTAAATAAAAAGCAATAGTTTAATTTCTTTTAAATAAATAATTCCATGTTGTCACGTTTTGTTTTGGTGGGGTTTTTTTAGGATACTGGATTAGCAAGGAGATCTTAGTTACAGTGAAAATTAGTATTTGTTATCTTAATACTAGTTTGTATCTTTGGAGTAGGTATACTATAAATAAGATACCAAGCATGTTCTTGCCATTATAGCATATAATTTCCAATAAATTTTTGCTTTCTAAGAGGTTTCTTTTAGTATATTTTTTTATTTATAAACTGTTATGTCAACCTGAATAGGTTTTAGAAAGTCTTATAAAATATATAATACATGTTGAACATCAGCTGTGCAACTTTAGGGATATAACTGTATTGTAATCTCTTAGTTGTGGTACATATGAAATGTGTTGTGGTTTCACCCTAATATTTCACAGACATTTCTTTAGCTCAAAAACCCCTTCAGTGCGACAGAATTGGGAGTTCTAGCTCAGAAGAGGCAAAAATGAGGTACAGCTGAAATCCTGTCTTTCAGATTTAATGCATGTTTGCAGTGCTAAGAGGAGAATCTTTGGCTCCTGTTCTACTAGTTCATATTCATGAACACTAAATTCACTCAGATTTTATGTATATAAACCTGTTGAAAGGCAAAACAAACCTGATGGAAAGCCTTAAACTAAGAACTGTGTATTATCAGTGCTAAGAAAAAATATTTTCTTAGGTTTTATTTACTTAACTCATTCTATTTCTTAATTCCAAGATTTTCAACAAACAATTTTATGCTCAGTTTAAAAGAAAAAAAAAGTTTTGGTACCAAATAAAAATACTATTATGTGATAGCTGTTTAACAGAGCCAGTTTTACTGACTGAATGTATTGCATCTAATTTATTGCCCTATTAGCTGAGAACAAAATTCTTCTGTATTTTTTTTCTAGTCAATACAGAATACTTTTGAGAGCAATTTAAAATAAATGTATACAGCATTTAGGGTTAGATTTATATCTTAATTTATTCTTCTAAACATGACTTTGGTTTTTGGTTGTGTTTTTTTTAAAAAAGCCCTCCGCTTTAATATATATAATGTTCAGATTTTAGTGCAAAAGTAGAGTGTCTTTTCTGCGTGGTTTCTCTGTACTTATTTTTAGCACAGTTGCACATATGCTCAATTTACTGTACACTTTTCTTCAAAAAAAAACAACAGTTTTGTTACAAAGTAGGTGTCACAAAGAATTAAATGGTCAAACCGTAATTTATCACGCCTTTTTCTGGTAGGATAAATCAACACGTACTAGTTCCCTGATTTATCAGCCCTTTCATTGCTGTGCTCGTTTTTGTGAAGTGTTATGCAGTGATGTTATGTCAAAGGTAGACCTTGTTCTTATTGATCCTTTACTCTCAGAGTCAGCTTTGCAGTCTGGTGCAGCAAACGTACCCCAATTACTGTGCTATGTTATGATACCACTTTACCTTCCCTAGGTGGTCATATACTGTTTAATTGCTGACATTAAGAGCTACAAACTACTAAATAAGATTTTTGTCCTGTCATTTTTAGTATCCTTTGGTTTAAACTAAAACTTTATTGTAGATGTTCCTACTTATGCTAAATGTGAGGAGGTTTTGATCCATACATTCTTTGTTCCTTTCTTTTTGATTGCGTATGTGTGTTCACATAGTTAAATGTAGTTATATGGGAACATGCGATTACAGGGGGATTTTTAAAGTATGCTTGGCTTAAAACCTGGTCCAATTCAATCCTTTAGTGATCCTTGACAGAACTGGGAATTCTGGAAGAGATTTTGACATCTGAATATGGGCTCTTGCATTCAAAAGTTTTCAAATAAAGTTCGAAATGGAGTTTGCAAGTGCTTGCGAAGGATTTAATACACACGCACTTAGTATGTATTCTTGCTCTGCTACCTGTATCATAAAAGCTGCAGGGTTTTATTTTGTTTTGTTTTTTTTTTTATAAAACTGAAACTGAGCCTAAACCTATTTTTTCAACTTGTGTAACACGTTGATGGTGCATTCATAATGTTTTAGAGGAGTACTCATTTTGTTGTTGCTGTATGTAAATATGGAGCATTTATTATCAGTGTTAATAAATGTTGATAAAATATTTTAGAATATTTTTAAATACAACTCTCTTTTACCATAAATTTACCATGTTCAATAAAACATATTGAATTTTAAATAACTTCTGTTTTGTTAGAAGCCCTGCAAAGGTCTCAAAATCAGCAGAAGCCATGGTAAATTAGTGCAATATTGTAAAATACTGCTTCAGCAAATTAAAGAGTTTTTGTTTAAGTAGAGTTTTGGCCTTTCAGAATGGAATATGGTTCTCTTTCATATGTAATGTGCTTTTTTCATATGCATGGACGGCTTCAGGTTTTTTTAAAGATACGCTTTCAGTTCTGGATGAAGTTTAGCCTTTGACCCAGCCACTTTCTTACAATAAACAGTTTGTTGATGAGAGCAGCTGCTGGGAAGATTGATTCCAGACTGTTCTGTTGCAGCGAAAGCCAGGATGCCTCTTATGGGGTTGCTCCACTGTCCTTGTTCCTCCGCTCAGCTCTGCTTTGCCTTGAGGATAGTGCAGCGGGGCCTTCTGCAGCTAGCCTTGTCCTGCGCCTGCCAAGGCTGTTAGGTAGGCAAGGTCCGTAAATGGGACTACTTTATCAAAATTCAGAAACCAGAGTAAATGTGTTCTGCTCACAGCAGTTCGCATTCACTCATTTTTCTAATTGTTCCATCCTTTTAAGAATTTTGGATACTTTTTTTGCATATAACAATAAAGGAAAAATGTGGTTGTCTCATTTCTTGTATTTGTTTTGCATGACTGAATGATAGCATGTGCCTTCTAGCAACCTAATACCCAAGCGGAACACTATGCTAAAAACAGAGATACTGATATAAAATACTTAACATGAAGACTGTTTTCCTTTTTATTTCTAGTTGATTTCTTTTTATCATATTTTAACCTTATTGACAGCATTCTAATCACGTGTTACTTTCTGTGGAGAAATATTTTCCATTAGTCGGTGAATTCTGACCTGAGTCCTGCAGCATGTTTTTAGAATGGACTGCTACACATTGGGAACTTAATTTTCTGCCTACATACAGTGCTTTTTAAGGTAAATTTAATTTTGGATTCAAATTTAAGCACAGATTTATGAGCAGTTGCTGGACACGTAGACTGGGAATGAGTTGAAATCTAAGATGCTTCATGTTCAAAGAAACATAACTGCAGTAAAAGGGCTAAGGGTACCTTGCAACACTTTGTTAAAAGTCTTTCCCTTTTTTGGACTAGGTATTCCATATATCAGTTGCCAAAATGAGCCCACTTCTGTATGTGACTGTTTCTACTCCCCATACTGCTGAGATGATGCGCTTTGTAACTGTTTATGTAATGTAATACTTGTTTTTAAAAACACACTGAAGTGTGGAGATAAAGATAAGAAACTGCATCTCTGCAATGACCTTTCAGAAATTATTAGCTTTTTCTGCCTCTCTTAAGAAAGTACATCACAGACTAAAGTAACTACCCAAACCACTAGAGACTCCTAAAAATCCATTTTTTTGTGTGAATTTAAAAAGTTACCAAACCCTGCTGTGTTTCTAAATGCCCTTCCATATTTTACGCAATCAACTCATGTTTTGTACTGTATCTGGGTTAGGAAATATAAAAGGATTATTAATAAACTGAAACAGATTTCCTAGTTATGTAGTATCCTGAGAATGCATAGCAAATATCAGCCAAGTAACTACAGAAGTTCATGAGAACATAAAAAGAGAATGCACCTCAGTTGTACTACAATAAAATCTTTATGAAATTCTTTGGGGGATGGGGAAAGAAGGGAGTGGAGAACTGAGGATTTCTGGCCTTCCTAGGACTTATACTATGAACTAAAACACAAAATCCTGAAAATTATAGCACTCTACATGCTGAGTAGAGTAAGATAGATGCACAGATTCTCCCCTGACTTAGCCTCAGCTAAAATATGTCTTCCTATTAATAAAAGTTGCAAAACAAGTGAAAATATGATAGGTAATCTGAAGATAGATTAAAATCAGCCAGTGGGGCTGTGGAGGGAAACTATCTAGCTTGCTCAATTTTTATCAATTTCCTTGAACAAGAATTGAACTTTGAAATTAATTGTAGGCAGTTAAGAGAAAAGTTTTATATATGTTTTCTGAAAAAGAATTTGAGTACTTTATATATTTCAGCTCAGATTTTGAATGTGTTCTAAACAGCCTTTGTGTTTTACAGTTCTATTTATTCTTTTTGTTTCAGTTGTTACAAAATCTATCTTCAGGCTTACACTTACTTAAGTCTAAAAGGGCAACTGTTCAGGTCTCCAGGTGCTGATGTGTATTTTGGTAATGTTATTACACGCTAATGACATCTGAACAGTATTGAAATAATGATTATGACTATCTCATGAAATCTCTTAATCTGATTCTCTGGTTAGAGACACTGGCTTTGGCACACAAACACAAATAATACATCTGCTACCTACAGCTTTACTAAATCCTGATGAACTAGTACAAGGTGGCCACTACAACTTAATTGCCAGTATTGTTTTTCTTGGGAGGGAAGAGCAACCTTTCTCCCATCTTTGTGAGTGCTTCTGTGGAAGAGGTTACAGCAAGCCTATTCTTAATCCTCTTCCAGTTCTTCTGCCAAGGCTGTGATCACCAAGAGCTAATCTTCTTTCTTCATCTGATCTCTCAAGTTTTGGATTTTTTTTTTCTCATTTCATCAATCTTTTCCTAAATAGAAAGACATTATATTGGGTTTCCCCACCTTGGAAAAGAAAATAATACCTTTTCATGAATGATTGTGGTACTAAATTTAGTATTTATAAATTGTTTTACAAAGCCTCAGTAAAAGTTAATATATATGTGCTAGAGTTTGAAAGCAATATAGTATGTAACTTCACATTTTTTCTGCATCTTCTGTATATTCACAGTAAGTATTTTTGGAACAATTTAATATTTATTTATTAGCATTTTTTTGTATTGACTGAGTATGAACATGATTTTGAAATGAGGCTATGGCTGGGTTATGAAACTGTCATCTGCTTCAGATCTCAAAGTATGGCATTATTACAGGAAGTAAAAACACAGGCAGCATCAGAAAAGCATTTTGTGTGCCTCATTAGTCAGAAATGTCTGCCAAAACTTTGCCCTCTTGTGCTAATAGCTGACTTTTCCTGCCTGTTGGCCTCCTAAGTCGCTAGCATTCGGGGCTGGAGTTGCCAGTGTAGATGTGTTTTCTGCTGGCGCCAGCCTACTGCTTACTACCACGTTGGACTTCAGTTTGTTTCTATTGGATTCAAGAGATGCTGTGGAAGCTCTCCAGTGGCCAATTTAACACCTTTAAACTTGGAGCGCAGTTGAGCAAAGCTGTGTAATGCAAGGAGGATATGTTTTTTGTGTATATGCATATGCATGTGTATTTTTATATTCTGAAGTTGAAATCAGATTCCAAATACCATGCACCTTTTATTAAAATATGTTATTTTCCATCAGTGCTATTATGGAATTCGTATGAAATATATATGTTTGAGATCATACCTCAGCTGAATAATACTAATTTGAAAACAGCCAAATCGGGGGGAAAAAAGCAGCTTAGCATATTGAAAGTGTGATGTTTATAAATGTGGTTATGCTCCAAATGGGCTATTCATGTGCTTCTCTAAAAGATTAGTATTTTATGCCTGTGTAATCTTCACTTTTTTGCAGTTAATAACCATACATGCATATGTGATTTAATCAGTAAATCAACTGATAATATATGAATCAATACATCAGCTGCAAACTTTTTTGATATACAGTGAAGCAAAAATAGAAGTAGTTAATTAGAAATTATTACATTTTATGCAAAAGAAGGAGAAAAATTATTAAATTATATTCTAGCTATGTGTTCAGAAAGTGAATATGTGGCCTCACTTACTTAACAAGGGAGAGCTAAAACAGAGTATTTATTATATTATAGTCACAATATTCAGTCATTTGTGAGAGCATCAGTAGTTAAAATTGTCTCCTTTTTCCTCCCCAGAAAGGAGAGAGCTGATTGATGTATAATGTTTGTTTGTTTTATGGCATTATATTTTTAGCTTTCATTTGGTTTCGCCTCCATGTTTTTAATAGAAACCAAATGAATTTAGGCTGCAACTGAATTTTGTTTTAACAAAGAATTCTACTGATACAGAGATAAAGATCTGTCATCACAGAGTTCAGTAGAAAAGATCAGCTCCCAAATAAGCCCATTAAGAAAGATACTTGCATATAGATGTGTGCATATGTGAACATACATAGAAAAATAAGAAAATACATCAAATTTATATCTAAATAAATAGAATGTAAGGATAAAGTCTTGGATTTGGGATTATTTTGAACTATTCTAACTGAAAGTTTGTGCTTTGTGTGCAAGTCTCATTGGTTGATAGAGCCCAGGTGCAAATAAAATCTCCATCAGGAGCTGTAATTTTCTGTTATTTTATACTACAATAGAGAAGGATCCCTATGCAGCTGTTTTTTGTCTCTTATGTCTCCCTCTTTTCTGCGTTTTGTTCAATCTCAATGGCTCAGTAAGCATTGGGAAAAATGAAACTAACGACTACCAAAATAAAAAGAATTTTAAACAGCAAAAGGAAACGATTGTTACGTAGCACTTTCTTCACACACCTGACCAAACTCTTAAAATAATAGAAAACAGATGTTAAATCATAAACAAAGTACAGCTTTTACTCTTCCTTCTTTGCTTTACAATTACCATTTAAACTTTAGTTGTGCAGCTCGCAATGTCAGACCTCCAGTCCTTGATATCGTGACCCCTCATAGGGGTACGTAGTATGCAGTAACTTCTTTCTCTATTTCTATGAATTTTATGAATTAACATCCACTATATGTCCCTGCCTGCTCAGAAAAACTTTTAATTTACTGACACTTTCAGTCTTGACAGTCAAAATTCTGCTGGTTGATCTCTTTGTCCCTGGGTACCAGATCGGCAAGGCTGTCGCTGCTTCAAAATTTCATATTTCTCCATGCTTCTGTCAGGGAGGATTTAACTTGTGCTTTGGAGTGCTGAGGGAGAATGTGTTAGTGAGAAGTGATGGGTAGTTCCTCTTGGTACAGTGTTTTTCTGCTTTTGGTAGTTGTTTTTTACAATGCACTGAAAATATATTGTACTTTTTCCATGTAAAGTACGGGTAGAAAAAATTTATTGTTGTAAATAGTAAATTTATAGTTGTCACCAGGTTGTTTGGTTGATGTCAAATTTCATTCTTTCTTTAAGAAAGAAGGCAATATCATTGTTTTAGAGAATGTACATACAAAATGTGACAGAAAAATTAACAGTTTTATAGGAAATCAAATTAGGCTTGACTTCAGCTCTTCTATCCAAACTGATGTAGTAATGATGAATAACAATTCCTGAACATATTGCTACCACCCTAAACCAAGGGTAATTATATGTATATATATATACATATATACATGTATATTTATACATACACAAAGTATGTTACTGAAGATATGTGTAATACATACTTTAGTGTGATTGTATGTGTAAGTAGCTTCAGATATTGCTGTCAGTGCCTGAATATGTAACAGCTACAGCTTTTTTGATTGCATACTCATTTGGAGCCTGTACCTGCATGGCTTAGGATTTCGATAATGGTCAGAGTGAGCAGTGGCCAGGAGTTTGAGTATTTCCTTACCTTGTGTTGGGTGCCTTGCTTGACACACTTGATCTGGTTCCCAGAGGTGTGGAAGGTCCGACAGTTCCTGAACCAACACTTTTCGTTTGAGTGACCACCAGAGGTTGCTGCAGAACGGCAGACGCAGCTGGGGATAGGTTTTGAATTCAAAGCTGAACCCTGAATTTAGAAAGAAATCTCACAGTTTGGGTTCGGATGTGCTTCTATTCCTTTCAAATGGAGTTGAAGCACAGGTTAACTCTGACTTCTTTTATATGTTTATTTAGTTATACAAAAATGTACTTCTCTGTGTGCCAGTATAATTGTGGGGACCAATTGGTTCAGCATCCGTGTTTCTGTAACTTTGTGTGATGGAGGTTCTTAACAGTGAAAGTTATTTTTTCTAGCATGTACTTTGACAGCACTTGAAAATTTGCTTTGTTAAAAAAGTAAAGACATTTTTTAGGAATTTTTAAAAATCAATTGCTGTTCTTGGTTATGTATTACTCATGTTTATATCTTTGATCAGCTCAATAAATGTGTACATTATGGGAAAAATTAGCTTCATCATTACACACATGTAACAATTCTTAAATGGTTCAGTATGCGTTAGAAACGAAACAAATCAAGAAATTGACCTAAAAACTACAGGGAAAAATCACCTGACAGAATATACTCAGGAGGATAAATGGTACGAATTGCATGGTGTATTTGTAATAATGCAACATCACACACAAATATATGCTATTTCAGTCTTTTCAGAAAGTATGTTGTGTCAAAATACACCAGACCTTTGGACACATACTATCAAGCATTTCCATTGTTTAGAATGCAATAATACTTTAAGCACCTTTATTTTTTTAACTTAATGTCTGTTTCTATGAGTCTGTAAACCTGTACTTATGTGAGTTAAAATTATGCTTTTGTGTCTAGGACTTGCATGCTCCATTACGCTAGGTGAATTTCTGTGTTTGGAAAGCAATTGGAAAATGCGCTTTCTGATTAAGCACAGTTCCCATATACTCCCTCACAAGAATGAAAGCTATAATTTTTCTAAATATCAGTTACAGCTAATAAGTTATTCTGTGAGTGTGTTTAAAACAAGTAGGATTGTGTGTAAAGAATTCAGCAGCAGTACCTCAAAGCTATGATTTTACACTATGTGAAGATACAAGTGCTTTATGTAGATCGAGTCAAAGAAATGCTCATAAAACCTTTAATGCCACATCATAATTTATGATGCATATGCAAAAAGAAAAAAAAAAAAGAAGAAAATATTTAAAGCCTATTTTATCCAAGAGGTTAGATGGAAGGAGTTCAGATGGAGCTTTAGAAAATCAAGAAATGAGAAGTAATTTCTCGGTAACTAAAATTTAGCTACTGAGTCACTCAGGCCATCTTGGGAGCTTAGAAGGTAGTGCCTGGTTGTGTTTGGAAAAGACTATTCCTTTCTTCATGTTATGCTCTGCTGCATGTACAACAGGGCTGCAAACCAATAAGTCTGCTGACATTCAGCATACAAAGAACGTCACACAAGAAGTAGTGTCCATGTGAAACTTGAGAATGTGTAGTTTCTGAGGATGGAAAATTCATAGAAAGGTGTTAGGAACAGGATCACTTTTCTCATTCCTTCTTAAGATAGAACAATGGGATTTGGAAAATTGGAGTAACTCCTTGGATAGATAACTATTTATAGGAAGTTTGCTCTTAATTGCAGCTTGTGGGTTTTAAAGAGTTGGGCTGGAGCTCAGGGACATCTTGTTGAAGGGCATGAGAGCTTAGTCCTATCTTCAGCACTCACATAGGAAGCACTCATATTCTGATTCCCAGATATGTCAGTAATGGGAAGGAGAGGCATGTATTTGGTTAGAAGTTTTTTTATTTAAAAGTCAAATATCTTCCTTTTAAAAACTTGAGACCAAGAGTCGTTAGTACCTTATCTTCAGTAGAATAGAATACCAAATTTTTGTGGTTTCATATAGAATATAAAAGACCACTTTGTCTCTAGAAGGAGAGCTCTTTGAAATCTAAGCTACACAATTAGTAAAAAGGAGTCCCAGCATCTGTGCTTGTGGGCTGTTGATTTACTGGTTCTATAGAAATAACAAACGTTTCAGATAAAATATCTCAAAATAGAATCAGATATCTCCAGAAAGAGTACTATGAATCTGTAACAGTTGTTTCAGGGTATCACCAGACAGGTAGTAATCCCAGTAATTAATGTCTTCATTTCATGTTCAAAAATAAGTATTTCTAAATACCCTAAAATAAAGGAGAGGAAAATCAAAGTTTTGGTGTATAGATATATAAAATTATATTTGTATGTAAATGTAAGTTTCACATTTAAAATCTTTTGCATAGAAATGTGTACTAGCTGTGCCATTGGCTAGGACAAGGGCAACAGCACAGACATACAACTGCATTTCATACACTGGTAGTAGACTTTTCTTAGTCGCGTGCGTTCTTGACTTAATGCTTCTCTTTTAGCTAGGTAATTGACAGCCACTTTTGTCTATATTTAAGGTAATAATAGTGAAGCTTCTGTTAGCTGAGGGTATGAGCCTTTTTAGCAGGTATGCCTCTGAGAAATCAATAAATGTTTTTCTTAGCTGCTGCTTTATCCTTCAAGTCAAGTCTTAGTGATGAATTAAAGGGCTTCCAGCAAAGAAACTTAGCATGTTGAAAAACCTGTATGATACAGACAAATGTGTGCGCTCCAGTATCGAGGAGAACCACTACAAACCCTGTTACAGGGAAACATTAAGCCTAATTAATCTGCCAAAGACCATGATCTCAAGTCTGGGAAAAGATTAGTCAGGCCAGGCTGAACTAGAATAAGCAGCAGAAGTTGATCTTTGAAGAGGAAATTGAGCTAATTTTCCTATTTTGAAGTAGAAGACAATTGCTTGAATAAAAATGTTCTTGGAAGAATGTTTGTATGTTTTCACACGTGGTGGTCCATATTTCTACGCCTTATTTTATTTCCCTTGCCCACAGGAAATCCATCTTGCTTTTCTGAAATGGCTCGAAGGAAATGTAGATGCTGAAGGGTTAAGAGCATCCAGCAAGGTGTCTCTTAAATTTGTTTCATCCTGTGATCCAAAAATGGAGGTAACTCCATCTCTCATGCCTGTCGTCACTGAGACGAGAAGCTTCTCATCAGACCATTTCAGCCTGAAGGCATATCAACAAAATCTTCAAACAAAGAAGCTTGGAAAGATTATTCTTTTTGCTGAAGTTACCACAACAACAATGAATCTTCTAGATGGGTAAGATAGCAATCTAGACCCTACCAAATAAGTTTTCTGATCTGGAATTCACAATTATAGTAACATACAATGTTCATAAAGAAACTTTTTTCTGTTTGGTTTATTTGTTGGCTACAAGCTAGCCAAATTAAAAATGAGGTTGTTATTTTCTAGATAGGACACAAAATAGAGATCTTTGTGTTCACAGAGCATAATGTATAAAATACTAAGCCATAAAGGGGGGGAAATCTGAGTGTGAAAACTTTTGACTTGGCAGTGGAGTTTAATTATTATTCTTCTTGCAAAGCATGAACATCACCATAGGAAAGTTTAAGGTATTAAAATGAAAATTTAGGGGATTATATGCATTTTCTAGTGCAAGTTAATTTCTAAGCTAGTTATTTGACAAAAGTGATAGTAAGTAGATTGTGGCCTCGATTTTAACACTACTGTTTTCTCTCATTCCTTTTACTGAATATTTCTCTAAAAGGCTCTTCAGTGGTTTGTTGGGTTTTCGTAAACATTGATTAGAGTTATGCTAGACATTCTTTAATCATCACATAGATGACTCTTGTGAATAAGTTGTGGGATACCTTTGAGAAGGTAGTTCATTAGAGTTTTGAACGGGATTAAGTGATATGAAAATCACAGTTACTAAATCTTAGGTTGGAGTCCATGTACAAAGACTATACTGTTATGTTTCATGAAATAGTCTGATGGAAAAAACTGTCTTTGGGAAGTTGTTGCTCTTCAGGACAGATTGTCTGTGTGTGTTTCTACCTGCAGCTATAACTTTTCTTGACAGCTGCTTTTGAGAATCAGTGTTAATTTATTTGCAGAAATTGCAGATTAATTTTACTGTTGAAAGTAACTGCAGGAATTTTGTTCTGGATTTTTTTTTTTTAATCAACATAATCAGTTAAATCTTCTTGAATGTTGTTGTAACTGATTAGTTAACCAGCAATAACAGCTTTACTTCTCAGCTAGAGACCCTGAACTGTGAGACTGATATAAGTTACAGAATATGCCTTCTTGCAAGCAATAAAGGTGATTTGTTTTAGAATATATGCACACAAAATCTGTGAATGAGGATGCATTATAACAGTATTAAGGTAAATCAGTTTGTAGTCTTACAGTTAACACTGTGATAGAATTTACAAGTGATAATTTGTGCTAAAATATTGCAATTTAGAGATGGTTGGAATCGAATACAAATTTATTTTAATTCCAAACTGTTCTCTGTGTGTCCATATGCACACAAGTTAAAAAAAATGTTGCTGATTTTGCCACTTGCCTTCCCTCAGCTCTACATCCTTATCCTGCAACTGATTTTGCAGTGGCCTTTGGACATAGAGTTACTAGTTTGAAAAAGGCCACAAAAAAAAGAGTTCTTTTATAGCAACATTTGTAGCATTTGCTTCTTAATATTTAGTATTCACAGCATGTTCAGCCCACCGGGTAGAAAACAGAACTACTGTGAAGAAACCGACAAAGCGATAATTTAATAGGTCAAGACCTTTCTTCCCTGACAGTTGTTTTTGGTGGCTGTTCTCAGTAACAGTATTCACTCCTCTCAGTAAGATGAAGTATATAATTTGGAGTTACATGAACTTGTTTAGATATCACAAGCTAAATAGAATCATCTCTGGCCAATTTATATGTGATTATATTATCAAGAAAGGCAAGGGAGCTAAGAGAAGTGATTTTGGTTTTTCAATTACTGTGGAATCTTTACTCTCTTATCTTTATAGCGCTGTACCAGCAGAGTGGTCAGCACTCAGGTTGCTTTTTTACATTAAGTAGCCCAAATGTAATGAAGTGCCTTCAAGATTTTCCCCATCGTGATTTAGCTCGAGTAGTAAACATGTAAACCAGAAGCCCTGGCTCTAAGTAGCTTATACTGGGAAGATGATCCTAGTCAGGTTACAATTTGAACAATTTAATTTATTTTACAGAAAGATCTTTGTTTTAATAAGTTAAAATCTTTGTCTTCAGTATTACAGTTGTTGTTATTGTAAATACTTTGTTGTCATGGCTAATAGAATAATATGGTCCATATGATTCGCAGTTCAGCAGATTACCTTGAGACTTCACAGATTATAACGTTTCTTAAATCACTAGAAATTGAGGTAAATACCTATTAGCCAATTTTTACTGAAGAAAAAAGATGTCAGGTTTTTAAGGCACTTCCAGATGAACCAGTATGAATTTGTTAGGATAAGTGTATGTCACTTTTTTCTAATTACCAATTTTGAATGACAGGAAAACATATCTCAGGAAAAAATAATTTATTTACTTGAACAAAAAATAGATACTTCTTGATCATTCTTGATTCCCAGAAAAAAAATTGCAATACCGTGTTTCTGTAATCATATATTCCAATAAGCACATGCTATATGCTAGATGCTCTTAGGTCTCTCAAATTTTGCCAAGTTTGTGATGATTGAAAACATGACACAGACACCTCAAGAACTTAACTAGTGTGATTAATAGTAATTTTAGTTGGTCAGTTATTTAGTCAGTAAATTGTAAATAAATTTAGCACTTAACTTTTGTGACTTTAGATTTTCTTATACCTTTCCCACCAACTGAATGTCGAACTTTTGTCTCTCTTCCTTTCCACTTCCCCAAACCTTCATACCCCTCAAAAATTAAGATGTGGAAGGAGAAAGTGGGCTGGAACTAATTTAATGGCTGAGCGACCTCACAGTAGAGAAACAGCCGGAGCCTAATAGGGGTCTTTGTCTGCGTTTCCACCCTGGCTGGTAACGTGCCAGTCAAAAGTCAAGCAAGAGAAACAGGTGGAAACTATTAGACCTGTCATAAAGTTTGAAAAATTGATTCTGGAGGCTAAGTGAATAGATTGAACTTGACAGTGTTGTCCTAAAGATTCTAAGGGAAAATTCTGTAGTTTAATTTGGGAAACCTTGATTGTTCATTAGCTCTCCAGATGGCAGGTCTTGGCGGTTTACATATTAACATACACACTGTATTATCACTGACGTACACTTATGTGTCCTAAGGTAACAAATGAAGTATGAATTCACCTGTAGGTATCTAAAATTAAATTACATTAGTCTAATTGTAAAACAAAGATTTGTTTAAATGTCATATAGGTTTTAACATCAATATTGGTTTTGTGATTTCATGCTAAAAGCTTTATTTGAATCATTTGAGACTGGTTTTGAAAGCATTTCCATTTTTTATAAGTCCTTACCAAAGATTAGTAATTCTCTTGCTTTTTCTCTAAATGGAATTTATTTCTATAAATTTCATTGCAGAAACCTTGTCTTCAAGGGAATTTATCCTAATGCCACCTGAACAGGCTAACCTTGCGAGAAGCAGTTGCCCTGTCTCTGTCTCCTCTCCTCAGAGCATGCCTGGGATTGCATGATTTAAGATGAAACCATTATTTTTGAGAATGCATCTGGTATAATGATAAAAGTGTTACATTATAGAGACATACTTATTAGACTCACAAGACTTGAGATTGATAAAGAAGTATTTCTTCCATACTCTAATTGGCTGTAATGGTTTCACAAGCATTTCATTAAAAAATAAATTAATTAGATATACCTCTCAGTTTTATTCTTTTCTGGCACCTTATATGCTGTTTTAATGTTTTAATGTTTTAGTTGGCAAAAGATTTGATTTCTACATGATTAAGCCAGCATGTGATAGATTCTATATGAAATGCCATTGTGGATCCTGTTTCCTCAATATTTAAGAAGCACAAAGTGCTGTTGTTAGGAAGAGTTTGACACAAAACCGGTGAATTTCAGTGGAAATGAAATGTGGGATGAAGTTCCTTTCATAATTGCTGAATAGGATATTTAAATAAAATGTCAACTTAGAATAAACAGTTTCCAAACAATTAAAAGTTTTGAAAAAGAAAATCCTTTACATTGTTGGTGCCCGTTTAGTTTTTCTCTATGCTTTTCTAGATTCTTAAAAATTGTACTTCAGCTCTAATTGTGGAAAGTGAGCATTAGGACTAATTTTATTTTAAAACTCTTGTTTTAGTTGTATTCAAATATGTGTGCTGCTAATGCATGTATGAGTTAGTGAAAAGTAAGAGTAGAATATAGTTGAAGGAGATTGGTATGGTACTTCAGAGGCACAAGCAAAAAAGCTGAGATTGTCAAACTGCATTTTGTACACAGTGATTTTAATTTTTTTTTTTTCCCTAAATCCTTGTGATGTTTTACTCTATGTGAACTGAGTGGCCTCGTGTTAGTCATTCCATGCACCTCAGTGATCTTCCTTATTCTCTGTTTAAACTATATTTTTTAAAAAGCAAATTAAAATCAGATAAGCTGTGGGGTGTGAGGTGAAATGTGGTTTGAAGATAAAAATTGGCATTAACGTAGCCTTTGTAAAATATACCATACAGTCACAGTGCTTGTTTTCATTCCATCATCAGGCATACCTGTTTGAAGCCTCCCCTCTCAGATACTTACCTCAGAATTCCATTAGGACTGAAACTACAAGCCAGAATTATTCTTCTTACAAGTATTGGCTCAACTTGTTCCACCATTTTCTTAAAAGCTATGAAAATAGTTTACTACTTTTCATATTATTTTAGCTAGCCATATCTCGTAACCTAGGCTCGAGTGGGTGGAGGGAGCTGTTTTGCTGTACTAGTCAAAACCAACTGCAAGCTGCGTCACTGACCTGGTGGTTTCCTCTCTTGAGGACGTATGGGTTGTTGGGAGTAAAAAGTCTTCAAAGAGGTCTTTCAGCATGGTGAGACTATCCTTGTACATTAATAGTCTGCTATAAATAAATGTTTTATCATCAACATTAACAGCTTGTAAAAATTAACCCACTACAATCTTCTCCCTCAAGAATGAATGTTGGAGAGCTGGAAAATACCATGGTGGGCAGGAAGAATACTTTTCTCTCAGGAAATGGGCATTGCTGTTGGATGCTTAAAAATGTGTGCTGATAAATTGGTCAGTTGCATTTAAGTGGTGTACGCATCTTATCCATAACCTCCTCTACAGATACATAACCAGAAATATTTTATCAGCTTGGATAACGAGTGCTTTGTGCAGAGAGCTCTCACGTTGTTAATTTTGCTTTTAAAAGCTTCAATCTCTTAGTTTTGATTGTCTTTTAAACTGCAGTGTGGGATAGGAGTGCTTTGCCTGATGAATGTGTAGCCTTAAAAGTTAGATACTAGTGGAGATAGATCTGCTCTTTGGGGCATTTTATGCTTTTAATCTACATTCCTCTCATTTAATTTAGCTTTGATATTGTACCATCTTCCTTCATCCTTTACATGATTGGGGTTCCTAACTTTTAAACTTCCAATTTTTTTAATTTAGAGAGTTGAAGGGCTTTTTATTCTCAAAAGAAGAAAGTTAGTACATTACAATAGCTGTTTCTGTGCTTGTTTTCACCAAGCGTTTTTTTAATTCAATATTTTGTGTATTCCTTTGATGATAAGGCTTAGCTCAAATAACAGAATATATTTGTTTCTCTTAAATCAAATCAAATTAATTTCAACAGTAATTTTAGCTAATTTAGTTTAAATGTATAATATTTCATACTTTATTTTTCTATTCACTTATTGGTAGTGTTTTGCATCATCCAGTGTAAGAGAAAGCTGTTCTTCAGCCTGATAACAAAAGATCGTGAAGGAATTTTTGTAAAACAGCCAAGAGTCTGTTCCATTCCTCGCCTGTAGAAAGGGAGGAATTCGGAAGTTTTTGGCACTGATTTGGTTCTGTGCCATTCCCAGACTCTTCTCTGAAATACCATTTTTCATTACATGCTTTCTGTATTAGGATTTGTCATCTCCTTTGTGTCAATTTTCCGTGCCTTTCTTTCCACCTGTTGTGAACAGTTCTTGAGGGCACTAAACAATTAGGTCCCTATTTTCTTGTCACGCACCTTGTGTGTCTGATTCTTCATGGAATTGAAGGCAAAATATGTTTCTCTTTATTATTTTGTTATGTAAAATTAGTAGATTTTTTTCCTGTTAATGAAGTGGGCCCCCCACATACATGTTTCTGTCAGTGCAAGGGGAGGTTTGACATTCCCAAAGGGGATTGAGTCATAAAAAAAAAAAAGATACCCTTTTTGTAGGGCAATTAACCCACATTGAACTCTTACATTATATTGCATTACCCTGCTGCTAGAAGTTTCTGAACAATTTGCATTGTTGTATGAATACATATGTAGCCTTAGAGCACTCATCATTTGTTAAATATGAGAGGAAACCCTGTAAGACTGCACAGTTAAAATGAGAGCTAAAGAATGGAAACGGAAGGGTTTCAGCAACATTTTACTGTTTTGTTTTACACGGTGATGTTTCATGCACATATTTTAAAACAGACTTTTCATATTAAGAAGAAAAGATTGAACACTGAAGTTACAAATCATCACATTTTATTGAAGAAGATTATTAACTTGAAAAAGTATGTAATAGAATAGAATATAACATAATGGTGTATATAACATATATAATATTAATTACAACATATTACAAGTATGTATTCATTTACTAATTCAATGACTGTCAATTCTGCCTTTGAATTTTAACTTTTATTTAGTAAAAAGAAATGCTGCTTAAGCTTAAACCACTCATAAGCACTTATGGAGTAATGTTTGTACCTCATTGAGAATAGATTTTCATGCTTATTCAATTGTTGTTTTGTAGCAAATTGTTAAGTATAACAGTGTCAGTTCTGTAGTGTCAGTGAGAACATGTATCAGGTAGAGCTATCCCTGTGTTCATCAGATAGCTTTCTGTGCACTGGGAAACCTGCCACCTTGTTGCCACCAGTCTGAGCTCACATCAGAACAGAGCTTCTAATGAAGTCATGTGCTTATAGTAATAAATTGAAAAATTCGGACAGGCTTAGATTGGTGTAGAACATGACCCACTGACTTAAAAAGGGCAGGGTAAGGCATACAAGACTAGATATGTTCATAATGTGGTCAGATGAAACAACCTCCCCACCTCCCTAATTAACCTTGTAGAGTAGCTTGGAGCTTGGTCAAGTCATGGATCTGCATTTCTCCCTCATACCTTTTTATTGTAATTGTTATAATCATCGGACTAGTAAAATAATAAATTGAAGATGTCAGCAGGTTTGCCAATGACACCAAGCTGTGTTGTTTGGTTGACAATGCTGGAGGGAAGAGATGCCATCCAGAGGGACCTTGACAGGCTTGAGAGGTGAGCCTGTGCAAACCTCATGAAGTTCAACAAGCCAAGTGCAAGGTCCTGCACCTGGGTTGGGGCAGCCCCAAGCACAAATACAGACTGGGTGGAGAATGGGTCGAGAGCAGCCCTGAGAAGAAGGATTTGGGGATGGTGGAGGATGAGAAGCTGAACATGAGCTGGCAATGCGCACTCGCAGCCCAGCAAGCCAACTGTATCTTGGGCTGCATCAAGCAAAGTATGGCCAGCAGGTCGAAGGAGGTGAAGCTGCCCCTCTACTTCACTCTTGTGAGGCCTCACCTGGAGTACTGTGTCCAGTTTTGGGGCCTCCAACATAAGAAGGACATGGACCTACTGGAGCAAGTCCAGAGAAGGCTATGAGGATGATCAGAGGGCTGGAGAAGCTCTCCTATGAGGACAGGCTGAGGGAGTTGGGGCTGTTCAGCCTGGAGAAGAGAAGGCTTAGGGAACATCTTATATATTTGAAGGGTGAGTGTCAGGAGGATGGAGCCAGGCTCTTCACAGTGGTGTCCAATGATAGGACAAGGGGCAATGGGTGTAAGCTGGAACACAGGAGATTCCGCTGGGATTTGAGAAGAAACTTCTTTACTGTGAGGGTGACAGAGCACTGGAACAGGCTGCCCAGGGAGGTTGTGGAGTCTCCTTCTCTGGAGACATTCAAGACCCACCTGGATGCCTTCCTGTGTGATCACATGTAGGTGATCCTGCTCCAGCAGGGGGATTGGACTAGATGATCTTTTGAGGTCCCTTCCAATCCCTGACATTCTGTGATTCTGTGATTCCAGTACCTGAAGGGGCCTACAGGAAAGCTGGGGAGGGACTTTTTATAAGGACAGGTAGTGACAGAACAAGGGGTAATGGATTTAAACTGGAAGAGGGCAGATTTGAATGAGATATTAGGAAGAAATTATTCCCTGTGAGGGTGGTGAGACACTGGAACAGGTTGCCCAGAGAAGCTGTGGATGCCCCCTCCCTGGAAGTGTTCAAGGCCAGGCTGGATGAGGCTTTGAGCAACCTGGTATAGTGGAAGGTGTCCCTGCTGATGGCAGGGGGGTTGGAACGAGATGATCTTTAAGGTCCCTTCCAACCCTAACCATTCTGTGATTCTATGTTGTGTTCAAATAGAAGAGAATAGCAGTTAAGTATCTAAAAGACTTGATAATGTGTTTTATTAATGAGTTGCCCACATTATATGTGGCTGAGGAAGTCCTAGTTTAGGAAACAGTGAAGAATTCACTTGGCTGGCACTGCACGTTTTTTACACTTGACCTTTGAAGGAGATGTGCTGGGGATATTCAGCACATGCAACTTCCAAACAGACTCCCTATTTTTTTAGAAAATGGGAATTCTGAAGAAGTGGAGCCCAATATGTGTTGCTTTGGCAACTCCCCTGGCCATTACACTTGCTTCAAATGATGTGTAGGGCCTACCTCAGCCTTGGAATTATAACTACAGAGTAATTTGTGTCTGATTGTTTTAGGAAGCTGATGGGAAAAATCGTTGTCAGCCATAGAGAGAAGCATGCTGTGTGCTAGGTTTTCACTTTTATTTTCTTTTCTTTATAATTACAATAAAGATCTGAATGCTGAACTACAACTAAGTGCAGCCACACAAAGTCTGAATTATTCTATGCAGATGCCAGTTTCTCATTCTGACTACAAAGGGAGAAGAGTGTAACCAGATTTCTTAGAAACTTGAAGTTAGATCGTGGCTTTCAGTTTCCGTTTTGCACATCTCCATCTCTTTGTCCGTGTTAGAAAAAAAAGAAGAAAAAGAGGCTGGATTTAGGACAGAATGGGAGCTGAGGTGTGAGCTAAGAAACTTACAGCATGGCTGTTTAGGGAAGTTTAGACAGCACCTGTTCTGGTTTTTGTTAAGAATAAATACACTGATTTTTGTTTGTTCTGCTGCTGCCAGTCCGAAGATAGTGTTTTAATTTCAGAATTATTCCTTAATTGTTTCCAGGGCAAAAAACTTTCAAACCTTATGTATTTTCTACCTTAAGCAGTAAACTAAGAAAATCCCACAGAATCTGAATTCTTTACCTAAATCCCACTGGCCTAATTTATTTTCACTTATAGTCCTAGTTAAAATATTTTAAGAATCTGTTTGTATTCAAACGAAAGCTTGCATTTATCACACCTCATATCATTTAGCCTAAAATGTCATGGCCTGTAGAATGGTGTGTAAAAAAAGCGAGGTTCCCCCACTGCAGTTTTGTGATCCTCAGGATTGCTATAAAATGCTGTACCTCATGTTGCTTTCAAAAGAATTTACTGGCATTGTTCTTGTTGCTTAACTGTTAAATGTGGATGAACTTCCAAATGTTTTTTGTAAGCTTGAACTGACACTATTTTTACTGATTATATTATCTTACATAAAAACCCCAAAAGTATTTTAAAGGATTATTTGCAAACACAAAATTTTCATGGCATATTACATAAGGCAGTGGCAGAATACAACTCTAAGCTGTCCTATAGACATTTTTCGTTTGATCTGTTTGATCTTGAATGGATCATCAGTCTGTCCATTCACAGAGGAAGATAAAGAGGCATGCTAAAGAGAAAACAAGAGGAGAAAAAAAGTAGGGAGATGGAGGCTGAGACATAGGAAAGAGGAAATAAAAGTACATTTGAGGGAAACAAGTCTTATCTGTATTTACTGAATATTTCTTTGGCAAATATGTTAAGCTTAAGGTAAATGGAGATGTGAGAAGATTGCAGTATTAATTGGGGAAAACCTACACGTTGTCAAAGTGCTTAGCAAACCAATTACTGATTAAAAGCCAAATACTCTCTCGTTCAAATGGCAAATTGTCTACTGAAAGATAATTTACATAATGTTTTGGTTTGATTTCTTCTGCAGTCATAAACACTGGTAATAACTCCACTTAAGCACATGGTGGCTTTTTTATTATTGTTGGTTTTTGTTTGAAAATTGGGGACTATGAGGAAAGTGGAGCAATTTATTTTTCTGAGGCTAAATAATAGTTTTGCTTACAATCATAACTGAATCTGCAAATTATGATATCCTGCTTTGCTTCTTTATTTTTAGTCATCCTTTAATCTTTCCTACCATCACCATAATTTTTGAATACCTAATCAGAATCCCACAATTTGCTTGTATTTCATGCTTTTAAAAATGTGGGTTACAACGTTCTACATTGTACTTTTTGGATATTGTGTAATTCATTAAATTGCATGTTACATGATTGTAGAAAAGCTTCAAAATTCAGTCCACCTGACTGTAATGCTTTCCATCCATTAATTTACTATCTTTATTCAAATCCTTGGATAGACAGTTAAAATTTCAAAATGGAATTTCATTCATCCGTTTCTAAGCCCCTAAAACTTATTGGTAGACTTAGATGGGCTGTGGGCTTAGTGAAAGAGAACAAAGTGGTTTTATAATGCTACATCATCTTTCAGCTAAAATATTTTACCCATAGAGTCAGCTGATTTGTTTAAATGTAAGACACGGTTTTCTCATATGTCTAAAGGAGAAATGAATTTGGTCCTGCGAACCAGTTGCTGCAGAACCAGCTTCCTTTTAAGGATGTGTATTGCGCAATAAGACTGTTGCAGTGAAACTGAGATTTGTGAACACTGGAGGAATAACATGCAGATAATGCTTTGGTGGCTAAAAATAGTGTTTGACTCTTCACTGGAGGAAACTAGGACTTGATGCCCTCGGAAAAAATAGTTGTTTAATATACTAGTGTAAATATGCAGGTGTCGGGAGTCTCAAACAGACTTACAGCCATTTTAGAACTGCTTATTGCTGGCTTTGCATATAACTCTCTGATGAAATACTGCTCTTGTACCAAAACCCATTGACTCACCTTGTTGAATATAGATGTTCATCCCACTCTAGGAGAAGGAAAAAAATTTCTATTTTCTTAAGGTTTTTTTAACCTTTTTCCTCCAATAAGTTCTGTTTGTGCTACTGACTTCTGAAACAGAGGTTTTGTCAAGATCATACATTTACAAAGTAATATAGAAAAATACTTATATAATCTCAATAAACTATCTTTCAGGCTTCCCCGAAGGAAGAAAATAGTTTAAAATACTGTCCACATGCAGAAAAAAAAAAAAGAAAGAATATTAACTTATAGTTTCTAAGTGTTAAGACTGGAAATTAGATAGAGAGTTCTCATTCAAGTCTTGATTTATTAACAAAAGATAACGTGTATATGGAATATGGTACTAGATGTGAGATGCGAAAGAAATTGCTGGGGGCCACCTGCTTTAATGCACATTTAAAATCTTGCATGGTAGTTGATGTTATGTAGAATTTGTGTGATAGAGAATAATTTTAAGTTAGTAGACGACATCAGGTTAGCAAGGATCAATGCTTGTGGCATGTTTAATACTTTCCATCACAATTTATGTGTTAATTGGAAAAAATAAAAGTGAAATAGTCACCTTCTGCCAAGGTTTTTGAAAAGCAGCTGTGATATTTCTTGTGGCAGTCAGGCACCACAGAATTTTTAATGGGAAGGTGTTGGAAAGTCAGTAGAGTGCTGGAACTCCAGCTTTTTTGCCTGTCATTTTGTTTCTATCTTAGCATCAGCATTCTTCAAGCATTCAGTTGTTAATTTATGTGGTTTTCTTTGGAACTAAGTGCAAGATTTATTTTTCTGGGGCATATTTTCTCCATCAGAATACTGACAAGGTACTGACAAAAAAAATAGATGAAAGATGCCCATGCGCACCACAGTACCAGTATGCTATAAAGCATCAAGTAGGAAAGAATCCTTATCCCAAGAGGCTTCTTGCTTTTAAGAAGTAATGTCAGTTAAAGATTCTTGATGTACCTGGTTGAAATACCTGCTGTATGGAAACATTCAGCCTAGAAAGCTACATTCAGGCCCATAATATCACCTTTGCAGTGGATTTAACTGACTGTGGTAATCATGTCCCTAGGAACTAAAGTTTGTTTCATTAACTCAGATTTCCACAGAAACATGGACAGTAGCCATAGAGCTGGAAATTGATTACAGAATCTATTGTCATAGATATTTCACTGCACGCCATGTTTCTGAGGGGTTTTTTAACCCTTCTGATGAAGCAAGATGAGGAATTATTTTGCTTAACAGACACATGTGGCCTTCACAGCACTGTAAATTATATTAAAAATGGTCTTTATTTAATCTAGTAGCAGTTATTTGATCTCAGCAGTTAAAACTTAGGTATACAAAACATTAAAATTTAGACAAATATATTCTATTTCTTAATCTCTGTTATAGACATGCGTATTTTTCTGGGGCAATAAAAAGAAGACTTCTCCTTACATTAAGTTTGTTTCTATTCCCAGTGGTTTCCTCGCACATTTCCAGTATTCTGCTTTTATCAGTAATTTTTATTGCCTTATTTTTTAGGTTTTGGTTTGATTTCATGTTTGAGATAGGTAAGATATAACTTACTGTAACTACAATTTAATTAATTACTACCAATTATTAAAACCAGAAATTAAAGAACTCATGTCTTTCTTTTTTTTTTAAAAAAAAAAAAAGTAATTCTGATAGCTGCTGACTGAAAAGTTAAAAAAATGAGGAAAAATCAATCTTATTTCACTTAGGAACTCAGATCTTGACATGGAAAAAAAACTTGTTTTGTTAAACTATATTGAGTTTAGCTTTTCATGTACTTTATTATTTTAAAATTCTTCATTGGTCTACTTTAAATCCTGCAGTTTTGAACACAGTGTGGAACAAGTAAGTTGTAATTATTAAATACTTTAAAATGAATGAGTAACACCCTAAATCTCCCGTTCCCTTTTTCTGTAAGTGTCAGCTGACTCAAAGTGTGTAAATTACACATATTTCTCATGTGTGTCATCAGGAATTTGCATGCTGCCTTCTCACTTATTTTTCAGCTGCTTGTTCTTCCTAAAGCCAGTTAAGACACTTTTTACACTAGAGAGTGGATTCAAACTGCTGACTGTTTTCACAGACTAAACAGTCGTATCAAGTATGAAATTCAGCAGAATTCCACTTTCTCTTTAACTAACAACATAAGTATTTCAAAAAAGGTAAAGCCAGAAGGAATGGATGAACTTTTAAAACTGAACTGTTTTCAGCTGTGGGTTGCAGAAATAGTGAAATCTTTTTTCCTGATGTTTCATGCAGAAATAGGAGTACACAAGAACAGATAGACATAAACCTTTTTTGAGAACTCTGCAAGAACAGGTGTAACACATTGTATACTTAACGTGTGTTGATACTATTCTGCAAGACTCACCAGAAAATTCAACCCAGAATTCTATGGAAACCAGCTCTAGTAAAAGGAACAGAAAAACTGTATGCTCTGAAGATTTTTAGATACAAGACATTCAGATTTTTGGGAGGAGGGTGGAAAAAGGAAGAATAAGTAAACTTGGAGTAAAATTGAAGATTTCTTTTTTATGAAGTCCAGATTGATTAATAAGCAGATCCTGTTTATATGTTGGCTATAACATAATTCAGTGTGGGAGAATGTCTACTGGTCATCATTAGCTCCTTGCAAGGAAGTATGCTACAGTTCCAGACTCTTCTGGTTTTTATTTCAACATGACATGGACATCGAAAGTATGGTAGGCATTTTTGAAAGTCCTGATAATCAGGCCATCAGGATTTTACCTGATAACCTGTTTTTTATCTCATGTACTATTTGGAGGTTTCAGCACTCAGTAGTCATCAGAACAGGTAATATTTAGTCATTGACAAGTTATATTTCACTGCTGATTGGGGAACAGCTGGACAGAAACCGTAACCCTTTACCTGTGAAGAAGGAGAGGAATATTCTCCAGTTGGCTGAAACTGTAATACAGGGTGTTTGTGACAACAGTTATATTGGTTTAGGGGGAAAATATTAATTTGCTATGAGGCATTAGCTTAATAAACTGGTGTGCCAACAAGAGAGGTTAAGAAGGGTGAAAATGTTCTATTTTGATGTTTTGCCAAGTTAAGCTGTGAAATATTGTGAACATGAACCAAGTGAAATGGAATGCTTTCTACTTGGATTTGAAACCAACAATCTCAGTGAGGGAGTGATAATTCATAAGTGGTAGAGTGTAACAGTAGATGAGTAGATAAGTACCCTTCCTTCCCTGCTTCCTCTCCCACTGAGGAAAAATTGCTGAGCAAAAATCTGAAGTGCTGAGGTGTTTATTTTAACACTGGGAAACACTTACTACTTCAAGTATTTGCCTGCTTGTATATCATATCTATTATACCAGATGTGCCACATACAAATTAGACATGGGTCATAAAATGTGGTAACCCTAGATTTTTCAAGATTTTGGATGTAAATTTTCCTTTTATTTAACTGTTCTCTATCTCATGTCAGGGAGGCTTTCTAGTGGTGGAGGGCTGTAGCTTTTCAATTAAAATCCTTAGCAGAATTCTTCCCATACTTTAAACACACTTTATTTCGTTTTTGGGAAAAAAAAAAAAATCTTTAAATGGTCTTAAAGCAAGAAATGTAGAAATGGAGGTTGCATGTACTGAATCTGGAACCAGGTTCTCTTAATTACTTAGCTAGGTCTGCAACTGCATTTATTTAGTACCTAGCAAAACCTTCTTGGAAATAGGGAAGGTTTTTTTACAGTGATGTAACTATACAAATAAAGCCTAAGGTAAATTCTCATTACAAAGTACTAGATCAGAAATGAATAAAATATAAAAAACCCCAAGAGTCAAACTGTGCTATAATTTCTTTTCCCTTTTCCTTGTACTGTGAGATAATTCAGATGAACATTTTATGCTTGTGTTTGTCTTCCACTCTGTATCTAATGGATGCTGGCTTAGGAGATTTCACATGTTAATTTGGTTTAAGAGAAAGTTGAGGTTTTTTACAACAGCATTCCAGGCCTCCTGGTCTGGACTTCACAGAAAAGGTGCCGGGCAGCTTTGCAGGCTAGCTAGCAGTCAGATCCAGTACAATGCTAGGTGACACAAATTAACTGTGTTTTAGTAAGTTAGGGGTTCGGGGTTTTTTTTTTTCCCTGTATTTAACAGAATCATTAAACACTGAATTCCAAGAGAGCACGTTGTGAATGTCTTTACAAGCTTCAACCACATAACTAGTAAAAATGCTAAATGGTGAAGCTTGTGTATTATGAACTGTCCTTAATTTTTTGAAAAAATCACAAACTTTGATTGTTTTCTTTTCAATCTGTCATGTACGTCAGTATTTCTAAAGCTCTTTTTTTATTGTGTGATATTAATATCATCAAGGGAACGAACTGGAAGGCACAAGTATTTGCCTAGTCTGTGTTTTCAGTTTTATGTGTTCTAGTAAAGCTGAAGTACTTCGTTCTGGTTTTCAGGTTTCAAAATACATTAACCATCTCTTCATCTTATGTAGTGGCTCATACCCACCTCATTACAAGAAGGGTAGGAATATGATCCCTAGATGTGGTTTTTCCTAAGTAGGTGATTATTGGTGTGTATGCTATTTGTGCGTAGATTTCTGCACTGGACCATACTACATAGTGTATTAGGTCTTCCTAGCATTAGTTACATTTACATGTAGGGGTTTTTTTTTCTGTGTGAACACATTCTGGAAGGTGGTTTTGAAACACTGATATTCGTGTTACTAGAGATATGTGTGGTGTCTGCATTATTTGCCAGTAATCTGAGTTGGATTTGGTTTCAGAAAATGTGAGCTAGTTTTATGTCCATTCTGATTTTACCTACGTCTGTTTTAAAGCACCAGCTGTATGGCAGATGCTCACATTAAGGTTTTGTGTTTCATGCAGAATCAAGAAATTCTCAGGATACCTTATTTGCTTCTACTACAGATTTTTCTCCTTCAGGTTCAGCCAATCCATAATCATGAGTGTATAACTGCTTCAGTCTTTTGTGAAAATCTGACTAGAACCCGTTTCCCTCCTTAAATTTCTCTTCTTCTCTGTACTCCTTCTCTTCTGCCAGACCATAATTGGTGAGTACAATCTACAGTGGTAAAGAAATTATCTTCTACTTGTTCATCTCTATCAACTCAAAATTTAGTCACTACCTGCAAGTAATGATGATATGTTTATGTGTTGTTTTGCTTTTCACTATGCTTATGTCCTTAGTCCTTTTGGTCGTTCAGGAGTCCAGTCTACTGTCTTATGCAGCTCGTGTAAGTAAATGGCACAAGTGACCTGATCCTCTAACAACAGAGGCCCTTATCCTGTCCTGCTTGGAGAGCAGCTTCTATTTTTAGTGACTGTGGTCAGTCTAGTTCACTTTGCATTTTTTTGTTTGTTTCTGAAATTAGAAGCCCCTTGCCTTGCCCCTTCCCCCCACCCCTCCCCTACCTAACTGCATATCAGAATTTAAAGCCTTGTTTTTAAGGTGGTAAAATGGTTCTACATGGAGGTGGACTCATAAATTAAGGACAGAAGTAGCACTGTCCCTAGATACTTGGTATGATGTTTTGTCTGTAGTGTTCCTACTGCTGCTTCTTCAAGATTGACTTGCTAATGTTTTTACTTGCATGTCAAATCATATAACTTTTTGTTGAGGCTGTGTGTGGTTTTAAGGGTACTTACAAAGTAGAACTTGGTACAGCAGTGGGACTAAAATTTACCTGTCATATTTGTGCAATTTTCCAGCTTTATTTTTTTCTTTAAAATTGCAACTATTTTTAGCAGGCTCTAACTAAAAGTGCAATTTGACTTTCCCTTCAACAATCCTGCTTGGGTTTTCTTGAGTATTTTCTTCTTTCTTCTCCATGTGCTTCATAATTTTGCTTCCAGATCAAAAAGCACTAGCCCTCTAAATATATTTATTTTCATTTTTTAGATATTATATTTTTACCAGATACACCTGATAGAAGAGTTTTGGTTTAGAATGTACTCATGTACACTTGAGTATATGAAATGTACTTGCAGTTGGGAGTTTTAATAAGGTAGGCACGTGAAGACTTCTGAAAGGAGGCCAGTATCTACTTCTAGTCTCTTATATGACAAAATTTAATCTTATGAAGTGGTTTTATCATGTTTTAAGGCCTCCGTTTCATACATATATTTGAATATGTTGGTAAAAATTTTGTACTCTGTCATGTTCTGGAAACTAGCTAGAATACTTTTCAGGGGTCTTCCCCAACCCTTTTTAACATACAGCTATTATGCTGTGTGTTTTCAGGGACAAATTACAACTTTCCAGTAAAGTTGGCTTATAATGTATTTAAGAAAAATAAAATGTGATTTGTTCTTCATCATTTAGTTCTCATAACTCCATGTGTCTTTGGTTCATGAGGTTTATGATAGGCTAAAATTGAAAAATTTTTGTGGGAGCTCTTTCTTGGTGTGTTGACACCAAGTAATTCAGAGAATTACTAAAATAACATTTTATTTCAACACTTACGAGGGTTGCAATTGTTAGGTTTCATTTTCAAAATTAGTAAAAAATGTAGTTAAAATGAAATTTGCTTCTCAGGTTCTAAGTGATAGCATATGAGTTATCTTAAGTGTGGGAGATTTAATAGCTGTATGTGTATTATAGGATGTTGAATAAAAGTTGCAAAATAAGCCCAGCATAAATGTTTGTGAAAAACAATTAATTTCTTGCGTGGTATCATATCTGTCATGGTTTAACCGTAGCCAGCAACAAAGCACCACACAGCTACTTGGTCCCCATCCCTCATGGGATGGGGAGGAGAACAGGAAAAAAAACCTCAAGAGTTGAGATAAGAACACTTTAATAATTGAAATAAAATAAAATTTAATCATAATAATAGTATTAATAATAATGATGATTATTATGAAAAGGAAGATGACAAAAAGAGAGAGAAATTAAACCCAAGGAAAAAAACCACAAAAGTGGTGCACAATGCAATTGCTCAACACCCGTTGACTGATACCCAGCCAGTCCCCGAGCAGCAATTGGCCCTTCCTAGCCAACTCCCTTCAGTTTATATACTGAGTATGATGTTGTATCGTGTGGAATATCCCTTTGGCTAGTTCAGGTCGGCTCTCCTGGCCATACTCCCTCCCCAGTTTTTGTGTGCCTGCTCACTTGCAGAGCATGGGAGACAGAAAAATCCGTACCTTAGGATAAGCACTACTTGGCAACAACTAAAACATCAGTGTGTATCAATATTGTTCTTATACTAAATCCAAAATACAGCACTGTGACAGGTACTAGGAAGAAAAATAACTCTGTCCCAACCAAAACCGAGATAATATCATGGAGAAGAAAAGGTAGAAAGCCAAAGGTACGCTGTTTCTGAATTGTCTTTATGTTGTTATGCTGCACGTGTTTAGTTGGAATGTCATTAAGTAACAGATGCAATCCCTGCAGAAACCAAAAGTTTGCATGAGTGTGAAGGGAAAAGCTCTGTGGAGGATAGTGAAGAACGGCTTATACTTAGTTTTTCTTCATAGAACACTATTATATATGCTTTCTAGAACTACAGTTCTGTGGATTCTGTAAAATAGCACAGAGAGAGTGTAAACCAGGTGATTTTTTATTTGTAATGTAGGAAATTTCTGATTAGTTGACTTAAGTGACTACAAAAGGATGGTGGCACTGTTGATATAAATTAAATATTTGTGTCATGCACAACAGAAACATAAGCAAGAGGAAAGCCTTGGAAGCTCAGCTAGGAATACAAATTGCACCCTTTGACCCACTCCCCACCTAATTGAAGTGGATTTTCTGGTAACAGGTTCTAATTTAATTCCTCAGTGGTGTGGCAGAAGAGTGCTGCTGCTGGAACTGTTTCTGCAGTCCTTCTGCAGAAGTTTTGAAAGCAATAAACGAAGCTTTCTCAAAGTATGCTGTATGTGTCTTTGGTCATTCCAAGTTTCTTTTTAAATGTAGAACATCAGTAGATCCAATTTCATTAGCTTTAAAATTCTGGTCAGAAATTATCCCCCAAATTCCTCACACATCAAGTCAGGCAAGACAACAGCATGGACATACAACTGAGGGAAAGGATAACAGGTCTTCCAGGAAACTCTTTGAGCATTGTGATATACTGCCTGAAATTTTTATACCTTGTCACAGTATCCTCTGAAATGTGCTCAAATAGCAGTGATAGCTAGAAGCAGGAATATAGTCAGTGGCTACTGTGCTTCTGGCAAGTGTAGCTTCCAGCTCTACTTGGATACATGTCCACACATACAAAACTGCTATATAAAATAGATGTCTCTAGAGGCCCAAGTTTCAGAGACTATAGTTTGTAATCTGGTAAGGGTTGCCATTCGTTATGTTTGTATTACAGCTTCTGCCAAGTACTTATGACAGAATTATGGAAGTATGAAGTGCTTAAACAGAGACTTTGAGAAAGAATTCCTCAGAGGAAACAATATTTCCTTACTGTGGTTAGGTGACTGGATGACTATAGACCACTATTTCATTTGCACTGCGTAGTGTAAGTGCTGGTTCATGTGGGTGGTTCATTGGTTTGTTTTGCTAGGGATGCAATATTTCCTTTTCAGGCACTGCTACTCCTGATAGATAAATTAAAGGTTGATGTGCGATAGCTCTTGCTCATTTACTGTGACGTGAACACTATGTGTCCTTTATAGGAATGAATGTCACAGATGAGGGCCACCATTTTGAAGTACTGCCCAGTGAAAAATTGAAGATTGCCAAAGAAACCACCTGTCTGGTTCTCTGGGAAAGTGCAGCTAACTGAGCAGAAAAGTCTTTTAAGTGTCAAATACAACCAGCGTACCTTTTTTGTGGGTATGTACATAGAACTGACATTGGTAAATTTATATATGAGAAAAGTTAATTCTGAGAAATTCAGCTGCCCTAATGTGGTGGCTTAACCACAGGTAGACCACATGATCTTGCACTCACTTCCCCCACCCAGTGAGATGGGAAGGCAATCACAACAAAGGGGCACAGATTAGGATGATGACAGGGATGGCTCACTCACCAGTTATGGTCACAGGCAAAACACACTCAATTTGGGGAAGAAAAATCAATTTAATTTGTTGCCATTCATCTAAGTAGCACAGCGAGACATAACAACCACATCTTACAACACCTTCCCCCACCCCTCCCTTTTTCCCAGGCTCAAATCACTTTGCTCCCAATTTCTCTACCTTCTCCCCACAGTGGCACAGGGGGCAGGAAATGGAGATTCAGTCACTTCACCTCTGCCGCTCTTCCCGGTATGAAAGTCCAGGAACAAGAGGTTTCAATATGAGCTTCCCATGGAGTCACAGACCAATTCGGGCTCAGCTCCCAGCTCCAGTATGGGGACATCCATGGGCTGCAGATAGGCCTCCAGTCCAGCGCACCTCCTCACCCCCCAGTTTTGGGGGTCCACCCCTGCTCTGGCATTGACTCTGCAGTCTCAATTTCAGTCGCACTTGCCCTTGGGCTCAGCTTTTCAGTTCCAGTGTAAAGTCCTCCATGGCCTACACGTGGGTATCTGCTCTGCCATTGAACCTCCATGGGCTGCAGGGACCTCCTTTGCCTTCTCCTACTCCATGCAGTTGAACTGGGTGTCTGAGGTTCTCTGTCCTCCCCTCCTCCTCCTTCCTCCTGGCAACGAAGTTCTCTGTTTAGGCCAGTGGTTATCTTTTGTTCAGGTCAATGGCCTCTCCTCCAGGTTCTCTCCAACTTCCTCTTTTCAAGACTGTCCTTCCCCTCACAAATATGGATTAACAGAGGCATTTCTCTATTGCTCATTGGCTCAGCCTGGGCTGGGGGGATCCACCTTGGAGCCAGGGGAGCTTTTGCTCTCACAAGGTGGCCCCTTCGCCCACTACTAAAAATGGCACCTCCCCCTCGTCTGCCCCAAACCCAACACACCAAAGATAGCAGCAGATCAGACATTAAAAGAAGCATAATGAACAGCTGGCTGCACTCCCAATTTAAACTGGTGTAAATAGTTAAAAGTCTGTTTTCATGATCTTAAGTATGCTTCTCAGCAGAAGGTTGTGTTCTGTTTGGAAGATGTTGTGTCCACTTGCTGATTCTTTCCCAATGGAGATTCACGGGCTGTAATTTCAGTTCAGTTGTCGACCTCGGGTTTCTCCTGATGTTTTCTGCCAGAGGCTCCAGGTGAGACCATGCTCCCCAGCTGCAGTGTAGAGTACATTTTGCACAGCTGGTCCTGTTCGGATAGGCCCAAGAGCCATTGCACGATCTATTTCTTGTTCGATATGCTCAAAGGCTTGTTGTTGCTCAAGGCCCCACTCAAAACAGTTCTTCTTTCGCGTTACTTGATAGAGAGGTCTCACAAGCTGACTGTAACCTGGAACATGCATTCTCCAAAATCCCACAAGGCCTAGGAAAGCTTGTGTTTCCTTCTTGTTAGCTGGTGGAGACAGAGCTGCTATCTTGTTAACCACATCCATAGGCACATGACGGCGTCCATCCTGCCATTTTATTCCCAAGAACTGAATCTCTTGTGCGGGTCCCTTGACTTTGCTTTTCTTAATAGCAAAACCAGCTCTCAGAAGAATCTGAATTACTCTTTTTCCCTTCTCAAACACTTCTTCTGCCTTATTGCCCCATACAATGATGTCATCAATGTATTGTAGATGTTCAGGGGCATCACCCTTTTCCAGTGCATTTTGAATTTGTCCGTGACAAATGGTGGGGCTGTGTTTCCACCCCTGGGGCAGTCGATTCCAGGTGTACTGGACACCCCTCCATGTGAAAGCAAACTGTGGCCTGCACTCTGGTGCCAAAGGAATGGAGAAGAACGCATTGGCAATGTCTATGGTGGCGTACCACTTGGCTGCCTTGGACTTCAGTTCATATTGGAGCTCTAACATGTCCGGCACAGCAGCGCTCAGTGGTGGTGTCACTTCATTCAGGCCACGATAGTCTACTGTTAACCTCCACGCTCCATCAGACTTTTGCACTGGCCATATGGGGCTATTAAAAGGTGAATGAGTCTTGCTGACGACTCCTTGGCTCTCCAGGTGACGAATCAGTTCATGGATGGGAGCCAAGGAGTCTTGGTTTGTACGATATTGCCATTGGTGCAGTGTCCTGGTGGCAACTGGCACCTGTTGTTCTTCAACTTGTAGCAATCCCACAATGAAGAGATCTTCTGAGAGGCCAAGCAGGGTAGACAGCTGCTTGACCTTGACTGTGTTCACAGTGGCCACATCAAAAGCCCATCGGTACCCCTTTGGGTCTTCGAAGTACCATCTCCTGAGATAGTCGATGCCAAGGATGCAAGGGGCTTCTGGGCCAGTCACAATGGGGTGCTTTTCCCATTTGTCTCCCGTCAAGCTCACCCCAGCCTCCAACACAGACAATTCCTGGCATCCCCCTGTCACTCCGGATATCCAGATGGGTTCTGTGCCCTTGTATCGTGATGGCACCAACGTACACTGCACACCAGTGTCAACTAGAGCCAGGCCATCGGATCCACACAGTCCAATATACACGATCGTCCCTTTCCTCCTCCTGGCCGAAAGCAGGGACCTTCTACTCCTGTTCTTCATCAGAGTATTCACTGTCTGACCTTTGTAGTGCCAGACCAGATCTCACCAGGGTCGAGGGAGGTGATTTCAGTTTTTCTATGTCTGGAAGATCGTTGATTACCTTCCTGGGCGTCAGCACCAACTACACTGACAGCCTTCTTAAGTGGTCCTTTTTTAACATCTGTTTTCCCCTTCAATTTGTGTACACGGGCCTCCAGTTTAAAGGTGGGTTCACCATCCCACTTCCTCATGTCTTCCCCCTGGTCACGCAAAAAGAACCAGAGTGCAGCACGTGGCACACGTCAGGGGCTTCCTTTCCCTCTGACTGGGGCAGGAGAGGATTGATTCCTCGGCATGCCTTTGACAGCCACGGTGCTGGCCCATAGGGACGAGGAGGTACAGAGATTCTCTTCGAAGTTTTGAAGCCACGAAGACACTCTTTCCACAGTTGGTGTCTCCACATTGGGGGAATACATTGCCGCCAAGCTGTTAGCATATGGCATTGGGGCACCTTGGATTACCTTCCTCCACATAGCCCGTGTGCACAGGACATCCTCTGGATCTTTGGAGTTCTCATCATTGTCAGGATCACTATAAATTACTTCCAGCACTGCTAGTTCTCTCAGATACTGGATACCTTCATCTGCCGTAGTCCACTTTCCTGGGGAGTTCATGAGGTCATCTTTGAATGGGTATCGAGCTCTCACACTGGAGAGGAGCCGTCTCCAGAGACTGCAAATTGCTGCCTCTCTTCCAATTCCTCTCTCGATCCCACAGTTTCTAGCAAGGGATCCCAGCTGCTGGGCTTCCCTTCCTTCCAGTTGCTGGCTGTCGGCCCCATTATCCCAGCATCGGAGCAGCCAGGCAGCAATCCGCTCACCTGGCTGGCGGCTGTGATCTTTCCGCATGTCTCGAAGCTCTGATGAGGTCAGGGACCGGGTAGTTTCTGCTTCTTGTTTTAGTTCTCTCACTCCTTCCTCCAAGTTCCTCATCGAAGGACTGGCTTCTTGATCCTCCTTCCTCTGCCCGCACTAATCGATGATATGGACCAGTGGTTCTCCTTGTCCACTGTTTCTTTTTCACCACTGGGGCAATTACTGTAGTTGTTGTTGTTTGGATCCCTGTCTCAACCATGGTGTCCTCGGATGTGGTCTGGGTCCCTGCCTCAACCACAGTCCTCTGAGAGTACTGAACTGTGGCTCGATAGGCACAGGCCAAGCCCCAGTACAGTGCTAGAAGCTGCTGGTTTTCATTGGGGTAGGCCAGGCACCCCTCCATCAAGTGACGTGCTAGTTTGCCAGGGTTGTGTGCTTCTTCAGGTGTGAAATCCCAGGCTATGGGAGGTGATAACCATCCTAGGAACCTGCCCAAATCCTTCCACACACCCTGCCACCCAGGGACCGGCCGCTTCAGGGCACTTTTCAATATTTCATCACCCAAAAGCTGCCTTCTCGTACACCAGGACGAGACTATATTCCACAAAAAACATAATATTCCAATAGTATTACTTAGTAGTAATAAACAGCTCACATAAGGGTGAACAAGGACCTCGGGAGCCTGCATAATAAAGCCATCTACATTAACTTCAGGTAGAGAAAGGGAGATGTATTCTCTTGTCTCCTCCACAAGATAGCTCCCCCGGCACAGTGAGGCCATCAGTGCCAGGACTAAGCACATAGTCACTATTTGTACCAGCACACTCCCGAGTTCCTTCATCCTCCCCATAGAATAGCTCCCCCAGCACAGCAAAACTACGAATGTCAGCATGAAGCCCATAGCTGTTCCTGTTATCAACATGTTCCCAAACTGAGCAGAAACAGAGATAAGCAGTGCTACCAGCAGAGAGAAAAAAACCAACTCCGTGACCTGCACAGGAGCTCACTGCTTAATAACTACTGCAGCTAAAGCACGCTGAATGTAAAACTGCTGTTGTCTCGTGCCCCACGTTGGGCGCCAAAAAAAAGACTGTGGTGGGTTGACCCTGGCTAGATACTGGATGCCCACCAAAGCCCACTCTATCACCGCCCTCCTCAGCAAGATGAGGAGGGGAGAAAATAAGATGGAACACAAAAAAACAAACTCATGGGTCAAGACAAAGGCAGTTAAATAGAAGCAAAGCAAAGCTGCGTGCGCAGAAACAAGAGAACAAAATATTTATTCCCTACTCCCCATCAGCAGGCGATGTCTGGCCACTCCCCGGTAAGCAGCATTTCATACCTGTTGTGGTTCCCGGAGGACAAACAGGAGTAACAAATGCCCCCCCTTCCACCTCCGTTCTCCTTGCTTTATTTCTGAGCATACGTCATATGGTATGGAATATCCCTTTGGTCCGTTTGGGTCAGCTCTCCTGGCTCTGTCCCCTCCCAAGACCTTCCCCACCCCCAGCCTACTGGGGGGAAATGTTGGAGAGCCAGCCTTGGTGCTGTGCTAGCACTGCTCAGCAGTAACCAAAACACTGGTGTGTTATCAGCACCCCTCGAGCCACCAGTACAAAACACAGCACTGTGAGGGCTGCCACGGGGAAAACCAACTCCATCCCAGCCAGACCCAATACAATATCTCATGTTTGTGAGGTGGTACTAGGGATTGTATATGACAATAGAAATTTGCCTCACCTACACTAGTTCCAGATAACTAATAGTTGTGAAGTTTTATTCAAGAAGCTCCCATGCTTGGAACCATGTATTAAGCAAAGGACCAGAGCTGCCAAGATTATTTTTTTTACTGGGACTAGAGCCGTGCTTTTTTAAAATGCTAACAGTGTTACGATGATAAAAGTAAATAACATTTTCACCAAGTGTCTCAGTAAGCTGTGTGAAACTTGGTAGCTGTGTAGGTGACAGTAGCAGATAGCTTAGCAATTTTAAAATTCAATCACTTTATTTCAAAAATTTGAAACAGAGCAAATCTGTATTATTCCTTTATGGTGGACCCTGTATTTTAAAATCTGTTTATTTAGATCATATTAAATGTATGTTGATGCAAATGGTGCCCTGCTGACATTAGAGGAGAGAAGGAGCCAGGGGGAAGAACTAGAGATTTCAAACACATGTATAACAACAAGAGAAGAGCAAATAAAAAGATTCTTGCTAACTTTCCTAGTCAAAGTACCAGCATGAGGGAATTTCTGGCATAAGGTAGGTATCAATCAGTGAAACCAGTCTGGATATGAAGCTTGTACGGATTCTCTGAACTAGATTCAAACCAGCACATACAACACTATCATACATGGTTGAGGCTGGAGTCCTAACCTGAGTAGCTTGTGTATTGTGCTTTGCTGCTCTTCTTACTAATTACAGATACTGGAGCTCACTAGTGAAAGCAAGTATGGGAATTCCATGTGAATCTCCATTGCTGCTTTTAGCTTGGGGTGCACAGAAAGTGTTGCAGTACTGACTGCATCAGCTGTAAGGATGTGACTTGATTCTAGGAAATTCATATGCCACAAAAGAAATCCAAAAGCTCTGCCCAGCAGTGATACTTACTGACAGCCTGATCAGTTATGCCAAGGATATCTTTACTAATTATAAACAGATGCCTTCCTTTCTGTCTTGTCTTTAAGCATAGTTTTCCTAAAGTGGAACCTAACAGTACATTAATTCTAACATTAAATGTTCAAGTCAACCTTTCTAATAACAGAGGGGGTGAACCTGTGTGCTTCTACAAAAACGTCTGTTTGGAGATTGAGAGGAGAAGAAAAACCCACAGATTTCACCAGGTTAGGTTCTGTTTTAACTTTGTAAATTGTACTTAGGAATGTAGTTCCAAACCTGCAAAAGATAATAGTGGAATAGCAAAATCCAAAATGTGGAAGATTTAAACTAGAAAGTAGTTGTGTGTACGCAGTACTGTATATACCACACTTGTTAAAACAAGAGGTTACATAAATATTTGAGTTTTTAAAGATCTATTGCAAAGTTTTTTAAAACTAAATGTTTTACTATCCAAATTTGTGTATAATATCTTATTTCAGGAGTGATATTAAGTAGCTGAATAGCAGAAATGTCGATTTGTCACATAAGTAGTCATGGTTCTCTCTTGTTTCTTCCTTGGTAAATCCAGCCTTGCCAGGAGACGAGGCCAGATTATTTTTGTGCTATAGAAATCGTTCCAAAACAAACCCTCTCTGTAGTTACATTATCCTTCAATGTAAGGAACATGTTTGGCTTACATATTGCTGACATCTGCCAAATGTTTCTTTACCAAATGTTTAGTGTAATTTGCAGTGAGCTGGTGAATACTTAATGGTCTTTTTAGGACTTCATCTTTTACACCCTCCTCAGCTAAAGCAAATCCTTTCATCATCAGTGTTACCTTTGTGCTGGTTTTTTGCTAGTTGAGTCCTTGCATTTCCCACACCCAGTTTCTTTGGGATTTCTGGGGTTTGATTTGGAAGTATGTGCTTTTTTTTAATTAAGTGGTCCTGAATAATAGCCAACAAATATAATTGGTATAATGAAGGGATGTGTTTTTCATTTAACTCCTAGTAAAATGTAAGGGTTTTACCTTCTTTGGCATCCCATTTTAAATTGCATAGGTGAAGTTGGATCAGTATTGAAATGGGAAATTTAAAAAGTAGCTGGAAGTGGTAATGATAGCTTTTATTCTCTTCTAAGTGTCTTCATGTGTAGGTGCCTCTAGTTCTGTTTTTATTAGGAAATGTTATTCCTTTCCCTCTCTTCTCTCTCCTTCCTCACTTCCCCGGGTAAGAAAAATATCCTGATCAGTTCAGTAAAGGCAGGTTAGGCCACTAAAATTAGCTTTGTGCTGTGAATACAAACAATTTTTAAATGGTTTGAATTCTGAGGAGAAGGTTGGAGATGGGATAATTTATGTCACTAAGCTTTTCCCTTTCTGGTATGAAATGTACCTAGAGTCTCTGGAATTGCCACAATGAGGTTGTGGATTTTTAAAAACAAATAATAATGTTAATTCTATTATCTACTCAGTCAAAAGTATATAGTTAATGACTTTCTGCTCAGCTAACTTTAATGTGAAGGTTAAAAATACAGGAATCGAAAAGCTTAGTTTACAGATTATCAGTGGTAAACTGCAGACTCCTCAGCCCTACAAAATTAAGCTACCCACTTCCTTTACAAGAAATAAAGAAATCCACAGTCCATTTAGATTCTTCTAAATGTTAGATGAAGGAAAAATGTCTTGGAAAAAATTTTGTAAGACATTGAAAATATCCTTTCTAGTAAGTCACAGGGAAGATGGATAGGGTGATAACTTTTTAAAGCAGGCAATATTGGGCCAATCTGAGTAAAGACAAGTCTTTATTGATGAGAATGTTTTCTGAAAGCTCAGATGTTTGCTCTCAGATTTAGCTGTTGTTTGGACAAGAAGGACTCATATTACTTTTTCAGATCTATATGAGCACAGCTTCAAGGTTGCAGATATAAAGAACTACAAATTTTAGACTTTCATCTACATTATACTTAATTTATTTTTAATAATTTCAACTGTGTAATACTACTGATAGTGGAAGGTGCTGTTTAGTGTTTGTTCCGATTTGCTGTAAAATGTGTGGCAAAGTACTTCAAGTGGAATCTTCACGTTTGGTGCAGGCCGCACAATTCAGAAGCTTTCAAATGCAATTTTACTGTCGAATCATTAATTTTTCTGTAGTGAATTATAACAGATAGTAATAGAATTGTCTTTTTAAATTGCTTATAATTTTTTTTTACAAAATAATTAATTTTGCTTTTTAATAGATCAGCACTTGCCATCAAATTCATATGAACTTCATTATAAGGGTGCAGGCTGTGATTTTAATAATGACTGACCTCTACATCCCAGCATTTTTTCTCTTCTTTTTCATAAATGCCTTCTCTGTGTTAAAATCTTTAAGGTTTGTGTATTACAAAGAGGCTTTCCCATGTATAACCAATATAGTTCCAGGTGGAAAATGAGTTCCTGGGAATGTGAGTTGGTTCAAGAAGCCTTTCAGCTGCAGCTTGCTATTCAGAATTGGGTCCTTTTCACAGAATGACCGACTATTACAGATCTGGTTTAGTGCAGAGTCACCAAGTTAGTTCAAGATGTAACTCAAGACAGAAAGTTCACTGGGTGTCTCCTTGAAGAACCAGTCTTGGAAACTCCTGTGCAAGTGAGTGTTCCTGAAGTTTGGAGTACTAATTAACAGCTGCAATGGAAAGATAGTAGCTCCTTACCACTGTTGCTGGGACTATGGTCAGAGGATTATGTTTTGAGCAATTAATCAGAAAACAGTGTTACTAGGCTGTTCCAGTTTGAGGAAGACTGATGAAGAGTGTTTCCAATCAATAACAGGTTTTAGACCTACTGAACATCTGTGTTCTTGTTCTGATGCTTAAAGGGGCTACTGACTCCAGATGTTAAGAATAATTTGCATATTGTAACCATGCATTGTAATCAAAACTCATTTGTCTTTGGTCCAACAAATGAAGATTTCCTAATAAGATTCATAATTGGTGTTTAAAAGTAAAATCAATCATTTCTATATAATTGCCCAATTTATAACCTTTCCTTTACCTTGTAGTTCACTTCATAGAATCATGGCAGTGTGCTGTAGGTAGAGAGGAAAAAGAGGAAGGAAAATGAGTTATTTGGTGAAGCATAGGGCATGCGATTGTTGTTTGTTGTTGTATGAAATCACAATCAAAACTGACACAAGTTGCTATTAAACTCTATTTCCTGTGTTAAAAAAAGTCAGTATTAGCTAAAAAGAAACCTGCAGCAGTAGATTTGCACATAGACCTTAATGAGCCCAATTGACCTTCTGTGCTGTATTTACAATTGCCTTAAAATTGTAAGCAGATGTTTGAAAAACTTTTGTTAATAGGTCCCTAACATCTGTTTTACCAATGATATTGCCCACCAAAGCAGTTGTAATTAGTAGAGCACCTAGTGCATGCATCTTTTTCTTATTGGTGCAGATGATCATATTTCTCCCTCGGGTATTAAAGTAAAATCTTATTGGCACTTTTGTTTTAATAAATTCTACAACATTTCTATTGTAAAGAGTAAAATTTTTCCACCAAATGCAGAGTAATGTAATAGTTTTCCCTGTGAAGTCTTAAAAAGTGCAGTACAGTACCGATACATCCACTAACACTAGACAAAATGCAGTGGATGGTGAAAAAACAAAATATGAAATACTGTGTGCAACTGAAACTTTTGATAGCATTTGTCCATTTGTTCTGCTCATATGCATGATAGAATGTGTGTTTCAAGTGGAAAAAAGGAAAAATGAAAGGAAGAAAATCTTAAACTCTGCTGCAAAAAAGCCATTGTCATTTGCCCATTAAAGTTCTTTTATATGACATAGTTTCCATTTATGTGAGAACACAAAAACCTGTCTGCTTGTTCAGTTTATATAGCACTCCTTTCAAAGAAATTGTTATGACAGTCTGCAAGGGCAAAGGTTCAGCTTTAACCTTGTGGTGGTTGCCAGCCTTCATAGCTCTCACAACTTCATTTTTTTAAATAAACTACAATTTGAAAGTTACTCTTTAACTCCTACTTTATAAAATGTAATATGGAAAATGCAACTGGGAGAGAGCTGTGCAAAGCTGCCAGTAAAGTTTCCACTCCAGTTGTTTCCATGTGGACCTCATTGGAGATAAGTCACTGGCAGAGGAATAGCCCCCTTTGCAAAGAGAAGAATTTTGTTGGAAATGCTCTGCTAGCTCCCAAAGCAGCTGCTAGCCTTTGCAAAGTACAGGAACTTTCTACAAGACCCCCACGTCTTTTCAAAACTGTGAAACGAAGACTGCATTATGCATCAGTTGGAGTTTGTCTTAGCAGAATGGATTTCAGTTACATCATTTGGACAATACCATAGGTACAGGCTGAATAACATTGTAAAGTCTCTCTTCCTGAGAGTAAGGCAGCGAGGAATTTTTGGAAGGAGGATTCTTATGAAGCATCACATCCCCTGGTGGTGCTATGGTTGAATTGTGGAGTATAACTTGAGGTGCAGGATGATGTTATTACAGAGACGTGTCCAAGTGTCTTTTGCTAGCTTATCTGTATGTTAAATTAGTGCTTAGATCAACATTATCAAACTTACTGAGGCACTAGTCTTATTCGAATGGAAGCTATATTACTAAGCGTTATTGTGATCATTATTTTCTACAGTTATAAGGAGGAGCAAGATAAGTAGAGAGAGACTTTTTAGACAGATAGAGTTAGAAAAAGATTTGATGCTCACAGTCCCACAATACATGGTGAATTCTACCAGACGTAGAAGGGCCTTTTCCATCCAAGGAAATATCCAGGGCAGCCATTAATGATAGTCCTTTACTTTTCAGCTTGTTAGGACTTTCTGGGTTGAAAAAAAAATATATAGGAATTTTTTACATCTTCCCTTCCCTGTAGTCTTTGTTCACGTAACAAATTAATGTGAGAGTACAAGAATATTATTACTTATTTTCTGCTGGCAACATCGTTCTCAAGAATGTTCTACTTTGTTGTTTTTTTAAAATGTTCATTTTCCACAAGAAAATTTTCTAAGTTCAGTTTCTGTAATGACTATGCAGCTGTATTTCAAGAACTTCAATAATCTTTCAAGTCCTGTTTTCCTTCCAAGGATGAAATGTAAAAAAGCTTATTTCCTATTCTTTATGTGGACCTGAAATCATGTGGATAGTAATGAAACAGGTTTTCTCTCAAGATGCCAAAAAGAAACATATTTGACTTACCGCAAGAGAGAGATTTGTTCATTGTTTATATAGACAAAGGTAAAAATAGAAAACTTCATTATGAAAACCAGCTGATACACAGAGGTACTTTTTCAAACCCCTTCTTTTTTATGTGGTGAAGATCCTTACATTGATGCTTAGAGTTATGAAATGGAAGAACTGCATGTTTACTACTCTTAAGTAATTTCCAATGTCTCTCCTTTCTAATTAAAATATCTTTTCAAAATAAACAGTAGAGTTAGTACTCTATGGATAAATTATATATGCAGTTCAGCTTTTAAAACAATTTTTTCATTGTTTCATTGGAAAAAGCCTCACTTTTTACTTGCTTGGTTTTGTCAGCCTTCTGTTTTGGAGTAGACTAATCTAAGTTTAATAAAAATTGTCAAGTAAAAACATTCTTAAACCTAAAATAAGACTGGAAAGATTTCTATTGTGAAAACCCCAAAGTTTTTTTTGCCAAGCTTGAATTCAGTATGATGTTTACTTAGTGCTTCTTAGCTTTCAGATGTAGCCTTTAAGAGGGGAGGATGTATAGATGTGCCCAGGGGGTGTAGGAGGCTAAATCCTCAGTAAATTCAGACTTACTCACAGGAACTGTTGGGAAAGCATTTTGCAGTTGATATTTTGCATTCAAGTGTCCTTGGCACCTGTGACTCCGTAATGGAACTCATTCTAAATTTCAGTCTTCTGTAAAGATCATCAGATTTTAAAACAGTGAACAGCACACAAATATTATTTAGAATTCCATTAAGTTTTATCAAATGTTTCCTTGTTTAGTTTGCACAAATACCACCAATAAATGGAAGTTTGTGCTGTGCTAATACTAAAGGAATACATTCCTGGAGTAAATTCTTCTCTTTTTTTCTCTTCCCCTTTTTTTTTAAGGTAATATAATATCTGTGAATATTAAACTCATTTGAAAGACATTATCAGTAAATGTATTTGTGCCAGATTGTAATTTAAAAATTGCACGTTTTTCCTTGATGTGAACAAATACACAGAATCCTGTAGGTACCCTTTAGATCAAATATTCATCCATTCCACTTTTCCTCCATTAAACCTGAGTTAGAATCAGATTTTTTTATATTTAAGCTTTATATTTTAGATTACAGATAAATCTTCTGAAATTATTTATGCTCTCAGACAGCCGATTTTACAGCCTGGGGAAGCAGTGAGATCATCTGTGAGCATCATGTAGGCCACTAGAAACTCCATCAGGGCCATTATATATTTTTTCCATACCTCTAGTTTCTGTGGACACTGAAGATGCATGTAACACATTTCTTCTTTTAAGGAAAAACCATTGGATGCAGGTTTGAGAGTTCTAAAATTATTTAGTGTGTTAAAAGTGTATAACTGTTTTACTTATCAAAAATAGAGTTTTTGCCAGAAAAATAACAGGAACCTGACAAATTTGATGTAGGACAGTCTGATAGATTTTTTTTTTTTTTTTTTAAGATAATACTGTGTACAAGTTTCTTTTACAGTAGCAGTGTTATTGATGATATGTGTTTTCAGTACTAGGTCTCAATACTTAGCTCCCTGTGAGTGGGTGGGAGGTAAGAGTGGAAACTGCTGGGGAGCTGGGCATTGCAACCATGTTGGCCTTCCCTTATCTATTGAATTTTCATGAGTGATAGAGACATTTATTCACATGCATTGTGCAGCAGCCACAATAATGTTTTACAGTTTTGTAACTGAGTCAGTGGTCCTGTCTGTTTATCTTAAAGTAATGGCAATGCTCACCCTGCAATTAACAAGTGCTAAATGCATTCTGACTGTATCTTTTGAGTACACATGGTACTGTGCTCACTCTTCTGCACTTTCTGGCATAAACTACTTCAGTAATGTACGATATTATTAAACCACTTCATTTTGGGATAATGCCAGTTTTTCCTTTCTCCCTTTGTGTTTTGCTGCCTTTCTTCCTTTCCGTCATTTCAGCACTTGCTTAGGTAATGTGTGATGTTGCTGCAGGTCCTGGGAAGGCCTGATACTTGTGGGTTGGGTCTTTCTCTGTGCTTTTAAAGGGCAAAAAATTACCTACATAGCCAATCTTTAACTACACTTGTACAATTCATTACTTCACTCAGGAATTTTGGTATTAAGGAACAGAAAAAACCCCCAAAACCTCAATGCAAAACACAAATACAGAATAAGGTTAGGACAATTTTAATGCTATTCTGATTGTTTGTGTGATAGACAAAATGTCAAGCACTGTACACATAGTTTTAATCTGAGGTATTAAAGTTTAAAAAACATTGCAAGACTTCTTATAAAATCGGAGGTGTTGGTAACAGTGTAGTACATCCTGGTGAAGGAATCAATGTACCAATGCATTTACATGTTCTTACAGCCAAATGAGCTGCATAAGAAACAACAGATAAGCTACTTGGGGAAAACATGTATTTGTTGTTCACAAACTTTATTTTTGCTATGAAGCTTTTTGAGATTAAGATGAGCTCAAGTTCTATCACAATCAACTTTCCTTTATAGATTTACAAATACATCATGTCAGGTCATGTGAACTAATAACCTGAACTTCCTTTCCCTCCAAAATCAAACCTACAAAGTGAAATATCATTTTCAAAAGTTGGGAGATGGTGAAGTACATCAATAAGCAGTGTGTATGTGTTATGGCTAAAGATAGCTTTTGTTTTTTTAGGAGATAACCTAACATATTTTTTTTTCCAATATATATGCTGCTTTTCTAGGAGCAAGGAAGGGAAATGCTGTAGAGGGAATAACCAGCAATTTTGAGTGTACAGAGTAGAAAGTCTGACTGAATGTATAGAATTTCATGGTTTCATGTGGGCTGTATGGAAAACAGTAGCATTCATTATATAGTTTGACAAAATGTTCATGATTGCAGTTGACTTGCAAATTTCTCTAAAATTACACTTCTGTGAGAAAACAGCTCTTTCAATGTGTAAAAATTACCATTCGTTTCTTTAGTTTTGACCTCTGTTGATCTTACTAATTCTTAGTTATTCTCATATGTTCTAGTTTTGCTGGGAGGAAAAATGGGACTTTAAAATATCATATGTTCTGTCAGAGATTTGGAGAGATTGTTTCAGAGAGTTATAGCAGCAGTCGTTAGCTAAAGTAAGATTCAATTCCAGCTGCTATTACGAATCTTTGAGAAAACTTTAGAACAGTTCCTTGAATTCCATTTAAAATTGAATGCACCAGCCATGAGGCTTTTTTGTACATCTTTAAAAATTAACCCAAAATTTGATTAAACATGTAAGAAATTGCATATGAAAAAACTCAGTCAACCCACTGCTGTATTCATGCTAGTTGTCATAATATTATAGTAGTTCTAAAAATCATAATGTGAAAATTATATTGTCTGAGGGAATAAAGCAAGATACAGTTGTTCCTACATTTTTAATGATGCCTGAACTTTTTAACATGTAACCTTTTGTAGCTGACAGGTTATTTGGGGGGAGATATTGTAAACTGTGGTGCATACAGCTAAAAACTCTGAACTGGCTCTGAAGAGTTCTGTATAAAATCTATTTTGCCTGCACTCGCTTATTTTGTGAGCAAGTTTTGTGAGCAAGTGAAGTCTTGATTTGAAAGAGCCATGCCCTGGGGAGGCAGTGAGTGCATCTGTGTTACCTGTTTACATCAAGAATGAGCTTCTGAAATAAATGCAATTATCCTCACTTACTGCACTTTGCTTCGTGTTCCAGTCTTCTCATAGTGTGAAGTGGATTCTTCTCAGGTTGAACATAACCAGAAGATGTGCTCCTGAAGTGCACCTTGTACGTTTCAGCCAGTCATTGGCATTCAGTCCCTGGAAGCAGGCTGGAGTTACTGCAAAATCCACCTCCCAACACATTTGTTGTGTGGACGTTGTGTCCTCATCACCAGCTGTTCTGCTCTGCACATCTGCTTGTACTGTGTTGCACTGCTTGCTATTTACATGTAGCCAGGGTTACCTGCAACGGTTGAGACACCATGTAGGTTTGAGAGAATTGCAGTGTTATCAGACTGACACACTTTAGAGGTTTGTTCATCTGGGGCTGGACAGCAACAAAATGACTGGTGGCTTACAAGTGTGGTTGGCAGTTGTATAGATGTAGTGCTGAGGGACATGGTTTGGTTGGGAACTTGTCAGTGTTGGGTTAATGTTTTGACTCAATGATCTTAAAGATCTTTTCCAGTCTAGGCAATTCTGTGGTTCTGTGACTAAGTGACTTCCCTTGCTACAGGTGGTTGCTGGAATAGGCCTAATTGTTAGAGACTCCAGCTGTCTTTTAGAGAGCCTGTAAGTTGAGCTAAAGCTGGATAAATAAATATTTAGCAGTCTGAATACTGAGTTTATTTATGTCAGTTTGTGTTAAGTTTTGATATTATAACTGGTTTCTTTTAGTGAAGTGAATGATAAAGGATCCTTTTTCCATGTATTCATATTTTTCACTGTGTGTGAGGATCTCAAATGTCATGACAGGTTTTTTCCTGGATTTTCATAGTGTAGGATCTGGTGTATCTCAAGGACTTTCAGTTCCATTATTTTAGGGGTTTGTAGCAATGACCGTGTAGAAAAATCAAATGGTGTTTTCTCCCAGCTGAGGTTGAGATGGAAAGGAATTCTGCATTTCCATGTGAAGTGCATTGAATTGTCCTAAATTTCCTTACATTAGTCACCATCATTTATCTCTCTTCACTAAGGCTATTATTTCATAAGTTTCAAAGTGCAGCCATTTCAACTTGCTCCACCACAAAACTTAGAATTGCAGATAAAAATGAAAGTTTCTGTGCCTTTTAACTTCTCAGTGAAATGTTACCTACAACTAGAAAAAAGTTCACTTTGTTCTTAATCAAATCTCCTTTTTTTTTTTTTTAATTAAATACCATATCCCACTGCCTGTCACTTTCCTGCTTCAATTATTGTCAATTAGCAGCACTTACCTACTCAGTTGAAAGTCTCACATTCAATACTAAGGTTTAGTCTAAACAGTTTTGTACTATTTAAACCTGTCAGTCAGAGGTATGATTTATTTTTTTTAACAAATATAAATGTATTGATACAATTCCTAGAATAAATATGTAGATATGAGGATATATTTCCACCAATTTTTCTTATTTCCCTTTCCTGTCTAGCACTATAGTTGTAAAGCAGACGTTAATTGCCCTGTCATATATTTCTTATTTCGCTGGCCAAACTCACTGTGTCAGTCCCATTTCTGTAGTATTGAGAGGACGTTTCTTAATTTGTATGTTGTCAGCACTGTGCCAGTGAACTTTCAGTATCTCTGTAGGAATATATTCTTGAAAGAGAAAATCTTGTTTTTACCTTCCTGTCTAAACACAGTTATGATAGTTTTGATTTTTTTTTTTAATAAGAGCAGGATTTTAATCTTCTTATATTTGTAAATTATGCTTATAGAATACTTCAGTAAACAGGATTGACTCAATTAATCAAATTTACAGATTAGTTTATTGATCACAACTATTTCATGCTGGAGATCAATGCTAATGTACTTCACATCTTTAATTGTTAATCCATTTTTGAATTAACATTGTTTGTTGGTATAATCCCCATTTGATTTTTTGGGGAGTGCAGAAAAATACTTTCTTATCCATTAAGGCATTTATGGGAAGAAAAGGACAGAAAGCAAACAATTCATTTTCTGCATATAATTGAAGATACTGCTCTTAGCTAAAGAGTTTATGTCTGGCATAGTAGTTATTAGACATATATTAAGATGTTGTGTATTACATTTTATACAGAGAGATATACAAAGTATGGGGAAGGTAATAAAATACTTAATGTTTAGGACTGGGAATTCATTCTCATTTTATTCAAGGATGTTGGTATTGTCCTCATTACTGTAAGCCATTGCTGCAATTCTATAATGTTCTAATGTGAATTACTAACTATGTCTGGGTAGTATTAAATGTAATACAGAACAAAATGATTTTAGATTTTATATCCCTATTTGAGCACTGTCTTGCTCTTACTTAACTGGGACAGTGGATAAGAAACAATGCTGACATCCAGGATAAATGGCAGGCTTAATGGTGACTTATGGGGCCTGTTCCAGTCAGTGTCCAATACAAGGTTACTGGTTTCTTCCACAGTTGACTAGAGGCACCAGTTTCTTGGTCTGTTTGGATAGTGGATTGCAAATAATAGGGAGGAAAGACCTCAGTGTGCTATTTTCCCAGTTACTCACCTCTTTCTCCCTCAGGCTAAAGGTCTGCTAAACCCAAACTCCATGATTTATTATTGGTTGATTTTATTTGGGCAGTTTTTCTGTTCCAGAATGATGCTGGAAGGAGGTAGGAGAAAGATGGAAACATCCATCCAGCTTAGATCAGCCTGACCTGCTGGCTCATGCAGGCAGGCAGCAAATCCTCAGCACAGCAAAACACACAGTAACAACACAGAAAAGGAGAGAGAGGGAGAGTTAGAAAGGTCTTGAAGCTGCCTTGCCCACATAAGCTAGAAGTAGATTGTGCAGGAGCTTCAAATAAGGACCTGCTTTATCTGACAATTAATCTAGTGATGCTGTCTCATACTACCAGTGATTTTTCTGAGGGTGAGGAAATGAACTTCCAGGGGATCAAAAGTTAGACCAGCATCACAACTGAGTCCTCAACAGTATCACAAGCTCTTAGGTCCACAGTCAATTTTAATTTTTTTTTTTAAATAAATGAACTTTCTTAGCAATTATTTATGTGTAAGCTTTTAAATCTGAAACTCTAAAAGGGGATTATTTAGATGGTTAGAATCAAGCACTTAGGTTAATAGATCCCACAAATACCATTTATTGCATACTTCTGTTTATTGCTTAAGGCATTAATTCCCTTAAGTGAAACACAATATTTTATAGAATTAAATAAAATAATATAAATTGTTTCTTTACCCACTTTTAATGTGTTAAACAGAAAATATCTCTAGCAGCTAAACGTTAAAGACACAGCAAAGTCCACTATCATAATTTCTGTTGTTATTGCTAAAAACTTAACCATAAGTTAGCTAACAGAGAGCAAGCATGGTAGTAAGGGCAAGGTAGTTCTCTTACATTTTCACATGATTTAGCGGGTGAATTGAATGCCTGTTGAGTCAAGGAAACAAACAGCATCCTCTGTCAGCACGCTAACTTGAGGTATGCACATGCAGGGCTTTCATGGTCGAGGGGAAGCCTTCACTGGGCCCTGATTCACTTGTAGACTCCTCTCTTGGCATATGCAGTGCTGTATGGACAGAGGGTTTGCCCAGCTCTGCTTTGTCCTTCAATCTATTTTAGTCTTCAGCATGTAACAAAGAGCAATGAGTCTGCATGTGCAGCTGTGACAGAAAGACCGTGAGGTGCATGCAGAGCATGCTTTAGCTGCTGAAGCCTCTGCAGATATAGACTCATTGTTGTCCCCTTGGAAGAATTTGCTATTTTACATCACTGATTGATTGTTAAACTCGGATTTTTGCTCTGTTGCAAGAGCTGGAGTTGTAGGATGGATTTAACTCAGTGAAAATGTCGGGCTCTTCATGAATTTGAAACGTTTTGCTAGCTAAAGCTGCTTGTTGGTACTCAGTTATTACAAGGCAAAGTGGCCAAGCAGTAAAAATCTGATACCATTTTAATATGGTTTATGCTATCGCTTGGAAAAAGGCCTTTTATGATTGTTGTTTAAAGTAGGTAAGAATTGAATATGGTAAACACATGGTCAGAACAATCTCTCTGAAACAGCTTAGCTCTGGTGGTCAGGAGCAGATTCTCACTGAAGTGTCTGCTGTTTTTTAATGACATACTTGTCAACATGTAACCTTAGAATATAGACACCATGGTAACAGTTTTAACACAGTCTCTTTAAAGAGCATGATTGTGTGGAGCACAAACAGAAACATCTTGACTCTTGTAGTCTTTTAATCCACTTAGAGAAATGCTTTTCAATCCATCAAGCAGCATTTTCTGGATCTTGTTGAACATCTGTCTGTCTTGAAATGACTTGGACTAAAAGTCTAAGCAGGTCCTCCCATGCTGTGTTTCCTGTAGACCTTAAAATAAGCATTTTGATAATGTTAATATTTTGATAGTATATTTGAGCTGGAGAACACTAAACAGAAAGAATTATGAAATTCACTTGGCTATATTATAATAAAAACATGCCTGTGACTGTTCCTGCACACCAGAACGCTTAAGCCTGTGCATTCTTTTAGGTGCATGTGTGGCTCTGATGCTTGGTATCTTGTAAAATTCATACCCTTAGGTGCCTGAAAACACTTGGGTACTTTCTAACACACCTGCACTGTGATAGAGCCATGGTGGCTAATAACTGGACAGGTTTTGGCCAGTAAAGGCAGTAGGATAACGTTTTCTGACACAACGTGAATGCACAAATGGCTGTCTGTGTGCTGACAGTTGCATATTGCTGGGTGTTTTGCAACAAATCAGTAACATTTCTGAAATGAAACATAAAGAAAGTGCCATGATATGGTCTCATCTGATATCTTTTGTAATTGTGAGCATGCTTTTACCAAATGCAGTTCAATAACTTACCCTTTCTAGGATGCGATGACCCTCTTCTTTACGGTGATAGTAGCAGTTTATTTCCTATAACTGGCTTATCTTCATAACCTGATAATCATTGATATTCTAGTATGGGAAACTAAGTGCAAAATGGCAGGCAATGCAAAAAGATGAGTCTTGAAAATGATGCCACCATTGTCTGCATACTTTTTTAAGCATAGACTTAAATTTCCCTGAAATATTAGAAATTTGAAAAAAGAAATTATCTTGGATTTCTATGTCTATGCATATATCTTTTTGTTGATGATAACATTACCTGAAAGGGATTTGCTATAGATGGTCAGAGTCTTACTGTATATAGATTACTTTTTCCATGGTGGATTATTGTGGGCAGTATCTTCTAGACCCACTGTATATTGTTGGTCAGTGTAGTCTTTACTTACACAATAGCAGCATAACCTTTTTCTTTCTAATGGAATTTAATTTCACTCCCTAATTTAACATTTAGGACATAAGAATACATTGCCAGTTTAGCAACTTCAAGCACTGTCAGGTTCCCAGCAGCAGGAACATCCCCTTCAGAATCTGATTTTCACTCCAGTTGTACAAAATCACCAACTTTTCTGCATCGCAACCTTATTCTCTAACTACAGGAACATTTTCACATGTTGTATGTGTCTTTTAGGTTATGAGAAAATAAGGCATTTCCCATGAGCTGCCTTTCCAAGGACATGGCATAGTTTTGGTGTAAGATCAGACTTAACACAAGTGCATAATGTAATTCCCATCTTATTATTATATAATTCAAAATACTTTTCTCCTTTCTACTTCATCGTCTCTCCCTTGAAAAAATCAAGTTCAGAATAAACAGTATTTTATTGGAAGGTGTAGTTTCTGTTCCTTTTTCTTTCTCTTTACTTCAAACTGGAGAATAAAATGCTCCTAACCATCAGTTATGATCTTCTCACTTTAGCTTTATTTCATACTAGGAGTGTATTGTGCGGCTTCAGTGCTGTCCTGAAGAAAACTATTACACCTTTTCTTTATGCAGATTTGTGCAAGTTTTCTCACGATATTCTTTCACAAGTATATTTACATCTCATAAAGTGTTAGTTTCCAGTTTTGTATCTTTTATGGAAATAAGTTGATGTAAAAGGCTTTGCCTACCAACTTCCTTTATTTAAAGGAACATTTTAAGTAAAACCAATGCATGTTTGCTATGCTGTACAAATTAGTTACATTTATTGCTTCCATCTACTTTTGGTCAATAATAACTTTTTGGAATTCTTCTCACAAAATATTAAGGCTAGAATCTGGAAATTCTGGAAGACTGAAACACATTAAGTTTCTGCATAAATATTTATAAACCTACACGAACATAAATACTGCCACAAAAATACCTACAGCACATAAAAATGCTGAGTTAAAGTGGAATTAGAGTGTATTGTTTAGTTTGCCTTCACTAAATTGTCTTTATGGTTCTGTGATAAATTATTAAAAATTACCAGCATTGTGTCACTTTTATAACTTTTTAAAGTTATATTGCTCTGAATAGTACAAGAAAGCCATTGCCTTATTTTGTGGATGGGAATGTGTGTTAAGAGCTATTCAGCTATAGGATTTTCAGTGAAAAGTCAGTCCTTAGTTTTTTAGTTACAATACAGAGTCCTAAGTTAACTTTTAATTTACTTTTCACTTTTTACTTAATTGTTCTTAATTGCCTTTTTTTGTAGCTGTTTCTCATGATTCCTTTATTTCTGTGAGCAGAGACTTTATCCCATTAAGCCTAGGTGAATTTATACTGGTCCATTGTATTGTGGAAACTATGTGTTTGGTTCATTTCCTGTGATTTTAGAGTGTGAAACATTTTAATGTCAACATTGCAATCTTCCACTAGCCCTTCAGTTCCCTTTTTGAAAGACTAAATGGACATCATTTTCGTTGAGGGGAAAAAATGCATTAAAACTTTTTTCATCTTTAAGTAGGTCAGTTTGTGGTAGTCAGAAACAGCGGAAAATATTAGTTTGGATTTTTCATCTTCTCTTAAAGTATCTTCAAGATGGTGCTTGTGGGGTGATTGCAGGATTATATCACAAAAGCAGACCCAAGTGAAAGTTAGTTGTATGACGGCTTAGCAAAATGCGGTGGTGAAAATCCCTTCCCCCTGCTTAGAGTGAGAATTGCTCACTGCTGAATTGCTCGCTTGTCTTGCATGTTATATTCTGAGTTTGTTTACACGTAGATGTCGCCAAGGCACTTTAATGAATAGTGTTGACTAAAACACAGCTAGATGAAGTATGATCTCAAACAGTCATAAAATTATTTTTGCCAGAGTCTTTTGGCCTAAAAAGCTGAATTCCATTCCTTTTGTGAATTGAAGGCATCCCGTAGATAGACATACAATAACTCTTGGTCGCTTGTGCTAGCAGAATCACAGCACTTTTTCATCACTGTGCTTAGGCAGCGTTTATGTATGATGAGAGGACCACAAATGAGTTTGTGGAAATAACACGCAGCTCTATTGGTTTTTCTTCATTTATCCTGTATCAGATTTTACCAGGTTACAAATTAAATGGGACCTTTCTTACCGTAAGGTTTATTCTGGGATCTGATGATCAAGAAATATTCTGTGAAGTATGGTTCACTATTAGTGATAAGTTTTATGAGATAAGTATCTTTAATTAGGAGCATTGGGCATGTGTTTCACTTTCTAAACTTTGAGGGGTAGAAAATAATAGAAAATACAGGGTTTAATGCAATTTTCTAAAATGTTTTGTGCATAGTGTGTTTTTTTTTTCAAGACAGTTTTGGTGACACTACTGCACACTTCTTAACCAGCTTCTATTATATTTCACATACTGAAAACACCAAAAGATTCTAGGTATACAGAAGGTAAAGGGTTTGCTTTTTGGTTCACCCAATCACACTTCAACCTCAGGACAGCAATAGGAAACAAGTCTGTATTACCTTTTGGTATCCTCTTCATCTGGTAATGGATAATTTTGATTCATAAAGATTCACATCATTATATTCAGATAATATGGTTCCCTTACCCTCTCATACTTACTAAGAAAATTTGCCTCATAATATGAACTACGTCTATTTTCTCTTGGTCCCCATCTTATCATCTTCATATGATGAATAAAGATTCTGATTTTGACCTTTCAGACTTTTAATGTTGCTGCCTGAAGAGCAGAAGGTCTCCAGGTGATATTTAGCCTTTTCAGAGGTTTCCTTGCTTTGTTGCTCGTGGATGCTTAAATTGCTGACTTAGATACAGTAGCCAGTTAAAAATACTGAAAATTGTCAAACCTGATCATGACATACAGACTGAACATGCACTTGACAATGTTATTGGCATTTGTGAAACAGCATTGGTGTATTAGAAGCACCATGTTCTCAGGTAACTTGATAATCTACTTTTATTTCCTTTTGATGTACAAGCAAACATACCTAAACAGATTTGCATATGCTGTATCACTGTGACAGATACTAAGTTTTGTACGTAGGAATCTTGACTGTCCTCTTTTGTAGTGGATTTACAATGTCATGGCAACTGTGACAATTTCCATTTACAGTGGTAGCATTAATATAAGTCTATTTTTATTTATTTGAATTTTTAACAGTTTTTAAGAGATGATGCTCTTTGCTGGTGCATCAGAAAAGATGCACTGAATGTTTTCTAGCCAACATATTGTAACAAAAGTCAGGTTTTTAAGACCTTGCACTTTTAACGAACCATCTTATTGTCAACTCTCAGAATCTACTGGTGTGTCTTTTGGTGACGTTGTTGAGAATTTTAATGCATTTTAGTTCTCATTCGGCACGGCCTATGTGCTCCTCACGGGAGGGTCTTTAGAAATAGGATTAACTTCTAGAGGAATGCATTAGCCATGCCACAGAAGTAGGCAAAGCTCTAACTAGCCTGATAGATTGCTCCACGCTTCAAATCCTTCTAACTACCCCCTCCCTCTTTTTATTGACAACTTCTCATTGAGCGGCTAGAAGCATTAGTGTATTTAGGAGTTAGATGTTTTGTATGATCCCTGGCTGATCTCATATTCGCTTTCTGAAATTAATTCGACACTGCTTTACATGTTAATCCGCAAAGGATTGATTTTGGGAAGGTCAGAGCAGTGCAGCCTCAGAAAATGGAAGAAAAGCTCCACTTAAAACAGCTCATTTCAGTTCCCAGAAATAAGTATAGATGCCTTTTCATTGTGACACTTAGCCAGCTGTAGGAGACTTGGTCATCTTACAGAATACATCAAATAGTGGTGTTTGATGGGATCTGCAAGGAAGTTGAGCTAATTAAATTTAGCTTCATTAAACCAATTGCAGTTTGCAAATGACACAACTACACTTTGAAAACCTGCAGTATAACAAAAAAGTCCTCTCTTTTAATCACCAATGTAACTGCATAGTAAAAGCTATCAGGAACACAGTTTAACATAATTTGATGTCTTATATTTATTTTGTTTCTTATTTTACTGCATACTTCTAGAATTTTCAAAGTTGCTAAAGCTGAAAATAAATACATATGGAGAAAACCCTTCATTGTGGGATGTGCTGTTGTTGGACCATTATGGGTAAATAGTAAGTTTTATCTGGAGCTACACAAAAGAGCAGGAGACTTGAATGGTAATTTATTGTAGCAAGAGCAGGATAAGGACATCTAATAAAAGAAAGTATTGCAAATATTGAGAAAGTGTAACTGAGTTGCAGCTGCAACTTGCTGAAATGATTCTTTTCATTTGAAAGCAAATGTCTCTGATGGGGTGGTAATAGCTTTTGGTATTTAACAACATAGTATATTTGCATTAATTCAAAAAGTCAAGCACAAAACAAGATTATTCTTTACTGTGTGTATTATTAGCTTAAAAATCAACACTGTCTCTTTTATATTAAAATACAAGAGAAGTTTTAATTATAATTCACTTTAGACTTGTAGATTCATTAAACCATCACAAAAATACTGGGAAATTAAACATTTTACAGTTTGTATTTTCACCTTTTCTACTTTGCTTTCATGAGTGCAATGTATATATAACTATTTTACAAGAAAAAAATTTGAATTCACATTTGGTTTACAAGAGTTCAAACTGCTGCAGGTAAAATTTGTCCCCAAAAGCCTATAAATATCTAAATATGACTGCATTGCTCCCAGAAAGAGTAGTTGAAGTCTTTTATGGAGTTCAGATGTGCTCTATTTTTGTTTTATTTTTTTTTATTTAATAGTGAATTGAATTTCATCCATGTACATCTTTTTCTTAAGGTCAGAGATGTTTAACAGTCCTTGTACCCCTCCCCACCAAATATACTGAATCAATTCAACCATTGTGAATATTATTGTACAATAATACACACAATATGGATCAAAAATTTGGCACTGAATCTGTGGACATTTTCTAGCTTCAGTATAAGCTGATGCTTTGTTTTTCTTTCATGACCTATGGGGCTGTACCAGTGCTTCCGTTATCCAAGAAAGGTCTGTTATTTGATGGTTTCCTTTCAGAAAAATTGCCTTATGCAGAACCTTATGATTCCACCTATGTTCACGTATGATTTGAATGTAGGTGTCTGGGCTGTCAGGAATGAATGTAGTGCCCATATTCACCTGATAATATTTGGTCTGAAAGCGTAAGCTGCTTAATCCAATAATAGCTTAATATAAAGAGAAAAAAAATAAATTCAGATTTAAAATAATTTCCGATCATCATCTTTTGTGATTTTTACAGGCTAATTTATTGGCTAGTTTTCTGAATCACTGGTGACAGAAAGCCCATTGAAAACTGGGGAGCATGCAGAATAACAAACATCCTGCTATAGTTTATGTATTGATAAAATGGGTAAGGCCAAACCTCAGGGAAAGTGTTTATGGTGGAGAATCAAAGCCTTTGTCTTTATACTTCTGTATCATAGGACACTAATCTGGAAAATGGTATTTATCTTTGAGAATTATTTTTTGCAGTTTAGCATTTCACATAATAAAAAGTCCAGAATTAATACATAACTTGTTTTGCAAAGGTTGACAACAGCAGGTCTGAGTGCAGATGGAGTGAGGGTTAGCCTGTAAAACTCCGAGTTTGGTCACTGGAGTCTGATGAACACTGTGTCAATCCCAAAACTGCACAAGATGTTAATGATAAAGTTAGGACTGTAATGCAGATCTGACAAAGCTCTCATTGTTGGTAAATATGAACACTGTTCTGTGAAAACAAAAAAAAAAAAAAAAAAAAAAGTGGAATTGTCAGCCCAAAATGTCTAACTTTCCAGTGTGATTTGGAAATAGCAAGTCTTGCATCAAAACTATAGCAGAAAAGATCTTGTGATATTAAATGGGGAACATGTCAATATTTAAAAGGTATAGTGCTGAAAGTCAGTCACGGTGGTGTCTCTTGTTTGTTTTTTAGTGTTGCTCCAAACTAAGTATGTTCTTTCTACATAGAAGTGCTTGCAAAATCCATGGTATGATTCTTCCAAAAATATGAGTGAAACCTCAAGCAGCAAATAGTGCTTTCAGGGACACTAATGGACATTACTTACTAAGACCTGATTTTAAGAATTTTTGAATTAAGAATCTATCTGTATGAAAATGAAGAAAGAACAGAATGAATAAAATATCTTTTTTTTTCCTGACTTACATATTGTTATTTATCATGTTATATACAGTCTGAATATTCATGAGTGGAAGAAGATTAAAAGAAACCTGAGGTTGTTCGGAAAACAATACAGTGATTAGGTTGGGTGGGTTCAAACTGAAGGAAGATTGCACGAGCTGGTTTGCTACGTGTTGACCGTGATGACATCTTCAGAGATCTACATACAGTGTGAGAGAAATGTCTTAGCCTAAAGGTAACCAAGGTGTCTTGAAGATAAATTAAGAATAGTATAGATAAGTAATTTGTAATATTGGTACGGTTCTTAGCTGTGATGGCCTAAGCGTTTAAGTTAGGTACAGCATGCAAAGAAAGGTAGTAAGAGAGGTCTCTTGTTAGACCATCTGTTCTTTAACTTCTTTAGCATTGGCCCCCTTGATCCTGTATCCTTCCCTGTGCCTGGGTGATGGCTACCAGCACTCTGCAAATTAAGGCTACTAAGTGGCTGTTGTGTTGGCTGTTGAGCAACTTAACTCTTAATCCTGTCTTTAACTCTCTTTTTCTATTGCAGTGTAAAGTCTCTTTAGGTAAACAATTCAATAAAGCAATTATACTATTTATAATAATGACAAATTATCACAAGAAAAAATGTGTATTCATGAAGCAGGATTTTGTACACCACCACTGGTCTTCTGAGATTAACCTGTACTGTGATCACCCACGAGGGCACCGACTCTTGATAGGTGTCTTCTCCAAGGTTGACTCACTTCCTCTGTCTGCAGAATAAAGCCATTTAATTTTTCTGTTTGACTTTTAACTGGTTTTAAGAATTGTCTGTCACATCTCCCAGCTAAATGTTTTGAGAGAATTTAGGAGTGTGACTTAAGAGAAACAAATTGTTGGTGTGTTAAAGAAACCAGCTTCAAACAAGGGATGAAAGATGCGTAATGAGCAAAACGTGTGTATCAAGTATACCTTTTCTGATGGCAGAGTGTATAATGATGTAAAAGGCATTCCTTAAATATAAATCAATGATGAGTTCATAGAAAATAAATCCATTGAGGGTTGTTATATGGACAGATACTGCCTTTTGTTCAGGAGGCCTCTGATCTGGAATTTGTAAAAAACAAGGAGACTATCCTGGAAAGGTGATGACTCTGTTTGCTCTGGTCAGTTATTCTACCCTGGCCATACTTTGGGTCATTATCATGGTTGGGATGCTAACTTAGCTGAAGCTTTGCTCTGACACAGCATTGTCTTTCTTACGTTATTGACTCACCAAGTATTACGGCCAGGTTTGAAAGAATTATTCTACAGCATGTAGCAGAGCTTAGCGTAGGTCTTGGTGGATGTTTACATTCAATTGAAGATGAAATGCTGCTTCAAGAAGGTCTTTCTGATGTGAGAAGGAATTAAAGTTTCTCCTTCCAGAAGAAATGAACCTTTAATCAGTCAGGTCAGAACCTGATCCTTTAACTATGGTGTTGCCACTGTGCAACAAGTAGATTTACCATGTAAATTTTCCCTCAGAGTTGTTTGTTTTTTTTTCCCTAGTAGTTTATTCAAGAAAAAAATCTTGAATTTTAGAGAGCTAATTTTGAAACCATATATGCAATTATGCCCATTAAATTTGCCCACTTGCTCTTAAGAGCCAATGGTTTTGTAGGCTGTCCATTCTGGTAGAAACTCATTGATGAACTAACCAGGGCTGTAACCATTATTTTACATAGCATTTAGATTGTGTAAAGTAGTGTATGTGCCATATACAGTACAATGCTTTAACATATGGCATGATATGGAGTGCCATAGTTGCACTATGGAATGCTTTTTGGAATAAGAGGCATTTTTCAATCCCCTCCCTCCTGAAGTACTTGGCTGTAAGATGTCCGTCAGTCTAGCCAGATTCTGAATTTTTCCTTTCACAATTCCTGCCTCTTATATTTGTTCAGAATTCTTGTTTTAGATCTGTTCTTTCTTTTAATAGTTCCAGGTTGTGGAATTATCTTCTATTAGCCTGGATGCAGTTGTTTCACATTGCAAAAAGAATTACTGGTTGTATGGGGGGACTTGAATCGCCTTCTTCCCAAAACTAACAGATGGCTTAAAGATAATTTGGGCTGTGTTGCACTTACCAGTGGGTGATTTTGGAAAAAGTGCTTGTTTGAGGAAATCTGAAGCCCACAACACATAATTATGTTCCTAACTGAAGGCCTGAGATTCAGTATGCAGCTTTCCCTTTCCACTTTGCCCTCATCCAGAAAAGGTGGAGAGATCATTTGACAGAACAGGAGTCATAACAAATAGGAAACATTTCCTAAAGCTGTGGTGGGGAATGGGTATGAATAGAAGTTACTTGTTAGAAGCTGATTTATGTGCAATCTTAGGCTGCAGTTACTCGGGACTTTAATCATAATTACTATCCATCCTATAAGCAAAAGAGGTTTGTTGAGAAACTAAGGTAAAAATCTTCCATGCCATCTTCTATTGCTGCCCTCAAACATTGAGGTTAGTTTGGGATATGTATGTGACTAAGTTCATTCCGCTTAATCCAGTGGAAAACCTTGTACTGAAAGATGGCCATCATAGGCTGCTTCCATTCTTAGTGCTGTATTTCACAGCTGAAAATGGTCAGTGAAAATTCACTGTACTTCTGTACACCTCTGCCATAGATGCAGCTCTTAACAACGGCTCCAGTTTTTCCTTTCTGATTCAACCGATGCATACGTGCTTGCTCTTTGCCCTCCAACCCTCCTTCTGTGGCTCCACAATGCTCAGTTCCACATGTAAGAAAAATTTTGAAAAAGCTGGAAGGAGACTGTTGAAACTGCAATTAGAAAAAGAGTCAGTTCTCTCCTGGTTTTTTTACCAACATATAAGGAAAGAAATTAAGTTATACTAGCTCTGTACATTCACTGATACCCAGATTAAGAAAAAATTGCTATGAGGGTACTTATTTGCTATTTGGACTTTTGGGTCATGTTTTTCTGACTAACCTATGCACCCGTCGTGGCTGGTGTTTTGATTTTTTTAAATGAAGTATACATTTGTGGGGTTTCAGAAGGTCAGGCACTTTAAAAAAATACATACACACCACCACAGCGTGAGTTTTGCAGAGAGTTCTTATCGCTACTAAAATATTGTGATAAATCTGAAGGCTCTCCGAGTACGCTCACCACTGAGGCATCCTTAACCTTAGTTTATGTTGAATTTTTGGTTACTTTTTTGAAGTAGAAATAATCTCAGAAGCCAAAAATTCAAATGATAATTAAGTAAGGATATATATCACAAACTTTTCAGTCACATAAAACGTGCAGTTCACAATTCATGTGTATGTGTCCAAGTATTTGTTTCTGGTGATATTTTTCCTGCTAGTAAAACACATATCAATCTATCTTTCCTTAAGCACTTTGTGAAAACATTTGCTTACTGCTCTTATTATATTTTCACTTCTTTTTTTTAAAGTGAGCAAATATATATTGCCCACTCTCAGATTTTTCTAACATCAGGTACCTTGAAATTAAGGCTTCATGCAAGGTGTAACCAAAAGGTGGGAGAGAGAAATACAAGAACTGGATTTAAAATGCATTTTTAACTAAGGGAAATTATCATTGAGAATCATCATAGCTTTTCACATTGTTTTGTCATGTCTGTTTGATAGTGTCTTAGCACAGAAGGGTGCAGTCAAGCACTTTGCATATGTAATTGTTTCTGTATGTAATTATTTCTAATTGCTACGTAATATAATAGGCCATAGTGACATAAATATTTTTAAACAGTAATAATTATTCCTACATCTCCATAAGCTTCAGCTCTTGATCAGGCTAAGGCTGACAGACACATAAGATCTTTGGGCAAAGATCAGATTCTAAACAATACAAGGAACAAAAAAAATCACTGGTTTGTGACTGTGGCATCTTAGTATATTAATAGACAGTACTTCTACTACTTAATTATCAGCTTGGTATCCATTCTTTTTTTATCTGGGAGTCAATCTGTGGACTTCACCTTATGAATCTGATTTGGAGGTAGTGTTAAGCAAGCTGTCCTGAAGTCTGAAATCCCATGCAGAGCAAGTACAGCAAAGATAATGGTGAGCTTCCTGCCATTGCTCTTCTAAGTGTGTTCCATGCCAAGTCTTCAGGGAGTGCCTCTTCAGATGGGTAAAATCCTGCTAACCTGTGGAAATGTCAGCAGAGATGCCAGTAATTTGTCAGATGACACTGTGTACTGCACTATTAACATTGAATGGGAGTTCCATTGTATTTTGTGGAGGATTGAGCTCTGTATGTGTTTTGTAGGGTAGCCTGTACTATTTGTACATATAGAATATCTCATTTGAATATTACAAAGCTGTACTTCTGAATACATCTTTAGATTTAAAAATGAAATATCAAATCAGTTTTAATAACATCCTTTTTTTTCACAAAACCTTTTCCTTTTTCATCTTCAGGTTTTATTGTGAAACTTTATTTTGTAGCCTGATGACTGAATATTATTTATTGATTTTGAAAGCTCTGTGAACAAAATTATATTTTAGCTTGCCTAATAAAATGTTTCTTACAAAATTATTCTCTCTCACCTTCTGTGATTTTTTAGTTCTGTTCAGACAGTTCCCAGCTGCATTATCTACCCCCAGTGTAGAAAATTAAGTCAATGTAAAAGTATACTCTGTTTTTTAAAAAGAGGTCACGAATAGCCTTTCTTCCCTCGGTAGTCACCAGTGTTCTTATTACGCTTCATTTATATAGTTGGAGGATTTGGGAGAACCAGCTGGGCCCCCTGTCTGCACTCATCAAGAGTTAATTTGTGAAAGAGGTGCTGTTGTCATGAACAAGTGCAGAAGGTACTCTGGTGGTCCTGCCAAACAACAAGAGCTCTTAATTAGCAGCAATGTTCAATCAGACTGCTTAACCTGCCACAGAGCGGAGGAGGTCATGTTCCTTCCTGATGCACTGCCAGCCTAAAAAGCACCCAAGAACCGATCCCAAATGGTTTTTTTTAAAAAAACATGCACTTGGTTCCTAGAGGCAAGGAAGGCAAGGCGTGATCTGGTCTTGAAAACTGTCATCAGTGGCTTCTTTCTTTTTTTTTTTTTTGAGGATGTAGAGATTTCTTCTTCCGTATAGACTGCTCTGTAGTTTTTGAGGGAAAAATATTTTCCATAGTAGCACTGAAGAATATGAAAATTCATAGACTTCCTGGTCCGGGGGAGGTTGCTCTGGACTCCTTTGTAGAAGATTTACTAGTCTACAAAAAAAGCAGAGGCCAGTGATATTTTGCAATGCGTTCTTTGTTCTCATCAGCAGATCTTGTGATATTTGAATGCTTAACCACTAACGATGTATAATGCACATCTCTGAGTTGTTGGAGGGAAGTTCCTGAGAGCAGTATGGCTGCCTTCACAGAATCACAGAATGTCAGGGATTGGAAGGGACCTCGAAAGATCATCTAGTCCAATCCCCCTGCCAGAGCAGGAACACCTACATGAGATCACACAGGAAGGCGTCCAGGCAGGTCTTGAACATCTCCAGAGAAGGAGACTCCACACCCTCCCTGGGCAGCCTGTTCCAGTGCTCTGTCACCCTCACAGTAAAGAAGTTCCCCCTCAAATCCAAGCAGAACCTCATATGTTCCAGCTTACACCCATTGCCCCTTGTCCTATCATTGGACATCACTGAGAAGAGCCTGGCTCCATCCACCTGCCATTCACCCTTCAAATATTTATAAACATTAATAAGGTCCCCCCTCAGCCTCCTCTTCTCCAAGCTAAAGAGGCCCAGCTCCCTCAGCCTTTCCTCATAAGGGAGATGCTTGGAGGCCATTAGCTGTAATGTGGAGCTCAGGATGTAAAGTGCTACTTTATTAATTCCTTTAAAAGTCAATTTCTTGAGTTACTAATTATTGTGTATAAATTATGATTGCTAGATAGCTACATGTGTAGCAAAGTATTTTGTAGAAGGAGAATAAATAGCACGTGAGAGAGGAGCCCAAAGTGAATATTTTGGTGCTCTATGAGCAGCTCCAAGTAGAGAGGTCCATTAAACAGACAAAATTTTTGAAAACAAAACGCAGCAAATGCCAGTGTCAGTAAAAATAAAGTTTCAAGAAAACTTACCACTTAAACCAGTGAAACTGCCCTCTTCAGTGCCAATCAGTAGTTGAAATAAAAATAAAACAAACAAGAAAACAAAGTTGTGCCTGTGCCAGATCCCAAGGATCCATGTCTTTTGGTGTATATTGATTATTTCACTTGACAGTCCTCTTCCACTGAAAGGATTTTGATTAATACCTGGGGGTGGGGGATCATTCATTCACTTCTTTTCCATCTTAGTGTTCAAAAACTGAAAACTGATATATATGATACTGTATTGATGAATGTTCATTACCAAGAAAAAAGGGAAATAAAAAGCTGAGGCCTCATTTTAAAGTGAGAGTGTCAGTTTTTTAATTGAAGATCTCATTATACTACTTACATTGAAAAGTATCTTTCTATTCTAATACTACAATTCCATTCATTTACAAAAGATGCAGAGTTAAGGTAATGTTGAAGTAACTCATTAAAACAAGAAAAATATTTGCAAGACATGATAATACAATTTATTTAAACTTAAAGATAGGAAAGAAAATTTAACCTCAATAGGATATGAAGCAACTAATGAGTGAAATGTCAGCAGATTAGCTGTATATTTTTGTAGTTTAACAGTGATGGAAATTTAAGATAATTAATACCAAAGACACATGTTGCTTTATGGGAAGAATGAACTGAAAATATAGAATTCTTGTATAATACATATTTCAGAGTTTAAAATGCATTATTCCCTTTTTTATTTTTTATATTTGGAAATATACATGCAAACAGCGGGACCAATTTTTTTGGCTTTCTGGGAAGTCTCTTGTGCTGAAAAGACTCTTTGATTTGAAGGTATAGTTACTGTTTACAGTAACATTCAGGACCAAAATGAGTACCTGGGCTGAGATGAGCTAAGTAATTTCTCCAGTATTGCTGTTTTGATGTTACCAAAATTTCAGAATACAAAAAAATGTTAATTATTGCTAAAATAGTTATCTTACAAATCTGTAGCTGTCTGACAGCTGTTTTCTAGCTGAGCAAGAAAAAGTTGTTTCAGTGCTTGCATTGCTTGATTACTCTCCTAAATTAACTCCTGAGATTGGTTCGTAGGCTCTATATCATACTATGTGTAATGCACAGCTGAAATAAAAAGGACTGTTAGGGTTGTAGAGACTTTTTGTTGTTGTTGTTGTTGTTGTTGTTGTTGTTGTTACCTAAAGCCTCCGAGTATTAGGACAGCTGCTTGCATTAGTGCTACTTTGTGAATAGTTTACATTAAAAGAACTTTTAATATATTTCCAGTGCATGTAGTTTTATATGTACTAGTGTAAGTCCTAACTTTATCAGAAATAGCTTTTCAAAAAATTGGTTGCATTCAGAATGAAGTGAAATTACAATATGAACAAAAGAGTCACTCTCACTGAGGAGGAAGAAAAGACAGGTGATTGCCACAAGGCCCTTTTATGAGATCTTTGCTTTGATGGGAAAAACCTGGTCCGAAGAGGCTTCTTACGCTGAAGATGTGTAGATAAAGTAGAGTTTAGTATATGTACCATTTTTATAGTCTTTTTTCATCTAATTTACATCTATTGAAAATAGGATGTTTAATGTCACTAAAAGAAAGAATGACTTCTATTAAAAAAATGGAAATATAAATAATGCAACCTTTCATTTTTAAGATTGTGTGTAGGATTAAATCCGCAGCATTCAGAGAGTACGGAGTTTTCTTTTTAACGATTTGTGAGATTCAGTAGATTAGAAACATTCTGGGACACGTTATTCAGTATTCCTTTTTCATCAAGGTTTGTAGGTGCTTGTGCTCTTAAAATAGAAACAAATAACTCTCTATCTGCCATCACTACTGAAGAAGAGTCTAATTACAAAAGGTGGTCTCTGTTAAGACTATTAATTTTTTGCATTAACAAAATGCTGTGTGATGGCAAAAAGAGACCATGTGTTTTCATAGAGGAAAACCACATTGGAAGTCTTTTTGTCTTACTGTGTAAGTGAAGATGTTACACTAATGGTTTTGTACATACATATTTATCATAATGTGTATGTTGTTCTGATGGCTTTGTACAGCTCAGAAGAGCACAGTGTATATTCTGAGTTAAGGGTTTGTGACAGGAATGTCTGCTGTCTTCCTGAGAAGTGTGAATGCTGGGCTCTTTGTGAAGCCAGTCAGCTTGTGATTTGTAGGATGCTAGTTATTATCTTCTAGGGTTTGTTTTTCCCCTCCAGTTGCCATTTTGTCTAATAGTATGTTTTTATAAGTTCAAATTCTGAAAGGTAAGGATGGAAAGATGTAGGTGGAACTGAAAATAAATAATTTCATGGATGAACTAAGAAATGTTGTAAATCTTTAAACTTAAGCCCTACTTTTAACCTAGTTGCATCTTACAATAATTTTGTTTGCTCTCTTTTCATAAATGTCATTGTAAGCTAGGAGAATTAGATTAGGATAATAATTCTTCATGAAAGACTGGATTTCAGATGTCAAGCCCATGAACTGTAGCCTAGATTCAGTGAAAGGTGGCAGGAAAAAGGGCATATCAGTCCCTGAGGCAGTATAGTTTTCTTAATTATGGTAAATGTTGTATGGGTTAACCAGTCTATCAAAAAAAAGGAGAAGGAAAAAAAAAAGTATTTTTAAAGTGCATCTTATGAGCCTAAATGTACATGTAATGTTTGGAGTATTCAGGTTGGACATGATGTTGAGGTTTTGACCACTTTTTCTTCTCAAGGTCTTGGGAAGGCTCTTCTAGCTTTGAAGTCTTTCAGAAAAAAAGTTAATCCTTGTCAGTGTTTTTACCCATCAATTTATTCTTGTTCTATCTTCTGATCTTAATCTTAAAATGTAGTCTCTTTGAGACAGAGACCAATTTTAATGTATAATGAGTTGCATAATGAGGTCTCCTTCGTAACTAAGAGGAGGTAATTCCTCTCTACCTGAACTTTTCTTGCAGTTTTCAGTTGGAAAATATTTTCCAAACTCATTGCTGTGAAGAGCAAGGTAATGCTGTGGTTTACAGACAAACAGCTGCTGTAGTTTCTTGCTGAGGTGATTTCATACAGTGATTAGAAGTTTGATGTTTGCCATTGAGCTTTATTTCCTAGTTTCCGAATTCCAGTGTTTGCATGTTTTTAAATACACACTAAAAATATACTTTTAAAAACTAAGGTGTTGGATGTGCCAATTTCTCAATTTATTCACTTAAATAGAGGTGTCTACATTTCTAAAATGAAGGAGGGTATTCCTTAAGCAAAAGTGGAGCCAGGCAAATATTCAGGATGGAACATGCCTACTACCATTGCTAAATGCAACTGCAGTGGAATTTTAGATAGACAGAAAGTAATTGCACAGTTGGTATTTATCCAGGGACCTAATATTATTATTCTGTAATACCATGCATAATTTATTTCATATAATAAAAATAGACTATTCTGCGTATTGCAATGCAGTTAACAGTAATAACTTCAAAGGGTATTATGCCCATGATTGACAAATAATTAAAACTTCAAGACCTAGAAGTATCATATAGCTTTGCATAGAGATGAACCTCTGTTCAGTTGTCTGTAATTTCACAGACTGGAGTGAGATTTAAGCAGTTTTTGCAATGGCTGTGCATTTTTTTTGCATCAGTATATTGAGACTGGGTTGTGTGTGTTGGAATGCACTTGAAATATCTTGGGTGGTTGCAGATGTACTTGATCTCATTTGCATCATTACAAGCAGAAGTAGTCAAAATAATTCTTTTAAACGTGGTTTGATGAGCGTCAAATGCATATTTTTAAAAGAAAAAGGTGTCATGGAAGTTCACTGTTTTGCTTTTTCAGCTTGAAGGAAATGATTGAACATTTGATTAGCTACCAAAGACTATATGCATTTAAAGGTGGGAAGGCGTGACAAAGTCAATCATTTGTTTTATGCTTGTATATTGTTTAACGTATAGTTTAGCTTAAGCTGTTTTGCTGTAATCAATCTTGGATCTCTACTGCATGGATATGAGATCTGGATGTTGTACAGACACCACTTCTAGAGTCTGAGAACCTTCTAAAATTTCCTGTACCTTGCCTTGGATTATCAAATATAACAAATGCTGTGGTTTTACTGTTGCATGACCAGTGAAGTACTTGTTGGCCTTGACATGCAGTAGATGGATGGAAAACGAATGTCCAGGTGACTGCTATACAGAGAACTAGAAGTTGTAATCTGTGAGTGCCCTGAAGCTGTTCCAGCAGTGCTTTCCAATGCGTAGCAGGAGATGAGTTCCTGGTTAGAACTGCTGTCAGACATTCATCGTACTCTAAGGGTGTCCTCTAAGGCACAGCACATCTGAATGCACGCAACTGTCATCTTCTGGCATATGATGCATGTGGCTGTGGGACAGTAAGAGGTTTTACATAAAACCTTTTCCTATAATAATTTTGCAGTCATTTGGACATCCACTATTTGATTTGGTTCTCTGACACCCAAGTACTTTCATTCCCAGCCATGGGGAAGGTGGTAAACATAATAGTTGTAGCTCAATCTTAGACCATTGTGCTATTGTCTCTGACTTTTAGAAATACATGTTACTGATCTGTGTCACCCATGGGATTAGAAATAGTACTCACAGGCCTTCACTGCCTGTGAAATTCAGAAGTTCAGAGCCCGAACGAAGCACACCCTTCAAGTTGCTCCAAAAGAGGCACTCTGGTGAACACGCACAGCTCTTCATAACATTACTTATGGAGAATAACAGCACAGAGTAATGGAATAGTAGAGCCCAATGTATCTTAAGTCACTAGCTGTATAATTTTTCAGAAATGGTGCTAGTATGCTCTTTGTACTTTTATAGCATCATTCATCTCTGGTTTTAGAAATGCTTTGACAATAGTTGTCATTTAGCTTTCCAAGATCTCTTAGAAACACTGTAGATAAATAGTGATTAAGTGCATGCTAACATGGGGAAATAGAACCACAACAATTATGATTTTGCTTTGGATCCTACAAAGACATACATAAAAAATTGTTTATGGGAAGATCCCATACTGTTAAAGTAGGATTGAGTAGCAAATAGTGACTGTCTAGACACATCAATTTGATTTTATCTAACAGTAGTAGATTGAAACCAAAGTTTTAACCATTTCTTCTCACTTGTGGACTGATACTTGTAGTTTATCCTATTCAGCTTCTTGGGTTTTTTTTCTTTCATTAAAAAAGAATTTTAAAATGTAATTTATTATTTTCTTTGGTTATGTAAGTGATGTCTAAACTGAACTCTGCCATGCCCATGCCATTCTCATATGCTAGCCCAATCCACAGCCCTAACACTGGGGTAGAATAATGCTCATCAGGACTGCAGAGCTTTTGTGGCAACAGAAATTTAATCCCAGTTTGTCTGGGAAAGAGGCAGCCATGTGAACAGCTGCATTTCATGAGGCCTCATGGCAAACTGCCTTGCAGATAATGTTTTCACTGAATTCCAAGACAACCAAAGCCATCAAAATATAGTCCAGAGATGTTAGCCATGCAAATAACTTTGCATTCGTATGGGAACACACATCTATAATTATGTATTACTTCTTTCAAGTCCTTCAATTTACAGTGAATGCTGTTTAACTGGATTATCAAAATTTTTTCACTAGAAAAGGCATGAGGGATTTTATTGATGTGCATGTGCACTGGCAAAAAAAGCAGAGGCTAGGAGGGTAATTTAATTTTGACTGCAAACCTTTTTTTTTGTCAGTTGCTAGAATGAGTTAATTTTTATGTGTTTATGTACACCTATAGGATATTACAAACACTGTTTGGACTTAATCCTCACAGTGTCTATTCCACCTGCAAAGAACTACTTAATGGACACATAAATAAAATGTTCTTCTGCTGTCACACTTTATATTTTATTATCTCCTTTCTAAAATTCAGTCATCTTTTCTTTGTGGAAGTATCCTAAAAGCTAAGGAATACAAGAATATTCAGTTATAGGAATTCTTCAATAACAAAAATAAATGTTCATGTCAGAGGAGGGATAGAGTGTGATAAATAATCAAAGATGTATTTTATGTTAACTTCCAAGTTCCTTGTCAGTAAGGTTTAAAAAATCATTTAAAATAGAGAAATAGAGAACTTGACGATGCATTTAATGATTTTGGAAGCCACCTTGCTTTATCTGATATTGGAATAGTTAATAAATGTTTTATTGCTTGAAATATGTAACTTAAGGGAAGATTTTTTTTACTATGACAAAGATTATAGTAGCTTTTGAAAATGGATAGTCATATACATAATTTATTTAAAAATAAAAATACACTAGTAGGCAATAAGGAAATGTAACTTGACAATATCCAAACATTCACTTTCTGCATTAGATACGAAGATTTTGATCCATTAAAAAACCCATCTTTTCCTCTTTTGTTGTTGCTAAACCACTGAGAATTTCCAGGTAGTGTCACACTGTAAATATGTGCCTCGTACTTTCAGTTTGAGACTTACCCTCCTTTTGTTGTGTTTGGCTTGCATTGCTGCAGGTCTCAGCTTTCAGGATCTGTAGAACAAAAAACCCCACTGGAGACTTAGGTCCTGCCCCGTGTATTGGCAGAGGTCTATTTGATCATGTCTGCATTTGATTTTGGAATGAATGTTCCATTTCTTGCTGCATAGGAGTATCTGATGTGTAAAAGTAGTCTGCCTGAGTTGAGCACTTAGCGTGTATCTTGCCTGTTAGTAAACTTCAGGCTCTGCTTCCCTTCTGATGTATAGCCATGGAATTAATGTAACACTTCTGCAACTTGAGACCTGGAACAGTTTAGTCTCTAAACATGGGAAATGCCCCTAGAATTCCAGAAAACCTGTGTATTTATGACGTGAACATGTTCATGCTAAGAACCCATATGTTAGGTGGTAATCAGTTCATTTACTGGTCTCAAAAGTCAATTCTTGCTGTCTGTTCTGCTAATACTAGTGGGAAATTTGTATGTGAGAAAGAATCATTTCCCCATGGTGGATGGAATGCAAAGATAAAAGATGTGCCACTGATGTCTGAGCCTTGTATTTTACCTGTACTTGGCCTTGTCAACCTACAGTATGTAAACTCCAGACCCATTTCAGTTTCTCTTGTTGAATCACTTGAGCCACCCTAGTTGATGGCTCAGAGGCTAAGAGTTATACAAACACAAAATGATGGTTTCTTGACCCAGAGCTTACAAACTGTGAATGAGAAAAAGACCTACAGGGACAAGATGACTATGGGATGTTAGATTGAATGACAGTGAAAAGGGTGTGAAAAGAGAACACAAGGAGTTTATATTTGCTGCAGTAGAAAAGTTATCCCATAAAAGAAAGTCAGCATGATGGGAAGATGAATTTTGCAGGGTTTGTTCTGGATGGATAGGAATATAGTATTCTATTATGTTAGTCTTAGGTCCATGATTGAAAAGTCAAAATTATTTATGGAGTACTTGTTGAAAAAGCCACTTTTTTTAAAAAAACACCTAAATATTTCCTCACCTTATTCTTTCTCAGTTATATTCAACACGAAATATATTATGAAAAGTGGAAGAGACAGACAGCTGCAAACACTTCACATTTACAACTGCAACTTTATTAATTCTGTGAAGAGTTTCTTGTTAAAATTCTGTTAGTGGAGGAAGGGAAAGGTGATCAATTTTTTTTTCTCCAGTGATGTTTCTCCTTTTAGATGCTTAACTCCTTAGTATCACAGATTAAGTATTTAAATACCCTTCTTAAAACTAAGACCCATGTGAAGTGCACATTACCAAAGTTCTTCCAATTCTCAAAGTGGGTTATGACCCATTGGATCTTGTTTTATCCAAAATCCATTATCATTTACTGAATAGGGTTGCCTGTTGAGTTATTGCTTCCTGGGCTTGGGAAATAGCTCTGGCTTTTCCCAAAATCTAAATGCTTTGCCTAGGAACGGTATGTTTACTAGTAGCAGTCAGAAAGAGTGAAAAGTAGTTCCCTAAAAACATTTTCTCTGGGCTAATATACCAGTTATGCAATTGCTTTTTACTTTTCTTGGAATAGAGGAATTTAAGGCGATACAGCTAAGGCTCCTGTTTCAACTATAGCACAAAGTCGTATTTCATTGACTTGCTTGTTGCTATTTCTACTGTATTTGTAGTTGTTTCTTTCTTAGTCATGATTTAGTTTAATCTACTTTGGGCAAAGTGGATGGCATCTAAAGGGTTGTTGAGGATTATAGTTCTTGATCTCCCTGCTTGGAGCTTCAGCATCCCAGATCACATCTTCATTTTCAGATGTACACATTTGAGAAGATCCCTTGTGTTCTTCAAATTTCACTTAAGCAATGGTCAGACTTGTTTATGTTGCATGTGAGTTTAGTGGTTCTACTGATTCACTCACTAGGCCAGACTGCTGAGGCTTCATATCTCCTGATACTTCAGCACAACTCAGTCATTTCCATTAATAATTTGGATGGCAGAATTGAGGGTATGCTTATCAAAAACTAAACTCTGTAAGGAGGAGCTATAAGGTTGTAGGAAGGTAGGCTTCAAACTCTAAACAATCTTGATTAATCAAAGAATGGCCTGAAATAAATAGGATGCAGCTCTTTTTAGGTAAGTGTGGAATAGAATAATAATCATTACGTGAAGACAGGGTGGTTGGATATCAGTTGTCAAGAGAGGTTCTGAAAGTTTGAGTCAGCAATTGAATATAGGTTAAAAAAAAGGTCTTGCTGTTGTAACAACGGACGTGAGGACTGAGACTGAAATTCATACAAAAGTGCTTAAAAATGTGCTACACATAAAATATTCAGAGTAATCCTTCCAGTTCTACTCAACACTGGGAGTGCTTAACTGGAGTCATTGGTCCAGTTTTCAGCACCAGGCTTCAAAAGGTGTGGATTTGCTGGGCACTGTACAAAGCAGAGAAAGGGTAATAGTTCAGGGTCTAGGAAATGTGTCTCCCTAGATGGGGAGACTGGGATATAAAAGAACTATGTTTCTTTCATCAGGAGAAGACAAGCTTGGTGCAAAGAAACCTTTACTCAAGTCAATGGTCCCTTACGGGAAGAAAATGAATAAGCATTTCTCCGTTTTCAGTGGACAAAGGTTTAATGCAGAAATGTGGAGGCAGTAATTTTTCCTTTAAAATTGCTAAAGGAAGATGATTTGCTTGTAAGTTTTGATGAATAGTCTAGAGAAAGTTTTACCAGACATAGAAGAGGAAGGGATAAAGACTTAGATAGCACTTGAGGTTTCTTCCCCGCTCTATGACTGTGGTGTAAAATTCTGTTGTAGGCTTACACTGTAGCTGTCAGCATTGACCTCTTGTTAGAGTAGGGTTTCAGCTTGCTTCTGTGCAGCTGTGGCTCATTTTGCCATGATTACAAGTCTGGGTACTAGGACATAGCCTTCTGCTGGTGGAGTGGATTTTTACTTTGCACAAATGTGCTAACTACTAATTTTTTTTTTTCTTTCACATATTTATTCATTTCATTAATTTCTGACTATTTCTGAGCAGTTTTGCATAGTACCAGATATGCCTGTGCTGATGTTCCCCATTTAAGACATTCTTCCCACTCCATTTTTCTCCTTCTGCAAAGCCAAAGGGATTATTTACTATAGACCACCCTAACCTTGGGTAAAACCTTACTGTTTCATTTAAAATAAAATACCACCATGTCTGTCTCACAATTTCAGCTTGCTTAGTGTTAAGTACTGCTAAGAGTCATAGTATCGTATAACTAATCCTCCAAGTCTTCCTCGTTCTCTTTGATGCTTGCTTCTATTGCATGTGATCTGAATTGTTCTGCTCATTCACTTACTAGCCCAGAACACCTCTGCTAAGGCTTCACATCTGACTAAGCTTTAGTACAACTCAATTCAAGTATCAGGGTCTACTGAACACCTGTTTTGTAGAAACACATCAGTAAAACTGAATGAGAAAGTTTCTTTTCCGTGCCTGTGTTTTGCTTTCACTGTACAGTTAAAGAATGCACAAATATTTAGGTGAAGGAGGACCCATATGTCTGTCAGGAGGTCCAGAAATTATTTGTGACAGATTTCAACTATTACTCTATGAGTACTGATTACATATCTGACAAGCAAATGCAAGAATGGCATGCCATCAAACACATCCACTGAGTGGGACTAGATCCTGGCTGTTGAGATCCTACAACAGAGTAACACTGCAGCAGAGATGGGGGAGAGGGAGAAACGGCAGGGGGTGAGCCATCCTACAGTTTTCTTTGGGTTTCATACAAGAAAGTTGAAATACTGTTTGTTTATAGTGATATCCAGTTAGAATTTGACATGTTGTATTTGTCAGTATTTGAAAGTAATTTCTGAGTTTACTAAGGTAACGTGAGAACAAAAGGCTATTTTTCTTTGGCAATATTTGGTATATTCAGACTTCATCATTGACTGTGTGCAAATGTCCGTGGTCATTGCTCAGAAAAGTGGCAAGATGCCAAGATCCAAGTATCAGTTTATGTGGAGGCTTCTTGCCCCCTAGCAATTGCTGCTCAAGCAGCAGGCGTGATCCAGATACAGGATTCAGGATGATTGTGCCTCCCTCCCTCTTGGATGTCAGCTCTCTCCAGTTCAGGGCTTTACCCATTCATCCACCTCTCATGGCATAAGGTATTTCTACAGATTTTATTGTCTTAAACTGGGTGTTCCTTTGAACTTGGCAGAGTTAGGAAGTTACTGATTTTCGTGCACTTGAAGTAGTGGGGCTACACTGGGTTTTCTCCTACCTACCCTGACAAAGAGAATCCACTGTTTCGGAATCTGAGCATCAGCTACATTTTGTGTTGAGTCTCTGGTTAAAGTCTGCATTATGATGACTGTTTCTGAGTCTCTACAGAGGATGCTGTGGCCAGCATAGAGTAACTTCCTTATTTTGAAATCCATTCTTAATCACCCATGAAATTAACTATTGGAGTCTGCCTTCAAGTTGGCACAGTCTAATAGTAGAGGTTTTAAAAATATTTAACAACATATTTGGAAACAGAACTTTTCTGTTCTTTATTTGTATGTTCTTGGAGGTTGGCTCTCGCATGAGAATAGTGCTGTATGCTTTAATACTGAATTTAGAAATCTTGTGGTTTCTGTTGGCACTGTGAGGGAGCAGCTAGTATAAAACTCTGGTACTTGATGAGAGCATTTTTGTGTTTTAATTATTAGACGCAAGAATACAGAGCCAACTGAGTTCAGCTATTGTGTTTATTGCCTTTTTTAATTCACCATTTCAAAAAGCAATAATTTTTCTGGATTACTATCTCTAACGTGATCTGCAACTTGAAATCAGAAAAAAGCTGAAGTATCGTCAGTTCTTTCTTCACACAGGGAGCAAGAAATTGCAGGGAAATTCTATTTAGGGATGTTGAAGTATAATGTTCAGGATTTATAACCCAGCTTCATTTCAAGTCAGCTCAACAATGAATTAGAAGTGCAAATAGGACTTCTATGCCTTGCGTAGGTTCTAGCTAGGATAGCCCACGTTGCTGTTAGGCCAGACTCCTCCTCCAAAAGTGCATCCCCTACGAAGCATCGCATGTTTTAACAAGGGGGAGCCACAAGCTAGATGGCAAATGTAGCTCTGTAATGGAACCTGAGCCTTCAGGGGGAAACTGAGGCATGTGAAAGCCCAGTTGTGGTACCATGGGTAGATACATTTCAAAGTTTAAATCATTCAAAACTTTAGCATTTCCATATATTTGAAGCAACTTCTGTGTTTGACTGGGCTGAAAATACCCCCCAAAATTGTTAATTGTTTTAAAGGAAAAATGACATTGTTTCAGACAAATTAATTCCTCCTTCCCTTAGACAATAGTGGCTTTTCTGAATCTGTATTTTCTATGAAAAATTATGTATATGGAAAACATCTGATCAGGTCTAAAAATGCCTTTTAAGTATCACAAAATCACAGAATGTCAGGGGCTGGAAGGGACCTCGAAAGATCATCTAGTCCAACCCCTCTGCTGGAGCAGGAACACCTAGATGAGTTCACACAGGAAAGCATCCAAGTGGGTTTTAAATGTCTCCAGAGAAGGAGACTCCACAACCTCCCTGGGCAGCCTGCTCCAGTGCTCTGTCACCCTCACAGTAAAGAAATTTCTCCTCAAGTTTAAGCGGAACCTACTGTGTTCCAGCTTACACCCATTGCCCCTTGTCCAGATATCACTGAGAAGAGCCTGGCCCCATCCTCCTGACACTCACCCTTAACATATTTATAAACATTAATGAGGTCACCTCTCAATCTTCTCCAAGCTAAAGAGGCCCAGCTCCCTCAGCCTTTCCTCATAAGGGAGATGCTCCACTCCCTTAATCATCTTGGTGGCTCTGTGCTGGACTTTCTCAAGCAGTTCCCTGTCCTTCTTGAATTGTGGGGCCCAGAACTGGAATATGGAACAATGTTCTAAACTTTACTTGCTAAACAAAGTATTTCAAATGATAACTAAAATTTTAGAGCTAAATTGCCATTTTCTAAGAATTTCTTTTTTAAATGGCTCTCACTAGAACACTTGTTTAAACAAAAGAATACCTTTTTCTCCAGATTCGCATTAAATTTTTCCTTTTGCTTTAATGCCTTACATTACCCTTAAGAAACTTCTACATTCTACACGTCTACATTTTTTTTAATAGAGAAGGAGAAAAAAACCTGTCATTTTTGTCTTTGGGAGTTTTGCAGTTAAATTCTGGGCTTATTGACATAGAAGGAATAGAGTGCTTTTTGCACAGCAAATACACGTTAGTAATATTTTTCTCAAAGATTTGGTATTTCACAGTGCTTAATGGAAAAAACCACACGCAAGTAAAAGAATTGTGCTTTACTTGCCAGTTCATGAAGCCATAGCTGTTTTATAATAGTTGTAACACCTGGGCAAAATTATGGAGATTTGATTTAATGCCAAGTAACGTGTCAAATTACCATCTTCATGACGATCCTCGTAACATACATTGTACAGTGTACCCCGTATCACAGAAATAAGAATATGAACAAGTGTTTAGAACTTACAAGGAGTTCTGTGTGTATTTTTAAATTACATGGCAAGAGAGGCACATGGAAATTTTAAAATTGAGACTCAGATGCTTTTGGCCGAGGAAAACAGTGGTAATGAAGAAATTTGCATGAAATTTTAGTTAATTGCTTTTCGTGTTAAAAATATTTTTTCCAAAAGAATGTTAAACTAACTGAAAGATCCCCCAAAGGTAAAGTCTAATCTGTAGACCAGAAGAAATGTCAAACAATTAAAAAATATGCTACCTATGTAGGAAAAATATTGAGTGTAGCTTTAGAAAGAGGAGAAAAAATAAAATTATTTTTCTGTTAGCATTGGATTAGGACAATTAGAAATTTGGTACATCCTTAGGTTTATAACAACAACCACATTACCATTATCATAAACCACCAGGGCCTATATTTGGAGCACAATATATGTTTCAGGGATAAAATAAAATAAATGAAAGCAAATCATAGAGAAGACTCAAAGGCTTTTAGAGTATTCTCTTAACCATAAATTACTTCTGTGATTTTAAGTATGATTTGGTTTGATTAAACTTTCAGTAGTAAAAGGATAAAGGAAAAAATATGAATCTAAGGAAAATAAGTGTTATTGCTAATTTTTTAGGTCTTCTAGAGTTACTGAGCAAGGAATGGATTTTTTTGCTTGAAATGCTTTATTTTTTTCCCAGTTTGCAATGGAAACCTCTGTGAAGGATCTGAGGAGGGCAGTTAGTTTCAGCTCACACAGAGCTCACTTTAATTTATGCAGTATGTCCAGTGTCTTTTGTTCTGCATTAACCCCAACTGTTTGAATGGCTACTTGGGAGTAACTTCATCACTTCTCCTGTGGAATGTGGCAACTATTTAACACCCTGTATGATTTAAGAGAGGAAATGAAGTGCTGTCTTAGTAAATTGCAGAGAAATTTTCATAAGGAAATGCAATTACCCACACTAAAAATTGCCCAAAATATCAAGTTAAAATCACTGTGTATGCAAAAAGTTCGTGGTTTGCTATTTTATCTGAGAGGTGACTTTAAGTTATATTGTATGAATTCAGAATCACAATGGATTGCTTTTGAGATCTTAATGTTTGCGATGCCTCACACTATAAGTCAGTGAATCCAGTGCTGATTTCAAATACATTTGCCACCATACTGGAGTGCTTCTTGCCTTACTGTATGGGGTTACTTTAAAGTTTCCCTCTCAGACAGTGACCAAACTTGTAAACTCTAATCTAATGAAATGTGATGAAATTACTGTTAAAAGTGACATCACTACTGACTGCATTGATCTGTATATTTTAAATTTTTTATAGCATCCGTACTGTGCTTTACTTTGGACAAGAGCAGTTAGATCTGTTTTTAATCAATATGTTTATAATTTTTTATTCCACTCTGAAGATTCTATTCTTAACATGTTATGATAAATACGTTTCACTGCATTCCAGTAACTATTCTGTTTCTTAAATCTTGGCACTGGAGTTCATTATTTTTTTTAAATGAAATCTGTTTCATTTCCATTTGTCCTATGTTAACTTTTCAGTATGCTTCAGGTGGCTTTTTCAAATAAAGAAAGGTCATGAATTGAAAAGATTATTTATTATAGGGAAAAAGTTTAAATAAATTGTTCAAAACAGTAGAGGTTTTTGCTTTTCAAATTAAAAATTGAAACATCTTAAACTCCTACACTCTCCTCACATCTCCCTTGGAAACTCCCTCCTTTACTGTGAGCTTGTGGTCTTGATGATATTCACAGAGAAGCTGATTTACTGAATAAAGAAGTTCTTTAAGTTTTCAGTTTTGGAACATTACCAGTGTGTCTGAACCCAGGTTTCAAATTTTACTGGCATTTTGTTGGCAAACCAATTTTTTGGAGTCCTCTCTTATTTGGGTATGTTTCCTGACACCTTTGGCTGCATGGTACGGTGTTTTAAAATTCTCTTTTTTTAAGAGGAAAAGCCTATAAACATATACAAAGGACTAATTATAAAATATCTGGTATAAAAATATAGAGACAAGAAAATTACCAGCTGAAAAATGCAGTGAGCAGAAAAATGAGCATTTAATGGTAGAGTTTTACCCTGCCTGTTCAGCAGGCCTGCTTCTCAAAGCAATTCCAGAAGCAAAGCATGCACTATTCTGAGGCCATAATACGGTAATTTAAATCAAGCATAAGTACATGGGTGGTAAGAAAGAGGTGGTTTAGTCTTCCCTTCTATCCACTGACCTCTTTTACTGTTGCTTCCCTTTTGCCAACAGCAGCATTCATTTATGGTGAGCCAGATTAGAGCACTGAACCAGCTAAAAAATAATTCACATTACTTTATCCTACTTACAGTCTTCCTATATACTGCAGTTTTCTTGAAACTCCATTGTTATGAGTGCACTGCTCTCAAAGACTACCCAACTAGCCAAAGTATATATAAGTCCCTAACCTATGTTATTTATGCATGGTATCAATAGATTATTCCTTACTGAAAATGTCATGACTAGTATAAGACAACCTCTTTTGTCATATTTATTGAAGTAAGGTACAAGAAACTAGGAGTCCAGGGTTCCAGTATTTTTTTAGTTTTCCACAAGTCTGGGACATTGTAATCCCTTAATGCTTTTCCTCACTGCTGTAGGAGTTTAATGCACCTAAGGAGTTCAAAGAGAATTTGACACTAAATGTTTTTTTTCTGTACTAACATTGTTATAGTGAAACCCACTATAAAGTGAAAGAAGCTATGAATTTTTTCAATAGAACAGAAGAGTGCATTCATGTAATAGTGTATTCTGGCACATATTTTGCCTGCTGGATATAGGAAAAGCTATAACAGTGCAGAGTGGTAAGATTCCTATCATTTAAATATGCCTCAGTAGGATTAACAGTTTAGGTGTTCTTCTACCTGTCTCAGCTGTGAGAGTCAGTCTTTTGGGAGCCTGCATATTGCACCTGGTCATACATAAAATACTGCATGGAAAGTGGAAGATGGATACAATTAAATATTTAGGCTAGTAAGAGAGTGTGAAAATGACTAATCTAGGATCCTATTTGGGATAGAGGATTCCAGTGAACAGCCTTTGGGCTTAATTGCTGATTTAGTGATTATTAGCTAAGTTTCTGACTAATTTCAACCAAACTTAAAGGACAGCTAGAAACACCAGAGATACCAAGTTTCTATATCTTTCCTGTAGTCAAAGAACCACTCAGATTAGAAGGAATCTCTGAAGGTCTCTATTCCAACCTACTTCTTTTAAGAAGGGTAAACAGTAAATTCAGACCAGCTTACTGAGGGCTTTTTCCAGTCAGAAGTCGAAAACCTCCAAGGACAGAAATACTCCACAGCCTCTCTGGACATCCTGTTCCAATGCTTAGTTAACCTCATAGTTCAGTGTTATTCACAAACTTGTTTAATGTGTATGCCATTGCCTCCTACAGGTCATTGCTAGAGATATTAAGATCCTAAACAGGATAGGTCTCAGGATAAACCCTTGAGGAACTGCAATTGTATCCAGCCTACATGTAGAGTACAAACCATTACTTTTCCACCCCAGGTCCAGAAGATATTTGCTCATCCAATAGTGCATCCATCTAGACCACAGTGTTCAAACTTGGATACAAGGGTGCTGTGAAAGACCTTCTTGAAGATGGTTGCAACATTTGCCCTTCTCCATTCATCTGGGACTTCCCCCTATGTCCATGTCCATGACCATGATGATGGAAAACAACCTTGATTTGCCATCAACCAGCTCTCTCAGCACTCTCAGATGCATCCCATCTGTTCTCATTGACTTGTATGAGTCAAGTTTTCTCAAGAGATTTATGAGATCAATTCTTTTCTACTGTAGGTATTTCCTCTTCTCCTGGACAATGTTTCTGCATTTCTCCTTTGTAGCATTTCTCCTTGCTTCCATCTCTTTTTTATGTTCTTTTTACAGCCCTGAATTCTCTTTTTAGACAACCCAGACTCCTTGTTCATCTACTTATTTTCCTCAGTATTGTGATGGACTGTTATTTTGTCTGTGGGAGTTTGTCTTTAAAGACCGGGTCTGTTGAACTCCCTTGCTTTTCAGAGCTCTCTCTCTAGATCCCAACTACCAGGTCCCTGAATAAACTGAATTCTGCTTTTGTGAAATCCAGGATTTGTGCTCTGTTACTTACTTTCCTCATTCCTCTCAGGATCCTGAACAGCATTGGTTCATGGTTGCTATGGCCAAAGCTGCCACAGATTACCACCTCTCCAGTCAGCTCTCCCTTGTTTATAGCAGATCAAGGCAATCACTCCAGTTGATCACCTAGCGTTTAGGTTAAGAGCTTGTCCCTTAGCATCCCCCACAAGTCATCTGGATTGCTTGCATCCCACTTTGCAGATATTGAGAGATGGGAGTCTACCATAGGAATCAGGATCTATGATCTGCAGACATCCTCAAGTTGCTCAAAAAGACTTTTTCCACTTCTTCCTCCTGATTAGCTAGTCTGGAAAAGGCTGCCACCATTATGTCATTTTTGGTGGCTTCTCTTCTGATTGTGGCCCACCAACTCTGTCAGTCTACTACCTGTTTTACAGAAGACCTCAGTATCTTTGAGCTCCTTTAGATATTCGTGTTCTCATGAAAACAGGCTTCTATGTAGGAGAGAGAGACCCAGATCAGTACTGCCAGCAAGGAGGCTGCAGCATGGACTTGAGATTCACCCATTCTGCTTGGACAGCAAACCCTCTGGCAGGCCATGCAGCACACACAGCATCATGCAGTTGAGGGCTATGAAAAGGAGATGGAGGGTGATGGGGGAAACATACTGGTAGACACACTGCTCATTTTCAAATTGGACATAATGGACAGAAACAGTGGATATAAATTAGTAAGTGACTCTTGTCCAAAATAATACAAGAAACTGGTCAAAAGGCATGTTCCTCTCCATCTGACTAAAAATTGAAAGGATTTTTTAAGTTGCTTTTATAATACTCCGTAAACAAGATATTTGAGAGTGAGATTTTCAAACAAGGAACTTGAAGTGAAGGGAGAAATCTGTTCATAACTTACCCTCCAGTGCCCAGGTATTTTAAACATCTGGAATGTAATGCTGCCTGTTGTAATACCTCTGCAATACTGTAACACAGCAGGATGCATTAATGAGAGTTTCAACTTTAAACCCACAACATCAATGAAATTTATAGTTGTCAGGCCATTAATGCTATTCAAACATAGTTTTTTGTGGTTTCAATTCCCATATTACGTTCATGTAGGAAGAAAAGTCATTGTGTTGACAAGCCATGAAGACATAGTCCTCCTTAGACTTGAAATTTCTGTAAAACAATTAAGTATTGTTTAGTACTCTTGACAGCATTTATAGTATGCACTACAGGGTGGGAGCGGGGAGGTATTTGTGTAAAAAATTGTTCTAGAATCTCTCTGTTAATACTTCAACTGCTTTAATATTCTTGAATACCAAAAGTGCCTCGCTCACGTTTTGGAAAATACCACAAAAATGTTCAAAGCAGAAAAGAAAAAAGTACATAAAATTCTGGTATCATCTTCTACAGTCATATAGGTGCCATCTGATATTATTCCTGATGGGTAAATTTGTCTTCAGACGTTTCATGTTTCCATACTCTCGTGTCTCAGTGTGGTCTTTTGACTTAATGCGTAGAGCAAGTAAGTTAAAGAGCACAAAAAAGAACAGAGAATTTCTTGAAGGAAAAAATTTGGGGGGAAAATGTGGTGAGCACTATGATTAAGTCACTCTGCAGAAAAATGAAATTGTTAAATCTGCAACTGATTAAGTTGAAAGAAAAGAAGGGAAGTCAATATGTAAAAGAGTGCACGTACAGTTGCTCTTTTCTGGTAAGGAAAATCCAAGTTGTTTCTCCCAGAACAAAACTAACAAGCGCACACAATTTAAAAAGCTCTGAAGTTTTAGGGAGGCGGTTGTGTGGGGTTTTTTATTATCATAGGGTTCGTGGTAATTCCAGCACAATCTCAGGAAGTAGTAAAAATAAATCTATCTGTCTCTTAGTGTATCAGTCTGGGTATTAACAACTTCCCCATGTTGTGTCCATTAAAGAATTTCTTCATGGCCCTTAAAAGTACAAACTTGGGCTCTGTGTTTAATGTGTTGTTACCTGCTGCCAAGCCTCTAATAGCTACATTCGTATGTTCTGTTAATCATATCTCTTTGTTCTAGAAGTCTGTGTTTTGGATTCATAATTAACTTTTTTTCCTGCTCTGATTATTTTCCTCCCATAATGGCAGCATGACATTTTTTGTTGTTGTTGTTGCCTATTTAAAACAAATATGTGAATGGAGAAGTAACAGAAATTGGCGTACTTCAACAAAGCCTGTAATCTCTTCCTAACTGTGTTTCCAAATTTAAATTAGATTTTCATGTTGCAAAACCATGAAGTTGGTGTTGTAACTGAAATCATGCTGTTCCCAGAAGACAGGGCTGAAGTCTCAGGAGCTATGGAGGATTTTCCCCTAGGTCCCAGCGTAAGAAGAGATATTTTTTATGTTAAAAGTTGGTGGTAGATAGGTGAGCCTGGTCTCAGTGTGTAATCCAGGGGATCCAAAAGAAAGAATTACCAAGCTGTGTTTCATGTGTACTGGAAGGGGACTGGCAAAGAGGTCTTCTGGCAATTGCTCTTTGATTATATCTCAGTGATTCAGAAGTAACGTGGGAAAACATCGTGGAGCCTGTTACGGCTTCTGTCAGTTGAGTATTTCTAATTAACACAGGCATTTGTGGTCCAGACTTTGCTTGGGCCCTCCAGTAACCTCCCATTTTGATCATCATGAAAGCAAGTCAGCCATTTGAAAGATATTCTAAAACCCTGGGGATCCTACTCTCATTTTGCTACTGAGAGAGCCCCAAGAGTTAGTTCCTGAAGCCCTGCTTTCCAACCTGCGAAGCGGGAGGGATAGATAGTCCCTCAGCTTGTTGTTCTCACAGTAGGGTTTTTTTCTTCTTTTTTAAAGTCTAACGTTGACTCATTTGGTGGTGTTAAAGTGCACTTTCTACATATCCCGAGAGGAAAGTTAGTATTCTTTTAAGTGAAACTATTTTAAAAGCAGAACACAAGCCTAAAATAAGCCAGTGTTCTCTAGAGTTCTCAGAAGGTGTAGATTTATTTACTGTAGTTAAATCATAATTAGTTCTCAGGGGATAGTGTATCTTTTAAACTGCTTTATTGCCACCATATTGGTTTTCTAAATAATCAGAAACTGCTGCTCTTATATTTTGTAGTATGAACAAAAATTTGCTGTAAGTAGAAACAAATGTCTAGAATCGCTAGTTGTCACTTACTGAAGATAATGACACGCAAAAAAATAAGCACTTCAAGAAAATGTGAAGAAATACAAAACGTATGTTATCGGACAGCACCTTACGTGAACTATGGCTATAGCTTTTTCCAGTGTAATAGATATAGTAATGTTTTACCCTATCATTTTTCAGTTAATCTTTTTTAAATATTGTAATGCTTTTTGGTCAAGAGCAAATGTTAGCTGAAAACGGATAAATGGTGCAATGTTAATATAAAATATTACCTGATATTTAAGCCTACATTTTCATGAATGTAGCTTAGTGTTCTCGCTGATAAGCATGGAGGGTTTTTTTTTTCCTAATTGGCAGGTTAATGTTCGAATTGCCTGAGGAGATGGGTTTAATAGCAATTGCTGTTCGACAAACACAAGGGAAAGGTAAGTAAGGTTCCTTCTAGTGCTAATAAATGTGTATTAAACATATGAAATAGGACATTTTAATATTGCCTAGCTGTCTTAAAGATATATTATGAGTATTTTAGATAATATAATCTATAGAATATTCATTTCTTCTCCTCCTCCTGCTTGAATTGAGGATTCAATCTCAAAACCTAAGTTAGTAGAGACCAAAGTAAACATTTTCAGGATGTTTGGTGGCTTTTGCGGAAATGATTTAGTGGTCTTCTAGTTTCTGCCAAAAAGTCTCCCCAGTCATGGAAACTGCCATCACTACATTTAGTGTAATACAAGTCAGACTTCCAAATCAGAACTCCTTTTTGACTTATCTGGAACAAGACTGGGTCTTGACTTGCTCTGAGATAGAGTTTTCTTGAGTCTGCAGGACCTCCCTGAACTGTCATGTGGGATTTCACAATCTTTTGCAGATAAATATGAGCAAAATAAAAGCAAAATATAAAATATAACTTATAAATACAAGTTCTGTCTCTTTCCCAGGAAGGTGCTGGCACTGATTTAAAGCCACAGTCATTTTATTAAAAGAACACAATGCCCAGCCTAATAAGCTCTTCTGAGCACAGTTCTACATGAAGATGGTCTCCTGGCTTTCAGTACACATCTAGCTTGTGTCAAGTTGATTCACAATGTGGATGGATTTCTAAATGCACAGAGAGCATCTTCACAAATATTTCTTTGCTTAAACAGAGCAGGATTTTTTTGAAATATGTTTGTTACCAGATACCAGGAAAATCCTGGAAGCAAGTAATTTAGGACGTTCTAGGAAATTGAGTAGCAGCATGCACATTAAACAACCTGCTAATTTTTTAAAGAAAAATCTTTGCACTTTACCTGTTTTTCTTTCAAAATTAGTGTGGAAATGCCATTACAGGATTTATGGTGGATTCTTGAATGGATACTATTGAATCTTTCTCTTTTTTAGTTGTCAACATTAACAAATTGATCTTTTTTATAAATTTTTTTTTCTTAAGTCGAAGTTAACTTTTTTCCTGCCCCTCCTCAGGTCGTGGTGGGAATGTTTGGCTCAGTCCCGTGGGCTGCGCATTGTCCACTTTACATATCGCCATACCTCTACATTCCAACCTGGGCCAGAGGATTCCTTTTATTCAACACCTGGTGTCCTTGGCAGTGGTAGAGTCAGTTAGATCAATACCAGGATATGAGGTATGTCATTCTAATTTATCTCAAAATTCCTGTTTCCATTTTCATTAAATTCAGATTTTAAATTTGTCTTCTATGTGTAGAATGACTGGATGCATAATATAGTTCTTCAGCATTGATATAGTGGTAAACTTCACCTTCATACATGCTTGATTATTTATATGTTTTAAGAAATCTAGTATATATATGATGAATTCTCTCTTTTACTGAGCTGATTAAGTATGCTACACTCATTTCACTTGTAATCTTATGAAACTTAAGACACAGACTTCCGCAGTAAAGAAAACGTCAATTTTGTTTGTCTAACAATTGAGATAATTTGTTTTGACTTTGAAGGAGTTGGGGAAGATGGAGGAGGGAAAAATGAATAAAACTGACAAATCCTTTTCTGCTTTTTTTGTTGGTGCTTTTTTTGTTGGTGCTTTTTCAGTGGTCACTTTATCCCTTTTAAAGGATTTTTCCAACCTTTATTTAAGGTTGAAAACTGATTTCTAAAGCAAGAACTTAGGAGTATTGCTCTCAAGAGGGAATCAAGTGTCCTGTCATCAGTATTAAAATGAAGAACCAGTCTTCTTCATCACCTCATATATCTCCTTTTTAATGTTACCATTTCCTAATATTTGCTAACTATAAAACTTTGGTATTTTACAGAAGTAGTTAACTAAAGCATATGTTTCCTATATTACAGAAAATCAATGACTTATACACATTTACACATGAACTTTATTATAGTGGCACCCAGTAGCTTTGCTGTAGTTTAGGGTCTGTCAGCCTTTCTATTAAAACCTTCTAACTTCAGTGCTTCATAACTTGACTATAAAAACAAAATGCTTCAGGCTAAAATTTGCAATATAAAATATTTGGCTAGAGTGAATAATTTAACCATTTAAAATAGGAGCGACAAGAGTTAGTTTTATAAAATATGAGTCTGACTGGGGAAGGAGTTCATTTACGGATGGAGGTGGGTTTGCTTCTGTATGCCTACTCTGGTATACTGTGGCATTCTTTATTTTATTCCATTCAAGAGGAATAAGGTGACTGAAGTGCTACATATTGGTATAAAAATAGTACACATCAAAATACATGTACTGTACATAGCATGTGTACAATGAGTAGCTTGCTATGACCAAGACAAAGCTACTGAATCTCTTTGACTCTAAGACAATGGGTGAAACCAAGGTTAAGGGTCTGGACTCAAATACGTTAAAGCAAGGAAATTCAAAGATTTATTGGAAACTCAATGCTTAAATTTCCCCTTTAGACTCAGGTAACACAGGGCTTTTCTTTATGTCGGATGAACATCTGTGCCATGCAAACTGCACTAGCTGCAAACAATGGGCTGATCATTTTTAGGATTGCCACGAATGTTGGCTGTGCTAAACAGACGGCAACTGAGGCCTTTGTTCTGGGTCCTCACGGAGAAAATCTGACCACTCAGTTGGAAGTTTTACTGTCCAGTGTTAGTGTTAGTGTTAGTGTTAGTGTTAGTGTTAGTGTTAGTGTTAGTGTTAGTGTTAGTGTTAGTGTTAGTGTTAGTGTTAGTGTTAGTGTTGCAAATGCAAATGAGCCTTATATCAGGAGAATATTTTACTTTCCCATTCTGAGAACAGCAGAAATCTCTCTAGTAAGTCAGATAAGAACGTGCTCTGTTTCCAACATATTTTGTGGCCCATCGGTTCTTTGACACGTGGGTGGTTGTGCAGTACTTTGTAACTCCATTTTGTGGCAAAGTCTCTGCTGTGTACTGTACATGATGAGAATACCCAGTTGGCTTGGTTGTTCTTTGTGTTTGCCATCACTTCAATTGCAGAGCTAGTGTCTGCTGCCTTACAGGTGTATGTTTTCCTTCAGTAAGAGCTACTGAAAAGCTTTTCAGAAGATCTCTTAACACTGATAATACTGTTTCACTGTGTCATACTTCGCATGTCTCAAGAGCCTTCTATTAATCTTTTCCCAGTGCAAAGAGTCAAGTTGTTTTCCATAATGAATATGAATTGGTGATAGTCTCTCTTAGAATGCTTTGATAGCAAAATCAGGTAGTATTTCCTGTCAATGTACGTGTAATGGACTCCTCTCTGGCCTTTAAATCTGTCAGGAAAGTAGACATGGACCCAGGTGCAGTTTTCACACATCCTGTAAAGGGATTTCGTGATCTACAATAGGAGGGAATGTGACTCTTGTAGTCCTGGAGCACCTCCCATAATATGCCTCTGGGGATACAGTCATATGCAGTTTTTCAAACTACAGGAAGCACATTTGCTTTCTTTTTGTGTTTAAGTAGCCGGTGCAAAGTTCAGTTCAGTTCTGTGGTTTCAACAAAAACTTCTCTATTGCACTGGAACGGTGTCACACAGCACAGTTTGTGTTTCCAGCTCCATGGTGTTGCTTGAGCATAGCTGCCGAAAGCATGAATATATTTAGGACATTACTGAAATATTTACATAGTTGTGAACTGGAATTTATCCTGTCTGCTAAATTTCCTTTCTGAAATTCAAGATGTCATTGTCTCCTTGTCTAGTTTTTGTATTGTCCTCGAATACAGCGTCAACGTTACTGTGGCCTTACCCTGATTGTTTATTAGCAGTGAGCCACAGTGACTGCCACAGTTTGCATCTTTCTCAGGTGGATCTTTCAAGTCTTTAATAGGCACTCATGAAAGAAGGAAATTAGTTCTATAAAACCTCACAATTTTGAGACTGAAAATCTCTAGTATCTTTAGTCCCTCTTTTGGTCACTATAAGCCTTTATTACATGCCATAGTTGGTTTGTGTTTTTTTAATAAATAGACCCTTTTCTCTTGATGGCTGCCAGCCTCCTTAGTAAATCATGTAACCAGGTTACTATGACTTTTTCAGTAACATATGTGCAGCACTTAAATAGGTTCTTGTTATGAAGAGCAGCTGACAGTATCACATTCAGTGTGGCAAAGAAGCACAGAAAATATAGAATATGGAGTGATGGATGAGCCGTGTTCTTATAATCAGTACTGAAGAGCAAAGAGTTTCTAAATGCATGTTTATGTTTCTTTAGGATATCGATCTGCGAGTAAAATGGCCAAATGATATTTACTACAGCGATCTTATGAAGCTTGGTGGAGTTCTGGTAAACTCAACACTTGTTGAATCAACATTTCATATACTTATTGGTAAATGCCTATTTTCAAACTTTTCTATACTTTTTTTTCTGAATAAATTTGTTATTAATGTCATGATGAGTTCAAATTATAAAGACAAGAACAAATAATGACAGAAGGCATAAGGAAGTAAAGTACAATATTAAATCAAAAGGAAGCACAAAAATAAATGTTTTCATTCTCCATAATAATTCCATATGCCTGACAAGGAAAACATGAATGCAAGCATCTGGGCTGATGTAGTAGAGTTCTAAGAAAGCATTACAGGAAAGAGGGAAAATGTCTTCCTTGATCTATTGCAAAGCTAGTAGAATATACTGAAAATTGTATACATTTTTTAAAATTTTCGCTTTTTTTGCAACATGACAAATAGTTAAATAAAGAATATACCATTTAAATCAGGAGAAAAAGAACTACCATACACATTGTAATGTTTTAATTTCTTCTTTCATCCTTTGAAAATTTATTCATAGCTTGTTCCTGTTGATACCTTTCTAGAACTGGAATATTGCTAGTGAAACAGCAGTGAAGTAATGATTTGATTAATTAATCAGTTTCTTTAGTTCTCTCAAAAAGCAAAATTTGCAAAGTAGTTAGGAAGGCTGGGTCAGAGAGCAAAGAGTGACAATGTTTGTTCATTGTGAAAACAAAACAGTCTACCTGGAAAGCTGGTTCCAAAAAGGTAGCACAGCCAGTTTCAGAAAGGCCGTACATGTATTTTCCAGCAAGTCCCAGTGCTGTAACAAGGGAAGACATTTAGGTGCACAAATAAGTATTGAGATGTTTTTACCATTTCAAGTCTGATAATCATCCTGCTATTTGTTGAGGAAAATTTTTCTCCTAACCACAGCAGCATGGATCTGTCAGATGTACTTAGAAACCTGCCAGCAGAGCTCTAGCTTCTGGTTCCAAACATTATTATCTCTGCTATGCCTAAAAAAAATAAATTAAAGTTCCTTAGCAAATCTAAAAGGTTAAAGAAGATTATTATATATGGTTTATAGTTGAATGTAGCACAGTAGATAAGCATCTTGCAGAGATATTGTAGGCATGATAACATTTCTGTCAAGGTGCTGTAAATTTTAAGGCGCAAACAAGCAAAACAGTTGAAATAGTCATCACCTCCTTCTATGAAACATGCCCAGCCATTCCATTTTCTGTTCAATTGTTATATCCTCATTTTTTAAATAATCTACATGTACAGAATGGAAGTCGCACTGAGACACTTAAAAAGTCTCTCTGTGCCCTGTCAACCATTTACTACTTCCATATGTTTTTCCAGAGCCTGTTCTGGTTAATACAAGAAAAGCAAAAATGGTTCCAAAAATAGTTAATCTTATCAAATATCTCCTTGCACATTACATATTTGTTTCAGACCTTGTGTTTCTTGCCTTACACATCAAAATATTAAAATTCAAATGGAAATTGCCTGTATGCATTCTCTCTGATGTGCATGGGAGATATCTGGGTGGTGAAAGGTCCGAAGTATATACAAAGATCTACATTTTCATCAACTTTCTTTACCTTGAAGCTTCTAAGAATGAAATTTAATTGCCACATACTAATCTAAGGATCTTTTCCATCATTTCAGTGATGTACATCACTGAGAGTAGTAGGAGTGACTCATGATATCTAACTTCTTCTATTAGTGATAGCAATGAGATCAAACTTCCACAACAGGAAAGGTAAACGAGCTGCATCGTCCCCTTTCTACAGTCATGCAGATTCCTTTCCTAGACCTCACTGTTTACATGGCACCTATGAAGAGTTTCCCATATATGAGGGTAATGATCAAAATCAAAGATCTTCTACCTGGCTTCGCTGCTCTGAGAAGTACCTCAGGAGAATAAGGACAAAGACAAACCTGCCTTTTCACCTGTACCATGCGCTCAAGGCCTCACAGATGACACAGTTCATGTTCATACTTTTAAACATGTTTTTTTAAAAAATCTTTTTTTATAACAACTTAATTTTTGCAGGACTATTGGAAAAAGAGTTCTGCAGAATATGCTTCATTAATGTAAGGGCCAGACTCAGAACAGATGTAGGTAGTCAAACACAAGTGGAATGCAAGGGACAGCCAACCTGCCTGACCTGCAGAAGCTCTGCCTGCCTCTGGGTGCAGCTAGGGCATGTCTGAGCAGTGCACAGATGCTGAAGGCAGGGCTAGCTCTAGAACTGTGTGGTGGTTTATTTTTCACTTTTCTCACATGAGCAATGCAGAGATGCCCTAAAAGTCCTGAGCACCTGATATTTTTCAAATTAGCTGGCTACATTTTTGCCACTGCATTTATCCCCAGGTGCTTCTGCCTCAGCTTAGCTCATCATCTCAGTGTGTCTTTCACGTCCGTTTCAGTTTTTGGATTGCTGAGTAGTGATCTCCATAGGTACAGGCCTGAGTGCCCTGAGCCTGCAGATGGACTCCAAGGCCCCATTATGCACCCTGACAGTACCCACCACAGTATGATGGCCACAGTCACTCTCTCTTCACTTGTACTGTATTTCGGTGTAAACAGCTGAGTTGGGGTTTGCTGGCATGGCACATTGTGTTTTCCAGTTCATTTTCCTTTGTCTCTTTCTGATAATACATTTCTCCTCATTTCTGTAGGATTGATGTGTTGGTACTGGTATCACTGTGGCTTTCTTTCATGCATTCTCTGACTAGTTAATAGTCAAAGAATCCTTTTCACTGAAGAGATTTTTCTCCACATAGCTAATACGAATTACTTCCCTATATGAATAGTCTCATTAGTAGTGAGTTTACAAAACAGTGCATCTGGACCTTCTTGCAGATGGAAGTGTATCATGTTTAAAACTGATTGACAGACTGAGGTTTTATCCCAAATGTCTGAGGAAAGAAAAATCCAAATTATTAGGAGAAAAAAATAAACAGGTAATACAATATATTTCTTTACATCCCTCGAAGCCTGTTTCAGCAGGCTGCAAAAAAGGCCCCAAGAGCCTTATTTAAATAAGAAAGGCATTCTGCCAACATTATTCTAGCTGGAGAAATCTCAGCGAGAGACTTGAGGCTTCTAAAGGATATGGTGTTGTAAGATAGATTAAGCAAACTGGAGTCTTACACAGCAAACTTAAATCTTCTGGGCTTTTCAGAGCAAGCCAAATGAGGCTTATCAGCTGAGTAAAAAGGTTTAATTTTCAGAAAATGTGATCAGCTAACTGTAGGAAACAGAAAGGTCTCTTAATTAAATTTTAGACTGAAAGATAAAACTCCATCTTAGAGTATGATCAATCATTTACTCTCAATTAGCTAATGACATGTTAGCTTCCAGGGAGTAAAAGAATTTCTCACTTTGATGTTATTGCAACCAATGTGCAAGTTATCACTTACCATCTTCATAGGCCTCATTGATAGGATGATGTGTTGTTGAAAGGACTGCGCTGGATTTGCTTCTGCAATTGTGAGGAAGCATTTTAAAGGCAAGAAACAAGTGAAATCTGGACTGAGATTTGCAATTAGGCAAATAGGAAGATTTAAATATGTAAGAGACTGAAGAAAAGCAGCTACTGGAAGCATTCTTAGAGATAATTGTATCAAGTACTGACTTTCTGGTGGTAACAGTGTTCATGTTTACTGATCGTATCCTCTTCTTTTGGTTCGTCTTCTTCAGGCTTTGGATTTAATGTGAATAACAGCAATCCCACCATATGCATCAATGATCTCATCACAAAATTTAATAAGGAAGAGGGGACAAATCTGAAGCCTTTAACTGTAGACTGTCTTATTGCAAGAACTGTAACTGTGCTAGAGAGGCTTGTAGATATTTTTCAGGAGAAAGGGCCCAATGGAGTTCTTCCCCGTTACTACAAGTACTGGGTACACAGGTAAGTATGGTGTTCTTCTTCAACTTTCTTTCAAGAAAGTTGGAAAGAACTCATGGATTTTTTGTCTTTTTCTACTTTTTCTACTAGGTTGCCTTTAGTACTAGTGACTTAATTAAAATATACTCCCAAGTAGGATGTAATTTTTTAAGGGAGAATAAAAATAGCACATAGTGAAACCAATGGACTAGCATGGGTTAAAGAATGCTTCTAGGTGTTTTACGTGTATCATCTCAAAACAAAGGGAATTGGAAATTATTTGTTTAGCTGGTGATTAAGCTGCTGTACTCATGTCTTTTATAAAAAAAAAAAATAGATTGTTTGGATCAACTCCCACTCTGTTAATTCCACAGAAAGACATTAAAGGAGGTAGAAAATGCTGCTGAAAATCAGTCTCTGTGAAGAACTAGTGAAGTGGGGAAAAAAAAAATTCTTCCAGACCTTAGTTTTCTAAGCTACTTTAAATTGTTTGTGCAGTGTCCAGCGATTCATTCCTAACTGTCTGGTTCTCTTTGTTTGCAGTGGTAAGCAAGTCCGTCTCTGCAGTGAGGAGGGCCCGGTTGCATGGATAGTCGGGATAGACGATTACGGATACCTTCAAGTTCATGAAGAAGGCAAGGGTGTAGAGTCTGTGCACCCAGATGGGAACTCTTTTGACATGCTGAGAAACCTCATAGTCCCAAAGCATTAATGGTCCCCAGTGCTCACAGTGCAAAAGGAAGGTCTTTAGTGTTTGGCACCAAGCAGCTAAATTTGCTTAAAGGTGGGAAGGGTAGCACATAGCTTGACTTTTTTTTTTTTTTTTCTGATTTTCTGATACTTTTGTTCTTTGACATGGATAACTTCACCATTTAAGAAGAGGTTATTTTCTCATTGCTAAAGGCCTTTATTCTTTCATATTAACTTTAAAACACATGTGTGTTGTCATTCTTTGTAAGCATCTATTCTTTAAATGGAGCCTGATTGCAAAGGAATACTGTGCAATGAACAGAACTTTCTCTTCAGTTACACTCTGTATTTGAGAAACTGAAGTGGCTAAATATTTCCCTTTTTTTGTCTCCATGTTTTTATTGTGCTTTAGCACAATGCAGTACAATATTTTCATTTTGACTGCTTTTTTTTAAACTGCATTCTGGTTCATGCATTGTCTGTGGTGGAAACAGCTGGAAGAGCTCATCATATTTTTCTGAGTTGGGCCTACCACTATGTTTAGATTCAAATCTAAGCAGAGCCTTGCTGATTTGGTTCTTCTCCATGTGGGCCTGTACAACAGTTTACCATCCTCTATTCAGTCTCAGGTCTGCAAATCTCTCATGGCTGCCTTGAGTTTTTCAGTTTTCCGTCAACACTTAAGAGCTGTGGTTGGTTATACAAATTATTTGTACTCTGCTCTTCTTAGTACAATTGGATCTCAGTAAATCATCTCGTATCTCTTTTGAATCATAGTCTTCCAAGAGGCTTTAGCCCCCTTAAGAATAGCCCACTAGAGTAGCATATCACCTAGTTGCGATCCTCTTATCCAGGTTATTGTAGAATCCCATGTCAGGAGAGGGACGTCTACATAGTTTACAATTTAATAATAATTCTGTTGTAATAGTAATGAAGTTAGGATAATAAATAAGAGAAAAATGCCCTGCTTTTAAAATCCCTGCTGTAAACACCCACTACAGTGAAAAAGATAAAACATGTAGTTAGCCTGTGTCCAAGTTCTCTTCCATTGTTTCTGTTGTCCCTCCTTTACCCAAAGCAGGGCAGCTGGTTTTGCTGCTAACCATTAAAAGCAAGAGGTTTCACACCTGCTGCCCTGCAAGTAGCTTGCTTTGGGGGCTGGCTGCACCGTTCCGGGTTAGGTGTGACAACTTGGTCGTGACTGGAAAGCAACGCCGAGTCGGCATGTGGGAGCTGCCGTGCAATGGCAGCTTGTCAGGTTTTTCTCTCGGGCAAGGAGAATTTGCTCCAGGAGGCTTGGCCACCACAGCACTTCAAACAGGTCTGTGCAAATGAAAAGTTTGTCGTAGGTGTGATGTCGCCAGCTTCATTTCCTCAAGTACGCAGCGCTGCTTATTACGTTACCTTGTCGCTACTGAAGGTGGATCAGCCAAATTGATTTCCACAAAAGACGTCTGTCTACTGGCCAGAAATGGGTTTTTTAGGTTAAAGTTCACCTCATAAACAATCTGAACATGTTAGTAGATTGTTTCACTTACAAAGCCAAGAAGTCGTAAAACAAGGAAGCTAGTCTGTAATGGTAATTTAGAGTAATCCTCACATATGAGAGTTTAGGTGGTTTGGCAGCAAGTGCGAGAAATTAAGTTGTCCCTATTACATTTAGAATTTTATGCTCCATATCACAGTAGATTCGTGTATATGACTGCTTGTCCATCCTCCACTGCTTTGTTTTCTCCCATGAACCACATCATATGAGACTGCACACCAATATTTCATAGAACTGTACAGTGGAGTGTAGACAGCTGTTAACTGCCATAGTTAAAATGACACACATGAACAGCAGTTTGTGCTTTTTCCCACCAGATGCTTTCAAAACTGCTTTAGGCTGTTAATTTTTGGCAACTACCTTTATTTCAGAATCAAATATTGATGCATATTATAATCAAATGAAACTTGAGTCTGAGTTAATAAAGTTCAAATAAAAAGAAACCATTTATATATACATATATAAAAAAGTATGTGTACATACACGCACTCACATCTTTGTGCATCTTCACTTCTTTTCTGTCTTTTCCTTCAAGCAGCTTATGATCAACGCATGCTGCTGCAGGGCAGCTGTGGAAAGCATTGCTCTGGTACTGTTTTTCCAGCCACAGAGTTTTATAAAACTGTAGATCTGTACCTCAATCTGATATTTCTAGGTAGAACACTGTCTCTGTTTTGCTGCTGTAGAGTGTGCCTGTAGGAAGCACCTTTGATAGACTGAGGAGTGCCTGTAGAGATTTTTTTTTTTGAGACCAGGTCGTACATCAGGTTTTGATTTGAATTGCTTCCTTAAAGCATGCTCTCCCTTTGCTAGGGACAAGGACTGTAAAAGGATGACAGGGGGAACTGATAGAACCTGTTCCTGTGTGAAGGGCAGAATGGACCTGTAGACCTTCACTCAGCTACGCTACCACAGTGTCTGAGCAGCAGGGAGAGGGATTTTTTAATAATGAAATGCTGCGATATTTCCTGGTTCCTATTGTTCCTTTTGGATTTCTTCATAGCTGCCTTAATGAAAAACTTGTCCCAGTCTCGCTTTTGAGTTGTAAGAATACTCTGAAAATTTTTGCATTGGAAAGAAACTTAACATTGAACTTCCTTTCTGCAAATGAGAACTAACCAAGTGTGGATGTGTTGGAGCATAGATGGGTGCTGTGGGAATGTAGCACTTTGCTTCTACTCTTCAGTGACCTATTCCGTGTGTAGAAAACTACCTGTTGTCTTGAGGAAACGGCCTGGAGTTGGATGAAGCATTTGTCACAAATCTGACCTTTCCTTCAGAAGAACCAAAGAACTTCACAAAGAAAACTCCTGTTGTATAGTGAGCAGCTGCATGAGGTCTTTCAGGTAGATGGGGATTGCAGACGCTAGTCTTACTCTTTTTATGCCAGACTTGGCACACCCAGCAAGCCACAGCATTTTTGTATGAAAATCATCATTTTTATTGTTCTTTCTGTGGGACAGACAAACGTGGTGTAAAGTGTCTCCGGACATAGGTATGGAGAGAATCAGGCAACTTCAGATCCAGAAGTAATGCACTGAAAATGTTGAATTTCATTCAGCTGTCTAGATTAGTAAAACACCTCTTTCATTGTGAGGCTGATGTCATATCTTAAACTATTTTATTAATTAAGTGCTTTCAAAAAACATTTATTATGGTGTCCATATTTCTGTGACTTCATTTTTTTTCCTCCTGGACTCTGTTATAATGTTTCTCATTACACATTGTGAAACTATTTGTAGAGATTGTTTATTGATAGGAAAACTTCTGCCGAGGAAGCTGGGCGTGTTGGCACATCTCTGTGTTCAGAAGGAGTAAGCAGGTTGTGTCCAGTCAGCACCAATGCTGTTTCCAAAGATTTGAAAAAGTAATAATGTATTTAACATTGAAGAGTTCAAGCAAGACACCTCACTTCTAGTAAAAGGTTTTATAAGACATCAGAGCATTTTTAAAAAATATATCCAACAATTATAATCTACTTCAAGGGCTATTACCTAGAAATAATATTAAAGCATTTAATTCTTTATGCTGCTTGTACAATGATTTTTTTTTTATTTCTTTGCTTTTTCTGATTCACCTACAAGCAATCTAAAAAATTACTCTCTGCAACTACTTTGGAATGTACAGAAGGTATATAAATAAAAAAAATAAAGTACAGCTTAATATCTGTCATGAAGATTTGTGCCGCAAAGAGCTGATTCCTGCGGGTAACTGGTTTGATAAAAGCATTTGCATGCGTAAGTTGCTGCAGTGATGCACCACGCTGATCAGACACCAAAGAAATTAAGTCTGGACTGAGGAAAGAAGAGAGGTCAAAAAATGCCAGTGTGCCACAGGCTGCGGTCATGTACCACACAGCTGAGGAAAAAGCACCGCAGGGAAGAATTGTGAACTGATGTCGTGTTTGAGGGTCTTGCATTAGCGCGTTTCATTAGTGGTTCTCTCTTATTTTAAGTTCTCCAGGAGTCTTCCTTTAAAATGCAACGTGGCTAAAATACAATAAATGAATAAAATAAAATCCTTGTATTTTATACTGTGTTAACTGTCAAATATAGAATGTATTACAATTAAAATAAATTTTCAAATATGCAACGTGATTCTTTGAAACCCTCTGTTTTGTAGTAAAAAAGAAATCCAACTCCCTTTTCCTTTGGCTACAGGATTTTATTAACATTTTAACAGTTTTGTTTTACATAATAAATAAGCAAAAATGCTTTACATTTTTAGGGAATACATATATAATTCTGAGCATTAATAGGTTGTTTGTTTTGCGTGCTGCTTCACCTACATTTGCCAAATAGCTTTTATCTGCATCATATAAAAAAAGCAAAATCTAATGTTCAGGGGGAGAATGGAATAATAAAATTTCCTCTGCATTGTTTTTGGAGTATGACTGAAATGTTGAAAAAAAACTTGGTGGCCTGTGATTTTTTTTTTTTTTTTTTTTAGAGAAATACTGGTGTTCTGGCAGGTTTTACATTCATTTGCACTTTATCTCAGTGACATATTCTCCAATTTCACACCTATTGTCCACTGTGCTTAGTTTCATTAAATTACCTTAGTACCCTTTTTCACTTTAGAGGGCTGCAGCGACCTGGGGAGAAGTCTGTTCCCTTATCACATTTGTGACATTGCGCTGTTTCTGTTATCAGTGGGATAAAAAGTCTGAGACCTCAATATAGGATGAATGTTTCCAACTTTACATTTTGGTAAAATGTTCCCTCTCTCACTCTCTTCATCTCTCTCATTCTCTGTATCGTTTACTTGCTAGATCTGAACTCTCCTAAGAGATAAAGTCCTATCAAGTCACCTGACAAAGGTATCTATAGTGGCTCAGACAAGCATGGTAGAGAGAAATGAGCTTATTTTTCTTAATATATTCCAATTCACACTCCGGTGCTGTGCCATTATTTTTTCCAATTATGAAGCACATTGCCCCTGACAATGGCTGTGCCACGCTCTGCAGCACGAGTGTGCTGTGAACATCTGTAGTTTCACTGACTAAAAGTCCTATTTTTCTCTCGATGTAATTTACTCACATTCCAGATGTGAACATGCAATTGCTGTTTCTGTTTTGGAGTGGCAGGAAAAATGCTTCACACATTTCCTTTTTTAATCGCCACTCGTTTCTAAACCTACGCAGTGTTGTCATATGTGAATGCATAATTGATTGGTTATTGCCTGACAGGGAAAGTTCATGTACCTGAATATCGCATAGTGTAAACCATCTGTGGGAGAATGATGGAACACCTCTCTGCTCAGGCTCACTGAATAAAGCCTGGAAATGTGAATAACAAGGTAGACGCTGGAAAAATATTTTGTGGTATTTTACTGAAAAATATCAATGACGTTTTTTTAACCGAAGCCTAATTTGTACGTTCCTGAAAAAATGTGTTTTTATAGTGAGAAGTACTTAAAAGAACAGAAAAAATACACCAGATTGACTTTGTGTGCAGTAGTGCCCATAATGAGGTATAGAGAAAAGTGTGGTATCGGAGAGTTGTGCATCAGGTTTCTTTTTAATGATACAAACGCTGTCAGTTACTCCTTTACAGGGCATGGTTTGAATTTAACAAAATTGACATACAAGTCTTGGCATAACTGTGTCTTTTAAGGAGCTGGGCCCAGTTATTAGTAACATTGGCTGGGAAGGCTGTTAACCAAAGCCACTGTAAAACCAACTTGTGTCTCGTTGCCTTGATTTATAAAGCCAGAATAACGATAATATTCACTCATAACATTTCTGTAGACTTGCTAACTTCTCTAGCATCAGACAAACCAAGGAGCACAGCAGTTACACCAAGTGAGTGAATATGCCAGTCTGGTTCTGCTTCTCTTTTTTTTTTTAAGTCAGTATTCTGGTAATGGCTGATTAGGTATTTTTTGTTATATTTACCACAAAAGTTATTTTTTGTGCTTTTTTAGCAAATGAAGAAGTCAGACAACTGTGGACTTCCAAGTGAACATCAATTTAACTTCGTAATAAAGCCTTCTCTGTTAACCTTTTAATAGGAAGCAATAAAAATACTAACAATTCTTTTCAAACCTATGTCTTTAAAGTATTTCTGTGTACTCATAGCAATAAATATTCATACATACAAGGAGGTAACTGCATGTTATTGCTGCATATAAAAGATGGAGAATGTGTAATTTTTAGAAGTATTTAATTACATTTTTATCTGAGAAGGTGCAATCCATGAGCAAGTGTTTTTCCATATTGCACAAGCCAGGTGAGCATTTTCTTTAGTGAGGATCTCTTTAGAGAGAGTCTGGTAAGAGGGAGAAAGTATTAAACATGTAAGCTAGCCTCGAATTGGGCTAAGATAGCTGGTGCAGGTCTACAACAACCTTTGTTGTTGACATTTACCGCTAATATTTAGGAAGCCATTGGTTGTTTTATCAAGAGCACACAAAGGATGTTTGGGGAAGTGGCTGAAAACCAGAGTGGACTGACTTGTCAATTGAACACACACAGATCCGCGTGTCTCCTCATCTGTAAACTTTACAAAGTAAAGAAAGGGGGGAAATCTATTCCTAATAGGCTGGGCAAAATGTAAATGTGTGCTGTGCGCTTTTCACTTGCTACAGTTTATTAGCACAAACTGAGATGTGGGCAGGTGTTCTGTTCCAAACCCCGACCTACTCAAACTCTGCTTTACTTCAAGTGCAACTTTGGGTCTTGTGGTTGTGCAGCAACTTTTGAGTTTCTGTGTTCGGATTGTCCACGGGCATTATTTGTGAAGTGCACGAATCAGTCAAATATTAATCTTACCTTTGTGTTGACAATGAGATTTATGCTTAAGGAAGTTCAGTGTGTTAAAAGCTGAACCCTTCAAACTTCAGAAGGCTACTGGTAAGTTTAAAATAAAGCATAAATGTTCATTATTCCCTTGACTATAAAGAAAACATTTCTGGTGCTATTAAGATATATTTTTTACTAGCTGGGTTGCAAATCTGCACAACCTTCTCCCAGGATACTCAATGAAACAGTTTTCAGAAGTTTCTATTTCTTATTACAACATTTTATGGGAAGTAGTCTTTAGTTCCTGCTACGTGATTTGTCCCAATTTGCTGTGACAAGACCTGTAACCCTTTAATATGTATCTTTGTATGTATTAATTTGTCATATTGTTCCTTATCAAGATAAATGGTGGTGGTAACAAGCTCAGAACACTGAAATCTGTGTTAAATAAATCAAATTTAGATTTGATTTATTTAGTTTTAAAACTTTTGGATAATTAATAAATAATCTTTTTCCAAACTGATTTTTGTTTAGTTAGTACAGCTGTATTATGAATACTAAAAATCACCACTCTTTAAACAAAGTTCATTTGTCAGGGTGTTTAACACGTGGGCAGGGAGTTGATGTAACATCTCACACAGTTTGTCAAAAATACCTAAACTAGAGTGTATAGTTAATGATAAAAAAATCTTGAATGTATTTTGAGAAGGAAGGGTTAAGGAAAAAATGTTCTTCATATAAATCTCTGCATATAACACCTATCATTTAATTTTGTTGCACACTATAAAATAACAAAAATAAGATCTGTAACATGTCTTCTCACTGGCACCAGAGCTTAATCTGTGACAACAAAGCATGGAAGCTAGATGGAGGTTTTTTTCCTGACCTTGAAGGTCCTTGCCAGGAACACGTGAGTCTGTCCCTCATTGACCCTCAGCTATACTCAGTATATGTAACCATGTTTTCTCATGGTTTTTGCAAATCATTACAGTTTGGCTTCTTAGTTAAATGTAAATACTCCTCTATTACCGTCACCTTCCATTGGCTATTATTACAGAAGTTCCAATATAATGGGGTAGTGCAGATTCCTTGTGGGCTTCTGGAGAAGAAGCTGATGAGGGGCTTTGGTTTTTGTAAATAAATGCGTTTACTTCCTCAGAATTGTATCCGTAATTTTCCCCTACATGTCCTGTTGCTGTGCATGATGAAGTTTGAAATGTACCATGTTTGGCTAAAACATGGTGATAGTTTAAAAGCACAAATGGAACTTGTCCAGAGGGTCTCACATCCATCACACGTTCACTTTCAGAGTCATGATCAAGCTTTACAGTCATTCTCTCATCGCTGTCCAGTTCATCTAGATTTGTAGCATGGTGACTAGTGTGCCCATATTTGGGTTCTTTCATACAAATCCTTCTTGTTTGCTCATATACTGAGGGCATTGGCAGGAGATGACTTAATTGTCCTATAGCTTTAGACTGGAAACACTCTGATTTTGGCAGCAAGGAGTTAGCTATTGAGTTTGTAAAAGAACTTTCATTAATGCTCATTTTTTCTTGCAGGTCTCTGTTAAAAGCTAACTTGCTTTCTTCTTTAATGAGGTGGTGAGGTGGTTGAATCCTGGTCTCTATTTTGTTGGGTTTCATGATTCCGGAATCATAAATATCATCTTTATATCTGGTGCCTGGCATGGGTGCTGTGCAGCTCGTGAAGTTGTCAGATAGGGCATCTTGGCTGTATCTTCTGGTTGATATGGGCACTTGCAGAAAAGAGAAAACATGTTAATTACTGACAATGAGCTCGTACAATAGTTAGACTGTAACACTTTTTATGACTGAACTTTAATTCCCATTTGGTTTGGACCACATCCAAGTCCCACTGAAGACACCAGAGACTTTCCCATTTGCTTCAGTGGCTTTCGATATGTATTTTTAAGACAGTACTGAAAAGTTAAAAAAACCCCAAAACCAAACAAACAAAAAAACAACATTCAGAAGGGCTGCCAGTGTTGAACAATTCTGGAAAGGTTTCCCATATGAAATGCCCATTTGTTCATTTGACTGAATAATTCTAAGTCACTGCCATTATTAATATGGTTAAATAGGGGAAATCAAACCAAAGAAATCTTTGGAAATGTGACCTGCTATCAAAACCCTTGCATTAAGTAAGCCCTTTCCATGGATTTATCAAACAATTTACCAAAGGGAGGATAACGTTTATTACATGTCAATGATTCAGTGATGAGAGTACAACCAAATTTATTCTTCCTGTCACTGTGGAAGTGTATTGGACACCTGCCCTTGTAAGGAAAGAAGAGAGTGTGTATTATTAGGTAATGACACGTCAGGATCTAATTCATGGCATCTGTTTGTGGTACATGTAATATCTAGATTGTGTCACATTAAAGGCTTTGCTTTTTCTCTTTGAAAAGCTGGCATCAGATATTAAAAACACCTATTGAAAAGCTACAGAAATACTTTTTGAGTAATGCTGTATCTCTGCTTGTAAGGAACTATCATATATTAAAGCTATATGCATAATATAAGTGTAATTTACAACATACAGTGAGAATGTTTGTTTGAGTGTGGGAGTACTAATCTGGGTATGCATGGAAAATCAGCAACTCGATTCTTAAATTTTCAGGAGAGTATGAACCTAGGATTTTTATTCAGGCTTTTTCTCTAAAATATATTGAGTAATCTTAGTTTTCTCTTAAGTTTCGGCATGGTAGCAGAACTCTTGAAACAATTTGAATTGCTTTTATCATTTTCTGCTTGGCTTACTCAGTTTTTCCTTTTTGTACAATCCTATCTAAAAATGCTAAGAGAAAAAGCCACTGGTTTACTCCTATCCAGGAAGGTTAAAATTGGGTAAGTACCAATTTTTTTGCAGTCTTGTATGAACAGTTTTGACAGTTATACTACTCCTCCAAGGCGTATTTGAAAGTTTTATGTTAAAGGTTAAATTAGGCACTTACCAAATTTCTCAAATTAAACCTAAACTCTATTTTGTGTTCTGCTCACTGAAAGCCCTGGACGCCAAAGTGCCTTTTGTAAAAGGGATTTTCTGTTTTTCTAAAAATTTTATTCAACATCTTAAAAGTTTTGGAGTTCCCCTGTAGTGGTTGCTGATGTAACCGTGCCCACTAATAATTAAATATTCCCTGTGCTACAGTAGACTGGCAAAGCCTTCATGTATAACAGAGGAAGCAGAAATAGCTCAATTGTACCTTTTTTTATACGCACAGCTTCATTAATTTCAGAGGGAGTTACACCACATAATTAACACCAGAATTTAAACAGAAATCTGGATCCAATTTCTTCTTGATCAACCTACCACCCTCCTAGAAACAACAACCTTTCAAGTTATTCTTTTCAATTTCCATGTATATATTTTGTACCAAGAAGTATATGCAGTCCTAAGTAAACTGAATTCTCACCAGCTGTTGAAAAATGGCTCTCTTAGATCACAAATCAAAACAGGCATTCAGCCACATGCTGGAGTATACCTTGGAAATTTTACCAGTGGAATTACACAACTATAATTTTAACTCCACATTTGGCATTTTTACTGTGAATTAAGTATCCATGCTGAGAGTTGTTGATGTATAACTAATCTGGGACACTGGTTTTAGTGGTTTTCCCACTTGACACATCCACAGGAGTGATGGGATTGTTCTCTTACTGCAGCAGGGATCATTGTTACTTTGAGGCTCTACTCTACTCTCTGAACAAGAGATTGTCCTTTTCCACCTTTTAGAGCCCACACTTGTAAGAAGCTGAAGCACCACAGCTACTGGTTGGCCCCTGTATTGTGATCTTCATTTTTGTAAACTCAAATTTGGCTGGGCTGATGGCCATCTTCTTGGTACCAAGAGGTAATTTGCATACTTGGACATTTAGAAGATATTATCCATTTTGTTCTACCCTCTTTCTCAAACATGGTTTTCACGTCTTTTGTTGAGGAAGAAGGTTAAGCGTATAGTTAATTATTTGCAGGCTTCCATTAAAGTTGTCAGCACATGCATGGAGTTAGAGCAGATGGTTAAGCAAGTCGTGTCTGCAGTGCCACAGAGCACAGTCATTTTTGTCTGCTCACATTCAGAACAGTGAATGGAGCTGGCCTTAAACCTGCTTTTGTCTTCCTTTGCAGACAAAAACCCAAGGATGCCCTGGGAAAGACTCCTCCTGGGGAGTTTTTTCATACAGAAGTTACCAGAAAGCTGACCAGCTGCTCTGTGCTGCTGTAGAAGGGCAGCACCCCAGGAATGCTCCCTCCCACCTGGCATGTGGACAGCCACCAGCGTACCTGTCTCAGCAGGTGCACAGGGATCCCATACATTCCCCACTTCTCCAGCACTGAAAATGCTTTACAGCCATTGGAGTCAGGGCATTAATTTGGGATACTTTCCCAACCACTCTTCTGCCAGAGCGGCTCAGCTACGCCAAGTGAGGTAGATACATGGCACATCTAAGGTTGTACATCACACAACAGTGATAGCAGCTTTCTAGAAGGCCCTTTATACTTACCCTGCCTCCATTCATAGCAGCCTACAACTGCAACAGTGAGCTCAGTCCTTCAGGCATCATGTCCCTGTTTATTCCTGCCATATAGATCTGCCTTCCTGCTGATGCACAGGGTGCAGCTTGGGCAAGCTGAGGGAAAACCTGGAGATAAGAGCCCCATCACCTGACAGCCTGCTCAGACTTCAGCATCCAACCATCCAAGCGGGAGCAGGAAGGGTACTCTAGCAGGTATTAGTCTTTGTTTAAAACATATTACGTCTCTCCATAGTTACAGTGTACTAGAGCAATCTTTCCCCTGTCAATTGTTGTGTTGCAGTGAGGAGCATTCCCTCCTCTCCTTAAACAATGCAGGTAAAGGTCAGATGGTGCTCAATGGGGAAAGATGCTTGGAGAAAGATATTTCATTCACAAAGATGCCTTTCAGTACCAAGATGTTCATAGATGGAGCTGCTCCTGGTTCTCTCATTGCCCCTATTTCAGTAAAAAATGAAAGAAAGGCATCTTGGAACCAGGTCAAAGCAAAGAAAGACTGGAACTCAGCATTGATCTTCATGGGAAAGGTACACAGTCCTTATCAGCAGAGTTTTGCATTCTGTCTATAAAAAACCTCTGGTTTTAGGACACAGCTGAAGCCCTCTTCATTTATGCTTTGTCTTGCATAATTTTTCTTGGGCTTTCTGATCTACCCTCATCTCAGAAGACTGTACTCCTGACAGTTACTATATGTTTTGAAAAGACAATTTGCCAACACTTGAATGTTGACCTGTAGCCCATGATGTTTCAGTGTGTTTCCTAATCCTTTGTACAAGAGGGCCTTCAGAGAAGAGCAGGAATTACTCAATTGCTCTGAGTTTTGCTGGAGACCAATGAGCAGAGCCACTGTACTGCTCAGGTCACACACTTCTGTGTCACAAAGGCATGTTGATATTCCTCCATGTCAAACCAGGCAAAGATACAGAGGTCTTAATACTGCCCATGCAAAAGACACTTTTTAGATTAGCTCAGTATCTGTGCTGTGTCCTGGTCTGAACTCTAATTGCGAATCATCTGAGGCATGGGCTGATATTGTAATTAGTATGTTCTCCGTTATTCTCCCTCCAAAAACAATACAGACCTCTTTGCCTCTAGTGGAATGCACTTTTCAAAGGTGTCATATATTTCTTACAATAGTCACAGACTAAACCTAGGGAGTTGGGTTGAGGGAGGAAGATAGACAAGAGATTGTCACAGATTTTCTTAGTATTCTTCATCCTTTCCTGAGTTTTGGCATGATTAATGGCACTGAGCTTCACACAGGTAGTACAGGCTGGTCAACAGCATAACTTAATGAAAAGTGGTTACTGTGGTACCCACAGAAGTAATGTATCCATTCAAGTGCACAAAGGAAATGTCCCTGACTAAAAAGATGGTTGCCTTCTCTGAAGTTAGTTTCTCTTTTGATGACTAGACCAGCTGGAAAAAAAGTGGAAGAAGCTTCAAAACCAGATTGTGAGGCAACAGCATCTGATTTGCAGACAGTTTTATCTGCTACGTGCTTTTCCAGAGCTTTGATGGCTTGGCATGATCATCTTAAAATCTCTGATCTCTCTAAAAGAAACTATTTTCCACAAAGAAAAATGTCTCTGGCCTACGGCATTTTTGGCAGATGCCTCTATGGATGTGATGTGGAATCGCCCTAACATCCAACCCGGTTGCCAGATGTCATATTTGGCATTGCCTTTGGATTGAAGATAATGATGCTAAGCAGATCCTCTCTGCTTTGAAGCTTACTGGCTGTCAGTTTTTCAGTGAAACACTGGAAAAAGCAGCAGTTGACAATGTAAGGAAGATCAGATGGTCCTTTCAATTCTAAACAAAAAGTCACTTCCAAAGGTTCAGATTTTTCTCCTGCCACCAGCCTCAGCAAAAGTACAACAGGGCTAATTCCACCTCAGGAGGAAACAAACTCTGGGACAATGAGATAAAAATCCTCTTTGCAGTGGTGGCTCCATTTTTCTTTCCCCTCTTATAACACTATGTGTGAATTCAAACTATGATCTCTGACCAGGCCTGAGTTTGACCACATTATTTTTTCCTTCCTAAATAGTACAATTGTAAGTGCTTTTGCAGAGAATTAGTTGTACCAAGACATTTTTTCATCAAATGCCCAATAGCTAAGCATCCATTAAAATACATCTATGCTCAAAAGAGAACCCACGTATTCCAACTTAAGCAACAAAATCTTAAGTACAGGTAGAACCAGAAGTAAGAAATGCTGGCATCACAGCTCTGTTTTCTTCTCCATGAGGACATGGTGAAGGTACACATGCATGGTGACATTGAAAAATACCAGTAGTTGCTTGCAATTTTTTGTTGGGATTTCTTTCCCCCTAACATATTTAACAGTATTCCTGTGGAATCCTTCTGGCTTAATATATTAACTAGGAGTTATCTGCCCATATCAACCAACTGATGTTAAATCGCTTGTCTGCTGCTATGCTCACTGGGCTTTTCTGGCAAATTTTATGGCCATGGTTAATTTTATAGGCTGTTCTCTGAACAGGCTATTCTTTCCACATCCACTTGCAGTGTATCTGATGGCACCCTCTGACCAGCCAGGGGTCTATTTTCTTGGTCAGTCTCACAGCACCTGTTAGTCTGGAAGCAGAGAAGAGGAGCTGAGCTGACTTCTGTACACCTAGAATAGCTTTGTTCCTGCAGACTTACTGGGGGTCTGCAGGATTTACTGCACTATACTATAATTTACTATTACAGCATAGTGAACTATACTATATTTTCTTCACTGCTATAATCCTTATACTTATCCTCAAAAGATGTAGCTTTTTTTTTGCTTTTCCACAAAGATACAGCATCTTTAGAAAGGACAAAATCATTCCTTGTTTTTGGTCTAAAGCTACTTCTTTTCACTCCCAGTCCACAACAGCAACAAAAGGAAGCCAGCACATTAGATAAGCCTGAGCTCAGAAAAAGCATTTAACCTGCACTAGGCTGTAAGAAGAGCTTCAGAATTGCTCATTTTCCACCTAAACACAAAACAATAAAATAAAATGCTACAGTCAGCTAGGTGAGGTCAATCAGTCCTGTGAAGGACAAAACCCTGAGCAGAAGTTATTTGCTCCTCTGTGGGAGACACATTCAATATCTGATACTGTCTTCTGTTTGATGTAACAAGCTCAGCCTTTAACACCTGCAGGTATTCCTTCCAGATCTAGGATATCTAATGTCCTGTCCCTAAGTGAATAAATGCTTGTTTCTGGTACTCAAGAATCTTGAGCCTATCTTTTTCAGCTTTTTTTATTTTAAAGTTCCACTGCTGCTTCCTCTATCCTTAATGAGTTCCATCTAACTTTGTAACAGTATGTCATCCAGTCAGGCCTCATCAATGATTTTTAACTAATCAAAATTACTTGTGTGAATAGATGTAATGTATATGAGAGCTAAGGGTTAGACTGTATCTTGAGCTTGTTTACATTTAGTTCCTTTATAGCTTTACAAGATTATTTCTTACAGGTTGCCACCTCAGAGAAGTCAATGTCTCCAGTGCTTCCTTCAAAGTATTTGAGCTGACTGTCTGTATAGAGAGATAATGAAGTTGACCGGGGAGGAGCACTGAAGACATTTTTAAGCAAGCAGTGCACAGTGCATTTCATTTACTCGCTCACTGTGGTAACTGTAAGGTAAAGACATTCAGAATGGCTTCATATTCAAAAAGGACAACCTTCCATTTTTATGGAAATAGATCATGTTTATTTTCATTTCTGTCTGTAAACTGAAATACATTTGTTTCTTTCTGACTTCAGCAATGACTTACCTGAGCAGTTGCACTAAATAACTCTGATAGAGCAAAACATGAAGGTCAACTGTGCCCCTATTAAAGGAGTTGGTATCTCTGCCCTGTTCTAAAAGTGACTCTGGCGAATACATTTTTGCAATTGATGCTTTGATAATATTCCTCATCAGGTATGGTCATGGGAAGTGGGCTAAACTTGTAAATACTATAAATATAGTGATTATTAACCATTTCTGATTTTCTGGGCTTCCTAAACATCTTGTAATTCCTGTTTTTAAACTACAATTGCAAATTTTTTTTGCAAGAAAAGAAAAAAACCCCCACAACTTTTCTTTTCTTTTTTTCTTTTTTAAAGTGACACCCACCTTCATAACTCTGTGCAAGATTATGTCGGATGATGTTCACTGGCTGATCAGGAAGATTTTTGGATGGTGACTGGCTGTTGGGTACCAAGGAGTTGGCATAATGCCACTGGCATTCTCCATTTGTCTGCAGTGTACTCAAGAAAAATCGAGCCACTTCACAAGGTGCTCCTTGAGATTGCCCAAACTTTGAAGGCAGCATTTGCTTTTTGCTACTGAAGACGTGAGAATCTACAGGGAAGTGTCCATAATGGTAAGAGAAAGGCAAGCTATATGATGGGGTATATAAAAGTTCACTGTTTTCTGAATGGAAGTTTTGTTCTTGAATGGTGGCAGCATTCACTGCAGGGCTGGATCGCCAGCTTCCCACCTGGCTGCATTCCAGTTTGTCTGTTTGGAATGAGCTGTATTGCTGGGGGAAAGAAAAAGAAAAGGGAGGGGACAAGAGTTAAATGACTAACTTTTATATGAAACCACATAACATATCATATGGGCATCCAAAGCTGGGCCTCCTTGAAGTGCAATCTCACTGGCTGAAGGGATTGGCTTACCGGTGCATTTAAAGTTCCCTGCCTTCATGATAATTTTACCCTCACTTAATGCAGGAACAAAAACTATTTTGTCATCCTAATGTCAAGGGTTTATTTGTTAATTTTACCAGTGGATTTTAGCTAATAAGTGTAGGCAGTTGTAAATACCAGAGGGCAGAAGTTTGCTGCAAAGTTTCTGCAGCACCACAAGTCACTGATAAATAGAGTAGCAGACCATGAATATGATTTTGTGTATGTTGGCATATCAAGCTTTAGAATGGTAGGAACACAAAATCTGTCCTTTGCATCAGCTTCTATGGCAATGATTTTCTCTTCCCACTCTCTCCCACCCTCCTCTCCAGACTCCAAATGCTTTTTGGACTCTCACTGTTTTGAATGCCATGTATTTGCTAGCTGCATTCACTGCTGTTGTGTTGCATCACTCGCCAGAGTTTTGTACTCCTTGTGCTGTCCACCCCAAGAACTAAAGGATCTAATTGTATTGTGGCCTACAAGGGAGTTCCTGCGGCAGAGCTGACTATACTATGGTCAGTTTTACAGGAAGTTCAGTTCTGAATGATCTCTGCCCTGCCCCAAGCACTCTGCCACAATAATTGGGAAGTAAATATTGCTGAAAATGTTACCTGTTGTGGGTAAGGCGTTGTTCTGAGTTTTGCCTTCATTTTATTACTTTTGGGTTTTACTATTTTCCTTGTTTCCTGCGAGGTAGATACTGAGTTTCTGCATGAAAACTGTGACTTAGAAACGGTAACCTGGTCCAGTGACAACTGAAGTTCCTTATACTCAATATCTCTGCAAAAGAACAGTCCAATAAATTACATACTCAAACATACCGCACAAATCCAAAATAGCTCCTTTGAAAATAAATGTTAGCTTTCACAATGTTTTCATTTTCATTCTTCCAAGATTTTCACTGAGCCTGCAGTGTGAGGCTGGGGATGTCAGCAGGCAGTGAATTTATGGTTTGACCCCGTCCCCCTGCAAGTCTATCACAAACGTTCCACTGGGAACCACATTAACTTCTCTGTGCTAAATGCGCTCTCACTCTGAACCTAAGCTGTGCCAACCTCTTCTCAGGCACCCTGCAGTTTGGAATCACAGCCATGTCAGCTGATAGAAAGACACAGATTAATTCATCTGTCTCCTCCTCAATCAGGAATTGGTCTCTGCCCCGGCTCTCACAATTACCCCTGAGGAAAGGAGAAGGAGCAATGTTCCTCTCCTGTCAGCACACTGTGCTTGTAACTGGACCACAGGAGCTGCAATGTTGTTCTGCTGACAGTCTCTAAATTTTCATTTCTGCTCTGTTCTGTTCAGTTTTATCTGCCCCACAGACAGCACAGATTTTGGTACAAAAGAGGCTAAAATCAAATCAAGAACAGGCTGTGGATCATATTTTCAAACATTGATTGATGCCGATCTGATGCTTCAGTGGTCTCTCCTGGTTTTCTCAGCAGCAACAGTGGAGCATATTTTTGAAAGGACAACTAGGGAAAAAACCCTACTTCTCTCTATCTAGAACTCTTTCCTATCACTTTTCGATGGTGAATAACCTGGAAGTAAATTCAACTCAAGAATATGCTGTCATACCCCTAGCACAGTTTCTTCCTTTTTACTCAGACCACTTGCCCCAACTCCTAGGACTCAAGCAGGTTGCAGGGCTGAGTCTTTCCCTCGTGCTGCTGGCTCTCACATCTGTACAGGAATGGTGGCACCATTAGCCAGTGCGTCTAGGGCTGAACATCTACTTCAAGAAGTTTAAGGAAACACCCTGTGGTTTTGCAATTCATACATTTTAACTCCCCAAAGTCACGTATCAGAGACAACACTGTAATATGCAAATACACATGATCCTACCACACACATAATGTAAACACATCGTTCATGCCAGACAAGAAATGGATCAGTCTAGACAAAATAAGAGAGTGTATAGTTCCCTGCTTTTATTCAACATGAGGTGTGACAACTATGCTTTTTTTTTTCACCCCACCCCAGATAGTATCTTCAGTCACAGTCTGTTTCACTATTACTTATCCCTCTTATTCAATATAAATTTCTCTCCTTCTCACATTTATATCAATATAGAAATTTTTTAATACCTTCATGACTTGAACCAGAATTCATAAACTGTAGATCCAAGCCACTGGACATTCACCAGCTCAGTGAGAGCTACTTGCCACTGTGAGAATGTAGTTTTTCCCTGAGTATCTATGCAACACAAAGCAGGTGAGCGAATCCTTGATGATTCACCTGCCCCTGACTGAAAGGAGTAACACTTCGCACTGTGTGTCTCCCAAATTGACTGGCAGCAGTAGCTTTCACTGTGTCTAGACAGCACCAGTGCGGTTCTGATGCCAATTACAGAACTGAGGTCCAGGTCTAATGCAAATGGCTACAAGTGGTATTATGTTCAAGCATATGGTGTATGAAGTAATAATCAGGAACACTAGCTCTTTTTAGCCCACAGTAACTACAAAAGGGAGGATATGAGGAGAGAAAAGTCGCTGTAACGTGCTAGTGCAGAATGATACTGGAAGACACAAGTAAAGCAAACTTAAAGAATTTAATTAAAAATGAAACAATTACTGACAACATGCAAAATGAATTAATTACTGATAACACGTAATGGTACAAAGTATTTTGACTTACGTAAGGACATAATTGACACTCACTATGCAGTGAGGCCGTGATGAACGGCTGTTATGCACAATAGTAGCGTAGCTCTGTACCCAAACCCAGCCGCCATGCTTGGACAGTAGTCGATAGTACTTGGTTGTGACTTGGCCTTTCACCAACACTGTGAATACAATACAAAAAAGTATTTCACATTTCTTGGACTTGTGACCACTTCCTGGAGAGATTTATTTGCAAGGCAGGGACTTTTCTCTCTCCTCTCCCTCCCTTTAAGCCTCCTTCTCCCACCAAACCTTAAATAGCTTCCCTGCAAAGGTATCTGTCCTGCCCCTTAACATAGTTTCACAAGGTCATATAATTGTTCACAAATAGTATGTTGAAAACTATTAAGGTTTGTCTTCTTGTCCAGTTCACCCTACGCTCCTATACTAACATTCTGCAAAAACACTTACTGTTTCTAATCTTCTAGCTGAAAAGTCCAAGGCAGCAAAAGTATTTTGAAGCAGACACAACTAGCTTGAATTTTTCCAGTATATCTGGAAGCACTTTTGTAAATTATTTTGTCTTTTGAAATGTATTTTCTGCTATGATGCTTTTTCCTCTGTAAGCTCTACATTTTGAAGGTTGATTTTAAAGGGGAAAATTAAAATGGTATTTGGTTCTTAAGCATACAAATAAAGACAAGACGTGAATCAGCTATGTGATAGATTTCACTAGAAGTGTAATCCTCTATACACCAGTTTGGATTCTCTGTGAACAAAGATGTGGAGTTTTTCAGCATCTCTAAATATTTAATCTAGCCACAACTATTTCTGGTTCAGTGACAGGCACTTATCTGACGATTCACTACAAGATGATGCCCAGGCTTTGAAGGTGGTTCTTCTCTTGTGTGAACCTAGAGCATTCCTCTAGGAAACTCCATCTTACTCTTCTATATAATCAGTTATTTATTTTAAATTAGGAAATAAGAAACTGAGCTTGCTACAAATGTCCAAAAAAAGTGATCAATAGCAGTGATTCCTTTATATAATACATGATTAAGAAATTTAATTAACTGCTTGCAAATACAGGGCTTGTACTAGATTGAACTTAGTCACAAAGCTTACTGTATTTTTGTTCTCTCATTGTACATGCTTAGAGCAGAAGCTGACACATAATATGGAAATCTAACAACAGTTTTTTCTCTTCAGCCAACTCTACTAGAGCAAATGACCACTCAAAATGAAAATGTATGGCCTTATAATTAGTGTTCATAGAAGATTTTTCTGACAGGGGGGGCATCCAATGTCAAATCAGGAACTAAAGAGTGCACAAACTTTGGGGGTTGTTGCCAAACAGTGAACTATATGGCTATCAGTCATCACTAGGGTAGGCTTTTTTGTGTTCCCTTGTTCCTTGGGGGACCAGGGGTTTATAATTTCAATAGTAATCAGACGCTGCAATAATGTTAATAATGTGAACAGCACAATGTGAGACTGACAAAAATAGAAGAGCAAGAGTTCTCATTCTCACTAAGGTCCTCTAAATCTGTAGCATATAGGTCATCTCTCTGGACTGCCTACTCTCCTATCCATCTGTGCATGTCACATGTTTAAACTTTTCTTCAAATTCAGTTAATCTCCCTAAGAAAATCAAGCTCTTATAAAATTACTATAGACAGGTCTTTCTGGAAGTGTCACATCTCCTCCCATTACAGGATATGGTATCCATTTGTTCAGAAAGCAACAAGATAAACAACATCTTGCAGGACATTCAAAAGCCCATCCTCGGTGACACCAAACCACTACTGTTTAGAGTTTGAAGTCTCTCTTAGATATCAGCTTTTTGCCTCATACTTGTCAGTGAAATTTTTCATGCCTATATTTCTACATAGAATACTCTATGGGGTGGAGGTGTTCATATGTACAGATATTTAAGAAAATGATGAAGAATATGCGTGCAAGTAGCTAAACACACCTACAAAATACATAAAGATGTGCTCTTTAAGTGTAATATATTGCTCCAAGGTAAAGGTCTTGCAGCTGCTACTCAAAGATTCAATGTAACAAAGCCAAATAAATCTGTTGTGAAATATTTGTTAATAATCAGCTATATGTCATGGAATCACTGTGTTTCTTGGGGTTGTATAATCCAAATGGTCCGGTTCTAGGAAATTATGCTTATATTTTGACCCAGATAATCTAACAGGTATTTTTTGTAATATGATCTAGGGTTTTCAGAAATAAGTCTTCGTGCTAGTTTAATGGTCAGGTTTTTCTGGAATTCGAAATGCCTTGCTACTCAGCCTTCCAAAATATAAATTAATGCTGTAATGGATCATTAGCTATAACAAAGTTCTTCTGTGTGCTTTGGGACTAGTTTTGACTTTCTCTCACTGATTTTTTTGAAATCCCTGTTTTAGCTCTCCAGTTAAGACAGTATTTTAAAAGATGTGAAAACCACTGAGGACTACAGTGTTCAGCTCTCCTTCCTAATTATATGGATAAACCAATACTTCTCCTGGGACAGGGGAGGACTCCATGTCTCCTGCATTTTTAGCAATCTGGGGAAAGTCTGACCTTGGCTAGGGGACAGTAGCTGTGCTTCTGATACAGTAAATGAGGTCAATTTCCATTTGGCTGTGTGTTAAATTATCCTGTTTGATGCTGATTGGGAAACCTCAGAAATGGGAGTGAGGTAAATCCACTATCAAGACAATCTGTGCAGGCTCAGACTTCTTGGTGGCCTCCGCTGCAATCAAACTGGGAGGATTCAGTGGCTTTAGCCTTGGCTCTTAGATGTGCCATTTGTAACTGGGTGTTCCGCTGTTGTGGTTCCCTCCTGGTTTAGCAGGCAAGCTGAAAAAGGCACTGGGCTGGCTGGGTTGATCCTTCTTGCCTGTCACAGTTGGCTATTTTAAAAGGCTCCAGCAGGCTTACAGGCATGTGGCTGAGAGTTCCTAGCCTGCACTTAAGGATACCACTAAAAGAAATGGACTTCTTGGTTCCACACTTGTTTTAGCTTCCCTGGCACATACAACCTGACATGTCATCAGTCCAGCCCTTGAGTAGCGTGGTCAGTGGATGGTGCCCTAGCAGACTCTTTTGCTCTCTTAAAAACTAGTGCAGCTCTGCCAGAAGGCTTGATTGCTGGGGAAGCAAAAGTAGACTTGATGCCACGGACAGCGTGTAAACTGTGCTGTGCTATAAGTTAAGTTCTGTAAATACATAGGTTGACTTCCAGGAAGCTGCAGACCAGCTTGGTGATGACATCAGCTTGGGCTGGGGCTTGCCTTGCCAAGACACAGAGATATGACTCTTGTAAAAGTTTATGTGGGAAGAGCAATGATGTTGCAACATGTGGGATGCACAAAATCCTCCTCACAGAGAGATGAGGGTACAAATGATATGATTTCTCTGAGGCTGGAAAAATATTTTGTACACACTGGAATGGAGGAATATTTTGTCTGTACTGGAACCGCGTCTCTACCCTGTCTCCTGAAATGCAAGACGCTTAGGCAGGAGCATTGTCTGGATGGTCACACTCAAAGAGTTGTGGTCAACATCTCAGTGTTTGAACAGAAACCAGTGATGAGTAGTGTCCCTCAGCGTTGCTATTTGGGCCGGTGCTGTTCAACATCTTTGTCAGTGACATGGACAGGGGGATTGAGTGCACCCTCAGCAAGTTTGCCGACGACACCAAGCTGTGTCGTGTGGTTGACACGCTGGAGGGATGGGATGCCATCCAGAGGGACCTTGACAGGCTTGAGAGGTGGGCCTGTGCCAACCTCATGAAGTTCAACAAGGCCAAATGCAAGGTCCTGCACCTGGGTCAGGGCAATCCCAAACATAAATACAGACTGGGAGATTAATGGATTGAGAGCAGCTCTGAAGAGAAGGACTTGGAGGTGGTGGTGGACAAGAAGCTGAACATGAGCCGGCAATGTGCACTTGCAGTCCATAAGGCCAATAACTGTATCCTGGGCTGCGTCAAGAGAAGTGTGACCAGCAGATTGAAGGAGGGGATTCTGCCCCTCTACTTCACTCTCGTAGGGCCCCACCTGGAGTACTGTGTCCAGTTCTGGAGCCCCCAACACGAGAAAGACATGGACCAGTTAGAATGAGTCCAGAAGAGGCCACGAGGATGATCCCAGGGCAGGAGCACCTCTCCTATGAGGACAGGCTGAGAAAGTTGGGGCTGTTCAGCCTGGAAAAGGGAAGGCTCTGGGGAGATCTTATAGTGGCCTTCCAGTACCTGAAGGGGCTACAAGGAAGCTGTGGATGGAGTTTTTACAAAGGTAGATAGTGACAGAACAAGGCGTAATGGCTTTAAACTGGAAGAGGGTAGGTTTAGATTAGACATTGGGAAGAAATTCTTTCCTTTGAGGGTGGTCAGACAGTGGCGCAGGTTGCCCAGAGAAGCTGTGGATGCCCCCTCCCTGGAAGTGTTCAAGGCCAGGCTGGATGAGGCTTTGAGCAACCTGGTCTAGTGGAAGGTGTCCCTGCTCACGGCAGGGGAATTGGAACTGGATGATCTTTAAGGTCCACTCCAACCCAGACCATTTTATGATTCTATAATTCTATGACTCATTATTTGTGTGGCCACATTTCCCCAGTTGCAGAGCAAACACTGTATATATTGATGGTGCTATAGAAATAAATAACACCAGTTCAAACATCAGAAGGTTTTTCATATAGCTGGAAGCTAATCAAATGTTTAAAACAGGAAACACAGTTTGCTGCCAGCACACCTTAGGCAAATATTCACATCTACATTTTCCTCATAGTCTGATGTTATATCCCTTCTAACTAGTTCCCCTCACTGTTCCCTTTGTTTTGTTCTCTGTGCTGCCTAACTTAAAGTTCAATTGCTTTAAGTCCTCAGTTTGGGAATTTTGTTTTCCTCTTTGAAAAAGTAATTGCCTACCCTTGGTTTTAGGTTGCAGGGTTTTTTTCTTTCTTTTTTTTTTTTTTTTTTCTTAATACCTTTATTAGGTGTAAGATGTTTCTCTCCAGATTTCTTCATCAGATGACACTTAATCATCAAATTGCTTTATAGAATGGTACGTCAAACTTGCCAACCTTTTACTGGTCATGTTCCTAAGACATTTACTGATGGATGGTAGGGGAGTTATAACAGTGCTCCCCAGAGGAAGTTTGTACACTTTACATCTGTTTTAATAATTCCTATTACTTGGTATTCTGACCGTGATTCTGCACTGTTCCCACTGTTGCCCAAGAATTAGTCATTATTTTTTTCTTCTTGACATTTATTTGCTTTTAAACTTTCATACATTTCTATGCATATGTCTCGCATTTTTCTTCTGTTTTTAAACTTTAAAATAATTTATCTTTCTAATTCAGATACAGTATCTAAAGAACTGCCTTTAGATATTCTGTTTGGTTGTGGTTTTTTTCTTGTGGGAGGAGGTGTTAACTCAGTAAACATGATGTGTCTCTTTATTTAAAACTCCAGCCATACATAGATCAAACTGGCAGCCAAAATACAAGTCTTCCACCGCGCGCACAGAATTATCCATCATTCTGCTCTAAAATGGAAAATTATTTTTCCAGAGATGATTGTGGCTGTAATGGAATCATCTCTGTACTGGTTGACACAGGTATTTCAAATCATCTTGTGAAAATAATGAGTGATATTTTGTACAGGCCAACAGTCACATCCAGATGCAGATGGTAGCACTAGAAAGAGGATGCTCCCAACGGAACATTACCATGTACCCTGTTCATTCTAATTTCTAGTTTGCAATGGCCCAGAGTGTTCAGTGGTGTTTTGGTAAATATGGACTTGCTGTGAAGATCAGTTTCTGCTTTCCCTGGTGTAGCAGACACTGCCATCGTTAGAATTCAGCCCTTGGAATTTCAGCACTGACTTGCCAAATGCAGTTACAACCTCCTTTATATTCCAGATCCTCATGAACAGCACATATTAAGGTGAAGAACTGATTACTTTCTCCTTCAGGAAGCCCAAGAGAAGGATTTGACTCTGGCTGCTTTCAGCCCACAGGAGCAATCTGGAAAAAAATTCACTGACATTGGTTTTTGGATGTCATCTTTGCATCATATGGGCTGCAGCAGACTGAGCCAAATCCAGGGTTCAGTTATTCCCTCAATTTGCTTCTCAAATTAATATGCTACTGAATGAACTACTTCCCAAATCCAGATGTTTGAAGATATGATTAGTGTCTCCGTTGGCAGATGGGGAATTATTAAATGCGTAATTTTTTTCCTGACACTCCATTCTCCAAACCTCATCCACATGCTATTAATGAACATCCATCTAAGGATTTTTTGGGTTTGCATTCACTTCAAACATGGGACGATTATTACTAACATATTCCAGAGGAATGGGGAGCTGTTGCATAATTTTTCTTTTAACAACAGAGACTAGTGAAGTAAAGATTTTCCTCTCCCAATTGCTCTGTTGGTTTTTTTCCTTCAAGAGTTCACCACCCAGAATCAAGTCCAAATTTTCAAAAGAGCCTAGATCCTTTAAGTAGAAGGATAAAAGTGGACAGATAAGGTTTGGGTTTTTTCCAGAAGCACAGCATATTGAGTATCTAATTTATTTGCAGAACTAATCATTTCCTTAAGTGATATCCAAACACTTTTGAAATCTAGCTCCAGTCAAGACTTGGAAAGCTTTCTCTGGTTTCCAGCATAGGGCTTGTTATCTGCAAAACTTCTCACTCTACTTAATAAATTTCAGTCTAGCGTTCTTTATACTTACGTAGATGATGAGCATATCGTAAATGGAACACATCACAGCCATGAACATGGTGGTAGAGGGTTTTTTCTATCAGATCTTGGGGCTCATATCCAGTTAATTCAGTCACCCTGGAAAAGAAGATTCCATAATAAGCAAAATCTCTAGGAATATTCAGTTTCATTAACCTAACATTTAATTGTGCCAACAAATCAGGTGCCTAAAATCCTTAGAACAAAATGTTAGTTTTGGAAACAGTATCCTCATCTTTATGAGAAAATAAACCCTCTCAACCCAGCCAAAGCAAGGTGCAGCTATTCGCTGGCCAGCCTTACACACAGGCAGGAAAAAGAGTTCTTTTACTTCTTTCCACTTTGGGCTTTTGCCACTGCCATGCAAGATCCTTTGCACAAAGATCCAGTTGAGGAGTCATTCATGAAACAATGAAACTACTCTTGTGGACTGCTGACACATTTTCTTTGGCTTTTGCAAGCATACAAGTGTAGCATGTATGTCAGTCCATAGAGGCTGTGATCATGGTCTATAAATAAATACAGGCTAACTCCTAACAGAAGAAGGAAGCAGGAACTTCTTCCAGCTGAGGATGTGCAAAGACAAGGAGCTATGAAGATCACAAGCTAAGAAAAGGAAGGCTGAAGCTAGACTTCAGAAAAACATCCTCACATGATGAAAAGTAGAATAATGGAACAAATCTGAAAAAGCAGCATCTCTGCAGATGTTAAGGAACCAGACTACACTGGTCAGACTTACACTGGATCAGACCCGAAGAGTCAAACTTCATGGATCCAAATGGACTTTTGTTTATTTAGCACTGTTGCTTGAGAACCAAAATCCTTAAACTACATTGTACAACTCAGCCACAGCATGGCTTGTTTACCTAGTGTTGCTGTGGGTGTTTTGTGCCATCCTGGACTTTCTGGTGGTCAATGCCTGAGCGGAGACTGGTGATGAGTGGTGTCCCTCAGGGTTTGGTATTTGGGCCGGTGCTGTTCAACATCTTTGTCAGAGGCATGGACAGTGGGATTGAGTGCACCCTCAGCAAGTTTGCCGATGACACCAAGCTGTGTCGTGTGGTTGACACGCTGGATGGACGGGATGCCATCCAGAGGGACCTTGACAGGCTTGAGAGGTGGGCCTGTGCTAACCTCATGAAGTTCAACAAGGCCAAATGCAAGGTCCTGCACCTGGGTCAGGGCAACCCCAAACATAAATACAGGCTGGGCAATGAGTGGCTTGAGAGCAGCTCTGAAGAGAAGGACTTGGAGGTGGTGGTGGACAAGAAGCTGAACACCAGCCAGCAATATGCACTTGCAGTCCATAAGGCCAACCATATCCTGGTCTGCATCAAGAGAAGTGTGGCCAGCACGTCGAAGGAGGTGATTCTTCCCCTCTACTTCACTCTCGCAGGGCCCCACCTGAAGTACTGCGTCCAGTTCTGGAGCCCCCAACACAAGAGAGACATGGACCAGTTAGAATGAGTCCAGAGGAGGCCACGAGGATGATCAGAGGGCTGGAGCACCTCTCCTATGAGGACAGGCTGAGACAGTTGGGGCTGTTCAGCCTGGAAAAGGGAAGGCTCTGGAGAGATCTTACAGCAGCCTTCCAGTACCTGAAGGGGGCCTAAAAGAAAGCTGGGGAGGGACCTTTTACAAAGGTAGATAGTGACAGAACAAGGGGTAATGGCTTTAAACTGGAAGAGGGTAGGTTTAGATTAGACATTGGGAAGAAATTCTTTCCTGTGAGGGTGGTCAGACAGTGGCACAGGTTGCCCAGAGAAGGTGCCCCCTTCCCTGGAAGTGTTCAAGGCCAGGCTGGATGAGGCTTTGAGCAACCTGGTCTAGTGGAAGGTGTCCCTGCTCACGGCAGGGGAATTGGAACTACATGATCTTTAAGGTCCCTTCCAACCCAAACCATTCTATGATTCCTCACCTAAAAAGGCAGAACAGAGGTACCATACAAAGACATGTCTACATTAAAAAGCAACACAGTCCAGCAGCAGGCAATCTGTAGAGCAGAATTGTTACTGCTGAGGATCTACTTCTGCAGCAGGAGATGCATCTGCATATTTTAATTTTGGGTCTTTTACTTGGGACTAGGTCTAGTCTAGACCTATGGACTGAAAGCTATATAATAGATGGGCCTTAGACATGCCCTTGGAGGTTGTCTTCCAGCTTGTATTCATCCAGAAGGAATTCAGTTCACATACCTAAAGCCCCTTCATGACACAAACTGCAGTGCAGTGAGTGGGAGCGGTCAGGACATTCACTTCAAAAGGATGCTTCTGGTCTGACTTTGCACACTAATGGGGATATGCTGTATCAGGGAATAACACAGTAGTATCTACAGAAATTAATACAGGGGTCTCAAGCAACATGTGTCATTGGGGGTTGCAGATAACGTAAACTTTGATTATTTTTTTTCTTTTGTAACCATGATGCATCTTCTTTACTCTTACCCTAACACTAAGCAATCATGTGGACCCCACAGAGACTGGGGACTTTACCTTCTACTTGAGAGGGCATTGGCAGGTGAGATTCTTCTGAAGGAAATCAGAAAAACAAGCAAAAAATAATACCTTCACGGTCTGATTATTATAAATGCAGTGCAAATACATCTATATCTCCCCTAGCTATGCCTTCATCTGGGAAACTCTTGCATGCCTTTGCCTCAGTCAGCGACTGCCAAAGTGGAATAAGCACATGCTCTCTCTTTCTGCAGGAGGCTAGGTAAATACACCTTGTTTCTCCTCTGCAGTGTGTGCCATCCCTCCTGGCTTGCAATTCCAGGGGCCCAAATTGCCATTTAAGCCTATCATCAGCATGGTGAAATACTGGTCCTCTTCAGGTTTCAGTGCTCCTTCTGATTTCAGTGCAATTAAAACAAGGGTGGCAGTTTCATCCTGCTCACTTAATTGGTGAGTGCAGAAACAGCTAATCCAAAACCAAACAAAATGCTACAAACCTAAGCCAGGTGTTAATTTTTCTGGAGGTGCAGCCTCACTTTGAAGCTGGTCTTCACGTGGGCCAAAAAAAACCATCATTAACAGTTATGAGGACACCCAAACTTTTGAAAAGTTTGAATCTGGAAATAAACTCAGCTACTGGACTTCCTTAACACAAAACCAACACCTCAGTAGGCCTCTGCGGGGAGCTTGGGCTCTGGAGATGTCTCTTTGCATGTGATGGCACACAGAAGGAAACAGAGCTTGCCTCAGTGATCAGTTCTGCCCTCTGGAGTTCTCTAAAGCCTTTGTAACCCCTGTAGCAATGAATGAATAGGCTGCACCTCAAAAATCAGAAGCAGCAGATCACATTGGAGGGAAGTAACTGTCTTCTTTTTACAGTGTCCTTGATAAGTTAACTCTTGCATGTTTTACATTGCATCAGGTGTCTAGAAAAGCTTATTTAACTGCTCCTTCCTATGGCTTTAATACTGGTCTGTCTGCTGTGACTGGTACCTCTACAGACTGAGCAACACTTTTCCTTGTGTGGATACCAGAAGCAAGCCTGAAAACAGTTTTGTCTTATTCCTGGTATGTCCCTGGTCTTAGCAAATATAATTTGGTTTGCTCAGCTGGGAGAGCAAAGGGCTTTGGTAATGCTTAATACCCCTGATTTTCCTGTGTGTGGACAACACCCATCTGCTCTTTGGTAAACACAGCTATGCAACAGTACTGGTTCTATCTGTGCTCCTGTCAACACCTCTGGTTAGAATGTCTCCTTTGAAGACACTTATATCTCCAGGCAGTTCCTCTTAGGCACGTAATTTCCTCTTTTCCACATGCAAAGACATGTTGCTGAACCCCTTGTGCTTCTTTGTAGCTGTTATATTAAGTAAAGCATGCCAAAAAAAAAAGGGGGGGGCGGGATTCCAGAAACAGCTAGGTCTTTGTATTTTAGCAGCTGATGGACCACTATCTCATTGACTTAGCATGGAGAAAGAGCATGTTCTTGTATGGTTGACCTGCCACGCAAAACTTTCCCACTGTATTGGATACAGATTCTTTTTCACTATTACACATGAATATAACTTCAATGTCTTGCAAATCCATCATGCCAGGGAAATGAAAGAGTATGTGAAATACTGTTTCACATGCAGAGACTTTTGAAGAATGATCATCTTGTCAACAGTCAAATCTGTTACATCGTCTAGGAATTGGGCTTTTCCCCTTGAAGTGTCTTGAACTGCACTGTACGAAGTATCACTGTATACTAAAAGGTACCATGTTTCAAAAAGAGAGGAATGAATCTTTTCACAACTTCTTCAGTTCTGGTTTTGTGCTCTTCTCTTCTTAGCTGGTATGTGAACTGTAACGGCCAAGAGTGGAGGCAGGGTTCTCTTTCCTCAGCAATAGCTGGCTTCCCCAGTTTTGTTTAAGAAGGCTGTGTTTTCATGTAGCAGCCAGATGAATTAGTTCTCATTCTAATAACCCCATTAGTAGGGCTGGCTCATTGTTAAGGCATTGCACTAAAGTGCAGAAGACTGTTTTCTTACTACTCTGTCAAAAGCTTTCTGGGTGACTCCAGCAGGTCATTTGACCTCAGTGTTTCAGTTGTGGGGGTTTCTTTTTGTTTGTTTGTTTTTAATTATGGATTATGATACATCCTTATTCCTTTCACTTCCTTTGTATGTTAGACTTTGTGTCCATCACAGTAAACATATATTACTGCTCATCTGTCTATTACTCACAACCAGAAGGCTTTAGTTGACTCTCTGAAGCTATAGGTAACTATAAGTTACATTGTACAGGCTTTTATACATTGGCATTCAAGACTCAGTATGGTCTATCCAGCTACATGAAGCACTTTGAAGACCAACATGTTCTTTGTGTTCCAGATCTATTTTGGACGGCTTTATTTTTCCATGGATCTGTTGATCTGTTTGGAAACCACTGTAGCATATGATAACACTTGACTTTGAAAACACTTTATGCTAGAAATGAAATAGCTGCTTACCTGGAATCTAGGAATATTAATTTTAAGTCCAAACTTGCTCTGAACATAAACATGTTACTGTGAAGTTTGATCTCAGTGATTGCACTGGGAGGTAAAGATTGACCTACAGCCACCAGTCCAACGATTTGGTAACAGGAATCATACAAAGACATATCTAGCATATACTGCCGTATCTTCAAATAGCCACTGCAGTGGATCACCTGGCATGAGAAGAAAACATATTCAATATCTGATGGCAATGAAAGAGGCTGCAAGTCTGCTGACCACCCAGTTTCAATGATGTTATAAAGCAATACACCCTTAAAACATTTAAATACTGCATAATCTGTTAAGGCTTCAGAAGTGTGGTTATACACTTACATGTTTATAAATGGAGATTAAACCACAGTAAACACAGTTTTTGTGTTTACTGCCAACGTGATTAATCCAGTATTAAAGTGCGTGCTCTTTGGAACTATCTAGGCTGCTTTTAAGTTAATACTTTAAACTCTCTTTGATAGAGATTTCTTGTAGATACAGTCAGAATTCCTGTTCATTAATAAAAAAATCTGGAAGTTGCATTTTTAAATTACTCTCTCTATCACACACACAGAGTTATATATAAACATTTACATTTTAATGAGTTAAAAACAGACACTTTAAAAATCCAGTGGAGATTAATGCATCACATTTGTAAAGATTAACTGCTGTATATGTGAATGCGCCACAAAACAAGTTTCAAGTTCTCCTGTCAAGTTCAGATGATGTTCTTTTGACCTGTGACCAAGCCCAGAGTCTTGAGACCAGATTCCTGAATCCCCATATACAATTCCTAATTACATGAGTGATAACTTCAGTGTTAGACTATAACAATTCACAATGTAGCTGAAGAGGAGGGGAAACTGTAACTGGGGGACTCTTCCAGAACATAAGATTTATTTAATGTAGTGCTGGTGTTTAGAAATCAGTTGTGCTCCTACCAGTTTTTTAGTCCAAACAGCAGGCATACTACATATCTTTCAGCTTAAATTCTCTATTTGTTTGACTTTTGTGTCCAATGGAAAGTAATTCATTTCCACTGTATTTAGTACTCCTGAACAACCTACTAAACAGTCACCTATAAATAGACTCCTCTTGTATAAGCTTGCTTCCTCCGCTCCAATCACCATGTGATTCATATATTTAGCAAAAATACAGTAGCAAGCAAAACTTTTTAAAGATACCTCAGCAGATCTTACTAATTCCTGTATTATTTGATTTATGAGGTTTTGCTGTGCTTCAGCTACTAAAGTGTTATTTTCAAAATTATTAAGTTTTAAGTAGAGTCAAGAGAATAAATTTAGGCCAATGTCTCTGTAGGTGAATGCATCCTTAAATGTTTCACTGTGTAAACTTTTAAAAGTGAGCAAAAGAAGAAAGAAGGTGATCCCCCTGATTAGCAGTCATAATGGGGAAAATAAAAAACATACAGATACCCCCACTACAAGCTCTTATTTTTCACTTGATTTCAGATTCAGCTTTGGAATAGAATCAGTTTTTGCTGGGAAGCAGCTGAGCAAACAGGGGTCCATGTAATGAAGAATTATCAGTCTAACCAGGTAGATAGCAGTGTAAATAGACAGATATATATCTGGACCTTGAATACATTCCTTAGAAGACCTCTGCTTCTCTTCTCTGCTTTTCTTTTTGTTTTTGAATGACTCAAACAAAATGAATCCTCACCAGAGCATATGTGAAGTACCCTTCTCTCTGGATGCTTAAGTGGTAGAATTATGCTGTGTAGCCCAAAGAGCAGCAAATGCACACTGTAAACCCACAAATGAGAACTACCTGAATGGCAGGTGTTATTATAGAATCTCAGCATTTTTGTGGCTTCTGATTTCTTGTAATAAATAGAAAATTAATACAAGCGACAACATTTATAAACAAACTTGGTGGTTTAGTACTGTTCAATCCTGAAATGATATTCATGATTGTTCAGGGTAACATAATGGTCTCATTAATGTTGAGGTAATTCTGGTCAGGCCAAGGAGGTGACTTACGCACCTGGGTGGCTGCTCAGCTGGAACACAGCAACACCGAGGCAGAGGAATGCAGGAAGACTTCCAGGTTCCTGTGTCTGGGTTCCTGCCTCACCTGCCTCCAGTTCCATAGGGGAATAAGACCTGGCTCTGCACTCTCCTTGCACCTCCATGGGTATGCTCCAGCCAATTCCCCAGTCTGGAAGCTCAGGGATTAGGATGTGGGAATGTGCCACAAAGCAAACTGCAACTCATTGTGAGTAACTCTAGATGTGCATTACTAAGGGAATCTGCCATCAGCAGTGGCATTTTTTGCATCTGTTCTGATTCTTTCCATTACACACTTTGCTTTCAGCTACACATATGTAAAAAAAAAAACCCTAAATAAATAAAATAGTCATTTGTTGAATACTTGAGGTGGGGGGCGGGGTGAAGCTTATATACATTACCTTGTAGCCACTGCATGTCAATCCTGCATTCCTCTTGGCCAGGACACATTTCATTCTCAGGAAAAATGATCTCTCAATTTCATATTCTGAAAGCATAAACCATACTGCTTATTTATTACTGAAGATTTAAAAACTGTCCATAACATCGTCTTTCATGATTTAACAACAGATGTGTTTTTGTCTCAGCCCCAGAAGCAATAGAAGTCAGCCATTCTACTTTCCCACCCTATCTCTGCCCTCAGGATTTATTTCACCTTCCTGTTAGAATTCCCTATGAGAGTTGGACGAGTCAGCATGACTAGGCTTCAAGATTTCTGCTTTTACCACCCTTCACAAGGCAATTACCTTATTTCTGAACAGCTAGATACCAGCCTTTATTGGTAAAGGGAAGGAAATTACTCCTTTGGATCACAGGTAAATGAAGATACTCTCCAAAATAAAAGAAGAATGAGAGATGAGAAAATTAATTGTGTTTGTAATAGTTCGAGTGTACACCGACTGGTGAACTTCTGCCTTCCACATGCAATATTCCAACCTGCTCACTGACTTCCATAACCATCCTTGTAGATGCTTTTGAAAGAAATATCTTTACAGATGACTCCCAGAAATGTTTTAAAGTTAAATATTGCTCAGGTACACACATATTTTCTGCTAAGCATAAGTTACTATGCTCTTTAATGTTAATTATTCTCAATAACAGTTCAGACAACATTAATAGTTCTGACTTTTTTACTGAAAGTTGCAGTTTGGCAGAATGCAACTGTATTAGGAAAAGAAAACTCATTTGGTACACCTATGAATAGGAAAATCAGGAAAGCAGAGGAGTTGCAGTGTGTATTACCTCCTCACTCCCCACAGGGTTTGATCCAAAGTCCACTGTATTCAGTTGGAGTCTTGCTTTAAGTCAATTTAACTGTTGTGGTCCTGATTTTTGTGCATCCATTACCCAATTAACACCTCTTAGCCACACACCTGCAGTGGTTTGAGCCTCAGACCACTACCTGGAAACCAATAAACTCTCTACATTAAGTTCTGAGTTTAGAGGCCTGAAGATACAACCACAGAAAAAGGATTTAGTGAGGAGGGAAAAAAATGCAATATGTAGTGCATCTCAACTAGCATCAGCCTTCCTGAGTATTTGAATTTTCCATTTATCTTCCTAATGCAAACTAGATCCATATGGGGAAAAACAGGCACTTAAATGAACTGGCACATTTACTACAGAGTTTTAAATACAAATGTATACAATTTGGTGGGAGGAAGCCATACAGTACAGATTGCTATTGCTGAAGAATGATCTCATGAGTAAAGAATGGATCTGCAAGTTGGGAACATCGGTTCAATTCATGGCTTCAGTAGAGATTTTCTGTGTGACCTAACACTAGTGCCTGCTCTCTTTCTGCTGCAGTCTCATGCATACGAAATAAAGGTAACTTTTCCGCTATGAAGGTGCTAAGGGAGAAAAATAATTAATGCACAGTAATGAAAGTACAAAGACCATCTTTGGACAGGGACTGAGTTGCTAGCAATTTTAATGACTTACATTCTTCTATAAAAAGAGATGATTAGTGGAATTGGAAGCAATGCCTTAAACTTCTCAAATGTCCTGCCACAAGAGCTGAAAGAGTCTCTTTCAGTAACAAGCTCCTTGCAGGCACTTTATTCGTTAGCCTTCTATTTGCTGCTTCCTTCATTTTTAAATGTTACTGCAGACTAGTGCACTGCTGCAGAAACACTCTGTTAGCTCTAACTTCACTAGTCCACCAGGAATAGGTTATGATGTACAGTGTGGGTCTTTAGGTATCTATAAAACTAGAATAGTACCCAGACTGTAAGATAACGTTTTTTCTTTGTTACTTAAAGTTGGTAATTATTTCATTATTTAAGAAGAGATCTTGTCTCCCTGATTTCATGACAGTAGATTGTAATCAAAAGGTCTCCCTGGAACACCAGTCCTCATAACTACCTACAAGGTCTCTAGGAAATCAGGAAGGTGATTAACACAATTGAAGGGCAAGGATGCTGTGTGTTGTAGGAGGACAGAGTAAAGAAGAATAGAGTTGTTAAGTGGTATGGGGAGGGAAGGGTGATAGAATTGTAATTCAATAGTTGCTGCATGTGATTTGTGACACCGAAGAGTAATAATCTGTAGTTTTGTCACTGTGTGTAATCAAGTGCAAAAATTACATAACTATTTAATAATTATTGATCATTGAATTATTAGGGTTTTAACAGTGTGTTGACAAACCTCTTAAATCAGTTCCATCTCATGCCTGCAATCTAAAGAGGGAAGAGTTACCTGTGAGGTAACTAGAGACTAATCTGGGAGCTCCAATTTTTGAGGCTTGAGCTATCTGATACTAAGATGCCTTAAGTAAGCAAAAGGGGAGATGGTCCATGTGGCCAAACAGAATCTGGGCCCTGAGTAACAGGCTGCCTTTTCACCTGAAGAGGCCAAAGTAGTGTACACATGATGATAAACATTCCTCCTCCTGTATTAACAGTGATTGTTTGTGTTTGTATGGGAGTCCAGTGTGGCTATGAGAGTTTTGGAGGGGGAGAAGTAGAATGTGTCTAAAGGAGAAAAGAAAGGAGCCTGACCATTCCTGGGCAGTCTAGGGTGGTAACAACTGTTAATGCAGTTATTTGGTAATGCAGCACATCCCATAGCACAGGTGGGTGCAGAGTGCCACAGCGTATTTAACCAGCCAGCTGGGTTTGTTACATGGCTGGTTAAGGTTAATAGTCATGTCAAGTTGCCCGGTGAATAATGTGCAGGTGCTAGATGGCATCTGGCATCTTTGCAGGATTGGAGCTGAAGAATACAAAAGCCACCAGAGAGAGATCCTTTTGATTGTGCGTGTGTGCATATAAAATCTACTAGTGAGCTTTGAGACTGACTTGCTGGCAAGAAAAAGCAGGGCCAGGCCATTCATATTGTCTGTGCTTATGTGAGTGCTATCAGTGTGTATGTGGTGCCTGCAAAAGCACTGTTCTACTGTCGGTATTGGCCTGTCATTGGTAGGCGCTGCGTACGTATGTGTGTTTGTGCACCCCTCCTGGGAATAAAACCACCTCCAGACCTGATCAAGAAACTGCAAAATATAAAGGAGCAGTAAGACCATAACCCTCACATGAAGAATCCAGATGTGCAAGACTCTGAACAGTGCAAATTAATATTCATATTAACTGGTACCTTTGCCAGTGTGACTCCCCAGCACCCTTCAAAGTAGCAGAAGCGGGTAGCAAAGCGAAAAAGAACTGAAGAAAATTTGTAATTGTTAAAGCTGATTGATTGGGAAATAAAGAGCCCTGGTATCCTGCTGGATGCTAACACATCCATCAATATAATGTAAAATTTAAAATATCACATCCAGGCTGTACCTGATGCAATTAAGATGGTTTATTCTGATGAAGAGAATGTAGAAAGAAAATTACGTACTTAAAGGTTTAGCAAGCAAAGAGGAAGATGCTGAATATTCAAATAGGAGAAATCAGATGAGCTGCAAGAGGAGTGATTACTAATGCATGCTATCCTGCTACAGAGGTTAATCACAAAACTGTGAGGAGATAGTAGGCATGAAAGTTCAGTTATAAAACAGGAAAAAGGCCTGTAGCATAAATAACCAGCACCTTCTGTAAAAGCAGAATGGCTGGAGATGCCCAGGGATGAAGCAAAAGTCTCAAATCAGGGAAGAGATAAATCCAGTAAATGTAAAATAAGCACCCTAGGCTTAAGTAAGAGATGAATGTAACCAATTACTCTCAAGAGTTAAGTGATTTTATAAATTAGATTTAAGTTTTCAAAAACTGTAAAAATATAAAACCATAAAGCATCTAGACCTAATAATGTAATTATTGATATCATTAGTGTCCTTTCAAGCAAACATGCAAGCACAGTACATATAAATAACAGAAAGAATCTGTTAAATATCTGTTATATCAAGAAGGTAAAAGAGATTTGGAACAGAGAGGAAACAACCAAGTGCTACCAGTTCTTACATGGTTAAAGGCTGAGAGATGTGGGTTAAGCACATGTATGTGAACCTTAAGGGAGAGAATAATGAATAGTGAAATGTTATGACTAAGCCAGAATATAAGCAACACTGAAGGAAAATAGCCTTCTTAATTATTAGAGAAAATTCATACCATCTAATAACTGAAGCTTAACCCCTGTATTTAATTATCCTGAAATGTTAACTACATAAATGCATCACTGTAAGTGATGTTAACACCTTTCCTTTAAGTGTTAAGAAAATGCTAAAGATCCATTTATAAACTATATCTGTTTGTTATAAAGAAAATATGAAACCAGCAGGTTGCAGACATCAGCTAAGGAAGGACAAGAAACAAAATGCTACTAGGTAGACCAGAAAGTCTTACAGAGATGTTCCAGCTGAGTTAACACAAAAAACCCAACCCTTTTAATAACAATCTTCGTTGGTTTTTGTCTTCCATATGTACCACAGAAGAAAAAGTAATCCATTCAAACCCTATGGATATTGATGACTACATATTGCTCAGCTTTGTTTTTGTTTTTGGTATATTTTTCTTTTATGAAAAGGGAGAATAAGAAATAAAACCAGATCCAATGTGAAGGTGTTTTCATCTCTAACAAAAGAAACTGTTTCTCTGCATGAGGTTGTACTCCATATTATTATTAGTGATAATGATTAAAAGAACACTATTACAGCAGTCATTGCTGGGTATGTACTCTGTGTGTGTTTATACAGATGTAACTTGATGTATTTACAAAACAGCATTTTTAGAGCTGTAAGAGCTTTCATTAAGCATAGCAATGTCTTCCCTGGCAAACTCTACTTTCCATCTGACCTTCACAGCACGTGGAACTAAACCAATTATATCTTCACACAGTGTGGTATTTGGGATATTTTAGATTGGAGTAAAACAATCTCATATGTAAATTCATATTTGCTGCTGCAAGAGGTATTATATAATATTATTATATATTATATATATTATATTCCCCCATTGACTACAGCTTCCATAAGAAAGCTGAAAAACTGGAAAACTTTCAACAAGCTGAATGGAATGGAATGGAATGGAACGGAACGGAACGGAACGGAACGGAACAGAACAGAACAGAACAGAACAGAACAGAACAGAGTAGAGTAGAGTAGAGTAGAGTAGAGTAGAATAGAATAGAATAGAATAGAGTAGAATAGAATAGAATAGAATAGAATAGAATAGAATAGAATAGAATAGAATAGAATAGAATAGAATAGAATAGAATAGAATAGAATAGAATAGAATAGTTGGAAGAGACCTGCTATCCAGTGCAACTGCCTGACCAATTCAGGGCTGACCAAAAAGGCATGTCATTAAGGGCATTGTCCAAATGCCTCTTAAACACTGATGGGCTTGGGGCATTAACCACCTCTCTAGGAATCCTCTTCCAGTATCTGACCACCCTCTCGGTAAATAAACGCTTCCACATGTCCAGTCTAAACCTCCCCTGGCACAGCTTTGAGCCATTCCCAAGTGTCCTATCACTGGATCCCAGGGAGAAGAGCTCAGCACCTCCCTCTCCACTTCACCTCCTCAGGAAGCTGGAGAGAGCCATGAGGTCATCCCTCAGCCTCCTTTTCTCCAAACTAGACAAACCCAGATCGCTCAGCCGCTCCTCACACGACACACCTTGCAGCCCTTCCACCAGCTTTGTTGCCCTCCTCTGGATGCATTCAAGGACCTTCACATCCTTCTTAAATTGTGGGGCCCAGAACTGCACACAGCACTCCAGGTGAGGCCACAGCAATGCTGGATACAGTGGGATAATCACCTCTTTTGACCAGCTGGTTATACTGTGTTTGATGTGGTTTGCCCTCTTGGCTGTCAGGGCCATACTCAGCTTAGTGTCAACCAGCACCCCATGATCCCTTTGTGCAGGGCTGCTCTCCAGCCACTCTTTTCACAGCCACTTGAGATTTCAAAAAAGTGAGCAGTCACCACATGGAGATGCCAAACTTTGCTGCAACTCATGATAAATTTCACTGTTGTTTTATCTCTTACTCAGCACCATTTATTTCAAATACCTACTATTCCAACAAGTCCACCACATATGACAAAATCTGTCTGCTTAATTGCAGCTTCTCTAGCATTTGCCATAGTCATCTGTAATTCTGAAAAACAGCTGTGTATTGCTAGGAAAGGTTTTAAAGCAGTTTTCCTTTACTAAGTATTGCAGCATGGGTCTGCTTTTCCCATCTTCCCCTTTATTTTCTATGTCAGCATCTGTTTTCCCTCTTTACCTGAATGTGACTTGTTTCTTTCTCCCAAGCAATTTCAAAACATTTGGGAAATTGATCCTTCTTTTCATAACTGAGTTGAGTAATTTTGAATTTTGCACATTTTTCTGTTCGAGCTTTTTTCAGAAGTCACAAAAATGTCTCAATAGCTGCTATAGCTAAAAACAAACCTCCACCTCCTTTTCTAAATTGCTAAGTATCTCAAAAGACTATGATGATAGCTTCCTGAAAAGCAGACCAACCATCTTAGTACAGCTTTTAACATTTCCCAGAACTTATTGACATTGTGTTTACCTACTACAGGAATTATAGATTAAAAGCAGAGCTTTAAGTTTCTTTCAAAATATTTATCCTGCCATTTTTAGCATAGTGCTTTTCTTTATCCAGTTATGTGGAACATGATCACAGGTCTATTTTTGTATTCCAGACATTTCCAATATTTGTTATAACTTGGATTTACTTATGATAAAAAAATTCTGATTTTTTTTCCCTTTATCAATGTTTAACATTTGAAAGTGATTGTCTTCTCCCCACTGCTCTACAAACCTATTGAAATCTTTTTCAGAATGACCTGTGAGACTGAAATTGCAATTTCAATTTTCCATTTTTCCCCAACTAGGTGATTGATAACAGTTGGAAATGAAAACCAAGTCAAGTAAAACACTAGTTTTGATCAACATTATTATACACTTTGAGCATACTTCTCTATCTTTTCTACTGCTCTTCCTTGGAAGGGTGTAACTGAGGTGGCTAAAATCCTGACTTTTTCAATATGTCTACTAGCTTATATTTTAATAAGATTAAGGTATCATTTATATTGAGTTTTATAGGGGGAGGCACTGCAAGTCAGAGTCCATATCCATGTCCAAGATGTCCATTTCAAATGCATCACTGTCTATTTTTTAGTAAAACTTCATGTTTCCCTTATCAGATTCAGAGTTTTTCTGTTCTACTAATATATTACTTATATTAATAATATTGCCTAGTCATCTTACAGAGGGTCCTTCCCTGAAGCAGCGGTACAATGTATTTGAGTAGATTCAGCAAAAGCTATAAATGAAACAGAGAGTAAATGCCTTCATTTAAAACCAGCCCAAACTTATCTGTATGTGTAATATCCTCACAGAGCTGAAACACAGCGAGCTGTGAATGAGAACATAGAAAACCATTGCTGTCTATGGACATACAGAAAATATATTTCTTTCTCACAGCACCAAGTACCATTTCTACAAATTATGCCTTCTCCAATAGTCTTTTCTTAGCCTAGTATACCATGCAATACAGTTTGATTGCAAGCACTAGTCAAGAATAAAATAGCCTGTTTATGATTTACAGATTTATATTTTCTTACTCTCATAAACAGAATAAATGGCATGGTAAAGAAAATGAGTCTTGCTATTTTGGATAAAGAATTTGTGCATTTGTTCACTCATATTGCACATGACTGCCAAACAGGATTCTCCAAGCATTTCTGTGAAATTATGGTTAGCTTTATGGAAGCCAGAATTGTCCATCCCTGGGGGTGCAACTATGAAATCCATCTTTGCTTTCCACTCCATCTTTCATCTCTTTTGAAAGAAAACAGTCACAAAATTCTGTGGTTTGCATGCTGCTTGCACAGTGGACTGAGAAAAAAGAACATCATAGTTTTTTTCACAGATTCACCTCTCATGCCTTTATTTTCTCTAAGGTAAAAGCTACTATTTTATATCTCTTTCCCAAAGCTCCCAAGTTTTGACATTAGCAAAGTATGGCAGTTTTGTTACAGAACCACTTTGTAAATTAATACTGATCAGCACGCAAACTGCACACTACTGCACCACGCGATGTTTTAAGAATGTCTTATCTGTCACTATGAAAGAGATGACACAGGATTAAAACTGGGAGCTCTTGACACAGCTAATGACTCGTGTTCACTCTACTTGGCAGCTTGGGTGCAATGTCAAATTTCAGCTGTAGTGTAGGAGATGAAAACTATTCTCAAAAAGCACATTTAGATCAAAGCACTGTGCATGTGGTCACCTGCTTCTACCTTCCCTCCTGTCCAACTTGCGTGGAGACACGCGCCTGCCTCAACCTAGTGCATTCCTCTGGAGACAAGGCACGCATGTGTTTTATGCTGTGTTCCATGTCCCTGCTGCACTGTTTTACAGGGTGGAAACACAGATACCACAAGTTCATGTCTGGATAACACTTTACTGCTCATCCCCCAAACACTCTGCATATTTTTTCCCTTTCAGTTGGTTATTTTCATCTTACCTCCTCTGTACTATACAGTCACACATGTTCTACGCTTATTCTTGTGTAATCTGCAAAGCATCTGGGTGCCACACGGCACATTGCTGACTAAAGGAGCATGTGAGTATCTTGGCTAGTCTCTTGTGAGCCTAACAAAGGCTGTAGCTTTTGTGAGACAAGGGAGAACGAATGCCACAACTTCTGTTCCTTAATTCTGAATGAGGGTGACACCAATTTCTAGAACAACAAAGAGGTAAAAGCACTGTAGGACGCATACAAAAGAGGTGCTTGCATAACAGCACACATAGTTTTAAGGTAGTCCTTGAAGCTGGGAATTTAGGATTGACCAAAAGAGCCAGCGTGAGAAGGAGCTTGCAAATACCTTTGGTGGACTTTCCTCATGACAAGTTCAGAAACAGGCCTGGAGATGAGTTAGTGGAAAATGAGGGGTCAGACCTGTAAGCCTGGTGCATACTGACCATCTTAATTATTGCTGTGCCAGAAAGAACAGTGCAAAAGTGAGGTTGTGACTAAAACTATTCTGCAAAATGAAACATTGCATGGAAAGGGATGTATGAAAACAACATTTCCCTGTCCTTCCTTGGTATGTGTGGTTGATTCTAAGTAAGAGAGAAGAAACAAAAGAGCTAGGCATACTTTCCCTTTTCCTTATTACACTGCAGCATCATATATACACATACAGGTTACAGGCTTAAGTATTTGCAAATACTCATCTTTTTAGCAAATGAGTGCCACCAGTTGAATGATAAAATATAAATGCCTTTCATCGCCAAATTGCAAATTATATCTAGAGAGACAGCAAGTTCCTGCACACACTAAGCTCAAAACTGAAGCTTGTGGGCTGACTTGATTTGCCTTGGTAATGCTCTTGCTGTGGCAGGAAAGCAATCAGTTCTGTTGTTAACCTCTGTCCTAGAGTTCCAGGCTTGCACGAGCTGCCCAAATTTCCTTCCCATTTGGACAGTTTGTTCTGTGTCCTGACTGCATTCAGAATCCTGACAGTGTCCTGCCGAGAGCAAATTGTCTCTGTTAGCACTCCTGTCATCCAAACTCAGCTGTTTGCTAGCATTCCCAAATTTTCCTTTGCTCCTGTAAGTGATGCTGCCAAACTTTTCTTAGG